>OY757011.1:97144677-98389677 GCA_963580285.1 Lucinisca nassula
AAAAAAAATGTATACTCTTGTGAACCTCATTTTTTCTATATAAAGTGGGGTTTGCGCGAGTGTTCATCACATGGACTAGTAAACATGATGGAAAGCTGATTTCTGACAGAGCGGTTGCGCATGCTGAGACCGCCTCCGCCAATCGGGGCTTGAAGAAATAGATGGGCTGCATGATGCTTCCACGCAGAGCTGAAACCGATCCGCACACGAGTACTGGTAAACCGCTTAGAGGATCAAAGCCTGCCCAGGCAAAGCGGCGCGAGTCCATGCTTATAAACCCTATTGGTTTCATTGGGCGACAGGGCTTGAGATGTCATTTCAACTCAATGTCGGGTAAAAGTCCCACACAATTGGAAGCAACGTCTCCAAAATGACATCGACAGTGTTGACGGGGACGTTAAACCTCAAATCAAACAAAAAGCATGCTGAGCACACCCATCCAGAGATACATTATCGCTTGACGTTTCTCCAATTTTTTAGGGTTAAATGCTTTAAAGAAGCTACTAAGTGGAACCGACCCTGTATTCTCGACTGGTCGAAAATGGCGGAACCACGAGAAGTTTGGTGATTTTGAAATGGCACTGAAGGACTTTTACTCGGTAAATCCAGCAAATGTCCAAACAAGAACCACTGAGGGTGGGGTGAGTTTTGTTTCTTGTTTCGTTTGTCTAATTTATCTTAAGCATTACGAAAACACGCCTATACTAAAACATTGTAAACTTTATAGCCGAAAAAACGAAAATTTAAAGATGAAAAAATGTGATATTTTTCTTATTTCTGTTCAAAATATAGATCGTGGGTATCAGTTAGAACCGCCTCATCGAGGCGGTTCTAACGAGTACCCACGATCTATGTTTTAGAGCAGAAATAAGAATAATAAGGTTTACCCCTGTAAACCCCAGTTTTTCTACATAAAAGTGGGGTTCAAGGGGGTCAGAATTATATAGGCGTCTTTTTGTGATGATTAGGAGGCGCTTGATGGCCACCGTACGTTACTGACAGTAGCTTCCCTAAGATTTGCCGGTGTAAGATTTTTTTTTTTTTGTACATGTATAAGGAATCCTAAAAATGGGATAATTGTAAGAAATAACTGGCCTTTCGTCCTTAATTACCATTTGTTTCAAGGAGCATGAAATACAGTTTTAATGGCTTTTCCAATCAGTCCGTCTTGTCTTGAACATAGGTGTCAATTGTCGTTACATCATGTTAACCAAGTCCGTGTAGTGAACACCCCTCTAACTCCACTTTATATAGAGAAAACTGGAGTTAATGGGGCTAAACATTGTTGATCTTATTTTAGCTCTATGACAGAGGTTGTGGTTACTCGTTAGAACCGCCTCAATAAAGCGGTTCTAACGAGCACCCGAAACATTTAACACATTCATTTTTAGGAACAGATAAATGGGATTTTCAGGGAAATGCATTATTGTCTGCATTTGTGTTTACTAGTTTGTGAGGTTCTATCGAGCACCATGAATCCGTGTAAGGAATAGATTAGAAAAAAATAACAGCAGATTTTTTTCTCACGTTATTAAGTCCATGCCCTTGTTAACCCCAACCGTATTGTCAATATATATGGCCGACTTCGACTCGAACCAAAGTTCCTACTATAGTAGATTCCAGAGACATGCGCAACTGCATTACCAGTCGAACACCCTTGGTAGCTGTCTTGGTAGATTGCCTTGGAAACAAAATGGCTGCTTTGTTTTATTTTCTACTAATTTTAAATTCATTAGATCATTATTCATCACCTTTTCGGAACTTTACATGCTTGTTAAACTCTGAAATTAATTATTCTGTTAAAAATATTGTTCATGCGGAATATGAAAATATGAAATATAAAACTCATTTACATCTCAAGTTCATGTTCGAATTCATGAAAAGAAGCTGACTCTATCTAGAATATGAAAGATTTTTACATAAATTGAAATGTTTTATTTCTGGAACAGTCAGAAGTGTTATTTTTTCTGTCGATGTGATTGCAATTAGACGTGATCTCGCGAGAATCTCACATCCGCCATCTTGCTACCAAACTAACCTTACCCCAGCCTATGTTTCACTTTCGTATATTTTACGACATCACTTTGGTAGCTACCATCGATGTTCGGGTGTGGTTTTAGTAACTATAGTAGTTCGAGTCGAAGTCGGCCATTGTTGCTAGTAAACACATCACGAAACACGCCTATATAATTTTGATCCCTTTGGACCCCTCTTTTATATAGTAAAACTGGAAAGCCTTATTTTTCTTTTTTCTGCTCTAAAATATAGATTTGCATGGCTCTTTATGTGACATTGAGTATCCACAATCTATATTTTTAGAAGAAATAAGAAATATATCACAATTTTTTAGCTTAAAAATTCCTTTTTTTCGGCGGTAAAGTTTACAATGTATTTGTATAGGCTTATAGTGTGTGTGTGTGTGTGTGAATTCGGGTTTAACGTCGCTTTCAACAATTTTTCAGTCATATCACGACGGTGTCTGGTTGCGACAGGGAGCTCAATGCTCACGTTTATAGTGCTGCCTCACTGAAGTATCATGTCCCAGACACATTACATGATACCACACCCAGTCACATTATCCTGACACTGGATCGACCAGTCCTAGCTCTACCCCGTAAATCTGAGTGCCAAACGAGGAGCAGCTAGTACCATTTTTAACGACTTTGGTATGTCGCGGCCCGGGATCGAACCCGAGACCTCCCGTTCCCCGGAGCGGACACTCTACCAACTGAGCTATCGGGGCCGGTATATAGGCTTATAGAGCCCTCCGTGATGTAGTGGTTATGCTACTCGCCTTGTAAACCATGGATCGCAGGATCGATCCCGGGCTTCTCCAGACTTTCGGATGAGTTTGTAAACCGAGGTTCCGTCTCAGTATGACCTTAGCTGTTGTAGAAACGTAAAACTTAAACACTCAGGTATAGGCGTGTTTTCGTAATGAGAGACTAAGACGACATGTTACACATTTCCATGTTTTTCGAAGCAGAAAGAAGAGACATAATAAATACATAAAGAGCCATGCAAAAGCAATATATCTCATGGATATGTTATAACATTATTTTTCAAGGTTAAGTTTTAACATTGCATATCACGTATATGTTAAAACGTTATATATCATGAATATATTATACACGTAACAGTATTGGTCCCCGCCCATCGAGGCTTGAAGAAATACATGGGCTGCATGATGCTTCCACACAGAGCTGAAAATGACCGCAAACGAGTTCTCGTAAACCGCTTAGAGGATCTACGCCTGCCCAGGCAAAGCGGTGCGAGTCTGACCGTCCATGCCTATACATGTAAACCCTATTGGTTTCATTGGGCGACAGGGCCTGAAATGTCATTTCATCACAATGTCGGATAAAAGTCCCACACAATTGGAAACAACGACTCAAAATGACCTATATAGTGTTGACGGGGACGTTAAAATGTAAAACAAACAAACAAACTCGTAACATTATATCTTGCGTATGTGTTACATGTATATCATTATATCTATATAAAGTATATGTTACGACAGTATACAATTATAACTCACGAATATGCTATAGCATTCATTACGCCTTTAAAAATACATTGCCACCTTTATCGCCGAAAAAATGAAAATTATATGATGAAAAATTGTGATATTTTTCTTATTTTTGCTCAAAATATAGATTGTGGGCACTCGTTAGAACCGCCTCATCGAGGCGGTTCTAACGAGTACCCACAATCTATATTTTAGAGCAGAAATAAGAATATAAGGTATACCACCGGAAACCCCAGTTTTACTATATAAAGTTGGGGTTCAAGGGGGTCAAAATTATATAGGCGTATTTTCGTGATGAATATCATACTGACATATTGTAACCTTACATCTAACGTATTTGGTACTCATTAGCACCGCCTCAATGGAGGGGGTCTAAAGAGCACCCACAACCTATTTTGGACGCTAAAAAAGAAAAATATCAAATTTTTTTCGTCAGAAAAGTAACCATTTTGGACATAGGAAAGAATGCACTGAGTCACACGGGTGTGTTATCGTTAAGGGGTGTTTTTGTCATGGCATTACGCTTTCCGGTACTTTCGGGTCCTTTAATGTCATTGCGTGCCGTTTATTTTGAATTTGCTCGCGGTTTGACTTGATTGGACACTGATTGTCAACTCGACATTAACAGTACAACACATTTTAGATTCATGATTTTATTTTTTGCTTTTAAAAGAGATTTTTTTGGTTGGTTTTGGGTTTTAACGATCAAGTCAACATTATTTAGGCCAAATTGGACCGGTTGCTATACCTAACCACATTTCATCACGATAAGAAGTCCGTGCAACGAAGACCCTTCTAAATCCCACTTTATACAGAGAAAAGTAGGGTTCACGGCGATGTTTATTATTGCCTTTATTTTTGCTTAAAAACATAAGTTGTGGGTTTTATCTTTACAAGAGGATCACATTATTTTACACGACCCTGATGACTTACATGTAAATGATTTATTTATTGAAATATTTTTTTCTTTCGTTGACAGGTGAAAATTGTAAAAGGTTGGATTGGTGATAGAAAGCTCTCTCTCAAAAGTCGAAGTTATAGAGGAGACCCTGTTCTGGATATTATAGACTATAAGGCAAAAAATAGCGGCAATCGTTACATTGACAGAGTCATATATAAGGAACGAAAACGCTCTTAACCCGTTGCATGCGGGAAACCCCTTAAGGGGTAGCTTGGCAAACAGTGCAGGCCCAGATCAGACGCCGCAGAACGAGGCGTCTGATCAGGGCATGCACTATTTGCTAACTTAATTTTCCGCTAAAAAGAGAATAAAAACAAAAAATAGGCCTGGCACACCTTACATAACAAATGGACTTAACCAACATATAGCAATGGAAGTGTCCACTAGCATACAATGGGTTAAATTGTTGAGGTAGTTGTAACTAGTGAACGCAACCTATGTATTGGAGCAGAACATATACTTGTAACCCCGATTTGTCTCTAATAAAGTGGGGATTGTAAGGGGGTTCGGCATAGTACGGGCTTGTTAACGGGATTACCCAATTTTATATCGAGAAAAGTTGGGTTTGTATGAGGAAAAGTCAATTTTCTTTGCATTACAATACCACACCCGTGTGACATAGAGCATTTTTCATATCTTCAAAATGGTTAATTTTCTGATGAAAATTTGTGATATTTTTCTTATTAATATTCCAAACATGGGTTGTGGGTGCTCGTTAGAACTGCCTCAATGCGGCGGTTCTAACGAGTACCCACAACCTATGTCTTGCATCAGAAATAAGAAAAATAGTGATTATCCCCGTAAACCCCAGTTTTCTCTATATAAAGTGGGGTTTAGGGGGTCTTTATGTCAAAGACTTGTTCACGCGATGTTTAAAAAAAAAAAAATAAAATAAAATAAAATAAAATTAACAAACAAACAAAAAACATATAATGTAGAATTTATATGAACCGTCGCAGTTGGGCGGTTCTAACGAGCACATTCAGTCTATGATCAGGATCAGATTATTTCGTTAAAGAGTACTTGCGGGAATTGCTTCCACTGAATGTGTATTCAGAAACAATACATTATAAAGCATCAAATATTTCAAACCAGTACAATGTATCATAGCATGTGATGGATTGAGGAAATGAACCTGCCTATGCATATTTTGCTACGCCGTAAGTGTCACACGACATCCCTGTAAACCCCATTTTATATAGAGGAACGGGTTTGAATTCATTTGCTCATTTTTGCGCAAAAACATGAAAAGTAGGTACTCGTTAGAACCGCCTCATTGAGGCAGTTCTAACGAGCACCACTATTAATGTTTGAATTAGAAATAAGAAACTGTACCAATATTCATCTGAAAAAAAAAAGATTGTCCTGGAGGTATGAAAGACGCAACTTTTTCACACAGGTGTGTTATCGTATTGCTCTTCTATCGACCAACTGGCGACCCCCGCCCATCAGGGCTTGAAAAAATATATTGGCTGCATGATGCTTCCACACAGAGCTGAATCCGACCGCACACGAGTACATGTACTGATAAATCGCTTAGAGGACCAAAGCCTGCCCAGGCAAAGCGGTCCGAGTCGGATCGTCCATGCTTATAAACCCTATTGGTTCAATTTGGCGACAGGGCTTGAGATGTCATTTCATCTCAATGTCGAGTAAAAGTGCCACAATGTTGGAAGAAACGTCTCCAAAATGACCTGTACAGTGTTGACGGGGACGTTAAACCTCAAATCAAACATACAAAACCGACCAACTGGCGTATCTTACCAGCTTTGAAAAATACAGCTTCGCATGGCCAGGGGCTAATGAAAGACAAAGATTTTCTTTAGAACATAAAGTTGACCAATATGTTTCTTGAAAACCGATAGAAAATCACTTGATTATAGAACACTAACCAATATTGGCCTATTCGCCCAACACTGACGGGTTCGTGCAATAATTTTCTTAACCGAGATATGCCTAGCGGTCTTTTTTTCGGGGACATTGACAAACCGTGGATACCCAGATCGGACGTCGCAGAACGCGGCGTCTGAACTGGGTCTACACAGTTTGCTTAAAGAACATTCATTTTTGTTAAATTTGCGACAAACAAAAACAAAGCTGACACCTTTATAATTGGAATTGGACAACTCCAAACTCATCAGGTGGAATAATGCAAAAATCAAACTTTCTAGTTTCGACCAAGTAGACCTCATCGGTGGGACTACAAACATGGATTGGGCAAGATGATCGCTGCAACCACACCAACCCCCACCTCCAACACTCCATCCACCCCAGCCCCATGAATGTTAAATTAAAACGTCACGATACATGCAACAGATTTTGTTTGTTTATATTGGAGTTTAACGGCCCAGTCAACACTATTTTAGGTCATTTTTGAGCCGGTCAGTTTAACTATCCACACATTTACTGGGCAGGCTTATACGTGTTTACCAGTGAAATGCACATTTTTTCGCCAGAAACTGACAAATGCCCTTCTTGAATCAGCGGAAGGGAGAGAATGACCGTAGAAAAGATTTCATGATCAAGAATATTGTCGACCCCGGCAGGTATCAAATCCGCGTCCTATCGATCACCAGTCAGACGCGCATTCGTGTAACAGACCCGTGTACTATAATAACACTTTCATACATGTGGAACCAGAATTTTCATTTTTTTTTTTTTCCAAAAATTGAGCCGGGGCACAGCATTTCCTACAATTTACATTTGCGCCCAGTGAATATCCGTGCAGCCTGATCAGAGTCTTCGTTTTGCGCTTTACGGATAGCTAAGGGCCCGATGCTCCTTCATGCAGCAGGAGAAGTAGCTATTTGGACAATATGGATGCGCAGGCTGATCTGATTCTTCTCTGGGCGCACATGCAAATTAAAGGAAATGTAAATGGTGCCCCGACTCAAATAATATTCTTATTTCTCATCACGAAAACGCCTATAAAATTCTGACCCCCTTGAACCCCGTAAAACTGGGGTTAAGAGGGGGTAAACCTTATGTTTCTTATTTCTGCTCCAAATAAAAAAAAAAAGAAAAATATCACAATTTTGCATCTTAATTTTTTCGCCGGTAAAATTAACAATGTATTGGTAAAGGCGTGTTTTCCAAATGGGTGCAGACACAGAGGCGGCTATGACGAGTGCCCACAATCTATGCTTACTAGCAAAAATAAGGAAACATTCATATCCCTGTAAACCCCAAGTTTTTTTTTATAAAATAGGGTTAACTTGGATCTTCATTACACGGATATGTTAACGTGGCGCTCTGATGAAGTATAAGGAGAAGTTCCACCGATACGTACCACACTACACTTCAAGTAGCACCACATGCATTGAAGTGAAATATTTACATTCTCAGTGTATTTACAGAAAACCCCTATACATGTAGTTGACTACTGGAGAGCATTGTTATTCATACTTCAATATTTGCATTTCCAGTGTAAAGTCTAATATAAACCCATAGAACACCATGAAGTTCATACTTCCATGAACGCAGCGAGTCATATGATTTTCAATGACGTCAAATGACAGTCTAAACCATGGTTCTCTGCGGGTGTTGGTGACGTCAACGCTGTTCCGCTGTTTGTAGAAAACAGTGTGTAAATGTTTTTCATCTTTATTAGAAGTTTGACCTATAAAGATGTTTTCGCCCATTAATAAGGAGCAAATAATGAAAATAAAAAAAAAAGTTTCATTTTTCTGCTGTTCATGAAAGTATGAACGAGAGCGGGTCGCCAGTAAAGTTTACATGAACCCCTTCGAGGTTCATTTACTTTGCACGAAACCCACGGCGTTCATACTTTCATGAACAGCAGAAAACAAAAATTCGTTTCTAAAATGACTACACTGACTCACGTGACGTCAGTGACGTCGAATGAAACAATGCTTCTCTTAAATAATTATGATTGGCCAATGTCGACGCCATGGCGCCAACAACACTGTTCTGCTCTCAATTGGAAAACTGCGTGCTTTTTTTTTTCTTCTTTCATTTAAGCCCTTAAACATGATTTTTGTCATATGATGGAACGGAAATAATGTACAGTAACACCTGTCTTAGTGGCCACCTCTATTAAGCAAGCAACCTGTCTTAAGCAAGCAGGTATTCAGTTCCCGGAAAAGGAAAATGCATTTAAATTCACCTGTATTAAGCAAGCCCCTGTCTTAAACAAGCACTTTTTGGATATCCCATAGGTGCTTGATTAATACAGGTTGGACTGTAAATATTAGTAATAAAGGTAATTTATTTAAAGTTCATCGAAGGGTCACGAGTAAAATTTAAGTCAACCCCTTTTGCTTGAATAATGAACAACATCGGTCACGAGCAAAGTTTAAGTGAACCCCTTGGGGTTCACTTACTTTGCTCGTGACCCGATCTTGTTCATACTTTAATGAACGTTTGATAAATGACCTTTATTTCTTAGGGGGATGGGAACACCTGGCAGATTTTCCGCCATTATTCCAAGGGAGACGACTTTCGGGACTTCCTATTCGTTGAACTATACATGTCTAAGCCCTGTCCCACAGAAAAAGGGGGTTACTCTTAAAGAAAAGAATTTGCTCCTCCGGAGCAAATTCATTAAGGAAAGAATTTGCTTAATTCCTTTAAGAGTTGACCCCTTAGTTGTTAAGGTGATATACAGATATATCTAGCGTAATCAAAGCACTGAGAGTACTGGTGGGTCGATTGTGACTGAGTGTAGTCTGGGAAAATAGTCCTGAACTGAGCTTTAAACTGTTTCGTATAACATTTTAATTCCAGTTTCTCTTCAGCAAACAGTGTAGACACTGATCAGACGCTACATTATGTATCGTCTGACCATTAAGTTCCTGTATAATAATAAAACTATGTAGACCCTGATCAGGTCTGCGTCTACATTGTTAGCCAAGCCCCTCCCAAAAACCAGTCCAGACCTATTACGCAACACCCTGAAATCACAGATATAAAATTAACCCTTATCTTGCTGTTCACGACAACCCCTATCTTTGCAAACAGTGTAGATCCAGATCAGATGGCTTCTGAAGAAGCCATCTGATCAGGATCTACACTGTTTGACATTCAGTTTATGAATTTATAGGAATAAATTACATCAAGTAATCTGATTGGTTCAAAGTCAGAGATGGGTGTGGCTAAAATGAATATTCAGCAAGAGAAGGGTTAACGCGGCTATTTTCTATAAATAATCGTTACATGTATCAAGATTTCCTACAAATCAGTGATAGTCACGTGGACTTCAGCACTGAAGAGCTACTTACGCTTTATAACACTCGACCCAAAAATCAAGACTCAAGCTCTCGATGCCAAAATGCATGTAGCTACATGTAGTTTCGACCAAGCAGGCCTCATCAGTGATCAATGAATTAATTTTTCCATAGAAAATAGCATACAGCCGAACTTTGATGACTAGAACACCTTTCGGACTATAAAAAATGTTCGAGTTAGGGGTAGTTCGAGAAAATGAGGGCTAAAAAAAGTCCTGGATCAGGAGACATAATGGGGGAGAATTAGGGATATCTTTTTCGATCTTCTTTCAACTAAAGGTATGTTGCGTGATCATGGTCTTCACTGTTTGCTTACCGTTCAGGAATTTAAACGAAACAATCTATGTCCCCATTCAGCCTACCCTCAGAGACAATCGCTCCACCAGTACTCAAAGTGCTTTGATTTAAGCCAGCGCACGACAAAACATACAATAAGATATGTGCACCCAGCGAAGACTCAGATCAGCCTGCGCATACGCACAATCTGATCAGAGTCTTCGCCGCGGGCTCTAAGGATAGCTAAGGGCCCAATGCTCCTTCATGCAGCAAGTTATTCAATATGGAGGCGCAGGCTGATCTTATTAATCGCTGGGCACACATGTAAATTGTAGGAAATGCTGTGCCCCGGGTGATTTTTAATATATTGACAATTGGAGTTAGTGAAAACTTCTCTAGGAATGCAAAACGAGTTTGAGTCAGTCACTGTGTTCGAATCATCGAAGTTTTAATGTTTATAAAAAATACAAGTGAACTCAGTGATAAGGAATCGATACAATTACTCCCACAGCTCCCATCAGAGACACCAAAGGGAAAGAAGCACAAACATGAAATAACTAGACAATAATGGAAACATCAATAGCGGAAAGCCAAAATGGCTAATTGGCTATCCCAAACCAAAAACAAATATAAATATAAGCGATGCACACTCAAAGACAAACCATACTAAAATAAATCGCGACAGAAGACCCGTGCGATGGGGGCTTAAATCGATCATAGTTTACGCGGCCACAATCCTCGCCTTTACTTCCGTCGCGACTCAGACAAATAATTTGTTCAGTCCGCATAAAGGCCTCCTATAATATCCGTGCAACATCTCCCAGAACACAAAAATCAAACAACCACAGAGATGAAACATCGGTGAGGACTCGACAGCAAGAAACCACTGAAATGCTGGAGCAAAAGAAAACCAACAGCTAGACTTCAACAAAAACAAACTTGACACGAAACATATGGATCTAGTGTGCAAGAAAATGGAATATTCCACCTAATGAGTTTAGAATGGTCCATTTCTAATTATAGAACCAACTGTTAAATTGCACAAGAAATACAAGAACACGGTCTACCGCAACCGACGGCATTCAACACCAATGCAGTGCCCCAATCATTGGGGCAAGGAAAAATCGATTCAGCCACATGGTGCTTCCGCGCAGAGCTGAAACCGACCGCACATGGGTACTGGTAAACCGTTCGTACAAGCCTACTTCGGCAAAGTGGCACGAGTCGTATCGTTCCTTATAGGGCTTGAGATGTCATTTTATCTCCGTGTCAGTTAAAAGTCCCGCAGAATAGGAATCAGCGTCTCCAAAATTACCTAAATAATGTTGATGTGGACGTAAAACCTCAGCACAAAAAATCAGCCCCAGCTAAGAAGTAAAATATAGCGACAAATGTCACATGTGGAGGCAAAGAACACCCACAGTTCAATATCATTTTAACAAGACATTGTCCGTGTACTAAACACCCCTCATTATATTGGTTTACATTATTTTTCTTATTTCTGCTCCAAGACATAGGTATTTATACTCGTTAGAACCGCCTCATTAAGGCAATTCTAACGAGTACCTACAATGAGGAGTACCTTCAGCTACGTTTTAAGCTTAAATATGAATAATATGATCACAATTTTTCATCAGAAAATTTACCGTTTTGGATATATGGAAGAATCAACTACTCGAATGTCGCACGGATGTGTTATTGCAGTAAACATCACGTGAACAATATGTTCTATAAAGGGTTATCCTTTGGCAGCAAGGAATACACCTCAGAACTGGAAAATATGAAATGTACATGTTTCTGGGCCAGACTAGCTAGTTTCGGCCATTTAGGCCTTATCATTGACCCTCAAATATTTTCAAAATTGGACAATGGAATCAATGATCCCAAAGGACATGAAAATATAAACTACACTATGCTGTTGGGCAAGCGGACTTTTTACGGCCGCCACACATTCCCAGACACCAGCTGTAGTGACGTTAAATATGTTCTATAAAAGGGTTATCCTTTGGAAGCAAGAAATACACCACAGAACTGGAAACTATTAAGTGTACATGTTTCTGAGCCAGTCTAGCTAGTTTCGGCTATTTAGGCCTCATCAGTGACCCTACAATATTTTCAAAATTCGACAATTGAAGTCGTTGAAATGAACGACCCGGAAACCCAACTGCATGTAGAAAAACGGGGCTTACGGGGGTAAACATTATTTTTTCTTATTTCCGCTCCATGACTTGGTTGTGGGTACTAGTTAGAACCCCCTCAATGAGGCGGCTCTAACGAGCATCCACAACCTACGTTTGCGGTATAAATAAGAAAAAAATCACTGATTTTCACCAGAAAAGTAGCCATTTAGGGGATTTGAATAAAAATGCACTATGTTGCACGGGTGTTTTATCGTAATGATTACACAAAAATGCACAAAGTCAAAGGCCATTGTTCAAAGTCACAGGGACATTGTTCATGTCACAGATCTTGGCTTCACCCTTTACCAATGAATCGAATTGCAATTGTTCATATACGTAATATAAGCAGGTTACATGTACTGCTTTAACCTTTAACCTGCTGAATATTCAATTAAGCCACACCCATTTCTGTTTATCAACCAATCAAATTACTTGATATAATTTATTGCCAAAAATTCATAAACTGAATGCCAAACAGTGTAGATCCTGATCAGATGGCTTCTTCAAAAGCCATCTGATCTGGATCTACACTGTTTGCAAAGATAGGGCTTGTCGCCTACAGCAGGGTAAAGGTTAAATGTATGAGCATCCAGAGTGGGCCACAGTTTTACTTCACAATAAACTTATTATCAGAATGCCTTTAAAAACAAGAGGTCCATAGGCCACCATGCTCACCAGAGCTCATGGGGCACTGTCCACTGCCAGCCATGTATATCAATAAACCACGGAAGCTCTGAGCCCAATGACGCTACAGATAAGATTTCGACCCAATCAGTACAGTGGCTTTAGAGGTCTGATGTCGCTGAGCAGCAGGCCAAAAATCATATGACAGATAGAAGATTGCTTAAAGAACATTTCTAAGAAAGTTTTGCCTAAATATCTGCTAGGGTTTGGCAGTAAATGCCAATTTTCAATTCTCCCCCATTACAAGTCTATGAAAACTCTAAGTTGTCACAGCAACCAAACTAAAGAGCCGACTTTCATAAAAAAAACACAAAACATATTAAGGCAAATAAGGTGGATATTTCAATAAAGTCTCAGCCTCATAGAGCACACATGTATGGTACATGTATATGTGAAGATGATTTTAAGTATATTTTTTCTATTTTGGCATTTTTATGGCAACCAAGCAACCAATAAAAGTGAGCAGTAGGCCTAAAATCATATGGCAGATAGATTGTTTAAAGAATATTTCTGTGTAAGTTTTGTCAAAATATCTGGAAAGACTTGGCAGTAAATGCCATTTTTGTGTGTCAATGGAAACCATAAGGTGCCATAGCAATCAAACAAAAGAGAGGAATTTCATAAAAAATAAAACTAAAAAAAAAACTTAAAAAAAAAAACAACATAAAATCTGTTGAGGCATATACGTTTCATCTCAATAAATTGCATGTCCCTTCCAGGGTCCCGTACATGTTTTTTTCAAGTGCGGCACTCAGGTATCCAAGCGGGCTCACTCCTCAAGCAAATCGGACAAAAAATGATGTTATCGTTCTTGGTCTTCATTCGTGGTCATGATTTATCAAAGCACTGACACCACTGGTGGGTCGATTGTCTCTGTAGGTAAAATGGGGGAAATACTCCAGAACGGGGACTTAGACTACTTCGTTTAACCTGTTCTTTCAGCAAATAGCAGAGACCTAAATCCCCGGCGTCTGATCTGCGTTTACACTCTACACTGTAGATACCACAGAAAGTGTTTGATCTGGGTTTGCACTGTTTGCATAACCCAGCATGAGTGCAGTCCGGGTTTTCACTCATTTTACACTGCACTGAGACCCCACTAGGACAAGACTACTGTACCCGACATTGAGATGGAATTACATCAAGCCACACCCATCCCCGCACCCCGCCCCAACAGCAAAACCAAAACAAAAATAAAAAGCTAGGGACCACTTTGCCGGGATCGGCATTGTTTGTTTGATTTGAGGTTTAACGTTCCCGTTAACACTGTAAAGGTCATTTTGGAGACGTTGCTTCCAATTTTGTGGGACTTTTACCCGACATTGAGATGAAATGGCATCTCAAGCCCTGCCGCCCAATGAAACCAATATAGGGTTTATAAGCATGGACGGGCCGGTTCACACCACTTTGCCTGGGCATGCTTAGATCCTCTAAGCGGTTTACCAGTACTCGTGTGCGGGCAGGTTTCAGCTCTGTGTGGAAGCATCATGCAGCCCACATACTTCTTCAAGCCCCGATGGGCGGAGGCCGTTGCCGGGATCGGCGTAGACCTTCTTAGCGGTTTAACCAGTACTCAAAAGTTCGGACGGTTTCAGCTCTGTGCAGAAGTATCATGCGGCCATATCTAGTTTTCGAACCCCGATGGGGCGTTCTGTTTACATTGGTCCTCTGAACAAGGTATTTATCTCTAAATATGCTCTCCAGTGATGTCGAACTCTTTTTCAAGAGTACGAGAGCAAAGGGCGTACTATATGCATGTCTCCTGTGTCAGATAATATAACAATTGGGACCATAATCCTGTAAAAGATTATAATAATCTTATGAGGGTGTGAGGGTGGATGGAAAAATCCGTCCTGAGGGTCACTGTCCGGCATCACGAGGCTTGCTGAGTGATGCCGGACAGTGATCCCTCGGGACGGATTTTTTCTATCCACCCCTCACAACCATATAGGATTCTTTTTCTTGCATACCTTCCATTCTTTACGCGGAATTTTAATGCTGCAGTCACTTCGCTTACCGCCGTCCGCCGTATTGTGATGACACTAAAGGAATGTTTAGTGACTTAACCTAACGTGCTGTGACGGCGCATATGAGGACGTATTCAAGCAGTGCATTTATCAAACACGCGAGAATATTCGATTTGGGGTAAGAACACCAGGGTTAGAACAGAATTTCTATCCCAAGCTAAAGCTATGGATTTCCTTGTCTGGTGGGCAAGAAAAGGAAATCTTTCATGTTTTATTACATTTTGTGGTACTTTTATTAGGGGATGTACATGCACACGCCTATACGGTATTCATTACATGGACGGGTAGACGTGATGACTGCATAAAACTTTTAAATACTATCTATTTTCTTTGAGGGTCAGAATACTTCGAACGAGCAGGAGTCAACTAATATTTCATCAACAGTGAACATACCAATAGCTCCTGATAAGGCATCCCCATCCCCCCCCCCCACCCCCACGGAAAATACTGAAAATTTTCTATTTACTGCATGAAAACATATGCTGTTGGTACTCATTAGAAGCGTCTCGGATATGCGCTTCTAATGGGAACCCGCAACATAATGTTTTTGTGCAGATATATGAAAAATAATTTGTGGACACCTTCCCCCACTCTTTACTGGTTCAGATAACAACATGTACATGTATGCAAACAGTGAAGATCCCGATGTGAGGGAAACTGCTCATAACTCATTGTCATCCTGCCAACGGTTTGAATTAAATCCCATATTTAAGGGGAATGGGAACACTTTCGGGGTAGGCAACTCCTGCAAAAGTATTTAAGTCATCCGTGCCAATAGGGGTCATTTCTTAAAGGAAAGAAATTCTTTCCTTTAAGAGTAGACCTGTTTTGCAGTAGGACAGGGCTTGTAGAAAAGCGAACAGGATGTCCCGAAAGCTGTCTTCCTTTGAAAATTAGCGGAAAAATATGCCAGGTGTTCCCATTCCACTTAAAAGATAAAAACACTGGTGGGTCGATTGACTTGGAGTGTAAATTGGGAAAAGGGGCCTCCACAGGGGGACTTGGGCCATGTCATTTGACATTTAAATTCTTATATTTCAATCAAACATTCTAGACACTGATCTGACGGCGCGTTCTGTGGCTTCACTGTTTTCCATCGCCATTGTACTGATTTTACTTTTTATACAGCGTTTTGACGACACAGGGAGAACATTAACGTTGCTATAAACAACCCGTAGCTTCTACAGTTACAATGTAGTAATTTTGGGTCGATTGACAAACAATCGGCCCAAAAGTAAAATAATTTCATTCTAAAGCCAAAGACGTCAAAGGATGAAAGGGTTAAATGATACCATTCGATCAGATTTCAATTTATATAACAAAAGCTTTCCGTATATACCCTAAAGTGCGAATAAAATTCACAATGCAAGCAAATAGAGTACAATTCTTTCACACCTGGGGCCAGTTGTTCAAAGCATCGTTAGCTTAACGAGCTCGTTAGTGGTCGTATTGTTAACTGTTCTAGCAAGTTAATATTTAAATTTTTGGCATTTTTGCTGAAAAAATGTGAGCAGCTTTTGCGAAAAGCTGCTCACATTTTTTCAGCAAAAATATCAGCCTTTTTGCCACAATAAATGATCAAAGTTTTAACGATACGTCAACTAACGACGTCGTTAGTTTTGAACAACTGGCCCCAGATAAGGAAATCCAGTTTTAACTTGGGAAATAAATTCTGTTCTAATCCTAGTGTTCTTACCCAAAATCGCCGTCGTTAAGGTTGACGTCACAACACGTTACGTGACGTCACTAAACATTCCGGTAGTGTCATCACAATATGCCGGACGTCGGTAACCGAAGTGACTGCAGCATTAACAAACCGCGCTTAGAAATGACAGTGACCCTCGGGACGGATTTTTTCATCCACACCTCAAACCCATATAAGATTCTTGTAGTCGTTACAACCAGTGACAGCCCTTGTTGGACGTCTACGGGCATCTTCATGACTCCTTCATCGTTCCATGGGTCCCGCCCATCGGGGCTTTGAGAAATAGAGTGGGCTGCATGATGCTTCCACGCAGAGCTGAAACCGACCGCACATGAGTACTGGTAAACCGCTTATAAGGTTTAAGCCTGCGCAGGCAAAGTGGTGCGAGTCAGGCCGTCCCTGCATAACCATGTTGATTTGTTTGGGCGGTAGGGTCTGAGATGTCATTTTATCTCATTGAAAGCAACGTCTCCAAAAATGACGAAAATAGTGTTGCTGGGGACGTTAAACCTCAATTCAAACAAACAAACCATCGTTCCATACTTCCAACACCACTCTTCTTATTGTCAACTTTCAGTTGCATCGCGTTTTACTTCTCGCACTTTCAATGAGGTGGTTCTAACGAGCAGCAATGTCATATGTTTGGAGTAACAATAAGAAAAAACATCACGATCTTTCCTCAGAAAAGTAAACATTTTGGAAATATTAATAATGCACTATTTCCCACGGATGTCATATCGTACTGACTCTTGTTACTTCCGGAGCCCCCAGCCAAATGGGGTTTAGAGAAATATATTGGGCTGCATGGTGCTTTCACGCACGCGGAGCCCCACCCGGCTGCACATGAGAACTGGTAAACCGCTCAGAGGGTCTAAGCCTGCTCAGGCAAAATGGTGCGAATTGGACCGCTCATGCATATAAACCCTATTGGTTTTATTGGGCTGCCATGTCATCATAATGTCGGGTAAAAGTCTCACAAATTGGCAGCAGCTTCTCCAAAATGGCCTATTTAGTGTTGAGGCCGGGTGTGTGTGTGTGTGCTTAGCCTCAAATAAAAAGTCCCGCAAAATTGGAAGTGACCTATACTGTGTTGTCGGGGACGTTAAACCTGAAATCAAACAAAACAAACAAACAAACAAAAACTCTTTACTTTCGACTTCCAGCTTCTATCTAGTAGGATGTCGGAATTACACGCAAGAATTTTACAGGGGTTTATAACACTGACTTGTTACAGTGAACTTTTTATAGAACAAAAATAAGAAAAAAATGTTTCAACATGCACAGCGTTAATGTGCCAAAGTTTTAGGAAATCTATGGCAAATACATATCAATTAATATCAAAATTGTGCAAGTTTTCTACATGAGCGGATGGATTACTTCAAATACACGGACGAACCTAAGTGAGTAGACAAAAATGGACAGTCAAACTTCAATCTGTCGAAAACCATGAAAATGTGTACGAATTAGGGGTAGTTCGACACAATGGGGGTTGATCATAGAACCATGTCATGGGGCATAATGGGGATGAATTTAGGAAATACAGTAAAATTCCTCTTTTAAGACCACCTTTACGACTGTTCAAAAGTGGTCTGAAAGACCACTTCTGAGCAGTCCCAAAGTTGGTCTGAAAACTCAATCAGCTTTTAAATGCAGATTTTGTCTTAATTTTAGGTGGTCTTGATAGTGGAATTTTACTGTATCATTACGAAAACAGGCCTATACAAATACATTGTAAACTTTACCGCCGGAAAAACGAAAATTTTTGGATGAAAAATTGTGATATTTTTCTTATTTCTGCTCAAAATATAGATTGTGGATACTCATTAGAACCGCCTCATTGAGGCGGTTCTAACGAGTACCCGCAAGCTATATTTTAGAGCAGAAATAACAAAGAAAAACAAGGTTTATCCCTGCAAACCCCGGTTTTACTAAATAAAAGTGGGTTTGAAGGGGTCATTATTATAATGGCGTGTTTTCATGATGTTTTCAATCTTCTATAAAGAAATGTCTATTGTATGTTCTCATTAGCAGCTGATTAGAACCGCCTCCTTCTGGCGGTTCTAATGAGTACACACCGACCCCGATAGCTCAGTTGGTAGAGTGTCCGCTCCGGGGAACGGGAGGTCTCGGGTTCGATCCCGGGCCGCGACATACCAAAGTCGTTAAAAATGGTACTAGCTGCTCCTCGTTCGGCACTCAGATTTACGGGGTAGAGCTAGGACTGGTCGATCCAGTGTCAGGATAATGTGACTGGGTGTGGTATCATGTAATGTGTCTGGGACATGATACTTCAGTGAGGCAGCACTATAAACGTGAGCATTGAGCTCCCTGTCGCAACCAGACACCGTCGTGATATGACTGAAAAATTGTTGAAAGCGACGTTAAACCCGAATTCACACACACACTCTAATGAGTACACACAATACAGACTGAAGGACCAGTGAGAGTCGCCTTACTAGACTAGATATTTATGTTTGTTTGATTTAACGTTTAACGGCCCCGTCAGCACTGTATAGGTCATTTTGAAGACGTTGCTTCCAATTTTGTGGGACATTTATCCGACATCGAGATGAAATGACATCTCAAGCCCTGCCACCCAATGACACCAAAAGAGTTTATAAGCATGGGTGGTCCGACTCGCACCGCTTTGCCTGGGCCGATTTAGATCCTCTAAGCAGTTTACCAGAACTCGTGTGCGACCGGTTTCAGCTCTGCGTGGAAGCATCATGCATTCCATCTATTTCTTCAAACCCCGATGGGCGGGGTCGGCCTCACTAGATATATAGATATCTAGAGCTATGGGAAGTCTCTGTGAAATCAAGAACGGGTTCGAATTAGCAAAGTTCACGAGCAATTCGTGTTCGATTCATTGACATCGGCGAAGGACATTCGAGCGGATTGACAGGACATTCGAGCGAAAATAAATGGACAATCGAGCGACAGAATATCACCTGTTACGTGATATTCTGCGATTTTCGAATTTTTGAAAATTCGTGCGATTTGCATTGCTTTCTAGAGACAGGTGAGTCCATAAATTTAAAGAGTGTCTTTATTTTTATGGACAGTCTTTAGAAATAGCTAAACTCTCAGACTTGATAATTGATTCTGTGTAGTTCAGGTTTTGTCCCTTACACTATAAACAATGAAATATATCACCTGATGTGTGGCACACTTGTTGTAAAGTATATGAAGGGAGAAAACCTGAACAAGAATATCTTCCGTAGCCGTTTTATATAAATACTCGAAAATTAGACAACAGAGTGGAGAAAAATCTTTCTGTGTATGCAATTCATCATGTAACTAAAAAGTTTATATAGTACATATTCTGCGGTTTTCGAATTTTTGAAAATTCGTGCGATTTGCATTGCTTTCTAGAGACAGGTGAATCCATAAATTTAAAGACTGTCTTTATTTTCATGGACAGTCTTTAGAAATAGCTAAACTCTCAGACCTGTTACATGTACCATTCTTGTTCTAAAAATTGTGCTGCAAACATATGGATGAGTGGCAAACAGAAACTCTGATGAGACGCCGCGTTCTGCGGCATCTTATCTGGGTCTACATTGTTTGCTCAGACCTGTCTGTCCAAATACAGGCGGTAACAGAGGCAAAAAAAATCCGTAAACTACATGATTGTAAAAGACCGTCCTATGTACTTCACTACGTCCTCACTCAACGTACACATCTGATAGGGGACTTCACAGTAAGGGTGCATCGCGACATCAATCAGAGCCTTGGAAGTACTGGGGGTGGGGGTCGATTGTCCCTAAGTGAAGGCTTCAAAAACAGTACTTCGTTTAACCCTTAAGTTACAGTTTTTAAGCAAAATGTATAGGCCATGATCAGACTTCATTACACAACATTACAAACAGAAAAAAAGGAAAAAAGCAACAACAATAAAAATCATTGAGCTGTAACAATACCAACAATAATATTATTATAAAACAATAACACATGTATAATAATTAAGTTGTAATAAGCCATTTGATCGCTTCCGCTATGAGGGTGCTGAGGATTGTGTGGCTTTGTTTCCGTCTTTGACGAGGGTTTGAGCTGGCTTCCCTTGCCGCAGGTCCTGGTTTGTGAGTGCCGTTCGGCGTGTTGCTGATGACGGTTCTGATTATGAATAATCATTAATAAAAAACAATAACACACAGTAAATAATACGTTTGATTTTACAAGTGTGATTCAATCTGTTCCCCAGTACTTAAACTTGAGTTACATTCAGCGTAGGGTCGCTTGGGAGTGCAATTCGACATGAGACTACCATAATTTCACGCCCAACATAATACATATGTTTCCGAAGAGGTGATATTATTAGGCAATGCATAGAGGCCGGTTAATGGGTCGCAATTGACGAGATGTCGAAAATTCACGAGGAGCTCACGGAAACCGACACATTGGGCAATTATATTGACTAATTTATTCTTTGCATAAAGGTCAGTCTCATGTCAAATTGCACCAACTATAGCATTAAGACTGTAACGCATGAAACGAATTTTCTAATTCAATTTTGCAGGGTTCGACATGATACCCACTCTATCAGTATGTGTTGGTATGGCAATATGTAGCACTGCTTTGGGATTTGACACCAGCAAGATACTCGACAGTCATTTAGATCACAGACAGAGAAAAACACCAGGTCAGGAAATTCAGATGATCTACTAGACGTTCGGATGAGTCGTTAAACCGAGGTCCCGTCTCTATATGACCTTAGCTGTTGGTGAGACGTAAAACTCAAAACTTTCACTCAATAAGATGATCTACAGTCGATCTTTAATGGTTCGATCACCTGTTATATCGTACAAAATTGTTCGAGACAAAGAAGTGCGAGCAACAGTAGGTTATTCGTCGTGTACGCACAATATACAGTTGAGCCGGACACAGCATTCCCTACAATTTACATGTGCGCCCAGTAAAGATTCAGATCAGCCTATGCATCCGCGAAGTCTGACCAGAGTCTTCGTTGTGCGCTCTTATGATATCTATGGACCCAATGATCCTTCGTGCAGCAAGACAAGTTTCTGGTGCGTAGGCTGATCTGAGGACACACGTGAAAATTGTAGGAAATGCTGTGCCCAGGTTTAATTTTCAAGACAAAAGAATCGCTTACTCCTAAGTAATCCTCTGGGCCTAAGAGAAGAACGCGTTCGACGCGGCCCGCTAAAATCATATGTTCAAGTGATTGACGTTTCACTGTGTCTTTATAAGACTTGGCTATTTCAGCCTGGAGCACAGTCAAAACCATCAACCAAAGCTGCTGTGGACGACCTGATGCAATAGTGCACAGCACCGAGGGGCAATAGTTTTAAGTATAACTATTGCCCGGAGATACTGCGGACGACCTAATGTAATAGTGCATCCGGTCGTTCACAGCACCGAGGGTCAATAATTTTGAGTATAACTATTACCCACTGAGACTATGGGCGACCTAATGCAATAGTGCAACACGTTGTTCAAGGCACCGTGGGGCAATAATTTTGAGTATAACTATAACCCATTGAGACTGTGGACGACTTTATGCAATAGTGCATCAGGTCGGCCACAGCACCGAGGGACAATAATTTTAAGTACAGTCCAACCTGTGTTAAGCAAGCACGTCGGGGATAATAAAAATGTGCTTGCCTACGACAGGTGCTTGCTTAATACATGTGAATTGTAATGCATTTGCCATTTTTGGATAACTAATTGCCCGCTTGCTTAAGACAGGTTGCTTGCTTAATAGAGGTGGCCACTAAGACAGGTTTGACTGTATACTCCAAGCTGTCATGAAATAATAATTTTATTACCCAATTAGTCGAAAAAAATACACATGACACAATTGATGCCATTGCTGTGGACTGTGATGAATGTCGCATGAGCTGGGCACCGGCTTTTATTATAACGGCACCTCAAAATAGTACCTAGATAAAATAATACTGACCGACCTATAGAACTGGCCAATAGACAAAAAATATCATTACACTTTATTCAAGAGATTGGGAAATAAAGGTATTTATTAATTGACTACCCTGTATTGATCCGAGGTTATCCGTATTTACACCAGGTCAACCAATATTAACCTCGGGTCAAGTAGGTAAAAAATTCAATGATCATGTTTTTAATTCTGTCAATTAATAAAATTGCCATTAATCAAGTACTTTCGTATTGGCCAAATTACAGGTCCGAGATCTGATGTATTGGCCCGAGGCCGAAGCCTATACAGCAGACCTCGGACCTTAAATTGGGCCAATACGAAATTACTTGATTAATAATATTATAGTATAACAATGCCTAGAGATGAAGCCGCTCAAGCACACAGAACTCTACTTGCCATTAGAAGATGTATGTGTGTGTGTCAAAGACTACTGCAATGCATTCCAGTAAGTGCTGCAGCTATTGTTTGGCTGTCAAGAGCGTTTCACCAAAATCTCTTATTAAATAAAATCTTAGGTTGTATTTTATTTCTATGGTATGAGTTTAATCGATTTTAAGCTGAGTGAACTATATCTCCCTTATTTTTTGTCCCCACACGTTAGTCGAAGGGGACTATAATAATTGATTTGTTCGTTCGTCAGTCCGTCCGTCAGTCCGGCCTTAGACACAATATTGTCTCCGCAACTCCCCCTACAGTTTTTAAGGGATTTTGATGAAACTTTATAGTTATTGTTCCCATGACCTGGCAATGACCATATTTTATCGAGGTCATGTTCAACTGATTTTACCAGAGGAATGGCCCTTTGTCAGTTTTAGCCATTTTATCAACAGACGTTCTTGTCTCCTCAAATCCTCCTACAGTTTTAAAGGAATTCTGATGAAACTTTCCCGCTATTGTTCCCATGACATGAAGATAATCATATTCTATCGCGGTCATGCGCAACTGATTTTGCCAGAGTTATGGCCTTTGTCAGTTTTAGCCATTTTATCAACCGAAGTTCTTGTCTCCGCAACACCCCCGACAGTTTTTAGGGGATTTGAATTACACTTTCCAGTTATTGCTCTCATGACCTGCAGCTGATATTTCATTGAGGTCATGCTCAACTGATTTTTACCAGAGTTACAATGTATGGCCCTTTGTTAGTTTTAGCTATTTTATCAACAGAAGTTCTTGTCTCCACTACTCCTCCTACAGTTTTCAAGGGATTTTGATGAACATTTCCAGATATTGTTCCCATGACCTGAAGATGATCATATTTCATCGAGGTCATGCTCGACACATGTTTGCCAGAGTTATGGCCCTTTGTCAGTCTTCACCATTTTAACAACAGAAATTCTTGACTCCGCAACTGCTTCTACAGTTGTCATGGAATTTTGATGCAACTTCCCAGTTATTGTTCCCATGATCTGAAGATAATCATAATCTACCGAGGTCATGCTCAACTGAATTTTTCCAGAGTTATTGCCCTTGTCATTTTTAACCATTTTATCAACAGAAGTTCTTGTCTCCGCAACTCTACCTACAGTTTTCACCGGCCCCGATAGCTCAGTTGGTAGAGTGTCCGCTCCGGGGAACGGGAGGTCTCGGGTTCGATCCCGGGCCGCGACATACCAAAATCGTTAAAAATGGTACTAGCTGCTCCTCGCTTGGCACTCAGATTTACGGGGTAGAGCTAGGACTGGTCGATCCAGTGTCAGGATAATGTGACTGGGTGTGGTATCATGTAATGTGTCTGGGACATGATACTTCAGTGAGGCACTACTATAAACGTGAGCATTGAGCTCCCTGTCGCAACCAGACACCGTCGTGATATGACTGAAAAATTGTTGAAAGCGACGTTAAACCCGAATTCACACACACACACACACACCTACAGTTTTCAAGGGATTTTGATGAAACTTTCCAGTTATTGTTTCCATGACCTGCAGATGGTCAATTTTTATCGAGGTCATGCTTGACGGATTTTTACCATATTTATAGCTCTTCGTTAGTTTTTGCCATAGCCTCAACAAAAAAATCTTGTTTCCGCAACTCCCAAAACATTAAGTTTGCCAAGGCCTGCTGTCCTTGCAGAGGCCTGCTGTCCTTGCAGCAGGGAAGGGTGGATGGCGAATGTTATTTTTTTCAGTTTTTACACTTCTATTCACTTTCCTCTTTCTGTCTGAATTTACTTTTATCTCCTCTACTTTCTATGTTATCTCTTTTCTCCCTTTGCCTGGGATACGACAAAAACTGACACACAAGGGTAGACGTGTCGTTACACCCCAGCGCAATCAATCAATCTAGACAACGGCACTTACTGCTCGCACAGAAATGTTAACAACGCCACCCGAGTGATTCAGATCAGACAGAAATAGAAAGCAAATTCTCCTTTGTCGGTAATAAAACAGTTATTTGGTGGCTGTTTGGACACCAGTCAAAACTATTATAAGTCGGTGTTGAGGACGACCTGATGCCGAACATCATTCGGTCTTTTGGGATCCTTAAAGCATTCGGCTTTACTGTATAAAAGTGGGGTTCAAAGGGGTCAAAATTTTAAAGGTGTGTTTTCGTGATGTTAAGCCAATAGGGTTTATAAGCATGGACGGTCTGACTCGCACCGCTTTGCCTGGGCAGCTTAGATCCTCTAAGCGGTTTACCAGTACTCGCTTCGGGTCGTCCACATCACCGGGGAATTGTCTAAACATGCATCAAAAATAACTGTATACAATAACTACAGTCTACATGTAAAACAAAGCCCTGCCGTCGAAGACGGATAAAGTAAGCTTTAGGAAACTATGTCTAACACACCCATTTTATAAATGTGACATAGCTTTCCTCTTCCCTACTCCTCTCCCGGCCCCAGCCTACCCCCGCCTCACCACCACGACCACCACATACACACCAAACCAACACCATCGAGACCACACGCATGACCACCAAAAGCCCGGTTATAGTAGTGGTCGTTTATTGCACCTACATGTATTATCCCCTGGAGGAGTGTGGTATGGCGGGTTTGCCCCATCGGTATAAGACAGAGTCATAATACCATATAGCATTTTTTGTTTCCATATAGAGATCGACTTCAAAATAAAGGGGTGTCTGGTTGTGTTGTCTAAAAAAAATGCAAACAGTGCTAAGCCTGACCGGACGCGACAGAATGATCAGGACCTCCGATGTTTCTGTGTGGCTTTTCCGGTTTGAGGTTCGCATTTAAAATGGGTCACATTTTTGTACAGGTTATGACTACTGTATCTAGGGTCCGCCCCAGGGTCAGTCATGGTCGAGTTGTTTTGACAGTCTAATCCCTAAGCGTATGCGTTTGGGAGAATAACTTCATTATTGTTGGTTAAAGGGCTTTTGTTTACCCATATTAATAGAGTTACATGCATTAGGGATAGTTTTCTGACATTTGTTTTGCTGCCGATCAATTACGATAGCACAGCCGTGTAATAAAGTTCATTTTTCACTTCTCCAAAATAGCTACTTTTCTCATGAAA
Organism: Lucinisca nassula; assembly: GCA_963580285.1. Classification (NCBI taxonomy): domain Eukaryota; kingdom Metazoa; phylum Mollusca; class Bivalvia; order Lucinida; family Lucinidae; genus Lucinisca; species Lucinisca nassula. The sequence continues at coordinate 97,170,682 of OY757011.1, forward strand.
AGTCTGTGATATTTTACTTATTAATGCTCAAAACATAGGTTGTAGGTGCTCGTTAGAACCGCCTCGTTGAGGCGGTTCTAACGAGTACCCACTACATATGTCTTGAGGCGGAAATAAAACAAAATAATGTTTACCCCCGTAAACTCCAGTTTTCTCTATATCAAGTGGGGTTTATCCAAAAATATAAGTCTTCTTGCACTTAAAATCACGTAAAATCGATCACGTAAAATCGATTTAAGATTTGACCGTTCCAAGGCGGTACTTCTGTCGCGGTTTATTTTTGTTATGGTTTATCTTTGGGTGTTTGTGTCGCTTGTGTTGTTTAATTTTGGATAGCCTATTGGCCATTTTGTGGGAAAGTAACTGTCCATTTGGCTTTCCGCTATTGATGTTACCATTAGGGTCTGTTGCTTCATGTTTGGTGTCTCTGATGGGAGCTCTGGGTTGATTGTATCGATTCCTGATCACTGCCTCCACTTCTATTCAGTGGGTGTTAATTCCACGGACTTGTTCACGTGATGTTAGCGTTATATTGTAGATGCTCCTGGACGTTTGGAAAGCTGTATTTAAGCGTATACACTCCTTGAATTAATTCTCAATGACTTCTCGCTAATTCTCGCTCAGAATAAATTTTGTTCACTATTTTAAGCGCACGTGCATGTGATGATCAGCAAAAACTAATCTCATTCTACCCCAAGTACAGTCATACAAAAAGAAAATAATATTTTATCCTTTAATACTTGTAGAAAATGGTCTTGTCCTACGAAACAAGCGAGGGGTTAGTTTGAAAGCAAGAGGTAAGATAATTTTAGGCACAACGAGGTAAAAGTGTCTTCAAGCTTATGGTCCTGCGAAAACTCAGATCAAACGGCGCAGCCGCGCAGTATAATCATGACCGTCGCTGTGTGATATATGAGTGTCCGGTCCGGTGACGCCGTTTAGCTTCTTCATTCAGGCCCGGAAGGCTCCACAGCACTGGAATAAGTCCGTGAAATGAACAACCCCTTAACCCTCACTTTATTTAGAGAAAACTAGGATTTACGGGGGTATATATTATTTTTCTTATTTCTGCTCCAATACATAGGTTGTGGGTACTCGTTAGAACCGCTTCTAACGAGCACCGGCAACCTTTGTGTGCTATATAATCTAGAAAAATATCACGGATTTTCATCCGAAACAGTAGCCATTTTTGAAGTGTGAAAAAATGCAGTATGTCGCACGGGTGTGTTAGTGATGTACATTCTGAGTGATCTGAGACCCTCTTGAGCGTACATCATCAGGTTAACAATTGTGTACAATGAACACCCCTAAGGGAAAAGTGGCCAAACTAGCTAGTCTGGCCCAGAAAACATGTACATTCCATATTGTTCAGTGATGTGGTGTATTCCTTGTTTCCAAAGGAAAACCCTTTTTTAGAACATAGTTAACGTCACTACAGCTGGTGTCTGGGAATGTGTGGCGGTCGTAAAATTCTCTTTGCCTTACATCATAGTGTAGTTTATAGTTTCTTGCCCTTTGGGATCATTGATTCCATTCTGGAATTTTTACAATATTTGAGTGTCACTGATGAGGCCTAATTGGCCAAAACTAGCTAGTCTGGTCCAGAAAACATGCACACTCCATATTTTTCAGTTCTATGGTATATTCCTTGCCTCCAAAGGATAACCCTTTATAGAACATATTTATTGGGGTATACAGTGTATTTATTTTGTTGTGGCTTCTCGTAAAAACTGTCTCAATAGGGCGGCTCAAACGATACTTACAATCTGTGTTTGAACTACAAATTTATTTATTTATTTATTTATTTATTTATTTATTTATTTATTTATTTATTTATTAACAACATATCATATGCATCAAAGGATTGGATGTAGGCTCAACCTTACTTATCCTCTCTTTGATGTCCGGTACAAATACATAACGAATTACACACATACAAAGACACAAAATATAAATAATGTCAAAGCTTCATTAGCACTGTGAACTACAAATAAGAAATATTGTGAAAAATTCTAGTTCTAGATATATGAAATTCGCCATTTTAGGACTCGGAAAGTTTTATTATAATGTGCCCACCCTTCGCGACATTTTTTCCTAAGATCCAAAGTTGTCATAATGGGCATGCGCATTTAAACACAATAAGTTAATATTTAATAAACTGAGGTCAGCGATATGTCCCTCTATATCACCCTATATTAGAGCGATCTACTTAGCATGACTTCAGAAGAATGCAAAATTTTGTACTTTACGGGGAATGGATACACCTTCAGGGGAAGCAACTCCTGTAAAATTATTTTTGTCTCTCATGTCAATAGGGGTTAACTCTCAAAGGAAAGAATTTGCTCCTGGGGTCCCAAACGTTGTCTCCCTTCGAAATAAAATTGGCGGAAAATCTGCTAAGTGTTCCCATACCCCTTAAATTGGCGTAAATATACGTTTGCAAAACAATATTGGCTTGAGCTTATCATATCAAAATAGAAGTGAAGGCAATGATCAAGAATCGATACAATCAACCCACAGCCCCCATTAGAGACACCAAAGGGAAAGAAACACGAACATGATTTAACTAGACCCTCATGGAAACATCAATAGCGGAAAGCCAAAAGGACAGTTATTTTCCCACAAAATGGTCAATTAACTGTCTTCACTTCTATTTTTTAAATGTTGGGAAAGGGGCGTACTGGATTACATTTGTCCTTCCGTCTCTTCGCCCGTCCCTCCATTAACCATTATTATTTTTCATCAAAGATTTCTCGCGAGCCATAAAATCAACAAACGATGATGATTTGTATCGTGTAAGAGATAATTATTATTATTATACCCCACTAGACATTCCCATACAAATTCCCATAGGCCTGGGGCCAGTTGTTCAAAGCATCGTTAGCTTAACGAGCTGGTTAGCGGTCATATTGTTAACTGTTCTAGCAAGTACAATATCGAAAATTTTGGCATTTTTGCTGAAAAAAAAATGTGAAAAGCTGCTCACATTTTTTCACCAAAATATTAGCATATTTGCCATATTAAATGATAAAAGTTTTAACGATACGTTATACGTTACGTATGTGATAATTTTACTATCACCCTGCGAATTTTTGGACAAACCCTTGCGCGTAATTGGGTGCGCGCACGGTTCAGGTCTTCAGGAAAGCTGGAGAAAAAAGTCTAAACCAAAACTTGTAACAAATCGGGAACTTTTGGTACCAAATCGTTTCTTTTGATTTTATTAAGAAAACGCATACCGCACTTTAGGATTTTGTTCAGAAATAAAGTTATTGACGTCTGAAACTTAAATTTTTGTCAAAGCTTTCTCAGGAATTGTACAAGATAGACGGAGGAATCTTGGTATTCGATGCAATGATGATAACTTAAATCATGTAAATGACAATGGGCTTTTTTGGCTCATTTCTTTATTTGTTTTTATTCTTCTTGCTCTCCATTTTGAAAATAGAAGTGAAGGCAGTGAACGGGAATCGATACAATTAACTCAAATCTCCCATCAAAGACACCAACGGGAAAGAAACACGAACACGAAACAACCAGACCCCAGTGGATACATCAATAGCGGAAAGCTCAAAGGACAGCTACTGTCCCACAAAATGGCCAATTTGCTATACAAAAAAAAACTACTAACATGTAGGAACTATAAAAACTTGGTAAGAAGTGCAATAATGATTTTTTTATTGTGTAAGATACAATTGGCATTCTCGCCAACACTGAACTCTCCAAATTATTAACTTCATGTTTTACTGCAATCACAAACATGTGATAAAATATTGCGAAAATGTCTTCGAGAGATCAGGCAGAAATCTGTTTTGGTCTGTAAAAAATTCTAATGAAGTTTTAAATAAATTGAAATCCAGACGTTTTCGTGCTTCAAGTCTGTCTACATATGATTTTACCATCCTTTACACTACACTTCATCATAATCTTATAAAGAAAAACTTAATGATTTAATTGAATGGCCATTTCATAGGGAAAACTCCCTCTATCTTGCATGTAATGTAAGAAATAGTTTTTTCACTTCTGAAGAGCATAAAAATTATACTTTATGGTCATGTCAGAAAGTGTGTGAAACTCTCACCTTTCTACTTGCCAATATTTACATAAGATTTTGGTGATGAGTTATTTAGACAAGTTGTGGATATTCCGATGGTTACTAATTGCGCACCCCTTGTTGCTGATCTGTTTTTGCTTTGTTATGAGAGAGACTTCATGATGTCCCTTACTGTTGAAAACCAATCTGAAATCATTGAAGCTTTTAGCTCGACTTCCAGATATTTCATCACGAAAACACGCCTATATGATTTTGACCTCCTCGAACCCCATTTTTATATAGTAAAACTGGTGTTTGCAGGGGTAAACCTTATTTTTCTTATTTCTGCTCTAAGATATGGATTGTGGGTACACACAATCAATAATTTTTAAGCAGAAATAAGAAAAATATCACAATTTATCAGAAAATTTTCATTTTTTCGGCGATAAATGTGTCAATGCATTTGTATAGGCGTGTTTTCGTAATGGGATGATTTATTAAATATTGACAATACCTACTTCGATGGTTTGATCAGTCAACTGTATCCCCCAGAACTTCAGTTAAATAAAGCGAATTCTTCTTATACAGAGGCCCCGTTTTTGGACTTACGTCTGTCCATTCTAGATGTGTTTGTTACTTGCAAAATTTATGACAAACGCGATGATTTTGATTTTGAGATGGTAAATTTTCCTTTTTCTAATGGTGATGTTCCTCGTGTGCCATTCTGTTGCGTTTATATTTCGCAATTAATTCGATTTGCCAGAGTGTGTAGTCATGTAACTGACTTCAACACTCGTAATAAATTGTTAACTGCTAAACTTCTTAATCAGGGTTATCGGTACCAAAGCCTTTTCAAAATTGTATTGACGTCATTCTGATTTAATTTCAAAATTCAATATTGGACTTAAATCTCTTCTGCAACAAGCTCTATCGGAACCCGAATTTTATGGTGACTTAGAATATACATTCAGAAATAATATATAACCGCAATAACTTCAGCACCCAATTTCGTTAAATCATTCTTAGATATAAAAAGATTGGGTACAACATAAATGTTATACGTTAGACTTCATGCATGGTAATTAACCCAATCACGGTTGACAAATTTGCTTCCCTCTTTAATTGCACGCCGGTGGGTCAGGCCTCAGATTCTATGACGGTTCCAGCGTAAAGGCTTACTGAGAATAAGAGAGAATCTAATTCTATGTAATGTTGGTTGGTGCCTGATGCTCTGTCTCTGGTCGGGCCCATCGGAGTCTAACTGTTGGTTTTCTTTTGCTCCAGCATTTCAATGGTTTCTTGCTGTCGAGTCCTCACCGTTGTTTCATCCCTGTGGTTGTTTTATTTTTTTGTGTTCACGGAGATGTTGCACTGATGTGTTAGGAGGCCTTCATGTGGACTGAACAATAGTATTTGTCTGAATCGCGACGGAAGTAAGGGCGAGGATTGTGGCCACGTAAAATCGATTTAAGCTCCACCCCCACCCCCACCCCCACCCCCAGTGGAATTTGTTTCACTGACCGTTCCAAGGCGGTTCTTCTGTCGCGGTTTATATTTGTTATGGTTTGTCCTTGAGTGTTTGTATCGCTTATATTATTTTGTTTGGGATAACCAATCGGTCATCTTGGAAATCGTCATTTTGGCTTTCCGCTTTTCATGTTTCCATTAGGGTCTAATGTTCCATGTTTGTGTTTCTTTCCCTTTGGTGTCTCTGATGTGAGCTGTGGGTTAATTGTATCGATTCCTGATCATTGCCTTCACTTGTCAAAGAGTTATAAGAAACGGAAAAATCTAGAAGTCTCAAACTTGGTATACAAGAGGGATGCTGGGAAATAATTGCTTATTTCTATCTGGAGTCTTCAAATTCCAAGATAGCCCATAAGTGCTCATTTCATGCCCTCGAAGTACTCCCCGTGGCTAGAAATCCAAAGTTTCAGCCGATGTGTATCCACTTCTTGAAGGCGTCACGGTACGCTGATTTGGGCACAGTAATAAGTGACTAATGAATGGCAGATCCAAGTGCCTGTCGGGACTGGTATTTCCGCCCAGTAAGGAATGATTTCAATTTCGGAAACAAAAAAGAAATCACATGGGGCAAGGTCTGGGGAATACGGGGGGTGAGGCAGAACAGTTATTCTTCTTTCTTCAAAAAACGCGGTAATATTGCGGAGGTATGTGCGGTTGCATTCTCATATAGAAGACGGACATGTTTAACACCAGTGGCAGGGCGTCGTTTCTGATAATACGTTTTTCAATTTCTTCAGTACTACGTCTTTGCGGTACCTTCTGGTGATGTTTTTGCCCTTTTTCACCGGCACTTTTATTGCGACCCCTTCACCAGAGAAAAAGAACGTTTGGCGAATTATTGGGCGTTTGCTGTGTTTAGTGGCCCAGATCTTGTTACTAACCTTTCTGACGGACTCAAAATATTGGACTTAGGTTTAGGAGGCCCTCATGCGGACTAAACAAATTATTTGTCTTAATCGCGACGGAAGTAAGGGCCGAGGATTGTGGCCACGTAAAATCGATTTAAGCCCCCCCCCCTCCCCAGTGGAATTCGTTTCCGCTGACCGTTACAAAGGCGGTTCTTCGGTCGCGGTTTATTTTTGTTATTGTTTGTCTTTTGGTGTTTGTGTCGCTTATATTATTTTATTTTTGATAGCCTAGCGGCCATTTTGTGGGAAAGTAACTGTCCTTTTGGCTTTCCGCTATCGATGTTTCCAATAGGGTCTGTTGTTTCATATTTGTGTTTCTTTCCCTTTGGTGTCTCTGATGGGAGCTATGGGTTAATTGTATCGATTCCTGATCATTGCCTCCACTTCTATTTTTCATCACCTGTGACGACATTGGCAAACTGCTTTTTGTCATACTTTTGAAACATTTGAAGCAGTCTTTTTAGCTCGTCACTCGTCAGTCAACAGATGTGGCACCCATCTAGCAGAAATCTTTCTGACTTTCAAATGCTTCTTCAAAATAAGGTGAACCATTGATAGTGATATGCCTACCTTTCGTGCAATATCACGAACTGTAAATCTGGCATCTCATTCAATGGTTTCCTTTATTTTGGAAACGATTTCTATACGAGATGCAGATTTTGGCCTACCTGATTTCGGTGTATTTTTTTTTTTACTCTACATCAGACTCAAATTTCTTTTTCCACCGCCTAACTGTGCCATAAGACACACAAGAAGCTCCAAAAGCAGTAAAGATATCAGTCATCAGCTGCTTTCAAGAACAACCGAGTTTTGAGCAAGCTTTCTTCATTTTTTAGCCGACGCTTCTACCAACTATTTTTCCTGCAGTGGTCAATGACTGCATGTATTCAAATGGCGAATTTTATGTCTAACACTTAGTCTAACATGTACACTTATACATGTACACCATTGTGTAGATATTGAATAGCCCTATAAAAGTATGTATTTGTTTTGATCGTGCAGCACGTCGATATCGAGCTAGGGGACAATAATCAATTCTTTTCGAACATCCCTCGTATGTTGTATTTTCTCTTTCATTGATTTTTTTCTCGCCGTATAGGCTAATTTAAAAGTTATTTTTTTAATTTATTTATTTATTTATTTTTTTTTTTTTTTTTGTTTTACGACCCTTTCAAGGTTATTTCACTCATATCGAGCCGATCGTTAATTAGAGGTGGACGAAAACCGGAGTACCCGGAGAAAAACCACCTGACCTTCCTTCCGTTGCAGAACTTGGCGTCTCACATGTGACCCGAGCCGAGCCACTGACCGTTCCAAGGCGGCTCTTCTGTGGCGATTTATTTATGTTGTTGTTTGTTACTTACTGTGTGTATCACTTTTGTCTTTTTATTTTGGATGGCCATATGGCCATTTTGTGGGAAAGTAACTGTCCTTATGGCCTTCCTTTGTTTAGGTTTCCATTATGGTCTTGTCGCTTAATGTTTGTACTTCTTTCCCTTTGGTGTCTTTTATGGGTGGAGTAAGTTAATTGTATCAATTCCTGATCTTTGTTTTACTTCTACTTTGAACTCCAAGCGGTGAGAGACCTAATGATTAAGAGTCAGCGTTCTTATCCATTAGGCCACGGGGCCCGTAAGAGTTCCAAAGAGTTGTCAAGAACTATATACTTGTAAGTTGGAAGCCTTAAACTTTGCATGCTATTAGGAAAGCACGCCTATATAAATACATTGTAAAATTAACCGCCGAAAAAAAAAACATTTTAAGATGAAAAATTTCGATATTTGTCTTATATTTTGGAGCAGAAAGCTTTACCCCTGTTAACCCCAGTTTTACTATATAAAAGTGGGGTTATGTTGGCGTGTTTTCATGATGTTTGTTTATTTGGTGTTATATTGGTCATTTTAAAGAGCCTACTTGGCCTAGTGGATAAAAGCGGTGACTCTTAATCATTAGGTCTCTCACCGCTGTCGGTTCGAGCCTGGCTCAGGTCACATGTGAGACGCCAAGTTCTGCAACGGAAGGTCAGGTGGTTTTTCTCTGGGCACTCCGGTTTTCGCACGCCACTGATTAACGATCCGCTCGATATGAGTGAAATAATCTTGAAAGGGCCGTTAAGTAATAATAATAAAAAATATTCGTCATTCTCTTGATGTAGGCAAATATTATTTTTGTCAACGATTTCTTAAAATCTATGAAGGCTAGAAGTACAAATTTAAACTTATTATATCACGATGATGAACTATATATTGTGTAATGTACGGGACATAGAGAATACCAGGTGAGTGTCTTTTGATATCAAGTTTATCAGGCGAGGCTTCGAGAACACTTGTAGAATAGCGAGGCTTGCCGAGCGACTCTAGATGCGTTCTCGAAGCCGAGCCTGATAAATTTGATATCAAATGACACGGATCTGGTATTCTTTTTATCAGTTAATAACATAGTACTCTCTTACATTTTTGCCAATTTTCCCAGCAATCCAGGTCTTAGAAGTGCAATGTCACGTTGACCTGATAAAGCTCTCTTGTCCTGAGATAGCATATGTTTATCCGGTCAATGTGCTACAATGTAATTAATATAGGGGGTAACTGATAAAATAGACTATGCATATGGGACAAAGGCAAAATGTTAGTAAAATCCTCTAACACGTCAAGCTAGAAAAAAAACACCTCATTGTCTATGAATGCCATTTGACCATCATAAAAACACGCCTATATAATTTTGACCCCATTGAGCCCAACTTTTATATAGAAAAACTGGGTTTTACAGGGGTAAACCTTATTTTTCTAGTTTCTGCTCTAAAATATAGATTGTGGGTACTCGTTAGAACCACCTCGATTAGGCGGTTCTTACGAGTACCCACAATCTATATTTTGAGCAAAAATAATGAAAATATCACATTTTTCCTCTGAAAATCGTCATTTCCGGCAATAAAATTTACAATGTATTTGTATAGGCGCGTTTTCGTAATGCGATTCTGATTCTGTTAGAACACGTGCGATATTATCTTATTTAGGTGCTCTGGCCCTCAGACAGCTACTGACAGGAACAACACCTGTATTTTCAAACGGGAAGCGATACAGGAATTTCCACAAGGACGGTAATTACGTGACTGCTTTGAAAGACTTCTACTCCGTTAAACCGTGGAATGTCAAAGAAGTGAAGACCAAAGAAGGCGTAAGTCTATAAAAGCTGTACAGGCTTAGTTCAAAAATAAAAAAAAAATATCAAAATTGTTAATTAGAAAAGTAGCCGGTCTCATGTCTGCATGGTGATCAGGAGGTCGCGGGTTCGTTACCTGCCGGAGTCGGCAACATTCTTTCGTGGAGATTGATGAAATCTATTCTACGGCGATTCTCTCCTTTCCGCTGATTCAAGAAGGTCAGTTGTCAGTTTGTGGCGAATTAATGTACACTGTACTGGTCAACCGCTTTCGTATAACCTGCCCAGGAAAAGTGTGGATAGGTAAACTGACTGGCTAAAAAATGACCCAACATAGTGTTGACTGGTCCGTTAAACCCCGGTACAAACAAATCATCAGAACAGTATTGTTTTGGAGATATGAAAGAATGCCTTATGTCACATGGGTGTGTTATAGTAATGGTAGTAAATGAGAGCATTGGTTTTATTGGGACACTTCAAACGTTCAAAAAGTAAATCCATTGGAACCATAGAATACAGAGCTTAACTGAAAATTGTAGAGTTTACCAGCTTTTCCTGGGTCAGACTTCTTAGCGCATTATGAATGCATGCCTATACAACTACATTGTAAATTTTAACGCCGAAAAACGAAAACTTTAGGATAAAAAATATGCTGATATTTTTTTTCTTTTTCTGCTCAAAATATAGATTTTGGGTACACGTTGGAGGCGGTTCTAACGAGTACCCACAATCTATATTTTAGAGCAGAAGTAAGAAAAAAATGAGGTTTACCCCTGTAACCCCAGTTTTACTGGGTTCAATGGGGCCAAAAGTATGTAGGCATTTTTCTCGATGGGTTGTAACATAGCTACCTTTATTTTCAGCAAGTCGGATCACGTCAGTGACCCTCAATTATTTTCAAAATTCAGCAATGGAGCCAATGGTCCCAAAAGACTAGAAAATATAATATTTTGATAAAAGGCAGGGAGTACTTTCACATATCATTTTTTTCCTTATCACCTCCGAGGCCTGAAGTACATTACGAAAACATGCCTATACAAATACATTGTATACTTTACCACCAAAAAAATTCACTAAACTTTTAAGATGAAAAATTCTGATATTTTCCTTATTTCTGCTCACAATATAGATTGTGGGTACTCGTTAGAAACGCCTCGATGAGGCGGTTCTAATGAGTACCCACAATCTGTATTTAAGAGCAGATATAAGAAAAATGTGGTTCACCCCTGTAAACCCCAGTTTTACCGTATAAAAGTGGGGTTCAAAGGGGTCAAAATTATGTAGGCCTGCTTTCGTGATGTTCCGCAAAATATAAGGCTAAATTCGGGACACTAAAACATTACGATAACATACCCGTGCGACATAGTGCATTTTGCACATGTCCAAAATGGCTACGTTTCGGTTGAAAATCTATGACATTTTTCTTATTTATACAGCAAACATAGGTTATGGGTGCTCGTTAGAACCGCCTCATTGAGGCGGTTCTGACGAGTACCCACAACCTATGTCTTGAAGTAAAAATACGAAAAATAATGTTTACCCCCGTAAACCCCAGTTTTCTCTATACAAAGTGGGGTGTAAGGGGGTGTTCATTTCACGGACTTGTTGTTTCACGGAATCGATGAGGCGATTCTAATGAGTACACACAGCATACATTTTTCATTATAGAACACATAAAAAGATGTCTTGAAGTATGTCTTTATGCCTCCTGGTAGTAGCCCTCAGTGGCTCGAACTACCCCTGTCTCGAACAGATTTTCATGGTCCCAAAGGTGTTCGAGCCATTGAAGTTCGACTGTATAGACATCTAGTTATAATGTGTAAATAACACTTTTATGTGTTTGTTTCAGAGAACATTTATGGTAGGTTTCGTGGGAGACAGAAAACTCGTCTTGCACGAGACAAGAATTGAGCCCAGAAGTGCCGTACTGGATGTTAAAGATTTAACAGGATTCAAAACCGAGCCCTGGGATAGATACATTGATAGAATTATGTATAAAAAGGACAAGCAATAATGATTTAAGAGACCAACAGTTGGTTAACTGTTCTGATTTGAATGTGAATCTATCTACAATACAGAAATGTAGATGTACAGAGGCATGCATATTTTATAGTAGTCGCAGATAAGATTGACTAGGCGGAGCTATTCGGGTGTTGTCAATATATGTCAAATTCGCGGAGTACACCAGAAGATTCGGTGGAGTGCCTTTCGCACGCTTTCTACAAGCGGACGAAATGGTCTTATACGCCATAGCTATGCTTGTTTTACAGGTGAATTCACCAAGTCGGATGACTTGGTTTACCTTTTTGTTAAAGGGATATTCCTAAGGCAGGTACAAACGATAGCCCCGCCTAGTCAATCTTATCTGCGACTACTATACCTTATTTTGATAACAGATGTGGACTGTTCTCGTCAGAACCAACTCAGTGATTCTGTTCAAACAACCCCAAACAATATTATTAACCCACTGTTTACTACTGGATTCTTCCATTGCTATATTTCGAACAAGACGGTCTGTCATATAAGGGGTTCTCGTTTTAATTCTATTTGTTTACGGAAACTTCTTTTAGCGAATGTTGCAGGACGTGATCGGACGCCGCGTTCTATGGCGTCCGATCTGGGCCTGCACTGTTTGCCAAGGTACCCATTTAGGGGTTTCCCGCCTGCAGTTTGTTAAGCAAACACGTCTTTTCATCAGGACATTACTCATACATTCCCACCTTTATCGCCGAAAAAATTAAAATTTTATGATGAAAAATTGTGATATTTTTCTTATTTTTGCTCTACATCACGCAAACACGCCTTTATAATTTTGACCCCCTTGAGCCCCACTGTTATATAGAAAAACTTGGGTTTACAAGGGTAAACCTTATTTTTCTTATTTCTGCTCAAAAGTATAGATTGTGGGTACTCATTAGAACCGCCTCAAGGAGGCGGTTCAAACGGGTACCAACAATCTATATTTTGAGCAGAAATAAGAAAAATATCACAATTTTTCATCTTAAAATTTTCATTTGTTCGACTATAAAGGTTACAATGTATTCGTATAGGCGTGTTTTCGTAATGAAATATAGATTGTGGGTACTCGTTAGCACCGCCTCAATTTTTCTTATGTCTGCTCAAAATATAGATTGTGGGCACTCGTTAGAACCGCCTCAACGAGTACCCGCAATCTATATTTTAGAGCAGAAATAAGGAAAATAAGGTTTACCCCCGGAAACCCCAGTTTTACTATATAAAAGTGGGGTTCAATGGGGTCATAATTATATAGGCGTGTTTTCGTGATGAACAGTCATTTTTGCAAGCATAAAAAAGGGATCATTGCCTCTTATTGTTTTTATCTGAAATCTACAGCATGAATCTCGCATTGTTAAACGCCGGATTTTTTATAACATGGTTCAAAAAGCCATCCCAAGGGTCATTGTGTGGCATCTCTACATTACGAAAAAACGCGTATACACAATACATTGTAAATTTCATCACCAGAAAAAGAAAAAAATGTGATATTTTTCTTATTTCTGCTCAAAATATAGATTGTGGGCACTCGTTAGAACCGCCTCATCGAGGGGGTTCTAACGAGTACCCTGAACCAATATGATAAAGCAGAATTAAGAAAAATAAGGTTTATCCCTGTGAACCCCAGTATTACTATATAAAAGTGGGGTTCAAGGGGGTCAAAATTATATAGGCGTGTTTTCGTGATGAGGTTTGCCTATTTAGTCGGACAATTATCCCGAGGAATGGGTTTATCTCTCTACTCCTCACACAATGGAATATTCTTTTTCTTGTATGTGTTTTATAACTAAAACAATAAGTTTCTAAGCCTTAACTAAGCCCCGCCCATCGGGGCTTGAAGAAGTAGATGGGCTGCATGATGCTTCCACATAGAACTGAAACCAACCGCACACATGTTCTGGAAAACCGCTTAGAGGATCTAAGCCTGCCCAGGCAAAGCGGTGCGAGTGCTTATTAACAATCTATTAACCCTATTGGCTTCAATGGGCGACAGGGCTTTGAGATGTAATTTCATTTCAATGTCGCCAAAAGTCCCACAAAATTGGAAGCAACGTCTCCAAAATTACCTGTACAGTGTTCTCAAATCAAACAAACAAACAAATCTAAGCCATAACTATAAAGCAGTCACTTCCATTACCGAAATCAGCCATATTGTGTTGACAATACTGTGACGTTTAGTGACGTCATAATGTGGGCAGTGATGTCAGACTTAACGACGGGACATTATTTTCCTCTGGAACCTTTCCAGTTTGATATACAATAAAATACTGTTATAAGCAAGATAAGTAAAGATAACTTACCTGAATTTGTGCTCCCAAGTCCCCGACCCTGAAACACGTCCGTGTTGTCCAAAGTCGGGAAGGTCAAGAGGACGGAAGTGGTCGACGATTGGCCAGAATGGGCTCGTCCAGTGACGTCACTGCGAAGAGGCTCCTAGAGGGTCATAACACTCTCCCCTATCTTTGAGAACTGGTTCCACCATAGATGAGAACTGGTTCCACCATACATAATATGTATATTGTAATATTTTATATTTTACAATTAAACTTGAAATGTGAAACCTTAATGTTGTTTAAAGATGGGAGTTAGATAAATTGTTTTATGGCGCTATAAAGGTTATTTAACTTACAGAAATACTTCTTAATTAAAGGCTGATGAAAATCTGAGTATTTGGAGAAAAAAACATCTGACCTTCTGTTGCAGAACTAAGTATTTTGAAAAGATGAAACATGTTGATGCAGGTATGAACTAAAAGTTATGAAAAATTCTTTAACGCCTTATTTAGGCTTGCAAGTTCCGTATTTTTATTGGCCTTACTTTGGCCCACATAATTATGCCATGAGATGGCATAATTGAAATGCCTTATTTTAGACATTTCAGACTGTCTGTCTTAAGGTATGAGGACTTCAGTATTCTACTGTGTCCTATAAATAATTTAAAATAATAAAATAGATGCCACCCTTAATACGTACAAAAATTGTAAATTGTGGATAATGGTTTTTGTGATTGTGGCTATTCCTGAGTAATTTTTTTCCTTTGATAACTTAGATATAATGGGATTTCAGGTTACAAGATTTCATAGTCACTACATGCAATGTGCCAGGCTGTGTGTGAACTAGTTTTACAAAACAGGTGCATGTGTGCTGGTGCCACAAACCAAAAATAGGTCCAAAAGACCTGATGACTAATATATATATACTCAAAGTAAATTAAGCAATGTGCAAAATCTAAGTGCAAAGAAAAAACATGTGAAAGCCAAAATACTAAAGCAAAACAAGTGCAAACTCCCCAAGAATCACTTTCATTAGTATGATTAGTATTTCAATATGCATTCTGCCATATTTCTAGTTTTCTAAAAATAGTTAATATGTTTCTATATCAATATGTACATGGTATAATATATGTACACCATATTTCCAGTACCATATTCTTAAATTATTGTTTGACATGTATACATGTACATGGTCAGTTAGGTAGCAAACAAAAGTATTACATAAGATCAAACTTAAACTACATCTAGGATTGTGATTCTTGGGAAATTAGAATAAAGATCTACTCTACTAAACAGCAACTGGAATGTATTGCAACTTACATGTTCCTGAGCCGGAGAGCCTACAAAATAAATCATACAATTTTGAAAGATACTGAAATTTTTAGTTAAATGAAAGCCATGCCTATGTGAGGAACTACCTGTCTGACCACATCAAGCACTAAAATGAGAGATTTGAGTTCAAATTTAGTGCTGACCGATATCAGACTGGAATTCCTATTTCCAAAGAACTGGAGTCCGGCTGAATATATTTAGTGTTGAAAATAACAAACGAGCACGGTTGACACTGCACCAATCCCAGGGTGACGAATGAACACACTACATCAGTCCCCAAGAAAAGCACAGAATCTGACCTGCAACGCGACACAATGGAAACAATGTACAAATTTTTGGTAAAATATCAAAACTGTATCAATCCGAGGGTGAAGAATGAACACACTACATCAACCCTAAAGAAAGGCACAGAATTTGATATGCAACGCGACAGTATGGAAAAAATAATATGAAAATGATTAAAACGCGGCAATTCAAACTCGACCAAGATGTGGTTAATGGGATGACTGCTGGTCGGTAATAAGGGAGTGCGTTACCAAGGCAAGCTGTACAACTTAGCAACATTTTTGTTACACACCCTAATAAGCTCGTTGGTGGTTACATCAAAATAACGAGCAACCCCCTCTGCTATAGCATATACCGATATAGGATCATTACTCAAATAGGGGGCATCAGTTTCAATGATCAAATGATCAGGCTTCTCCATGACTGACAAACAAGCTGCAGTTCGTCTGTCTTTCAAGGAGGCCGATGAAATGCTAAAATAACAGTTTGGGAGAGAGGTGCTCCACTGTCGGTACTCTTCCTCTCCCCCAACAAAGCAATGGCGGTGTATTTGAGCCTCAGACAGCTCGAATTCAAGGAGAAGAGTTAAGACCTCCTTGGCCGCAATCCCAGAACCATCATCTCGGACATGTATTACAATGACTTTGTCCAGTCTTTTTGCTAATTGGAAGGTGAGGCGAAGAAATTGACGCTGCGCCTCAACTTTTGATGCAGCACAACGTGCCCTGTTATGCTTCTGTTTACATCGACACGAAGTGGTGAAGTCAAGACCAACCTCGCCAATTCCAACAGCCTCTGGAAATTCTTCCAGTTTATCTTCCAATTTCTAAAACAGAGAATGGGCCTTTCCAGCAGTGATCATATGAGGGTGGACTCCCAAGGTAAATTTCAGCCTTGCATCCTTCCCCATCTGAACACTGATTCGAGGCCACTTCTCTGGAAATACATAGTTGGCTATGGCGAACAGAAGTCTAACTTGGGAAGTCATCAGTCGTCTCAGACCCAATTTTGGAGTGAGATACTGATAGGAGAGCAATTCCATGTGGAAATGGGAGTCAATAATACCCCCTGTTAAAGTAGGATGATCCAATGGCGGCATGGAACCATCAATCAAGACATACTGATGTACGGATTTGAGAGCTATCCGAGCAGCTAAAGACAATTTCTGTAATAACTGTGCCATAATAAGGTAGTTGGACACAGCTATGAGTCTAATAGGAGGAAAAATCAGATAGTCATCAGCGGTCAAAGGTTCCAGGCCGGCTCTTCTATCATACTCCTGGAGGAAGAAATATTCATCCTCCAAGAACCCGAGAGATGTGGGTGGCGGTTCCATGGAGGCTACATATTCCAAGAGGTCGGGTAAGGAACCCAGGCCAAGCTCCTGACAAATGAACAGAAATAATCCGTTCATTAGCAGAAACCAGGCCTGAAGCAAGGTTTCACCCTGAATCCTCTGGTGCCTCCCATGGAACTTAGCCAGGTTTTTCCCACAACCCTCAGATGCCTGACAATCATTACAGGCAGTGACTGGGTTCAAATACCAAGGTAAGTGAACCCACAGTGTGTGCCTCTTGAGGTGATTTGTGGATTGACCACATGTTTGGCAAGTTTCTGCATATTTGGATTTCTTTGGTGGCATCCTACAAGAAAAGAAATGTTCTAGTATAAATAAAAAAATGTCAATTAAACTTCTTACAATGATCATTACAGTACTTAGGATGGAGGCACTTAGCAGACATAAAAAATAAGCACTGGAGGCAGAGCACCACCACCTAAACAAAGTTGTGCGACCCTTCAGGGGATGGTGCAATGCACCCAGCACAAATTGTAGTTTACAGGATGGACAAGGAGCACCTTGACCAAACTGCAAAAAAATTGTGCCACTGTCTCAGTATATAACAGGATCTGCACAAACAACTGTCTAATGCAAATACTTCCCCACCTGGGACAGTTTCACTACTTGGCTGATCCTGTCCCCCAGAAAAGACAAGAACCAACAGGCTACTTGACCATTCATAGATGACACCATCAACCTAACGTTTTTAAAATATCGTAACTATGATGGCACCTAGGAAGATCGCAAACCAACCAGCTATTTGATCAGTCTCAAATGACATCAACGTACTCAAAACTTACGGACAATGAATATGGAAACAATCGCGAACCAACAGGCTACTTGATCCCTTCCACATGTTAGTGGTTTAGTAAATGTTGTGCATTGATAGAGCCATCAAGGATGAATTGCAATCCAACAAGCTATTTAATCCAACCAGGATGCCACCATCAACAGTAATGACTGAAATATCCGCTAACAATGACACCACGAATGAACAGTAAACCAACAAGCTATTTAGTCCAACCATGATGGCATTGCCAACAGTTAATGCCCCCAAACATCAGTGTAGATTTGTTGACAGACATCAAGAATGGACCACAAACCAACAAGCTATATAGCCCACTCAAGATGGCACCATCATACAAATACATTGCTAACATAAAAGTTTATGTCATATTAACATATAAACTGCTAATCTCTGTAACGGGCAGGTAGTTGAGTTTTTCTACCCGTCCGCGTAGTACGTGGAAGAGGTAATTGGGGCCGCTCCAGGGTCTGAGAGATGGGCTCTGATTCAGGGTCGCCAGAATGAGTGTCTGACGACTGATCTGTGACACTGTCCAAGTCAGAGTCAGGTTCATTGTCACTCTCCATAGGAAAGCCATTATCCAGATCAGACCCCATCATGTATGGCAAGGTCTCCTCTGGGTCCCCCATCATATATGGCAGTGTCTCATCTGGATCAAAGAGCAGCCCCACATCAGATGTATAATCTTCAACAACATCTGACTCATTGTCTTGATCCTCCTCCTCGCCCATGGGCAAAGTACTGAGAAGACTATGTCTCTTTCTTTGCAGCCATGGGGGAAGGGAATAATCATTACAAGGTTTCAACCTGTCATGATGGACAACATGAGTTTTCTTTCTGCCCAGAAGTTTATAAACTGGAGGACGAGCAACTGCAATAAGAAAAGGGCCAGTCCAGGGTGGTCGCAACTTGGAGCTTATGCCAATCTTTGTGGATGAGTCCCTTAAATAGACAACATCGCCTGGGTGATAAGAGTTTTGAAGTACTCTTAGGTCATAATCTCTCTTCTGGCGAAGCTGAGTTTTGCCAATCTTCTCCCTTGCCAGATCATGAACATTCGAGAGATTTCGTGTTAGATTAGCGACCCAGTTTGGTGGGTCCTGGGGAGTTGGCACAGGTAGGCCTAGGATAAGATCTATGGGTTGAATAGTTTCTCTCCCCAGCATTAGCATATTGGCTGAAAAACCTGTTGATTTGTTTTTCATTGAATGCAAGGCCATAGATATGAGGGGAAGATGCTCGTCCCAATCCCTTACACCTCTGGACAGGTATGACCGAATCATCTGCAGAATGACTCTATTGAAAACTTCACACTGGCCGTTCCCTGAGGGATGATATGGCGTAGTCCGGGTCTTAGTGATTTCCAATAGCTTACAAAATGCCTGGAAAAGTTCACTTTCGAAATTTCGACCCTGATCTGTGTGAACTTCTAGTGGGCACCCAAATGTGACGATAAAATGGTTAAGAAATGCCCGAGCCGTTAATTCTGCATTTTGGGCTGGCAAAGCTGCTAGCTCAACCCATTTTGTGAACTGGTCCACCATGACTAAGATGTAAACTGAGCCAGACTTGCTGCGATTAAAAGGTCCTAAGATATCAAGATGGACTCTTTCCATTGGGTAACCTGCGTGGTATGTTTCAAGGGCACTACGGGCTCTTCGATTCCCTTTTTTGTTTTTATTGCAGGTTGTACACTGTTTGACGTATATGTTACTGTCCCTAGACATACCATACCAATAGAATTTCTCCTTTAACCTGTCTAAGGTTTTTGATTGGCCAAGGTGTCCAGAGTCTTTGGAATCATGACAGAAATAAAGTACTCTGTCTCTGAGTTCCTTTGGAACTACTAAGCATTTGGAGAGACCTTCACGGTATGTCCAAGAATAGTACATAACATTGTCCTGGAACACAAGCTGATCCCTATTCATCCATAATGCACGGGTTTCAGGACTAGAAAGTTGTAATTCCCTAGTGGTTGGCTCATAACAGTGTTCGAGCCAATGTATAACTAATCCAATGTTGGGATCATTTAATTGAGCTTCCCTAAGTTGGAGAGATGACAATCCATCTACCCAATTGAGAACTCCTTGAGTCCCTGACAGAGGCTGATCTGAGTTGTCTGGTTGTAAACTACGGACAGCTAGGGGTATGACGTCATCGACGTCTTCATTAAACCTGGCCCACTGCCTATGTGCCCGTCGACAATAGTCACAACCTCCGCAGGGGAGATTATCCACTGAAAGGCCGGCTCTATAGCAGTCGCATTCTGGAAGGGGGTCTCTAATACGACTCAAAGCGTCGGCGTTAATATGGTCTGTACCTTTCCTATGAAGGATCTTAAAATTGTATTGGGACTGTTCTTCTATGAACCTAGCTAGTTGACCCTCAATGTATTTAAACCTCATCAACCAAACAAGGGAGTTGTGATCTGTCCTGATCAGAAAGAAACGTCCCAGCAAATAGTGCCGGAACTGACGGCAGAATTTAACTATTGCCAAAAGCTCTTTCCGGGTAGTGCAGTATTTCCTGTGAGGTTTCATCAGAATGTGACTGGCATAGCAGATGGGCCTTATTATACCATTTTGGACTTGGGACAATTCTGCACCTATCTGATCACCAGAAGCATCTGTGTCAAGAATGAATAATCCATCTGGTGAGGGGTGAGCCAAAACTTGTGCAGAGATAGCAAGTTGCTTCAATTTTTCAAAACAGGCCTGATGGCGGTCAGACCAGTAATAGGTTTTAGCATGGGCAAGTGCATAAAGGTCAGATGAGACCTTTGCAAAGTCTGGGATATGATTACGATGGTAATTCATAAATCCAAGGAAAGATAATAGCTGTTTTGAGTCTGTTGGTATAGGCCAGGACTTAACAGCTTCTAGTTTGTCTGGGGAAATAGAAATTCCACTTCCGCTCACTAATTTTCCCAGGAACTCCACTTCGGTTTTGAAAAACTGGCACTTCCTGGGTTTGAACTTTAAATTGTGTTCACGGAAACGGCAAAAGACCTTACGGAGGGCTTTCAGTGCATCTGAGAAGTCGGTGCCTAAAACAATGATGTCATCCAAATAAACTATGACTTCCTCCCAAGTGAGACCCCTAAGGACAAGCTGCATGGCCCGTTGAAAGGTAGCAGGGGCCGTGCAGAGCCCCATAGCTAAACGGGTCCATTGAAAGCTACCAAACCTAGTATTAAATGAAGTTTTCTTCCGTGCACTAAATTCCAGGGGAATCTGATAATATCCTGAAGACAAATCCAGAACACAGAAGAGCTTTTTGCCATAGAGGGAATCCAAGCAGTCATCAATCAGAGGTAGACTATAATTATCCTTGACTGTCTTGGCATTCAAGGCTCTGTAATCAATACAGTATCTTAATTCCCCCGACTTTTTCCTGACCAACACAGGGGCGGCAGACCAGTCAGAGACAGACGGCTCAATGACACCTTGTTTTAAAAGTTTTTCCAGGTATTCTTTTTCCTGATTTTGGAAATGGAGTGGAGTTCTTCTGAATTTTTCTGTTATGGGAATTTCATCATAGGTTTGAATTTTGTGCTCCACTCCCGAGAGACAGCCTAAATCAAAATCATCTTTAGAAAACACATCCGAAAACTCTGAAAGCAATTGTTTGAATTTGATTTTTTCATCTGTAGAAAGTTCCGAAATATTGCTTTCATACATTGATTTTAAATGTTCTGGTAAATCATTGACCGGCCCACACTGACCAGCCGCATCCTGTGCTTGACTAGATATGTGTATGTCACAATGTGTTTTGGGTTCCAAACAGGATTCAACAGATTCTGCATGCCCAAGTGGTTTGCCTTTCCTGAATGTCACATATGTATTAGAGTCATTAACGACTTTCAATGTGACATTTGGCCCAAGGCCGCAAACATGTGATATCAACACCTTTTTATTGGGGCAAGGTTCGATTACGTATGGGCCATTAATGGGCGATTGTAGCTTGGCTTGAACATAGCCAATGGTGTTAGGTTGTATCACAGTGCGTTTTGCGACGTTAACTTTGGATATTTGCAACACTGGCGATGTAGTGACACTCACAGGAACAGAATCACCGCAAATTCTTAACACATCCTGGCCAAGGTCAAGCTCACAACCTGTGGCTTTAAGAAAATCTAACCCAAGAAGGCATATATCCTTAATGGGTGCTACACAAACAGTATGCAGAAAAGTCTGTGAACCAACAGTGATAGGAACATTATGCACGAGTTGACCCCGTACAGGATCTACTCCTATCCCTGTCAGAATACAGACTGGACCAAGATCTTTTAATGTGCAGATAGAGCGGAAATAATCCTCCTGTATGAGTGTCACCATAGCTGCACTATCTATAATAGCTTGTGTTGCGACACCGTTAAGTAAAAGTGCGACCACAGCATTTAAATTTCTCTGACTAGGAAGAGACACTTCCAAAACATCACACTGGCGACCCAAATCAGATCGGACTAGCAGCCTGTCGCCGGAGCTGCCAGTCCTTCCAAGTTTAAATCTTGGTTTTTCTCTGACAACTCTGATGACAGACTGTGTTCCCCATAGTTAGGGACAGTTTCGGTGGGATAAGCAGATCTCTGTCTGTACTTACCTGTGTCACCGGGCCTTGGACCTGCAGGTTCCCGTGGCGATCTCTCACGCGGGTAAAAATAACCTGGTCTGCCTTGTGGTCTGACCGGTGACGGCGCGTATCGGCTGTTAACGGGAGATTCAGCACGGTACTCATTATCATACTGGCTTCCGTAATAAGGTTCATTACGGAATGGCCTTGGTGGGCTTCTTAAGGGAGCTCTAGAACGAGAAGTGGGAGAGCGGCCACGATACTCCCATCCACCATACCGCTGCATTTTGGGGTCACGCGAAGACCAGCCCCTAAACGAAGGAGATCTTCGTCTGGAGCCAATCCTCCCTTGATCCCATTGATCACCCCTGTATGGCGAAGGGGAGTACCCGGGCCTTAATGTGGACTGATTATCCCTATAGGGAGAGGGAGACGAACGACGGAACATCTCTGTCAAATGGTCTAGTTTTCTCTCAATTTCGGAGACTCTTTTTTCTTCTTCTAGAGTGAAGGCCCTTTCTTGGAAGGAAACCTTACTTCCAAAGATGGCTTTTCTATTAGCGGTAACCGTTTTTATTTTTTGACATGCCTCTTGTATGGTACGGGGGGGGGGGCTCATTTATTACAAGGGCAGCGGCTTTCTTATCTTTACAGCCGCGAAGGAAGGATTCTGTAGCCAATTGCTGAACGGTATTATTATCAGCTGAACCGAATCCATCCATCGCGGTTGTCAAAACCCGTTGGAGGTAGGTCTCCAAATTTTCCTCCTCTGTCTGCTTCATCAGATGGAGCCTCTGACGTGCTGCGACTGGGGCATCTTTGAGATCAAACCGCAGTCCAAGCTCTTTTTTTAGTTTCCTGTAGTTATTCTGCCCTTCGCAACGATTAGCAAATTCCAGGGCAGTTTCTGACAGACAGTCGAAGAGACGAGCCAGACGTTTACGCTCCGTCCAACCTCGCCTCCTCGAAATTCTATCAAATTTAGTAATAAAGCTGGACCAGGTCGGACCCTTTGGATCCCCAGAGAAGACTTCCATTTTGGGGGGCAGTGGTGACAAACTGCGGTCAGAGTCACCATCCGATGAGTCTGAGTCAGAGGAGTCATGACGCGGCGGCGAAATATGGCGCGGTTTAAATTGGGACTTCCTTTCTTTGGAGCGACCCCGTTCCCTTGTGCCAGCAGTTTTACTGAATGTTGGCAGTGTCACCTTATCTTTGGTGTCAGCGGCACCGCCGGATGCCAATGAACCGCCTTTCTTGGCATAAATTCCATCACTTGGAATGGCAGCTGCCAGTCTGCTGATGATGGCTTCATCAGCACTCTGGCATCTGGTGGTATCACGAGTTTGACCTTCCTTCCTATCAGTTATTAGGAGATCGGCCAAACCCATGTTGGGCGGTTTCATTTCTGATAAGTGACCAGACAGACCCGATGAGTAATCGGGGAGAATAACCTTCTGTTTGACACTCATCAATTCTGTCTGGGTGTCTTCAATTTGCTTCACAATTTCTGAAGCTCTTTGACGTTCATTACTGACAACAGTAGATAAACGCTGATCGAAATCATCCATGCGAGAACTGAGTTCCTCCTTTACGCCAGAGATGTCTGATGTAAGTTCAGATCGCAGATCACGCATGTATGACTTCATCTCGTTTGTATACTTGGAAAGTATATTTTCCATGCATACAGCAAGGTCTGCATGTGTGACATATTTTTCCTGGGCAGCCTGTCTCTCTTTCCCATTTTTATCTGGTGGAGCAGGCCTTGGTAGTTGAAGGGAGATAGTCCCCTCATCAATCAAGGTCTGCCATTCTTGTGCTGAAAGGCGGACGGTGCCCAGGTCTTCAACTGACAAGGGATCTTGTCGGCCTGATAAAACATTGTCTCTGAGGTCGACAATTTTCCTTGCAGAGGCTGGGCCAACATTCTTGATGCTGGCCAGATCATTTACACTGGCTGTGTAAATGTTCATGGCTTGTCAGGGGGGTAACAACAATATACAACAAGTCAATATAATATTCTACAATTTATTTCAAAATTTCAGGCAAATAGAAATATCCTCATTATCAGGGATTATTGCCTGAAGACAAGGATGTATGATAATGTATCAGCGGTATGCTGAAAAGGTCTATTATTGGTTAATTAATGAAAAAAACTGACAAATAAGTGAAATTACCTAATGTTTTTGATGAATCAGGAAGCAAGAAGTGAAATTCATTAAGCTTCTGGTAGAGAAAAAACAAATGTGATCAAAATATCACGAATTGTGACCACGTGGATCCGGAAAGCACATGGGCGAACCGAATCGTATTTCCGGTAATTTCCGTAAAAAAATATAATTATTTTTACGAAGAAATATGATTTATATAATTATTTAAGATATAATTTGTCATCAATGGTAATAAATATTGAAGGATGGCGTGGATATTGATGAAAATTCGGCCGGATGCAATTTTCGCAGCCGAAGAAATTTCACCAAAAATAATGTATTTCCGGCAGAAATGGGCTGCGAATATTTTTAATAATTTATTCCAGCGCTCAAATAAACCTTTTTGTCGCAGCGCCAAATGTTATAAGCAAGATAAGTAAAGATAACTTACCTGAATTTGTGCTCCCAAGTCCCCGACCCTGAAACACGTCCGTGTTGTCCAAAGTCGGGAAGGTCAAGAGGACGGAAGTGGTCGACGATTGGCCAGAATGGGCTCGTCCAGTGACGTCACTGCGAAGAGGCTCCTAGAGGGTCATAACACTACCTATATAAAGACCACTTTTGGGACTTTTCAAAAGTGGTCTTGAAGACCACTTTTGAACAGTCCCAAAGGTTGTCGCTTAATAGGAGACGACGGGTGTAGTATACAGTAAGAAATAATAACTGAAACCTGCTCATTAAGCTTTAAAACCAGATTCAGTCTTAATTTTAGGTGATCTTAATAGCAGAATTTTACTGCATTACTTAAACACCCATTTGGCTTTAATAACTATGTTAGGTGCAAACAGGCCACTGTTTGGCCCCAAAACTGACCGTTATTAAGAGCCTGTGACCTTAAAGACTAAATTGTCATTTTTGGTAGGTTTCATTGATATATTATACCAAGATTGACCAATATCCATCAACTCTTTAAAGGCATTTATTCTTGATTATTGAGGACTATCATTTCATTACATA
Organism: Lucinisca nassula; assembly: GCA_963580285.1. Taxonomy (NCBI): domain Eukaryota; kingdom Metazoa; phylum Mollusca; class Bivalvia; order Lucinida; family Lucinidae; genus Lucinisca; species Lucinisca nassula. Next base: position 97,196,100 of record OY757011.1, read on the forward strand.
ATATTATGTAGCCCTCAGTGCTCACTGAAGTTCTGTCCTCTGTCTTCAACAGGTAAGGGGCCGCCTTGGGGGAAAATCAATAAATTACTTACTATTGACTGGTATACATTATTGATTTTCCCCTTAAGTGCCTCAGTCAGGGGATTCATCAAGAGCTACTAATCACCCTATTAAGGGCCGCCTTTGATCTGCTATAGTCAGTATATCACAGGGGGCAATAAAACAATTATGGACACACGGTGTGTCCTACTTCAATAAGTTTGGGCGCAGAAAAGACCTTTACTAAAAATGGACAGGTTTTGGGGGAGTGGGACCTTGATAATACGGTCAAGTTCACCAAAATCTGATTAAATCTTTTAAATTTTTTAATATTTCAACTATGTTATATACCAAGTTTGACCAAATTTCATGAATTTGTTCATAAGATAGGAAGCAGACAAGTCTAAATTGACTTTTTGGTAGGGGCTGTTTAGGTCAAGGTCACCAAAATTTGAACAAATCTTGCAATGAATATATTACACCAAATTTGGCCGAATTTCATCATTTTGCTAATGAGACAGAGTGCATACAAGCCAAAATTGACAGTTTTTGGGATTTGTGCCCTTGAATATAGTATGAAGGTAAGCAAAATCTAATTAAATCTTTTGTTCGTTGCAATGATACTTTGTACCGAGTCTGTCCATTTCATTGATTCGTTCATGTGACAGGGTGCAGACAGGCCAAATTTGACAGTTTTTGTAGGCCTGTGGCCTTGAATATAAGGTCAAGGTCATCAAAGTCTTACCAATTATTGGTAGGTTGCAATGCTTTATTCTACCATGTTTGACCAAATCTCGTCTATTCGTTCATTAGATAGGGCGCAAGCAAATCAAAATTCAAAGTTTTAAGGGACATACGCCCTTTCAAATAAGGCCAAGGTCACCAAAATCTAACCCAATATTTCGTAGATCGCAGTGATATATTGTACCGAGTTGGACCATATTTCATACATTAGTTCCTGAGACAGGTTGCAGACAAGCCAAGATTCAGTCTCGGGTGGCATGTGCCCTTGAAAATAATGTCACGTTTACCAAACTTTATTCAAATCTTTGGTAGGTTTTAATAGTATACTGACTGAACCAAGTTTGAACAAATTTCTACCAATTTTTTATGCTAAAGGGTGCAGACAAGCCCAATTCCAGAGATTTTTAGGGGCATGTGCCCTTGAAAATAAGGTCAAGGTCAACAAAATCGAATCAAATCTTTGTTTTTTGTTTGATTTGAGGTTTACCGTCCCCGTCAACACTGTAAAGGTCATTTTGGAGACGTTGCTTCCAATTTTGTGGGACTTTTACCCGACATTGAGATGAAATGACATCTCAAGCCCTGTCGCCCAATGAAACCAATAGGGTTTATTAGCATGGCCGGTCCGCCTCGCACCACGGTTCCTGGACAGGCTTCGATCCTCTAAGCGGTTTACCAGTACTAGTGTGCGGGCCGGATTCAGCTCTGCGTGGGAGCATCATGCAGCCCATATATTTCTTCAAGCCCCTTATGGGCGGGGGCCATCAAATCTTTGGTAGGTTGTAATAGTATACATTGCACTGTACTAAGTTTGACCAAACTTAATCGATTTGCTCATGAGATAGAGTGCAGACAAGCCATTTTAGACCCGAACTGACTATATTTGGAGGCCTGTTCCCTTGAACAACATAACTTAATGATTGTTTTCCCCCATTCTATAGATATAACCATGCACGTTTGTTCAGAATCCATCACCGACGCCAACGCAAACGCAAACGGGATCCGCACCAAAACAATATGCCCCCTCATCTTCGGTGGGGATACATATCACGTGCGAATGATCTGTTTGTATTACATCTGGGTGGGATAACATGGGCAGCATTCAATTTTCTATCCCAGGGTAAAGAATTCCTTATTTTGTGTGCAAGAAGTATCCGTTATATTACTAAAATGAAAGTACTTGCTTTATCTAACACAAAACTGTCCACATAGAAGAAGGGCCGTAAAACATGTTGCTGGACTTGTGGCGCAACCCCATTTACTGTTATGAATTCAGTCTTATTGTCCATATATAAAAGATCTTACACGAGTAGTCACTTCAAATTAAGTTAATGAAACAAGCTTTTTGGCGATTTTCATTCATTTCATTTTAAATGACCACAAGTGTAAGAGTTGGTTAATCATATAACGGTTTTAAATTGAATTCCATTGCTGAGGAATATCAAAAGAAAACAAAGGGTTCTCACGGACGGCGTCATAACGTTACGCGCCAGTAACCATGTGTGCTATATTTAAGAAAAAGATCAACTCTAACTGTGATTTGTTGAGTAACAAATCACAGTTTGGAGTTCAGTTGTAAAGTAGACAAATCACGCGCGCGTAGCGCGTGATTTGTCAACTTACAACTGACCTTAGCGCGCGTGATTTGCCTACTTACAACTGACCGACAAACTGTGATTTATTACTCAACAAATCACAAACTAGAGCTGATCTTTTTCGATTCTAACAGGCTGAAAATTAGCAATAATGCTGTTGTTTCCTTCAAAATCTCACATCTTTTCGCCATTGTTAGAAAAAATCCCGCTAAAATTATCGAGTGAAACACATGCATTTATATCCTTTTCTAACGGTTTCGATGCGAGAATATGACGTTACACCGTCTAACGTCAAGGAAATCGACTAGTGACGTCATAAATCGGCAGTTTTGATGACGTCACTCGGCACGCTCTTTCTTGCCGTGATTAGTTGTAGAATAAAACAGTTATTTTCTATTGCCTATATAGGCGCGCTGTGTTAGAATACACAATTACGTAGTCATGTCATTTTTATGACTGATGTTAACCCATCATGTTAACAAGTGTATTGAGCACCCCTCTAAACCCCAATTTATATAGGAAAACTGGGGATTAAAGTGGTATCCATTCCGGGTACACATTAGTTATTAGTTTTTTTACTTCTGCTGTAAGGCATAAGTTGTAGGTACTCGTTAGAGTCGCCTGTCAGTGAGGTGGTTCGAAAGAGCCCCCCCCCCCCCCCCACACACACACACACTACGTTTTGAGTACTTATAAAAATATCACAAATTTTTCATCAGAGAATTCATCAGTTTGGAGACATACGAGTGACGTTCATTTAATTAAGTCACTAATGGCCCACCATAGCAAGTGGCTGTATGGAGCAAGTGGAAACTGCGTTGATTTCACGGGGGAATGATTTTCTATGATACGATGAAATTTCGGTCTAATCCGTTCAGTCTTTCAAAAGTTATTGAAAGTTCAAGGTGGTTAAGTCACATACACTCAACCCTTACTGTATGCAAAATGAAAAAAATAAAATAAAATGAAGTTTTGAAATTAGGGCCAGTACATTAAAGGTCCCATTTGTCTGAATGTTTCAGTTTCACAGATATATAGTGAACTTTGACAGATACATTGGACACCTGTCATCTCTAAATCGTCGATTTTCGGGTGGCATAAAAATTTTAAAGCTGGTAAACACCACCTGAACAAGTCCGTGAAATGAAGACCCCCTAAACCCGACTTTATATAGAGAAAAGTGGGGTTTACGGGGGTATACGTTATTTTTCTTACTTTTGCCCCAAGACATAGGTTGTGGGTACTCGTTAGAAACGCCTCAAGGAGGCGGTTCTAACGAGCACCAAAGACCTATGTTTGCAGTATGAATAAGAAAAATATAATGGATTATCATCAGATTCAATTCTAAGTAAAATAAGAACACATCCGAGAACACATCCGTTCTTTTCCAACACGGTCATTTTTTCGGATGAAAATTTGTAGTTTTTTTTTTTGTTGTTGTTGTTGTTGTTGTTGTTGTTTTATTGATATATTCTTATATCTGCAAAAGACACAAACCTTGCGCCTAATCAATGATTTTAGCCAACAATTTAAAATAAACAAACTAGAAATGGTGTTTGTAATATACATGTCCCCAATAAAATGCTTGCGCCTACATGCTAAATTTTTTAAAGGGCCATAATTGAACAACAATAACTCATCATTTGTTTTTCAGAATTTATTCAACTGTTAATCAGGTTAACTTCCAATCACTGCTAATCCATTCATCAACTTTCAAGGACCTAGCTTCAATAGTTTTTGAGATATTTTGCTGACAAGATTAATACTTTCTTCCAAATTTTTTCAAAGGGCAATAACTCAGGAAAGTGCCATAAACATGATAAGAAAAAATGTGTGTCAAATATTTTTACATGAGGAATCCATATATGAAATTTCAAAACCTTATCATACATCCTAACATGGTTATAAAGTTATGCTATGCATCACAAAGCATACACTGTACAAATGTTCAAAGTTACAAAGGGCCGTAACTCATGCACGAAGTAGTATTCAAAATTCAGTCAAAAAATAATCCAGTTATCTACTCATCTACTATTCACTAACTTTCTAGGCTCATCAACGGTTTTTTTTTTCAAAGGACCATAACTCTTGAAAGAGCCATAATCCCATCGAGTAAAATACATGTCAGCTATTTTTTCATGAGGAATCCATGTATGAAATTTCAAAACCCTAGCATACAGAGTTCTAAAGTTGTGCCATGCATAATAAATCATACACTGTACAAATGGCCAAAGTTACAAAGTACCAGAATTCATGAAGTATTCTCGGAGTTTAGTTAGAAGGTAATAAGGTCATCTACTCATCACCACCAATCTATCCACCGACTTTCAAGGCTCTAGCTCCAATAATTTTGCGATTTTTGCTGACAAGATTTTATAAAAAAAAATCAAATGGCCATAACTCTGGAAAAGGGCCATAACCCAGATGAGACAAAAATATATGCCAGCTATCTTTTTAGCTCACCTGAGGACGAATGTCCGTCGTCCGTCGTGCGTCGTGTGTCGTGCGGCGTCAACAATTTCCTTTAAATACTAACTCCTCCTTAACCCTTGAGTCTATTTCAATAAAATTTCATAGGAATATTGCTGAGGTGACCCACTACAGAAATAGCTAAAATTGTTTCGCTCCGCTGAACAAGATGGCCGCCAGAGCTAAAAACAGAAGAATCTTTGAACGACAACTTCTCCTGTACCTTAAGGCCAATTTAATTCAAACTTTATAGGAATGCTGCTTAGGTGACCCTCTACCAAAATAGCTAAAACGTTTCCGCTCCGGTGAACAAAATGGCCGCCAGATCTTAACATAGAAAATTCTTTAAACGACAACTCCTCCTGTACCCTTGGGCCAAATTAATTCAAACTTCATAGGAATGTTGCTTAGGAGACCCTCTACTAAAATAGCTAAAACGGTATTGCTCTGATGAGCAAAATTGCCGCAATAGCTAACAATAGAAAAACATCGTAAATTTGCTTCAAACACAAACTCCTCAACCCTTGGGCCAATTTGATTCAAACTTCACAGGAACGTTCCCCAAATGACTCCCTACCAAAATAGCTAAATTCGTTGTGCTCTGACCAACAAGATGGCCGCCAGAGCTAAAAATAGAAAAAATCTTTAAACGACAATTGTTCCTGTTCCCTTGGGCCAATTTTATTCAAACTTCATAGGAATGTTTCTTAGGTCAGGCATGAGCTTTTTCAGATTTTTTGGCAGATTTCAGATTTTTTGGTTTTAAAATATGTTTTTCAAAGTTACTTATTTTTGTCTTAAATGTGTAAAAATGACATTTTTGGAAGGGGTGATAGGGGTTTCAGATTTTTTCACTCAGGTTTAAGAATTTTTCAGCAGTCCTCAAGTCTCATACCTGTTAGGTGACCATCTACCAAAATAGCTGAAAAGGTTCTGCTCTGATGAGCAGAATGGCCGCCATAGCTAAAAATAGGAATAAAAATCGTAAATTTGCTTCAAACACGAGCTTCTCCTTAACCCTTGGGCCAATTTGATTCAAACTTCACAGGAATGTTATGTAGGTGACTCCCTAAAAATATAGCTAAAATCATTCCGCTCTGACTAACAAGATGGCCACCAGAGCTAAAAATAGAAAAATTCTTCAAACGCCTACTCCTCCTTTACTCTTGGGCCAATTTCATTCAAACTTCATAGGAATGTTGCTTAGATGACCCACTACCGAAATAGCTAAAACGTTTTCGCTCTGATGAGCAAAATGGCCGCCATAGCTGAAACAGAAAAACTTTGCAAATTTACGTCAAAACGCAAACTCCTCCTCAACCTATGGACCAATTTGATTCAAACTTCACAGGAATGTTAGTTTGGTGACTCCCTACCAAAATAGCTAAAATCGTTCAACGCGGCGAACAAGATGGCCGCCAGAGCTAAAAAGTATAAAAAAATCTTCAAACGACCACTCCTCCTTACCCCTTGGGCCAATTTGATTCAAACTTCACAGGAATATTATGTTGTTGACTCCCTACCAAAATAGATAAAATTGTTCCGCTCTGACTAACAAGATGGCCACCAGAGCTAAAAATAGAAAAATTCTTCAAATGACAATTCCTTCTTACCTCTTGGGCCAGGAATAAGAAAAACTTTGCAAATTTACGTCAAAACGCAAACTCCTCCTCAACCTATGGACCAATTTGATTCAAACTTCACAGGAATGTTAGTTTGGTGACTCCCTACCAAAATAGCTAAAATCGTTCAACGCGGCGAACAAGATGGCCGCCAGAGCTAAAAAGTAGAAAAAAAATCTTCAAACGACAACTCCTCCTTACCCCTTGGGCCAATTTGATTCAAACTTCACAGGAATATTATGTCTTTGACCCTCTACCATATTAGCTAAAATGATCCCACTCTGATGAACAAAATGGCCACCAGAGCTAAAAATAGAAAAACATTGTAAATTTGCTTCAAACTTCGCAGGAATGTTGCCAAGGTGACTCCCTACCAAAATAGTTAAAATCATTCCACTCTGATAAACAAGATGGCCACCAGGGCTAAAAATAGAAGAAATCTTCAAACGACAACTCCTCCTGTACCCTTGGGCCAATTACATTCAAACTTCATAGGAATGTTGCTTAGATGACTCTCTACCAAAATAGCTAAAATGGTCTCGCTCTAATAAACAATATGGCTACCAGAGCTAAAATTAGAAAAACATTGTAAATTTGCTTCAAATGCGAACTCTTCCTAAACCCTTAGGTCAATTTGATTCAAACTTCAAAGGAATGTTGCCTAGGTGACACCCTACCAAAACAGCTAAGATCGTTCCACTCTGATGAACAAGTTGGCCACCAGAGCTAAAAATAGAATGTACTAGAGACAGTGACATTCAGGTGAGCGAATCAGTGCCCTCTAGGCCCCCCTGTGAGTCAGATGCTGCAGAATGTGGCTTCCAATCGGAATTTACACATTTTGCTTACAGTACAGAAATGTACAAGTAATAAACGAAATGTAAACAGTCTATGCAGCAATTCAGGATTATTTTCCTAGCCTACATTCCGACACAATTGGCCCACCATTGCTGTCAGTGCTGCGAAATATGCTATTGTTTCCCAAAATAAAACTGACTTCATAACGAGCTTAAGTGTTTTTGCTCGAAAATCTAATGTCATTATTTCCTAAAACAAAACTTAACGTCATTTTTATTCAGATACCAAAACTCCAGTGCTAACTAACACAATTTCATTTTATCAGAAAATTAGTGTTAGAAGCTTCTATGGTGAAATGGTTAAACTACTTGCCTAATAAACCAAGTTTCATGGGTTCAGTCCCATGCTTTTCCACACTTGAGGCGTATTTGATGCCTAGAATCCACATCCTTTGAACACAGTGACTGAATTTAAGAAAAATTTTACAAAATCTCCACCTAAGTTCTTAAATGGTTCTGCTACATTGAACAAATAGCACATAGACAAAAATAAAACATCATCAAAAGATAATACAACTTGACTCATGTGAGCGAATTAGGTCCATCATGGACCTCATATATGAAATTTCAAAGCCCTAACGGCCACCGCCCATCGGGGCTTAAAGAAATTGATGGACTGCATTATGCTTTCACACAGAGCTGAAACCGACCCTCACACGAGTACTGGTAAACCACTCAGAGGATCTAAGCCTGCCCAGGCAAAGCGGTGTGAGTTGGAACGTCCATGCTTACAAACCCTATTGGTTTCATTGGGCGGCAGGGCTTTAGAAGTCATTTCATCTCAATGTCGGGTAAAAGTCGCACAAAATTGGAAGCAACGTCTCCAAAATGATCTTTACAGTGTTGACGGGGACGTTAAACCTCAAATCAAACAAACAAAATCAAAGCCCTAGCATTCTTGGTTCAAAAGTTTTGCTATGCATATATCAAAGCATACACTTTACAAATGCCAACGTTAAAAAGACCATAACTCATGACGTATTTTTTTCAGAATTCCGTCAAAATTAGTCAGGTGATCTTCTCATCTCTACCAATCTATTCACCAACGTTCAAGGCTCTAGCTCCAATAGTTTTTTTTTTTTTAGATATTTTGCTCAAAGGATTTTGCGAAAAAAATTAAAGGGCCATTACTCTGAAAAGGGGCAAAATTCAGATGAGAAAAAAAAACATAGTTAATTTTTATAAGGAGCCCATATATGAATTTCAAAGCTCTAGCAATCACAAGCAGTCAAAAGTTAATCACTCACACACAGCTCATTTACTCATCCCAAGCAATGTATTCATCAACTTTCAAGGCGCTAGCTCCAATAATTGTTGTGATATCTTGCTGACAAGATTTTACAATTAAATAAAATCAAAGGGCCATAACTCTGCAAAGGGGCATTATTTAGATTAGAAAAAAATGCATGCCAGCTATTTTTTCACTTGGAATCCATATATGAAATTTCAAAGCCCTAGAATACCTATGCTATGCATCAAAAAGCGTAACCGACGGACGAACAAACGGATGAACGGGCGAACGCCCCAAGAGAAATATGCCCCTTCACCTCCTTCGAATTTGGGGGCATCGCAATGTACAAATACCGAAAGTTACAAAGGGCCATGTCTCATGATGTGTTTTCGGAAGTCACTAAAAAGTTAATCAGGTCATGTACTCATTACCATCAATTCATTCACCAACTTTCAAGAATCTAGCTCTTATAGTTTTTTAGGTATTTTGCGGACAAGATTTTATCTTTTTTTTCAAAGGACAATAAACCTGGAAATGGGCATAATCCGGATGTCAAAAACATACGCATCAGCTATTTTTCCATTATGAATACATATTTGAAGTTTCGAAACCCTAGCATACACGTTCTAAACTTATGCAATGCATCACAAAGCATACAATGTACAAATACCCAAAAGTGACAAACGGCCATAACTCATGGAGTATGTTTCGAAATTTAGTCAAGAGTTAATCAGGTCATCTACTCAACACCACAAATCTATTCAGCAACTTTCAAGGCTCTAGCTCCAGTAGTTTATGATATATTTTGCTGACAATATTTTATCAAAAATTTTCAAAGGGTAATATCTTGAAAGAGGCATAATCCTGATTATAAAAAATATACGCGTCAGCTATTTTCCCATGAGGAATTCATGAAATATATGAAATTTCAAAACCCTAGCATACACGGTTCTAAATTTATGCCGTGCATCACAAAGAATACAATGTACCCATGTGACAAAAGGGCCATAACTCACGAAGTATTTTTCGGAATTCAGTTAAAAGTTAAGCAAGCAGGTCCTAATCACCACCAATCTATTCACTAACCTTCACTAATAGCTTTTGAGATATTTTGCTGACAAGATTTTATCGAAAAAATTCAAATAGCAATAACTCTTGAAGGAGGCATAATCCGGATGAGAAAAAAAAATACGCGTCAGCTTTTTTTCCACGAGGAACCAATATATAAAATTCCAAAACCCTAGCATACATGCCTCTTAAGTTATGCTGTGCATCAAATGCGTTACGGACGGACGAACAATCCAGAAGCAATACGCCCCTTTTTGAAGTTGGGGGCATAATAAGGTCAGAACACTGAGAGTGCTGATGGGGCGATAGCTTGTGATCAATGGATAGGGTAACGCAATTTTAGTGTCTGGTTGATATTTTAAATCAAGCTCATAAAGAATATATTTTTTTAATAAAATCCAATGAGCATAGTTGTTTGAAGCTATTCAGGGCCAGAAGTACTGTTAAGGCAACAAAACCCATGTTGAAATTATGTTGAAACATGAGTTTTGATCTTTGGATATCAAAAATGGACCTTGCTTTGTTTACGTTACATGTTAGAGCGATGTAACGTTGTCCCAGTAAACGTAGCATTTTTAAGTGTTGCAGAACAGACGTTATCGTTTTAACATCGTTTTGAACTAGCCGCATTTGCCCTTTTAGTTGAACGGTCGCATCTGAAGTGATGGATATGGAGTTGCGGGGCGTTTTCGTCACAATTTGCCGTAGGAAATACAAGAATGACGACCACGTATGTTAATTTCATTGCAATAAAATTTGTCTTGTCCCACGAAAATATTCAGACAGCTTCTCTGGAATCCTGCAAATATTATTCATGAAAAACTATAGATGATCCCTTTAATTGTTCAAATGGGGCTTGAATATATTGGGAGGTGGCTTATGCGGCCTACTTTGGCGAAACTAGCTAATCTGGTATAGAAAACTTGACCACTCGATGTTTTAATTCCTTTGGGCAATTTCATTTTTCCTGAGCATAAACCTTTACAGAAGACATATACATGTACTACGTCTGATATAAAGGGACTGTTTGTTCACCGATTGTTTTTTTTTTTTTTTGTTTTTTTTTCACTGTTGTTCTTGTTTCTTTTAATTATTTTAAATTTTCGGAAAAAATGTTTATATCTCTTAATCGTTACTAGCAAGTTTTCAAGCTGAATATATTCATATTGGTGTGTAACGACCAAGTCAACAGGTCATTTTTGAGTTTGTCAGTTTACCTAGCCACACTTCTACGTAAACGGTAAAGTGTGTGTGTGTGTGTGTGTGAATTCGGGTTTAACGTCGCTTTCAACAATTTTTCAGTCATATCACGACGGTGTCTGGTTGCGACAGGGAGCTCAATGCTCACATTTATAGTGCTGCCTCACTGAAGTATCATGTCCCAGACACATTACATGATACCACACCCAGTCACATTATCCTGACACTGGATCGACCAGTCCTAGCTCTACCCCGTAAATCTGAGTGCCAAACGAGGAGCAGCTAGTACCATTTTTAACGACTTTGGTATGTCGCGGCCCGGGGTCGAACCCCAGACCTCCCGTCCCCCGGAGCGGACACTCTACCAACTCAGCTATCGGGGCCGGTATAAACGGTAAAGCCGTACAGTGCACATTCTTTCACCAGAAACTTCCAGCCGGCCTCGGTAGCTCAGCCAGATGCGCGTCTGAATACCATTCAGGGATCCGGAAGACGCACGTTCGATACATGCCGGGGTTTTCAACATTCTTTCGTGGAGATTGATCAAGAAATATTTTCTACGGTCATTCTTTCTCTTCCGCTGTTTCAAGAAGGGCAGTTGTCAGTCGTTGGCGAAAGAATGTGCACTGTACTGGTTAAACCGCTTTTGTATAAGCCTGTCCAGGAAAAGTGTTGATTGGGAAACTGAGTGGCTGAAATTGACCTAAATAGTGTTGACTGGGCCTTTAACTGCAATACAAACAACCAAACAAGAAACTCCCAACAACCCTTCGTGAATCAGCAAAAGGAAGATAATCACCGTGGAAAAGATTTCATGATCAATATCCAAGAAACCTGTTGCCGACCCCGGCTGGTATCGAACCTGCGTTCTCCTGATCATAAGTCAGTCGCGCATCCGACTGAGCTACCGAGGCCGTTCACATGCCTAGGGGGCTAACACTTAACCATTAGGTCTCTGAAAACAAAATGACTTCCTCGTTTTTTATATAAACACCCGATTAACCCATGTACGCCTAGCAGCCTTTTGTGGGGACATTTGCAAACATTGCAGACCAAGATCAGACGCCGCAACACCTGGTTATCATCTGTGTCTAAAATGTTTGCTGAAAGTACATACAATTTTTGCAAAATTTACTGCTAACAATACAAACCTGGCTCCCCTACAATTTGCCATGGACCACTCCAAACCTCTTAACTTGGAGATATCAATTGTCGTGTATGGGTTAATGACACAAAAAAATTACATGATCGACCCACACTCCGTACTTTTAACCCATCTTGTACTGAATGGAATCATCAACCTTTAGAGATGTCTGGTTGTGGTTTCTTTAAAATTGATCTGCAAAATGCTGAACCTTTCGCAAACATGCAGTGAATGCCCTTATGAGACTCCGCGTTCTGTGGTATCTGTGGGCCTGCAATGTTTGCCAGTTGCCAGTTTTTGGATTTCCGGTACAAAATGAGCTGTAAAATGGGCTAATTGTACTGATCTATAAAAAGACGCTGAATGGTGAATTAGTCTACATTGTTTTCATTCACGTTTTTTTTTTTTACACGGAGAATCCCTAAGTGAAGCCCTGTCACGGCAAGCTTTATTGATAAATTTATTAAGCATTTAATTTATTATATTTATTTCCATCGGCTGTTTCATTTAATGAGGAACTTCTGAAACTGTTTCGAATATTGCGCTATATTTTCTCACGATGTATCTTGGTGGTGATAAGGTCGTATGCATTAATGCATAAAGTAGTGCCAAAAAATCCCTCTTCAGTACTCTGGGGCTATCGCCCCAAAAATAGCATGCACCGTTGCATAAAGTGGGCTTTACAAGGGCATTAAGTATAAGGATTTGTCAACGTGATGTTTAATAATAAAGGACTTTGTTCTTGTGTCAGAATACTTCGTACGCAGAGTATCATCTAAAATTTCGCCTTGCAGTTAAACGATACCTTTCTGTACGAAGATGTCATATTATACAATAAAATGCGTTACCGTACATAACAAATATTTCAGACATGGTGTTCTAGAAGTTCAGGCGACAAGTAATTACTTGCATAGGGTGAACAGATCCTTGCAATGAACACCCTTGTTAACCCACTTTAAATAAAGGAAACTTGGCTTTTAGGGTGCATGTATACATTATTTTCCTCATTTTTTTTACTTCTTCTCGAAGACATGGCGTACTTACAGTACTAGAACCGCCTCAATGAGGCAATTCTAACGAGTACCCGCAACATAAGCTTTGAGTATACTACTATTTTAATCAGAAATATAACCCTATTGGAGATATGAAAGACTACGCCATGACATGACCATTCGTAGTAATGGGAAATGGGAACATCTTCAGGGGAGGCAACTCCACCAAAAATATTTTGTCTCCCATATCATTAGGGATCAACTCTTAAAGTAAAGAATTTGCTCCTGAGAAGCAAATTCTTTCCTTTAAGAGTAGACCCTTTTTCCGCGGGACAGGGATTATAGAAAAGCGAACAGGAAGTCCCTACAGTTGTCTCCCTTTGAAAAAATGGCGAAACAAATCTGCCAGATGTTCCAACTCCCCTTATAATGAGAGGCTGTGACGTTTAATTCGATCGGTTTCTGATGTTAGAATGTTTGACAGAGTGTTGTGTAAAATGGGTTATCTGTCAATCCTGGACTTGACTTATATTTTGACTAAGACAAACAGAGTAGACCAAGATCAGACGCCACAGAAAGGCATCTGCTAAGACGTCTAAAATCTTTGCTTAAAGAACAGGAATTGAACAGTTAAACGACTTATTTTAATTTGCCATACAGGAATATTTTCCAAGCCTTCTCTCAAAGACCATAGATCCGTCTATGATTTGATCTGTTATGTTGTTCTTCATATGTTGCTCCTTTGTAAGTATTCATTAACGCTCTGTCTAGTCTTGCTTTATTTTAATTATTATGCATAGGGATGATAACGAAGTCTTTCCATAAGCTCAATAGGCTTGACGATAGCACACCCGTGTGACATAGTGCATTATTTCTTTTCTCCAACATGGTCTATACTTTTCTAATGAAAATTTGTGGTATTTGTTATTCATACTTGTTTGATTTGAGGTTTAACGTCCACGGCAAAACTGTACAGGTCACTTTGGAGACGTTGTTTCCATTTTTGTGGGACTTTTACCCGATATTGAGATAAAATGACATCTCAAGCACTGTCGCCCAATGAAACCAATAGGTTATATAAGCATGGGCGGTCCGACTCGCACCGCTTTGCCTGGGCAGGCTAAGATCGTCTAAGCGGTTTGCCAGTACTCGTGTGCAGTTGGTTTCAGCTCTGCGTGGAAGCATCATGCAGCCCATCTGTTTCTTCAATCCCTGATGGGCGGGGCGTTTTTCATACTATAAACACAGCTTGTGAGTGCTCGTTAGAACCGCCTTATTAAGGCGGTTCTAACGAGAACCCACAACGTAGGTCTTTGAGAAAAAAAAGTAAAAATATGAAAAAATACTCCTGTTTTCTCTGTATAAAGTTAGACTCAGAGGGGTCTTCATTACACGGACTTGTTAGTATGATGCTATTTTCTGCAAACGTTAACAATATCTATGTTTAAATGAGTAGCCACCAATTTAGGAAAACTACGACATACAAGGTCTGTCAGTGTCAATGTTTTGTAATTTGTGTACATGCGTGGACTGACCTAGGTAAGTACCATAAAATTATTGTAGAATATTGCAAATTTAGTTGCAATTTCGGGACGATTCTTGTTAACATTAAATAACGACACAGCCCAAACTTGTGGCGTTGGAAAAGAAAAAAGAAATCTAGTACACCAGAAAAGGATATTTTTGCTTAACGCTTGGATAGAAATTCTGATTCTACCCAGGTTATCCTGTCTAGGGATAGATAAAAATCAAAATTTTCACGTTTCTGGTGTGTATTGGTGTAATCAGACGTACCGAACGCCGTCGTTAATATTTTGACGTCACTACGTACAGTGACGTCGAAAACGCCACATTATTGTTATCAAAATATGGCGGACGATGACAATCGAAGTAATGTAATTATAAGAAAATCCTACCTCAGAAATGAACGGTTTAAAAGAAAAAAAAATCTTACATGGTTGTGGCGCAGACAGAACAAACCGGTCCTAGGGATCACTGTTGGGCATCACGAGGCAAGCTTCACGATGCCAGACAATCACAAACGGGTCGGATTTTCTATCCTCCCCTCACACTCCTGTAAACCTTTTATAATTAAGGTGAACTTCAGTGACTCGAACATCCTTGGGACAATTAAAATTTGCTCATGACAGGGATAGCTGGTGCATTTGAGGTTAATCATAATCCCTGGTCAGGTTCGAACCACAGCGGTGAGGGACTAATGATTAATACCACCTGCAATTACACATGAATAGAAATCATGAAATTCACATGGTGCTGAAGACTGCAGCCATCGCTCAAACTCCATGAACCGGGATTTAACTTCATGGAAAGTCTGAACGACATCCACTGTCTTCTTTGACTCATGAACGTTGGAAAATCAAATATTTATTCGTAAGAAATGTTCAACCTTTGCATACGTGTCAGAAGACCGTTTTGCGATGCGTGATAATACACCAGTATGAGAATTCTTTCATATCTCCAAAATGGCTACTTTTCCGATCAAATTTCGTGATATTTATCTCATTTCTGCTCCAAACATAGGTTGTGGGTGTTCGTTTGAAATGCCTCATTGAGGCGGTTCTAACGAGTACCCAGATCCTATGTCAGTTTTTCGAATATCAAGTGGGCTTTAGAGGGGTGTTCATTACATTTACTTGTTAGCATGGTTTTAGTAAGTGATTAAGCATAGTAAAAGACGGGACCCAAAAGTAATTCAACGCAAGGAACACCTCGTAAAATCTGTTTGCGATCCAAATGGTGTGTTTCTTCTGTTCTGACGTCGGATTGTTGTTAAGTCCTCAACCCTGATTCTTGATAATATTAATCTATACATAACCATTTTACATATGTTTTTTATCATTACTCACTGTTGAGCTAGAAAGTCTCCATGCGGATCAATTTGTTATTGTTACTTTGTTCGATACTGTTCTGGAACCGAGGGCGAGGGTTGATATTTCATAAACTCCGGAGTTGAAACCCCACAGAAGTTTTACTACCAACCGCCCGAGGGCGGCCGTTCTTTTGCACTGTCTTAACTGTTATTTGGCTTTGTGCCGTTGGTTCATGTTTCATCTGTTTTTGTGTGTGCCTCCGTGTTACTTTTTATTGGTGACTTGAGACGGCTGCGTTCTTGGATTGTGGCCTTTCCTGAGTCAAATTTTCTTACTAGTTTGTATATGGCTCCGATTCAGTATTTTAGCTTCCACTTCACTCAAAGTGCAGAACTGAGTGAAATAAAATAACACGGAGAGCGTCTTTGGGATGAGACGATGAACGGTTACTCGTGGGATTGGAGTCACATAGTCATGATGGGTGCCGTACCTGTATATGGTAAAAACCTTTTGGAAATATTCTCACGAACCAAAGTTTGTTTAAATGGTGACCTTCGGTTGGACTTGACCTATTTTACGTCAAGTTCAATTTTGGTTATCTAGACCTTAGTATGGGAAAGGACAGAACGGTGGATTTTTCAATTCCTTTGCAAACTGTGGCATGAGAACTGTTATATGGAGTCAGCTGAATAGAACTTTATCAATTCCAAAGGTCAGATTACTGACATTTGTTACGGATTGCTCAGATATAGTATTTCTATCTTCTCCACTTAAACTGCCATGATATTACGTATGGAACCTCTATGGGATGAGGCAATAAAATTTTATTTGTCGAATTGGAGTCACATATACAAGATGGTTGTCATGCAAACCCTATGAACTCTTCTTTTCAGGAAACAGGACTCGACAGTAAGAAACCAATATAATGCTGGAATAAATGAAAACCAGCAGTTTGACTCCGATAGGCCGAATCAGAGACAGAACATCAGGCACCAACCAACATTAAATAAAATTAAATTCTCTCTTATTCTCAGTAAAATAGAAGTGAAGGCAATGATCAGGAATCGATACAATTAACCAACAGCTCCCATCAGAGACACCAAGGGAAAGAAACACAAACATGAAACAACTAGACTCTAATGAAAACATCACTAGCGGAAAGCCAAAATGACAGTTACTTTCCAACAAAATGGCCAGTTGACTTTCCAAAGCAAAACAATATAAGCGATAAGCCTTTACGCTGGAACCGTCATAGAATCTGAGGCCTGACCCACCGGCGTGCAATTGAAGAGGGAAGAGGTAGTATTTAGTCATTTGGACACTCCAAATAGGATAAAGGCAAAACAGTGTATTTCTCTGATTCTTGTAGCTATGGCATCAGCATTTATATTTTCTGTCAGCTAATGGATGTTGATCAATATGGCTAATTATAGCTAAGATGGCTACCATGGCCATGTTATATGATGATATGATGATGGTAAAATAATGAAAACTCCTCGTTTCACAAAGAGGGCAGCTTTTTCAAACCATAGTGGCTTGTTTAAAAACATGTCTGCCAGGGGCCTTGCAAGTTTTTTACAAGACCTATGGTGAGCGTAGTGGCCCATGGGCCTCTTGTTTCTTCTATCTACTAAAAACCTTGGCTGTTAATGCTCGTTAGTACTGCTTTATTGGTCGGACTGACCAATCGATCGATTCCTGATCATTGTCTTGACTTCTATCTTGACATTAATTAGGTCAATGTCAACCAAAGGTCACCATCTGAGCAAACTTGGACTGTTGGTGAATCGATTCTTGATCATTGCCTTCACTTCTGTGTTTTTTATTATTTTAGTATTTCTTTCGAGAATCCTAAGTAGAAGTAAAACAAAGATCAGGAATTGATACAATTAACTTACTCCACCCATAAAAGACACCAAAGGGAAAGAAATACAAACATTAAGCGACCAGACCATAATGGAAACCTAAACAAAGGAAGGCCATAAGGACAGTTACTTTCCCACAAAATGGCCATAAGTCTATGTTTCTGAGCAAATTAAAGAAGATTGTTCATTAATTTTGGTATCTCCTTTTTTTGCTATGTAGGTTCTTTTCATGTTGAAATCCATACTGTTTTCAGGGTTGGCCATGGAAGCCCTTCTAACGGTATGTGTTTGTATAACAATATGCAGCACGGTTTTAAGTGTTGGCACCAACCGGATAGACCAAATGCAGAGAGAAAAAACAGGTGAGACAACTGGGATGTAAACACCCATGCGACATATAGGTGACATATTTGCAGCGAAAATTTGTGTGTGCGTGCGTGCGTGCGTGCGCGTGTGTGTGTGTTTTCAAACATAGATTCTGGGTGGTCGTCACATCCGTCTCACTAAGGCGGCACTAACGAATACGAACCAACTATGTTTCGATGAAAAATAAGGACCAAGACGTGTTCCATTTACTCTATGTACATGTCCATAAGCTACAACAATTTGTCGGCCAATGGGGTACTTCAGACGTTATACTCGTATTACGCTGTGTTCATCATAACGGTTAGAAATAAATACGCTTAGGCACTGGCAATAATCATGTTACCTCTGGATGACTTCCAAATAGGCTGCTATAATGTTCATATATATCTATTTTCTACCTTTAATTTAGAAGTGAATGCAATGATCAGGAATCGATACAATTAACCCACAGCTCCCATCAGAGACACCAAAGGGAAAGAACCACATACATGAAACAACTAGACTCTAATGGAAACATCACTAGCGGAAAGCCGAACGGACAGTTACTTTCCCACAAAATGGCCAATTGGCTATCCAAACCAAATTATACTATAAGCGGTACACACACTCAAAGACAAACCATAACAAAAATAAACCGCGACCGAAGAAAAGCCTTGGAACGGTCAGTCATTACGCAAACACGCCTATACAAATACATTGCCACTTTTATCGCCGTAAAAATGAAAATTTTAAGAAGAAAAAATGGGATTTTTTTCTTATTTCGATGAGGCGGTTCTAACGAGTGCCCACAATCTATATTTTGAGCAGAAATAAGAAAAATAAGGTATACCCCCGGAAACCCCAGTTTCACTATATAAAAGTGAGGTTCAGGGGGGGTCAAAATTATATAAGCGCGTTTTCGTGATGGAAACAAACTCCACTAGGGTAGGGTGTGGGGGCTTAAATCGATTTTACGTGGCGACAATTCTTGCCCTTACTTCCGCCGAACCCCACATTTCACTTCACCGCACCTGGTATAACGTGCCGTGCAGTGGCAGTACAAAGTCTCGCCAAACTGTGTCATATTGTAGTTCTTGCAAGTCAACGTAATCCAAAAAGAAGTGAAGGCTATGATCAGGAATCGATACAATTAACCATCAGCTCCCATCAGAGACGCCAAAAGGAAAGAAGCACGAACATAAAATAACTAGACCCTAATGGCAACATCACTTGCGGTAAGCCAAAAGGACAGTTGCTTTCCAAAAATATGGCCAATAGCGAAACAAAAAGATATAATCGATATACACACTCAAAGACAAACCATATGAAAATAAATCGCGACAGAAGAACCGCTTGGGAACGGTCAGTGAAAAGAAGTAGGGGAGGCTTAGATCCATTTTACGCGGCCGCAATCCTCGCCCTTGATTCCGTCGCGATTTAGACAAGTAGTTTGTTCAGTCAGGCTTCCTGATGCCCTGTCTCTGGTCGGGCCCATCGGAGTCTAACTGTTGGATTTCTTTTGCTCCAGCATTTTGGTTGTCTCTCGCTGTCGCCATCACTGTTGTTTCACCTCAAGTGTTTGTGTGATTTTTTTTTTTTTTTTTTTTTTTGTTCTCGGTTGCACTGATGAGCTAAGAAGCCTTCATGCAGACTGATCAACTTATTTGTCAGCATCGCGACGGAAGTAAGGGCGAGGATTGTGGCCGTGTAAAATCGATTTAAACCCCCAGTGAAATTCTTACACTTACCGGTTCAATGTGGTTCTTCTGTCGTGGTTTATTTGTTATGTTTGAGTGTGATTATTGCTTATATCTGTTTTGTTTTGAATAGCAAATTGATCATTTAGTGGGAAAGTAACTGTCCTTTCGGCTTTTCGCTATTGATGTTTCCATTAAGGTCAAGTCAAGTTATTTAATGTTTGTGTTTCTGTCCCTTTTGTGTCTCTGATCGAAGGTGTGGGTTCATAACTGTATCATTCATGACCGTTGCCTTCACTTCTATTTTGTGCCGTTGGTTCTTGTTTCGTCTGTTCCATGTCACTTACTTTCTTTAGGTGACTTGAGATGGATGCTTTCTTTGATTGCGGCCTTTCCTGAGTTACCTTTTCTTACTAGTTTATTTGCAGTAAATTATACAAAAATGCCCGAGAATGTAACAAGCCGTGTAGACTCTGATCGAACGCCGCGTTCCCTGTAGAGTCTTATCTTGGTCTACACATGATTTTGTCTGTCACAATTATGGGACGCTATGCATTTACGAGTTTAAAACTAGGGTTTCTGTTGAAATCATTGTGTTTCGGAATTACGAAACATTGATCCAATGATGAAGCCTAACTGGCTGAAACTAGCTAATCTGGCCTTTAAAATGTACATGCCACAGAATTCAGTGCTTGCTTCCAAAGGACTATCATTTATTATAAAACGCATATATTAATTCGTTATGTTTGGTCCTGAATACAATAAAGTAACCAGATCACAAATAGTCAGACATTTACTAAGCACGATGTATTTAGCAAAATCTAATGTACTTGAAGAAATAATTTATAACACAATTATATTAGGAAATAGATATAAAATGATTTTAAATAGCACTTGTACATCTTAGACATTGGAAATCACATAAATTTGAAGTACAAGGCAGTATTTGTATTAGTGACGAAAGTGGTTCCCTCTAACACCCCATTAGTGTCCTGTCTTAGTTAAATTCTTTCGTCTTTTAATTCTTTTTTCACGTTTCATTATTGCATTATGTTACTGTGTAGTTACAAAGGCTGTTTAAAAGCAACCAGAAATTAATATATGAATGACCTCAAAAACGTCCATATCACGTTATTCCTTTTTGTATGCAATATTTTCAGTGTGTCGCTGCAATTAAGAGAGCGTAATTTGAACATACACACATGTTGACGTTAAAGGTAATTGGAATACGCACATTGTCTAAGAACAATAAAACCGTAGAACGTATAAGTTGCGACGTTGAAATATAACGACAAAGTCCCTATTTTTCTAGCTCTAGCGTCTAAATGAACATGCCTTTTTAAACTGTTTTATTTTGGCTATTTGTACTGAAATACTGTAGTTCAGGTATAACGAATTCGGGTGAATGCTCTCCAGAAACGTCATTTTTAGACACCAACGTAGAATTGAAACAAAAAAAAACAACGTCAAACGGCTCACGAAAGTTAGCGAAAACTGTGTATCATGCTTCTGTGAACTTTTCAGCGGCGTTTGTCATTCTGGTTCTTGAATTAATGATTTCGGTATGGTTTTGACTTTTATGGACGATCTCACTAGCAACTTTGTAGGATGGGTGGTAGAAAACGACGTAATGCTACATAAGCCATGATGCTTGGTCAATTTGAAAGTTGTTTAAAGGGCCCAAATCCCAGACAAATATCATTGGATACTTCGGATTAATAGTAAAATCTAGTACATGTAAAGACGACAATTTGAAAAGTGTTGCTAAATTAGTTTATATAGTATATTAGTATATTTGATTAAATATTCTTGAACCACTGTACGACAAAACCTTCAATAAAACTTGTTCGACCAGCAAAATCCAAGATCAGACAGCGCATCTAGAGAGAGAGAGAGAGAGAGAGAGAGAGAGAGAGAGAGCTGTGCAAAAACAGATACATGTACCTGCTAACTTACTTACTGACTTACCAAACTGAGTTTGTATTGAGATTGATCAGAGTCGTATATTGATGCAAATAAGGGCATCATAGGTAAATGAATTCGGTAAATGAGATTAAGTAAATGACTATCCTGTATTGATTGGAAGTTATCCGTATGAACACCAGATCATCCAATATGAATCGGAGGTCAAGTAATATTAGGGTGAGGCCAAAAATCAATAATCCTGTTTTTATTCCCCCGAAGGAGGGCATATAGGTTTTGCACTGTCCGTTTGTGGGTTTGTCCTTTTGTAAGTCCGCACTTTTCCGGGAGCATTGCTCACGTATAATGTCAGCTCTTGTTAAAATTGTGTCAATTAATAAAATTGTTCATGTGTCATTAATCAAGCACTTTAGCATTGTTCCAGTTACAGGTTCGAGGTCTTCTGTATTGGCCCGAGGCCAATACGAAATTATTTGATTAATAACGTCATAGTATTAAATTCGGTAAGCCACCAGTGGATTAAAAATGAAAATTAGTTAGATACGCCCCGTTTCGTTACACGACGTCGTATGATGTTCTTAACGACGTCGCATTTACTTATGATGGAATATTGATATTTTTATGTGAAAGATCGTGAGTAAAAAGCGTTTTAAATATCATATGATAAAAAGAATCTTAAATTCGTACTCCTGTATTATTAAAGTCATTAAACTAGTTGAAGAAAAACAACAACAACGGATAAATGCTCGGCAAAACCGCGCATTTTATAACTCTTTTTCAACTAATTAAAATCAAAGCACTGAGAGTGCTGATGGAGCGTAGCTTTGGTAATTTGATAGCGTTATGCAAATTTAGCGTCTAATTGGTATTTAAAATCAGGCTCATATAGATCCAATGAACATAGCTGTTTGAAGCTATTCTGGGCCAGAAGTCGTGTTACAGCAACATGACCTATATTGAAATTAACTCACGCTAAGGTGTAGACCCCGCAACAACCATCACGAAAACACGCCTGTACAAATACATTGTCAATTTTTTGGCCAAAAAATTGAAATTTTAAGATACAAAATTGTGATATTTTCTTATCTCTGCTCACAACATTGATTGCGGGAATTGGAATTGATCGAACCGCCTTGACGTGGCATTTTTATCAAGTACCCACAATCAATGTTTTTGAGCAATATAGCAACCATGCAGTTCTACAGTTTACTTGACCGTTCCCGATAGCTCAGTTGGTAGAGTGTCCGCTCCGGGGAACGGGAGGTCACGGTTTCGATCCCGGGCCGCGACATACCAAAGTCATTAAGAATGGTAATAGCTGCTCCTCGCTTGGCACTCAGATTTACGGGGTAGAGCTAGGACTGGTCGACCCAGTGTCAGGATAATGTGACTGGGTGTGTTTTCATGTAATGTGTTTGGGACATGATACTTCAGTGAGGCAGCACTATAAAAGTGAGCATTGAGCTCCCTGTCGCAACCAGACACCGTCGTGATATGACTGAAAAACTGTTGAAAGCCACGTTAAACCCGAATTCACACACACACACACACAGTTTACTTGAAGATTTCTGCTGAGCTATAGTTCGTGAAATAACTGCGGCTTGCGCAATTGTTTGGCGGCTTTAAAGTTATTTTATGTAATCAGTTTTTGAAAATTACTTTGGGGAGGTTATTTATCTTGCATTAGACATTGTCCTTGGTTACGTCTTGATGATGTTTATCTTCATGTGAAAAATTATCATAATTTTTCCCAGCAGTTTGTAAGTTATACATCCGTAATCAATCTTTAAAAATTTCCTCGGTGAGGCTGTTTATAAAGCTATCTGGCATTAGACAATATCATTAGCTTGATCTTGTCAATTTACATCTGCATGCAAAACATTATAAAAATATACCCGTCGGTTTGAAAGTTATACGACCGTGTCAGTGGGTGAATTTTTTACGTTGCCGAGGCTAAAATAAAGAAATTGGGCATTTAGGAATCTCGTTGGTTAGATATTTACATTATCTATCTGCATGCTAACAGTTGTCAAAATATTCCTAGTAGATTAGACGTTACACTTCGAAATAATTTTTCAAACACTTTGCCTAGGCGAGGCCGTTTGTTAAGTAATTTGGCATAAGGCATTTTTGCGGGTTATGTATTGTCAATGTCAACCTGTATGCCCAAAATGATCAAAGCCGGGTTTAGATGTTATACTCCGTATTCATTTTTTTTATATTATTTTGCCTCCGCGCGGCCATTCATAAAGTAATCTTGCATAAAACAGCCTCATGGGTTAGGTATTGTCAATATCAATCCGAATGCCAAAAATGATCGGAATATTCAGAGAGGTTTGAACATTATACTCTTTTAACATTTTTCTAACTATATATATCATCGGCGAGACCATTTATGAAGTGATCTTGAATACGACAGTTTCTTGGGTTAGTTATTGTCAATATCAATCCATAGGAATATTTGAAGAGGTTTAGACATTATAGTCCGTTATCATCACATAAAAATAAATTGCCTCGACGAGGCCATTTATTTAATGATCTGGCATTAAGGCAATTTCTTTGGTTAGGTATTGTCAATACAGCACAGTGCACAGTCTTTTACCGGAAACCAACAACTGCCCTTCTTGAATCAGCGAAAATGATAGAATCACCGTGGAACAGATTTCACGATCAATCTCCTGGAAAGAATGTTGCCGAATCCGGCAGGTATCGAACTTGCGTCTGAGCTGATAATTTCCTTTATTTATGGTCACATGCCTAGGACGCAGACAAGTCGCTTTAAACAAAGTAACATTGCCCCCCCCCCCCTCCTTCAACCCATACTCTGAGTATATGTCCAGCAGACGTTTGAAGGCACAAACATAGCAGACCCAGATCAGACGCTACCACAATTGGCGTCTCATCTGTGTCTAAACTGCTAAATTTACTGCGTACAATATAAGCCTTGCTCCGCTTAAAATTTGACGTGCACCTGTCCAAACTCATTGATTGGATTATTCCAACTGTCTTATTTTGGTAAACGAAACAAATAATTATATTATCGACCCACACTGCGTACTTTTAACCAATTTTAAACGAATGGAATCCTCAACCTTATATCAGTATGGAATGAGTTCATTTTAAAATAAGGGACGCCAGGTTGTCGCTTCCACGAAATATCTGGCAAAAATGGCTGAACCTTTTGAACAAGTAAGTATGCAGTGTAGGTCATAATGAGACTCCACGTTCTGTGGTATCTGATCTGGGTTTGTCCTGTTTGGTAGTTGCCAGGTCTCGGATTTTACGGTATAAAATGGGCTGTAAACTGGGTTATATGAACTGAACTATAAAAATATTAGACTGCTACACAGTTCATCTATTAAAAATATTCATCTATTCCGTTAGGTGGTCTGTGAAGCAGTCTATAAGAAGATACCGCATGGCGTAATACTCTACTATGTTAACACGGGACTCTATGTTCTCACTGGTGATTAGGTCATACGCAGTAACAGGAAAAGTAGTGCCGAAATCATTTCTCATTTCACTGGAGCTACGCTGCAAGAGCTACGCTCCAAAAATCAATACTACATGAACACTCATGCATCACGAAAACACGCCTATATAATTCAGATCCCTTGAACCCCAGTTTTATATAGTAATACAGGGGTAAACCATATTTTTTTCTTATTTCTGCTCTAAAATATAGATTGCGGGTACGCGTTAGAACCGCCTCAGTATTTTGAGCCGAAAAATGAAAAAATTTCACATTTTTTCGTCTAAATTTTTTTTTTTTTTTTTTTTTATATGTAATTTTGACC
This sequence comes from Lucinisca nassula, assembly GCA_963580285.1. NCBI lineage: Eukaryota > Metazoa > Mollusca > Bivalvia > Lucinida > Lucinidae > Lucinisca > Lucinisca nassula. The sequence continues at coordinate 97,221,519 of OY757011.1, forward strand.
CCCTTGAACCCCACTTTTATACAGTAAAACTGGGGTTTACTGGGGTAAACATTATATTTCTTATTTCTGCTCTAAAATATAGATTGTGGGTACTCGTTAGAACCTCTATGTCGTGTGTTTTTTTTTTTACTGGTAAAATTTACGATGTATTTGTCTAGGCGTGTTTTCGTAATGGCTTGTCGTGATGCCTCGAAGACAGTTTTGTTGTTGAGTTTTGAGGTTTTTTTTGTGGTGTGTGTGTGTGTGTGTGTGTGTGTGTGTGTGTGTGTGTGTGTGTGTGTGTGTGTGTGTGTGTGTGTCGTGCGTTGACAATTTGTTTTAATTTCAGATTTGGTTCCCTCCCTAAGACTTAAGAGAGGCGTCAGTATAAAAGCTGTGGGTAAGTTATAAAAAAGCTTTTCCTATTACAACTCAAAGCCTTGGCATTTTTGTTGATTTTAAATGGAAATTTTACTTATGAATTCGCGACATTTGCCCCCTTTCTAATAGAAAACAACATGTCATCTACCACAGTCCCTTTCCCAGTGAAAGGATAAAGAATATGACACGTGTCCTTTCAGCACTCATTAAATTTAACCAGATTTATAATATTTGGGTCGAGTTAACAATATTGATTAATTTTAGGATTTAATTTGCGGACGGCATAATCATCGCCAAGAGAATCCGAGAGAAAATAGTGTCGTTATGAAAGTTTATGTTTCTGTCCCCTGACTCATCTATCTTTAAAACCAAATTCTAACACAGCGCGCCTATATAGGCAGTGGAAAATAACTGTGTTTTATTCTAAAGGAGAGCGTGATGAGTGACGTCATTAAAACTGCCAATTTATGACGTCACCAGTCGATTTCCTTGACGTAAGACGGTGTAACGTCATAGTCTCACCTCGAAAACGTTAAAAAAGGATACATTTGTATAAATGCATGTGTTTCAGTCGATAATTTTAGTGGGATTTTTTCTAACAATGGCGAAATCTTGTGAGATTATGAAGGAAGCAACATCATTCTTGCCGATTTTCAGCCTGTTAGAATCGAAATAGATCATTTCTAGTTTGTGATATGTTGCATAATAAATCACAGTTTGTCGGTCAGTTGTAAGAAGACAAATCACGCGCGCTACGCGCACGTGATTTGATCTACTTTACAACTGACCTCCAAACTGTGATTTATTATGCAACAAATCACAGCTAGAGCTGATCCATTTCTTAAACACAGCCAAGACTGCTGCTTTGGAAGAGGTTTTAAAAATTGCTTGGAGGTATTTGTGTTCCTTAAGCACTATAGTTTGAAACAACAAAAGAAATATAGCATTCGGAATATATTGCTGTCAACAAGATCTCGTATAATTACTCTCAATGCTATAATTATCTTGTTCAGGAGCACTAGCTCTGCGACGGCTGTTGAATGGAGCAAGCCCAGCTTATTCAAAAGGAAAGCGATACAGAAATTTCCACAAAGACGGTGATTACGTGACAGCTCTGATAGACTTCTACTCTGTTAAACCACAGAAAGTTAAAACAATTGTAACCAAACAAGGGGTAAGTGATATTAAGCCAGGACCGTAAACATTGGAATGTAGAGCCCATTGTTACAATTGTATACAGAAAAGGAAAAAAAGTCTCGGTCTTATACGGAACCCGGGAAGGGACACGCAATATTATTTTCAATATGTTTTGCGAACAAGATACTAAGTTACGCGAACAAGCTATTATCTTGTGCGCAAGAGATAATATGCTGTGCGCACAACTTAATATCTTGTGCGCACAAGATAGCTTGTTGCTTGTACTAACAAATGATATGTTGAACAAGATGTTAAGTTGTGCAAACAAGATAATATCTTGTGCGCACAAGATATTATGTTGTCCGCACAATATATTAAGTTATGTTGTCTGTACAAGATAGATCTATGCCCCCGCCCATCGGGGCTTGAAGAAATATATGGGCTGCATGATGCTTCCACGCAGAGCTGAATCAGACCCGCACACGAGTACTGGTATACCGTTAGAGGATCTAAGCCTGCCCAGGCAAAGCGGTACGCACGAGTCGGACAGTCCATGCTTATAAACCCTATTGGTTTCATTGGGCGACAGGGCTCGAGCTGTCATTTCGTCTCAATGTCGGTTAAAAGTCCCACAAAATTGGAAGCAACGTCTCCATAATGACCTTTACATTGTTGACGGGGACGTTAAACCTTAAATCAAACAAACAAACAAAAGATCTATGTTGTGCAAACAAGATAATATTTTGTGCGCACAAGATATTATGTTCTGCGTATAAGTTAATAAGTTATGCGCACACTATATTATGTTGTCTGCACAAGATCTATGTTATGCAAACAAGATAATAACTTGTGCGTACAAGATATTTAGTTGAGCTTACAAGATATTATATTGTGCGTGCAAGATAATAAGTTATGCCCACAAGATATTATGTTGTCGGCACAAGATCTATGTTGTGCGCACAAGATATTAAGTTGAGCGAACAAGATATTATCTTGTGCGCACAAGATAATAACTTGTTTGAAAAACATATCTTGTTTGCACAAGATAATACCTTGTGCGCACAAGATATTATCTTGTTCGTACAACATATAACAATAAATTGCATGTCCCTTCCATGGTTCCGTAGTTTTATTAACGTTATTTCATAAATTGCAGTGTGCAGGGATCTTCAATGTCCCTACACATTATGGGCTATTGAAATTAGTTAAAGACAGCAGTAGCTCGAGCGACCTACGGTTAATCATACATCCTTGTTAGCAGGCTAATGGGGATAATGTTAGATAGTCTTTTTGAGCAATAAAAAGATTTCTTGCACACCCGATAAGAAAATCCAAAATTTTACCTTGGGATAGAAATTCTGTTCTAAACCTGGTGTTCTTACCCAAAATCGAATTTTCTCGCGTATTTGATAAATGCACTGGTTGAATACTACCTCATATGCGCCATCGTTAAGGTTGACGTTACGTGACGTCACTAAACATCACTGTAGTGTCATCACAATATGTCGGACGTCGGCAACCGACTGGCTGCAGTATTAAAAATGCACGCTCAGAAATGGAAGGAATGCAATGAAAAGAATCCTACATGGGTGTGAGGGGTGGATAGAAAATCCATCCCACGGGATCACTGTCCGGCACAACTCGACAAGCCTCGTGATTCCGGACAGTGACCCTCGAGACGGATTTTTTTTCCATCCACCCCTCACACCAATGTAAGATTTTTATATTCCTAGGCTCAGACATTTCTTTTTTTTAATCTAATTTTCGACCGCTTTCGCCCACTAGCGTGCTCTAAAAAATGCACATGTTCAAAAAATTTAGAAGTACTAATGGGTGAAATTGTCGTTCAGGATAGTATTTTGTTTGTTTGTTTGTTTCGGAGTTCAACGGTCCAGTCAACACTCTTTAAGTCATATTGAGTCGGTCAATTTACCTATCCACATTGTTTCCGGACAGGCATGTACGTGAGCGGTTAACCAGTACAATGCACAACTGACAATCAACGGAAGGGAACGACAGTAGGAAAAACTTCATGATCAATCTCCACGACCGAATGTTGCCGACCCCGACAGCACAGGTACATTTACCTTAGGATAGTGTACCTATGTGAGATTACAAAAATATTTTATTAGTATTGATTCGATTTGCGTTTGACGAAAGCTCGGATCTATATACATGTACATGTATCAAAAGCGCAGATAATTTTAAACGAGAAAGCGAGAAATGATATCATAGGCGCGTTCTAAATGCGCGGATTTTTTTTATCGTTCTACACCGAACCGATTAATTTTAATGGTTTTTGTTAGCAGTTTGTTTCTTTGTTTGAAACGAGGTTTAACGTAATAACATATATGTGCTTGTTATTTCTAAATGTTTGTTTGTTTTGAAGTCGTTTCGCGTACCTTTGTAACAGATAAAAAGCTTCGACTTCACGGCCACGAAGTTCCTTAGCTGGCAACTGAATACAACGTCCGTTGCCTCCTGCACGACAGTATGGAAGGTGGAAGCAGAAATTGTTATTATTCTCTCACATTTATAATGTTAGCGCATTTTTGTCGCCTTCTTCATGATTATGACATGTTAATGGGTACTAGGGTTTTCACAGCAACGTTTCCCTGCTGTATAGAACAACATCGATTTGGAACACATATCGTTCGCAAGGCAAGCCTTTTTTCCATTTGTTTGTGTCGGAAATTTTATTATCCGTGGATAAATAGCAATGTCTACAGCATGTAAAAACCCTGGTGAAGGCGGCTTTGAAACTGGCCAAAAAGGTCTTAGAACAGGTCAATTGAGGCAACTTGAGTAAGCGTAAGTATTGGCTTAAGGCATCCCCGCATTTGATACCATGATTTAGCACGCTTTTCAAACAAGGTCACAATATGATTTCCGAGCCTTTAATATATACGATTCGATAAAATTTTAGGCACTTTCAACCAAAGGAATAACGGGATCCGAAAAACTGAGGTTAAGCTAAGGCAGATATAAAAATATAAATAAATAACTCAGACACCCAGGTACACCTTGTAGTGGAACTCAAAAAGCACCGGCATATCTAAGTGGCACCGGCTCAGTATCTGACATATGTACGACAGTCCAAGCTAGGGTCAGAAATATGCAGTTCTCCGGCTGACTGAGCACCAAGGGTCAGAAATATGCAGTACTCCTGACTGAGCACCAAGGCTGATGAAATCTATCCCTTTATAGACAGAAAGGATACAAATACTTGAGACGGTTTATGGTTCGCACGCATGCGTGCGTTCGTGCATGTGTGTGAGCAGTGGAATCAATGATTCCAAAGGACTAGTAAATATAATTCACACTATAATGAAGAGCAGGGAGATATAAGTCGGTAAAGTAATTTATCAGTTACCCCCTATATATATATATATATTGCATTGCAATGCATTGATTTGATAAAGATATACTATCTCAGGTCAAGTGAGCTTTATCACGTCGACATGACATTGCACTTTTATGAATAAACCGGACCACTGAAAAAATGATAAAAATGTTATTGCTACTGAGAAAAAACGAAAAACTACATGAAAAAAAAATATAATAGGAACAATATTGTCAGCTGATACTAAATATTTCGACCGCCAGAATGCTGGGACGCACTGAGGACCATCAATAACTGATAGTAAATTGCTAATTTAAGCGTGTACAAGGGGATAAACTGATAAATAGAATACCAGATTCGTATCATTTGATATCAAGTTTATCAGGCTCGGCTTCGAGAACGTATGTAGAATCGCTCGGCAAGCCTCGCGATTCTACAAGCGTTCTTAAAGCATTGCCTGATAAACATGATATCAAAAGACACTCACCTGGTATTCTCTATTTAGTTGATCATATGACCAACCATGTAATTAAGAAATGAATTTTATTTTTTCTCTGCTGTTCATGAAAGTATGAACGCAGTGGGTCGCCTGCAAAGTTCGGGGTTGATGAAAACTGCTATTGACCCCCTGTCGTTCATACTTTCACGAACAGCAGAAAAAAATAATTTTATTTCTTATATATACATTATCTGCTCCTCATCATTGAGTGAAAGAAATGCTTATAGGGCAAACGTTTAAAGCTGAAAAACTTTTACACGCTGTTTTCCTACGAAGAGCGGAACAGCGTTGACGTCGCCAACGCCCAATCAGATCGTAGAGAACTATGGTTTAGACTAAAGTCACTTTGACGTCACTGAAACCATGTGACTGGATTCGTTCTTGGAAGTATGAACTTCATGTTTTCTATAGGATAACATTAGACTACACTGGAAATGTAAATACTGACACATAACGTAACGTAGTACCGTAACATCGACAACCCTATATTTTTCTATTGAAATTCCATTTGACTTTATCAGCAATAAAATGAGCCGTGGCACAGAATTTCCTACAATTTTCATGTGCACACAGCAAATAATCATATCAGCCTGTGCATCCATATAGTCTTACCTGAGACTTGGCAGCATTGGTCCCACAACTATCATTAAAGCGCACATCGAAGACTCTCATCAGCTAGCGCGGATGCGCAGGCTGATCTGAGTCTTCGCTGAACGCACATATAAATTTGTGGAGCTCTAATCCGATTAATAATCTTAGAGAGATAAACAGAGTCTTACACTAATGGTCATTTCACTAATTTCATATCAAATAATCACTCGTGTAAAAGCCTATATTTATGTCACACTGGCGTGTTCATTTCAGAGTACAATTTTGCGAGGCTTCGTAGGAGACCGCAAAATCATGGTGACCGATAAGAGTGTTGGGAATGGAAGTCCGATGATTGATGTCATAGATTTAACACCTTATGATGGAACAATTGATAGAATAATGTATCAAAGGAAGTTGAAAGGAGCCGACTGATACGAAAGGAATCCGAAGCACTGTCCGCATGTTCTTCAAATGCGCTAGCGCAAACAACTAATAAAACGGCTACGAGGTAGACACATTGTTGAGAGCCAAGCGTAGCAGAAAGAAAAATCAAACAAATCTTTAAAAATAACAACATTTATTGACAAAATATCTTAACTGTCATATTTTTTTACTTAGCTCTGATTTTAAATAACCTTATAGTTGTGTTTTCTGATGCCACAGTATGTGCACTTAGACCAAAATGAAGGATAATCCGCAAGTAATCTATCACAGAATCTAGAATGAAATTTCCTTAAAACTCACAAATTGAACCAAAGGGAAACAACAGTCAGGGAATATTCTGGGACATTGTAGAAAGAAATTAGCTCATATGCTAAAAATAACGTGATCTTGAACTTCCTGAAATATTCTTTAATCCCTTTCCTGTAAACAAAATATTTGCCAACCATTTTTATTCGAGTTTCTTCCACTCTTATAATAAGTTAGAAAACAAAATTTACTGGGAATAAATATGAGGATCAGGAAAACAATTTTTATACATACCAACATGACTTCTTGTATAAAGCTACTTCTTCACTTGTCTGCGAGTAGTAAACATTACGTGAACAAGTCCGTGAAATTAACACCCTCTAGCGGCCCCCGCCTGTCGGGGCTTGAAGTAATAGATGGGCTGCATGATGCTTCCACACAGAGCTGAATCCGACCCGCACACGAGTACTGGTAAACCGCTTAGAGGATCTAAGCCTGCCTACGGAAAGGGGTGCGAGTGTCGGACCGTCCATGCTTATAAATCCTATTGGTTTCATTGGGCGACAGGGCTTCAGATGTCATTTCATCTCTATGTCGGGTAAAAGTCCCAAAAAATTGGAAGCAATGTCTCCAAAATGATCTTTACAGTGTTGACGGGGACGTTAAACCTCAAATCAAACAAACAAATAACACCCTCTAAACCCCACTTTGTGTAGAGAAACCAGGGTTTTCGGGGGTAAACATTATTTTTTTATTATTTCTGCTCCAAGACATAGGTTGTCGGTACTCGTAAGAACCGCCTCAATGAGGCAGTTCTAACGAGCAAATACAACATCTGTTTGCATTAAAGATAAGAAAATTATTACCACGGACTCTCATCAGAAAAGTAGCCAGTTTTGAAGTGTAAAAATGCGCTGTATCGCCCGGGCGTGTTATCGTAATGGATGTGCTTATTCACAGGCTCCTCTGGGACATTTCTTGATGCCTATGCCATTAGTACTCTATTCTCAAAAGTTGTCAAAAATAATGATTTTAAAGACTATTTTACATGGGATATCCATCATGTTAGCAAGTTCACTCAAATGAATACATTACGCAAACACGTCTATACAAATACATTGCCACCTTTATCGCCGAAAAAATGAAAATTGTATGATGAAAAATTGCGATATTTTTTTTATTTCTGCTCAAAATATAGATTGTGGGCACTCGGTAGAACCGCCTCGATGAGGTGGTTCTAACGAGTACCCACAATCTATATTTTAGAGCAGAAATAAGAAAAATAAGGTATACCCCCGGAAACCCCAGTTTTACAATATAAAAGTGAGGTTCAATGGGGTCAAAATTACATACTCGTGTTTTCGTGATGTCTGTTTAATTCCCACATTATATAAATAAAATTTGAGTGTACAACGGTATGCATTCTTTCCTTGTTCTTGCTTAAAAACACAGATTGTTAATGCTCCATAGAAGTACCTTATTTAGGCGATTCTAACGAGCACCGGTATTCAGTGTTTAGAACAGAGTAAAAAATACATTTGTAATAGTTTAGTTCTATAGGTATGAAAGAGTCATTTTTGACCACGGATTCGTACGGTAATGCTTAATTCCATTTAGAAAACACACCCATATAATTTTTACCCCCTTAAAAACCACTTTTGTATAGTAAAACTGAGGGGTAAACATTATTCATTACGCAAGCAAGCCTACACAAATTCATTGTGAATTTACCCACCAAAAAACGAAAATTTTAAGACGGAAAATGATTGCGATAATTTTCTTTTTTCTTTTCAAGATACAGATTGTAGGTACACGTTACAACCGTCCCATCGAGACCGTTCTAACGAGTATCCGCAATTTATATTTTCGGGCAGAAATAAGCAATATAAGGTTTACCCCTGTTAACCCAAGTTTTATTATATAAAAGTGGAGTTCAATGGGGGCAGAATTTTATAGGCGTGTTTTCGATAAGTTTTCTTATTTTTCTCAAAATAACTGTTGGTACTCGTAAGAACCGCCTCAGCGAGGCGGTTCTAACGAGTACCAACAACCAATGTTTTGAGAAGATAGATGACAAATATCTTTTTTTTCTGCTCAGTTTCTCTTTTTTGTGGTAAAATTTTCAATACAGTTTAAATAGGCGTGTTTTCTGTAGTGTATTATTGTTTTTATACTTCTCTGCGTGGTGTTGCTGGTGTCCTTTTGGTTCTGGTGGCCGATTGGCCATCCGGAGTCCGACTGTTGATTTATATTTCATTTGTTTCGTGCTGTATTTAACTAAACCGCGACAGAGGTAAGGACGAGGATTGCGGCCGAGTAACGATGTAATCACACGCCCCCCCCCCCCCCGCCCCCACCCCGTGGAATTCGTTTCACTGACCGTTCCAAGGCGGTTCTTCTTTCGCGGTTTGTTTTTGTTGTGGTTTGCCTATGTATTTTTTTTTGTGTTTGATAACCAATTGGCCATTTTGTGAGAAAGTAACAGTCATTTTTGCTTTCCGCTATTGATGTTTCCATTAGGGTCTAGTTATTTCGTGTTTGTGCTCCTTTTCCTTTGGTGTCTCTAATGGGAGCTGTGAGTTAATTGTATCGATTCCTGATCATTGCCTTCACTTCTATTTTTCTTAATGCTTAGATTTTTTATGAGTCAGAGCCAGAACCATCACGAAAATACTCCTTTATAATTTTGACCCCCCCCCCTTGAAACCCATTTATACAGTAAAACTGGGGGTTACAGGGGTTAACCTTATTTTTCTTATTACTGCTCTGGGTACTTGTTAGAAATAAGAAAATTATCACAATTTTTCATTTTAAAATCTTCGTTTTTTCGGTGGTAAAGTTTACAATGTATTTGTAGAGGCGTGCTTTCGTAATGAATACAAACAGACTTCCGTGAAATTTAACATCAACACAGGGCTAAGTTGTCAAAATATTCAATAATCATTATAACTATTCGAAATGGCTAAACGATTTGTTGTCGATCATGTTTTTCTGCTTGGGTTTCTTTCAAAGATGGCAGCTACTAATGGAATAATTATTTCGCCGTGGCCGTAAGTTAATTCTTACGCTTTTGAAAGAATTCCTAAATTTTTAGTGATAATTTAACATTTTAATGTGTTATGCATAAGAATTTATTTTTCTGATTCCCACTTTCACCCCACTGGGTGACCTAAAAATATCTTGTTAAAAACTTTCTGGAAAGAAATGAGTCACAGATTTATTTAATTTGGCAAACAACATGTTTACAAGGAAAAGTACTTTAGAATCTTCCAGAAAGTTCGGGATGGCATTATTTTTAGAAAAATACCTAATCTTATTCCACAGCCCTCTGACTTTCATACAAAGATTTAAAGACCTGATTTTTTTCGCTTGGGTTTCTTTCAAAGATGGCAGCTACTAATGGAATAATTATTTCGCCGTGGCCGTAAATTAATTCTTACGCTTTTGAAAGAATTCCTAAACTTTTAGTGATAATTTAACATTTTAATGTGTTATGCATAAGAATTTATTTTTCTGATTCCCACTTTCACCCCACAGGGTGACCTAAAAATATCTTGTTAAAAACTTTCTGGAAAGAAATGAGTCGCCGATTAATTTAATTTGGTGAACAACATGTTTACAAGGAAAAGTACTTTAGAATCTTCAAGAAAGTTCGGGGTGGCATTATTTTTAGAAAAATACCTAATCTTATTCCACAGCCCTCTGGAATGTTCTAGAGAAATCTTTGGGTCTATAAAAGAGCTTGATTTTTCTCTTTCAGTCAGACTTTGGAGTTTGAAGTTTGGGATTTTAAGAAAAGTTATCTCTAAATTCTATGTTGGATTGTTAAAGGATATTATATTTCATTTCGGCTTGTGAATTCTGTGGGATCAAGGAAAATAGATTCATTCAAGAATATTTCAAAACAGAGCTAAGCACATTTAATTTTCTTACTTCTATAAGTTAATGATACTTTGTAAATAAAAGTGTTAACTTTTTCCAAAAGGCTTGTTTGCTTTTTCTTTCTGCTACGCCTGGCTCGTAACAATAATTGGGGGCTCGTGCCGTATAAAAAGCATCTTGAGCATTTTAGGACCGAAATTTCATTTGAAGGCAAGTTATTGCCATTTCTTATCAAATGTAGACTTGACAAAGGATAACCCTTTTATAGAACATATTTAACTTCACTACAGCTGGTGTGTGGGAATGTATGGCGGCGGTAAAACGTCTCCCTGCCCTACATCATAGTGTAGATTATATTTTCTTGTCCTTTGGGATCATTGATTCCATTGTGGAATTTTGAAAATATCTGAGGGTCACTAATGAGGCCTAATTGGCCGAAACTAGCTATTCTCGCCCAGAAAACATGTACACTCCATTTATTTCAGTTCTGTGGTGTATTCCTTGCTTCCAAAGGATAACCCTTTTATAGAACATATTTAACTTCACTACAGCTGGTGTGTGGGAATGTGTGGCGGCGGTAAAACGTCTCCCTGCCCTACATCATAGTGTAGATTATATTTTCTTGTCCTTTGGGATCATTGATTCCATTGTGGAATTTTGAAAATATCTGAGGGTCACTGATGAGGCCTAATTGGCCGAAACTAGCTAGTCTGGCCCAGAAAACATGCATACTCCATATTTTTCAGTTCTGTGGTGTATTCCTTGCTTCCAAAGGATAACCCTTTTATAGAACATATTAAACTTCACTACAGCTGGTGTGTGGGAATGTGTTGCGGCGGTAAAACGTCTCCCCGCCCTACATCATAGTGTAGATTATATTTTCTTGAATTTGGGATCATTGATTCCATTGTGGAATTTTGAAAATATCTGAGGGTCACTGATGAGGCCTAATTGGCCGAAACTAGCTAGTCTGGCCCAGAAAACATGCACACTCCGTATTTTTCAGTTCTGTGGTGTATTCCTTGCTTCCAAAGGATAACCCTTTTATAGAACATATTTAACTTCTCTACAGCTGGTGTGTGAGATTTGTGGCGGCGGTAAAACGTCTCCCTGCCCTACATCATAGTGTAGATTATATTTTCTTGTCCTTTGGGATCATTGATTCCATTGTGGAATTTTGAAAATATCTGAGGGTCACTGGTGAGGCCTAATTGGCCGAAACTAGCTAGTCTGGCCCAGAAAACATGCACACTCCATATTTTTCAGTTCTGTGGTGTATTCCTTGCTTCCAAAGGATAACCCTTTTATAGAACATATTGACAGTTGCTTCAAAAGATTGGTATTTCCCCATAGGCATATAGGGGATTGTCATTTCATGTGAGGTAGTACTCGTCATTTCATGTGAAATAGAACTTGTCATTTCAGGTGAAATAGTACTTGTCTTTTCATGTGAGATTTCTAGTTGGGCTTGTCATTTCAAAAAAAACTTTGTCAGATTAACCTCAAGCTGTATTCCCATAATTACTTTATAATACAAACAAAAAGCGAACATGGCGTTTGATTTGAGAAGCTTTTTGGCTCAGCCTACCATGGAGTTGTTTAATCTGGCCAAAAGGACAGATTTGCTTGATAAAGCTTCCCATAATGGGTGCACTGATGTCAAAACACGCATGACATGAAGAAGCATGAAATAAAGAATATTTTATGTACAGTTTTTGGTTGATGAAGAACTTTTCGATCCATCTGCTTTGTCTCTCATTATGGTTTCACACACTGAATTACAAATGAGACAAATTGAAATAGGAAGGCACATTGAATTAGAAAAAATAAGATTAGAGATGGAAGAACGCATACAGAAAGAAAAAAATCAAAAGGAAGAAAAAGAAAGAGAAATGCAGAGACAAATGCAGATGGAAAGATTAGAAATGAAAGAACGTGTTCGAAAAGAATATATAGAACAGGAGTAAACAAAGAGAAATGGAAGAAAGAGAGAGGGAAAAAACAAAGAGAAAAGGAAGATAGAGAGAGCGAAAAACAAAGGGAAATGGAGGAACGGATTGAGTTAGAAAAGGAAAACATGAGATATAGTAATGAAGAAAAAGAAAGGGAAAGGCAATTACAATTAAGGCTGAAGGAATTGGAACTCCAGGGTCAAGATAGGGTGAAACCTACCCCTGTTTTTGACTCTGGTAGTTACTTTGATACCACAAAGCACATCAGATTAGTTCCGCAATTTCAGGAAAAAGAGGTAGATTAGTACTTTTTATAGCCCCGCTTTGAAAAAGTGGGGCTATATTGGATTTGCCATGTCCTTCTGTCATTCCGTGATTCCGTTAATTTGTGTTGGCTCCATAACTTTGTATCTGCTTAACATATTTTCATGAAACTTCACACAAATGTTAAACACCATAAGACAATGTGCAGAGCGAAGGAATTATAACTGTGGATTGCCTACTTTTGGAGTTATTGCCCTTTGAACATTTTCCGTAATTCCGTAATTCCGTAATTCCGTAATTCCGTGATTCCGTTAATTTGTGTTGGCTCCATAACTTTGTATCTGCTTAACATATTTTCATGAAACTTCACACAAATGTTAAACACCATAAGACAATTTGCAGAGCGAAGGAATTATAACTGTGGATTGCCTACTTTTGGAGTTATTGCCCTTTGAACATTGAAAAATGGCAATTTTAATTGTGTCCGCTTCATAACTCGAAAACCGTTTGAGATATTTTTAGGAAACTTCTCACAAATGTTAAGCACTATGAGACGATGTGCAGAGCACAGGAACCATAACTCTGCATTGCTTATTTTTGGAGTTATTGCCCTTTGAACATTGAAAAATGGCAATTTTAACAGTGTCCGCTTCATAACTCGAAAACTGTTTGAGATAATTTCATGAAACTTCACACAAATGTTAAGCACTATGAGACAATGTGCAGAGCGCAAGAACCATAACTCTGGTTTTCGTATTTTCTGTGTGTCTGTCTGTGTGTCTGTCTGTGTCTGTTAACAATTTTCGTGTCCGCTCCATAACTTTAAAACCCATATTTTCATGAAACTTCACACAAACATAAACACCATGAGATGGTGTGCAGAGTGCAGGAACCATAACTCTGGATTGCCTAATTTTTGAGTTATTTCCCTTTGAATATTGAAAAATATCAATTTTAGCCGTCTTTGCTCGATAACTCAAAAACCGTTTGAGATAATTTTATGAAACTTCACACAAATGTAAAGCACCATATTACGTGTGCAGAGCGCAGGAACCCAAACTCTGGATTGTCTACTTTTTCAGTTATAGGCTTTTGAATATTAAAAAATGGCAATTTTAACTATGTCCGCTCCATAACCGTTTCTGATATTTTCATGAAACTTCAAATAAATGAAAAGCACCTTGAGATGATGTGCAGAGTGCAGGAACCATAACTCTGGTTTGCCTACTTTAGGAGTTATTGCCCTTTGAACATTTAAAAAGGCAATTTTGACTGTGTCGGCTCCATAACTCACAAACCATTTGCGATATTTTCATGACACTTCACACAAGTGTAAAGCACCATGAGACAATGTGCAGAGCGCAGGAACCCTGACTCTGATTTGCCTACTTTAGGAGTTATTACCCTTTGAACATTGAAAAATGGAAGATGAAATTTAGTATAAACATGGACATTCTGTTAATGTATCATGCTCATTGAAATGAGGGACAAGGGCTCACAACTCTTAGAGTTTTTCCAGATAATGTAAAATTTTCAACAGTTATTTCTTGTTCATAACTGTTTTCTCTGCAGCTTAAATAACTTTCTTCTCTGACAGCGCTGAAGCGGGGCTATAGTCAGATCCTCTGACAGCTCTAGTTGCATTTTGAAAAAGTTGCAGTAAATTTAAAATGGCCAAAAAGAGCATTGGACCTTACTTTTGCAAAGCATTGTTGTCGGAAAGGCTCGAGACATTTACATTCTGCTGACTGTCGAGCAAAGCTCACACTATGATTTGGTTAAGGAGCTTATTCTTAAGGCATATGAGTTGGTCTCTGAGGCTTACAGACAGAAATTTAGAATTGTGAAAGGGAAATTTCCCAGACCCATGTAGAATTTGCTCGAACCAAAGAACAGTTATTTGATAGGTGGTGTTTTTCGAAAAAAAAGTAGGCTGTGATCATGAAAAACTTAGACAGCTTGACCTTGTTGAAGAGTTCAAACGGTGCATAACTTCAGACATTAAGTCCTTTCTTGGTGAGAGACAGGTTGAAACTTTGGAGGAAGCTTCTCGTTTGGCAGATGGTTATGCTTTGTCTCATAAATTCCCATTTGTGAACAGGCCTTATCCTAGAAAACCTTATAATCCAGAGACAGGTCCAAGATTCTATCCTAGTAATCCATCTGGCAGTTATAGCCATACATCTAGTACTATGCCCAAAATTTCTGGTGAAAATAAAATTCCAGGATCCTTCCAAACCTTCTGGTGAAAATAAAAGCCAGAATTCTTCCAAAGCTTCTGGTGAAAACAAAGACCAGAATCCCTTATCTCAATCTCAAGTAGTTTGTAACTATTGTAAAAATACAGGTCATTTGATCTCTGAATGTTTAAAATTAAAGCGAAAAAAAGAAAGAGAAAGACAAGAGGAACTTAAGCCTACAGGCTTGACTTCTATAAGGCCAAAACCACAGTCTTGTGTAAGGGAGGAAACTCTTTCTGATACCAAATTATCTTAGACTGATTCAGTATTGGAGATTTATGAACCATTCTTATCAGATGGTTTTGTGTCACTAAATGGTGACAGTTATACCCATCCTACCCCTATCAAAATCTTACGAGATACTGGAGTTTCTCAATCTCTTATTCTAGCAGACACTCTGCCTTTTTCTGAGAAGACTTCTTTGGGCCAAAATGTCCTTTTTCAGGGTGTGGAATGTGGATTTGTTAATGTTCCGCTTCAAAACGTTTATTTGTCATCAGACTTGGTGTCCGGTTCAGTGGCTGTTGGTATTAGACCTTCTTTACCTTTTAAATGTGTTCATTTATTGCTAGGCAATGACTAAGCTGGAGATGAGGTTGTGGTAAAGTAGAAGTAAAGCAAAGATCAGGAATCGATACAATTAACTTACTCAACCATCAGAGACACCAAATGGAAAGAAACACAAACATGAAGCGACCAGACCATAATGGAAACCTAAACAAAGGATGGCCATAAGGACAGTTATTTTCCCACAAAATGGCCAAATGGCCATCCAAAATAAAAAGACACAAGTGATACACAGAATGAGTAGTAACAAACAACAACATAAATACACCGCCACAGAAGAACCGCCTTGGAACGGTCAGTGGAAAGAACTCCACTGGGGGGCTTAAATCGATTTTACGTGGCCGTAATCCTCGCCCTTACTTCCGTCGCGATTTAGACAAATAATTTGTTCAGTCCGCATGAAGGCCTCCTAACTCATCAGTGCAACATCTCCGTGAACACAAATAATCAAAGAACCACAGAGGTGAGACAACGGTGAGGACTCGACAGTAAAAAACCACTGAAATGCTGGAGCGAAAGAAAACCAACAGTTAGAGTCCAATGGGCCCGACCAGAGACAGAGCATCAGGCACCAACCAACATTACCTTGAATTAGATCTCTCTAATTCTCAATAAGCCTTTACGTTGGAACCGTCATAGAATCTGAGGCCTGACCCACCGGCGTGCAATTAATGAGGGAAGCAAAGTTGCCAACCATGATTGGGATAACTACCATGCATGCAGTCTGTCGTATAACATCCATGTTATTCCCAATCTTTTTATATCGAAGCATGATTTTACGAAATTGGGTGCTGAAGTTATTGCGGTTATATATTTTTCTGAATTTATATACTAAGTGACCATAAAATTCGGGTTCCCATAGACCTTGTTGCAGAAGAGATTTGCTTCCAAAGGATAACCCTTTCATAGAACATATTTAACTTCACTACAACTGGTGTGTGGGAATGTGTGGCGGCGGTAAAACGTCTCCCTGCCCTACATCATAGTGTAGATTATATTTTCTTGTCCTTTGGGATCATTGATTCCATTGTGGAATTTTGAAAATATCTGAGGGTCACTGATGAGGCCTAATTGGCCGAAACTAGCCAGTCTGGCCCAGAAAACATGTACACTCCATATTTTTCACTTCTGTGGTGTATTCCTTGCTTCCAAAGGATAACCCTTTTATAGAACATATTTAACTTCACTACAGCTGGTGTGTGGGAATGTGTTGCGGCGGTAAAACGTCTCCCTGCCATACATCATAGTGTAGATTATATTTTCTTGTCCTTTGGGATCATTGATTCCATTGTGGAATTTTAAAAATATCTGAGGGTCACTGATGAGCCCTAATTGGCCGAAACTAGCTGGTCTGGCCCAGAAAGCATGTGCACTCCATATTTTTCACTTCTGTGGTGTATTCCTTGCTTCCAACGGATAACCCTTTTATAGAACATATTTAAGTCCAATATTGAATTTTGAAATTAACTCAGAATGGCGTCTATAAAATTTTGAAAATGCTTTGCGTAGTTTATGGTACCGATAACCCTGAGTAAGAAGTTTAGCCGTTAATAATTTTTTACGAGTGTTGAAGTCAGATACATGACTACACACTCTAGCAAATCGAATTAATTGCGAAATATAAATGCCATAGGATGGCGCACGAGGAACACCACCATCCAAAAAAGGAAAATTTACAATTTCAAAATCATCTCATTTATCATAAATTTTGCACGAAACAAACCCATCTACAATAGATAGATGTAAATCCAAAAACGGGGCCTCGTAATCAGAAGAATTTGCTTTATTTAACTAAAGTGCTGGGGGGGGGGGGGGGGGGGTAAATCTCACTGATCAAACTAAACCAACTTTTGACTTCTAATCCCTGCATAGACCAACCGCCTGGTCCCATTGAGCAGGAAATTCCTGATCTTTATCCATCTTGTGCGTTGACAAGGGCTATGGCACGTAAGGCCAAGAAAACTGATGGGAAACAGGATTTTGATTTTTCTGATACTTTTTGGGTCAGTCTTTTAATGACGAGATAACAAGGTCTCTGTCTTCAAGCCTGCCTGATAAGCAGACAGATTTTCATGAGAATAACTCATCTTTCGATCTAGGCCATGACAAAATGTCCGGGTCTCAACTAGCTATAGAACAGCACAAGGATCTTGAATTTTCGCCTATGTTTAAAATGGCTTAATATGAGCAGGAAGTATATCTCAGGTCCCAGTCTGTTATTATGTCAAAAATGACATTCTTATGAGAAAATGGCATCCACCAGATATTGGTTCCACGGGTTTACCGTTCCGAAATATTAAACTTGGCACATGAAACTCCCATGTCAGGACATTTAGGTGTAAATAAAACCTATCACAAGATTCTTAATCGTTTTTACTGGCCTGGGTTAAAATCAGATGTTTCTCAGCATTGTAGGTCCTGTCATACATGCCAAATGGTAGGAAAACCCAATCAGACTATACCTAAGGCTCATCTGCAGCCTATACCTGCATTTGATGAACCAGTCAGTCGAATACTTATAGACTGTGTGGGTCCCTTGCCCAGAACTAAATCTGGCTGTGAATATCTTTTGACTATTATGTGTGCGTCCACACGTTTTCCTGGAACCATTCCACTAAGAAATATCAAACCTAAGACAATCGTCAAGGCCTTAGTGAAGTTTTTCAACTTTGTTGGTCTTCCCAAATCTATTCAGTCAGACCAAGGTTCAAATTTCATGTCTGGAATTTTTCAACAAGTAATGCATGAACTAGGCATTGTACAGTATAAGTCATCGGCCTATCATCCTGAAAGTCAAGGCGCCTTAGGAAGATTCCATCAAACATTGAAAAACATGATAAGATAAATTGCTTTGACATAGAGAAGGATTTGGATGAAGGCATTCATCTGCTTTTATTTGCTGTTAGAGAATCTGTGCAATAATTTCTTGGCTTAAGTCCATTTGACTTAGTATTTGGCCATACTGTTCGTGGACCTTTGAAACTTCTGAACGAGAAATTTCTCTCTAATGATGACACGTCCTTGAATTTGCTTCAGTATGTGTCGGATTTCAAAACTAGACTTTTAAAAGCTTGTGAGGCTGCTCGGACCAATCTTCAGTCAGCCCAAAGAAAAATGAAACAGCTATATGACATAGGGACAAAAGAAAGGAATTTTAAACCAGGTGATAAGGTACTAGCTCTTTTGCCTATTCCTGAAAAATCTTTGTAAGCCAGGTATTATGGTCCATACACTGTCGACAAAAAGATCAGTGACGTAAATTACATAATGAACACTCCTGGGAGGCGCAAGCTAAAGCAGCTGTGTCATATTAACATGCTTAAGGAATACATTGATAGGGACAATGCATCATTAACATCAGTCAATCTAGTTAGCTCTGTTCCACTTAATTCATGTGACAATGACTGTGATCAATTCAGTGAAATCTGCTCCCACGTCATCAAAGCTTCAGAATTCTGACATTCTACGGAGTCTCGACCAGAAACTGTCACATCTAGAGCCAAATCAGCGGAATGAACTAAAACAGCTTGTTTTTAGTATGAACACTTATTTCCTGACATTCCAACACGGAGAGATAAAATATTTCACGATGTGGACATCAATGGTTCTAAACCTGCAAAGCAACACCGATACAGGATGAATCCTATGAAACAGAAATATCCTAAAGAAGAAATGCAGTATTTGCTGGACAATGACTGGAATGGAGTTCCCCTAGTATTCTTATACCAGAACATGAAAGGACAAAAATGTTTACAGACTCTTAGAAGGATTAATTCTATAACATAGACAGATGCAGAGTAAGAATCAGTCTGCAACATTTCGAAGTTTATCTCACCCCTACTGCTGCACCAATTGTTGTTTTCAGTGATCAAAATCCACTGACTTTCATGCATAAAATTAAAAACAAAAATCAGCGGTCGTTCAGGTGGAGTCTTATGCTACAAGAGTATAATTTAGACATAAAGCATATCAGAGGGAGAGATAACATTATCCCTGATGCCCTTTCAAGAGCTTGAGCAGTGTCAGGAATGTGTTTGTCTTTCATACTGAAGTGAACTGTAGATGCATGTAATTTTATATGCTATGTTCAATATTTTATTATTCTAAAAGCAAAAGAAAGCTTTATTGCATAAAACTTTCTTTTCCTCGAAGAGGGGGAGTGTTATGCATAAGAATTTATTTTTCTGATTCCCACTTTCACCCCACTGGTTGACCTAAAAATATCGTGTTTATTCTTCTTAAAGAACTTTCTGGAAAGAAATGAGTCACAGGTTAATTTTATTTCTTAAACAACATGTTTACAAGGAAAAGTACTTTATAATCTTCAAGAAAGTTCGGGTGGCATTATTTTTAGAAAATTACCTAATCTTATTCCACAGCCCTCTGGAATGTTCTAGACAAATCTTTGAGTCTTTAAAAGAGCTTGATTTTTCTCTTTGAGTCAGACTTTGGATTTTGAAGTTTGAGATTTTAAGAAAAGTTATTTCTAAATTCTGTGTTAGTTTGTTAAAGGATATTATATTTCATTTCGGACTGTGAACTCTGTGGGATCAAGGAAAATAGACTCATTCAAGGATATTTCATAACAGAGCTAAGTACATTTAATTTTCTTACTTCTACAAGTTAAAGATACTTTGTAAATAAAATGTGTTATTTTTTTTCCAAAAGGCTTGTTTCCTTTTTCTTTCTGCTACGCTTGGCTCGTAACAAATAAGAAATTGGAATTATATGAAATGAATTATCATTTTTGTGGAATTTATCGATGTGTAAACTCTGGTGAATCACTCACAAACAGGCTTCATGCAGTTTGTGAGTGATTCGTCCGAGTTTACACATCGATAAAATTCACAAAAATGAAATGCATTCATATAATGACCCTATATGGTTGTATCTATCGAAGACGTGGTTGCAATCAGAGTGCAGTGAACATAAATATTTTCGAATCCTGCCTGTAGTTTACACTTTAATGCGATATACAGACAGAGACAAAAATAATCTATTCTGGAAAACCATGATTGATAAATTATTCTGCTAATGTTCTGTGAGTAAATCGATTTATCGAAAACCCAGTTTCAATAATTTTGCTTGGTTTATTTTATGCTTTCACTGTTAGGGAGCACCTTATGCTTTTACAATGAATTTACTCCTCGTAAACCCCGCTGTTTACAAGCATTAATGCGTGTTTTCATAAGCTTTAAATGAGAAATCGTCGATTAAATCGATCAATCGCCGAAACATTGCTACGGTTCGTATCTATGCTCGGTATGTTAACCCTTCTCTTGCTGAATATTCAGATTAGCCACACCCATCTCGAACTTTGAACCAATCAGATTACTTGATGTAATTTATTCCTAAAAATTCATAAACTGAATATCAAACAGTGTAGATCCTAATCAGATGGCTTCTTCAGAAGTCATCTGATCTGGATCTACACTGTTTCCAAAGATAGGGGTTGTCGTTAACAGCATGATAAGAGTTAAAAAAAACACGCCTGGTTTATCTTTGACAGATCATAAGTTACAAAGTCCGTACAAATTTAACCATCGCAAACCCGACTTTTGTTTTATCAAGATAACGATGTTTACAATGATAAACATTCTTTCCCTTACTCTTGCTCAAAACGGATTGTGGACATTTGTCAGAACCACCTGATTGATAGAGAGCACCCATAACCTATATCAATTAAGGCGACCCGTTAGAACCGCCTCGATGAGGCGATGTTAGCGGGCTTCTACAATCTATATCTGAAGCAGAAATTAAAAGGGCGACTTCAGACTAGATGGTTAAAACTGTATGTCAAAACACACGATATTTAGATATGCATGCTTTCCCTGTTTTAAACCACATTGTTCTTGATCCTTATTTTCATGTCCTATCTTTCATTCAGTATGCACATCAAGTGAAAAAGTCCGTGAAACGAACACCCCCTAAACCCTACTTTATATAGAGAAAAGTAGGGTTTAAGGGGGAATCCATTAATTTTCTTATTTCTGCTCCAAGACATTGGATGTGGGTACTCTAATGAGCACGCACAACCTATGTTTGTTGTATAAATAAGAAAAATATTACGGATTTTCATCAGAAAAGTAGCTAATTTAGGGATGTGAAAAACTCCACTATGTCACATGGGTGTGTTATCGTAATGATAACTTGTACACGAAATACGCTATACGTTTGTATAATCGCATGTTGTTTGTAACTGTCAGTGTCCTTTTGCGAATACGACGTGAAATGAGTCAAAGCACAGACGGGTGCAACCATGATTTCATAGGAGGAAACAGTATGGAACATGGCATTTGTGTAAAGTAGTCTAATTCATTGCAATGCTTCAATTTTCTTTGACATATACAGTAAAACCTACACTAATGGTCACCTCTGTTTTGCAGCCACCTCTCTTCAACAGCCACAATCATTCCTCCCATAGCATTTTACTATATATTTAACCTCTGCTCAGCAGCCACCTCTCTACTTCAGCCAGCAGCCACTTTACCAAATCTAAATTCGCTCTATTAAACGGCCAGAGTTAAATCAATAGCAAAAAATTGGATGTTAAAATAGGAATTTCTACGAAAGAGCATTAGGGCCACTTTACCTTTTATTTTTTTGACTCGTATCTCGAAATTTCGACTTAGTATCTCGATTTTTCGACTTATTATCTCGAAATTTCGACTTACTATCTCGAAATTTCGACTTACTATCTCGAAATTTCGACTTAGTTTCTCGAAATTTCGACTTAGTATCTCGAAATTTCGACTTATTAACTCGAAATTTCGACTGAATAACTCGAAATTTCGACTTAATATCTCGAATTTTCGACTTATTATCTCGAAATTTCGACTTAATAACTCGAAATTTCGACTTAATATCTCGAAATTTCGACTTACTATCTCGAAATTTCGACTTAATATCTCTAAATTTCGACTTAGAATCTCGAAATTTCGACTTAATAACTCGAAATTTCGACTTACTATCTCGAAATTTCGACTTAATAACTCGAAATTTCGACTTATTATCTCGCAATTTCGACTTAGTAACTCGAAATTTCGACTTAATATCTCGAATTTTCGACTTATTATCTCGAAATTTCGACTTAATAACTCGAAATTTCGACATACTAACTCGAAATTTCGACTTACTATAATTTCTACATACTAGCTCGAAACTGACTCTGTGATCTGCGCTGTGCATTCAACTCTGAATAGGTATTAGCCATAACAGGAATCTTGTTATGGTCAACTCAGAGTTGAAAGAAGACCTCAGATGTCATAACCAACTTTCCACAACTTCATTATCAAGGTTTAAATATGGAGTTTGGATATTTTTGCATGTTTAGCGCCAGAAGTCATGCCTCATTTTGAGAACGAATCATTTGCCACTGGACCTGTGTGCTAGACCCAGCCGTTATGGAATTGAGACATTGGCTTGGCTAGCTAGAAGCCCGGATTTGAATCCCCTGGAACATATTTGGGAGATTCTTGGGCGTCGAATACAGAACATTGAACACACCCACGCCCCCCTCCCCCACCACCACACACACGTGGGGCTAGAGCTGACCAGCCATCAATTTCGACGTCTGACCGATCGGATGAAACGAAGGGTCTAGGAATCTGCTGCTCTGTCAAAATGATACATCTTGAACACGCAACGTATTCTGATACCGCATTTTCTGTCCGGTTGTTGCTATGTTAAGTTAGTCATGGTGTTCGTGTTGCATAGTTTACCATCTTTTGGGTCGATTTTTTTTTCATTCGACCCAAAGTAACAACCTACAGAAGCTTCTCGCCTGCTATTGTTCACGTGACTATCGCTGACCATCTACACCATGAACGTACCGGTTATTTAATGAAGCTCTCTTCTGCGGCGTCTGATCAGGGTCTACACTGTTTGCAATGTCCATGTTCCCCGGGGTACATGGGGCACTGACGTCACTAGGAAAGACTATAGCGCTGCTATAAATAGCTCGACCTGGATTTTGAACATGGTCAGTGATAGTCACGAGGTCAATAGAAGGCGGGAAGCTTCTGTAGTTAGTAACTTTTAGTCAATTGATAATTAATCAACCCAAGTGCGGCGTCTGATCAGCATCTACACATTTTGCTTATAGTATAGGAATTGAAAGGATAAACGAAACATGTTCAAATCCACACTCGAAGACAATCGACCCACCACTGCTGTCAGTGCTTTGATCTAGACATGATTTTTACAGCACACGATGAGAAAGTTTGATACCGGAAAAAACATCTGTCAAATATGACTTTTAGCCCGCTTTTATTTTACTGAAACGGGGTTGAATTTGTTTGTTTGATTTGAGGTTTAGCGTCCCCGTCAACACTGTATAGGTCATTTTCAAGACGTTGCTTCCACTTTTGTAGGACTTTTACCCAACGTTGTGATGAAATGACTTCTCAAGCCGTGTAGCACTGTTTGTTTGATTTGAGGTTTAACGTCCCCGTCAACACTGTAAAGGTCATTTTGGAGACGTTGCTTCCAATTTTGTGAGACTTTTACCCGACATTGAGATGAAATGACATCTCAAGCCCTGTTGCCAAATGAAACCAATAGGGTTTATAAGCATGGACGGTCCGAATCTTGCGCACCGCTTTGCATGGGCAGGCTTAGATCCTCTAATCGGTTTACCAGTACTCGTGTGCGGGTCGGATTCAGCTCTGCGTGGAAGCATCATGCAGCCCATATATTTCTTCAAGCCCCGATGGGCGGGGCCGCCCTGTCGCCTTATGAAGCCAATATGAAACCAATAGGGTTTATCAGCATGAACGGTCCGACTCGCATCGCTTAACCTCCTCTAAGCGGTTTACCAGTACTCGTGTGCGGTCGGATTTCAGCTCTGCGTTGAGGCACTATGCAGCCTATCCATTTATTCAAGCCCCGATGGGCGGGGGGCCGTGAAACGGGATTGAATGCGCGACGTCCTGATGAGAGGGCCTCTAGTTTTATAGTTCTTGAGAAATATTTGATAAAATTACCATCGGCCAATATAATAGAGAGAAAGAAAAATGAAAGAACATGTGAAAAAATACACCGAGAAAGGTCATTGGCGTTTACACGATACAAGTAAGCCGATAATGACCATAGTGTCACAATGTTATCACATAATTTGCATAATCTGCTTGATGTAAACTTGTTTTCAAAGCTGGGTTTTAATGAAACGGGGGTGTTTAACATTAACTGTGTGTATAGGACTTCATATCTCGTAAGTCGAAATTTCGAGATACTAAGTCGAAATTTCGAGTTATTAAGTCGAAATTTCGAGATAGGATGTCGAATTTTCGAGTTACTAAGTCGAAATTTCGAGATACTAAGTCGAAATTTCGAGTTAATAAGTCGAAATTTCGAGTTACTATGTCGAAATTTCGAGTTATTAAGTCGAAATTTCGAGTTAATAAGTCGAAATTTCGAGTTACTTAGTCGAAATTTCGAGTTATTAAGTCGAAATTTCGAGATACTAAGTCGAAATTTTCCAGTTAATAAGTCGAAATTTCGAGTTATTATGTCGAAATTTCGAGATACTAAGTCGAAATTTCGAGTTATTATGTCGAAATTTCGAGATACTAAGTCGAAATTTCGAGTTAATAAGTCGAAATTTCGAGTTACTAAGTCGAAATTTCGAGATACTAAGTCGAAATTTCGAGATACCTATCAAAAGAAAAAAAGTATACCTGGCCCTAATGCTCTTTCGTAAATTTCTCTTCTGGTGTATTTATTTTATTCCATTTTTTTTTTTCTCAAAACTACCATTGTGATATATGCATAAATACAATATCAGCAAGTGAAAAGAAACATAAATGATGGAAAGGTGTCAGGTGGCACATCTCCATCATTAATGTTTCTTTTAGTAGATCCATGTTGAGCTGTCTTCATTTATCACCATTTTTCGTCTGTCGATACATCATCTAAGACATTTCCCTCTGTTGAACAGCCACCTCCCTTAAACAGCCAGTTTTGAGGTTTTTCCCAGGATGGCTGTTTAATGGAGGTTACACTGTAGGTGTTCTCAAAGTGACCTTCATCTTAATACAGCTCAGCTGATCTTTTGGTTTTCCCCTTTATCACGTTAACAAGTCAATGAAATGAACCACCCTCTAAACCCAACTTCATATAGAGAAAACTGGGTTTACATGGGTATACATAATATTTCTCATTTCTGCTCAAATACATTGGTTGTGGGTACTCGTTCTAGCGAGCACTCTAGTTTTACTATATAAAGGTGGAGTTGAAGGGGTCAAAAATATAGGCGTGTTCTCGTGATGGTTTGCTTTTGCCCCCAGTGTTGTTCATTTAAGAAATGAAATTTATTTTTCTGCAGTTCATGGATGTATGAACGCACTGGGTCGCGTGCAAAGTAAATGAACCCCAAAGGGGTTCATGTAAACTTTGCTAGCGATCCACTGTCGTTCATACTTTCATGAAAAGCAGAAAATTTAAGTTTATTTTTTATATTTACATTATTTGCCCCTCATCACCGAGCGAAAAAAAGCTTGTAGGACAAACTTTTAAAGCTGAAAAACATTTACACGCTGTTTTTCTACAAAGAGTGGAGCAGCGTTGACGTAGAGAACAATGGTTTAGAATGACGTCACTTAAGGTCACTGAAAATCATGTGATTCGATGCGTTCATGGAAGTATGAACGCAATTGTTTTCTATAGGTTTACATTAGACTTTACACTGGAAATGTAAATATACTTCAATGACCGTTCAAAAACTAAATTCATTTCAATGTCATGTTTAGTGAAAAGAAAGGCATTTATCACATGGAGGGGTTAATGCAGGTTTGTTAATGGCGGCTGCTCAGGTGTTTTATATGCTCACCGTCACAATCCCAAGTTAATGGGGGCCTATTGGATCTGGCCT
Organism: Lucinisca nassula; assembly: GCA_963580285.1. Taxonomy (NCBI): domain Eukaryota; kingdom Metazoa; phylum Mollusca; class Bivalvia; order Lucinida; family Lucinidae; genus Lucinisca; species Lucinisca nassula. The sequence goes on from OY757011.1 coordinate 97,247,914, forward strand.
GCACGCCTACATGCCCTTCTGATACGCATTACATGTTTCTACTAACGGAAACTAAAACAACCACAAAAAAAAACAACAATTTATGCTAGCATATTGAAACGTGGAATGATATCAAAGTAACAAAATAATCTGTTATCTGCACTACAGCATTTAAGCATTGTGTCGCAATTGCTTATTGCTTCACCGTAATTTACTAGTCAATTGTTTGTCAATTATCGTTTATACAACTGTAAAGTCTTCTAACTGCCGACATTTTGTTTGACTTGAGCTGAGGTTTAACGTCCCCGTCAACACTGTATAGGTCATTTTGGAGACGTTGTTTCCAATTTTGTGGGACTTTTACCGACACTGAGATGAAATGACATCTCAAGCCCTGTCGCCCAATGAAACCAATATGGTATATAAGCATGGACGGGCCGACTCACACCGCTTTGTCTGGGCTGGCTTTGATCCTCTAAGCGGTTTACCAGTACTCGTGTGCGGTTGGTTTTAGCTCTGCGTGGAATCATCATGCAGCACATCTATTTCTTCAAGCCCCGATCGCACGGTACAATAAAGACGAAAGTGGTCTGTAAGTTACAGTAATTTCGAGTGACTCTCCAACGATTGGTGGGCTATCAGTCGCGGCTATGGAACTTGGTCAGTTCAGACCTACAAATGATGTCCCATAACCAGTGCCTGTCTGATCGTGGGGCCTTTTGCAAAGGCCAAAGTTCCGACAAAAGGCAGGCTAAACTTGGTTCCGCGTTGGATTCATTCCTTTTGTAGGCATCATTTGTGGCTGTCTTCAAACGACCCTTGCGGCGTTCACACATCTAGGCCTAAAAAAGGAGGGTAGCCCCGGTATCTGTTCTGTAGCATGTAATACAAGGATGTGCTCGTTTCAGGAAACAATTGTACGAGGTTACGTGGGAGACAGAAGACTCACGCTCCATGACAAAAATGATATGACCGGAACTTCAACGCTGGATGTTAGAGATTAACTGGATTAAGCACTGAGCCTTGGGATAAATATGTTGATAGAATTATTTATAAAAAGAAGATGAAATAATTTCACAGATGAAAAGCCTGACTGAGCCGACTTGTTCAAAACAAGCTCGTTAGTGATCAAACTGTTAACTGGACTAGCCAGCATAGTCTCTAATATATTTCTATTTGTTGGTAAAAATGTGTTTAGCTTTGCCATAATTTTAAGCCAAAATAGTAACATATTCGCCATTATATTAAATGATCAAGATTTTAATGGTGGGTTAACATACGACGTTGTTAGTCTTCAACAACCTGAAAAGCGTTACATGTAACGGGGACGTTAAACCTCAAATGATACCAAACGAACATCGGATTTATTTCGAGCAAAGATAAAACTGACTCTTATATTGAAATATGAACAGCGTCGTGTAACGTGCAAAATGTAAGTGAAGAGGTTCACTTAAATTGTCCTCGTGAATCGATGTTGGTCACACTTTGTTTGTTTATTTGGTTTGGAATTTAACGGCCAAGTCATCACCACTTAGTTCATTTCGAGCAGTCAATTTATCTACATGTAACCATACTTTCTGGGCAGTCTAATACATAAGCGACTTACCAGTACAGAGCAATTCTTTCGCCATAAAGCGACAACTGCTATTCTTGTATCAGAAGAAAGGAGGGCATGGCCGTAGAATTGATTTCATGATCAATCTCAAAGACTGAATATTGCACACCCGATCACCAGTCAGACTCACATTCAACTAACGTCAAATAAAAAAACTTAATTGTTTTCTTTCCAGTATTTGACGGAAAATTCTAACTCAAACAAGAAAGCGTATGCACACAGTTTTCCATTATTTTGTTTGTATTGGAGTTTAACGGCCCAGTGAACACTATCCAGTCATTTTTGAGCCGGTCAGTTTACCTATCCAGACTTTTCCTGGGCAGGCTTGTACATAAGCGGTCAACCAGTACAGTGCACATTCTTTCGCCAGAAACTAACAACTGCCCTCCTTGAATCAGTTGAAGGGAGAGAATGACCGTAGAAAAGATTCCATGATCAATCTCCTCGAAAGAACGTTGCCGACATTTTTCCATTAACTGCGAAGGAGCATCCTTGTTGTCATGACAACGCCATCCTCCAATCATAGGAAGGAGGTAGCGTTTATTTTGACACAGCTTTTTCTTACATGCTTTTCAAAGAAATACAGAGATTTCTCAGTGAAAATCGATATTGTCACTGATTCGAACAGTGAAAATACGATTTTTATTCTCACTCTAAGTGAAGTCCATGTATCATCGAGGTGCTGTATGCGGGAATCACCGAAAGGGGTACCTTGGCAAACAGTCAAGCCAAGATCAGACGCCACAGAACGCGGCGTCTGATGCGGGCCTGCACTATTTGCTGACAGAATTTTCCGTCACAAATTGAATAAAAACGAAAAAATAGACCTGACACCCCTTATATGACAAATGGACTTGTCCAACAAATAGCACTGGAAGAGTCCACCAGAATACAGTGGGTTAAACGTTTGCAAATTCTTTGGGCGGTCCGTCTTTGGATGTCATTTCATTTCAATGTCTAGTAAAAGTTCCACAAAATCGGAAGCAAATTCTCCAAAATGGCCTACATAGCGTTCACGGAGACGTTAAACATCAACACACCGATATCCACGCCTCCGGGATAGTGTAATGCCCACATACATTTATGACCAAACTGTAAAAGACGGGACTTTAACACTCGAAGTTGCATGACCAAAACAATAAAGAAATCACTGCTCTACCGAATGGAATCTTATCTCATCTTATGTTTACCATCCCGATTTACCGTTGGCACTTGGTTATGTTTTACTACGCTCCCAGACTGCCCAGTTTTTAAGAGTTGTGAAAAACTAAAAGGATCTCAATTAGGTAATGATCCACTTACAGAATGTAGTCCATGAGATATCTTTCTCTGGGGCAGTTTGATCGATAGTTGCATACAACCCCTAACCTAATGCAGTCAATGACTCGGTTGATTTTTCAAAGCAACTGCTTTCTTGTGGTACGATGGAGGCTCAGAACCTCAGGTGGTACAATATTAAACCGGTTGTGCTATTTTGTTCATGTTCCCGGAAATGCTTACACCAAACGTACTTTCCGCCATTTTAAGAAGTGAGACCACGTTTGTATCTGCATTCCTGTTGACATTTCAATAAATTGAAAACCCTTCGAAAAGGTCTTCTCTTAAAGGTAAGAATTCTTATCTTTAATAGTAGAACAATCTAGATTATAAAGAGAAAAATAATTTTGAAGGAGTTGTCTCGCCTGATCGTTCATCCAGTTCTCTTAAAAAGCAACCACATGAAAATATGGCAAACATGAGGTATCAGAATAATTTTGGTAATGTTATATATCATCTTATATTTCGACTGTCCAAATTATATCGTATAACAAAAGCATACCGTATATACATACTATTCAAGTTTGTTTGTTTGTTTTTGGAGTTTAACGGCCCTATCAAAACTATTTTGGGAAGGTAACACTTCCAAACATATATTTGTCTCTCATTTGGTCGTGTTTAACGATCCAGTCAGCACTATTTTGGCCAGTCTGGTTACCTTACTATACTTTCCAGGACAGGCTTATCTGTATGCGTTTGACTAGTACAGTGTACATTCTTTCGCCAGACGGACTTTTGCCCCACGACCTTCTAAAGACGGGTTCGTTACCTTCTAGGGTCGCGGCAGCATTCTTGCATCATCGAATCTGAGCAGGTCTATTATCGCTAAAAGTGGGTTTTTGTCCTAATCCTAAACAGAAAAGCAGTTTTGGTGTGTCCTTTGGGTTCATTTTGATCAGGTCTGAGGGTCACTGACGCGGTCTCATTGGCTGAAACTAGCTAGTCGGACCAAGAAAAAAAAACTAGTGCTTTCAACAGTTTTTCAGTTCAGTGCTGTCGTCCATGCTTCCAAAATGTTATCTTTCCATAAAACATATTTGTAGATCCCGAAAAGACGCCTCGCTTTCGTCTCATCTGGATCACACTGCTTACATAGATTCCTATACCAGTCCGCTACAGGACTGAAAGAGTCGGAGCATGAAGACTGGTTTGATCTCAGATCTCAACAGAAAGTTAGTTAAAGATTCCCTTGAGGAAAATTAGTATTTTTACATCCTTAGGCGACATGCAGCAAATACTGCGACAAAATATCGAAGTAGGTGTCCGAATTTGTAGGAGAATATGACAGGCAGTTAACGTTTGGTTCAAGGTCCATGTCAGTAGTACTCTGATTGTACGTGTTCTCGAAGAAGAACCCAGTCTTGGTGAGTAAAAGCATTGGAAATGGAAAGGGGATTTAGACTAAGTTTATGTTGATAAATCATTTACATGAAAGTGTCATTAACCTAGAAACTGCATGTACATACACTTGTGCAACACAGAACTATGATTATTCCAGCCTAACTCAACTTCTAACTCCGTTAACCCATGTAGAGATCACATCATTAATCCCTTCTTTCTCCTCGAAAAATCAAAACGATGTTTGTCGGATTGTACATTTATCTAAATGTGTTACCCTCTATAAATACGGTCGATTATTATTATTATTATCTACATTGCAAATGTAGATTTCGGTAGTGGTTAGAATCGCCACATCGACACGGTTCTGACGACCACGTACAGTTTATGTTGGTTACATGTGTGGTTATGGGGACCTGTAAATGCATATGCCGTCAGAATGACGGAGGGTAATCTCCGATATATGAGCAACCAAAGCACGTTCCTCCGTGGCCTAGTGCATGTGAGCGCCGAAGCTCAATCATTAGGCCTCTCACCACTGTGTCTCGATTCTTGCTCCGGTCACATGTTAGACGCCAAGATCTGGAACGGAAGGTCAGATGTTTTTCTCTGGGTCAAATGGTTATGCCATCACTGTTTAACAGTCGGCTCGAAACAAGTGAACTAACCTTGAAACGGCCGTAAAACCAAAGCAAAAATGAAATGAGTAAACAAATGTAGGACCAGTCACATGGAATATTCTAATTATTAAATTCATGCCTATGTATTTAAATACTTACAACAAAACAAAAACATATAAACTACTCGTACAACAGAATATTTATTTCTATATCAGGACCAAACTGAGTGGGTACTTGTGCCAGCGACATGGAAATCATACGAAAACAAATAAAACCACCGATAAATTAAACAAAATATGAGAGCTCTTTAAAAAATGAATGCGTGACAACCAGGTTGACATCATGTCAATGCCGCGAAGTTAGTGTACACTTCGGTCAGAACCACAACACATTACTTTGTATATCATCTAAGATATGATATATTAACCCTTATCTTGCTGAATATTCATTTAAGCCACACCCATTTCAGTCTATCAACCAATCAAATTACTTGATGTAATTTATTGCTACAAATTCATAAACTAAATGCCAAACAATGCAGATCCTGATCAGATGGCTTCTTCAGAAGCCATCTGATCTGGATCTACACTGTTTGCAAAGTTAGGGGTTGTCGTGAACAGCAAGACAAGGGTTAAATACATCCAGCATAAATAAACTACCGTCGTCCTCCAAATCTGATCGGTACCGTACCCACCTGTGCTTGCGCACCCCGTTTTCCAGAATCGGACGCCGAAGAATAAACCTGCTGATGTTACGGATGCACGTCAGTGGCTAAATCTGAGCCACCGTCTCATTCGTAACCCCAATGAACCTCAAATGCATGAAAACAATAACATACGTCTAACAATACGATTTACTACAGAACGACCCCTGTCCCGGAAAACGCTAAGTACACTATGTATATACCGTTATTTCGTAAGCGCTGACCAGACAAGCATGCTGGTCCACACATGCGACGATAACCGCATTGCTAAATTCGGCTTGAATATTGTAAATTTCCCATTCCTGGGCGGGGATGACCCCGTTCTCTTTCATATCGAGTATATATTTCTCAAGTTATTCGTTTCGCTAGAGATTCATCTGATACAATTTTCTGTATCGACGTATTTCCCGATTATGGAAGTAACACCAGAAAACCAAGTTCGTATCCAAAAACCAATTTATTCCCCGATTTTGGCCCGTACGATTAACTGCGACGTTTTCTTAACAACCGACTATAAACCCTATTCACATTGTAACGGACGTAACGTTACTGACGTACCGTTGCGACACGGGTAACGCCACATCCCGCAAAAAAGACTAACACTTTTAAAAATAACGTTACCAAAGTCATAATGTCGTAAAATCAAATAATACTTTTCTTCATTTTGCCCTCCTCAAAATGATAGACATTTTGAAGATTTAGATAAATAAATGTTAGCTTATAGGTATTCAGTTATCTAATTGTAACGCACGCACCTGCTTTGTATGTTGTGAATTTATAATGTTGCTAAAAGAAACCAATTTAATGACCTCGAATTGCAGACATTACTGTAAGAATCAACAGTTCCTACCACTTTTGAAACGTTAAACCCTCCTTTTTCTGTAGGTTTCCGACTGGTCGGAAATGCTCATTCGGCTCAGCAAGTCAACTGAAAGTATTTCCGAAGTTTCACTTGACTGTTCCTTTTGTGCGTGGATATATTGCTACGCCGCTGCGTATGTTGTCGAAAATTCATCATCCAGCTTCTCCATCTCGAGCTTATCTTTATTGTTTAGATGTTTTTCCTTATTTTTTCGCGTAAAGTTTGGACAGGTTCATGGCCCTCTCCATAAGACTGTCCATTTTGGTACGTGCCTCCTGAATCCCCCGGTAGCCAGGCTTTTCAAGGCTGATCTATCAAAAACAATACCTTGTTTTTAATCAGTGTGAAATGATTTAACGCGGAACTTTTCTCTTTTCAATTCCGCTTCCAAGTTTTGAAATCGCCAGCTGTCCCTGTTTGATCACCATGTTCCCGCAGATCATCTGCGTTGATGCCGTTCTCTGACGAACTCAAATTTTTTATGTCCCTGGAATCGAGAATCGGGGGGGGGGGGTATAGTTTTTGGTATGTTTGTCCATTTGTCTGTTTGTCTGTCTATAACAACCTTAACATTGGGCATAACTTTTGAATGGTAATAGATAGAGTTTTCATATTTCACATGTGTATACCTTATCACAAGACCTGTCCAGTGGTACCATAATATTTGATCTCGTGACCTTGACCTTGACCTTTGACCTACTTTTTTCAAAGTTTTAACATTGCAACATTGGGCATAACTTGTGAATGGCGCTGTCCGGGGACATCAGTATTTCAGAAACACATCTTGTTTCCTTAAATTCTGTATTATTTCGATTTAATGTCTCTTAACCTCGCTCTGCTACCAATTTTCTTCGATGAAATTCTGGAAAGTTCCATATTCCGTGATGCTTTCTGCAATCTTGGAATGGCATTTTCTTCGAACTACGACCAGAATCTGCTTCACTGAATAACGTTCGCTTGTTCTCGCCGGACGTAGGTGCTCGTTGAGATGGTGTTTTGCAGACTTGCCTGGCAACCGGCGACCTGCTTCAGTGGCTATCGTCTGAAATTCTGATTCTTGCGGTATCCACTCTCGCAGTGCTAACACCGATTGTTTTTTGTTATACTCGAACACCCAGCGATGGTACCTGGCTAGCGTTGCCTTGGATATATTGCGCTGTAGCTTCGCGTGGAGGGCCCCAACACCAGCTCGTGCTGTATTTCGGCCTCTTGCAGGTTGATCATGGCGATATCTAGAAGATCAGCAAATCTTCTTCTATATCCTTCGCGTGACCCTGCCGTATCAGGGGAAACTCCTCCAGCTATTCTATGTATAACGCTCTCTGCCTACGCTTTCCCCGAACTTTCTTTGTAAGCGGTCCTGCTACAGCAGAATGTCCCAGGTTGTCGATTACCTTTAAAGCCTCCCCGAAGGCTGTATTCGGCGGTTGTCGGTGCAGAATCGATGCAGACGAGGAAAGATGCCTTTGATAGTTTTTCTTTTCGCTGGCGAATAAAGATATCTACGCACGTTTTAACTGCCTCCATAAATCTTGCCCAATCGTAGGTAGAGTGTTGGTACTACATGTAGCAGTTGGTTGGCGGCGACATGTAAACCCCAGTTTTACAATATAAAAGTGGGATGCGAGGGGATCAAAATTAATAGGTGTGTTTCCGTGACGGAAAGCATTTTGTAAATTTTATCCACGGCACTCTAAACTAGTTAAAAAAAAGCTAATTTAAAAACACTTCTGCAACAAAGCATACCCGAACCAGAGTTTTGTTGAGATTCGATGTATAAATATCGAAAAATTATGAATAAAGTAGAAGTAAAACAAAGATAAGGAATAGATACAATTAACTTACTCCACCCATCAAAGGCACCAAAGGGAAAGAAACACAAACATGAAGCGACCAGACCATAATGGAAACTAAACAAAGGAAGGCCATAAGGACAGTTACTTTTCCACAAAATGGCCAAATGGCCATCCAAAATAAAAAGACACAAGTGATACTCACAGTAAGTAACAAACAACAATATAAATAAACCGCAACAGAAGAACCGCCTTGGAACGGTCAGTGGAAAGAATTCAACTGGGGGGCTTAAATCGATTTTACATGGCCATAATCCTCGCCCTTACCTCTGTCGCGGTATACACTAATTTTGTTTAGTACGCATAATCTGATTTCCAGAATCAATTCACTAAGATGATTAAACTCCATACAACAATGGGTTACTGGTGTTTTTCTTTAGCTCCAGCTTAAAGTGTGTGAAACAAGCTACGAGCCATCACAGCTATTCAATGTGTTTTGCATTTCAGTTTGCTCTAATTTGTATGTTACATGTATACTGAGTTACTTAACTTCAGGTGAAAAATCTAATTTGGATGGGAATCTAAGGTGGGCCCCTTAGAAGCGATTTAAAATCCCCAGTGGGTCTCGCTACTGGCCGTCATTAGGCGGTAGTTCTAATGTTGTTTATTTTTCAGTACGAAAACACGCCTATACAAATACATTGTAAGCTTTATCGCCGAAAAAATGAAAATTTTAAGATGAAAAAATGTCATATTTTTCTTATTTCTGCTCAAAATATAGATTGTGGGTACTCGTTAGAACCGCCTCATCGAGGCGGTTCTAACGAGTACCCACAATCTTTCTTTTAGAGCAAAAATAACAAAAATAAGGTTTACCCCTGCAAACCCCAGTTTTACTAAAAAAAGTGGGGTTCAAGGGGGTCGAAATTATATAGGTGTGTTTTCGTGATGGAATGTAGCCTTGTCGAATTCTCTGACTGGGCTCTTCATGCTGTATGTACTTATGATTATTTATTTATTTATTTATTTATTTATTTATTTATTTATTTACTTATTTATTAACACTGCCTGTTGCAGCTTGATCACCTCTTATGGGGAAGAGGTAAGGGGTTTCTGTGCTGTTTGAAATTCTTTTTTTTTTCCTCATTGTTAGTTACCCTTCATCTTGGTACCATTGGTTGGCTGTAATCATTGATTGTGGCTTTTCGTGGGCATCTATTTCAATAATTTCCTCTGTATAAAGTGCGGCTTACGAGGATGTTTATTACAAAGACTTCGAAATATGATGCTTTAACGTTCCGGAACAGGTATTGCAACTGGTACGTGTTAAGGTTGTTTAGTGCACACAGTGGTATTTTTGAAAGTATCTTGTGCCGAAGCGTAAAATATAATTTAAAAGCTAATGTCATGTTCATTTTATCCTTTCATTGAGTTGAGGTTCAACAACACGTCACTTTGAGGGTCATTTTGTGTCGTTTACAAGAGAAAGAAGAGACGGTAGAGAGTGAAATAGATGGAAGAAGGCGGAAAATGGAAGATTTTTTTTTGTTTGATTTGAGGTTTACCGTCCCCGTCAACACTGTAAAGGTCACTTTGGAGACGTTGCTTCCAATTTTGTGGAACTTTTACCCGACATTGAGATGGAATGACATCTCAAGCCCTGTCGCCCAATGAAACCAATAGGGTTTATTAACATGGACGGTCCGCCTCGCACGCGGTTTCTGGACAGGCCTAGATCCTCTAAGCCGTTTACCAGTACTAGTGTGCGGACCGGATTCAGCTCTGCGTGGAAGCATCATGCAGCCCATTTACTTCTTCAAGCTCCTATGGGCGGGGGCCGGGAAAATAGAAGAAAGGGGGAAACAAAAGACATACTAGCATTCCCTCTCTATGCCTTGCCCACCTGTAAGACAATATCACATCACGAAAACTTGCCTATATAATTTTGACCCCCTTGTATTTAAACTGGGGTTTGCAGGGGTATACATTATTTTTCTTATTTCTGCTCCAAATATAGATTGTCGGTACGCGTTAGAACCGCCTCACTATTTTTCTAATTTCTGCTCGGTGAGGCGGTTCTAACGAGTACCTACAATCTATATTTGGAGCAGAAATAAGAAAAATATCACAATTTTTCATCTTAAAATTTTCGTTTTTCGGCGGTAAAGTTGACAATGTACAGATAAGCTTGAGAAGAACTTTACAGCGCACACGCATTTGTTTCGCATTTGTAACGCGCGAGATTCGCACTCGTGATTCACGCGTTTCACTTGCGAATGACTTTTTAGCCAATCGATTGCTTTTATGAATAACGCGATAATGCATGTAATTCGCGATTGTTGACCAGCCCATCAAACATGAGTGTCGAAAACGCAGATAGTGCACATTCACAGACTGCTTCGCGTTTCAAAAGCAATCAATCAGTACTGCGTAACTATTTCACACTCGTCCTTCTTTTTTAATTCTTTTTTCTATTTCTTCAAAATTTCCTTATTCAAGATTTGTTTTTCAGTTTGAACATAACAAATCTGGCGGACTAGTCTATTATCCATTTACATTTGCCTTGGGGTAAAGGGTAAAATACAGGTACTGAGTCGTGATTGAAGTTGACTGTCGAAATGCAGGATGTTTATTGATCAAAAGTTTTATGACACCAATGTGCAACTGGGGGCTAAGAAGATAGCTGTTTAAAACAACACCTCCTTATCGTCATTTATTCTAGATGTCCGAAATAATCAACCTTCTTTCACTCACAGAAGCGGCCCAATTTTTAATTACTTATTTTTGTAATTTTCATTTATTTGTTTAATTAACTCGGAGAATCAAGTTGCGTTTTCTTCGATATTTATTTGGAAATGCCTGAACCCTTTGCATAAAATGTAGGCCCTGATCAGAGGCCTACGTCTGCTGCGTCTGATCTGGATCTGCATGGTTTTTGCCATTTGGCAACAAATGGAATCTTCCACCTTGTTAATAGAGCAAGTCCATTTCAAAATTAAAGAGTAGGAAATTTTGTTTTCTTCAATATATTTATTTTGGCAAACCGAGTAGGTCTTGATCAGACGCCTATTTCTGGTACGTCTGATCTGTATCTGCACTTTATTTTGCCATTGTTTGTCAACTGGGATCGTTTACCTTGTAAAAAGCACAAGATCGTTTCAAAGTTTAAGAGTGTGAGGGTGTGTTTTCTTCAAAATTTATTTTGAAAATATCTGAAGCTTTTTGAAACAATGTAGGCCCCGATCAGGTGCCTATTTCTGTTGCGTATGATCTTGGTCTGCATATTTTGCTAATTGGCGCCTAATGGCATCTTCCACTTTGTAAATAGCACAAGACCATTTCGAAATATAAGAGTGTGAGGTTGTCTTTTCTTCAAAATTTCCGAAGTAATTGATTTTCCGTCACTCACAGAAGCAGCTCATTTATTTAATTATCTATTGTTGTAATTTTCATTTGTTTTGTTTTCATTTACTTATTTGTTTTACCAAATGGAATTTTCCACCTAACATACATAACATTAGTCCATTTCAAAATGTAGGGAAATTACTGAACATTTTGTAATCTTTTATAATCTATGCGCGGATCAGACGCCTCCTTCTGCTGCGCCTGACCTGGGTCATTTTTACCATTATCATTTTTTCTCATTTTCTTCACAATTTATAATTTGAAAAAAATGCCTGAACTTTTTGCAAACAGTGTAGGTCCTGATCAGACGCCTAATTTTGTTGCGTTTGATCTGGGTTTGCACTTTTTGCCAAATTTGCGCCAAATGGAATCTTCCACCTTGTAAATAGAACAAGACAATTTCATAATTTAAGAGTGTGAGGTTGTGTTGTCTTCAAAAATATTATGAACATGTCTGAAGCTTTTGGAAGCAATGTAGGCCCTGATCAGACGCCTAGTTTTTCTGCGTCTGAACTGGGCCTGCACTGTTTGCCATTTGGCGCTAAACTTTATGAACTTTAAGAAATATGCGTATTTCAGCCTTTACCTTTTCTTTATTTTTATTTATGTACTTATACTCGTATATTCATTTATTTGTCTTTGATCCAAATAGAGATTGTTGGTACTTCATGCGAAAATACGCCTATACAAATCTGTTGATTTTTTACCACCAAAACTGAACATTTTCCGTTATTTTAATATTTCTGCACAAGATATAAATAAGTTGTTGTACTCGTTAAAACCGACTCGGCGAGGCGGTTCTGACGAGTACCCACAATCTATATTTTGTGCAGAAATAAGAAGAATATATACCCCCTTAAGTTCCATTTTTACCATTTAAAAGTGGGGATTAGCGGGGTCAAATATGTATAGGTGTGTTTCAAGATGTGTTAGAAACACCATAAACACCTATTAAATGGCGGTTCTGATGAGCGCACACAGACAAGTAAATAGACGTGACTTGTCAAACAAATATCCCAGGATAAACGATTACCCTCTAGGTCCCCTACATTATATGTCTCAGAATACCCCGAGGGTTTATTACCTCTAAACTGCCAGACATTAGGGTGTTATGCAATCCAAAGATTTAAATGTAAATAAATGTAAATGTCTTTAAATGTAAATATTATTGTCTGTGTTTATCCGGAGACATCATTACTGATAAGAGAGGCCAATACCGCCATTAATTTTTGAATGAATTAAAAAATAAAATAAAGAATATTGGTCAAACATACGAGCTTAGAGGATTTTGATTGGTACTTGCTCTTTCGCATTCACGCGGTTTATCTTCACTTACCTGTCTTATTCTTATTGGTTGGAATTCTCTCGCAAAGAAACGCGTATTGAGTTAACCTAACGCGTTACGAATAATCACTTTCATTGGATGATATTAAACGCGTTGCAATCGCGTATGAACGCGATGAACCACGTATTGAAACCCGAAAATTTTACACGCATGCAATACGCGTGTGTCACGCGGACAAAACGCGAAAATGGTTAAGTTCTTCTCGAGCTTATCTATTTTTGTATAGGCGTGTTTTCGTAATGAGTTGGGCTCATCAGTGACGGTTCTAACGAGTACCCACGATCTATATTTGGAGCAGAAATAAGAAAAATATCACAATTTTTCATCTTAAAATTTTCGTTATTTTCGGCGGTAAGTTTACAATGTATTTGAATGGGCGTGATTTCATAATGAGTTGGGCTCCCCAGTGGCATAACATACACAAGACCTTCGCCTCACCCAACCGGATTGTTTGAGTTTTTGTCCTTATCTGTTGACTCTGGTGCGATGGTTTATTCCATTTTCGAGATATTGCAGGTTTAAAAATGGAAACCGCCTTAACTGTTTGTGTCCTTGGAATAGCAATCAACAACGCGGTTCTGGGTATCGACATCAACAAACTGGATCCTCATGGTGGACAGATGTCAGGTGAGCAAAAGATGGTGACAAACACGTATACGTCAAATAATCTCATTAAACCAATTTATTTTATACTTACATGTATCAGTGAAATCAATGCGTATCTGAAACAAATAAAAAGGATATTTGCACATTATGAAAACAAATGATGTTCTCAACACACCCGATGAAACATTTTTGGTATGCACATCAAAAAGTAAATATTCTCTATTTCCTGTTTTCAAACGGCTTATATTTACCTTCTCAGTGCATCTACAGAAAGCCATTATGGTTAACTATAGGATCGCAGTGTTGCTAACTCCATGAATTCATTGACACACGCGACGTTGCATGCATGATCATTTAGTTTCGTCAAAGCATGATTCTCTCATATCATCACGAAAACACGCCTATATAATTTTGAACCCCTTGAACCCCACTTTTATACAGTAAAACTGGGGTTTACAGGGGGAAACCTTACTGTTTTTATTTCTGCTCTAAAATATAGATTGTGGGTACCGTTAGAACCTTCTCGATGAGTCGGTGCTAACACATACCCACAATCTATATTTTGAGCAGAAATAAGAAAAAATATCACAATTTTTCATCTTAAAATTTTCATTTTTTTCGAAGATAAAGGTTACAATGTATTTGTATAGGCATGTTTTCGTAATGTAAGATTGGACGATGATGGCACTATGAAGTCAATGGCGGTCTTTCTCTTTTAATAGAAAACACTGCATGCATCTGTTTTCTTTCGTTTTAAGTCCTTAAACTAAAATGTTTCGCCACATAATGGATGGAAAACAACTTTAAATATAAGTAACGATGGTAATTTATTTAAAGTTCGTTTAACCCGCATTTATACTTTAAGAAATGGGTCATTCTTATAAAAAGGTCTTAAGGACTACGAAACATTATCGCTTTACGACCTTCGGTCTTTACTTTTGTCAAACAGGTATCCAAGCGGGTTCACACCTCCATGTATAAACACTATAAAATCGTACAAATAATTGTTGTTATCGTTCTTGATCTTCATTTCCGGCCATGACCATTTCTATTCTTTCAGAAACATTACGTCTTGCCCATCCACTAAGACAGAGAAGAGGGGCGAGTTTAACAGCAAGGGGTGAGTATAAACTGGATTGTTGACGGCGCAAACACATCACGGACCACAAGAATTTGTTCAAGATAGGGGAAGGTCAAGACAGGAGGCTTATTAGGGATGACTAAGAATATATTTCAATGTCCTTAATCAATGTATAGTGTTTGTTCTTATTTGAATCGCCTCAACGAGACGATTCAAATTAGTAAACACAATACACAATTTTCAAGATAAAATTGGCAACATTCTCCAAATCTTATCATAAATTATATACATGTTTATTGATGTGTGAAGTTCCCTCCGAATTTGAAAGCGAGTACGAGGCAGCCATGCATAGACTTGCTATCGCTGGGTGTGTTAGCCATCGATGTTTTACTGCACTTTATAATGATATTATGACAGAATTATGCAGACCATGTACATGCTCATGGCGTACAAACAGATATAGGATCAGATATTAAAAGCGATTTGAAGTTTGGACGGAAACTGTTGATTTCATACTTTTCTCTGTTTCATATATTTTTTTTTACATTACAGCTGTTCAGGATAAAAGTTTTTGTATTACATTTCTAGAACGGCTGACATCCGAAAAACTTCTGATTTCGCATCCAACATAAAGTTTAAAAATATTTAAATAGCAGTGAATTGATGAAAAGGGGCCATTGACCGTATTTGCGTGTGAACTCATCGCAAAAACAAGTCCATGTAATGAACATCCCACTAAAACCTATTTTGTTTGAGGAAAAGCCGTGTTTACAAGCACATACATTTTTTTCTTCCGCTGATCTAAGAACGGATGCTGTAGGTTTCTGGCGAAATAGTGTGCACTGTAATGGTCAAGCGCTTGCTAAACTGGAAAATGTGATCACTAAACTCACCAGCTCGACATAACCTAACTAGTGACTTGACCGTTAAACTCGAACCTAAATCAGAATGCACAGCGATTACTGTAGGGACTCTTTAGCACCGCCTAGATGAAGCCTTTAAGCAAAATTTCTTTTCACGGACAAACAAAAATATTTCCATATCCGACAAAGATATGAATATGCATTCAGTCGGCCCTTGATATTTCGACGAGTACCCTCAATCTATATTTGGAGTATACACCAGGTTAACAGCTCCTTGAAATGAAGTCCTCTCCAAATTCGAATGTACATGTACATAGAGTAAAATGGTGTTTACTGGGGTATTCTTTTTTTTTATTATTATTGGTCAAAACATATATTCTGGTACTCGTTAAAACCGCCTCATTGAGGCGGTTCTAACGAGCACTCACAATCTATATTTGGAGAAGAAATAAGACAAATATCAAACGGTTTCATCTGCAAAAGTAAATTCTGGAGATGAGAATTTTATTTATTTATTTATTTATTTATTTTATTTATTGATTTATTTGGTGGGGGTGTTGTACGGCCCTTTCAAGATTATTTAACTTACATCGAGCTGTTGGACGAAAACCGGAGTGCCCGGAGATAAACCACCTGACCCTCCGTTGCAGAACTTGGCGTCTCACATGTGACACAAGCCAGGCTCCAGCATACAGCGGTGAGAGACCCAATGATTAAGATTCAGCTCTCATATCCACTAGACCACGGAGGCCGGTTCGTTCTGAACATGAGATAGCCGCAAGTTTAGCGCATCATTGGTGTGTACAGTCTAACATCGGTGGCTCGAACACCTTAGGGACCTCCCAAATCTGTTCGAGACAGGGGTAACTCGAGCCACTGAGGGTGACTGCCAGGACGCATAGTGAGATACTTTTGTACATCTTTTTCGGAATTCTATAATGAAAATGTATGCTGTGTATACTCATTAGAATCGCCTCAATGAGGCGATTCTAATGAGTACACACAGCATACATTTGTAATCTAAAAGACGAAAATCTCCAAAAAACCCGCCTATTTCTTATATAGAGGGTTTCCCTAGGGGCTTGGGAACGTGTTCGACACAGCCATGGTAAACGAGCCATCGGTGTTCGAGCCAACGAAGTTCCACTGTATATTGTAATGCATATATAGCTAATGCAATTTGGCATGGTAGTAATGACCTCTATTACCATGCTTTCACACCCGACTGAATGCATATATTTATCTTCGGCGGCTATGGAAATAGTTTTGTTTGTCCTTGAAAAAGATTTTTACCTAAGGGGAATGGCTACACCTTCAGGGGAGACCACTCTTGCAAAAGTGTTTTTGTCTCCCATGTCAATAGGGTCAACTCATAAAGAAAAGAATGTGCTGCTAAGGAGCAAATTCTTTCCTTTAAAAGTATACCCCTTTTTCAGTGGGATAGTGTTTAAAGAAAGGCGAACGGGAAGTCCGGGAAGTTGTCTCCCTTTGAATAATGGCGGACAAATCTGCCAGGTGTTTCCATTCCCCTTAACATCTTTCTGTGATATCTTTCTTAATTTTTCTCTAATAGTCCGGGGTCTAACCATGCCAGAAAATGGTCTCGTAGTACTCAGCGTATAACAGCAAAAATCTGATTTCTTTTTATTGATATGAGCCTGCTTGATACATGTTGCCATGTTGCAAATTCTGAAAACAGGGCTTATGGACGCAAGAGCGATAATAAGACAAGTCCCTGATTCTGATCATTTTATGTAGCTCTCACTTATTCGTCGAATTAGCAGACCTTATAAGTAATAACAAGAGCATCGCATGCGGGTGCCAACGCTCGGCTGCAGTTTCTTTTAGTTTAACAAACATTCTAAGTCGAAAAAGGGGCATAACTGTGCCAAAAATATTTTGAGGGTTACCTCACCTATTGGTATGAGTTCCCCTTTTCATAATGAATAACAAGTCCGAGTTTCAAGTCAATATGTTCAGTAATGACAGAGATATTACAAAATGTCCAAGTTTTTGCAAAAATCTAAGTCGAAAAAGGGGCATAACTGTGCCATAAGTATTTTGAAGATTACCTCACCTATTGGTATGATTTCCCCTTTTCATAATGAACAACTAGTCCGAGTTTCAAGCAAATATGTTCAGTAATGACAGAGATATTACAAAATGTCCAAGTTTTTTGCAAAATTCTAAGTCGAAAAGCGGGCATCACTGTGCCAAAAATATTTTGAGGGTTACCTCACCTATTCATATGAGTTCCCCTTTTCACAATGAACAACTAGTCCGAATTTCAAGTAAATATGTTCAGTAATGACAGAGATATTACAAAATATCCAAGTTTTTGCGAAATTTTAAGTCGAAACAGGGACATAACTGTGCCAAAAATATTTTGAGGATTACCTCACCTATTGGTATGAGTTCCATTTTTCATAATGAACAACTAGTCCGAGTTTTAAGTAAATATGTTCAGTAATGACAGAGATATTACAAAATATCCAAGTTTTTGCACGACGACGACGACGACGACGCTGACAACGACGCAAGAGCTATGACAATACCTCGTCGTTTTCTTCGAACACAACCGAGCTAAAAATAAAAACTTTTATGTTTCTAGAACGTTGTTGACTGATTGTTGGCATGCGATACGATTTCTTCTTTTTCATTAAACAAATATATTTTTGTATTTGTTTTTAGGTATACCTATTTTAGATGTCGTAGGTAGTGCCTCCATTAGAAGGACTATAAGTCACACGAAACAGGTGCCAACCAAACCGTTTAATTAAATTATATATATCGAGATACTGTGTTCATGAAGATATATTTTCTATGTGTAAAAAAAGTTCTTCTTCCTTGTTTTTTTTTCTAATTTCTCAAAGAAAATCATAAAAAAGCTGTTCCATTTTCGAGTTCTTAAAGGGGTGTTGTTTATTTGCAAGAGCAGCAATACGATCTTCTCGTATTATTCTCAATACAATACAATGTTTCTCATATTACTGGAAATACAATACAATGGTTCGCATATAATTGGAAATAATTTATTTAGTATACTCGTACATATGTAAGTCACAGGTAAAAGAACACCTCCCCGCAGCAAACCCGAGTCGTATTACAACTATCAGGCTTGAGACTTGTTTGGCCATTTTAATGTGTTATGATTAAAGCATATTGTTAGTTTGTTCACATTTTTGAATCTAGACCAAAATTGAGCCGGACAGCTTATGGGCGTCGTCCTGGTGTTTTGACCATGGATCAGACAAGGGTCTGCTGAGCTCGGAGCATGCATTGTGGGAGGATTATCATACCTTTCCATTCAATCTGCTGCCGTAAACACATCGGACGTTACTAAAGGGACGCTCACATAATGCAACTGTTTATTTTCTTAGGATGTCTGAGCCTGGATTTCAAAAATTCATTGCACCAAAATGCAACTATACTTTGATTTAAATCATTCTACCAAATAGGCCTGCACCAGTGTCTTAATATTCTTCATCGTAGAAGCTTCTGTGTATATTGTGTGACTTGTCCGTTTTTACATGTAATAAAGCAAATGATAAAACGTATATGTGTCCATTTTAATTGAGACATACTTATGTTAATTGATACATTACAACTTTTTCTCTTCTCTGTTTTATTCTGCTAGATCTGTAGTAATGTTTCTCTAATGCTTCTTACCTTCACATCTTTGTCATTGGAACGACTTGTTCGTTTCAGATTGCGACATTTTAGTCATCTTAAAGCGGCGTTCTTGCAATACCTGGGTACAATGGTGAACAACTGCTGTTTAATTCAGCAAGGGGTCTAGTGTCAGCTGAAATGCTACAAGGAATCAATCTTCCAAATGCAGCTTGGAAAACCCAATTTAACTTCAAGGCGCCGCACCTAAATAGACATCGAGTTCTGAAACTGAGTCCGATGCTAACGCATAGGTAAAGTTAAGCTTATAGTAATGAACAGCATGGCTGTCCCAGAGTAAGGATGGCCACTGAACGGGGGTAGAAAGCTATTTCTTCTGGCACTAATGGTATAATGATATTTTAGCTTTTTTATCTTTCAAAGCTTTATAAAATATATTCTATAACGATTTTTAGCATTTTTTTTCTTAAACATATTTAGGAAGCCTCCGTGGAGTAATGGTTATGCTACTCGCCTTGTGAACCAGGGGTTGCAGGATCGATCCCGTTTTTATCCAGACTTTCGGATGAGCCTTTAAACCGAGGTCCCGTCTCCGTATGACCTTAACTATTGGTGAGACATATAAAACAAACACTCTCTCTTAAAAATATGTTTGTGGATTATTTATCAACACATATACACTTATGAAATTAGATTTGAAACAACAATATTATATGAGACAAGGACATGCCGTAATATATACCTCCAACTGCACTTTAAACTAACAAATTAAGACATAATGTATAATGCCATACAGATGCCATAATTAATGAAATGTTATATTAAATTAAACGTTCATGTATGAGATAACTGCAAACAGCCCACCCCGGGCCCCTCCCCCTGGCGCCGCCCCTGTAATTGGATCAAAATTCCGAAAGTGTCATGCAGTCCCCAGACCAAAGATCTATCAGTTCCCGATAATTCAAGTTTCTATCTCTAACGGTATAGGAGGAGTAATCCGGTAATCGTTATGGAGAGTGGTTTTTTTTGCCTCTGGTGACCTTCACATTGACCCAAGGGACTAACTTTTTATTTCAATGTATTCTACTCATCATGTCGTTGGATTTGATATGTTACATGACCATGTTCTGAAAACTTTGATTGTGAGCCCCCGGGGCTCTTCTCCCTGGCTTCGCCCCCCAGGGGTGAGATAAAAATTCCGAAAGTGTCATGCACTCCCAGACCAACGATATATCAGTTTCCAAGGTTTCATGTTTCTATCTCTAACGGTCAAGAAGGAGTTATCCGGTGATCGTTATGGAGGGGGTATGATGGGGTTTTTTACCTCTGGTGACCTCCAAATTGACCCGAGGGGTCAAATTTTGATTGCTATGTATTCTACAGATCATTCCATTCGATGTTACGCGACCATGTTCTGAAAACTTTGAGTATTGACTCCCAGGGCCCCTCCACCTAGCCCCGCACCTTTGGGTGGGAACACATTTACGAAAATGTCCTTCATTCCTCAGACCAAAGATCTATCAGTTCCCAAGGTTTCATGTTTCTATCTTTAACGGTCTAGGAGGAGTTGTCCGGAAAGATGAACGGACGTACGGCAGGCGAAGACGATTACAATATCCCCACTGTTTCTTCGAAAAACGTTGGGATAATTAAATATGTTTTACACAACTTTTGATCTTAAAATAAACATTATATTCCTTGTACGATAAATTAATGCAATCGCTTAAGAAAGATACGATGGTATTATTGGAAGCAATTTTTTGTTTCTTTCGAATAAATTTCAAAAACATGGTTTAGAAATATTACGTTTTTGTGCATTCATATTGATAGTTTTGAAAAAAAAATGAAACATACATACTCATCTTGTGATCATGATCATTTCGTTGTATTTATTTGCTTGCAAATGTAACAAATGAAAACAATTTTCTTGAAAATACCTGTTATACCTTCTGTCCTATTTATTAGCAATACTGCCAAATGCTTTTACAATTTTTGACATTCCGCTTGCCCATAAAATATGCTATAATTTCGGAAAAAATCGCACTGTTTGCTTTATTAATAATGAAAATATCGTATTTGATGTAACCCCCTTTCATGAAATCGATATAAAACAAATATACCCATACAATCCGTTACCTTAATAAGCCACCCTAGATAAGTTTATAAATTCTTAATAACTGTTAAAGTATCATCACATAATGCACTTCTTACATGTATTACGTTATTTAATAATATACACACCGAATAATATATACACCGTTTTGAAAAATTGAAGTTGAAACGAAGGTTTTAAATCAGCTACTGCAATTTTGAGATTTGTGACGTCATACTTTGGCAACGCCTCACGGGTTACTGCCCCTGATTCAGTCTTGGTAACATGACAATTTATAAACTATAACCTATAATCTATTCATTTTAACCAAGCATTGCTGTTATACGCTGAGTACTATGAAGACATTCTTAAGTGACATATACAGATTAGACCCCGAGCTATAAACCTAGATTGTATATGCTATTGTGGCTTTAATGACTAGCAGCTACAATCAATCACGATAATTCACTGGCGTTTGAATAATTCCGCGCCAAAAACCAGAATCATTTCAATAGAATGCAAGGAGAATAAAAGTAAAAGCAATGACCAAGAATCGATAC
The DNA here is from genome assembly GCA_963580285.1 of Lucinisca nassula. NCBI lineage: Eukaryota > Metazoa > Mollusca > Bivalvia > Lucinida > Lucinidae > Lucinisca > Lucinisca nassula. The sequence continues at coordinate 97,269,723 of OY757011.1, forward strand.
AATTACCTCACACCGCCAATCAGAGACATCAAAGGCAAGAATCACGGACATTAATTAGCTTAACCATAATTCAAACATCCCAAATTAAAAATATATTATCAATACACACGTGCGAAGACAAACAATAGCAAATGATACACCACGACAGAAGAACCGTCTTGGAATGATCAGCAAATACGTATTTCACTGGGGGTCGGGGAGCGGGGGGGGGGGCTTAAAACGATTTTTACGTGGCCTCTACCTCGCTCTTAGTTCCGTCGTTGTTTAGACCAATAATTGGTTCAGACCGCATGGATGCTTTCTAATTCATTAATGCTGTATCCCCGAGAACATAAAAATAAAAAAACAGAGATAAAACAACGATGAGAACTCTACAGCATGAAATAACTGAATGTTGGAGCAAAAGAAAATCTACAGTTAGACTCCGGTGGGCCCGACAAGAGACAGAGCATCAGGCACCAACCAACATTACCCATAATAGAAATCGTAAGTAAACTTTTAAACTGGAGCCGTCATAGAATCTGAGGCCCGAACCGATGAGAAACCAACGAAAATTGCCCAGTTTTCAACCTGTATCGCCAAATGCAAATTGACTGGCCTATAGATTATATATTGTTGATCAAGTCGTTGACTACAAAGTAGAAGTAAAACAAAGATCAGGAATCGATACAATGGACTTACTTCACCCATCAAAGACACCAAAGGGAAAGAAACACAATCATTAAGCGAACAGACCTTAATGGAAACCTAAACAAAGGAAGGCCATAAGGACAATTACTTTCCCACAAAATGGCCATATGGCCATCCAAAATAAAAAGACACAAGTGATACACACAGTAAGTAACAAACAATAACATAAATAAACCGCCACAGAAAACCGCCTTGGAACGGTCAGTGGAAAGATTTCCAGTGGAAAGATTTCCACTGGGGGTGGGGGGCTTAAATCGATTTTACGTGTCCACAATCCTCGCCCTTACTACCGTCGCGATTTAGACAAACAATTTGTTCAGTCCGCATGAAGGCCTCCTAACTCACCAATGCAACATCTCCGTGAACACAAATAATCAAAGCACCACAGAGGTGAGACAACGGTGAGGACTCGACAGCAAGTAACCACTGAAATGCTGGCGCAAAAGAAAACCAACAGTTAGACTCCGATGGGCCCGACCAGAGACAGAGCATCAGGCACCAACCAACATTACCTTGAATTAGATCTCTCTAATTCTCAATAAGCCTTTACGTTGGAACCGTCATAGAATCTGAGGTCTGACCCACCGGCGTGCAATTAAAGAGGGAAGCAAAGTTGGCAACCGTGATTGGGTTAACTACCATGCATGCAGTCTGTCGTATAACATCCATGTTGTACCCAATCTTTTTATATCGAAGAATGATTTTACGAAATTGGGTGCTAAAGTCATTGCGGTTATATATTTTTCTGAATTTATATATGAGGTCACCATAAAATTCGGGTTCCGATAGACCTTGTTGCAGAAGAGATTTAAGTCCAATATTGAATTTTGAAATTAAATCGGAATGGCGTCTATAAAATTTTGAAAAGGCTTTGCGTAGTTTATGGTATCGATAGCCCTGATTAAAAAATGTGTAGCCGTTAATAATTTATTACGAGTGTTGAAGTCAGTTACATGACTACACACTCTAGCAAATCGAATTAATTGCGAAATATAAACGCCATAGGATGGCGCACGAGGAACATCACCATCCAAAAAAGGAAAATTTACAATCTCAAAATCAAAGTCATCGCGTTTATCACAAATTTTGCATGAAACAAACCCATCTACAATAGATAGATGTAAATCCCTAAACGAGGCCTCGGTATCAGAAGAATTTGCTTTATTTGACTGAAGTTCTGGGGGGTAAATCTGACTGATCAAACCATCGAAATAGGTATTATCAATATTTAATAAATCATCTAAATATCTAGAAGTGGAGCTAAAAGCTTCAATAATTTCAGATTGGTTATCAATGAAAAGCGACAACATGAAGTCTCTTTCATAACAATACAAGAACAGATCAGCCTAAAGAGGTTCGCAATTCGTACCCATCGGAATACCCACAAGTTTGTTTTTGAGCTATAGTAGCATAAAGGAGTATATGGTGCCTATAATTTGGGCTCATTTTTTATATAATTTATAAACGACCTTTTATCGTTTCTTCCGTCGTATCCTAATATAAAGGGAGACAATAACATAATTTTCTAAACAATATTAGCAAATATGTGAGTGCAATAGGCAATTATTTTTCGCGTTATTCGTTATGACATTTTCCGTATGTAAATTCAGGGTACCTCCAATTCCGAGGTTTACCACAAACTTAGACTGTGTGTCCTGCGTAAATGTTCTTCTTCAATATGTTCTATAAAGGGTTATCCTTTGGAAGCAAGGAATACACCACAGAACTAGCAAATATGAAATGTGCATGTTTTCTTGGCCAGACAAGCTAGTTTCGGCCAATAAGGCCTCATCATTGACACTCAAATATTTTCGAAATTCCACAATGGAATCAATGATCCCAAAGGTCAAGAAAATATAAACTACACTATGATGTAGGGCAGGGAGACATTTTACGGCCGCCACACATTCCCAGACACCAGCTGTAGTTACGTTAAATATGTTCTATAAAAGGGTTATCCTTTGGAAGCAAGGAATACACCACAGAACTGGCAAATATTAAGTGTGCACGTTTTCTGGGCCAGACTAGCTAGTTTCGGCCAATCAGGCCTCATCAGTGACACTCAAATATTTTCGAAATTCCACAATGGAATCAATGATCCCAAAGGTCAGGAAAATATAAACTACACTATGATGTAGGGCAGATAGACATTTTACGGCCGCCACACATTCCCAGACACCAGCTGTAGTGACGTTAAATATGTTCTATAAAAGGGTTTTCCTTTGGAAGCAAGGAATACACCACAGAACTGGCAAATATAAAGTGTGCATGTTTTCTGGGCCAGACAAGCTAGTTTCGGCCAATAATGCCCCATTAGTGACCCTCAAATATTTTCGAAATTCCACAATGGAATCAATGATCCCAAAGGACAAGAAAATAAACCCTCATTTAACAGCTAGACAACACTTGACCTTAGAATAAGTTTTATGTGCCGTTAAAATCAAATTTTTATCTTTTTGGCCGCGTTTTTTTTTTTTTTGGCGAAAACTTCTTTATGTTTATATTATCACCCTTTGTCCGCCGTACGTCCGTAGTTCGTCGTTAGCATTTATGTTGTGCACCCTCTAGAGCCCCCATTTTTCTTCAATCCTCTTGAAACTTTACCAGAATGTTTGTATTTATGATGTCTGGGTCAAGTTCGAATATAGGTCATTTCTTGTCAAGAACTAGGTCACTGAATCAAATTTCTTTTTTTTTAAACCATATTCATCCTCTAGAGGTCACATATTTGATTCAATCTTCATGCCACTTAACCAGAATGTTTGCCTTGACAATATCTGGGTAAAGTTTGAATATGGGTCATGTCGTGTCAAAAGTTAGGTCAAATTTCTTTAAAAACCTGTCCACCTTCCAGAGGTTACAGTTTTGCTTCAATCTTCATGACACTTTACCAGAATGTTTGCCTTAGTGATATCTGGGTCAGGTTTAAAGATGGATCATGTAAGTCAAACAATATGTTAAAATTTCTTTAAAAGCCTTGTTCACCCTCAAGAGGCCACAAATGTGCCACAGTCTTCATGGGACATTAAAAGACTGTTTGGCTTGACGATATTTTGGTCAAGATCGAATACTATCTATCTTCATATGCTGAGTTGGTTTTATTTTAATATTACCTCAGTTGGTCATTCGAGCCACGTCAGGTCAAAACCTAGGTTACTAGGTCAAATTTCTTGAAAACCTTAGTCAATTTATAGAGGCCACATGTTTGCTTCAATCCTAATGAAACTTTACCAGAATGTTTGTCTTGATGATATCTCGGTCAATTTCAAATATGGGTCATGTACGTCAAAAACCAGGTCACAAGGTCAAATTTCTTTAAAATAGTGTTCACCCTCTAGGCACCACAGATATGCCTCGATATTCATGAAACATTACCAGAATGTTTGTCTTGAAAATATCTGGGTCAAGTTCATATATAGGCAATTTCGGGTCAAAAATTAGGTCACTAGGCCAAATTTCTTCAAAACATTGTCCACCCTCTAGAGGCCACCGTTTTGCTTCAGTCTACACGAAACTTTGCCAGAATGTTTCTCTTAATGATACCTTAATTAGGTTCGAATATTGGCCATGTAGATCAAGCACTAGGTCAATTTTCCATAAAGCCTTGTTCACCCACTAGAGGCCAAAGATTTGCTTCAATCAATATTAATGTTCACCAGAATGTATGTCTTGACAATATCTGGGTCAGTTTGGTTAAGTCAGGTAAAAAGCTAGGTCACAAGGTCAAATGTCTTTAAAACATTGTTTACTGTTAGTTTGAGTTCTCATCATGAATATTGCTTTAAATGTTTATCTTCATAATGTCTAGTCAAGTTCGACACTGGGTTATTTATGGTTAAAATCTAGATCACCAGACCAAATCAGAAGAAAACGTTGTTAACGCTCAAGAGGTCCCATTATTTTGATAATCATCATGAATAGTGCTCAAAATGATTGTGTTGATGATTTCTAGGTCATACTCTAAAACTGGGTCTCTTCAGTCAGAAACTAGGTCACTTAGCCAAATCAGGTGGAAACCTTGTTAACTCTCAAGGCATAATATGTGTGAAATGATCATCAAGAATCTTGTTCAAAATGGTTGACTTGATGATTTCTAGGTGAATCTTGGTCTTGCTGTTTCTCTTGATGATTTTAAGTCATATTTTTCTTAAGTGGTATGATACTCAGGTGAGCGATACAGGGTCATCATGACCCTCTTGTTTTTTTTATCAAAGCATCCAGCGAGAAAGTTGAAGAGGATAAGCTCCGCCAACTTCTCCTCCACAAATGTCTCGCTAGATGTATTGGTGAAAAAAAATAAATGTAAAAAGTTATTGCCAAAAACCCAGCAAAAAAGATAAACATTCGACTTTAGGTCCGTGGATTTGATGCAATTATGTAAAACTACCCGCGTCTGGTGGAGCGCTGTGGTGCAGTGGTAAAGCATCGGATTTGAGATCGAGAGGTAGCCGGTTCGATCCCCGCAACCGCCAAGTGTTGTTCCTTTGAGCAAGAGACTTTATCCACATTGCTTAGTACTGGTTCCTACCCAGGAAAAGAGGTCCACATGGAAGATTAGTACCAGTACTTAATGTGTTACCTTCTATAAATAAGGTCGATTGTTATTGTTATTATTTATTATCATTATTATTATTATTATTGTAAAGACCATAAATATTATGTCGGTGTAGGCTGACTGATCAGCGTTGTCAAGTGCGCATGCTATATTACGTTTTCTTATGTTTTTTTAAGTTTCGTTTATTGAAAGACTGCAGTAAATGGCTTGTAGTTGTGAATGTTGCATGCCTTCTCGAACCGCACGAAAATGAATAAATGAATAAATAAATACTGCAACAGATCTTTGTAATGAAAACTGTTATATACATGTATTTATAAGAATGTTTGAATGAAGACGTTTGTTCTGTTATCCAGTGACGTTGCCGGTCAACGCGTGTAGTTTTCATGTAAGTATTTTTGACCTTAATGTGTTGTAAAGGAAAGTGGCTTATCATCTGTTAATAGCAAACTGTAAACAGCATGTTCGAAAAACCATCGAATAGTATTCATCACTAATATTCATTGATTATCAACATATTGTTTCCATTTTAAGATTTTTTTTTAATTTTAGGTGCACTGATTTTAAAAAGCCTACTTGATGGGGCCACGCCAGCCTATTCAAAAGGTAGACAATACAGGAATTTCCATAAAGACGGGGATTATGTGACAGCCTTGCAAGACTTCTTCTCCACTAACCCATGGAATGTCAGATCAGTAACGAACAAACGAGGGGTAAGTCAAATGAAACAAGCAAATTCGTTGAATTGATATCCCCCGCCGAATGGGTTTTTCGTGTAGAATGGCAAGAAAATATATCTGGCCAAAATTGAGAAAAAAAATTGCGCGTGCATCACGGCAGCATAATAATACATATTTATTTCAAGTTTCATTTTATTCCATGCAATAGTTGCTGAGAAGCGGTTCCAGACAAAGTGAGACGACGAAAAATCCAGAATTTTAATCATTTAAGGGGCCATAACTCTGGGTGTAAAAAGTCAATCCGAAAACAATTTGTGCGTGCATCACCACAGCATAATAATACATATTTATTTCAAGTTTCATTTAATTCCATGCAATAGTTGCTGAGAAACAGTTCCCGACAAAAAAGTGAGACGACGAAAAATCCAGAATTTCAATCATTTAAGGGGCCATAACTCTGGATGTAAAAAGTAAATCCGGAAAAAAAATGCGCGTGCATCACCACAGCATAATGATACATATTTATTTCAAGTTTCATTTAATTCCATGCAATAGTTGCTGAGAAACGGTTCCGGACAAAGTCTGACGGACGGACGGAAGGACGGACGGAAGGACAGACGGACGGACGGAAGGATGGACGGTCGGACGGACGGACAACGCCAAAACTATATCCCTCCGCCTTCGGCGGGGGATAATAACAAACAATCACCAAAACACGCCTGATGCCCTTCAAAATAGAAGTGGGGGCAATGATCAGGAATCGATACAATTAACCCACAGCTCCCATCAGAGAAACCAAAGGGAACGAAACACAAACATGAAACAATAGATCAATAGCGGAAAGCCAAAAGAACAGTTACTTTCCCACAAAATGGCCAATAGGCTATCAAAAAAAATAGTATAAGCGATACAAACACCCTAAGACAAACCATAACAAAAATAAACCGCGACAGAAGAACCGCCTTGGAACCGCCTTATATATAGTACAACTGACGTTTACAGGGGCAAAACCTAATTTGTTCATATTTCTGCTCTTAAATATATTTTAAGCAGAAATAAGAAACAATATCGCATTTTTTCATCTGGAAATTTTCGATTTTCGGAGATACAATTTACAATGTATTTGAATAGCCGTGTTTCGTAATGGTTGTTTGTTTGTCTAAGACACTACACCCTAGTGGTACCGAATGTTATTTTTCATGTCTCCATAACTAACATTTTACAAATGAATACAAACATAGTTTGTACTCACTGGAACCACCCAAGAACCCACAGTCCATGGTTGGACTATCATCATGAAAACATGCCTATATAATTCTGACCCCTTCGAACCCTTTTATATAGTAAAACTGGGGTTTACAGGGGTATGCAGCAGTTTTTCTTATTTCTGCTCAAAGACATAGACATAGCTCAAAGACATAGATTTTGGGTACTCGTTAGAACCGCCTCATCGAGGCGGTTCTAACTTGCTCAAGGGCATAGATTTTGGGTACTCGTTAGAACCGCCTCGAAACCGCCTCATTAGGCGGTTCTAACGAGTACACAATCTATGTTTTGAGCAGAAATATGGAAAATCATAAGATTTTTACCTGAAAAAAAAATCATTTTTGATGGTAGTTTACCTGAAAAAAATACCATTTTTGTTGTTAATCATTATATTTGAATAGGCGTGATTTCGCATTACGATAACAAACCCGTGCGACATAGTGCATTTTTTCACATCTCCAAAATGGCTACATTTCTGACGAAAATCGATGATATTTTCCGTATTTATAAAGCAAACATAGGTTGTGGGTGCTCGTTAGAACCGCCATATTGAGGCGGTTCTAACAAGTACCCACAACCTATGTCTAGGAGCAGAAATAAGGAAAATAATGTAGAGCCCCGTAAACCCCAGTTTTTCTATATAAAAGTGGGGTTCGAGGGGGTCAAAATAATATAGGCGTGTTTTCGTACTGAATAACGAAATCATGAAGAATTTGCATTACAAACAAAAATCGGCGCAAAGCAGGTTATTGCATAAAAATATCCAATATTTGCGCGTGGAAAGAACTTCGTATCCCACCCTTGTTTTCTTACCATTGGCTACAACAGGTCCGTACATTTTGTGGGTTGGAAACGCCTATATTGAACCCTCATCTAGGGCATGCTTTTGTTGTGGCGGGGGGGGGGGGTGGGGGGGTGATGACAAAATGCAATAAATACTTTCCTAATATTTTTGCTTAAAAAATGTGAGCAGCTTTTGCGAATGCAAACGCTTCTCTCATTTTTTTTTCAGCAAAAATAACAAAATTTTAAATATTAAACTTGCTAGAACAGTTAGCAATATGACCCCTAATGAGCTCGTTAATCTAACTATGCTTTGCACAACTGGTCCCAGATCTAATAAGCAGGACACGGGCGATGTCGGCCAAGTAACCTTTTTTGTACCTCATGGAACCTTCCTCCTTATATATACCAGGAATACATTTCAAAAGTAAGGGTATCAGGTTGTGTTTTCTTCAAACTGTATTTGGAAAATGGCTTAACTTTTCGCAAACGGTGTAGGCCCTCTTCATACACCGCATTCTGCGTCGTCTCATCTGGGTCCTGCACTGTTTGCCCATTATCCGTTTTGAGGTTTCCGGTACAAAATGAGTTAAGCGTTAAGATCGCTTCTTTGCTAAAAATGCCTATTTTGGAACTTGATTTTAGCTCCGATCTTCCTGAAACTTACATATAAGTAAGTTAGGAATAATAGCTTTGACGAGTTCGAATACTGGCGAGGTCGGTCTGTATATCATAAAGTAATATCCCCCAATTGTTGCAAATGCATATTTTTGACCTTGTCGTCACCTTAAGTCCTTAGCTTATGATTGGATCTTCCTGAAACATACATAGACTTCGGCTGGAGTGAAAGATTGCAGTTCAAAACTACTTTTTCTCATAGCGCTAGGTCACCTTGATTGATTAAAATGCATATTACCGTGTTATCAGTATAACGCGTTCAGATTTCATCGGACCTAACGGAAACTTTCATTTGAGTAGGCTAGGATGATGTTCAACAACTATCTATAACAGAGTTTTGTTCCCCTTTTGCAGAAAATGCCAATTTTTGACCTTGTCATCAGCATAAATACTTTAGTTATGATCGGAATTCCCTTTAACAGGGCTTGCATGAAAGAGGGCTGGGTACATAGCCAGGGCGAATTCAAAAACAGGCAAGGTCGTCCTATTAGTCATGGAGTTAAAATAGAAGTAGAGGCAATGGTCAGGAATCAATACAACTAACCCACAGCTCCCATCAGAGACACCAAAGGGAAAGAAACACAAACATGAAGCAACAGACCAAAAAGGAAATACCAATAGCGAAAAGCCAAAAGGACAGTTACTTTCCCCAAAAATGGCCAAAACGATATCCAAAATAAAATAATATAAGCGACACAAACACCCAAAGACAAACCATAATAAAAATAAACCGCGACAGAAGAACCGCCTTGGAACAGTCAGCGGAAACGAATTCCACTGCGGGGGGGGGGGGGGGGGGGGGGGGGCTTAAATCGATTTAACGTGGCCACAATAATCGCCCTTACTTCCGTCGCGATTAAGACAAATACTTTGTTCAGTCCACATGAAGACCTTCTACCACATCAGTGCAACATCTCCGTGAACACCAAAATCAAACAACCGCAGAGATGAAACAACGGTGAGGACTCGACAGCAAGAAACAACAGGAATGCTAGAACAAAAGAAAACCAACAGTTAGACTCCAATGGGCCCGACCAGAGACAGAGCATCAGGTACCAACTCCCTTGGTTACCGAAAGTCCCTTTTCAGCTAACCATTGTCGAAGGTTCCGGAAGATAGGCAGTTGCACGACGTCGTCGTCGTAATCTAAGTCTCCGTCGTCTGTCAACACTTTCAAACGACATCTCCTGAAGTCAATGGACCGATTGGGGGCCAAATTGTATCTGTTGCACCCTTGAGCTGGTGGGGGCATTGGAAGTTTATGAAAATTTATGAAAATCGGCTCATGGCAACTTGGATGTTCCATAGACTTTTACTGGGGGAATTGAAAAATTGCATTTACTGTGAAGCCTTTGCAGATATTTTGACAATACTTTCACAGCAATGCTCCTTAAGGTCAAGAATAACCCCCCCCCCCCCCCACCACGCCAAATTTTACGCGCGTTGACCGGCAAAGTCAGTGGGTACCAAACAAACGTCCTCATTCAAAACGTCCCTATTGTGATACAAATCTTCAGCTTTATTGCGAAAACATGATATAGTAAATTAATTAATTTTTTTTATAACTATGCATCGGGGCTTGAAGAAATAGATGGGCTGCATGATGCTTCCACGCAGAGCTGAAACCCACCCGCAAACGGGTACTGGTAATCCGCCTAGAGGATCTAAGCCTGCCCAGGTAATGCGGTGCGAGTCGGCCCGTCCATGCTTATAAACCCTATTGGTTTCATTGGGCGGCAGGGCTTGAGATGTCATTTCACCTCAATGTCGGGTAAAAGTCCCACAAATTTGGAAGCAACGTCTCCAAAATGACCTTTACAGTGTTGACGGTGACGTTAAACTTCAAATCAAACGAAAAAAAATATGCAAATGTTATTTAATTATTTCTTTCTTGTTAATATTTTATTTATTTTTTATATCTTCATATACGCAAAAGTTATTTATTTATTTATTTATGTGCCGTATAACTATGCAAATGTAACAATTGCATGACATATACTGCAATCTTTAAAATAAACTAGTCTAAATAAAAAATAATCAGTCATGAGAAAATTTAAAATAGCATTAACATCAATCAGTATGCATACTCCCGCGGTCTACTCATAGTTTAGTCGTATTCCTACTGTGCGGGTCGGTTCACATAACATAATCAAATTGAATATAACAGTCCGGACATTACGAAAACACGCCTATACAAATTCATTGATAATTTTATCGCCGGAAAAAAGAAAATTCTAAGATGAAAAAATGGGATATTTTTCTTATTTCTGTTCAAAATATAGATTGTGAGTACGCGTTAGAACCGGCTCATCGAGGCGGTTCTAACGAGTACCCACAATTTATATTTCAGAGCAGAAATGATAAAAAAAAAATTTACCCCTGCAAACCCCAGTTTTACTGCATACAAGTGGGATTGAAGGGGGCCAAAATTATATAGGCGTAGTGACGTATGCAGTGGCATAGCGAATATCTTCATTATTTTTTATAAAACTTGTATTGTGTGCATAAGTTGAACTAAGGCATAAGTTCTTACTAAGTCTCTCCAACAGGCATACATAATCTATGTGTGTGAAACACTTAACGTAGGAATAGAGCTTAACCTCGAGTCTGTATTGGGAAAATGTCATAACTGCCGTCTAAAGGTGTAATTGACATATTTTCTAGTGCATGATATTTTGAAAGTTATGTTCTTGTCGCTCTTTATATTTGGCTACAGATTAAAGGAACGTTGATGGCACACTGCTGAAACGTCTTTTACAATATACGCCAAATTTTTTTACACCCTATACTTAATTACGATGCTATAGCTCATAGACTTACTCGGTAATCAAGGACTTTTTTCACGTCATTCTAATATGTAATGAATACGACACCAAATATCAGATTTCAGAAAAGTTCTTTCCCAAGTATATTTTCTATTGGCAGAACTGGCAATTCGGCAATTTCGTCGGCTTCCCATTACTTTCAATACAAATTATTCTGGTTTTGGAGCCGTCAGGGCGCCTACACGAACTCGGTACAAATAATCTTTATTGCATGTTTCGATGCAGAATGTCGAGATGTACATGAACTCGTGTGCAAAATTATACAAATTTCTATGGGAGAGCCGCAAACATCTATCTACCATATGATTTTAGGCCTAGTGCTCGCTTTTTATTGGATGCCATAGAAACCAAAATGAAAAAAAAAAAGAAAAAAAAAATAGAGAAGAAAATACTTAAAGATCATCTCCTCAGAAAGTCTATACTCTATATATGAGGCTGATACTTTATAGAAATAATCACCATAACAATCTATATAGGTTTTTTGTTCTTTTGTGAATTTCGGCTCTTTAGTTTAGTTTCTAAGACAACTTAGAATTTGTATAGACTTATAATGGGCAAATATGAAAACAATGTCATTTACTGCAAAGCCATTGCAGATATTTTGACAAAACTTTCATAAATGGTTCTTTCAGTAAATCTCTTTTTAGGCCTACTGCTCATTTTGATTGGTTGCCATTGAAACCAAAATAAAAAAAATGAAAAATAAAATACATTAAAAGATCTTCTCCTCCTAAATTGTGTAGTGTAAAGGATGGAAAAACCATAAGTAGACAGACTTGAAGCACGAAAACGCCTAGATTTCAATCCACCCAAAACCCCACTAGAATTCCCCACATACCAAAACAGACCTCCCTCCGACCCCCAGATGACTTTGTCGCAACACTTTATCACATGTTTTATGGTGGCAGTCAAACATGAAGCCAACAACCCGGAGAGTCCAGTGGTGGCACAATAGCCGGAACCCGCAACAAACCGTGCCCCGCATGGTCTTAAATGAAGTTTAGGTAACCAATATAATGTAGGAGGCTTGTCCCGGCCCTCCGCAACACAGACAGCAAACTTGGTGACAGGCCCTAGTACTACCAAGTTCTTGCTGAAGAGTGTCAACACAGCGAAGCCGTCAAACAACGACCACATTGTCAGCGGCCTCACCAGGTGGAGCCAAAACAAACCTCCCATGAAACCCCCGAACACCCAGCCCAAGGCGACGCAAAGACGCCCCAGGTCAAGGAAGTAATAAGTTCGTACCCCGCGAACAAAATGAAATGCGTTTGTTCACCAACTTCAGAATGCCAAGTAGAAGTAAAACAAAGATCAGGAATTGATACAATTAACTTACTCCATCCATAAAAGACACCAAAGGGAAAGAAATACAAACATTAAGCGACCAGACCATAATGGAAACCTAAACAAAGGAAGGCCACATGGACAGTTACTTTCCCACAAAATGGCCATATGGCCATCCAAAATTAAAAGACACAAGTGATACACACAGTAAGTAACAAACAACAACATAAATAAATCGCCACAGAAGAGCTGCCTTGGAACGGTCAGTGGAAGATTTCCACTGGGGGCTTAAATCGATTTTACGTGGCCACAATCCTCGCCCTTACTTCCGTTTCCCACAAAATGGCCATATGGCCATCCAAAATTATGGCCTCCACTCCCCAAGAGCCCCATGCCCAGCATACCCCCGCCTACACCACCGACCACTAAACTCACCCAAGGCAGCAGTGACTTCATCTCTACATTTATTGAAATCAATCCCAGTGGGAAATCGATATTTCGGTCCTTTAGATATTATATTGCGTATCCTAGAATCAGGAATAATTTTCAAATTGCCAGTAACAACACAGCAGCAGGACAGCAATACACTGAATTTTTACAATCACATGTATGAGGAGCGCCAGCGTGAATATCAAGATCAGAAACAAGTTTATTGAAATTAAAAATGACAGATCCAACATGCCTACTGCATCCACAGTAAATCATGGGTGCCCCAGTATTTTGAAAATAAGCATGCATGGACGAAACAACCGAACTGTTCAGGAAGACACCAGGTAAATCTACAAAACCCAAACCCTTGTTAATAAAGGACACCCTGATGTAATGACATTTGTCATCAACTTCAGAATCGACGAAAGGACGAAGAGCATGCTGAGTATAACCTCTAGTTAAAAGAGAAGCGTCGTATAATTGATTAGAACTATCGTAGGATTTATTCGCCTCGGTATCCAGAATCCGTATTACAGAAATGGGCAACGAACCCAGAAAAGCAAGCATTGAGTGGCTCCACGCTTTCGACAGTCCAGAAGCGAAAAAACACCAACGTCGGGCACCCCAGACATATTACCCCCACGACAAACGCTGCCACTAAAGCCCGATGTAAAAGGTGTCTGTAATAATTTAATCCATTCCAACTTAGCCTCATGCCGTTTAATAATTTTAAACTTAGCTGTAGAACACACATCACAATATTTTTTTTCCACTGGCTGTATAGAAATATCTTTAATAGAATGACCTGTACGTCTGAAATGACGGTACAAGAAAGTGAAAGTTTTTTAGGCTAACTCATTCTACGATAGTGTTCGTTAAATCGTGTTCCCAACATGCGACTAGTTTCCTCGACACACTGCACTTTACAATCTGCAGCACGTCAGGCCATCACATATATCAAATCCGTAGACTTACATGTCAAATCGGACATGTTCACCACAGAAAAACGTCTACCGTTTACATACGAAGAAACGGTAGGCGTAGTGCATAAATGTGAACAGCACCTGCACCTCTTAGCATTGCACTTGGAAATACTAGGATACATTCCACTTCTCCGAAAAGGATTGGTATATTTCCGAAGAACGGGCGACTATTTAACTCTCAGATTTTTTTTTAAATAAATTAGTGTACCTGCTCCTGTTAAATTAACGGAAGCGGCAGAAAACAAATTAATGGGCCTTACCAATACCGACGGCAACATAGCACTAAAATTATTCACAGAATGGGGAATCCGTATAGAAGCAGGGGAATGTAACCTAAGGGGTGATATTGCAGTTTAAACTTATTTGTGATACTCATTTTTGTTTAAAGGGGCGATACCGTTCAAACTAAAGCGATATTCATACCGGTCATTAAGTTAAACAGTATACGGAAGAACTGTTAATCCTTCAAATAGAATGCGCTTCAAAAAGAAGGCGAGTATAAAAAAAGCCCACAAAACAGCTATACCTACAAAAAGCCTACAAATATCAAACAAGCAATTGTTAAACAACGAGATACAAACATCGGTCCAATCAAGACCTTCAACAGGTATCAAAAGGATGTCAAATTAAGGAACGATGAAAAGCAATTGTAAAGCAACCCCTGAAGTCATTTTAAAGGTTTTTTGTTTAAAGGTTGTTTATTTTCTATTCAGTGGAGCGAAACGATTTTGAGCAATTTTGTCAGAATGTCACCCATGGAATATTCCTTCCAAATTTTTTTTTTTTTTTTTTAAGAATGTAGTCTTAACTGCAGCTTGGTTGAGCCGTGTGGCGACTGTAAAAAGTCTCCCCGTACATCATCATAGTTCAGATTATATTTTCTGTTCCTTTGGGATCATTGAGTTCATTAAGAATCATTTTGAAAATAGAGTTCTGCTTAAGCCGGAGCCAGAGTGCGTAGCCGGTGTTGCACATTTCAATACTGGTCATGAACAGACTCAATGAAACAGAGTCTGCTATTTTCGTTTATTTGATATATTCTTTGCTTCTAAAGAATCTAACTTTTCAGAACTTTTTTCAAAGGTTCCCTTCGACATTACTAACAATGTCACGTGAGAAGAAGGGGCGGGAGGGGAGTTGGCATCAGAAGCTAGACTTATGAGTCAGTGGTTCCCTTTGACAATACAGAGCTGACTTTATGTCACTGTCTAGACACCTTTAGGACATTGCCGGTCAGTTCCCAGTGCACCAGACAGATGAACTGGTTCAGTCTAACATACAATGGGGGTTGGGGATGAGAAGTCTAAAGTTTTAAATAAATTGAAATTTACGTTTTCATGCATCAAGTCTGTCTACTTATGATTTTTCCACCCTTTACACTACACTTCCTCACAATCTTATAACAACAAAACTTAATGATTTGATTGAATGGACATTTCATGGGGAAGACTCCCTCTGTCTTGCGTATAATGATAGAAAAGCGTTTTTCACTTCTGAAGACATAAAAAGTATACTTTATGGTCATGTCAGAAAGTGTGTGGAGCTCTCACCTTTCAACTTGACAATATTTACATAAGATTTGGCACTAAGATATTTAGACAAGTTGTGGTATTCCGATGGGTACAAATTGCGCACCCCTTGTGCTGATCTGTTATTTTTTAGTTATGAAAGAGGCTTCATGGTGTCCCTTTCCGTTGAAAACCAATCTGAAATCATTGAAGCATTCAATTCGACTTCTAGATATTTGGCTAATGTATTAAATATTGACAATACCTATTTCAATGGTTTGATCAGTCATATATACACCCACCCAGAACTTCAGTTAAATAAAGCAATTTCTTCTGATACCAAGACCCCGGTTTCGGATTTACATCTGTCTATTGTAGATGGTTTGTTTCTTGCAAAATTTATGATAAACGTGATGATTTTGATTTTGAGATTGTAAAATTTCGTTTCTTCGATGGTGATGTTCCTCGTGCGGCATCCTATGGCGTTTATATTTCGCAATTAATTCGATTTGACAGAGTGACTAGTCATGTAACTTATTTCAACACTCGTAATAATCTGTAAACTGCTAGACTTTTTAATCAGGGTTATCGGTATCATAAACTAAGCAAAGCATTTTAAAATTTTTATAGACGTCATTCCGATTTAATTTCAAATTTCAATGTTGGACTTAAGTCTCTTCTGCAGCAAGGTCTATCGGAACCCGAACTTTATGGTGACTTACTTACTATGAGTATCACTTGTGTCTTTTTTTATTTTGGATGGCCATTTGGCCATTGTGTGGGAAAGTAACTGTCCTTATGGCCTTCCTTTGTTTAGGTTTCCATTATGGTCTGGTCACTTGATGTTTGTGTTTCTTTTCCTGTGGTGTCTTTGGTGGGTGGAGTAAGTTAATTGTATCGATTCCTGATCTTTGTTTTACTTCTACTTAGTATTTAAATTCAGAAAAAAATACATAAATGTAATGACTTCAGCACTCAAATTCGTAAAATCAGTCTCCGATATAAACAGATAGGGTACAACATAAATGTTATACAAAGACTGCATGCATGGTAGTTAATCCTAAAACAGTTGACAACTTTGTTTCCCTCTTTAATTGCACGCCGGTTGGTCAGGTCTCAGATTCTATGACGGTCCCAACGTAAAGGCTTACTGAGAATTAGAGAGTATCAAATTTTTTGTAATGTTGGTTGGTACCTGATGCTCGTCTCTGGTCGGGCCCATCGGAGTCTAACTGTTGGTCTTGTTTTGCTTCAGCATTTCTGTGGTTTCTTGCTGTCGAGTCCTCACCGTTGTTTCATCTCTGTGGTTGTTTGAGTTTTGTGTTCACGGAGATGTTGCACTGATGAGTTAGGAGGCCTTAATGCGGACTAATAAAATCATTTGTCTAAATCGCGACGGAAATAAGGGCGAGTTTTGTGGCCACGTAAAATCGATTTAAGCACCCAATGGAATTCGTTTCACAGACTGTTTCAAGGCGGTTCTTTCGTCGCGGTTTATTTTTCTTATGGTTTGTATTTGAGTGTGTGTATCACTTATATTATTTTGTTTTGGATAGCCAGTGGGCATATTTGTAGGAAAGTGACTGTCCTTTTGTCTTTCCGCTGTTGATGTTTCCATTAGGGTCTGGTTGTTTTATGTTTGTGCTTCTTTCCCTTTGGTGTCTCTTATGGGAGCTGTGGGTTAATTATGTTGATTCCTGATCATTGCCTCTACATCATAGGCCTTTGTAAAACTGGTGGACCCTGGCCGGGGGCATTTTTATCCTCGGGGTTGATTGAACAATCTTGGTAGAGATCAACTAGGTACAACTTTATACCAAATATCAAACACCTGGGACATATGGTTTCAGACAAGAAGACTGCTAAAGGTTTTCCCTATATAAGTCTATATAAAACCGGTGGGCCCCGGCGCGATGGCATTTTTGATCCAAGGGCTATAATTTTGACAAACATGGTGGAGATCCGCTAGATGAAGCTTTATAACAAACGTTAAATACCTAGGCATTCTGGTTTTTAACGAGAAGATTTTAAAGGGTTTCCCTATATACATGTAAGTCTAAGGTGGGGCCGGATACGGGGCCATTTTTGGGCCATGTAGTTTCAGAGAAGAAGGTTGTTTTAAGTTATGACCTAGATGTGCAAGGGACCGGAACCATTTAAACAACCTGAAAGGTGACTACATATGGATCATTCCTGTGAAGTTTTGTCAACACCCGATCAATGGGTTAGGAGGATATGTCGTTTGAAGAATATTTTACGGCTGCAAGATGGACGAAAGGTGACCACAAATGATCACCTTGTCACAATGTGAAAGGTGAGCTAAATATATAAAATGTAAAACATAACTAATTAATAAATAAAATGAAATAAAATCCTCTATTCAGAAGCAATAAGCTGTATAAGACTCAAACTTTATAGAAATGTTAACCATAATAACCGTTACAGGTTTTTACGCTTACAAAGAGCTGAGCTTATAGGATGGGTAGTTGTCCGTTGTAGTCTGTTGTCTGGTGTCACCACATTCAAACGACACCTCCTCTGAAGCTTCTGGGCCGATTGGGTCCAAATTTCATCTGTAGCGTCCTTGTTGTTTTTTTTGTTGTTTTTTTTTTTGTTGTTGTTGTTTTTGTGGTTTTTTTACTTTGTTTATATTATTTTTCTTTCAGTTTGATTGCTATGAAAGCTATCGCTCTCGAACAATCATTCCGGATGTTATCACGCGCGCGAGAGAGAGGCAGTGACTTTTACACCACTGCTTCCCATTTACACCTGGGCGGAGTGAGGCAGTGGCGTTGCATGTCTTGCCCAAGAACACACCTACATGTAGGCTCCGGTGACCGGATTCGAACCTACAACCTCTCGATCATAAGACGAACGCGTTAACCACTGAGCTATCAAGGCCGCCAAACTTGTTTGAACTTGTCATCAACATAAGTCCTTTAGTTATGATTGTAACTTCTTGAATTGTACATATATGAAGGTTGTGGAGAAAAGTTCGGATAAGTTAGAAAACTGGTATGGTCAGCCTATCAGTAACTTAGTTGCTGAAAATGCCCATCACTATCATTGTTAGTTTGTCATGAACAAAACATTATTCCTTTCTATTTTCTAAATAATTGTTACACAAATCTTCAAACACCTGACTTGATTTACGCATACCTATTTGCAGCAGTCGGAGGTTGCACTGGTGGAGGAGTGGCGCAGGATCCCATGGCGGGTACCCTCGTTATGAATGCTACTGACATTTGAAATGCACAGGGGTTGAAAGTTTAACTTCTGAAAACTCAACTTTTTAGTGAGGCATCTGCACGACTGCCCAAATTTATTAAACTTTGTCTTTGTTTATATTCAAAAGATACCCTACATGAAATGTGAATAGCCACAATAGATAACGCGTTTTCAATGGCGTTCAGTATATATAAATGCCCTGGAAGCTGACCAGTACGACATGGCAATTCAACTCTAAACCATACCAAACAGAGGTGCGTCCTTAGGTCTCCAAGCAATTCTTGAAGCTTGTTTATCATATGACGTCGCGTCTGACAGGGTAATAACGCCATGTAATATTTTTGATAATCCACTAGTGGATTAAATATGCAAATTAGCTAGATATGTCCCGTAACGTTACAAGTACGACGTCCTTAGAGACGTCGCGTTTACTAACCGCGGAATATTGACATTTTTGTAAATAATCAAGAATAAAACGCGTTTTAAATGTCATATGATAAAGAGAATCTTGCATTCTTACCCATGTATTATTGAATTTATTAAACTCGTTGAGGAAAAGGGATAAAATGTTCGGCAAAGCCTCGCATTTTATCCCTTTTCCTCAACTCGTTTAATAAATTCAATAATACATGAGCACTCATGTAAGATCCTCTATATATTTGTGCCAAAACGGCAATCTGATTTGTGTCTTACTTGGTCGCAAACTCCAAAGGCCGAGTTTTTCGAACATATGTGTTTGTTTTTGTTGACGTTTTACGTCCCCGTCAATACTATTTAGCTCCTTCGAAATATGAATCAATATAGATACATGTAACTATGGCTGGCTGATCGGAGCTGAAAATATAATCGATTCTCAGTCGTGCTATTGTAAGCGATAATCGATTAGTAATCACTGAAAATTTGGCCACACAGTAATTTTACCTGTATGGCTTTCTATCTGAGCATAAGTTCTACCTTACACCATACGTTGTACTTATCCATATGTATTTGAACAGACAGGCCTGAGCAAACAGTGTAGACACAGATGAGACGCCGCGTTCTGGATCTGCACTGTTTGCCACTCATCCACCAATTTCAGACACAAATTTGGGTAGTATATTAAAGCTTAACTATACCAAATTTAGTGACACTGAGGCCTTTCTGATATTTAATTTTCAGCAGTGTGTCCCAACCCCATAGTTCTGAAACCGAAACGGATGATGGACAAGTCCCGGCAAACACAGCACATCCCCCTCCGAGCACACACTGACCGACGCAGATCATGAGACAGGTCAACTGGAGACATCAGGCAAGAGACGCCTACATCAGGACTAATAGGCGTCCCCATCGAGCCAACATCAGCAAACATGGCCCACACTCCACGGAAGTCCCGGGCCTTAGGAAGGAGATGTCCAAAGTAGCGAGACTTGCAAAATTTAAAATATAACAAAACGTGGCAACCAGATCCGCTAAAATACATGTCTCATCTGACAAGTCAGTCTTAATTTTAGAAAAAATAGAATTTAATGCTGCAAAAATTAAAGATATAATATAGTTATTTAAATCAGTACCTGAGTACTGACGTCAACACCGCAGTATCAACCTCAGCATTGAGGAACTGATACTGAGCTGATGATACCCTCGGGGACGAACGAATCATCCTCCAGCAGAGATACCGACCCAGTGGTTGCAGTTAAAGCGAAACTATACCAAATTTAGTGACACAGATGCCTATCTGATATTTAATCTTCATCAGTGTGTCTCAACCCCAAAGTTCTGAAACCGAAACGGACGATGGACAAGTCCCGGCAAACAAATTGCACTTATCAAATATCGATTACAGGCAAATCTGTAATGAAAATCACTTTTGTGGAATTTATCGATCGCCTTAATCGATTATCCGATTAATCGTGTCAGCCTTACATGTAACCGGATAAAACACTCGTTAGTTCAACACTTTTCAACTAAATTTTTAGGGGGCAATGCACACTTCTTTAGGGAATTAAATACAATTTTAACTTCTGAAGACAATTTACAGAATAGTAGTTTTACTGCTGATAGACGCACAGTTATTGCGTCGTTACGGTTACGGTGATAAAATGAGCCATATCGCTTAAAGAAACCTTTAGGATTTAAGAAGCGATCCGACGCGCTTCACTATTTCTGGCCTGGCTTAGACCTCATCAGTATACAATGCATTACTCATGTTCGGTCAGCTTCAGCTGTTTGCGGAAGCACCATGCAGCCCAATCTATTTCTTGCACACCAGACAAGGAAATCCGTGATTTTACCCTGGAATAGAAATTTATGTTCTGACCCTGGTGTTCCGACCCAAAATCGCATATAATCGCGTGTTTGATAAATGCACTGATTGATTACGACCTCGTATGCGCCGTCGTTAAGGTTGACGTCACCGCATGTTACGTGACGTCACTAAACATTCCTGCAGTGTCAACACAATATGGCGGAAGTTGGTAACCGAAGCGATTGCAGCATTAAAAGTCCGCACTAAGAAATGGAAGGTATGCAAGAAAAAGAATCCAATATGGGCGTGAGGGCTGGATAGAAAGATCCTCGTGGCAAGCCTCGTGATGCCTGACTGTGTCCCTCGGGACGGATTTTTCCATCCACCCCTCACACCCATATAAGAGTCTTATATTCTCCAACCCCGATGGGCTGTTGATGCAGGTCTGGTTTCATGTGTATGCCTTAATGTCATCTAATCTTTCTCATATTTTGATGTCTCGCCCCCGCCCATCGGGACTTGAAGAAATAGATGGGTTGCATGATGCTTCAATGCAGAGCTGAAACCGACCGCACACGAGTACTGACTGGTAAACTGCTTAGAGGATCTAAGCCTGCCCAGGCAAAGCGGTGCGAGTCGAACCGTGCATGCTTATAAATCATTTTGATTTCATTGGGCGACAGGGCTTGAGATGTCATTTCATCTCAGTGTCGGGTAAAAGTCCCACACAGTTGGAAGCAACGTCTCCAAAATGACATATACAGTGTTGACCGGGACGTTAAATCCCAAATCAAACAAACAAACAAAATCGTTTGGTGTCTAAAACGAAAACACGCCTATATAATTTTGACCCGCTCTAATCCCACTTTTGTATAGTAAAACTAGGGTTTACACGGGTAAACCTTATTTTTCTTATTTCTGCTCTAATTTACATATTGTGAGTACTCGTTAAACCGCCTCGATGAGGCGGATCTAACGAGCACCCAAAGTCTATATTTTGAGCAGAAATAAGAACAATATCACAATTTTTCAGCTTGTTCGTTTTTTTTCGGTAAGTTTACAATGCATTTGTATAGGCGTGTAAAACTTTTATATTTCAGGAAACAATTTTGCGGGCTAACGTTGGAGACAGAAAAATGACGTTGTATGAGCAAAGTCCTGCGACAGGCGGGCCGATGTTGGACGTCACAGACTTAACTGGATTGAAAAATGAGCCCGCGGAGCAATTTGTTGACAGAATTATGTATAGAAAATTCAAACAGGAATGATTTCTCTTACCAATCACGAACACAGGCCTATATAATTTTGACCTCCTTGGATTCCACGTTTATAAAGTAAAACTGGGGAGTGCAGGGGTAAACCTTATTTTTCTTATTTCTGCTCTTATCTATAGATTGTGGGTACCCATTAGAACCGCCTCCATGAGGCGGTTCTAACGTGTACCCATAATCTATATTTTGAGAAAAAATAAGTGCAATATCACATTTTCTCATGTCAAAATGTTGTTGGCGGTAAAATTTATAATGTATTTGTGTAGGCATGTTTTCGTAATGCTTTGCGACTGTCTGGTCCCTCTAGCAGACGACATATTGATGACATTGTTGCCAGAAAACAAGATTTGACATTATATACAAATTGTCTCCTACAGTTTGCATGTTAATCCTGACATTTCATGCAAATTGTCTCCTACAATTGCACGAAAAGTCAAATCCAGTCCGAGAAAAATAAGAAAACTGGTTCCATGTTCTAAACAACCAAATGTACACATATTTGTGTCTGACAGACGCCACTTAACGAAGTTTTCATGACATGGTAAAATTCTGTGTAGTAGTTTGAAATTAAAGTCAGCTATTTGTTTATTACTCTGCCTTTTCACTCTGTGTTTGCATGTTTCGGTCCATGTTGGCCTGGCAAAAAATATTTTTGGCAATATTTTTCAATATATGATCATTCTTTAATTTTTTTATAAACAATTGATAGTATTATTTTGCTCTTTTTGGTAGATCATAGATTTTTTTGTTTTCTGAATAAATATATGGTTTGAAATCGTTTTTTTACTTTTATATTCATGTTTTTGACTTTTTCCATCCAATGTTTCGGAATTGATGTTGACAATACCTTATATTCCACTAGCCAGTTTGATCGATTTTTCAGCTGAGGAAACAATTCTTCGCCAGATTTAAAGTTACCATCCTATCTAATAGGTCATCTATGAAATTAATCTTGCTTTCCTTCCAGTTTTCGAAATATAATTTTTTTCCGTTTGACTGTATGTATTTGTTTCCTCATAAAAATTATTGTCTGACGTCTGCTTCGCTTTGTGGTGCTTTGTGACCTCCACCACATAAGTGGCAACAAAACATCACCTCAGCATAGAATGGAGGTAGTTTAATTGGACATTATTTTTCTTTCTCAAAATTCATTCTGATTAGTGGGTCAATATTACATTTGTTCATGTATTTTTTGGGTATTATACTCCACGTTTCTTCTTAACTGTAGAACAGTCTATATGCCCATACTGCTTTCATTCTAAGCAGAATGATGGCAAGCCCAGCATATTCACTCCTCCTTCCTGCAGTTGATTAATTATTACCTTTCTGCTTATTTTGTCTCTTTTATATTTCCATAAAAGTCCAAAAACAAATCCTAATTTACCTCATTTATCACCCATTTGGGTACTAACGTAGCTGATACTAAATAAATTAATTTGGCTAAGGCGAATGATTTGACTATTAATACTCTACGTTGAAAGCTTAAGCTTCTGTATCTCCAACTATTCAAAGATATTTTCATACTTTCTAATTTACTATTCCAATTTTTTGTTTCTATCTCATGCATAGCATATCAAAATAAACCCCTAGAGCGTTAACATAATTATTTTCCCAGTTTACCCCAGCTAAAGAGTCTGCCCTATTTTTCCCTGTCCTAACCATAATCCCTTTCTTATTTTTATTAAGCCTAAGCCCAGAAAAATTACCAAAAATTTCTATAATTTGTAAACCAGTAACAACAGCATCTTTGTCTTTTAAAAAGAGTGTGGTATCATCTGCTAATTGTGATATTTGTATAAATTTATCACGGCTTCCAGTTTTTATATTGAGGCTGTTTGCCTTGTTTTCTCTGATTTTCCCTACCGGAATTTCTACCACAAGCAAAAATAAAAGGGCACTTAGTTGACATCCTTGCCTAATTCCTCGATTCAATTGAGGCAATCGCTATTGACAGCCGGCTGTCGATAGCGACACGCTATCGACACCCGGCTGTCGGTAGCGAATTCGCTATTGACAGCCAGCAAACTAAATTGATGCAATTGGGTTATTGCAAATTTATTGTATGTTTTATTTTATAAACATTTATGGACAGGTTATTTAATATAATTTATTATATAATGGCTTCAGGTACTGTGATTATCCCGTCAGTTGGGCTTTACCATGGAACTTGCTAAAGTAGTGATATTACCAGCTGTTCCAATGATTTGGTGACTGTCTATGTTCTGATACATATCATTGCTATGACTAAGAATATTGTGAAGCCTTGTTAATCTTCTTAATGCAAACAAATATAGTTGTTGTGACTGAGGCCATTGTTGGCGGAAATTCCTGAGTTTTTAGCTCACCTGAGCCGAAGGGTAATAGGTAAGCTTATAGTATGGTAAGGCTCCGTCGTCTGTCTGTTGATTGTCAACATGTTCAAACATCTTCTCCTCTGAAACCCCAAGGCCAATTGGAGTCATATTTCATGTGGAGCATCCATGGGATAGGGGAACGAAAGTTTGTTCGCAGGGTCAAGGTCACTTGACCAAGATGGCCGCCATGCCCATATAAGGTAAAAACCCTTCAAAAATCTTCTCCGGAATCAGTGGGCCGATTGGCCTGAAACTTAGCATATAGGTAAATAGCATAAGGGACTCGGGTCCATCATATTATGTTCAAATGATGACCCTTGGATGACCTTGACCAATTTAGGCCAAGGTCAAATTTAGTCGCATATACTTTTGTATCAGGGGAAAAGTCAAAACCGTCTATTTTTTGGAAACTATTGCAGCCTGTGATCTTAAAATTAGTAGATGCAGTAAGATAAATGTGTGGATGAAACTATATGAGTAATCAAGGTCAAGGTCATTCTTTGACCTTTGTTCAAGGTCATTCAGATATGAGGTTAAAAAAGTATTTTTCTCAGAAACCACAAAGCCATTTGTAACGAAATTTCACATGAAATTTTTTAGAACAAGGATATGACAATTAATCAATATGAATTTGGTCAGAAGACCAATATGGCCGTCATGCTCATATAAGGCAAAACCCCTTCATAAATCCTCTTCTCTGGAACCAGTGGGTCGATTATCATGTTACGTGGTATGTGGAATTTGGGACTCGGGCCCATCAACATTTGTTCAGATGTTGACTCCTGAATGACCTTGACCTATTTTAGACCAAAGTCAAATTTTGTCGCATTGACTTTTGTATGGGGAAACGTAGAGACCGGGTGAGCTTTTGGGATCACTTTTTGTCCCTCGTGCGTCCGTGAGTGCGTGCTTCCGTGCGTCCATCCCTCGACAATTTCTTCAAACAACATATCCACCTAAACCACTGATCGTGTTTTGAACAAACTTCACAGGAACTATCCTTAGGTGGTCCCCTTTCAAGTTGTTCAAGTCGTTCTGGTCCGTTGCACATCTAGGTCACAGAAGCTAGAAATAGAATTTTTTAGCTCACCAGAGCCAAAGGCTCCGGGGGGAACTTATAGGATAGGTAGTTGTCCGTCGTCGTCTGCGTCGTCGTCGTCTGGCGTCAAGACTTTCAAACGACATCTCCTTTGAAGCCACTGGGCCGATTCAGCCCAAATTTAATCTGTAACATCCTTGGGCTTGGGGATTGATAGTTTGTGTTTTTAATGAAAATCGGCTGCTCATTTTGGTTGCTATGGCAACTTAGAGTTTCCATAAACTTATAATGGGGAAAATAGAAAAATGGCATTTATTACCAAACCTTTGCAGTTATTTTGACAAAACTTTTATTGAAATATTCCTGGAGTGAACTTCTTTTAGCGACATGCTTTTATGCCAACCTCGGGGTCCCCCAGGGTGTGCCGGGGCCATGCCCCATCCCCTCCAGTGCATATATCTCAGAAGCCATTCAGATCCCCATCCCTAAAACATATATATTCTTTTTTCTTATGATAAGACGCATTCAGTGACACCAACCTGGGATCCCCTGGGATGTGCCGGGCCCATGCCCCATCCCCTCCACTTCATAAAAGGCCCAATATCTCAGAAACCGTTTAGATCCCCACACCAAAACCATATATATTCTTGTTTCTTATGATAAAACGCATTCAGTGATACCAACCTGGGGGTCCCTGAGATGTGCCCGGGTCATGCCCCCATCCCCTCCACTTCGTACAAGACCCAATATCTCAGAAACCGTTTAGATCCCCACCCCTAAACCATATATATTTTCGTTCCTTATGGTAAGACGCATTCAGTGATACCAACTTAGGGGTCGCCCAGTGTGCGCCGGGGCCATGCCCCACGCCTCCATTTCATAAAAGGCGATATATCTCGGAAACCAATCAGATCCCCACCCCAATCCAATATATATTCTTGTTTCTTATGATAAGACGCATTCAGTGATACAAACCTGGGGGTCCCCTGAGGTGTGCCTGGGCCTTGCCCCAATCCCTCCAACCCATAAAGGCCCAATATCTCAGAAACCCCACCCCTAAACCATATATATTCGTGTACCTTATTATAAGACGCATTCAGTGATTTCAACCTAGGGGTCACCCGGGGTGCACCGGTGCCATACCCCACCCTCCACTTCTAAAAAGGCGATATATCTCAGAAACCTTTCAGATCCCCACCCCAAAGCCATATATATTCTTGTTTCTTATAATAAGACAACTGTTTAGATCCCCACCCCATAACCATATATTTTCTTGTTCCTTATGATAAGAGGCATTCAGTGATACCAACCTAGGGGTTCCTCAGGGTGCGCCGGGGCCATGCCCCACCCCTCCACTTTATAAAAGGCGATATATCTGAGAAACCATTCAGATCCCCACCCCCAAAATATACATTCTTGCTTCTTATGATGAGACGCATACAGTGAAACCAACCTGGGGGTCCCCTGGGATGTGCCTTGGTCATGCCCCACCCCTCCACTTCATAAAAAGCAATATATGTCAGAAACCATTTAGATCCCCACCCCAAAACCATATATATTCGTGTTCCTTATGATAAGAAGCTTCAGTGACACCCACTTGGGTGTCCCCCTGGGATTTGCCGGGACCATGCCCCACCCCCTCCACTTTGTATTAGGCCCAATATCTCAGAAACCATTTAGATCCCCACCCCTAAACCATATATACTCTTGTTCCTTTTGATAAGACACATTTAGTGATACCAACTTAGGGGTCTTCCAGGGTGCACTGGGGCCATGCCCCAACCCCCACTTCATAAAATGCCATATATCTCAGAAACCGATCAGATCCCCACCCCTAAGGCATGTATATTTGTGTTCCTTTTGATAAGACTCATTCAGTCACATCAACCTTGGGTGTATTTGTGCTAGGGCAATGTGTCGATGCCATGGCCCACCCCTCCACTTCATAAAAGGCCATATATCTCAGACACCATTAAGATCCCCACCTCATAATCATATATGACCTTGTTCCTTATAATTAGATACATTCAGTCACACCAGCTTGGCAGTACAGAGTGGCCATTCCTCTCCTCTTCAATCATCAGAAGGCCTTATATCTCAGAAACAGTTAAGATCCCCACTCCTAAATAATATATTTTTTGGTCCTAATGATAAGACACATTCAAGGACAACAATCTTGGGTTTCCTGGTGTCTGCCCTGGCAAAGCTCCATTTCCACTTAAAAGGCCTTATATCTCTGGAACTGTATACATCCCCACCCCTAAACCATATATATATAAGACAAGGCAGATCTATGGGATAGTAAGCAGATCCAACAGCTTAAATGACTGGTATTGGCAGTGGTCTTGTTTGTTTAATAAGGCCAGGCCGCACCAGCATAGATCTGTAGTTCTCACATAATCAATACAAGTTGCTTACTGGCTTATATGGTACCCCGAACTTTAATAAATAAATAAATAAATAAATCTGTTCCTATACGACACGGTCGCTTTAAACTTCTGTCTACATAGGTTTGTATTGAGAGAGAGAGAGAGAGAGAGAGAGAGAGAGAGAGAGAGAGAGAGAGAGAGAGAGAGAGAGAGAGAAGATGCCCCTATAGTATTTTAATACACTTACCACTCTGTAGTAAACATATTCCATTCATACTCTATAGTGTGCTGATGTCATGGCTGAACATATACCAAATTATATATGCTCGTGCAAAACATGCTTTGTAACGGCCTACTTGTTTCCACACGTTTCACGCTTTATGATTTTATGAATGAAAAATAGTTTACTACAGACGAACCAATCAGAGCAACAACTCAAAACCCTTGCCTTGCTGTCCATGATAACACATGTCCTTGCATGTAGTGCGGATCCGGATCAGATGGCTTCTGGGTCTGATCGGAATCTACACTGTTTGAAATTAAATTTGTAAATTTTCAGGAATAAATTATACATAAGTTATCTGATTGGTTCTAGGTCAAAGAAAGAAAGAAAAATTGTTAAAGACAACAGATTTACCCGTTGTTGTAAAGGAAGGGTATATTATGTTTATGATTTTTTTTTCTCTCCTTTACAACGCAAATGAATCTAACCCGAGGGTGTCTCATATATATGAGACGACAATTACGAAAACACGACGATTCAAATAAAGTGAAAATCTTACAGCCAAAAGATGAAAACGTTCAGATAAAAGATCCTGACATCTATTATTATTATCATTATCATTGTTGGACGAAGCTCGGACTATGTGTACTCGTTATACTCGTTGGCGCCGCCTTGGCGAGGCAGCTAAAACGAGTACCCGCATTGCTTTTTTTTTATCGGAAATAAGAAGAATAATGTATACCCCTCTGAACCCCAGTTTTACTCTGTAAAGGTGGGGATTAAGGGGGTTGCATTAATATAGGTATGTTTTCGAGATTTATTATTTTCTTATTTTTTATTTTTTTCGGATTGTTTGCTTCCACTGAACTTAATTCTGGAGAAATCTCATTGTTTTTTCAATGTGTCTATAAAACGACTTGCCAATTTTATATGATTTGTATCGTCTTATAGATTATATTCGAAATGCTATTGCATTTCTTCAGTATAGTTAACGTCATAAATAACTTTCACTGAAACAAGAGTTATATGGCAATTGTATCGAAACTGATGCTCAATATGGACATGATCACACTTTTTCTTCATTATCATAATAAATTATTGTTAAGCTTTTATAGAGAAAACCAAAATAAATCCACTTTGTATTCAACTATGACAAAATGTCAATATGATACCATTTTAGTCTTCCTATTCAGAACAGTCTTACATTATATCTTTTCTGGTTCACACTTCGTCAACTTCTTTGCTTCATGTCCCCTCTCTTATCAAATGTCGGAAATTAATGGCCATGTAATATGCTACGTAGGCCGGGGCGCGTTGTTCTTACCTCGAACCGTGATTGAAAATGGGTAGTGTGAATTTGAACAGACTGACCCCGGCAGCTCAGCATAAAGGTTCTTACAGCTTTTATCCCAGTGATTGTCATTTTCATTTGACTAGAAATTCTAAATTAGTTTTCTTCTCACTTATGATGACAGTAGTACTTCAAAGACCTGATCATTTAGTCAGTCTATGCACTGATCTACGTCTGACACCCAGGTTTCTTATACAGCTTCCAAAGAAAAAAGTAAATCCAGGTCCTAAATCTGTTTCAAACTTACATTTTAGCTTGAAATTTTTACTTGCTGTACTATTGTGTAATATTTGGTTGACTTTTCTGTTACTACTCCTATCTGGTGATGTGCAACCTAACCCAGGTCCAAATATAGGTACAACCTCAACAACAACTTCAGCCAGTGATCTTTCTGGTGCGATATCTGTAATGGACCATTTAAGTGTAGTACACTTAAACATACAGAGCTTGTACCCTAAGCTTGATATCTTAGAAGTTGAAATGCAATATTATGATATTGTAGTATTTTCTGAGACATGGCTATCCTCTAGTAAATCAAATGATTACGTCACGATACCCAACTTCGATTCGCCATACAGAAAAGATCGTGAAGATCGGCCTGGAGGAGGTGTTGCTATATACATTAAAAGCGGCATATCTACACATAAAATAACAAACCTCATTGAGGGTGATATTGAAGGCCTCTGTATTGAAGTCAATGTTCGCAATCATAAATTTTTACTTTGTGGCATTTATAGGCCTCCAAATACGGGAACGGAGTACTGGAATTCAATCGAACGCACATTTGAAAACTTAAATACCTCACCTATCAAAGATCTGGTTATTGTTAGTGACTTTAACTGCAATATGCAAGATATTAACATTCCAAATAGAATGCATAATCTGCTCCTCTCGTATGACATGTGCCAATTAATCGAAGAACCGACACATTTTACTGAAAACACAGCTACAGTTATTGATCTTATCATCGTGAATAACCATGAAAACGTTGTATATAGTGATGTAATTTCACCGTTTATTCCCGATTTAGTCCGGTTTCATTGTCCAGTTTTGATAACGCTAAAATTTCGCAAACCCAGACATAAAACCTTCAAACGTCACATATGGTTATATGATAGAGGAGACTATAATCTTTATCGTACTAAATTACGTCTTATAAATTGGGAAGATATTTTTGTCTCTGGGAATATAAACGAAATCTCGGAAAATATAACTAATCAAATAATTACGACAGCTAAAGAAAGCGTACCTAATATGACTGTTACCATTAGACCAAACGAACCGGAATGGATAAACACAAACTTAAAAAAGGAAATAAGACAACGAAAAAGGTTATTCAGGAAAGCTAAAAGAACCGATACTTTGCAAGCCTGGGATAAATTCAAATCCAAAAGAAATGTGGTCACTAAGCATCTGCGACAGTGCAAACGAAAGTATTATGAAAAGTTAGCCAGCGACCTAAGGAATAATTCTACTAACAGTAAATCATGGTATAAAACTGCATCCAAATTCCTATTGTACGACTCTGATCAGCGGAATATACCTATACTTGAAACCGGAACCGGTCTAATTGAGGATGATATTGATAAAGTTGAAGTTTTAAATGACCACTTTGTTAAACAGGCGACTGTAGATGATTCCAATACCCAACTTCCTGAACTCGTAGAACCTGACTATAACCTCTTAACCGATATCCCTCTTAGCCAACAGGACGTTATAAATGCAATTAATGATTTGGATGCCAATAAGGCCTGTGGGCCAGATTTAGTTAGTCCAAGATTGATTAAGGAAGGTAAACATGAACTAGCTGACCCATATTCAAAATTATTTAATTTATCCTTAAGTTTACATAAATTCCCCGTCTCATATAAACAGTCAAATGTAACGCCAGTATACAAAAAGGATAGTAGATCAAACCCTAATAACTATAGACTGATTTCACTCAATAGTATTCAAGGAAAAGTATTTGAAAGAGCAGTCCATAAGAAACTGAACACTTATCTGATTAATAATAATGTTATCTCACCCTATCAGTCTGGTTTCCGTCAAGGTGACTCAACTATTAATCAACTTCTCTTCCTATACAATGATTTTGTAAAAGCTTTAGATGACAATAAAGAAATACGAATTGTATATTGTGATATAAGTAAAGCATTTGACAGGGTTTGGCATAAGGGATTACTATTTAAACTACGTAGCATTGGTCTGTCTGACAATATCGTTGAATAGTTCAAAGACTATCTGTTGAATAGGACGCAGCGAGTTTGTATTAAGGGTATTGCATCTTCCTGGAAAACCGTAACGGCTGGCGTACCACAAGGATCAATTTTAGGTCCAACATTATTTCTTATATATATAAATGATATAATCAATGGTCTAGGCTCCAACATTCGGCTTTTTGCGGACGACACCACATTGTATGTTATTGTGGATAACCCAGTTAACGCAGCCAGACAGTTAAATATAGATCTCCAAACAATATACAGTTGGGCCGGAACGTGGATAGTCGACTTTAATGCTAACAAAACAGAATCGCAGATTGTATCTAGGAAGCGTAACAAACCTTATCACCCCCCGCTCTTCATGGGTAACACACAAATCAAAGAAGTCAACACGCATAGACATTTAGGGCTTATATTTAGTAGTGACTGTAATTGGTCTCATCACATATCATACCTAGTGGAAAAGGCTTGGAAAAGAATAGGGTCATTACGAAGAAATAAATTCTTATTGGATAGACTCTCATTACTAAAACTTTACATGACATATATAAGGTCACTATTAGAATATGCTAATATTATATGGGATAACTGTTCTATCGAACATAAACGACATCTAGAAAGTATCCAACTTGAGGCAGCCCGAATTATTACTGGTGCCACCAAACTATGCAGTATTCAAAAATTATACGATAACACAAACCTACAAACGCTTGAGTCTCGGCGAAACAACCAGAGGTTATTTCAGTTATATAAAATGATAAACGGACAAACCCCACAATACTTGCAGTCACTTATCCCACAGAGAATAGCTAACACTTCCAGATACCAGCTTCGTAATATGAACGATTTTATCGTCCCTAACGCCCGCACAACTTCATATGCTAATTCTTTTTTACCATCAACGATCAGAGATTGGAACACATTAGAAGTAAATGTAAGAAACTCATCATCGCTTAATGTTTTTAAGATGCATATTAACCGTATTAATAATGGTTATCCGAAGTACTTTGATACTATCCAAACCACACGCCTTGGTCAAATATACCATTCACGATTACGAATGGAATGCAGCAGTCTTAAACAACACTTGTACAATAAAAATATTACGGGTGATCCTTTGTGCTCATGTGGAGCAATCGAAACTACTTCTCATTACTTGTTGTCTTGCGTTAACTATCAAACTTTGCGAACCCGTTATATAAATAATATCCCACCCCCACTGTCGGTTTCAAAATTGTTACATGGAATCACTGAGGCAACACTTGAAGAAAACAACTACATTTTTAAACAAGTTCAACTTTATATCTTAGCCACGAAAAGATTTGATACTGTCGTCACCACATAAACAACACACACGAATGAAAACTGGTAGAACTGCACTGGATAATTATTTTTGTGGGGGGAGGAAACGGGGCTTAGGGAGGAGCCAGGTGTGGACCAGAAACTTCTCAATGTTTATTATTATAATTTTATTATTATTATTATTATTATTATTATTATTATTATTATTATTATTATAAGACTTTATTCTAGATAAATTGTGTGTCTTTATTTTCCTTCTTTCTCTGAAACCTGTTATACAAGTTCTCATAATTTGTTTAAGCATAACTGCCAAAGTATATTTGTATGATCAATGTTATTATTCAGTCGTGTTATTTCGCCACCTACTTATTCGCATAATATCCTTTGAGGAAATGGACTCTATAAGCGTTTTTGCTTCCGTCCAAATCCTTTCATATCTTGTACCTGTATATGTATGTATGTCAACTTGTTACTTCTGAATAAATATGTTTAAACCAAGACGCATTTAGTGATACCAACCTGGGCTCTGTTGGATCCATGTCACATCCTCCACTTCTGTTGGATCCATGTCCCATCCTCCACTTCATAAAAGGCCTAATATTTCAGATACAGAGTCCACTTGGGATGGGGCTCTTTTATCATCGATAAATTGAAACCATACATTGCTGCACGTGGGCAGTGCCCGCCTGAACTCTGGTGAGCACAGTGGCCCATAGGCCTCTTGTTACTGAAAACTTTGAAAATCTTCTTCTCTGAAACCGCACGGTCCAGGTCTTTGATATTTGGTATGAAGCTTCATCTAGTGGACCTCTACCAAGATTGTTCAAATTATACCCCTGGAGCCAAAATGCCCCTGTGTCGGGGCCAACCAGTTTTACATAGACTTATATTGGGAAAACATTAAAAAATCTTCTTGTCTGAAATCAGAAGGCCCAGGTCGTTGATATTTGGTATGAAGCTTCATCTAATGGACCTCTACCAAAATTGTTCAAAATATAGTCCTGTGCCAAAAAATGCCTCGCGCCAGGGCCCACTGGTTTCACATAGGCGTGTATAGGGAAAACCTTTAAAATATTCTTGTCTGAAACAAGAAGGCCCAGGTCTTTGATATTTGGTATGAAGCTTCATCTAGTGGACCTCTACCAATATCGTTCAAATTATAGCCCTAGGGCCATAAATGCCCCCGCGCCGCGGCCCACCAGTTTTACATAGACTTATATAGGGAAAACATTTAAAAATCTTCTTGTCTGAATACAGAAGGCCCAGGTCTTTGATATTTCATCTAGTGGACCTCTACCAAGATTGTTCAAATATAGTGCTGAGGCCAAAATGCCCCGCGCCAGGGCCCGCTGGTTTCACATAGGCGTATATAGGGAAAACCTTTAAAAATCTTTTTGTTTGAAACAAGAAGGCCCAGGTATTTGATATTTTGTATGAAGCTTTATCTAGTGGACCTCTACCAAGATTGTTCAAAATATAGTCCTGGGGTCAAAAATGCCCCCCCCCCCCCCCCCCCCG
The DNA here is from genome assembly GCA_963580285.1 of Lucinisca nassula. Lineage (NCBI taxonomy): Eukaryota > Metazoa > Mollusca > Bivalvia > Lucinida > Lucinidae > Lucinisca > Lucinisca nassula. The sequence goes on from OY757011.1 coordinate 97,304,508, forward strand.
CGCGGGGGCACGCTGGTTTTATATAGGCGTATATAGGGATAACATTTAAAAATATTTTTGTCTGAAACAAGAAGGCCCAGGTCTTTTATATTTGGCATGAAGCTTCATCTAGTGTACCTCTACCAAGATTGTTCAAAATATAGTCCTGGGGCCAAAAATGCCCCCGCGCCGGGGCCCACTGAATTTACATAGGCGTAAACAGGGATAACCTTTTAAAAATCTTCTAGTCTGAAACCAAAAGGCCCATGTCTTTGATATTTGGTATGAAGCTTCATCTAATGGACCTCTACCAAGATTGTTCAAATAAAAGCCTTGGGGCCAAAAATGTCCCTGCGCCGGGACGTACTAGTTTAACATAGGCTTATATAGGGGAAAAAAATCTTTTAAAAATCTTATTGACTAAAACCAGAAGGCCCAGGTATTTGATGTTTGGCGTGAAGCTTCGGCTCTGCTGAGATTGTTCAAATTATAGCCCTGGCGCCAAAAATGCCCCGCGCCAGGGCCTACTGGTTTTACATAGGCCTATATAGGGAAAACGTTTTAAATCATCTTGTCTGAAACTAGAAGGCCCAGGTCTTTGATATTTGGTATGAAGCTTCTAGTGGACTTCTACCAAGTTTGTTTCGAATAATAGCCCTTGGGCCAAGAATGTAATAGAGACACTGATACTTAGGTGAGTGATTCAGGGCCCTGTGGGCCCTCTTGTTTCACAAGTTATCTATGCATCACATCATGGCCAATCATGCATATGGAAAGCGAACACTTTTATAGGACAAACTGACATAGTTAAACTGCAAGGCCCACAACAATTAACCATTGTCCTGCTGAATGAATTAATTTTGCCACACCCATTTCTGTCTATAAACAAATAAATTGCAGAATACAGAATGAAAATGTATTTGTCAAATTCGCAAACTGGATAACAAACATTAAGATCCTGATCGGTTGGCTTATTCAGAAGCCATCTGATCTGGAGCTACACTGTTTTCAAAAGGTAGGGGTTGCCGTGATCATCAGAACAATGGTAAATAGTGATCTGTTGGAGATTAGAGATGTAGATAGGACAATCAACAATGTTAGTTTAGCCCCCGCACATCGGGGCTTGAAGAATTAGATTGGCTGCTTGGTGCTTCCCACAGAGCTGAATCTGACCTGCATACAAGAACTGGTAAACCTCTTAGAGGATCTGAGCCTGCCCAGGCAATGCGGTGCAAGTCAGCCCGCCCATGCTTATAAACCCTATTGGTTTCATTGGGCAGCAGGGCTTGAGGAGTCATTTCATCTCAATATCCGATAAAAAGTCCCACAACATTTGAAGCAATGTCTCCAGAATGACCTTAACAATGTTGATGGGGACGTTAAATTTCAAATCAAACGAACAAAACAATGTTATTTATTTCCAGCCCATTTCAAGTTTCTTCAGAGCTCTAGACCCATTTTGTCTAGCCAATGGTTAAAGAACAGATACATGCCTACTGAGAATCAGACAACTGGGCCTTGGTGTGGACATCAGTTTTCCCTTGTAAGGCTTATGCTAAGGTGGGCTTAGAGGTCTAAATAACTCTCAGACTAAATGCTAAGTAAAGTGTTACAAAAGCCTGATGTGAAACTGAACTGTACCACAGCTCTAGATAAGGAGGAAAACCTAGATATTGAGATAAACTTTCCTCAGGACTGGTGTTAACCCGGCATTTCTGGTATTTGTTGGAAAAACCTCAACAAGGCAATTCTAACACGTACCCATAACATACTTTAATGCCAGAAGTAATCTCGTTACTCCTTCTCCAGAGCTCTAATGTGCCTTCTGCTATGTTGGGATAAGGCTAATGTGTGACATGAAAATGTCTTTTCGTTTGTGCACGTATACTTAGCTGTACACATTGCTCCAGATTAGCAGCTCCTAGTATGTCTATCCAATTTTGGAATTAAAAGAAGGCGATCGTTATTGACAGCCGGCTGTCGATAGCCAACATCCAAAATTTTAAGTGATCTGCTAACTTGTACAGTAACAAGAGCTGTCGCATGACCGCATGCATGTAGCTTGCCTGTTTCGCGCCTTCAAGATATATGGTAAAACTACTGAACCATGAAATATAGGTCACACTCAGCTAGATATATTTTGGGGATAATGATCCGGTCACATGGTACATTTATTCCAGATATTACATTTCAGAATCAAATTGTGTCTTAAATATAAGGCAAAACCATTGAACCATGATATATTTCTATGTCAATCATCCGGTCACATGAAACTTATAATTCAGGATTGAAGTTTCTCCAAAAAACAGTATTCAAAATATTTGGCAGACTCACTGAATCATGAAATATAGGTCACATTGACCTATATGTATTTTGTGGTCAGTCATCTGGTTACATTGAAGTAATATCCCAGGTTTAACATTTCTCCATCAAAATAGAATTCAAGATAATAAGCAAAGTCACTGACCCATGAAATATAGGTCACAATGAGCTAGATATACTTTGAGGTAAATCATCGGATCACACAGAACTCATAATCCAGGTGAGACATTTCTCCATCAGATAGTATTCAAGATAACAGGCCAAATCACTGAACCATGAAATATAGGTAACAGTGACCTATATATAATTAAGCGTCAATCATGGGGTCACATGGAATAAATAATCCAGGTATGACGTTTCTTCATCAAATAGTATTCGAGATAATAGGCAAAATCACTGAACCATGAAATATAGGTCACACTGACCTGGATATACATTGTAGTTTGAGGTCAATTATCAGATCACATGAAACTAATAATCCAGATGAGACATTTCTACATCAAATAGCATTCAAGATAGTAGGCAAAATCACTTAACCATGAAATATATGTCACAGTGACCTAGATATATTTTGAGATCAATCATGGGGTCACATTGAACTAACAACCCAGGTATGACACTTCTCCATCAAAAAGTATTCAAGATGAAAGGCAAAATCACTGAACCATGAAATATAGGTCACACATACCTAGATATATTTTATGGTCAATTATCGGGTCACATGGAACTACAAATCCAGGTTTGACATTTCTCCATCAAATAGTATTCAAGATAATAGGCAAAATCACTGATCCATGAAATATAGGTCACAGAGGCCTAGATATATTTTGACATGATCAGAACACCCTCCCAGGTACTTAAGTTCCAAATATGAGTGCTCTGTGATGAGTGACTGTTGAGATATAAGCATTTGAAAAACTTTAACACAGTGTGACGGGAACGCAAACGTGCACACAGACGACGGAGGTGACAACAACAGCTCTCCATGTACTCTGTACAGGCGAGCTAAAAATAATTGCATATACATTATTTAGACTCCTTTATTAATTTATTGAGTGAGTGAGTGTTTGAGTTTTACGTCCCACCAACAGCTTAGGTCTGGAGAAGCCCGGGATCGATCCTGAGATCCCTGGTTTACAAGGTGAGTAGTATAACCACTGCACCACAGAGGCTTCTATTTATTTATTGAGATTCTTTATAATTTATAAAACAAAATATTTATTTATTTATTTATTTTAGCCACAGCATGGAGTTACCTCTTGTAGAGTTCCAACCATTTATGCCTTAAGTGTAATGGACACTTTAATAGTTCACATTATTCTAATGAAAAAATGTTCATTTGTATGAAAACAGTTTAATTGTTCACTTTAATATTCTATAATTATTTCATTTTTATTTATGCATTCATGTTTTTCATTAGATTACTCGTATATTCATTTATATATAAGTATATATATCCAATATCTTAGCTGACTGTCGATAGCGAATTCGCTATCGACAGCCGGCTGTCAATAGCCCCTTCCTTTAACTGAAAAGGTTTTGACACCCATCCATTATTGGAAACATAGGATTCGGCATTTTGGTAGAGGGGGTTGACCCATTTCAGGAAAGATTCCCATAATTGAAAGTATTTAATGTTTCATGCAGGAATGTATGGTTCACTGTATCAAAAGCATTTTTGAAAATCTAGGAAAACTATTGCACCCTCAATATAATCATTCCCAAAGTGTTCTATAACATCTTGGATTAGTCTTATATTACATCCAATATTTCTTCCCTTTATGTATCCATTTTGGTCACTGTTAATTAATTTGGGTATGCTATTTTTAACCTATTTGCAAGTACATGTGCTAAGATTTTATAGTCTGTATTAAGCAAGCTTATTGGTCTTCAATTTGTCAGAAGTGTTCTGTCATGTTTGTGTAGTAAGCTTAATATACTTCTTTTCTGAGTTGGATGAAGTTACCCTTTTTGATAGGCTTCATTCAATGACTCCACAAGGGGTCCCCTAATGAGGTCCCAAACAGTTTTATAGAACTCTACTGGAATTCCATCGGATCCTGGTGACTTGTTGAGTTTCATTGAGTTGATAACAGTTTCACATTCCTGGTCTGTCATTTCTCCCTCTAGTGATTCTTGGTCTGCCTCATTAAGAGTTCGTGTGTTTGTATTTTTTTATGTATTTTGACATGTTACTGTCTGTACTGGTATCTATATCTTTAGTGTAAAGATTCTTATAGACTTTATACTCTTCTTCTAAAATTTCTTTTTGTGATGAGGTGTATAAGCCATTTTCTGTTCTTATTTGTTTAATCGTGTTTATTGACTTTTGATGTTTTTCTAAGTAGAAGTAAAACAAAGATCAGGAATCGATACAATTAACTTTCTCCATCCATCAAAGACACCAAAGGGAAAGAAACACAAACATGAAGCGACCAGACCATAATAAAAACCTAAACAAAGGAAGGTCATAAGGACAGTTTGTTTCCCGCAAAATGGCCAAATGGCCATCCAAAATGAAAAGACACAAGTGATACACACAGTAAGTAACAAACAACAACATAAATAAACCGCCACAGAAGAACCGCCTTGGAACGGTGAGTGGAATGAATTCCACTGGGGGGGGGGGGCTTAAATCGATTTTACATGGCCATAATCCTTGCCCTTACCTCTGTCGCGGTATACACTAATTTTGTTTAGTCCGCATGAAGGCTTCCTAACTCATCTCCGAGAACATACAAATCAAACAACAGAGATGAAACACGGTTGAGGAAACGACAGCATACAACAACAGAATTGCTGCTACAAAAGAAAACTAACAGTTAGACTCCGAGGGGTCCGACCAAAGACGGAGCATCAGGCGCCAACCAACATAAAGAATACTAAAATTAAATAACATTCCATTTATGTTTTTATGCTGGAAGCGTCATATAATGTTAATCCCGACCCACCGGTGTGCAACCAAAGAGGGAAGCAAAGTTGACAACCGTGATTGGGTTAACCACCGTGCATGCAGTCTGTTTTATAACGTTTATGTTGTACCTAATCTTTATATATCGAAGAACGATTTTACGAAATGGGGTACTAAAGTCATTACATGCATGTATTTTTCTAAATTTATATACTAAGTCACCATAGAATTCGGGTTCCGATAGGCCTTGTTGCAGAAGTGTTTAAGTCCAACATTGAATTTTAAAACCAAATCAGATTGACGTCTATAAAACTTAGAAAAGGTTTACGTAGTTTTTTATACCGATACCCCTGATTAAGAAGTTTAGCGGTTAATAATTTATTACGAGTGTTGAAATTTTGCGACCCCATTTTGCGATAAACAGTAACGATTCCTACGTTTGTGAGCTTTTCAGTGAAATGAAGGTTCATTGATAGTATCTATATGCTACGATCGTATACTTTCGAGTAATTATAAACACGCTGATTATTTTTATTTATCCTTTGACAGAACAACCCCTCCGTGTTGATTCAAGGTAATAATGTGCCGAAACATAATAGAATTTAATTCTAATTCTAAGTAAGCCTTTTCGCTGGAACTGTTTAAAAGGGGGAAATAAACCAATTGGTACAATCATTAAGAAAAAAATATGTAATACAACTATACACACAGAGGGGAGGTCCTTAATGTACGGAAGAGAATTAAGGCCGGTTATACTTTTTTCTATAGATAGGTATCTCGAAATTTCGACTTAGTAACTCGAAATTTCGACTTAGTTTCTCGAAATTGCGACTTATTCACTCGAAATTTTGACTTAGTATCTCGGTATTTCGACTTATTAACTCGAAATTTCGACATATTAAGTCGACATTTCGACTTATTAACTTAAAATTTCGACTTATTAACTCGAAATTTTGGCTTAGTATCTAGAAATTTCGACATATTAACTCGGAATTTCGACTTAGTATCTCTAAATTTCGACTAAGTTACTCGAAATTTCACCATAATAACTCCAAATTTCGACTTACAATCTCGAAATTTCGACTTAATAACTCGAAATGTCGACTTATTAACTCGAAATTTCGACGTAAGAACTCCAAATTTCAACTTACAATCTCGAAATGTCGACTTAATAACTCGAAATGTAAACTTATTTACTCGAACTTTCGACTTAATATCTCGGAATTTGACATACTATCTCGAAATTTCGACTTAATATCTATACAATTCGACATAATAAATCCTATACACACAGTTAATGTTAAACACACCCGTTTCATAAAACCACAGCTTTTAAAAAATGTGGTTTACATCTGTTCCTCTCAAGAACATTAAAAACTAGAAGCAGATTATGCAGATTATGTGATAACATTGTGTAGAGACAATGGCCATTATCGGCTTACTTGTATCGTGTAAAAGACAATGGCCTTTCTCGATGTATTTTTTTCATTTGTTCTTTCATTTTTCTATCTCTTTATATTGGCCAATGTTAATTTTTATCAAATATTTCTCAAGAACTATAACGGCCCCGCCCATCGTGGCTTGAAGAAATAGATGGGCTGCATGATACTTCCACGCAGAGCTGAAACCGACCGCACACGAGTACTGGTAAACCGCTGAGAGGATCTTAGCCTGCCCAGGCAAAATGGTGCAAGTTGGACCGTCCATGCATATAAACCCTTTTGGTTTTATTGGGCGGCAGGTCTTAAGATGTCATTTCATCTCATTCTCTGGTAAAAGTCCCACAAAATTGGAAGCAACGTCTCCAAAATGACCTAAATAGTGTTGACGGGGACGGTAAACCTTAATCAAACAAACAAACAAACATCAAGAAATATAAAACTAGAGGCCCCCAAACATGTGTATCATGTAAGAGACAGAGGGCTTTCTGACTCATCAGGACGTCACGCATTCAATCCCGTTTCAGTAAAATGAACGCGGACTAAAAGTCATATTTGACAGTTTTAGCTCTTATGGTGGTTTCTGTATCAAACTTTCCCAAGAAATGATTGCTGTAAAAATCTTTTATACGTAGATCAAAGCACTGACAGCACTGGTGGGTCTATTGTCTTCGAGTGTGGATTGTTACATGTTTCATTTAACCTTTAAATTCCTATACTATAAGTAAAACGTGAAGATCGTGATCAGACGCCGCGCTTGGGTAGACTAAATATCAATTGACTAAAGTTACCAACTACAGAAGTTTCCCGACTTCTATTGTCCACGTGGCTATCACTGACCATGTTCAAAATCCATGTACCAGTTATTTATAGCAGCGCTAGTCTTTCCTTGTGACGTCAGTGCGCCATGTAGACTGGGCCGGTGAACATGAACATTGCAGACAGTGTAGACTCTGATCAGACGCCGCAGAACAAAGCTTCATTAAATAAACGGTACCTTCATTGTGTAGATGGTCAGCGATAGTAACGCGGATAATAGCAGGCGAGAAGCTTCTGCAGCTAGTTACTTTGGGTCGAATGATAAAAAAATCGACCCAAAAGATCGTAAACTATGCAACACGAACGCCATGACTAACATAACAAAGCAACAATCGGCCAGAAAATGCGGTATTTAATACCAGAATACGTTGCGTTTTCAAGATGTATCATTTTGACGTGTGTTTAAGAATAAAGCAGCAGATTCCTAGACCCTTCGTTTCATCCCATCGGTCAGACGTCGAATTTGCTGACTGTTAAGCTCAAGCCACGTGTGTGGGGGGGGAGGGGGGGTCAATGTTCTGTTATGCCCAAGAATTTCCCAAATATGATCCAGGGGATTCAAATCCGGGCTTCTAGCTAGCTAAGCCAATGTCTCATTTCCGTAACGGCTGGGTCTAGCACACAGGTCTAGTGGCAAATGGTTCGTTCACAAAATGAGGCGTGCCTTCTGGCGCTTAACATGAAAAAATATCCAAACTCCATATTTAAACCGTGATAATGAAGTTGTGGAAAGTTGGTTCTGAGATCTGAGGTCTTCTTGTAACACTGAGTTGCCCATAACAAGATTCCTGTTATGGCTAATCCCAATCAAGAGTTGAATGCACATCGCAGAGTCAGCTTCGAGCTCTTATGTCGAAATTCTGAGATCATAAGTCGAAATGTCGAGTTATTATTTAAAAATTTCGAGATACTAAGTCGAAATTTCGAGATAATAAGTCGAATTTTTTAGTTATTTAGACGACATTTCGAGATACTAAGTCGAAATTTTGAGCCACTGTGTCGTAATTTCGAGATACAAATTATTTAGCCGAAATTGCAGGTAAATAAGTCGAAATTTTCAGTTAATAAGTCGAAATTTCGAGTTAATAAGTCGACATTTAGAGATACTAAGTCGTAAATTCTAGTAACTAAGTCGAAATTTCGAGATTATAAGTTAAAATTACGAGATACTAAGTCGAAATTTCGGATTATTTTGTCGAAATTTCGAGTTACTAAGTCGAAAATCCGAGATACTAAGTCGAAATTTCGAGATACCTATCAAAAGAAAAAAAACTGTACCTTGCCCTCATGCTCCATCTTATTAATGTAATTCTTTCCCTAATTATATTTTTACGCAAAACATAGGTGACTTTCAACAACAATGGGACACATGTGAGTCGCCGATTCCTGCAGCGGAATTCTTTGGATACTGCGGTTTTCGTCCATCCATGATTAAAATTTGGTTGATATACGTGAAATTATTTTGAATGGGTCTTAAGAAGAATATGATAATCTTTTGAAGAAGGTTCAAGTTCATTTGCTGCCATTATAAGTACTGGACCAGTCCATTATTTCATACATAGGAGAGGAAACAGTTTAATATTTCTTGAAATGTAGGCCTTGTCAGTTTTTGCCAGAACTTAGAAGCAAACGGGTTTTTGGTGTATTTGATGGGAGGTGTACGATTATTGTATCGATTCCTGATCATTGCCTTCACTTCTATTTGCGCTGTCGCATGCAAGCTATTCGGTTACAGTGACATATCCCTTGTTCGCTCTGGTGTTCCACAAGGGTCAATATTACATCCTACATTAGTTCTTTTGTATATAAATGATTTACAACTGTATCTAAATTGCAGCTTGTCAGACTTCTTTGCTGATGACTCTACTGTTTACACTAAAAATAAAGATGTAAATACCATTGAATGCAAACTAAAAACGATCTAGAGAGTGCCAAACTATAAAACAAACAAAATAAAATGCAGATAAATTACAGCAAGACTACATGTATAACAGTTGGCACAATCAAAACAAAAGACGGATTTTAAATGATGCTCGATCCCTGAATCTGCTGGTGGACACTATCTGTGTACAATTTCTCTGAATAAAAACTTTTAGGACTATCCATAGATAAAATTCTAACCTAGCCTGCTCATATGGATTATCTCTGCCCAACTGTTTCATCAAAAATACCGCTACTGAGACAGTTAGCCGTCTTTATACAAACAGAAGTCCTGAATGTTTCATAAAATAGAAGTGGAGGCAATGATCAGGAATCGATACAATCAGCCTACAGCTCCCATCAGAGATACCAACTCAATGTTTTAGACATCGCTTTGATTTTATGCGCCTCTTGAAATACTCTTTGGGAAGGGACTCAGCTTTTATAATTAGGATTAATATAAATTCTATTCAACAGTCCCCATGTTTGTGTTTGACACAATCACGGTCAGACATGCTTTCGCCTTTAATTTCACGCCGGTGGATCGGGGTTCAGACTCCACGATGGCTTTGGCTTAAAGCTATTTATTAGTTGGTCAAAACAAGAACTATTATGTCTGTTGCTTGGTCCAACGGGGTTCAACTGATGGGTTTCTTTTGCTCCAGTGTTCCTGTTGCGTTGCACTGGATGGCTCAGCGCGTTTTACTGTCGAGTCCTCATCCTTGTGTCAACTTGGTTTTAATTGCGATTTCTTTGTTTACCGAGTTGATTCACTGGTGAGTTAGAAAATCTTCACGCGGACCAAACAAATACTTGGTATATAACCACAGTGAAAGTGAGAATGAGGGTTTCTATCCCAATAAGTTAATATAAACCCACCAGTACTAATTAACTGGCCATTCCAAGTCGGTGCTTTTGCTGAGGTTCCTTCATGTTTTTGTTGGTGGTTCTGATTCTTTCCCTAATTATATATTTTATTGCGTTGATGATTCTGATTCTTCCCCCTATTTAGTTTTGGGCCGACGATATAAAACAAAAACGATCAATATTTTCGATTGCATTGTTCATTTTACTGATATAAACAAAATACTAAAACAATAAGGTCAGTGAACCAGATGTAACATATTGTATATTTTTGTTTGATGACGTATGTTAAAATTTTGGAATTCAAATATTATTTATATCATGGCAATGACCCAAAGATCCAAAAAATATATAAATTGTCTAAATCTAAAAACATCTGATTTTTATGATGTTCCTTCACACCAAGTTTTTCATTATTAGTAATTTTTTTCTTCCAGTTTAATGTTTGTCATGCTCGTGATTTGGATTCTTTCTCACATTATGTATTTTGCTCCTTTTCAGTTAGGTTTGGATGAAACACAGTGAAAGTAAGAGTGAGGGTTAGGATCCCGTAAAGTTAACTTAAACCCATCAGTAATTTTTACTGACCGTTCCAAGTCGGGGATTTTGCTGTGGGTCCTTCATGTTTTGTGTTGGTGGTTCCGATTCTTTCCCTAATCATATATGTTGTTACATTGATGATTCTGATTCTATCATCGTTTTGGTTGTTCATTTTAGTTACGTTTGTCCTTCCAGTTTAATGTTTGTCATGATGGTGATTCTGATTCTTTCCCCCATTATGCATATTGCTCCTTGTTAGTTAGGTATAGATATTCCGAGTCACCAACTGTTTGGGAAAGAGCTTCTGACTCGGTTTGCCTACTGTACATTTTGTTTACTGCCGTCACTCTATGTTTCGACTTCTTTCCCTAGTGCCATTGTGGAAAGAATTTGGGATATGATTGTCTCAGTTCCCGATCGTTTCTCTCTTAAATTGTCATATGATCCCAACCCAACCTTTGTTAAATTGTAATCTGTTATTTCTTGTATTTTTCAGATTTCAAGACTTTCAACAATTAGTTTTTATTACTGTTAGCATAATTATTATAATTATTATTATTACTATCATGATATATATTTTATTATTACGTGATTTATTTTTTTTTTCTCCTTATGTATCTATTTTATTATTATAAGTATGATCATTATTTTCTGTATTATTTATTACTCCATATTTTAAAAATGTTCTCTGGCTCTTTGCCTATTCTCATACCATTTCATTGGCACATGTACTTTATATGTCCGTCTGTATATATGTAAATAGATATGTTTATTTGTTAGGCGAGGGCCGCAACGTAGACCTTTCATGATTTCTTGCTGTCTAGTCCTCACCGTTGTTTCATCTCTGTGGTTGTTTGATTTTGTGTTCTCGGAGATGTTGCACTGATGAGATAGGAGGCCTTCATGCGGACTGAACAAAGTATTTGTCTAAATTGCGACGAAAGTAAGGGCGATGATTGCAGCTGCGTTAAATCGATTTAAGCCCCCAAGAGGAATTCGTTTCATTGACCGTTCCAAGGCGGTTCTTCTGTCGTGGTTTATTTTTGTTACGGGTGTGTTTGAGTGTGTTTTTCGCTTACATTATTTTGTGTTTGATAGCCAGTTGGTCACTTTGTAATTCCTTTTGGCTTTCCGCTCTTGGTGTTTCCATTAGGGCCTAGTTATTTCATGTTTGTGTTTCTTTCCCATTGATGTCACTGCTGGGAGCTGTGAGTTAATTGTCACGATCGATTCCTAACCGTCGCCTTTACTTCAATTTAGCTTTTTCATCTAATTGTGTGATATGTTCTATAAAAAGGTTATCCTTTGGAAGCAAGGAATACTTCATAGGACTGAAAAGTATGGAGTGTACATGTTTTCTTGGCCAGACTAGCTACTTTCGGCCAAATAGGCCTCATCAGTGACCCTCGGATATTTTACAAATTCCACAATTGAATCAATGATCCCAAAGGACAAGAAAATATAATCTGCACTATGATGTAGGGCAGGGAGACGTTTTACCGCCGCCACACATTCCCACACACCAGCTGTAGTGAAGTTAAATATGTTCTATAAAAGGGTAATCCTTTGTAACCCGCTTGAAATATTAATTAAATAAATAAATAAAATAAATAAATGGAATATACTTTATACAGATGTCATATATTCTTGCAGAGGCATGCCTCAGTGATCAGGGGAGCCATCATGACCACATGGGGCTCATGTTACTTATTGCAGTCAAAACACAGATTGTGGGTGCTCGTTGAACCGCTTCGTTGACGCGCGTACCCACAAGTTTAACTGTTTAGACAAAAATGGGGATCAATACATCATATAACCATGTAGTATAAATTGGGGTGAACAGAGCACATATATTCTTTAAGTGAGCATGCCATCATGTTTGAACCTGTCGATGTAACTATAACTTGATGAAACTGAAGACCTTGTCTAAGTAAACGATACTTTCGATCAAAATACTTTCGATCAAATTGCATAATTTTATGATCTTACAACGATACCGCATTTATCTAAATGTTTCGGGATTAAAATAATGATTAGTAAGTATAATAAGTGAGAATTTTCATTTAGATCAATTAAGTCCATTTAATCAACCACTATTGTGTGAAAAAAATTACTCAAGTGCAGCCACGATCAACAAACATTTCCGTTGCATGTTACCAAACTAAAAATTACGATAACTTGCATAGTCAAATATAATGAAACTTTCACTACCAACAATAGAAAACATTCAGATAAAAAAGATATTACATTTTGCATATTTCTCCTCTATTCTTACATGTATGTTAATCATTTGGTTTGTATTGTCATGGTTTGTTAATGAGAACGATTTTGCAAGTAGAAGTGAAGGCAATGATCAGGAATCGATACAATAAACCCATAGCTCCCATCAGAGACACCAAAGGGAAAGAAACACAAACACGAAACAACAGACACCAACAGAAACATTAAGAGCGGAAAGCCAAAAGGACAGCAACTATCCCACAAAATGGCCAATTGACTATCCAAAAACAAAATAATATAAGCGATAAAAACACTCAAATACAAACCATAACAAAAACCAACCGCGACAGAAGAACCGCATTGGAACTGTCAGCGAAATGAATTCCACTGGGGGACTCAAATCGATCCTGCGTGGCCACAATCCTCGCCCTACTAGCATCCCTTCAACTGAAGCGAGTAATATTAGCGGAACGACGTAAAAATGAAAAATAGAAGTGAAGGCAATGATCAGGAAACGGCACAATTAACCGACAGCTCCCATAAGAGACATTAAAGGGAAATAAACACAAACATGAAAAAACTAAACCCTAATGGAAACACCAATAGCGGAAAGCCAAAAGGACCGTTACTTTCTCACAAAATGGCTAATTGTCTATCCAAAAAAATATAAGCGATACAAACACTCAAACATAAACCATAACAAAAAATAAACCGCGACAGACGAACAGCCTTTGGAACGGTCAGTGAAACGGATTCCACTGCGGGGGGTGGTGAGAGGCTTAAATCGATTTTACGCGGCCGCAATCCTCGCCCTTACTTCCGTCGCGATTTGGACAAACAATTTGTTCAGTCAAAAACACAGATTGTGGGTGCTCGCAGAGTATTGTTTTCCGAACGTGGCGCATGACTTTTTTAAACCGATGTTTTTCATACAGACAGTGATGGTAAGAACCAGTTTTGCACTGGAAATGACTTATGTTTATCACTGGAAATGACTTCTTCCTTTGTAGGCGATAAATGCAGTTTCTACTGCGATCTGGACTCCCCGCAAGCATGTAAATGGTATTAACTCGGATGCAATCATTGTTTATGTTGGTCGTGTCTTCGGGGATTGCAGCTTGCTTTCCCGCCCTCCCTCGGAGATTCTGACTTAATCCCATGTGTTCACACTATAAACCCAGTGGAGCTCAGTGGTGATCATATAGTGTATGGAGGCCTTTGTTTTCTGTCTGATGTTTCTTGGCCGTCATGTGACATCATTTAACATGTTTTTGCTGGAAACACTCGAGCTGTTCAGGCCAGATGAGACAATTCCGTCGATCCGCCACGCTTTGTACTGTCCTATTGACCGTTTAGATTGCTTATGTAGATGATGGCAAACTTTCAATGTGACTCTTGGTCCATGTCACTCGAGAAAGACGGCTTTGTAAGTATGTGTTTTCTTTAGAACTACGCGCTACATATGTACGGGTATCCATAAAGACTACAGGATTCCAATCTAAGAATATCTTGGTAATGTAGCGGCAAGTTCAGACCTATGCAATTAAGACATTCTCAAACGCACTCTTTTCTCAAACACAGTGCATTTCTCGTGTATATGTCACAATTATGCTCTGTACAACATGATACAGAGCGGTACAGTAGGCATGCCCCATATAAAGCAAAATAAGACTCGGAAATGGTTTGTTTGTTCGTTTTATTTGAGGTTTAACGTCCCCGTCAACACTGTATAGGTCATTTGGAGACGTTGCTTCCAATTTTGTAGGACTTTTGCCTGACGTTGGGATGAAATGACATCGAAAGCCCTGTCGACCAATCAAACCAATAGGGTTTATAAGCATGGACTCATACTGCTTTCCTGGGCAGGCTTAGGGCGTGGCCGGTGTTGCACATTTCAGTACTGGTCATGAACAGACTCAATAAAACCGAGTCTGCTATTTTCGTTTATTTGGTGTAATCTTTGCTTCCAAAGGATCTAACTATTCAGAACTTAATTGGATCCTCTAAGCGGTTCACCAGTACTCGTGTGCGGTCGGTTTCAGCTCTGCATGGAAGCTTCATGCAGCCAATCTATTTCTTCAAGCCCCGATGGGCGGGGGCTACTCGGAAACGGTAAAATAATTCATTTTAGACTGCTTTAAGTACATATGCAGCGTATTTACCGACTTGGTAAATCATAGCGTAGATTATATTTTCGTGTCCTTTGGGCTCATTGATTCCATTGTGGAATTTTGAAAATAACCCTTTTATACAACGTATTTAGCTTCACTACACCTGGTGTGTTGGAATGTGTGTTGGCGGTAAAACGTCTCCCTGCCCTACATCATAGTGTAGATTATATTTTCTTGTTCTTTAGGGTCATTGATTCCATTTAGGAATTTTGAAAATACCTGAGGGTCACTGATGAGGCCTAATTGGTCGAAACAGTTAGTCTGGTCCAGAAAACATATACACTCCATATATTTCAGTTCTGTGGTATATTCCTTGCTTCCAAAGGATAACCCTTTTATAGAACGTACTTAGCTTCACTACAGCTGGTGTGTGGGAATGTGTGGCGGCGGTAAAACGTCTCCCTGCCCTACATCAAAGTCTAGATAGTATTTTCTTGTCCTTTGGGATAATTGCTTCCATTGTGGAATTATGAAAATATCCGAGGGTCACTGATGAGGCCTAAGTGGCCGAAACAAGCTAGTCTGGCCCAGAAAACATGTACACTCCATATATTTCAGTTCTGTGGTGTATTCCTTGCTTCCAAAGAATAACCCTTTTATAGAACGTATTGGAAAGTTGTATAGTCGAGTTATCTTATAAGATGCGAAAACTCCTCTTCTTCGGCTAAATATTCGCAGATCTACATGAACATACAGCTTCTCTAGGTACAATAAATCCATGTTATTACGTAAATTACATTTTTCTTGTGTATCTTGGCTTCAACTGACCTCAAGGTTTCACTATTATCATGCGCCGGTCTACGACCAGTGTTTCAAATTTTTCCCCACCTGATTTACTCTCGGTACGGGTTGCATGCTCCCGCCATTTTAATAGGTTTTGAGGCATATAGAATCTCCGCTGCTCGTATGTACATCCCCGGCATTACGTGAACATGTCCGTGTAATAAACATCACTGTAAACACCCCATTTATATAGAGAAAACTACGGTTAACTGGAGTACACATTAGTTTTCTTATTTCTGAAAACATAGGTTGTGGGTACACGCTCAAACCGCCTCAAATAGGCGGTGCTAACGAGAACACGAAAACCATGTTTGTACTATAAATGAGAAAAAAAATATCACAAAATTTCATTTTTGAGATTAGAAAGATTGCAGTATATATCTCACAGATGGCTTACCCACAACCTATGTCTTGGAGCAAGAATAAGAAAAATAATGTATACCCCCTTAAACCCCAGTTTTCTCTATATAAAGTGGGGTTTAGGGGGGTCTTCATCTCACGGACTTGTTCACGTGATGAATACAACGTGGTGTGCATTTTGCCATACTCCCACACTATCATATCAAAATACACCTCAATTGTCAATCTGACCTTAAATAGAAGTAAACAATTGCTAGGCACTGTTTTAGAATTCTAGGTACTTCATAGAAGTTTGAATAGTTTGGAACGGAATAATATTTGTACACATGTATAGTATAGTATTCGCGAAATCTTCTTGTGGACTCAGCGAATTTGAGATATATTGACAACACTGAAAAAGCTCTGCCCTGTCAGTCTTATCTGCGACTACTATACAAAATCTTAAAATTTAGAAGCCACTTCGGTGTAGTGGTTATGCTACTCGTCTTAAAATCAGGGATCGTAGGCTCAATCCCAGGCTTCTGCATGCTTTTTGATGTCTTTTAACCGAGGTCTCGTCTCCGTATGACCTTTGCTGTTGGTGAGATGTAAAACTTACACAAAACACGCGAAACCGTTAAAATTGTGCCTCCTTTCATTTTTATTTGATACATCATTCAATAAATCCTAATATCCTGTCCATCAGCTTCCAGCCATGAATAAATTAAAAACACAAAGTGGTGTACATTATGCCAGACTCCAACATTATCCAATCCAAATATACATCTCAATTGTCACTCAGACCTAAAAATAGAAAGAAACAGCTTGATCCTGTTTTAGAATTTTGGGTACTTCATGGGAGTGTGAACATAATAATTTATACACAGGTAAAAAATTCGCGAAGTCTTCTTGTGGACTCCGCGAATTTGAGATATATTGACAACACCTGAATAGCTCTGCAATGTCAGTTTTATCTGCAATTGCTATTATAGAAACTTAAAATTTAGAAGCATATTTGGTGAAGTGGTTATGCATGTACCTCTATATATCTGGTTGATTTACTTAAAATTGGCAATCTTTATTTTGAGCAGACAATCTTTATTTTGAGCAAATGATTGATAAGATTTATCCCTCTAAACTGAACAGGGCTAATTCCTCGGATATTGCAGCACCCATTTTTAGATTTAAATATGTCGGTCTCTAACGGTATAATCTCATCAAATATAGACGATAAATTTAAATATTGTAAATTTCCCGTTCTTAGACGGGGATGTCCTCCTTTCTCCTTCAGATGTAGTGTACGTTTCTTGCACACCAGACAAAGAAATCTGTGATTTTATCCTGGGATAGAAATTTATGTTCTGACCCTGGTGTTCCGACCCAGGCAACTATTATAAATGCGCTTCAATTCTATTCAACTGCCGGAACTACTTCCGCACTACTTTTATTTTGTAAACAATATACATGTGCGAGCTGTCAAAACTAACCGGAGGTGTTGTGCAAGAAAAAGAATCCAATATGGGGTTCTGTTGTAGATTTGCGTTTCCAACCCTCGGGATGACCGTGCTGAGCGGAACCTCGGCGTAACCTCGGTTCCGCTAAGCACGGTCATCCCTCGGGTTGGAAACGCTCATCTACAACAGAACCCAATATTGGATTCTTATAGTCTCAGCGTGTTCGTTTCGCTTGAGTTTCATCTAATTTGACGATTTTAATAATCGGAATAATCTTCTAACTGCTAAGCTTTTTTCATTATAAACTTCGGAAAGCATTTTCTAAATTATATTGACGGCACTCTGAACTAGTCGACCTTAAAGACACTTCTGCAACGGGGCATATCAGAACCAGATTTTTTGATATTTGGTTTATAAATTTCGAAAAATTATGGGGAAATCTGATTTTCAGAATCAATTCAAAAAGGTCATAAAACGCCATAAAAGAATGGGGTATAATATAAGTATTATACAGCAAACTACATGTCTAGTTTTTAACCCAGTTGTGGTTGATGATTATGTCTCCCTGTTTCATTGAACGACGGGGATCATGTCTCTGACTCGATGACGGCCCCAACTTATATATTTTAAGAATTAAAATAATGCTCGGGCAAGCAGTACTGTTCGGACGAGCCTGTGTTTGTGCGCAGTCTCGTCCAGGCTGTATTGTTCCCACAAATATGCGGGCAATGGTTTTCCAGATGACGCGTCACTGGCTTGCCCTTTGTAGCGAATTGGCGCGAGATTTTGATGTTGCTTACGTTCTGTCTGTTTTCATATTGTTTATTTCTTTTGAAATTTATAGCGACTTCCGCAATGTAGTTTCCGGTGTATTTCGGCTAATTTGAAGAGGGCCACTGGCCAAAATATTAAATTTTAGTGGAAATGTGAAATTAATCATATTTTCCTTCCCTCCGGAAGAGTTTATGTATCTACTTCTACTTCTACTTTTTTATCGTGTAAAATATCAATCCTGTGAAAATGGAATACACGGATCAGACATGTGCCATTAAACAGGAGATAAGTACAATGTAGAAAGACTCGGTACATGTGTCATTAAACGGGAGATACGTACAATGTAGACAGACTCGGTACCGGAGCCATGCGGAATTCTTGGATTGGTGTTCAAAGTAGTCTGTGATATCAAAGAGTTTCCTTAAGAAATGGACATTGCATATGGATGCAGGAAATACTGAGTGTACAAAATGTGACTTTGTCAAGATAGATGCATCGCGTAAGTTAATGGAGATAGCAGAATGTGCTTCCATCAAGAAAGACGGTGAACTGGAAGATAAAATCAATAACTTCTATAGACGTATGTCACCGACGCGAAGGAAGGAGGGTGGTGAATGGACTTCGGAGCAAAGAGTGTGGCTGGAAGAGAACTAGAAAAGCACAACAGTAATAATCAGATAGGGAAATATCTTCTTGTAATGAATATACTGTCAAGAATATCAAAATGATGGCTATAGGTGTTTAGTAATTGTCTATAAGATACACAAATGTATCATGAACCTGTGGGAGTAGATCTTGTTCAATGCATGTGCAAAAGCAAGCATTTATACTGTCATCTTCTTGATGGGGAAATGAGGGTACAGACATTATCGGATACTCGGCTTACTTCATGAGCTACAGAGGCAGAGCTGCAAGCTGCTTCTGATAGATACAAAGTCGACATATATGTTTTCCTTAGTAGGCGGTTCAGTGGATTGTTGGAATTTGGCAAAGAGAATACCTGTCGTGTGGAAGAGACAAAAGAGTCTCTGCATATGCTTCTTGAAAACAACCCTTTCTGTATAGTAATTGTGACTGAACGTGACATATTAGTACTAGTCACATTGATAGAAAGCTCCAGATGCATGATTGGCTCCACATCATATATTGACAACAGGAAGTAATGGGAAGCTCCAACCGGTAGTAAGATTTGCTCAGCCAAAAAGCACGTGAAAACTAAACCAAAGAGTAAATCGGTTGCCATGAAGAATGCACGTGATGCAAGAAGCGTAATTTCAGACAGGATAAAGATTAAATTCTTCAAACAGAATCTTCAAGCAGAAGAGAAGGTTTAAAATCTCCCTTCTAAAAATAAAATTTACAACGTGAATTTGTTATCAGACCTTGATGTGTGGGAAAGGAGAATCGGCTTCGAGGGTATTTCTACGGCTTGGAGACTGAGAAGGGGGAAGGCAAGGATAACTCCTCAACAAATTCAAGAAGAAACCCATGAGTACTTTCTCGCCAAGTGAGGGGAGGGATGAAAGCATTGACCTCTATATAGAACTTGTGAAGAGTAAAGTAGTATCTAGCTTGCAAAAGCATGGACAGCTGAATCGTTCGGAACTAGAAAACGACGCATTCTACGAATCCTGCACAATGATGGTATTATCATTCGCCCAGCAGACAAGGGATCTGGTATTGTTGCGATGGACAGAGAGATGTACATAAGTCACTGATAGATGAAGTTGAGAAAATAAATCTTACAGCAACACTGATACTGACCATAACAAGCGAGTCTTAAGATTGTGAAAGGGGTAATAAATAGGATTTACTTCCAAGGTTACAACCCTAAAGAAATGCAACAATATTTGGTACCAAGCTACTCAGGACCAGTTGAGCTGAAGGTTAACCCTAAACTACCCAAAGGCGTTACTAAGGACAATTGTAATAGATCTGGGTACAACAACTGAAAGGATAGCAGAAGACGAGTAAATGGGTTTGTGGAGTCGTAACCTAGATACCTAAGGGACACAACTGGCGTTATACAGAAGCTAAGTGAAATTCAAGACCCCCTTCCGGAAAACAGTGTTTCGTTCCGTTTTGACGCCCAGAAACTCTATCCGGCAATCCCACAAAAAGAAGAACTAGACGCGCGCGGAAAAGACCTGGAAGCTAGAACAGATTCACTTGTACGAGGAAGCTCCTCTAATGAAATGCTGGATGTTATTAGGACATTACTGGACATTACTGGAAAAACAACAATTTCAGTCTAAGAGGTAGCCATTATGTACAGACAGACGGTGTGGTAATAGATTCGAAACTGGGCAAGGATTGCGCTTGCTGATCAGAATCGGAATTTTTGCTGGTGACGCGTCAAATGACATTCATACACCAGGACCTGTAATATGGTAAGTTGGTCCTTAGCCCTCACCAAAGAGATTAACTTAGCTACACTCTCCTCTGCACCTTCAGCAGTAGATATGATCGAATCGGGAAGGGCATTCCAGTCTCTAATGGTTCGGGAAAAGAACGATTTCTTATAAATGTCATTTCTAGCAGTAGGGGTCTGAAACGCGAGTGAATGATGATTTCTACAGTGCCTATCTGAGGGAACAAGGTCAACTGTCGGAATGCTGGTAGCACCCTTTAGACTTTTGTATAAGAATATGAGCCTACTGTCTCCTCTCCATTTCTTGAGAGATTCCCATCTTACCTATTTCGATGGTTTGATCAGTCAGATTTACCCCCCAGAACTTCAGTTAAATGAAGCAAATTCTTCTGATACCGAGGCCTCGTTTTTGGATTTACATCTATCTATTGTAGATGGATTTGTTTCGTGCAAAATTTATGATAAACGCGATGACTTTGATTTTGAGATTGTAAATTTTCCTTTTTTGGATGGTGATGTTCCTCGTGCGCCATCCTATGGCGTTTATATTTCGCAATTAATTCGATTTGCTAGAGTGTGTAGTCATGTAACTGACTTCAACACTCGTAATAAATTATTAATTATTATTGGCCATTTTCTTTTTATTTTGGATGGCCATTTTGGTTGAAAGTAACTGTCCTTATGGCCTTCCTTTGTTTAGGTTTCCATTTTGGTCTGGTCGCTTCATGTTTGTGTTTCTTTCCCTTTGGTGTCTTTGATGGGTGGAGTAAGTTAATTGTATCGATTCCTGATCTTTGTTTTACTTCTACTTTTAATGTTCATAGAATTTCAGCCATCCTCCAAGTTTCAAACCAGTAATTGCTTGTTACAAATCTAGCAGGTCTATCCTGTACTTTTTCAATTTCTTCATTAATGATCACTCCACTTGGGTCCGAGATGCAACTACCGTATTCCAAGTTTGAGCGAACAAGTCCCTTATATGCTGTCTCCTTCACATCCCGAGGACACCAATGAAGATTTCGCCTCAGGAAACCAAGTATTCTTTTCGCATTAGTATACATGTTGCTAATGTGTGCATTCCATCTTAAATCGTAAGTGTTTGTCACATCAAGGTTTTTAATTGAGTTAACATTTTCGAGGATGTTCCCACTAAGATGTAAGAAGACTCAATTTTATCTTCCTCATTATCTGCATATCTGATTAACGGACTGAAATATTCTATCTATATCCTTCTGAAGTTTCACTGAGTCTTCTGTATCTTCTGTATTATTAAGTCTTCTGCTGGAAAGAATGAGGGCGCATTTGCGAGATGTGAGGCTCCAGAAAGAGAAAATCAATAATGTCATACTTTAGGGACATCTACGGCGATTGTGACTTAGGATTCAGCATACTTGAGAAACTACAGTTCGACTCACACGGGCTGGCATCGGTAGCTTAACCGGATGCGCGTCTGTCTGGTGATAAGAAGGACACGGGTTCGAAACCTACCGGGGTCGTCAACATTCTTTCGTGGAGATTCATCATGAAATCTTTTCTACGGCCATTCTCTCCTTTCCGCTGATTCAAGATGGGCAGTTGTCAGTTTCTGGTGAAAGCATGTGCATTGTAATGACCATAGAAAAGATTCCATGATCGATCAAGAATGTTGCCGACCCCGGCAGGTTTCGCACCCGCGTCCTCATGATCACCAGTCAGACGCGTATCCGACTGAGCTACCAAACCCGGCTGTCGAGTCCTCACCGTTCTTTCATACCTATGATGCCGTGTGACGTATTAGTTGGAATGATACGTTCAACTCTTCTGTCGCGGTTTATTTTTGTTATGATTTGTCTTTGAGTGTCTGTATCGCTTATTATTTTGTTTTGTTTAGCCAGTTAGCCATTTTGTGGGATCGTTACTGTCCTTTTGGCTTTCCACTATTGATGTTTCCATTAGGGTCTAGTTATTTCTTGTTTTTGTTTTTTCCCTTTGATGTCTCTGATGGGAGTTGTGAGTTAATTATTGTTTCGATTCCTGACCATTGCCTTCACGTCTACTTTACAATTTTACATGGCTTGAAGAAATATATGGGCTGCAGGATGCTTCCACGCAGAGCTGAAACCAACCGCACATGAGTACTGGTAACCCACTTAGAGGATCTAATAGAAGTGAAGGTTATGATCAGGAATCAAAACAATTAACCTACAGCTCCCACCAGAGACACCAACGAGAAAGAAACACAGACATGAAACAACAGACCCTAATAGAAACATCAGTAGCGGAAAGCCAAAAGGACAAGTACTTACCCCCAAAATGCCCAATTGGCTATCGAAAACAAAATAATATAAGCGATACAAACACTCAAAAACAAACCATAACAAAAATTAACCGCGACAGAAGAACCGCCTTGGAACGGTCAGTGAAACGAATTCCACTAGGGGGCCACAATCCGCACCCGTACTTCCGTCGCGATTTAGAAAAATAATTTGTTCAGTCCGCATGAAAAATTGAAGTAAAACAAAGATCAGGAATCGATAAAATTAACTTACTCCACCCATCAAAGACACCAAAGGGAAAGAAACACAAACATGAAGCGACCAGACAATAATGAAAAACTAAACAAAGGAAGGCCATAAGGACAGTTACTTTCAACCAAAATGGCCAAATGGCCATCCAAAATAAAAGACACAAGTGATACACACAGTAAGTAACAAACAACAACATAAATAAACCTGCCCAGGCTTCCCAGGCAAATTGATGCGAGTCGAATCGTCCATGCATATAATCCCTATTGGTTCCATTGGGCGGCAAAATATCCTGATCGTTGTTTTACTTCTACTTTGCGATGTCATTTCATCTCAGTATCGGGTAAGAGTCCCACAAAGTTGGAAGCAACGTCTCAAAATGAACTAAATAGTGTTTACGTTGACGTTAAACCTCAAATCAAACAAACAAATCTATTGTACAATTGCATGTTTAATCTGTCAAAACAAACTATTGTTTTATGCCACAAATTGTGTAGATTTTCAGGAACGACAATGGTAGCCTATCGAACAGTCTGTGTCGTTTCCTTGGCTCTATTCAGCACAGCTTTGGGACTTGCGAACAACCGTCTTTACAACAGCTGGAATAAAGCATCAGGTAAACTAAAAGATGCAGCAGATGATATACATATGCTTATTCAGCACTTACTAGACAGTTGATGTGCATGTATTCGGAAAACATCGCGTGTCATCCCAATTTATTTCGCGACTCTTGGCGTAGCTTTTTTGTTGTTATTTTTTGTTTAATATAATAATTTTATATGATATGGCTGCTCGTTAAAACCACAAACTTGCCAGGTAAGTTTATTTGCCGGTGCTATCAAATGTTATGTTCCAAATTTCTACAATGAAACTTGATTACTGAGGTATACAGCCACATGTGAGCCGAATAATAGAAGATATGTTGCAAACAATATTTGAACTAAGGGTGACGACTTTTGCCCTGAAAAATCTAATTAAGTCATATACTTGTTTTTGTTTATTTATTTTGAGGATGAACGTACCAGTCATTACTGTATAGGTCATTTTGGAGACGTTGCTTCTAATTTTGTGGGACTGTTGCTCGATACTGAGTTAAACAAGAGGCCCCTGGGCCACTATGCTTACCAGAGCTCAGGGGTCACAACCCACAGGCAGCAATGTATTTTAATTATCATGGAAGCCCTGCGGCCAAGGATGCTACAGATAAAATTTGGACCTAATCAGCCTAGTGGCTTCAGAGGTCTGATATTGCTTGAATGTGTTGTTACAGGATAACAGATGACAATAATTGACAATTTCCAATCTCTTGCAATCATTAGGCCTAAAAGAACATTATTAAAGTAACATTTCTATGGTAGTTTGGACAAAATATCTTGAAAAGCATAAATGTCAGTTTCCAATTTTCCCCATTATAAGTCAATCGAAACTCTTAACTTGCTATCGCAAACAAAAGAAAGAGCGCAATTTCGTAAACCAGAGCTCAGGTGGGCACCGCCCAATGGCAGCCATGTATTTTCACATGATATGATTTTAATCTACCAATTATAAAGTCTCCCAAACAAACCCCATACCCAAATGAGCACTTATGTGGACTGTATCTGAAATATTAGGTGTTTTTTAAAGTAGAGAGGGTGGGGCATTAACCCAGTGGAGCCCTGGTTGGTGTCATTAAATGCACCTTATCAAAAGAAACAGAATAGAAGTGGAGGCAATGATCAGGAATCGATACAATCAACCCACAGCCCCCATCAGAGATACAAAAGGGAAATAAATACAAACATGAAACAACAGAATGATCAGGAATCGATACAATCAACCCACAGCTCCCTTCAGAGACACCAAAGGGAAAGAAACTCATACATGAAACAACAGACCTTATAGAAACATCAATAGCGGAAAGCCAAAAGGACAGTTACTTTCCCACAAAATGACAAATACCTATCCAAAATAAAATAATATAAGTGACACAAACACCCAAAGACAAACTATAACAAAAATAAACCGTAACAGAAGAACCGCCTTGGAACGCTCAGCGGAAACTACTGAGCCCTTAAGACATTTTAGTTCAAACAGCTCCCTATCAAAGTGTCTCAAATCGTTCCGCTAAAATTAAACAAATGGCCACCAGAGTTAATAATCGAGAAAAATATTTAATCAACAACTCCTATACACTGGGCCAATTACATTCAAACTTCTGTTTGAAGGCGGTTCAAGGCGTTCCAAGGCGGTTCTTCTGTGGCGATTTGTTTGTGTTGTTGTTTGTTGCTTACTGTGTGTATCACTTGTGTCTTTTAATTTTGGACGGCCATATGGCCATTTTGTGGGAAAGTAACTGTCCTTATGGCCTTCCTTTGTTTAGGTTTCCATTATGGTCCGGTCGCTTAATGTTTGTATTTCTTTCCCTTTGGTGTCTTTGATGGGTGGAGTAAGTTAATTGCATCGATTCCTGATCTTTGTTGTATTTCTACTTTTCATATGAATGTTCTTCGGTGACCGTCTACAAAATAACTGTAATCGTTTCCCTCCGGTGATCGAAAAGGCCATCAAAACTTAAAATATATACACGTCAGTAATTTGCTATAAAAACCAACTCGTCATAAACATTGCCTTCAAACTTCAACGGAATGTTGCCTAGGTCGCGCCCCCAAAAAAAGATTGTGCTGCGAGGTGCTTCCACGCAGAACTGAAACTGGCCACACACGAGTATTGGTAAACCGCTGAGACGGATTAAAAAGTAGAAGTAAAACAAAGATCAGGAATCGATACAATTAGCTTACTCAACACATCAAAGACACCAAAGGGAAAGAAACACAGACATTAAGCGACCAGACCATAATGGAAGCCTAAACAAAGGAAGGCCATAAGGACAGTTACTTTCCCACAAAATGGCCATATGGCCATCCAAAATAAAAAGACACAAGTGATACACTGCCTGCCAAGGCAACTTGTATGAGTCAGTCAGTCCGATGCATATATTTATGTTCTAGAAAGGGTTATCCCTTGGGAGCAAGGAGTACACCACATAACTAGAAAGTAGAAGTAAAACAAAGATCAGGAATCGATACAATTAACTTACTCCACCCATCAAAGACACCAAAGGGAAAGAAACATGAAGCGACCAGACCATAATGGAAACCTAAACAAAGGAAGGCCATAAGGACACTTACTTTCCCACTAAATGGCCATCCAAAATAAAAAGACACAAGTGATACACACAGTAAGTAACAAACAACATAAATAAACCGGAACAGAAGAACCGCCTTGGAACGGTCAGTGGAAAGAATTCCACGGGGTTGGGGGGGCTTATATAGATTTTACATGGCCATAATCTTCGCCCTACCTCTGTCGCGATATACACTAATTTTGTTTAGTCCGCATGAAAGCTTCCTAACTCATCAGTCTAACATCTCCGAGAACATACAAATATGGAGTGTATGTTTTTAGTGTATAAGCCTTTTGGTGCCATTGGGCGGCAGGGCTTGAGAAGTCATTTCATCTCAATGTCTCAAATTGGAAGCAACGTCTCCACAACGACCTAAAATGTGTTGACAGGGACGTTAAAACTCAGCTCAAACAACACAGTTGTCAAGCTAGCGCTCTATCAAAACTAAAAATTAAAATCAATTATCTTGGCTGAACAAAATGGCCATGAGTGCAACAAAAAGAAATAAATAAACTCCGCCTATACCCCTGAGCCAATTTCATTTGAACTATATAGGAATGTTGCTTACGTGGCCCTCTATACAAAAGCTAAACCAATTCCGCGCTAATGAACAAAATGGACACCACATTTAAAAATACCTAACCCTCTGCAATTTGCTTTAAATGCGAATGTCTCCTAATCCCTTTGGACACCTTCATATGAATGTTGCGAAGATAATGTTTTACCAAATAGCTTCAACCCTTCACTTCTACTCTGGTATTAAGTATTTCAAATAGCTTTTGTGTATATCCAAAATAGAAGTAGAGGCAATGATCAGAAATCGATACAATCAACCCATAGCTCCCATCAGAGACACCAAAGGGAAAGAAACACAAACATGCAGCAACAGACCCAACGGAAACACCAACAGCGGAAAGCCAAAAGGACAGTTACTTTCCCACAAAATGGCAAACAGGCTATCCAAAATAAA
This sequence comes from Lucinisca nassula, assembly GCA_963580285.1. Taxonomy (NCBI): domain Eukaryota; kingdom Metazoa; phylum Mollusca; class Bivalvia; order Lucinida; family Lucinidae; genus Lucinisca; species Lucinisca nassula. Next base: position 97,332,051 of record OY757011.1, read on the forward strand.
ATAACACTAGCGACACAAACACCTAAAGACAAACCATAACGAAAATAAATCGCGACAGAAGAACCGCCTTGGAACGGTCAGCGGAATCGAATTCCACTGGGGGGGGGGGGGGGGGCTTAAATCGATTTTACTTGGCCACAATCCTCGCCCTTATTTCCATCGCGATTAAGACAAATAATTTGTTCAGTCCGCATGATGAGTTACATCAGTGCAACATCTCCGTGAACACAAATAATCAAACAACCACAGAGATGAAAAAACGGTGAGGACTCGACAGCAAGAAACCACTGAAATGCTGGAGCATAAGAAAACCAACAGTTAGACTCCGGTGGGCCCGACCAGAGATAGAGCATCAGGCATCAGCCAAAATTACTTTGAATTAGATCTCTCTAACTCTCAATAAGCCTTTACACTGGAACCGTCATAGAATCTTGGGCCTGACCCACCGGCGTGCAATTAAAGAGGGAAGCAAAGTTGTCAACCGTGATTGGGTTAACTTCCAAACATTTATTATCTGTTTTACATGTAGTATCCGACTTTGATAAATCTTCTTCAGCTTTATTTTCTTTTTGATTAGCATGATGTGTCAACAATTTCAGGAGCTGACATTTTACTGAGAGAGAAACGAGCGAAGAGCATCACAGCAGTAGGTAAGCATGATTATACGAATAGAGGATCTTACACGTGTGTTCATGTATTATTGAATTTATTAAACGGGTTGAGAATAAGGGATAAAATGCGGGGCTTCGACGAGCACTTTATCCTTTCCTTCAACGAGTTTAATAAATTGAAGGGGTTAGTGCAAGAAGTGGCCTAAGTCACATTTTTATAATTTCGAGAAAAACGCGAAAAACAAAATATTTTGAAAACTTCTATATTTTTCATACTTGAATTTAAATAAATTCTTCTGATGTGTTATCGTGTCATCTGAAATGGTGCAGAAATTGTATAAATAGTTCTGAGTATATCACAGTTATTTATTTGTTACAATAATGGTTTAGTGCAAGAAGGGGCCTACGTCCAGGATTTATTGGACTTAGGCACCTTCTTGCACTTAACAAATACAACCATGTTTTCTCTATTAAAAGCAGAAACCTATGTCATTTAGTTGAACATGTTTATTTTATCGTATCAAGACTCTTTATTAGTTTATTATAACAAAAATCTGAAACAAATGAACAATGCATTCAATGGAATCTCAAAGCTTTATGTTGTACCAAAGAAATGACATTGGACTTAGGACCCTACCAAAAATTTTATTAACCGTCATTTTTAATGTCAGTAAAGAAATAAGCTTTAGCAAACTATATATCAGATAGTAGATCAGGAAGAAATCTGTTTTGGTCTATAAAAAATTCGAATGAGGTTTTAAATAAATTGAAATCTAGACATTTTCGTGCTTCTAGTCTGTCTACCTACGATTTTTCCACTCTTTACACTACACTTCCTCATAATCTTATAAAAGAAAAGCTTAATGATTTAATTGAATGGACTTTTCACAGAGAAGATTCTCTCTATCTTGCATGTAATGTCAGAAATGCATTTTTCACTTCTAAAGAGCATAAGAATTATACACTTTGGTCATGTCAGAAAGTGTGTGATGCCCTCACCTTTCTACTTGACAATATTTATATTAGATTCGGTACTAAGTTATTTAGACAAATTGTGGGTATTCCGATGGGTACTAATTGCGCACCTCTTGTGGCTGATCTGTTCTTGTATTGTTATGAAAGAGACTTCATTTTGTCGCTTTCCATTGATAACCAATCTGAAATTATTGAAGCTTTTAGCTCTACTTCTAGATATTTAGATGATTTATTAAATATTGATAATACCTATTTTGATGGTTTGATCAGTCAGATTTACCCCCTTGAACTTCAGTTAAATAAAGCAAATTCTTCTGATACCGAGGCCCCGTTTTTGGATTTACATCTGTCTATTGTAGATGGATTTGTTTCGTGCAAAATTTATGATAAACGCGATGACTTTGATTTTGAGATTGTAAATTTTCCTTTTTTGGATGGTGATGTTCCTCGTGCGCCATCCTATAGCGTTTATATTTCGCAATTAATTCGATTTGCTAGAGTGTGTAGTCATGTAACTGACTTCAACACTCGTAATAAATTATTAACGGCTAAACTCCTTAATCAGGGTTATCGGTACCATAAACTACGCAAAGCCTTTTCAAAATTTTATAGACGCCATTCTGATTTAATTTCAAAATTCAATATTGGACTTAAATCTCTTCTGCAACAAGGTCTATCGGAACCCGAATTTTATGGTGACTTAGCATATAAATTCAGAAAAATATATAACCGCAATGACTTCAGCACCCAATTTCGTAAAATCATTCTTCGATATAAAAAGATTGGGTACAACATGGATATTATACGACAGACTGCATGCATGGTAGTTAACCCAATCACGGTTGGCAACTTTGCTTCCCTCTTTAATTGCACGCCGGTGGGTCAGGCCTCAGATTCTATGACGGCTCCAACGTAAAGGCTTATTGAGAATTAGAGAGATCTAATTCAAGGTAATGTTGGTTGGTGCCTGATGCTCTGTCTCTGGTCGGGCTCATCGGAGTCTAACTGTTGGTTTTCTTTTGCTCCAGCATTTCAGTGGTTTCTTGCTGTCGAGTCCTCACCGTTGTCTCACCTCTGTGGTTCTTTGATTTTTGTGTTCACGGAGATGTTGCACTGATGAGTTAGGAGGCCTTCATGCGGACTGAACAAATTATTTGTCTAAATCGCGACGGAAGTAAGGGCGAGGATTGTGGCCACGTAAAATCGATTTAAGCCCCCCAGTGGAAATCTTCCACTGACCGTTCCAAGGCGGCTCTTCTGTGGCGATTTATTTATGTTGTTGTTTGTTACTTACTGTGTGTATCACTTGTGTCTTTTGGTTTTGGATGGCCATATGGCCATTTTGTGGGAAAGTAACTGTCCTTATGGCCTTCCTTTGTTTGGGTTTCCATTATGGTCTGGTCGCTTAATGTTTGTATTTCTTTCCCTTTGGTGTCTTTTATGGGTGGAGTAAGTTAATTGTATCAATTCCTGATCTTTGTTTTACTTCTACTCGATATGATGTATTTGAAAATGATAATATCCCAGATTTTTCCAAAACGACTTGGGACCCCTTCAATCATTGGTATAGAGGATCTTACATGACTGTCCATGTATTAATTAATTTATTTAACTCGTTGAGGCAGCCTGATTCTGTCTATCGTATGATATTTAAAACGCATTTTACTCCTGCTTTTTTATCGAAGATGTCAATATTCCGCCATTAGTAAACGTCACGGGGCCTATCTAACTAATTTGCATATTTAATCCACTGGTGGATTATCGAATTTATTACAACCATAGTGTAGTTTGTATTTTACTTTTGGTCCTTTGAGATCAGCGTGAATATTTTGAGAAATCAGAAATAAATTATTGGTTTAGACTCATGTTCTAGACAGGTTTTAATTTTTTGGACCCCAATTTGATTTATACCAGTCTTTGTATCGACTGCCTATTCGAAATTTGCAAAATTGCAGTATGTTTCCTCTGGCTTTCTTTGCCGGATCATTATAGGGTCACTGATGAGGCTTTATTAGCCGAAACTACGTAGTATGACCCATCTTCTTTCTTATGAATGTTTTCATTGCTCTTAAAGGAACTCATATTTGATTCTTATTACATTCTCAGTGATAAATATGAATACTGAATGATAAGTAATGAAAGAGAAAATCTGAGGAGCAGTCCTGCTAATATCAATTATGAAAATTGGTGAAATTATTCTTATGATACTCCAAGCATTGATTTTGTGTACTAGTTAGATCTGCTCATTGAGACGGGTCAAACGTGTACCCAGAACCAATGTCTTGGAGAAAAAAATAAATAAATAAAAAGAATGTATATCCCTGCTGTTTTCATCGGTTTTCCCTTTTTGAAGAAAGGTTTGCGGGCTGTTCATAACACGTTCGTGTTGACGTGATATTACTTAAAAGTAGAACCCTGATTTATCCGTTAGACAATGCAATGACGTCACGCAAAGCATTAATTATGCACGCAACTATTCTGTTCAAATGTATGTGTTTTGAAGACAAAACTTCTGACAATGTTCATCTATCTCTTGTGACTGTTCTGCCTCTACGTTTTCCATACGTTTTATCTCTGACTGCAGCTTGTTTCTCTCCCTTGACAGGAAGTGGTTTACATCCCTTGTCGAAACAGCCTCCAGTATCTTCAGAGTAATCCCTAAACTAATTCTGGCTATATCTCTTCTTTTTGCAATGCTGACATTGTGTTATTCTGTTCTTATGTTCAGAAACTTATTTTAACTGACTGTCAAGTGAGTGTGTCTGGTAGGCTGGCCATTTCATTTTCTTTTCCGGCTAGAAGCCGTACATCATGCTCCACAGTTGATTCCTCAAGATGTTATTCTCTTTTTCTCTTTTCAGCAATGATCTGTAAAACGACTATTTTCTTCTTGGTTTGGCTGAGTTGTACCTATACATACCATTCTATTAGAGCCCTTGTTTAGTTTACGGATATTCTCAGTTTGGATTTTTACTTTCTTCTTCATACGACTGATGGCGTCTTGTAATGTTAGGCTCTCTTCTTCTAACGTCAGGCTGGTCTCTTCATAATCGTCTTCAAGAGTAGTCATAAGGTTGTTGAATTTGCCAAACAGCGACGAGTTGCGGCTACATGTGCCGCCCGAAGCTGCTGTTTCAGGCTTATGCTGTCATGCTGTGCTATTGTGAGTCTATCGTGTAATGACACTTTTCTAGCAAATGTGCATATTGTTTCTTTTGCTTTCTTCAGTTAGCATCCTCATTTGCTATATTATTTCTGTGAAAATTGAAAAGGCAAAACGACCATAAACTGATACAATCGGATCCCAAATCCCCGTCCCCACAATATCACAAGGGAAATAGTTCGAAACATGGACCGGTCAGTAAAATAGGGGTGGGCTTAAGTTTACTTTATGGGATCCCAACCAATGAAGGATCTAATCTGGGTTCTGATTGCTTCTTTCTAATACGATTGTGTATAAAACATGCAACTCATTTTCAATAACATCCGTTTTTGACTCTGTTGAGTTGAGTTTCTGTATCAATATTTCTTCTGTCTTTTTATGTTTAAGAAGTTTCCGGTAACCTTTCTAAAGCTGTCTGTCCCAGTCTTCACGGTCCGCAAGAAGGCGTTTATCTAATTCAGTTCTCGTTTGTTGTAACTTCTCAAACCGTGACATGGTTGCTTGTAGCTTATTTTGAATCGACCTAAGCTCTGAGCGTATATTCTCCCTCGTGACACTTTCTCAAAAATATTCCCCTGCACGGCAGACTCTGCTTTAGCATTTCAAAGCTGTATGTTTTGTTGCACTGTATACTGCATCAGAGGTTCTTCTTTCAGTTCCACTTCACTCCGAAGGTCCTCAATTCTTGAGTGAAGTTTCTCGTATGTCAGCGAACTTTCAACCTTTTTCACAGCCAGCCTGTCTTTCGTGCATACAACTGGCGATGAGACGCGCTCAGTTTCAAAGAACTGCTTCAAAGCGTCGTTTTTGATTTTCGACTGATTTTTCACGAGGTAAGAGCAGTCAAAATTAGTGTGTATGGCATGCTGAATATCGGAATCAGACTGCCTATACATGTCCAACCCAGAGGTGTTAACCTGATGATAAGTTCCCCTGGTTTTCCCTCATGTCTTCTATGGCCGAGAGAAGTTCTGCCCAGTCGAATCGTATTAAATTGTCAACGACAGGCCTTCTTGGTGAAGATGGGATGTCGATCTCTCTCGGATAAGGCCACTGCTGTATGTACTTGTTCCAGTCGACGACAGGACTCTTTAACTCAGTATTATCCAATGAAGCAGTTTCTGTTCGATCGGTTTTGATTGATGCAGCAGTTTATGGTGCAAGAGCATTAGTAAGAAAAGGTCATTCAGGAAAGGTCACAATCAAAGAACGCAACCGTCTCAAGTGACCTAGAGAAAGTAAGAAACATGGAGGCACTAACGGCACAAACAAATAAGACACAGCAAGAGAACGACCGCCTTGTGACGGTTAGTAGCAAAACTATTGGTGGCGCTCATTTCTAGTGCAGTATCAAACATAACAGAAATAACAAATTGATTAGAATGGGTGCTCCCTAGTTCAACAGTCATTCATAATAAAATACACAGTAAAACGTTCAGGTGTAGATAAATACAATCATAAATCAGTGTTGTGGACTCAAAAATAATCCGACGTCAGGGCAGAAGAAAACCATCAGTTAGATCACGAAGATGTGTACGTCATACTCGCACAGTCGTCTTCGCGTACGCGTCTTTCCTATGTGTCATTGCTCTTAGCATCGGTAGTTTGGCTACGCTCCATCGATCTGGCACGCTTCTTTGAATATGTTCTCGATATTGCCACATTCCAGACAAAGTAAATTTCAGGTTTTATGGCCTTCTTTTGTTTCACAGGAGAATGTCCATTGATTGGCATACCTAGCTATTGATAGAGCTGATGCATCAATGGGCTTGCCCGTTGGACCACGCACCGTTTTTGAGGCCACTGTCTATATTCTATGTCAAGCGAAACAGCAAATTCCGCGATATGCTTTGAACGGTATTCGTTATGTTCTCGGAGAGGTTGCGCTGATGAGCTAGATATCCTTCATGCGGATTGAACAACTTATTTTTTAAACTGCGCCAGAACAAATGGCGGAACTGTGACCACGTAAAATTGATATGACTGACCGTTACACGGCCGTTCTTCTGTCGTGTTTTATTATTGCAATAGACTTTTATTGTGTGTATTGCTAATGTCTTACTGTTTTTGATAGCCGTTTGGTCATTTGTGGGAAAGTAACTGTCCTTTTGGCTTTCCGCATGTGGTACTGTGCCTTTGATGTCTTGGATGGGAGATGTGATTGTGTCGATTCCTGACCATTAACTTCACTTCTGTCCCAGAGCAGTCGTTCTTTTGCAGTGTCATACTTGTGATTGGATTTGTGCAGTTTGTTAATGTTCCATCTGTTTTCTTGTGCGCTTCAATGTCATTTACTTTATTTAGGTGACTTGAGATTGCTGCGTTCTTTGATTGTGGCCTTTCCTATATATTTTTTGATAGGACACTCTTTACAGCCGCTCCAATGAAGTGGATCTTAACAATGCCCATAACTTATGTTTAGATAATGATTAACCCTTTTTGTACCAAATGGAATCTTCCCCCTTATACTAGCAGGTGTCCATTTCAAAATTTAGGGGTGTCAGGTTGTGTTTTCATCAAAATCTATTTGGAAAATGACTGAACTTTCAGCAAACAGTGGAGGCCCTGATCAGTAGCGTCTGATCTGGGCCTGCACTGTTTGTCAAGGTACCCCTTTAGGGGTTTCTGCAACTGAATGGCCAATACAAATGCTTTGTTCAATTTGTAAATTGGACCTGCAAAAAACGAAAATTTTAAGATAAAATATTTAGATATTTTTCTTATTTCTGCTCAAAATAAAGATTGTGAAAAACGCCTCGTTAGAACCGCCTCGATTTCTTATTTCTGCTCAAAATATAATTCGATTGTACTCGTTAGAACCGCCTCGATGAGGCGGCTCTAACGAGTACCCACAATCTATTTTAAGAGCATAAATAAGAAAAATTCGTGGTAGATTGTTAAACTACGCAAAGCCTTTGCAAAATGTTATAGACGTTATTCTGATTTCATTTCAAAATTCAATATTGGACCTTTCTACTTGACAATATTTATATTAGATTCGGTACTAAGTTATTTAGACAAATTGGGTATTCCGATGGGTACGAATTGCGCACCTTTTGTGGCTGATCTGTTCTTGTATTGTCATGAAAGAGACTTCATTTTGTCGCTTTCCATTGATAGCAAATCTGAAATTATTGAAGCTTTTAGCTCCACTTCTAGATATTCAGATGATTTATTTAATATTAATAATACCTATTTCGACGGTTTGATCAGTCAGATTTACCCCCCAAGAACTTCAGTTAAATAAAGCAAATTCTTCTGATACCGAGGCCCCGTTTTTGGATTTACATCTTTCTATTGTAGATGGCTTTGTTTCGTGCAAAATTTATGATAAACGCGATGACTTTGATTTTGAGACTGTAAATTTTTCTTTTTTGGATGGTGATGTTCCTCGTGCGCCATCCTATGGCGTTTATATTTCGCAATTAATTCGATTTGCTAGAGTGTGTAGTCATGAAACTGACTTCAACACTCGTAATAAATTATTAACGGCTAAACTCCTGAATCAGGGTTATAGGTACCATAAACTTCGCAAAGCCTTTTCAAAATTTTATAGACGCCATTCTGATTTATTTTCAAAATTCAATATTGGACTTAAATCTCTTCTGCAACAAGGTCTATCGGAACCCGACTTTTATGGTGACTTAGTATATAAATTCAGAAAAATATATAACCGCAATGACTTCAGCACCCAATTTCGTAAAATCATTCTTCGATATAAAAAAGATTGGGTACAACATGGATGCTATACGACAGACTGCATGCATGGTAGTTAACCCAATCACGGTTGGCAACTTTGCTTCCCTCTTTAAATGCACGCCGGTGGGTCAGGCCTCAGATTTTATGACGGCTCCAACGTAAAGGCTTATTGAGAAATAGAGAGATCTAATTCAAGGTAATGTTGGTTGGTGCCTGATGCTCTGTCTCTGGTCGGGCTCATCGGAGTCTAACTGTTGGTTTTCTTCTGCTCCAGCATTTCAGTGGTTTCTTGCTGTGGAGTCCTCACCGTTGTCTCACCTCTGTGGTTCTTTGATTTTTTGTGTTCACGGAGATGTTGCACTGATGAGTTAGGAGGCCTTCATGCGGACTGAACAAATTATTTGTCTCAATCGCGACGGAAGTAAGGGCGAGGATTGTGGCCACGTAAAATCGATTTAAGCCCCCCAGTGGAAATCTTTCACTGACCGTTCCAAGGCGGTTCTTCTGTGGCGGTTTATTTATGGTGTTGTTTGTTACTTACTGTGTGTATCACTTGTGTCTTTTTATTTTGGATGGACATATGGCCATTTTGTGGGAAAGTAACTGTCCTTATGGCCTTCCTTTGTTTAGGTTTCCATTATGGTCTGGTCGCTTAATGTTTGTGTTTCTTTCCCTTTGGTGTCTTTGATGGTTGGAGTAAGTTAATTGTATCGATTCCTGATCTTTGTTTTACTTCTACTTTTAATATCTTCTGCAACAAGGTCTATCGGAACCCAAATTATATGGTGACTTAGTATATAAATTCAATTTCGTAAAATCATTCTTCGATATAAAAAGATTGGGTACAACATAATCGTTATACGACAGACTGCATGCATATTGGTTAACCCAATCACGGTTGACAACTTTGCTTCCCTCTTTAATTGCATGCCGGTGGGTCAGGCCTCAGATTCTATGACGGGTCCAGCGTAAAGGCTTATGTTGATTGGTACCTGATGTTCTGTCTCTGGTCGGGCCCACCGGAGTCTAACTTTTGGTTTTCTTTTGCTCCAGCATTTCAGTGGTTACTTGCTGTCGAGTCCTCACCGTTGTTTCATCTCTGTGGTTCTTTGATTTTTGTGTTCACGGAGATGTTGCACTGATGAGTTAGGAGGCCTTCATGCGGACACATTATTTGTCTTAATCGCGACGGAAGTAAGGTCGAGGATTGTGGCCACGTAAACTCGATTTAACCCCCCCCCCCCCCCCGTGGAATTCGTTTCCGCTGACCGTTCCAGGGCGGTTCTTCTGTTGCGATTTTTTTTGTTATGGTTTGTCTTTGGGTGTTTGTGTCGCCTATATTGTTTTTTTTTTGGCTAGCCTATTGGCCATTTTGTGGGAAAGTAACTGTCCTTTTGGCCTTCCGCTATTGATGTTTCCATTAGGGTCTGTTGTTTCATGTTTGTGTTTCTTTCCCTTTGGTGTCTCTGTGGGGAGCTGTGGGTTAATTGTATCGATTCCTGATCATTGCCTCCACTTCTAGTTTACCCCTGTAAACCTCAGTGTTAGTGTATAAAGGTGGGGTTCAAGGGGTCAAAGTTATATAGGCGTGTTTGTGTGATGTAATTACCGCCAAACATTTTGAAAAAATCCGTCTCCCCAACAGTCGTAAAGTTTATGCATTCCCGCGAAAATTCTAGTAAATAATTTTTAACATGAAGTGTAATACAAGGTTTTCTTTTAATATCAAGAGTGATCCTCTTTTTGGACTATCTACAGACGCCAACCGCATGTTTTTGTCCATGTGACTCTCGCTGACCATGTACAAATTTCAGGTACCGATTATTAACTGTAGCGCTTTTTTTTTTCTTTGTGACGTCAGAAAGCGCTGTGTAAAAAGTGAAATAAATCTGGACAGAGTTCGTGAACTGGGTCATCGGCAAATAGTATAGATCCAGATAAGACACCGCATAACGTAGCGTCTGGTCAGGGTCTACACTGTTGGCTTAAAATACTGGAACTGAAGGGTTTAAGTTCAAGTTCTGGACTGTTTTCCCAGACAATCAACCCGCCACTGCTGAGCCCGCTGTCAGTGTTTTTTTTTTTTTAATACAGGTGCCTTGGCATTGAGACAACTTCTGAAAGGAGCGACAGCCGTCAATTCAAAGTACGATAATTACTACAGAAACTTCCATAAAGATGGTGATTACGTAACTGCGCTGAAGGACTTCTACACCATAAAGCCTTCGAGAGTACGCGACCTTAAGTCTCCAGCTACTGGGGTATGTCTTAAACCACGCCCATTTAAGTATATGTACGCAAATGATTCCTCTAAGAGCACCAGTCGAGATAGACTCTATCAAAGTTCATTCAGGTTTCTAACGTTCATAAAGTATATGTATAAGTAATATAGGCTCAACCGATGTTGATCGTTTTTCAATGAACTTTAAAATGAGGGATGATAACATTACGCTAACACATCCGTGCGGCATAGTGCATTCTTTCATGACGCCAAAAGGGTCAGTTTTCTATATTTTTTCTTATTTATGCCCGCAACTTAGGTTAAAGGGGCTCGTTAGAACCACCTCAAGCCTCATTTGACTTCGTTTGAGCATACAGTATGACGTCATAAACTGTGTTAAATGACGTCACATGAGACGACTTAGGTTTTATCACTTTGAATCGCGCAATCGTGCATGTTTGAACATTCCGACATCTTATGGGTAGCATAAAGGTGCACAAAAGTCTCACAAGCCTACAATTTAAAAGGTATTCCATTAGATCTACTTTTATTGCACAGCCTTATATTGCACAGAAATATATTAACCTTATGTTAACATTTCACAGTAATTGCGTTAGCTGTACAGTGGTTTAATATTTCAACATACAGTCGAACTGCAATGACTCGAACACCTTTGGGACCACGAAAATCTGTTCCAGACAGGGGTAGTTCGACTTACTGAGGGTTATTGCCAGGAGGCATAAGGACATACTTTAGGACAGCTTTTCGGAGTTCTATAATGACAAATGTATGCTGTGTGTACTAATTAGTATCGCCTCATCGAGACGATTCTAATGAGTACACACATCATATATTTGCAAGATTAAAGACAAAAAAAGCTAAATTTTACCCTTCCTATTTCTTATGTAGCGAAATTCCCTAGGGACTCAAGAACGGGTTCGACTCAGCCATGGTAAACGAACCATCGGTGTTCGAGCCATCAAAGTTCTACTGTAAAATACACACCCATAACCGCGTATTTGATCTTTTCACATCGACGGAGTCAACATATGACGTCATGAACACCATGCTGACGTTACATATTTGAAGTGTTTTCCTTGGTATTGTATTTATTTCGGGTTCTGTTACAACGCATCGGAAAAAAAAAAAACTATGTTTACCTATTCTAATATTTTCCATCCATAATTTTACCAAGATTTCTGGTTTGAGGGCTGAATTGAAAGCAGAAAACAATTGCGCACATATATATCTATTATCGGCAGGAGCTCCTACTGGATTAAAATATGGTTTATGTCTCTTAATTGGGAGATACGAGGACTGTTCAAATGTGAATGCAAGTAGAACGTTTTCTCATGCACTAATGCGAAAATCACATGGAAATAAATATCACAGCGTAGAAAAACATTTTACCTATACATTGATACCAAACCTGTTAAAATCCGTACACTTTAGCCATGTGTATCGGTCGATAAACACTGTCTACTCTTTTATACTAATACAAAACATGGTTGGAAGAAGGTCAGAGTACGCCGTTGAAATACGATCCTATATTAAGAATCGTTGTATTCTTGGTATACGGTGCAAAGACATTTTTGATGAAAAATGTTCGGTTTATGGGCATAATGAAATGTCTTTTCCGACAGTTTTTTCGTTGGTGTAAGAAATTCAGCTGTGGGCTAGGCTCAACAGAAGATGCACCACATGATCGTCGGCCGAAAAGAGCAACATCTGCAGTAAAAGAAATAGTTGCTACCGATGCACGATACACCACTAGGCAAATAGCTAGTATGGTTGGCATCTCATTAGGAGCAGCTCATACAATTCTGAAACGGGATTTGAAAATGAGAAAGATCTGTGCTAGATGGATTCCCCATCTGTTGACAGATGAGCAGAAAAAGACACGCGTTCAGTGCGCCAAGAAGTTGCTTAAAAAGTTTCCAAATTACAACGCACGGTCTTTCGCTAATGTTCTCGCAGGTGACGAGACATGGGTTCACTTTTTGAGCCAAAACGAAAGATTCAGACCAAACTATGGGCAACAAAGTATTGCAAAAGACCATGCATTGCAAAACGGACCATGGGCGTCAAGATGGTAATGTATGCCATATTCTTTTCAAATCAGGGCCCTGCTATTCAGGTTGCTGTGCCTAAAGGTAAATCTGTAAATGCGAAGTTTTACAAGAATAAAGTTCTTCGAAAATTGAAGAAATATTTTAAAGAACGAAGACCCGCAACTGGTTTGGCCAATGTCAGATTGCTACATGACAATGCGTCATCGCACAAGGCGTTTATTGTGCAAGACTATCTGAAGCAGGAAAAAGTTGTTGAACTCGCTCACCCCCCCCCCCCCCCCCCCCCCCCCGTATTCCCCTGACCTTGCCCCGTGTGACTTTTTTTTTTGTTCCCGCGGCTGAAAAAATACCTTTCTGGTCGAAAATTTGTACAGCGCAAACACCTCGGTTCTGCAATATTCCAGTGCCTTCATAGTATACCTCGAAAAGACTACCAAAATGCATTCAATGATTTGATCAGAAGACTGAAAGTTTGTATATCTGTTAAAGGGGAATACTTTAAGGGGACAAAAAAAATTTTTTCATCAAAATCTATCACGGAATCATTTTTATGTGCTTAGTTGCATTCATATTTGAACAGTCCTCGTAACTGTATTGAAATTGCAGTTGAGGAGGAACATTTGAGCTTTTTGTGTCCGAAATTTCAATCTAAAGTGAGTCGTTAGCAGAGCCACGAAACGTAATATGTGACCGTAAGTTTTCATGACTGTTAAGCTAGAAAGCATCCATGCGGATCAATTTGTTATTGTTAGTTTGTTTGATACTGCACTGGAATTGAGGGTGAGGGTTAAAATTCATAAGCTCCGGAGTTGAAGCCTCCAGTAGTTTTACTACTGTCCGTCAAAAAGGCCGTTCTTTTGCAGTGTTTTATTTGTTATTTGGCTTTGCGCCGTTGGTTCATGTTTCAACTGATTTTGTGTGTGCCTCCGTGCCACTTTCAATAGGTGACTTGAGACGACTCCGTTCTTAGATTGTGGCCTTTCCTAGGTGACCTTTTCTTACTAGTTTATTATAGCTGTCCCCATTCTAATGTACTTGTTCGGTTAAGTTAAAAATTGTACTATTTTGTACTGGCGGCAAGCGTTGTGACATTACGAAAAGACGCCTATACAAAATCATTGTAAGTTTTACCGCCGATAAAACGAACATTTTAAGATGAAGCTAAATCGTGTTATTTTTTCTTATTTTGAGCAGAAATAAAAAAAATAAGATTTACCCCTGTAAACCCCAGTTTTACTATATAAACGTGGGGTTCGATGCGGTCAAAATTATATAAAGGTGTTAACGTGATGACTCCCTGCCAATGAGATGCGACGTTACGTGATTACTTCCAGTTTCCGACTGTATGTCGCATATTGTTATACTGCAAAGAAATTTCCAGCCTTTTGATTGGACAGCACAAGGGCAATTATTTTGCATACCAAGAGAGCAAAAATATACAACCCTCTCTCGCTTGCTTTCGCTGAACAAGTGCATTTAGAACGGGGACAACTATATCGAAAACTGTCATTTGAGGAGTTAAATCGTCGGTCTTTTGGTCCGCCATCTTAGATTTACTGCAGTTGATGAGGAATATAAGCAAACTAATTCCATGGTCTACAATAATTTCTAGCCGATAAATAGATGAATAAAGTCTTTTGATTGTTTTCCATTCATTCAGTGTTTTATTTTATTGTATTCCGTTATAAAACTCTCATTCTAACATTACGTAAACATTTTCCCATTCAGCACCGCGATCAGAAGGGCGCTTTTGATGACGTCACATGGAAACATGTACTTCTGACAACATCTGCCGCAAAAGAATCCCTTGGAAAACATTGCAACAATGTACAAAAGTTCGTCAAAAAGCAAAATTCGTTATTTTGATAACGATCCGGGCAATGTACAAAAATTCGTCAAAAAGCAAAATTCGTTATTTTGCTAACGCCCCGGGCAAATATCGCTCTCAGGCGGGGAATGTGATCCCATGTTCCAAGTCAAGAATCAAAATAATTAATAATATACTGCCGCAAATTTTGACGCTTTCGAGTCAGACGACGCGTTACATACGCAAGTGCATTTGAGTGCGACGAGGCGGTTCTAACGATTATTCACAAGCTATGTTTTAAGCAGGCCATCAAGAAAACACGCCTACATGTATATAGTTTTGACCCCCTTGAATCCCACTTTTATATAGTAAAACTGGGGTTTCCGGGGGTATATCTTATTTTTCTTATTTCTGCTCTTAAATATAGATTCTGGGTACTCGTTCTCACGAGTGCCCACAATCTATATTTTGAGCAGAAATAAGAAAAATATCACAATTTTTCATCATAAAATTTCCATTTTTTCGGCGATAAAGGTGGCAAGGTATTTGTAAAGGCGTGATTGCGTAATGGTAAGAAAAATAATGTAATCCCCTGTAAATCCTTGCATTTACTTCTCATTTCAGCTATCCATGCTCGTAGGTCTTGTAGGAGACAGGAAAATCACTCTGTATAAATACAACCCGTGGACGGGCAGGCCGGTCATACATGTCGAAGACCTTACAAAAAAAACCTCTTTTGGCGGAAAATTCAAGGACAGAATCATTTATGTAAATCCTATTAAGGATAAAATATAGCAAGACATTCGGGTTTTGATTATCGTAGATCTAAATGTGGTACACACACAAGGATGACACATACCCATGCGTTTCTTATCTTTAATCAAAGCAATGACGGTACTGGTAGATCGATTGTCTCTGAGTGTAAGCTGAAATATTGCTTTGCTTTGGACCGGGATTTACACTGTTTCGTTTAACCCTTGAATTCGTGTAGTGTGAGCAAGCTACGTTGACCCAGACCCTGTTCTGTGGTGTCTGACTAGGCATAACGCAAACACCCCCTTACAAATTTTAAATGCATTGCCACCTTTATCGCCGAAAACTTGAAAATTTTATGATGAAAAATTGTGATATTTTTCATATTTCTTCTCCAAATATAGATTGTGGGCACTCGTTAGAACCGCCTCCTCGAGGCGATTCAAACGGGTACCCACAACCTATATTTTAGAGCAGAAATAAGAAAAATAAGGTATATCCCCTTAAACCCCAGTTTTACAATATAAAAGGGGGTTCAAGGGGTCAAAATTATATAGGCGTGTTTCGTGATGTAATCATTGTTTGCCAATGTCCCGGCACATATTTCGCAATTAGCTTTCCTTAGCAAAGAGTACAGTAAAAATCCTATATTAAGACCACTTTTGTGACTGTTCAAAAGTGGTCTTAAGACCACTTTTGAACAGTCCCAATGATGGTCTCTGACCAGAGGACATTATATGAAGAATATACAAAGAAAGAATAACTGCAAGCTACTTAATAAGCTTTTATTGATCATTGCCTACACTTCTATTTTATAAACCAGAATTACTCTTAATTTTAGGTGGTCTTAATTGCGGAATTTTACTGTATTTGACGTTACATTTACAAAAAATATAGCATGGCATTTATATTAAAAATGTAACCTGGATTTCATACAATTCATTGATAGTCATATGGACATTCCCACCGAAGAGCTTATGTGTTTAGAAACTTTGGATCCATATGACTAACCATCAACAACTAAATGACCTATTTTGAATGTCTTTAATTCTACCCCATACATGTACATAGTTTTTACATATGACGTTGATGATAAGCAGTGGATAACGTCGTGTAATAAAAATCGTATGACCACACGTGTACTAACACTTTGGTTGGGTAAAACAACGTCCATGTGTCAACTATGCATTTTTTGTGGAAAAATTATCAAATTCAAAGGCGATGAAATCCAATCTAAAGTGGTCATGTGATAACATAATCTTACATTCGATGACATTTCGTATCGAATTTATGAAACTCGCCGAAGACTTGTTTCATTAATTTCATATGAAATGACCACAAGTGTAAGATCCTCTATAGTTGTGCTCATTAGAATCGCCTCTTTACTGTGGTTCTAACGAGATTCCACAGTCTATGTTTCTGAGCAGAAAATAATGTATGTCCGTATTAACCCATGTTCTCAATACAGACGAACTTCAATGGCTCGAACACCTTTGGGACGTCGAAAATCTGTTCGAGACAGGGGTAGTTCGAACCACTGAGGTTACTGTCAGGAGGCATAACGAGATACTTTTACACATCTTTTCGGTGTTCGATAATGAATATGTATGCTGTGTGTACTCATTAGAATCGCCTCATCGAGGCGATTCTAATGAGTACACACAGCATACATTTGCAAGATAAAAGACTAAAATCTCCTTAATTATCCCCCACTGTTTCTTATGTAGAGGATTTCGCTAGGGGCTCAAGAACGGGTTCGACTCATCCATGGTAAACGATCCATCGGTGTTCGAGCCATCGAAGTTCTACAGTATATTGATTGGAGTTTGCAAATGTAGTAAATGAACGATTTTTATTGACATAACCATTTGATGTCAACTGAATTTTATTCTGGTTGTCTGCTATTATCTACCCTGTCCTTGTAACCAGTCTAGCAAAACGCATATTAGCGAAAACGAATTCGTAAAACGAATTTACCTCACATCCGTGTGATAAGTGCATTCTTTCATACCTATCAAACGGCCATTTTTCAGATAAAATTGTGATGTTTTTCTTATATATGCTCCAAACATAAGTTTTGGGTGTTGTTAGAACCGCCTCAACTATTTCAACGGCTCAAAAAAAAAACTCGCGCGTCAATCGCTGACAGCTTGGGATACCGTGGTTTGTAACCGTTAACCAATAGTAGTTAGTATTATGGATTTTCAAGCTGAAAATGAGAGAGAAATTTCAATCGCTGACAGCTTGGGATACAGTGGTTTGTAACTATTAACCAATAGAGTTAGTATTGTGGACTTTCAAGCTGAAAATGTGTGTGCACTAGTTATCCATTACGAAGACACGCCTATACAAATGCATTGGTAACTTTACGGGCGAAAAAAAAAACAACAAAAACAAAACAAAAAACAAAACATTTTAAGATGAAAAACTGTGATATTCTTCTTGTTTCTGCTCGGAGTATGGGTTGTGGGTACACGTTAGAACCGAGCCAGTTCTGACGGGTTCCTGCGGTCTGTATCTTGGGGCGGAAATGATAAAGGTAGGGTTGACCCTGTAGGCCCCCAGTTTTACTATATAAAGGTGGGGTTCGAGGGTGTCATATATGTGTGTCTTCATGGTGCGTTTGTGGGTATTCACAATTTCATTGTATAAGTATGGTTAGTAACAGACACAGTGCTGACTAGGAAGTAAAATTTGTAATTGCATAATACTTACCTGTGTTTCATACAATTGAGCCCATTGACAAAAGATTTGAATCGTCAACATAATCCAACCACACTAGTCAATGAAGTAATATAAGCAAATAGTCACGATCACGTGCAACGTACACCCTACAAACAATTAGCTCATGCAATGCACGTGAACATAGGAATGAGGGAAGCTCTTGACCTGATTTTAACATGGAATTTACTACAACTACCTACGCTTCTCTCTCAGGGGCTATCTATCTCTATATAATCCGCAACCCTCTTCCGAGTGTTATTAGGGTCGAATGTTAATAAATTTAAATTTACCCTGTCATCCTAAATATAACGTTGATCTCCGCGTGACTAAATAGTAAGTAAATATAGGTAACGGCTATAAATAGCCTAGCAGCTTTTGCTCTTATGATGTCAGAGGGTTGGCAATTTGTAAGATCTGGACTGGACTCGTGTTCGGAGTAGACCAGTATCGGTAGCCGTATAATGCAGCGTCCGATCAGGGCCTACATTGTTTAATAGTCACGGATTAAGCAAGCAGTCGCAGAGTTCAATCTCATAAGTCAACAATATTTTGATAATGTCATGCGTGTGTCTGTATTCTTTTGTCGAAGATAATTGTGTTTGTGACCGGAGAAAAAAATTACTTTCAATGGTATATCAGAAATGTTTTTGCCTGGAAAAATTATACCCGTGGTAGGTCAATATGAGCCACGAACTCCGAATAGTAATATCAATGAAGTTATGTTTGTGTATAGAATATATCTTGACCGAGCCACACGGATTTTCTCATCATGCAACACTATTGATCTTCGTTGTAAATGACATAGATCTGTGTCCATAACGAAAACATGTCCATTTAAATATATTGAAAATTATGTCACCAAAAAATGAAAATTTCCGACAATTTTTTTTTTCTTTATCTTTATTTTCTGCTCTTAACCTGGATTGTAGGTGCCCTTTAGGGTCGCCTCGGTCAGGCGGTTTTGGAGGGCGCCTGCGGTCTGTGGTTTTGAGCGGAGATGTCAAGAATAATGTTTGCCCCTGTAAGCCCAGGTCTTGCAATTTAAACGTGGGACTGGGGCCAACATTATAATGGCGTTTTCTCTTGTTTTTTTTTTCTTTTTTTGAAATGATCACAGCTATATACAATCGTCTCGACAGCCTCTTGGAATATACTATTGGACAATTAGAATATGAAATTATCTGTATACTAATCGGGCATACGGTGTTCCGGTGACGCCGAATCGGCGTCGATGCGGTGTAAGAACATTGCATCGGCGCTGATGCGATGTTACTAAAGCGTTGTGACGTAGTGTCGGAGTTGGTGGAATGTTTCTGGGACGCCACGTTCCCCGAATGTAGTTGCATTCCACAGGTAACCGAATCAATCTGCCTTCTCGCATTAGCAGCGTCAGGACTATTTTTGTTTATATCAACAGCAAATCACTAATTGTTGCAATCTAAATACTTACATGCATACAGTTATAGTATTTAAATCAACATACATTTACCTATTCCGTTTCCCATTATGTAACTATCAATTGTATGTATATATTTATGTGTCTTTTTTGTATAATTGTTCCTTTGAATTTGCTGCTGTTGCATCACGGGGAAAACTACTTACACTTTACGATCTATCGTACAGAGCTTCACAATAGAAGTCACCTGTCCGCATCTTCAAAACTCTTTCGTCATTTAACAGACTGTATAACATGATTCCACTTGCTATTTATAGAATGCGGATAGGGTTGCACTATAGTCGTCAAGCAAAGGCAAAAGGCATTGAACCTCTTAACTATTTTGATATTTTGATTATCATGTCACTGCTTTTTATGTCAGGAATAGAACGGAATCCTGGTCCATCATTGACTCCTTCCGTCTCTTCTGAAAGCTCTTTTACAGCCGTAGAAGACCAAATAATTAAAGACAAATTTTCAGTTGTCCATTACAACGTTCAAAGCATTGTGAATAAATTAGATTTACTTGAGGCTGAACTTCAAAACTTTGATGTAATATGCATTACTGAAACTTGGCTAGACCACAGAACTTCGGATGACGTTTTGAATCTTAAAGGTTACAAATTATTTAGGCGTGACAGATTGGGAGAAAATTATGGCGGAATTTGTGTATATGTTAAAAGCAATACCTACTCATACAGACGAAACGATCTCGAGTTGCCAAATATAGAGTGTATATGGATAGAAGTTATGGTAAATAATAAGAAACAATTAATCGGTACGTTCTATCGACCGCCTAATTCAACGAATGCCGTGTGGTCGACGATTGAAGATTCTATTGGCCAGGCATTTGATACAAATATACGAAATATTCTAGTTACTGGTGATTTCAACTTCGACATGTTAAAACAGCCTGCCAACAAAAAAGTAAAAGATATTTGTCAGCAATTTAGCTTTCACCAGTTAATTAACGAGCCAACACATTACACAGAATCTTCCTCCTCTGTAATAGATCTTTTTTTAACTGGAAATAAAAATAATATATTATTAAGTGGTGTCGGTGAACCATTCCTTGGTCAGAACACAAGATATCATTGTCCTATATATTGTGTACTGACTTTTAAAAAAGCCATTACCCCAGTTTATACTCGGAAAATTTATCTATATAACCGAGGCAACTATGAAGCATTTTCAAATGACCTGGAGGAAACCGACTGGAAATCACTCGAAAGAAATGATATTGACACCTATGCAGAAAATATTACAAATAAAATATGTCTGCTGGCTAACAAGCATATACCTAACAAAATTATCAAAATAAGACAGTCAGATCCCTCGTGGCTTTCAAATGATATAAAACGATTAATGCGGAAAAAGAAACGCTTGTATGACAAATATAAGAGAACAAACAACATACACGACTTCGAAAATTACAAACATATCAGAAACAAATTAACTAACGAAATAAGGAAATCAAAAAATGATGACATAAGGAAATTAGCCAATAAATTAGAAAATACTAACTTAGGCCCTAAAGATTGGTGGAAAACGTTAAAACAAACTATAAAGCCTGAACAGACATCCACAATCCCCCCACTCAAAAGTGGAAGTACAATATACTCCACTGAATGTGAAAAAGCTGAAGCTTTAAATCAATATTTTGCACATCAAACTGAGTTAGATGAAAGTAAAGCATCTCTGCCTGATACAGTAAATGTACCCATTAACACACTGGAATCAATAGTTTCATCACCTGAAGAAGTTGCATCCATTCTCCGGGCCCTTCAAACTGGCAAAGCAGCAGGACCCGATTCTATCAACAATAAACTTCTTAAGGAACTTGCACAGCCACTATCATCTCCCTTGTCTGAGTTATTTAATTTTTCTATTTCTATAGGCAGGATTCCAGACATATGGAAACAAGCTAATGTAACGCCTATCTATAAGAAAAATGACCCTTCAGATGTAACGAACTACAGGCCTATTTCTCTCTTGAGTACAATTGGAAAAGTTTTAGAAAAAGTTATACATAAACATGTCTTTAATTTCTTTCGTGATCATCATGTTATTACAGCCATGCAATCGGGCTTTATTCCAGGCGATTCAACAGTGAATCAATTGGTAACTATTTATAATACCTTTTGTAAAGCACTCGATGAAGGGAAAGAAGTCCGAGCCATATTCTGTGACATAAGCAAAGCTTTTGACAGGGTATGGCATAAAGGTTTGCTTTTTAAAATTAAAAGAGCTGGTATTACTGGATCTCTCTTACAGTGGTTCACAAACTACCTAGACAACAGAAAGCAGAGAGTTGTACTGCCGGGAGTCAGTTCTGACTGGGCATCTCTTAAAGCCGGAGTCCCACAAGGCTCTATTCTTGGTCCTCTTCTCTTTCTTTTATACATTAATGATATTGTTGAGGATATAAATTCATCTATTAGGCTCTTTGCAGATGACACTAGCCTTTACGTAATAGTAGAAAAGCCGGACCAAGCTGCTCATCAGCTAAATTCCGATCTTCTCAAAGTCCACCAATGGGCAATTAAATGGTTGGTCACATTTAACCCAGCAAAGTCAGAGTCCATTACTTTTTCAAGAAAGCGCCATAAACCTAATCACCCCCAGTTCTAATGAATAAAACGCAAATAAACGAAGTGACTTCACACAAACATCTTGGGTTAATCTTTACTAACGATTGTACATGGCACGAGCACTTGGAATATATCAAGTCAAAGGCGTGGATTCGTATCAATGTAATGCGGAAACACAAGTTTACTCTTGATAGGAAATCTCTAGAGACTATCTATATCTCTTTTGTAAGACCTCTCTTGGAATATGCAGACGTCGTCTGGGACAACTGCACCCAGTATGAAGCTAACGAACTTGAAAAAATCCAAAACGAAGCTGCACGGATTGTCACAGGAGCAACAAAACTTGTCTCTATCAGTGCTCTACGCGCTGAAACCGGGTGGGAAACACTGTCGTCCAGAAGGAAAAAGCACAAACTTCAAATGTTTTTTAAAATGAAAAATGGCCTAGCCCCGGAGTACCTCTCTTCTTTGGTACCACCTTCTGTTGGTAATACCTCGGCTTATCAACTGCGTAATGCATCAAACATTAGTGCTATACACGCCAAATCACAACAATATTACAACTCTTTTCTACCATCTACTATTAGAGATTGGAACGATCTCCCAAGCGAAGTGAGTAATTCTCCTTCTAGTGAGTCCTTCAAACGCAAGTTAAATGCAAACGTAGAAATTCCTCCAAAATATTACCTTTGTGGAAACAGACTTGGGCAAATTTATCATGCAAGGCTTAGGACAAATTGTAGCTCGTTAAACCAGCATCTCTTCTCTAAAAATATTATTGATAACCCGCTATGTGTTTGTGGCTCAATAGAAGATACATATCACTTTATGTTAATTTGCAATCGTTACACTAACCAAAGACAAGAGTTACTCAATACAGTATCGGAGTTTTGTCGCCCCACTCTTAATCTGCTGCTCTTTGGCAGTTCAGAGCTTTCTTTACTCCAGAATAAACAGGTTTTCCTCGCTGTCCAGGAATTTCTACTAAAAACAAGACGCTTCAAATAAAGCGACGAATTCACTTTATACATTACGTCAATTGCAGTATAAAACATCCCATTAGGAAGGCATATAAGGTGGATCTCTTGTCCTGTTCTGTTCTACAAATTCCTACCTTTTTCATAGGTACCAATGCTACAATGAAAACGTTCTAGAGGTTAATAATTGGCAAATAACGCTTTGTCTTTGCTTACATGCGCAAAGTCGTTAGTTTCTTAAAACATAGTGTTTGAATAAGAACTTATCCACTCCCCGTGGAGCATGCAGCAGATTATGTAAATTCTAAGGAATGTTGACATACAAATCAATGAAATAAAATACTAAGGGTCTTGTTTACAAGCTAAATCACGTATCACTATTGTCTTCACTATAAGCAAGATGGGATACAGATTTTTCAAAAGTCTAAAGACTTTCTTCTGAATCCCATTTGTATAATATTGTTACTTTGTAGCTTCTATGTGTTGAATGTATATGTATTAGTTATACAAATAAAATAAAGTTTAAACTAAGCTGAAAATGAGAGAAATTTCAATCGCTGACAGCTTGGGATACAGTGGTTTGTAACCATTAACCAATAGTAGTTAGTATTTTGGACTTTCAAGCTGAAAATGAGAGAAATTTCAATCGCTGACAGCTTGGGATACAGTGGTTTGTAACAATTAACCAATAGTAGTTAGTATTGTGGACTTTGCAGCTGAAAATGAGAGAAATTTCAATCGCTGACAGCTTGGGATACAGTTGTTTGTAACCATTAACCAATAGTAGTTAGTATTATGGATTTTCAAGCTCAGTATGAGAGAAATTTCAATCGCTGACAGCTTGGGATACAGTGGTTTGTAACCATTAACCAATAGTAGTTAGTATTATGTACTTTCAAGCTCAGTATGAGAGAAAATTATTCTTTGCTCATGAAATGCCCGAACTGTCGCTCCAAAATGGTTTTATCACACGAATTTAAGATTAAATAAGATTTGACAGCACCAAAACGAATCAGAAACATCTGGGATGGAGTAGATGTCCTAAATGGCACATTGAAATTTGACATATTGCTTAATGGTTGCAAACCACTATTCCAAGATGTCGGCGAGACTTTGACACGCAGCGGACAAAGTTTTTCGAGTCGTAACAAATAGTACACGTTGCAATCTTTCTCTTTTGTGTTATCTTTGCATTGTGACTTACCACAGAATAATTTGAAGCTAATTTCAATGGCTTGTACACTGTACAGGCAATGTTGTGGCTAGGTGAACAAATACTACCCCCACCCAATTTGCTGCTCCTTTTTACAACTGTCTACTGTTTTCAAGGAAGCCCTGGCAGCACTCTACATCTGCAAGGAAAATTGTCAGCATTACGCTCTTTTGCACACCTACCAAAAATGAATTGACCCCTGCCAGCCGTTTACTTTTTTAGCAATAACCAAATTAAGTCAACCCCGCCGTTTGACACAGAAAGGTAAATGATAATAGCAGTAGTTTCATATTGCAGTTACATCCCTTGATATCCAGGTCATGTGACCGCGGCCCCCGCCCAGCAGGGCTTGAATAAATAGACGGGCTGCATGATGCTTCCATACATAGCTGAAACCGACCCGAACACGAGTACTGATAAACCACTTAGAGGATCTAAGCCAGCCGTGGTAAAGACGTGCGAGTCGGACCGTCCATGCTTATAAACCCTATTGGTTTCATTGGGCGGCAGGGCTTCAGATGTCATCTCATCTCGATGTCGGGTAAAAGTCTCACAAAATTGGAGGCGACGTTTTAAAATGACCTTTACAGTGTGTGTGTGTGTGTGTGTGTGTGTGTGTGTGTGTGTGAATTCGGGTTTAACGTCGCTTTCAACAATTTTTCAGTCATATCACGACGGTGTCTGGTTGCGACAGGGAGCTCAATGCTCACTTTTATAGTGCTGCCTCACTGAAGTATCATGTCCCAGACACATTACATGATACCACACCCAGTCACATTATCCTGACACTGGATCGACCAGTCCTAGCTCTACCCCGTAAATCTGAGTGCCAAACGAGAAGCAGCTAGAACCATTTTTAACGACTTTGGTATGTCGCGGCCCGGGATCGAACCCGAGACCTCCCGTTCCCCGGAGCGGACACTCTACCAACTGAGCTATCGGGGCCGGTTGACCTTTACAGTGTTGACGGGGACGTTAAGCCTAAAATCAAACAAACAGAGATCATGTGACCGTGAATTGCTTCATATTTCTCCACAACGACACAAAATCAATACATGAACACTGAATTCTAGATATCCAAATACTGAATTTGAACCCTATCCTTACTTATGAAGAAATTTCACCATGCGCTGAGGCTGGAAACTGCGTTCACCTACATTTAAGACAAATACGACTGATCTCAGAAGTGTCGAATTGGCAGTAATTCCCCCTTATTATGATCCGTTTATTGTAGCAACATAATAGTCATTATTAATTGACTATCCTGTATTGATCGGAGGTCATCCTAATTAACACCAGGTCAACCAATATTAACTGAGGTCAAGTTATTTGATTAATATCATTATAGCATAGGCTCATAACACTGCTGCTAGCAGTTCCTGTACAGCAAGAAATCTCAGCTGAGTGATGTGCAATGGACGCCCCTCGTAAACCAGACAGTTAATTCTCTGTCCTGATCTCATTTTTAATTGCCATGGCTACCAAAATGCTAAAATACGATAATAAAAAAATGGGTTGGTAATCATTCTCAGAGAAATCACTCTATACAAGTATGATTTTGATGAGAAACGTATCATCATTTAAAGAAGACCTTGTGTCGAAAGCTGGAGTTTACAGTGGTTATTTTAGCTCGCCTTGCGAAAGTTACCCCGGGCGTCCGTCGTCAGCGTCGGCGTCCGCATTTGGTTAAAGTTTACCTGCAAGCTCTTATTTGTGAATTTTATTTTGAATATATAATTAACAATTGGTAAAAAGACAATATTTAACATTATCACTGTTCTTCATTTTACATTTTTTTTGTTTGGTTTTTTTGCTTAAATTAGCCTTTTTTAGATGTTAATTATTTGCTTTGCATTACCTCCCTTATTTCCCTATGTTAAAGTTTACCTGCAACCTCTGTGAGGTATAGTGGATAGAGCTCAGGGCTCTGAATCAAATGATTGTGGGTTCAAATCCCGGTGGAGGATATTTTTTTTTTCCATTTCAAAACACAGCGAGTTCGATTTTCAGGGTCCGGGGGTCAAGGTCAAGGTCAATGTAGCTATTTTTAGAAAAAAACTTTGTCATCGCTCTAGTGCCTTCATTTATTGATGGATTTTAATATAACTTCACACAAATGTTGGGTATGATATCTCAAGCGACTTTGACTTTCAGGGTATGGGGCTCAATGTCAAGGACTGGGGCTCAAGGTCAAGGTCACTGTGGCTATTTTTAGAAAATCTTGTCATGGCTCTAGCGCTTAAATGTATTGCTGGATTTTAATACAACTTCACACAAATGTTGGGTATGATAATATCTCAAGCAAATCAAATTTTCAGGTCCGGGGCTGAAGGTCAAGGTCACTGTGGCTATTTTTAAAAAAACTTTGTCATTGCTCTTGCCCCTGCATTTATTGATGGATTTTAATATAACTTCACACACGTGTTGGGTATGATGATATCTCTAGCGAGTTGGAATTTCATGGTCCAGAGCTTAAGGTCAAGGTCACTGTGTCTATTTTTAGAAAAAACTTAGTCATGGCTCTAGTACCTACATTTATTGATGGGTTTTAATATAACTTCACACAAATGTTGGGTATGATAAAAGCTCAAGCAAGTTCAACTTTCAGGGTCCAGGGCTGAAGGTCAGGTCACGGTAGCATTATTTAGAAAAAAAACTTTTATCATTACTCTAGCTCCAGCATTTATTGAAGGATTTTAATATAACTTCACACACATGTTGGGTATGATGATATCTCTAGTGAGTTGGTCTTTCAGGGTCAAGGGCTCAAGGTCAAGGTCAATGTGGCTATTTTTAGAAAAACTTTGCCATCGCTCTAGCGCCTACATTTATCGATGGATTTTAATATAACTTCACACAAATGTTGCATATGATAATATCTCGAGCGAGTTCGACTTTCAGGATCCTGGCCTCAAGGTCAAGGTCACTGTGGCTATTATTAGAAAACTTTGCCATCGCATTTATTTATGTATTTTTAAGTCACACAAATGTTGCTTTTGATAATATCTCAAGCTAGTTCAGGGTCCTAGGCTCAGGGTCACTGTGGCTATTATAAGAAAACTTTGTCATCACATTTATTTATGTATTCTAAGTCACACAAATGTTGTGTTTGATAATATCTCAAGCAAGTTCGACCTTCAGGATCCTAGGCTAAGGGTCACTGTGGCTTTTGCATTACAGGCTGTACTTTTTAGTTCTCTTAAAATTGCTTCAGTCAGTTTAGCTCTTCTACATAATAAAATGGTTTTTGTTTGGCAAAACCTGCAAAACTGGAATTGTTTTTTTTTTTTTTTTTTAATAAAAACACTTGAAACAAAGTTTCTTCTTCGGTGGTTCTAAGGGGTACCACCTGGTTCTGTTTTAATTGCTGCAGTCTATTGGGCTGTTTTACAGAAGAAAAATTTCATTTTTGATAACTTGCCCCCATCCAACTTAGGCCCCCGAAGGCGAGCTATGTTGTCTTCTGACAACTCTTGTTTCTTATTCCTGCTCCAAGACATGGGTTTTAACCCTGCAAACATGTATGTAACTGCAGAGGTCATTAAGCATTCTTTGCATATGATGTCATAATTTTGTGGCAGGTTCACGCCTCAGTCCACAGGGAAGCATCCAGACCATCTCATTTCTGTCGCAAACTCAGTTGAACCACTTCTGTCAGACTCCTATTTTTATGCAAAAATGGGGAAATCAATAAATCACATACCCGTGTAATTCCCGGTTGTCACTGCACCACGAAAATTCTGACCACTTTGAACCCTACATTTATATACCAAACTTGGGTTTACAGGAAAACTTTATTTTCTTTCTTATTTCTGATGTAAAATATAGAATATGGGTACTCGATGAGGCGGCTCTAGCGTGTATCCACAATCCATACTTTTGAGCAGAAATAAGAAATGTATCACAATTTCTCATCTTGAAATTTTCGTATTTTTTTTTTTTTTTTTTTTTTGTTTTTGTTTTGTTTTGTTTTGTTTTTTGCCGGTAAAATTTACAATTCGTAATGTTATAAATCGAGGAATACAGGGGTACATAAGTACATTGCTCGGACAGGTCTTTATATCTTGATGTTTTGGCGATTATGTCATAAGGTGAAACTGAAGACGTCAAAGTAAACGATACTATCGATCAAATTGCATTATTTCACGATCTAACAAAACGTACTACATTACTTTATGTCATTGTTTTGAGATTAAAATAACTATATGGGCCCCGCCAAGCGATTTTGGTACTTATAGCCTATGCGAGCAGCGAAGGTTCAGGCGAGCCTGCGCATCCGCGCAGTCTCGCCAGAACCTTCGCTGCTCGCTCATACAAGCATTGAATCAAGAGGAACCTTCAGACAGAAAACCATATCCCTGGCCCCTCTGAATGGCTGGGCATGCGCAGTTAAAGTTTGTCATTACGGAATGCTCGAAGACCCAAATTCGCTTGGCGGGGCTCATATGTAAGTGAAGATTTACATGAACTGCGACCATTTACATGTAATCAGCGGTTTGTAAAATGGTTTGAAAACAGTAACTCGGGATAGGACATGAAGCCAATTTTGTGCTGCCCCCGAAATAACCGAACGACTAATTCAACTGCACTTGCGTAAGTAATGCGACATTTGACATTGTGCGACAGTATGTCCTGCGATACACTGTCGGAAACACGACGACATCCTGCAACCATCGCTTTTCATTGGGTAGCGTTTGGTTTTACGCCGCTCACAATGTTTGCCTCTTTGAACAAAAGTGTACAATTAAAAAAAATGAATAAGTGCATTAGTATTGAAAACCAGTGCTTCAGCTGAAGTGCACGACCCGCCGGATGCTTTTAGCTTTATGAGTATTACCATATATGGGTATGGCGGCCATTTTGGTCATGTGACCTGGACCTAAAACAGTTCCCCCAATAAATGCGCCTTATCGTAAGGAGCAAAAATATATCTTATACTTTAGTACTGTATTCTGGGTCGTTTGCAGGATAAAATGCATTCTCACATTTTCCAATACAAAAGCATATGTGTCAAAGTTTGACCTAGGCACAAAGAAGGTCAGGGTCAACCCAGGGTCACAATTTTAGCAATTTATGATGGGCCTACGTCCCAGATGCCATTTCTCAAGTTTCGTGGAAATCTGCCCAGTGGTTCTGGAGAAGACTATTTTTGAAGGGTTTTTACCATATATGGCTTGGCGGCCATTTTGGTCATGTGACCTGGACCCAATGAGCAAATTTTGGTTTCTCCCATCGCATAGAAGCTCCATATGAAATTTGACTTCAATCGGCCGACGGTTTCCGAGGAGAAGCAGTTCGAAAATTTTCACATTTCTCGCTTCGGCGAGGCTATACTAAATGGAATGTAATATTTCACAAGTTCATTGGTTAGATCTCATTGATATCTATCAGTAAGCCAAAAATTGTTTAAATATTCCAAGCGGTTAAGTCACTATCACCAATGTTCACAAACGGGTTACGGACGGACAGACAGACCATATATGGCTTGGCGGCCATTTTGGTCATGTGACCTGGACCCCATGAGCAAATTTTAGTAAGCCCCATCCCATAGAGGCTCCATATGAAATTTGACTTCATTCGGCCGACGGTTTCCGAGGAGAAGCAGTTCGAAAATTTTCACATTTTTCGCTTCGGCGAGGCTATACTAAATGGAATGTAATATTTCGCAAGTTCATTGGTTAGATCTCATTGATATCTATCAGTATGCCAAAAATTGTTTAAATATTCCAAGCGGTTAAGTCACTATCACCAATGTTCACAAACGGGTTACGGACGGACAGACAGACTGACAGAATGACCGATTGACCGAATGACTCGGTGATTTTAGGGCACTCTTAGTAAATCAGCCGACTTCAGTCGGTCGCTTTTTCTGCGGGTCGTGCAATTATCATTTGGGGAAGAAAATCGTCGGTTTTACGGCCGCAAATTCCTTTTCGCGGCTTGGCTGACGCGTCGCCGTAAAATGAAATCTCCGACCGTAAAACCGCCGTGTTACCTCCCCAATACAGTCATCCCCTAAGTGATACGAATATGAGGTTCTCAAGTCCGTGTAGCGAACATCCCAGTAAACCCTACATTATAAAGATAAAACTGTGGTTTACGGACGCATGCATTACTGTTTTCTCATTTCTGCTCCAAGACATATTTTGTGGGTAGTCGTTAGGGCCGTCTCACTTACAAAGTTCTTACGAGCACCTGCAGCCTGTGTTTGGAGCATTTATGAAAAATATATTTAATATGTCAGTCAGAAAAAGCCGGGTTTGGAGATATGGAAGACTGTACTTTATCATATGACTGAGAGTGTAATAACGTCATGTGATATATTCGATAATCCACTAGTGGATTAAATATGCAAATTAGGTAGATCCGTCCCGTAACGTTACATGTACGACAACATTAATGACGTCGCGTTTACTTATGACGGAATATTGACACGTTTTGTGAAACAATCGTGAATTAAATGCGTTTTAAATGTCATATGATAAAAAGAATCTTGCATTCGTGCTCATGTATTATGGAATTTATCAAACTCGTTGAGGAAAAGGGATAAAATGCTCGACAAAGCCTCTCATTTTATCCCTTTTCCTCAACCCGTTTAATAAATCCAATAATACATGAACACTCGTGTAAGATCCTCTAGGTTTCACGCCGTTTTGTTATCGTAAGGCCGAAAACTGAGACGATGAAAGACAGCTCAGCAGGCACATGACGTTATTGTGACGTCGCATCAATGTCGGTACAACGTCATGACGTTTATACAACGTCACAACTACGTCGGTGCAACGTCATGACGTTGCACCGACGTTGATTTGACGTTGCGCTAGCGACTTGTACCTGCTGACAGGCCATGTGTTAAGCAGAAAAGAACAGAGCAAGTCCCAAAGTGTGGTTACAGATGAAACGAAACGCAAAATTTGTATATCAGAACATTTTACAAATTGTCTTTTCAGAATTCAGGTCAGATCTATCCGGTATTTACACGTACGAGGGCCTAATACATGTATTTAACTCAATAAGATACTTCAATTACTGTTAAATACGTGTTCTGCTACTACAATACTATTAATATTAAGACCATGCCGAACCGGTCGAGAAATATCTACAAAGTCAAATTTACATTTTCAAGTCCTTTTATGATCGGCGATCCAAAGTGTAAGTTTTAAAATATCTGAGCGCTACTAATAATAGTTCGTCTGTCATTACTTACAGTGACCAATCTTAATCATATTTGAGAAATATTACTATTTGTGTGTTCTAAGATGGCTGATGAGACCAATTCTAGTTCTGAACTGTCTGTTGCAAATAGAGCAACAGAGGTTAGAGGAAGACAGCTCATTTGGTGATGCCTTAGCTCTGGCTTTGCGCTGTGCACGTTTCTGCTCTGCTTCATTGATTCTTTTTGCCACAAATGACGCCTTATTAGCAAAAATAAATTAGTTTGGCCCAGAAGGATTTACATGCTACACAATGTTTGGATCTGGGGCGCATTCTTTGCTTCCAAAAATAACCTGTCAAGACTTTCTAATTACAAGTATAGAGCACATTCGGTCGCTAGCAACTTACAACCAATTTTGAATTAGCGGAAGGGAGATAACAGCTGTGGAAAGTGTCCGCGAAAGCATGTTTTATGACCCGGCGGAGATGGAAGCAACAAGTCTTCTTAATTACAGTAAGACTCGCGTCTGACTGACTCAACAATGCCTGCCATAATCAAAGGTTATCACTTGAGAAGGTCCCTGAAATACATGGCCCCATAAACCTAATTTTATATAGAGTAAACTGGGGTTTACATGGATATATATTATTATTCTTGTGTCTGCTCCAGTACATAGGTTGTGGGTGCTCGTTAGAACCGCCTATTCTATCGAGCACCCACAACCTATGTTTGCCGTATAAATGAGAAAAATATCATGGGGATACATTAGAAAAGAAGTTATTTTGGAAATAACGAGCACCCAAAACCTATGTATGCAGTATAAATAAGAAATGTCGCCGATTTTCATTAGAAAAGTAGTCATATTGGAAATATGAAAAAAATGTAACATGTCGCAGAGGTTTGTTATCGTTATGAATAACAGAATGTAAACTCATGTTTGTATTGTCTTAGACGAACTGGGCTTCTAAGGCGGTTCTTCTGTCGTGGTTCATTTTCGTAATGGCTTGTCTTTGAGTGTGTGTATCGTTTATATTAATTTGTTTTGAATAGCCAATTGGCCATTTTGTGGGAAAGTAACTGTCATTTTGGCTTTCTGCTAGTGATGTTTCAATTAGGGTCCAGTTGTTTCATGTTTGTGTTTGTTTCTCTTGGTGTCTCTGATGGGATCTGTGGGTTAATTGTATCGATTCCTGATCATTGCCTTCACTTCTATTTTCCAGCACAATACTTTATAAACCAATTATTTCTCTTGGAATAACATTTTTGAAGTGATGTAAGTACAGACAAAATATTTTATCAATATTTTGTGTTCAGGATATTAAATGGTCGTGCACCATAGGTTCTAACGAGTGCCGTACGCTTGTAAACCAAATATTTCTTCATTTAAGCGGAATGAATACACCTTCAGGGGAGGCAACTCCTTCAAAAGTATTTTTGTCTCCCTTTACAGCGAGATAGGTCTTATAGAAAAGCGAACAGGAAGTCCCGAAAGTTGTCTCCCGTAGAAAAACGTAGCAAAAATCGGCAAGGTGTACCCAGTCCCCTTAAAAACTCTTCCTCAAAGTTTTCACCATTGTTAGAAGACATCGCCGGACTAAAAAACGGATAATTACGTTTTTTGTAACATATTTGATGAGAAAAAAATGCCCGTACACCGTCTTAGATACAACGAGTAACGTCATTACCCAGTGTTTTTGTTCCTGAACAAAATACACTTTCTTTCCGTTGTCTTTACTTCTATTTTACTGGCGCGGCGGTGTACTAGCTGCTCCTCGCTTGGCACTCAGATTTACGGGGTAGAGCTAGGACTGGTCGACCCAGTGTTAGGATAATGTGACTGGGTGTGATATCATGTAATGTGTCTGGGACGTGATACTTCAGTGAGGCAGCACTATAAAAGTGAGCATTGGGGTCCCTGTCGCAAACAGACACCGTCGTGATATGACTGAAAAATTGTTGAAAGCGACGTTAAACCCGAATTCACACACACACTGGCGCACGGTATTAGATTGTTCACTTTAACAGAGTTACAAATCGAATCTGCAGATCACGAAATCACGCCTAAATATTTTTGACCCCCTTTAACCCCTTTTATATAGTAAAACTGGGATTTACAGGGGTAAACCTTATTTTCTTATCTCTCCTCTAAAATATAGATTGTGGGTACTCGTTAGAACAGCCACGATTTGGCGGTTATAACGAGTACCTCCAATCTATATTTTGAGCAGAAATAAAAAAAAATATCACAAATTTTCATTTTAAATTTTTCCGTTTTTTTTCGGCGGTAAAGTTTACAGTTCTTTTGTATAGGCGTGTTTTCGTTATTAAAAAAATATTGCAACTATTGTCTGTGGCAACTTCACAACTTTTTATAGCCTTTCAGGGATAAAATGGTAATCTCTCGAGCAGCCTGTTTTATTTCTTTGGTCCTATTCAGTACAGCTTTAGGACTTGCGAACAACCTTTATGGCACAAGCTGGATAAAAGCACCAGGTAAGGAAGGGTACTAACTAGATACTCCTTGTGCAGGTTGTCTTTCATTACGAAAACACGTCAATACAATACTCTGTAAATTTTACCGCAACTGAATATGAAAATTTGTAATGTGTTTTCTTATTTCTGTTCGACCCCGCCCATCGGAGCCTAAAGAAATAGATTGGGCTGCATGATGCTTCCACGCAGAGCTGAAACTGATCACACATGACTACTGGTAAACCGCTCACAAGGACTAAGCCTGTCCAGGCGAAGTGGAGTTAGTCAGACCGTCCAATGCATATAAGCTATTCGGTTTCATTTGGCGACAGGGGTGTCATTTCATCTCAATGTCGGGTAAAAGTCCCACACAATTCGAAGCAGCGTCTCCAAAATGAACTAAATAGTGTTGACGGGGACGTTTAACCTCATCTCAACTTAACAAACAAACAATCTTACTTCTGTTCAAAATATAGATCAGGAATACGAAAAAAATAAAAGTTATCCCTGTAAACCCCAGATTTACTATATAAAAGTGGTGTTCAGTGGGGTTAAAATTATATAGGCATGTTTGCGTGATGAGGATAAAAATATCTGTTATGTAATTTTCTTTTGTGGCTCTCATCAGGACTTTTGTGTTTATGTGAAAAATTTTGATATATTTCTTTAATGTGTTGCGAAAACATATTATGTCTTGTTGTTATGTCTGCTCGTTAGAGCCGCCACCTTGCCAACTTGCCACGTATGGCCATGTAATTTTATGTTCTGTTTATAAAATGTTATCTTTCAAAGTACTACAATAGCTGTGCAAGTTCAGGCAGATATATAGCTGGTTGCGTTATGAAAAATACGAGGGTCCTTCAAAACGTTTTGTCGCTGGGATTTTATTTCCTAAACGCTCCATTTAATATATTTTCCCTATTGCAGGCCCTCAAAGTCCCCACCCCCACCCCACTGTCGAAACGCAATTTTGTAACCTTTGGATCCAATTGCTAAAAGCTGCTTGGTAGTCTTCTTTAGGAGGCACTGATAAATCGCGCTGACAAGTGCACTTCTGGGCTTATAATTTTTTCAAAAAAAAAAAAAAAACATTTTCTTGGGTCTTGGAAACAAGAAAAAGTCGCGAAGAATAGGAAGGATGATATACAACCTCAACCTTTTCAGCAGCCAAATACGACCTCACACCCTCAGACTTGTGTATGGACGCATTGTCATGGATAAGGTGCACTCCTGACCCATCTTTGCTTTGACGCTTCAACCCCATCACGGTTGATAACTTTGCTTCCCTCTTTCATTTGCACGCCGGTGGGTCAGGCCTCAGATTCTATAACGGTTCCAGCGTAAAGGCTTACTGAGAATTAGAGATTATCTAATTTTATGTTATGTTGGTTGGTGTCTGATGCTCTGTCTCTGGTCGGGCCAATCGGAGTCTAGCTGTTGGTATTCTTTTGCTCCAGCATTTCGGTGGTTTCTTGCTGTCGAGTTGCTGTCACCGTTGTTTCATCTCTGTGGTTGTTTGATTTTTGTGTTCACGGAGATGTTGCAATGATGAGTTAGGAGGCCTTCATGCGGACTGAATAAATTTTTTGTCTCAATCGTGACGGAAATAATAGAATCGCCCAATGGCTGTATGACCAGACGGACAAGCCACTTGAACCACTTTCCCACTAGAATTGAAGAAGATTGCATACAACATCTTCTTAGTGACAAAACTTTTTGAATGACCCTCGTAGAAGTGAAGGCAATGATCAGAATCGAAACAATCACCCCACACCTCCCATCAGAGACACTAAAGGGTAAGAAATGCATCCATAAAACAAATCCATCATATTGAAAACATCACTACATGTACTAGGGGAAAGCCAAAAGGACAGTTACTTACCCCCTAAATTCCCAAACGGCAATCAAGAATTAAACGATATTAGCAAAACATACATGCAAAGACAAACCATTACAATAATATAATGTTATTAATCAAGTGATTTCGTACTGTCCCAGTTACAGGTCCCAGGTCTGCTGTTTTGGCCCGAGGCCGAAGGCCGAGGCCAATACAGCTGACCTAGGACCTGTGACTTGGCCAATACGAACTTACTTGATTAATGACAATTTTATTTACTGACGCAATTAAAAAGATGATTTATGATTTTTGACCTCCGGTAAATATTGGTTGACCTGATGATATACAGTTTAGTCAAATAATAATAATCCACAGCAGAAGTACCGCCTTTGTGCGAACATTCAACCGCGATGGTTCTCACATTGATATGTGGTTAACGGCCATCACATCCGCGCGACATATTGCTTTTTTCACATCTCCAAAAAATCTAGTTTTCTGATGAAAATCCGTGACATTTTTCTTATTTATGCTCCAAACTTAGGTAGTGGGTGCTCGATAGAACCGCCTCTATGAGGCGGTTCTAACGTGTACCCACAACCTATGCCCTGGAGCAGAAATAAGAAAAATAATGTATACCCCGTAAACCCCAGTTTTCTCTATATAAGTTGGGGTTTTGGGGTGTTGATTTTACGTCCTTGTTCACTTGATGCAACCTATTTTCACTATTTAAAGTTGGTTTTACAAGGGTTTTCATTACATGGAGATACATACAGGAATAGGAATGGCACTGTGAGAGCTCTATGTGTAGATCGGCATCGATCTCATTGGCTTGAACATTTTTGGTGCACAAGACTTCTCCATTCGTGTCAAAGATAACTTGATTTTACGTAAATTTGATGGTATCAAGATTTCGGCCATTGCAAAATAGAAATGACATAAGTGACATAAAATTCTATTTTGTTCGGTTTCCACTCTGCATATAACTTATATTTTCTCGTTAGATATGCCTTAATAACGAATAACCACAATTTCAGCACCGGCTCATCGGGGTCTACGTGGTTCATCCGTGCAGAGCTGAAACCGATCGAACTTTGGGGTACAGGTAAACCGCTAAGGTCTAAGCCTGACAAGGACTAAATGGTGTTAGTCAAACCTCCCTTAAACCCTTATAACGGCTCGTTTGGGCGATAGGGCTCGATGTGTCATTTTATTTCAATTTCTCGCAAAATCGGAAGAAAAGTCTCCAAAATGCCATGATGAGCTATAAATATTGTTGGTTTAAGCAGTGTTTATCTCAAACATTTGCATGCAAAAATATAAGGTACAAAACGATAAAATTCAGGATCTGACAGAAAGCATAAACTGCTTGTCTAGAAGTCATCTCCTGGCTTGTCTAGAATAAAAAGCTAAAATGTAGCCTTTGGAAACAAAGAACACATAAAAGAACGAAAATCGGAGACTCGGTTATATTGAGTCTCTTCATACCCAGCAATATAGTTTGCAAGGCCGCATACGCTTCCTATCACTGGCTTAAGCGATATTCGATTTTCAAAGTAATCAGAATGGGCTCAATGATCCCAAAGGAAAATAGAATATAATCTGCACTATGATGAAGCACGGGGAGACTTTTACGGCCGCCACACAGCACGTAACCCTAGCTGCAGTGAGAAAAAACAAAGCTAAAAGGTTGCCTTTGGAAACAAATAACACATCAAAGAACGACAATCGGAGACTCGGTTTTTTTAGTCTCTTTATACACAGCAACATAGTTTGCAAGGCTGCACACACCTCCTAGCCCCGGCTAGAAGTCATATCCTAAATAGTGTTGTCGGGGACGTAAATTTTCAACACAAAAATACCCACAATTTATATGTTTTTAGGCAGAAATTAGAAAATGATAACGTATGCCACTGTACAATATTGAATAAAGAGATAATTTTAGAAGGGCGTTGTTTAAACGTCCTGTCAGCTATCTTTATCTGTCCCCAAAAGCTCAGTGATAGTGCGTTGGCTTCGCGATCGGTAGTCTGCAGGTTCAAATCGCGGTTGTGCCTTACTCAAACCGTAAAGCGGTACAAATAAGCTCCTGTTGCTGGCGCTCTTGTTATCAAAGAGTGTGTTTCAGATTAAAGTCCCACGAACAGCTAAGGGCATACGAAAATCTTAGGAAGCCCCCTGGTTAATGCGGCAAGCAGCTTATCCACTACACCACGGATGCTTCCACTGTTTAAGGAAGATAATGATGTCTGTGATGTCTGTGTACAGCATGTCCTTCCAAACAGGTATGGGTAAAGTTTCTAATTTGCGACTTTCAATCAAGTTTCTTCAGCTGTATTATCTTCAAGCTTAACCCGTTGTATAATAGTGGACTCTTCCATTGCTATATGTTGGACAAGTCCAATTGTCATATCAGGGGTGTCAGGCCTATTTTTCATTTTTATTCTATTTTTGACGGAAAATTTTGCTAGCAAATAGTGCAGGCCCTGATCAGACGCCGCGGTCTGCGGCGTCTGATCTGGGCCGGCACTATTTGTCAAGGTACCACTTCAGGGGTCTCCCGCCTACATTGGGTTAACGCGATGTCCTAACAATTTCAGGAGTTATGACTGTCTTGAGAGCTCGAGAGAAACGAGCGACTATCATTTCAGCAATAGGTAAGCATATTACTTTTGAACAGTCCCAAAGGTGGTCTCTGACCAGAGGACACTGTATGCAGAAAACTGTATGCAGTAAACACAAAGAAAGAATAACTGCAGCTTACTTAATAGATTTTTTTAAAGCAGAATTAGTCTTAATTTTAGGTGGTCTTAATAGCGGAATATCACTGTAGTTTTTTTTCTATAAATGCACTAAGATTGAGTGATTTGAAGTTTAACGTCCCCGTCAACACTGTAAAGGTCATTTTGGAGACGTCGCTTCGAATTTTGTGGGACTTTCACTCGACATTGAGATGACATGACAGCTCAAGCCCTGCCGCCCAATGAAACCAATAGGGTTTATAAACATGGACGGGCCGACTCGCACCGCATTGCCTGTGCAGGCTTAGATCCTCTAAGTGGTTTACCAGTACTCGTGTGCGGGTCGGTTTCAGCTCTGCGTGGAAACATCATGCAGCACATCTATTTTTTCAAGCCCCGATGGACGGGGGCTAAAAGGCACTAAGAATGTAAAACGTTAACCATTAGGGAAAGATATGCATGTAAAACAATGTAGATGTATATTCACATTCTGCTTTCTTTCCCTTTTGTAAAAGGGACTTTCAATGAAACCTTTTTAATATTTTTCCGACTCAGTCATACATGTACGTTATGAGCCTAGTCTATATGTTCTTATATGTAACGAGTGAGTGAGTGTGAGTTTTTCGTCCCACAAACAGTCACGGTCATACGGAGACGGGACCTCGGTTTAAAGACTCATCCGAAAGTCAGGAGAAGCCCGGAATCAATCATACGACCCCTGGTTTACAAGGCGAGTATAGGGTAACCACTACACCAAGGAGGATTCTCTTATACGTAACGAGTGTATACAATGTGTGTTGTAGATGAAAATAAGTAAAATGAAATACCCCATTAAACCCACTTTTTCTCCCCATATTCAGTGGGATCTATAAGGACATTCATTACCCAGACGCCTTAACTCGGTCGGTGTTTATGGCTCGCATTTGTCAAGATGGTGGTTATTGCTAGCGCGAACAAGTAGGTTGTAATACAAAGGGCGACAAACATTTACCTTCCCTGAAATGTAATCCATTGTAGGAAACTGTCAAAGTGAATTGTAATTGAAGGATTTATTTTACCACCAAAATTCTCCCTCTTGTTTTTAAAATACAGGTGCTTTAGCATTGAGACGACTCCTGGATGGAGCGACTCCGGCCAGTTCGAGATCCGATTATTTCTACAGAAATTTCCACAAAGACGGTGGTTATGGTACTGCGCTGAAGGACTTCTACGCCGTTAAACCTTCGAATGTAGAAGAAATAAAGTCCGGAACGACTGGGGTACGTCTTACACTAGGCCCATTTAAGTTTATGCATGCAACGTTTGCCTCTGGAGAAAACATGCGCAACCATTTTCGATTAAGAGGGTCCTACATCAGTTGGCCAATTTCATAAATTGCAGTAAAATTCCTATATTAAGACCACCTTTTGGAGCGCAGTTTCTCCGTCGAAATTTCGTCGAAACGTCAGCAGAGCCGTAAAACGAACTTTGCGATCGTTAAACCGCCGATTTACCGCCCCAAAATGACAATTTTTATTACAGATATACCGATTCAAATGCATATTTTTTTTCATTTGTGTTGTTAAATCAAATTGTATTACTTGCACCGTGGTGTAAGCGTTGAGCTGCGTAAAACCAAATGTCAGCCAATTAAAAGCGACGTTACGTGATGACGTTAGGTTTTCGATAGTATATCGCAGAATATATTGTCACAAACTTTTGATGTTATCCAGTAAGATTAGTAACATACACAAGTAGAATACGCCGTCTTTTGTGATATCAGTAAAGCTTTCGACAGAGTCTAGCATAAGGGTCTATTACATAAACTCTCCGGTATTGGCTGCTCTGAAAATATATGTAAATGGTTTTCCAGCTATCTCTTTGGTCGTAAACAACGCGTTGTTATAAGTGGCGAAACTTCTAAATGGGCTACAATACATGCTGGAGTGTCCCAGGGCTCTATCCTTGGGTCGCCTCTGTTATTTCTTATTTATATAAATGACATTGTCAAACATATAGGATCTGCAATTTGGTAATTTGCAGATGATACCAGCTTGTATATAGTCGTAGACTCTCCTAATACAGCTTCTTGCGTAATTAAAACTGATATTAGCACCATCAATAAATGGACAGAAGACTGGCTGGTCAAGTTCAACGCGGACAAAACCATCTCTGTCCTTATTTCTAGAAAACTTGTTCCGGTTCATCATCCTCCTCTCTATATGGCTGGTT
The DNA here is from genome assembly GCA_963580285.1 of Lucinisca nassula. Taxonomy (NCBI): domain Eukaryota; kingdom Metazoa; phylum Mollusca; class Bivalvia; order Lucinida; family Lucinidae; genus Lucinisca; species Lucinisca nassula. The sequence goes on from OY757011.1 coordinate 97,372,706, forward strand.
CGATCTTAACAGAAAGAGAGTCTCATAAGCATCTCGGTATAACACTTTCTAAATCATGTAGTTGGACGGAACATATTGACAACATACTTAAAAAGATATGGGTCCGTCTAAATCTTCTCAGATCCCTCAAATTCAGGATCAGCAGACAGTCCCTCGAACAAATGTACACATCCTTTATTCAAACACTACCAGAATACTGTGACACTGTTTGGGACAATGCATCGACTGAGAGTAAGAAAAAAAATAGATTCTACCCATATAGACGCAGCTAGAATAATTACTAGTGCTACAAAATTATGTAGCATACCAAAGTTATTATCTGAGCTTAGTTGGGATACCCTACAAAGCAGGCGTAATAAACACAAACTTTTAACTATTATTATGTAAAAGAATTTATTTTTCTGATTCCCACTGTCACCCACTGGGTGACCTAATAGTGCTATAAATATCTTTTAAAAGATAATTCTAGAAATTAGTCATATATTTGTAAACATCTTGTTTACATGGAAAAGTACTTTGGAACCTTCCAGAAAGTTCAGGTTTCCATTATTTTTTGAAAATTATATCATCTTATTCCACAGCCCTGTGGAACATTCTAGAGAAATCTTCGGGTCTATAAAAGAGCTTGGTTTTTCTCATTGAGTTAGACTTTGGAGTTTGAAGTTTGGGCTCTTAGGAAAACTTATTTCTGAATTCTGTGTTGGATTGTTATAGGATATTATTTTGCATTTCGGACTGTAAATTCTGTGGTGTCAAGGAAAATAGATTCATTCAGGATATTTCATAGCAGAGCTAAGTACATTTAATTTTCTTTCTTCAACGGGTTAAAGATAACTTGTAAATAAATTTTGTTATTTTTTTTCAGAAGGCTTGTTTGCTTTTTCTTTCTGATACGCCTGGCTCATAACATAAATTTGGGGCTCGTCCGGGATAAAAACATCTTGAGCATTTTAGGACTGACATTTCATTTGTAGGCAAGTAATTATCATTTGTTATCAAATATAGACTTGGCAGTTGCTTCATAGGATTGTTATTTCCATAAAGGCATATAGGGGATTGTCATTTCATGTGAATTGTCATTTCAGGTGAAAAAGTACTTGTCATTTCATGTGCAATTTTCGTTGGGCTTGTCATTTCAAAAAAATCTTTGTCAAATTAACCTCAATCTGTATTACCATAATTACTTTATAATACAAACAAAAAGCAAACATGTCGTTTGATTTGAGAAGCTTTTTGGCTCATCCTACTCAGGAGTTGTTTAATCTGGCCAAAATGACCGATTTGCTAGATAATGCTTCCCATTATGGGGTCACTGCTGACAAAACAAGCATAAAAAACATGAAATCAAGAATGTTTTGGAACAGTTTTTAGCTCACCTGAGCACGAAGTGCTCATGGTGAGCTATTGTGATCAGTCAATGTCCGTCGTCCGTCGTGCGTCGTGCATCGTGTGTCGTGCGGCGTCAACAATTTGCTTTAAATGCTAACTCCTCCTAAACCCTTGAGCCAATTTCAATAAAACTTTATACGAATATTGCTCAGGTGACCCTCTACAAAAATAGCTAAAATTGTTCCGCTCCGCTGAACAAGATGGCCACCAGAGCTAAAAATAGAAAAATCTTTAAACGACAACTTCTCCTGTACCTTAAGGCCAATTTCATTCAAACTTTATAGGAGTGTTGCTTAGGTGACCCTCTTCCAAAATAGCTAAAATGTTTCCGCTCTGGTGAACAAAATGGCCACCAGAGCTAAAAATAGAAAATTCTTTAAACGACAACTCCTCCTGTACCCTTGGGCCAAATTAATTCAAACTTCATAGGAATGTTGCTTAGGTGACTCTCTACTAAAATAGCTAAAATGGTATTGCGATGATGAGCAAAATGGCCGCCATAGCTAAAAATAGAAAAACATCGTAAATTTGCTTCAAACACAAACTCCTCCTCAACCCTTAGGCCAATTTGATTCAAACTTCACAGGAATGTTGCCCAAATGACTCCCTACCAAAATGGCTAAAATCGTTGTGCTCTGACAAACAAGATGGCCGCCAGAGCTAAAAATAGAAAAAATCTTTTAAATGACAATTCCTCCTGTACCCTTGGGCCAATTTTATTCAAACTTCATAGGAATGTTGCTTAGGTGACCAGCTACCAAAATAGCTGAAAAGATTCTGCTCTGATGAGCAAAATGGCCGCCATCGCAAAAAATAGAAAAACATCGTTAATTTGCTTCAAACACGAACTCCACCTTAACCCTTGGGCCAATTTGATTCAAACTTCACAGGAATGTTATGTAGGTGACTCCCTAAAGAAATAGCTAAAATCATTCCGCTCTGACTAACAAGATGGCCGCCAGAGCTAAAAACAGAAAAATTCTTCAAACGACTACTCCTCCTTTACCATTGGGACAATTTTATTCAAAAGTCATAGGAATGTTGCTTAGATGACCCACTACCAAAATAGCTAAAACGTTTTCGCTCTGATGAGCAAAATGGCCGCCATAGCTGAAAACAGAAAAACTTTGTAAATTTACGTCAAAACGCGAACTCCTCCTCAACCCTTGGGCCAATTTGATTCAAACTTCACAGGAATGTTAGTTAGATGACTCCCTACCAAAATAGCTAAAATCGTTCAACGCGGCGAACAAGATGGCCGCCAGAGCTAAAAATAGAAAAAATCTTCAAACGACAACTCCTCCTTACCCCTTGGGTCAATTTGATTCAAACTTCACATGAATATTATGTCGCTGACTCCCTACCAAAATAGCTAGAATTGTTCCTCTCTGACTAAAAAGATGGCCGCCAGAGCTAAAAATAGAAAAATTCTTCAAACGACAATTCCTCCTCATCCCTTGTGACAATTTGATTCAAAACTTCACAGGAATATTATGTCGTTGACCCTCTACCATATTAGCAAAAATGATCCTGCTCTGATGAACAAAATGGCCACCAGAGCTAAAAATAGAAAAACATTGTAAATTGGCTTCAAACTTCACAGGAATGTTGTCCAGGTGACTCCCTACCAAAATAGTTAAAATCATTCCACTCTGATAAACAAGATGGCCACCAGGGCTAAAAATAGAAAAAAATCTTCAAACGGCCGCACTGGGGCCGACCAGTTAAATACATGGGCTTGTATAGGAAAATCCTTTAAAAATCTTCTTCTCTGAAACCGTAGGGCCCAGGTCTTTGCTATTTGGTATGAAGCTTCATCTAGTGGACCTCTACCAAGATTATTCAAATTGTAGCCCCGGGGCCAAAAATGCCCCTGCCACAGGGCCCACTGGTTTTACATAGGCTTATATAGGGAAAACCTTAAAAAATGTTCTTGTCTGATTTCAGAAGGCCCAGGTCTTTGATATGTGGTATGAAGCTTCACCTAGTGAACCTCTACTAAGATTGTTCAAATTATAGCCCTGGGGCTAAATATACCCCAGCGCCGGGGACTACCAAGATTTTTTAAATCACAGAGTTGGGGCCAAAAATTGCCCCACCCTGGGACACGCATGTACATATCTTAACTCAGGTGAGCGAATTAGGACCATCATGGTCCTCTTGTTTGTTGATTAAGAACTTTTTGATCCATCTGTTTTATCTCTCATTATGGTTTCACATACTGAATTACAAATGAGACAAATTGAAATAGGAAGGCAAATTGAATTAGAGAAGTTAAGATTAGAAATGGAAGAAAGAGAGAAAGAAAAAGAAAGAGAAATGCAGATACAAATGCAGATGGAAAAAATAGAAATGGAGAGGGAAAAAGAGAAATGGAGGAACGCCTTCAGAAAGAAAAATTAGAAAAAGAATAGTGCCTTGAAATAGAAAGAGAAAAATGGCATTTTCAATTAAAGATGAAGGAACTGGAATTCCAGGGTCAAGATAGGGTAAAATTTACCCCTGTTTCTTTACTCTGGTAGTTACTTTGATGCCACAAAGCAGATTAGTTCCGCCATTTCAGGAAAAAGAGGTAGATAAGTATTTTTTTTGCATTTTGAAAAGGTTGCTGAAAATTTAAAATGGCCAAAAGAGCATTGGACCTTACTTTTGCAAAGCGTTGTTGTCGGAAAGGCTTGAGACATTTACACTCAGCTGACTGTGGAGCAAAGCTCAGACTATGATTTGGTTAAGGAGCTTATACTTAAGGCATATGAGTTGGTTCCTGGGGCTTACAGGAAGAAATTTAGGAATTGTAAAAAGAAATTTCCCAGACCCATGTAGAATTTGCTAGAACCAAAGAACAGCTATTTGATAGGTGGTGTTCTTCTAAAAACGATGGCTCTGATCATGAAAAACTTAGACAGCTTGTCCTTGTTGAAAAGTTTAAATGGTGCATCAATTCAGACATTAATCTTTCTCGATGAGAGACAGGTTGAAACTTTGGAGGAAGCTTCTTGTTTGGCAGATGATTATGCTTTGACTGATAAGTCTCATTTGTGAACAGGCCTTATCCTAGAAAACCTTATAATCCACAGACAGGTCCAAGATTCTATCCCAGTATTCCTACAGGCAGTTATACATCCAGTACTATGCCCAAACTTTCCGGCGAAAATAAAAAAAAGAATTTTTCCAAACCTTCTGGTGAAAACAGAAGCCCAAATTTTTTCAAACCTTCTGGTGAAAACAAAGACCAGAATCCCTTATCTCAATCTCAAGTAGTTTGTAATTATTGTAAAAATACAGGTCATTTGATCTTTGAGTGTTTAAACTTAAAGCGAAGAAAACAAAGAAAAAGACAAGAGGAACTTAAGCCTACATGCTTGACTTCTATAAGGCCAAAACCACAGTCTTGTGTAAGGGAGGAAACTCTTTCTGATTCCAAATTATCTGAGACTAATTAAGTTATGGAGATTTATTAACCATTCTTATCAGATGGTTTTGTGTCACTAAATGGTGACAGTTATGCCCATCCATCCTATCCCTATCAAAATCTTACGAGATACTGGAGCTTCTCAATCTCTTATTCTTGCAGATATTCTGCTTTTTTTCTGAGAAGACTTCTATTGGCCAAAGTGTGCTTATTCAGGGTGTGGAATGTGGATTAGTTAATGTTCCGCTTCATAACATTTATTTGTCATCAGACTTGGTATCCGGTTTACTGGCTGTTGGTATTAGACCTTCTTTACCTTTTAAAGGTGTTCATTTGTTGCTGGGCAATGACTTAGCTGGAGATAAGGTTGTGATAAACCCACTTTTGACTTCTAATCCTTGCACTGATCAACCACCTGATCCCATCGAGCAGGAAATTCCTGATCTTTATCCGTCATGTGCAGTCACAAGGGCTATGGAATGTGAGGCCAAGCAAACAGATGAGAAACAGGATTTTGATTTCACTGATACCTTTTGGGGTCAGTCTTTAAATGACCAGATAACAAGGTCTGTGTCTTCAAGCCTGCCTGACAAGCAGACAGATTTTCATGAGAATAACTCATCTTTCGATCTAGGCCGTGACAGAATGTCCGGGTCTCAACTAGCTATAGAACAGCACAAGGATCCTGAAATTTCGCCTTTAGATGAGCAGGAAGTATCTCGGGTCCCAGTCTGTTATTATGTCAAAAATGACATTCTTATGAGAAAACGGCGTCCATCAGACGTCTCAGCAGAAGACGAATGGACTGTCAACCACCAGATAGTTGTGCCACGGGTTTACCGTCTCGAAATATTAAACTTGGCACATGAAACTCCCATGTCAGGACATTTAGGTGTCAATAAAACCTATCACAAGATTCTTAATCATTTGTACTGGCCTGGGTTGAAATCAGATGTTTCTCAACATTGTAGGTCCTGCCATACATGCCAAATGGTAGGAAAACCCAATCAAACTATACCTAAGGCTCATTTGCAGCCTATACCTGCTTTTGATTAACTTTCAGGCGAATAATTATAGACTGTGTGGGTCCCTTGCCCAGAACTAAGTCTGGCTGTGAATATATTTTGACTATTATGTGTGCTTCCACACGTTTTCCTGAAGCCATTCCACTAAGAAATATCAAAACTAAGACAATCGTCAAGGCCTTAGTGAAGTATTTCAACTTTGTTAGTCTTCCGAAATCTATTCAGTCAGACCAAGGTTCACATTTCATGCCTGGAATTTTTCAACAAGTAATGCATGAACTAGGCATTGTACAGTATAAGCCATCCGCCTATCATCCTGAAAGTCAAGGCGCCCTTGGAAGATTCCATCAAACATTGAAAAACATGATAAGATCTTATTGCTTTGACACAGAGAAAGATTGGGATAAAGGCATCCATTTGCTTTTATTTGCTGTTAGAGAATCTGTGCAAGAATCTCTTGGCTTCAGTCCATTTGAATCAGTATTTGGCCATACTGTTCGTGGTCTTTTGAAACTTCTGAAAGAGAAATTTCTCTCTCATGATGACACTTCCTTAAATTTACTTCAGTATGTGTCTGATTTCAAAACTAGACTTTCAAAAGCTTGTGAGGCTGCTCGGACAAATCTTCAGTCAGCCCAAAGGAAAATGAAACAGCTATATGCCATAGAGACAAAAGAAAGGAATTTTAAACCAGGTGATAAGGTACTAGCTTTTTTGCCTATTCCTGGAAAGTCTTTGCAAGCGAGGTATTATGGTCCATACACTGTAGACAAAATGATCAGTGACGTAAATTACATAATAAACACTCCTGGGAGGCGCAAGTTAAAGCAGCTGTGTCATATTAACATGCTTAAGGAATACATCGATAGGGACAATGCATCTTTAACAGCAGTCTGATCTACTTAATTCATGTAACAATGACTGTGAGGATATTAATTCGGTGAAATCTGATCCCACATCATCCACTCTTCAGAATTCTGACATTCTTATGAATCTCGACCAGAAACTGTAACATCTAGAGCCAAATCAGCGGAATGAACTGAAACAGCTGATTTTTGAACACAAACACTTATTTCCTGACATTCCAACACGGACAGACAAAATATTTCACGATGTTGACATAAATGGTTCTTAACCTGTAAAGCAACATCCATACATGATGAATCCTATGAATTTAAAATATCTTAAAGAAGAAGTTCAGTATTTGTTGGACAATGACTTAATTGAACCTAGCCAAAGTGAATAGAAAGTAGAAGTAAAACAAAGATCAGGAATCGATACAATTAACTTACACCACCCATCAAAGACACCAAAGCGAAAGAATCACAAACATTAAGCGACCAAACCATAATGGAAACCTAAACAAAGGAAGGCCATAAGGACAGTTACTTTCCCACAAAATGGCCATATAGCCATCCAAAATAAAAAGACACAAGTGATACACACAGTAAGTAACAAACAACAAGATAAATAAATCGCCACAGAAGAACCGCCTTGGAACGGTCAGTGGAAAGATTTCCACTGGGTGGGTGGGGGGGTGGGGGGCTTAAATCGGTTTTACGTGGCCACAATCCTCGCCCTTACTTCCGTCGCGATTTAGACAAATAATTTGTTCAGTCCGCATGAAGGCCTCCTAACTCATCAGTGCAACATCTCCGTGAACACAAAAAACCAAAGAACCACAGAGGTGAGACAACGGGGAGGACTCGACAGCAAGAAACCACTGAAATGCTGGAGCAAAAGAAAACCAACAGTTAGACTCCGATGGGCCCGACCAGAGACAGAGCATCAGGCACCAACCAACATTACCTTGAATTAGATCTCTCTAATTCTCAATAAGCCTTTACGTTGGAGCCGTCATAGAATCTGAGGCCTGACCCACCGGCGTGCAATTAAAGAGGGAAGCAAAGTTGCCAACCGTTCTCCTTGTATTTTTGTACCAAAACCTGATGGAACATATCGTATGTGTACAGCTTTTAGGAAAGTTAATTCCTTAAGTAAAACAGATAGCATTCCAATTCCAAGAATAGATGACTGCATTGATAACATCGGGAATGCCAAATACATAACGAAATTTGACCTTCTGAAAGGATTTTGGAAAATTCCACTCACAGATAGAGCAAAGGAGGTTTTGGCATTCACAAAACCAGACGGATTATTTAACTATAATATAAAGTTATGTCATTTGGAACGAAAAACTCTACGGCAACATTTCAGCGCTTAATAAACATGGTAATTGCAGGGCTGGAAGGCTGCAGTGCTTATATCGATGACGCTATCATGTACAATGACCAGTTGAATCAACATCTTGGGACTATTAGAGCATTCTTTGATAAACAGAGTAATGCCAAATTGGCAATCAATCTTGCTAAAAGTGAATTCTGCCATGCAAGTTTGACATTTCTAGGTCATGTTGTAGGTCAAGGTCATGTGAAACCCACTGATGCTAAAGTTTAGGCTATCTCAAATTTTCCCATATCCACGTGCAAAAGACAGCTGATGCGATTTCTTGGTATTGCTGGTTATTACAGAAAGTTCAGTAATAATTTCTCTGTCATTGTTGAGCCTTTGACAAAATTGCTCAGCAAAAGAACAAAATTCCATTGGAATGAAATATGTCAACATGCGTTTGATAAGTTTAAAGTAGAAGTAAAACGAAGATCAGGAATCGATACAATTAACTTACTCCACCCATAAAAGACACCAAAGGGAAAGAAATACAAACATTAAGCGACCAGACCATAATGGAAACCTAAACAAAGGAAGGCCACAAGGACAGTTACTTTCCCACAAAATGGCCATATGACCATCCAAAATTAAAAGACAAGTGATACACACAGTAAGTAACAAACAACAACATAAATAAATCGCCACAGAAGAGCCGCCTTGGAACGGTCAGTGGAAGATTTCTACTGGGGGGCTTAAATCGATTTTACGTGGCCACAATCCTCGCCCTTACTTCCGTCGCGATTTAGACAAATAATTTGTTCAGTCCGCATGAAGGCCTCCTAACTCATCAGTGCAACATCTCCGTGAACACAAAAATCAAAGAACCACAGAGGTGAGACAACGGTGAGGACTCGACAGCAAGAAACCACTGAAATGCTGGAGCAAAAGAAAACCAACAGTTAGACTCCGATGAGCCCGACCAGAGACAGAGCATCAGGCACCAACCAACATTATCTCTCTAATTCTCAATAAGCCTTTACGTTGGAGCCGTCATAGAATCTGAGGCCTGACCCACCGGCGTGCAATTAAAGAGGGAAGCAAAGTTGCCAACCGTGATTGGGTTAACTACCATGCATGCAGTCTGTCGTACAATATCCATATAAAAGCCATACTCAAGAGTGAACCAATTCTCTTAGCACCAAATAAAAATCAAAAATGAGTTCCTTTAAGAGCAATGAAAACATTCATAAGAAAGAAGTGACCCTGTAATGATCCGGCAAAGAAAGCCAGAGGAAACGTCTGCAATTTTGCGAATTTCAAACTTTGAAAAGGAGTTTAAGCTAGCTGTAGATGCTAGGGATGTAGGTGCAGGTAGTGTTTTGTTGCAGGAAGATGAAAATGGTGTGGATCATCCAGTTTGCTACTTTTCCAAAAAGTTTAATAAGCATCAGAGAAATTACACTACCATAGAGAAAGAGTGCTTGTCTCTGATTCTTGCTCTGCAACATTTCGAAATTTATTTTACCCCTACTACTGCACCAATTGTTGTTTTCAGTGATCACAATCCACTGACTTTCATACATAAAATGCAAAACAAAAATCAGCGGTTGCTCAGGTGCAGTCTTATGCTACAAGAGTATAATTTAGACATAGGGCATATCAGAGGGAGAGATAACATTATCCCTGATGCCCTTTCAAGAGCTTGAGCAGTGTCAGGAATTGTTTTTCTTTCAGACTGAAGAGGATTGTAGATACATGTAATTATATATGCTATGTTCAATTTTTGGTATAATTCTGAAAGCAAAAGAAAGCTTTATTACATAAATCTTTCTTTTCCTCGAAGAGGGGGTGTGTTTATTTTTCTGATTCCCACTTTCACCCCACTGGGTGACCTAATAATGCTATAAATATCTTTTTAAAGATCATTCTAGAAATGAGTCATATATTTGTAAACATCTTGTTTACATGGAAAAGTACTTTGGAACCTTCCAGAAAGTTCAAGTTTGCATTATTTTTAGAAAATTACATCATCTTATTCCACAGCCCTGTGGAACATTCTAGAGAAATCTTAGGGTCTATAAAAGAGCTTGATTTTTCTCATTGCGTCAGACTTTGGAGTTTGGGCTTTTAAGAAAACTTATTTATGAATTCTGTGTTGGATTGTTATAGGATATTATATTTCATTTCGGACTGTGAATGCTGTGGGATCACGGAAAATAGATTCATTCAGGATATTTCATAGCAGAACTAAGTACATTTAATTTTCTTTCTTCAACGGGTTAAAGATAACGTGTAAATACATTTTGGTTTTTTTTTTTCAAAAGGCTTGTTTGCTTTTTCTTTCTGCTACGCCTGGCTCGTGACACTTTCTACAAAATAGTGTACGGACTTGCTCCCAACTACCTATTCGACCTAGTTCCACCCCTTGTACAAGAAAACACCAACTATAACTTACGAAATGCTAATAATTTTCATATGTTTGCTTCAAACATCAACCTGTTTTATCATTCATTCTTCCCTTCATCTTTTCGAACTTGGAACTCCCTAGCTGACGAACTAAAACAAGCCTGATCTGTTGAATCTTCCAAACATTCTTTGAATAGGCATGTTACACGGCCACCTAAATATTATAGCGTAGGTACACGAATTGGACAGACCTTACAATCTAGATTTAGAATGGAGTGTAGCTCTTAAAATTCACACTTATACCATAAGAACATCGTATCTAGTCACTCCTGTTAATGCGGAGGATTCGAAAGTGCTTACCATGTCTTGTTTGTTTGTCCGAGACATACAGCAGCACGATATACATACTTACCAGCCAATCTTCATAATTACTCTACACGGGATTTGCTTTTTGGATGTACCAATAAAACGGACAAGCGAAATGAAGAAATATTCTTAAAAGTTCAAGATTCCATTTTCAATTCAGGACGTTTTGTAAACCATTCATGAGCCAAAAAGCAAGCATTGCCGAACTTTTCCTTGACAAGTGGGGTCCCCGTCAACACTTTTCTATTTTTCTTTCATTTCTTTCTTCAATTATTCTTATTCTCTCTCTCTCTCTCTCTCTCTCTCTCTCTCTCTCTCTCTCTCTCTCTCTCTCTCTCTCTCTCTCTCTCACATTTGGTACATGTACTTGGTTTATATTCTCAGTATGTAACTGACATTGATATTTTCGTAGACACTTCCATGAATCACAGGAGATGACTTTGATATAAGCAACGCTCACTGTCAGATCCTGTTAGTTGCTGTTGTAATTCACTGTACATGTACATGTACATTACTCTTGACAAATAAATACTGTTAAAACCAAGTAGCATACGCAAATGCATTAGAATGCATATTTTCCGCATGCAACGTGTGCACTATTTATACAGATAATTTTCTTAAAGCAAATTTTGCTCATTGCCTGATGATCTGATGATGTCCATTGTACTTCAATAAAATTTATTGCTTTTATTTGTATTATTTTTCGTTCATTTTGACGCAAATTCTGGGTTGAGGACAAAACAAAAGAAACCATTGCTTGCAGATTTCCAAACAAGAGCTACATGTATTTGCGTAAATACGCCTATTCAAATATCTGATCTAGATCTACACTGTTTCCAAAGATAGGGGTTGTCGTGAACAGCATGATAAGAGTTAAGGGGTTCAGAATTACATATATATAGGTGTGTTTTCGTGTTGTGAAAAGCGTCCGTGAGGTCATACCGTCGCCATGGCCAGAACCAGTACAAAGTGAGCCGTCGCATGTCAAAACCTACAATAAGAACGGTGCGACAAGCAGAGACTCAAATCAACGTGCACACCCATCCACTATGATGAGACCTTTTGCTTATGTCTCGTTGCATAGATATTAGCATATAGTAGGTACATGCGATCAGCGAAGACTCTGATCAGACTGCGCGTATGCGCTGATCTGAGCCTTCGCTGGTCGCTCAAGACGTCTTTTAGATTGTTTCATGCCCTGGCCGAAATTCGATTACCATAAAATCCTAAAAACAATCGGACACTTTGAGGTGACTTGCTGTTATTTATTTTATTTTATTTTTTTTTTTTTTTTTTTTGGTTTTACGGCCCTTTCAAGATTATTTCACTCAAATCGAGCCGATCGTTAATCAGAGGTGGACGAAAACCGGAGTACCCGGAGAAAAACCACCTGACCTTCCGTTGCAGAACTTGGCGTCTCACATGTGACCCGAGCGAGGCTCGAACCACAGCGGTAAAAGAGACCTAATGATCAACTTGCTGTTATTCTCTCTTCTTTAGCAAATTTGTTTCACGATCAAGCAAGGAGTCAAAAGTGCAGATCCGGGAGGGGGGGGGGGGCAAGTTGGTGTAACTGACTACGACTTATCATAAGGAAGGAGAATATATATGGTTTAGGGGTGGAGATCTGTGAGGTTACTGGGATATTTGACCTTTTATGAAGTGGAGGGGGTGGGGCATGGCCCCGGCACATCCCGGGGGACCCCCAGGTTGGTGTCACTGAGTCCATCTTATCAAAAGGAACAATAGTATATATGGTTTAGGGGTGAGGATCTCAATGGTTTCTGAGAAAAATGGCATTTTATGAAGTGGAGGGGGTGGGGAATGTCCCCGGCACATCCCGGGGACCCCCAGTTTGGTGTCACTTAATGCATCTTAGCATAAGGAACAAGAATATATATAGTTTAGGGGTGGGGATCTGAATGGTTTCTGAGATAAATGGCATTTTATGGAATAGAGGGGGCAGGGCATGTCCCCGGCACATCCCGGGGGACCCCCAGGATGGTGTCACTTAATGCATCTTATGAGAATGAACAAGAATTTATATGGTTTATGGGTTGGGATCTGTAAGGTTTCTGAGATATAAGGCATTTTATGAAGTGGAGGGGGCGGGGCAAGGCCCCGACACAACCTAGGAGACCCCCAGGTTGACATAAAAGCATATGGCTGAGAGGAGTTTACTCAAGGAACATGTCTATGTAAGTTTTGTCAAAATATCTGCAATGACTTGGCATTAAATGCCATTTTTCAATTTTCCCCATTATAAGTCAATGGAAACTCTAAGTTGCCATAGCAACAAAACTAAAAGGTCGAATTTCATTAAAAAAACACAAAACCTGTAAAGGCAAATATGGTGAATATTTTCATAAAGTCTCAGCCTCCTAGAGCGTATGATTTCTGAGGAGATGATTTTTTAAGTATTTTGTTTTCTATTTTTTGCATTTTGGTTTCAATGGCAACCAATAAAAATGAGCAGAAGGCCTAAAATCATACGGCAGATAGTAGATTGCCTATGGAAAATTTCTATGAAAGTTTTGTCAAAATATCTGCAGAGGCTTGGCAGTAAATGCCATTTTTCAATTTTCCCCATTGTAAGTCTATGGAAACTACAAGTTGCCATAGCAACCAAACTAATGCGCCGATTTTTAATAAAAATACAAACTTTCAATCCCCCAGCCCAAGGATGCTACAGATAAAATGTGGGCACAATCGGCCCAGTGGCTTCAGAGGAGATGTCGTTTGAAAGTGTTGACGGACGCAGGCGTAGACGACGACGGACAACTGCATATCCTATAAGCTCCCCCGAAGCCTTCGGCTCTGTTGAGCTAAAAATTCGACAAAGAAAAAAAAAACGATTCATCTATTATTTCGAGTTTAACTACAGGTCAACCGTGTGGGTCATTTTTGTCTTCTCCAAGAGAAAGAGATAAAAGATATAAAAGATATAGCAGAGCAGATGAAAGTGGGGGTCAGAGGAGAAAGGGGAAAATGAATGGAAGTGTATAAACAGAATAAATAACAACACGACCCCCCCCCCCCCCCACTCTCTACCGTTACCTTCTACAAGGACAGCAGGCCTTGCCCAACTGTAAGTCAATATCAGCTGGACTCCCCAGTGACCCAAGTTACATATCACCTTTGCTCACCCAACTACACCGCCCCCCCCCCGGATAAAAATAGGAAGAAACAAAGAAAGGTAAACGTGTCTGCTAATTTCTTCATGGTAAAACCATAAATTTCTAAATTCTCAGTGAATTCTGTGCTTGTCCCATCTGCTAATAAATTAATAATCTTACAGAGAAGTTCTCCTGGCGGGCACATGACGTCTTAGCAACGTCGCGTTGATACGACGATGCACGTACGTTGTGCAGCCGCTTGGAGCTATGTTCCTTCGGACGTCGGAACATAAAAAGGAGAATAACTTGACGAAAACAAAAAGAGATCATTTTTAAACCATTTGATTAATACATTATAACACTGATCAGGGGGCGCGTTTGGCGAAACTTCGACTACGTTCATTAACCCATAAATGCCAATTGTTTCAATACTGGGACATGCGGACACAGTTAGGACAGATAAGAGGCCGCAGAAAGTAGCGTCTGATCGGTGTCTTCACTATTTGCTAAAAGTACGGAGCTTGATTTAAAACTCACAGCTTACAACGCATGATTTGTACTTAGAGCTCTCGAAAGCAGGTGGATAGCTGTGTTCGATGTCGGTCAGGAAAGGGTTGTTTAGTGGAAGCGAGCTAACCCTTTAAACCCTTAAGACCGGTGCAGACGCCGAGGTAGAAATCTATGCAAACCTTGCAGATCCTGATGAGACGGCACGTAGTAGCACGTTTCGCCAGAATATACATGTACACTGTTTGCCAACATGTCAGTGAACTAATCAGAAATCTCTTTCTATAAGAATATATTTAAAGCGGAAAGAGTTCTGTGCAGAAACTCAGGGATGAAAGAGTAAAATCTCAAACCAGTTACATAAATATCATCGGAAAGCGCGTAGGAAAATAGTCCCGGGGTATTGTTTTCTTTTCGGAATTCGTCTTTCTGAGCCAATTTATATTCAATCCGTATAAAGTCTCGAAAAATGAAATATTTGAAAGACGTTCCATGCCTGCACAATTAATTTTCAAGAGTTCCTTTTGGCATATTTTATGCAGAGAACGAACAGCGGAAGTGGAGTAACGTGGTCCAGTACCGGAAGTAGAAATGTATTGACAAAAAACTTGATTTTAAAAATCAACTTTCAAAAATCTCGACATTATTCATCTGAAAATTTTCATTTTTCGGTGCCAAAATTTACAATGTATTTGTATAGGCGTGTTTTCGTAATGGGCTCTGTACATTGCGATAACACATCCATGGAACAAAGCGCATTCTTTCATACCTCAAAAATGGTCATTGTTTATTTCTGATGGCAATTAGGGGATAACTGTACTGAAAATTGTCATTTGGGGATGTAAATCGGAGGTTTTACGGTCGGAAATTTCGTTTTACCGTGACGCGTTAGCGGAGCCGTAAAACGTAATTTGCGACCGTAAAACCGACGATTTACCTCCCCAAATGACAATTTTCAATACAGTTATCCCCATTCTAATGCACTTTTTCGGTTGTTAAGCTAAAAAATGTACTATTTTGCACAAGGCGACAAGCGCAGTGAGCTGCGTAAAACCAAATGACAGCCAATGAATAGCGACGTTACGTGATGACGTCGGGTTTCCGACAATATATCGCAGAATATACTGTCGCAAATTTTTGACGTTATCCAATCAGACGTCGCGTTACATACGCAAGTGCATTAGAATTAATGATATTTTCTCTTGTATACGCCAAACTTAGTTTGTGGATGTAAAACGTCGAGTTACGTTCGCAAAAATATTAGAATCGCCATCCTACATCTCTTGATTTCTTTTTACATTTCAGTTTCACATTATCGAAGGTCGTGTTGGTGACAGGAAAATCACGCTTTATGAATACAATCCGTGGATGGGCAGGCCGGTCATTGATATCGAAGACCTCACGAAATCGACCATTCCTGGAAAAAAGAAGGACAGAATTATATATGTGAATCCTATTGAGAAATAATTTTACCACACATTCGACTTTTTTGTCCCATGGAAAGATCAAATCAGCATTTATTGAAGAGGAACTTCATTTTAACGACAAAGTTTGTATAGTTTGTATCTTAACGTGTGTTCAGTAACTCTTTAAACAATGCTATATTTTGAGTAAAAGGCACGAGAGGTCAGTTGCGTATAAAAAAATTTCTGCTATTGAAAAGCCACGCTTCATGGTGATGCCCGGTTTCAGACAATATTCTCCCAAAATGTACAAGTACCGTCACGATTTTTAACGGTATCCCATCTGACGTCAAGGTTTTGTGTAATGGAAAGTTTTCCAGCTAATTATGAATGTGTGAAGAAAACCCTTTAAACCAATTTTATATAGAGAGACCAGTGGTTTAGGGGGTATACATTATGTTTCTTATTTCTGTTTTAAGACATGTGAGTACATGCACTTGTTAGAGCACCCGCAACCTATGTTTTGAGTATAACTGATATAAAACTTTGCCATATCACGTGGATGTGTTGGCTGAAATTATTTGTTAATGCAAACATTGTGCACGCGCGCGCGCGTGTGTTTTGTCGGTTTTATTTATTTCCCTTGTTATTTATTTATTAATCTATTTATGTATTTGTTTATATTTTGTTTGTTTGTGTCTTTCATTTTAATCCTGAAACAGTCACGTAACATTTTCGTACAATGAACATTGTTAATCCCGCTTGTACGAAAAAATGTGGAATGCAGTGCCATGTCAGAAGCGGAATGATACCAAGAGCTCACTTTACTAATGACCGCGTCATCAAGGCATTACGGAAACACGTCTATATAATGTTGACCCCCTTGAACTCCACTTTTATATAGTAAAACTCGGGTTTACAGGGGTAACCCTTATTTTTCTAATTTCTGCTATAAAATATAGAGTGTCGGTACTCATCAGAACCGAGGCGGTTCTAACGAGTATCCACAATCTATATTTTAAGCAGAAATCAGAAAAATATCCAAAATTTTCATCTTAATATTTTCGATTTTTCGGCGATAAAGTTTACAATGTATTTGTATAGGCGAGTTTTCGTAATGGGTAGGCAGATAAAGAAAAAAAAATCTTCATTACGATAACAAAGCCTAGTACATCCCCGTACATCAACCATAGTGCAGTTTTTATTTTACTTTTGGTCCTTTGAGATCAGCGTGAATATTCTGAGAAATCAGAAATAAATTATTAGTTTAGACTCAAATTCTAGACAGGTTTTTAATTATTTGGACCTCAGTTTGATTTATATCAGTCTTTAAATCGACTGCCTATTCGAAATTCGCAAAATTGCAGTATGCTTCCTCTGGCTTTCGTTGCCGGATCATTTCAGGGTCACTGATGAGGCTTTATTAGCCGAAACTACGTAGTATGACCCATCTTCTTTCTTATGAATATTTTCATTGCTCTTAAAGGAACTCATTTTTGATTTTAATTTGCCTTCACTGCAGCTGGTGTTGTGCCGTGTGGCGGCCGTAAAACGTCTCCCCGCACATCAACCATAGTGCAGTTTATATTTTACTTTTGGTCCTTTGAGATCAGCGTGAATATTCTGAGAAATCAGAAATAAATTATTAGTTTAGACTCAAATTCTAGACAGGTTTTTAATTATTTGGACTCAGTTTGATTTATATCAGTCTTTGAATCGACTGCCTATTCGAAATTCGCAAAATTGCAGTATGCTTCCTCTGGCTTTCGTTGCCGGATCATTACTGGGTCACTGATGAGGCTTTATTAGCCGAAACTACGTTTCTTATGAATATTTTCATTGCTCTTGAAGGAACTCATTTTTGATTTTAATTTGTTACATACTATCACGAAAACACGTTTATATAATTTTGATCCCCTTGAACTCAACTTTTATGTAGTAAATCTGGGGTTTACAGCGGTAAACCTTCTTTTTCTTATTTCTGTCCTAAAATTTAGATTGTGGTACTCATAAAAGAGCCTCGATATTTCTTATTTCTAATCTAAAATATAGAGTGTGGTACTCATAAGAACCACCTCGATATTTCTTATTTCTGCTCTAAAATATAGAGTGTGGAACTCATAAGTACCGCCTCGATAATTCTTATTTCTGCTCTAAAATATAGATTGTGGTACTGCCTCATCGAGGCGGTTCTTATGAGTACAACAATCTATATTTAAGAGCAGAAATAAGAAAAATATTACAATTTTTCATCTTAAAAGTTTAGTGTTTTTCTTTTCGACGGTAAAGTTAACAATGTATTTGTATAGGCGTGTTTTTGTAATGCGTAGTGCGTTCTTTCATATCTCAAAACGGTTGTTATTCTGATGACAAGTTGTGGTATTTTTCTTATTTATGTCCCGAATATAGGCTGTGGGTGTTCGTTAGAACTGTCCCAGTGAGGCGGTTCTAACAAGTAACCACAACCTATGAGGCTTTTCCTTACCAGAATCGAGGAGCTTACAGAATAGACAATGCTGACCATACTTTCAAAAGACATATCTTCTCTGAAGCATACATGTAACAAATGCAATTTGAAAAATCGATTGGTTGGAGGGTACATATTTTTGTGTCTTTATCTAGTTTTGGAACTTTGGTTGTCATGGCGACTTAAACTTGAAGGTGTCATAGAATTATATTTGGCGAAACAGAAGAAATTTTGACAAAACGTTCACAGAGATTTTCCGCGATTCGTCTGATATGAATATTTTCATTTTATTTAGTTTCGATGCCAGAAACTTTGAAAAGACGAGGGCTAAGAGGGCCCTGAATCGCTCACCTGAATGCTACTGTCTCTAGTATATTCTATTTTTAGCTCTGGAGGCCATCGTGTTCGTCATGCTGGAACGATCTTAGCTATTTAGGTAGGGTGTCACCTAGGCAACATTCCTGTGAAGTTTGAATTAAATTGACCCAAGGGTTTAGGAAGAGTTCGCATTTGAAGAAAATTAACAATTTTTTTTCTATTTTTAACTCTGGCGGCTATATTGTTCATCGGAGCTCAAGGGGGTAATCGGGCGGTAATTAGTGAAGTGACTTATCATCTTTCTTGTGGATGGGTGTTGAATTTCCATGTTTCCAGGTAGTAGGGAAATAACCATGTTCAATGGACCGCGGTCCATTGAACAATGCAGATAAAGAATAGGCAAGCATATTTGCGACTTCTTTAAAGAGACGGGGACGGACTAGGTCTGGACCACAAGCTTTGTTGACATTAAGGTTCCACAGGACATCTTTAACTTCCTGGCTTTATATGGTTATAGTTTGAATACTATGCTCTACGTGGAGCAGTTGGGGCATTGGACGGTTGTCATCTTCAACTGTCGACTGTGAACAAAATAGTTCTTTAACATATTGGCCTTTGCAATATCACTCTCGGCGTATTCATCATTAAAATTCAGTGGAGGGATACCGGGTGTTGTTTTTCAAAGGTTTAGGAGTTGTTTAGATGTTTTTCAAAATAATTCCATATCAGTCGTTTCTGTCGAGAGTAAAGTGTCCAGTTTCTCAAATTAATATTTTTGGAATACAGTTTTATTGCGAATGATCGTATACTTTCTCAAAGTTTTGTATTTGATGTTCTTTTGAATTCTCTGTATGTACGTTTCCGCTTTCTGATGAGATATCTAATTTGACATGTTATCCATGGGTGTTCCGCGGGTCTGATGGTGACAACTTTGTTGGGTATGGCTTGTTCGGCAGCTGACACTATAACTTCGGTGATGTGGGAAATATGTTCGTCAATGTCCGTAGAACAGTTTACGTCTTGTTCTAAATTGTAACCCGCTAGGATTTCCCGGTACCTTCCAAAGTTGCCTAGTTTGTAATTCCATACTTTGCGTTTGAATGTTTTGTTTTCGGGCCGGATAAATTTCATTATTACAACTGTAGGACAGTGGTATCTAATTTGGTTAGGTATAAATGTATCAGTTAAGATGTTGTTATTGTTGCGTACGAGGATCAAATCTATAAGTGTGGATGAGTGTTCAGTAAAGTTCGTGGGTTCGGTTATTAACTGTTTCATATTATATTTCCGCATCAGTTATTTTATTTTATTGTTGTTGGTATTAAGCATGTTAATGTTGAAATCCCCAAGATGTATGTTGGTGCAATATGACAGGTCAATACTTTCGTTAATAGAAGTAAAATAGTCTACATTACTGTTAGGAAGTCTGTAAAATCCTCCAACGAGAACCTTTTTGGACTGTGTTTGAATCTCAACCCACACAGCCTCAAGACCCGGGATTTCCAGGTCAGGTCGACGTTGGCTAGGTAGTGTGTCGCGAACATAGACAACGACTCCACCGCCGGGGCGGTCAGGTCTGTCTGCTCTAAAGGGTGCCGTAAACTGTTCAATACAAATATTTGCGTTCCGAGTTCTGGGGTTCAGCCAACTCTCAGAAAGACAAGGACGTCATATGCTGATGCTTCGCCTTCAATAAGATCAAGCTTTGGTACGATACTTTGGATATTTAAGTGCATACTGCTTAAGTGATTAGAGAGGCTTTCAAGCGAGCTGGTTGAGCAACTGGAAATGGAATCAATACTGACATCGACAGACACTGGGCCTGGGTTTGGTTGTACATCTCCGCATAACAAGATAAGGCAAGTGACCCATAGAGTGAGTGTTGAAACAAACAGCAAGGCCATAAACTGAAACAAATAAGTTTGTTCTTATTTGAACATAATACACTAAGGTACGTGTGTTTAAAGGTTTTGGTCGGGCCCCTCGGAGTCTAACTGTTGGTTTTCTTTTGCTCCAGCAATTCTGTTGTTGTATGCTGTCGAGTCCTCAACCTTGTTTCATCTCTGTAGTTTTTTTATTTGTATGTTCTCGGAGATGTTACGCTGATGAGTTAGGAAGCCTTCATGCGGACTAAACAAAATTAGTGTATACCGCGACAGAGGTAAGGGCGAGGATTATGGCCATGTAAAATCGATTTAATCCCCCCCCCAGTGGAATTCTTTCCACTGACCGTTCCAAGGCGGTTCTTCTGTGGCGGTATATTTATGTTGTTGTTTGTTACTTACTGTGTGTATCACTTGTGTCTTTTTATTTTGGATGGCCATTTGGCCATTTTGTAGGACAGTAACTGTCCTTATGGCCTTCCTTTGTTTACGTTTCTATTATGGTCTGGTCGCTTCATGTTAGTGTTTCTTTCCCTTTGGTGTCTTTGATGGGTGGAGTAGGTTAATTGTATCGATTCCTGATCTTTGTTTTACTTCTACTTTATAGATTTCGTTGCTACGTTGGTTTGTTTGATTTGAGGTTTAACGTCCCCGTCAACACTGTATAGGTAATTGGAGACATTGCTTCCAATTTTGTGGGACTTTGTACCCAACATTGAGATGAAATGACATCTCAAGCACTGTCGCCCAATGAAACAAATAGGGTTTATAAGCATGGGCAGTCTGACTCGCACCGCTTTGCCTTGGCAGGCTTAGATCCTCTAAGCGGTTTACCAGTACTCGTATGCGGTCGGATTCAGCTCTGCGTGGAAGCATCATGCAGCCCATCTTTTTCTTCAAGCTCCGATGGGCGGGGCCGCTTGCTACGTTGGAGAGCCAAAGCATGCGTAACATGCGTTAGTTTGTAATGTGCCAAGAACTATGAATGAGACCAAAATGTGGAAACCACTGAGTGTGAGGCGTTTACGACTGCCGAGACCAATAGTGTTTGATATCCCGGAAAAGCCGCCTAGACCATCCGATTTCAATTTACACCCTATATAAACTACATCGTAAGAAGTGAAGAAAAATCAGGAACAGTCCAGTCAGCCGGTCCGGGATATGAAGACATTTTCCAGTCGCGCTAGATAGAAGCACAAGCCGCAGGCACACATGGTGAGAGAGACAATCACTAATTAACTAGCAAAAGGCTTGAGAGAATGAGAGGCAGAGTAGAGATAATATAACATATACATAACAAGCATAATTGACATGTTCAATATGTGACAAAGGGAGGATTCTACGCTAATACATGATGATGTACCTTATTCGTGTACTTTACTATCTGGACCATGCATATAGGCCTACCTATCAGAGAGGTAAAAGGAAATAAAGAAAAAACATATACATACATATAAAAGAATACTAACTTAATTATATGATATCCGACTTGTAGCTAGTCTAGCGGAAACCGTATGAAGTATCAGGCTTTTGCAGAAATACTCTTTGCACAAGCCTTCAAGCTATTGCACAAAAGTTTTTATTCCTACGGCTATTTATAGTTGTCAAAGTCTATGAGAAATCGGAAACGCCATTTATTTATAATCCATTACGGATACTTGACAATCGTCTATCAAGCAGATCATTTTTCTGCATAGTGCTTATTTTCATTGGTAGCCATGGCAACCAAAATACAAAAATAAAATAATTCCTGTAAGAAGAAAAATCTCATATAAGCCATATAAAAATCGGACTACACTATTCTGAAATGCTCTTTGCATTATGCCTTTCGTTGATTTTGCGCAAAAGTTATGCTGCTACATATGGGGAGAGTTCAAGTTACCATTATATAAGTTACCATTATAATGGGAAACTAAATAAAAAATACATTTATTGCTAAGTCACTGAAGCTATTTTGAAAAAAAAAACTTTTACAGAAAGGTTCCTTGAATTGTCTTTTATCTGGCAGATAACGAAAAAGTGAAGGCAATGATCAGGAATCGATACAATTTCCTCACACTTCCCATTGAAGACACCAAAGGAACAGAAGCACAAATATAAAACAACTTCACCATAATGAAAAGGTCACAAGCGGAAAGCCTAACGGACGGTCACTTCCCAGAAAATGGTCAAATGGCGATCATAGCATAATGTATCATGTGTATTATGTACGAAATGATTTTTTTTCTGTTTTATACGCACGGTACACATGCTTCAAGTGTTGTACGAAAGGAAATAGAGGATATTTGATTTTTTTCATTGTAAGATCGAATTTTATTTCACTCATGAACACCAAAACTGGTATTTTCACTCGTGGCGTGATCTTACACTGAAAAAATCAAATTTTCTGTTTCTTACATGCTTCAAAACGGCAATATTTAGTTTCACTAATCGCGTCACTCACCCTCAGAGACAAATAACTTTGTTCCTGGTCGCTTCGCATCAATTTAGTGGTGTCCAACGGGTGTAAACTAAAAGTTTGCACCTTAGAAATAGCCTGAGATGGATTTTTATGAATGGTTACTGAAATAATTGAGAGATTAGTTTCCCAAAGAAGGTACGGACAGATCTAACGTCGCGCGACAAAAAATGTGACGTCAGCGTCGAAATTGACGTCATTAACGTCCTCGTGACGTGTGAACGGGCTAAGCCTCAATTCTAATACAGTTCATTAATTTTCAATCATCTGACAATGAAAAAACTGACCACAGAATAAGATTTCAAGAAAAAAGTAGTCCCAAACAGTGAAAAATAAAATTGATATCGGTTACTGTTTGAAACAGTGACAATATCGTTTTCGATTTCACTGAGAAATCTCTATATTTCATTGAAAAGCATGTAAGAATATGTGCAACACATCTGTTGTGCATGTTCTTGGAATATGTCTGCAAGACAAAAAAAAATAATTTTGAAGAAAATGAGATTTTGAGACCGTTGGTCCTCTATAAGGAAAATGCAGAGATATAATACTCAAAATTTAGTAATGCGTCAACATCAAAATTGAAAAGAAACAATCTGAGGCAAAACAATGCGCTATTAATTCTATTGCAGCAACGGACAACAGAGTGATGAACTCAAACACAAATTGAAGGATCCCGCGCTAAATAAGATTATTCTAACAGAATTATCCTCAAACTGGCGGGGGTCCAAAGCAACCAGAAAGACCCAGAACCGATCCTTGAAATCATTGCCTCCGTGGTGTAGTGGTTATGCTACTCGCATCGTAAACCAGGGGTCGTGGGTTCGATCCCGGGCTTCTCCAGACTTTTGGATGAGTCTTTTAACCGAGGTCCAGTCTCCGTATGACCTTAGCTTTTCTGTGGCGTGCATATAAAACTCAAACGCACATATATACACCTGCCTGAGATGGCATTTAGACTGATAGGGAATCAACGTTGCAAGTGTTGGATGAAACATAAACACTCCCTATCATCGGCAAAAACTTTTATATCTCCTGAGGCTATGTTCGATGAAAAACATTTCGGATGCACCAAAAGCTACTTCAGCGCTGTCAATTTGTTAATGGTCATTGCAAAAAAAAATGAGAATCTACTCAAATTCTTCTCACTGGTCTTGACTAAAATGCTTTCAAAAGCTCGAGACTATATTTCATTTGTTAGCACAGAATTCAATACCAGTTCTGACCTGTTTGTTTGTGTTTAGGGTTTACGTCCCCGTCAACACTATGTCAATTTGGAGACATTGTGTAAAATTCTGTGGTGGCTCCACTATGTAAAATACTCTTCAGAAAGAACTTGGTTGTACAAAGACCCAAAGCAGCAGCCTTTGGCTGAAGAGAGGTTGTTTTTGGTTACCAGATAAGGATATCCATTAGTTTTATCTTGGGATAGAAATTCCATTCTAACCCTTGTGTTCTTACCCAAAATCGAATATTCTCGCGTGTTTGATAAATGCACTGGTTGAATACGGCCTCATATGCGCCGTCGTTAAGGTTGACGTCACAGCACGTTACATGACGTCACTAAACAGCACTGTAGTGTCATCACAATATGGCGGACGCCGGCAACCGAAGTGAATGCAGTATTAAGCTCCATGCTCAGAAATGGAATGTATGCAAGAAAAAGAATCCTACATGGATGTGAGGGGTGGATAGAAAAATCCGTCCCTCGGGATCACTTTCGGGGATCACTCGGCAAGCCTCGTGATGCCGGACATTGGCAGCTTCCGTCCTACGCTATACAGTAAACAAGAGGGTCCAATGGCCCTATATCGCTCACCTGTGTGCTAGAAAATCATAAGTGATGTTTAGATAAAACAAGATGTGTTTGTGAAACACGAATATGTCTCCGAGCATGGTCATTTTTTTTTCAAAGTTGGTCACAGTTCAAAGTCAAGTTCACAGATTTTTTGTTTGAGTGGGAAGCCCTTGGCACAAGGAACTTACATGCCAAATATGAAGGCTCTATCTTAAATGGTGCAAAAGTTATGAACAATTTTATTTGTTCTTTTAAGTAGGTCATAGGTCAAGGTCATGGTCAAAAAGTTTTA
Organism: Lucinisca nassula; assembly: GCA_963580285.1. Lineage (NCBI taxonomy): Eukaryota > Metazoa > Mollusca > Bivalvia > Lucinida > Lucinidae > Lucinisca > Lucinisca nassula. The sequence goes on from OY757011.1 coordinate 97,397,715, forward strand.
CATGAATGTAAAGCTCTTATCACAAGAAACCTACATGCCAAATATGAAGGCTCTATCCCAAACGGTTTGAAAGTTATGACCAAAATGTTCGTTTTTTTCTTTTAAGTAGGTCAAAGGTCAAGATCACAGGTCAAATTTTTTTGCATGAATGTAAAGCTCTTGTTACAAGGGACTTACATGCCAAATATGAAGGCTGTATCTCAAACGGTTCAAAAGTTATGACCAATGTTAACTTTTTCTTTTATGTAGGTAAAAGGTCAAGTCACAGGTCAAATTTTTTGTGTGAATGTAAAGCTCTTGTCACAAGGAAGCTACATGCGAAATATGAAGTCTGTGTCTCAAATGGTTCAAAAGTTATGACCAAAATGTTATTTTTCTATTTGAAGTAGGTCAAAGGTCAAAATCACAGGTCAATTTTTTTGCATGAATGTAAAGCTTTTTCCACAAGGAAGATACATACCAAATATGAAGGCTGTATCTTAAGCGGTTCAAAACTTATGACCAATGTTATTTGTTTTCTTTTCAGTAGGTCAAAGGTCAAGGTAAAAGTCACAGCTTAAATTTTTTGCATGATTGTGAAGCTCTTGTCACAAGGTAACTTCATGCCAACTATGAATAATCTACCCTCAACGGTTCAAAAGTTATGACCAACGTTAAAGTTGTCCACATACAAACCAACAAACCAACAAACAGACAGACAGGGCAAGAAACAATTTGTCCCCGCTATCGCTACCGGGGACATAAAAAGAAACTGGAAAGAAAGGTGAGACATGTTTTTTTACCTGATTAATATAGATATCTTCTAGATCCAAGGTTGTCAATATAGTTGTACATCAATTGAACCGGTTGATCTCTTCAGGATCTAATCTTGAAATGCATGGTGTAGGACAAGACTTCTTGAATCTATGCAGTTAGTCTTTGTATATGCCATAGTCATAATTTGACAAAGAAATCAATATCTGTCGCTACAATTTCCTTTTGACACAGTGGTTAACAACACTATTGCATGGTATGACAAAATTTACAGAAGAAATACTGATGATCTTAAACAGCTGCTAACATATCGGAAGTGAGAGACCAAAGTCTCCTAAGTTTTGTACAGACTGTATATTTGACTTTTACTCAGTCACACTGATCTATAAGGCTCATATTATAGATAAAGTTACCATTCTATCATAAATAATTTGGTTGTTATATCTTATCTTAAACTCACAAAGAATTAATTATGTTACATTGAACATAATAATGAGAATAAGGCATAAACTATGACAAATGAATATGTGTAGAATCCATAAGGTGATATGTGCTAAAAAGGTGTCTTTAGAAGCACAGAATCTTATATAAAGAACACCTAAACTTAAAATGGGACACTTCAATCCACAGAATACCGATGCATCAAATTATTCTCTTGATCACCAATTTAGTTTTTCCTACATATGTAGAAAAAGAGTTACTTGAATTTTTTTAAAGAGAATCTGTTTTCAACGTTTTTTTTTTTTGTTTTGTTTTTTTAGATTCTGGTTTTACCACCCTTTCAAGATAATTTCACTCATATTGAGCCGATCGTTAATCAGAGGTAGGCGAAAACCGGAGTACCCCGAAAAAAACACACCTGACCTCCCGTTGCAGAACTTGGCGTCTCACATGTGACCCGAGCAAGGCTCAATTGATTTGATTGATTGATTTATTTTAGGTTTAACATCCCCGTCAACACTGTAAAGGTCATTTTGGAGACGTTGCTTCTAATTTTGTGGGACTTTTACCCGAGATAAACTGCCACCCAATGAAACCAATAGGCTCGAACCCACAGCAGTGAGAGACCTAATGTTTAAGAGTCAGCGCTCTTATCCACTAGGCCACGGAGGCCTGAACTTTCAACCTTTTCAAGTAACTACAGATTTACATGTCAAAATATTGTTGCAAACAAGAAAACGATAAAATATGTTGACAAACTTCAAAATACATCTGCTAGGATAAACTTTTCTCTAGGAACAACAGATTTACATGTCAAAACACTGTTGCAAATAAGAATACAATACCGTACCGAATTTTTATTCAAAATATTGGGGAAAATGAACAGAATGTACAATGTAAGTCAGTTCTTCTGTTGACAAAGTGCCTTCATACAGATTATCTGTATTATCAAGGTAGCAAATGTTTGTATATTTGTATATAAGTAAAAAATTAATATCTTTTTTAAATTATTCGGGAATACATCTAACCCAATATTATTTTGAAGCATCCGTGGTGTAGTGGTTACACTACTGGTGTAGTGGTTACACTATTCGCCTTGTAAACCAGGGATCAGAGGATGGATCCCGGGCTTCTCAGGACTTTCAGATGAGTCTTTAAACCGAGGTACCATCTCTGTATGACCTCAGCTGTTGGTGCGGTGTGAAACTCAAACACTCACTCCCATTAATATTAACCAAAACATGCATCAACAGCATACATGGAATTTAACATCATAAAAATATACATATACAAAAACTCATCTTTGAATCCAGGACAATATCAATAGACTATCAGATGCTTCAAGATCTTAAAAATTTTATGCTTACATGCAGTGTAGTTTCATCTTGTAAATCATACTTTTCATTACTTAAACAAGTCTGTGAAATGAACACCCCTCTAAATCCCACTTTATATAGAGAATAATTGGGGTTTGCGGGGTAAAGCATTATTTCTCTTATTTCTGCCCCAAGACATAGGTTGTGGGTACTCATTAGAACTGCCTCAACGAGGTGGTTCTAACAAGCATCCACGACCTATTTTTAAATACAAATAACCAAAAAAAAAATTCATCAGAAAATTAAATGTTTTGGAGATATGAAAGAATGCACAGTCTTTGGAGGCATGTGTCCTTGAAAATAATGTCAAGGTCACCAAAATCTAATCAAATCTGTGGAGTGTTGTAATGATATATATTGTACCAAAGTTCACCTTTCATCAATTCATTTATCACATAGGGTGCCGACAAGCCAAAAATTCAATAATTCAGTCTTTGGGGGCATGTGCCCTTGAATGTAATATCAAGATCACCAAAATCTAATCAAGCAATGTACCAAGTTTGTCCGAATTTCATCTATTCATTCATGTGAGAGGGTGCAGACAAGACAAAATTTCAAAAATTCAGTCTTTGGGGGCATGTGCTCTTGAAAATAATATCAAAGTCACCAAAATCTAATCAAATATTTGGTATGTTGCAATGATATATTGTACCATGTTTGACCAAATTTCATGTATTCTTTCATTAGATAGGGTGCAGACAAGCCAAATTTCATCCATTCGTTAATGACACAGGGTGCGGACAAGCCAAAATTCACAGTCTTTAGTGGAGGGGGGGGGGGCATGTGCCCTTGAAAATAATGTCAAGGTCTAAGCGAATCAAATATGCGGTATGTTGTTAAGATCAATTAAACAAAGTCTAAGCAAAATTAATCAATTGGTTCAAGAGATAGAGTGCAGACAAGCCATTTTTGGACCAAAATAGACTGTTTTGGGGGGCCTGTGTCAAGGTCCTCATAACCTAAGACTAATTTACCCCATCCTAGTGATGTAATCATGCAAGTTTGGTCAGAATCTATCAATAGGTTCAGGAGATATAGTGCTTCAAACAGTCTACGCCAACGCCAATGCAGACACCGATGCATATGGGATCTGCACCAGAACAGTATGTCCCCACTCATCTCCGACATAATAATGTACAGAAAATAAAGAATAGCCCTGTAAACTCCATTTTTTCTCTATATATTTTGGGGTTTTACATGGGTGTTCATTTCCTGATATCTGTAAGAGGTGGCCACCCAAATCTTGCAAAACCACCAGCAATACATACCTTTGAAAAAAGGTAAGTACTGCATTTTATCTGGTGGGTGAGTGCATTGAAAAGAAGTATAAAGAACACCTGGCACCATTTCCAAGTTGTTGTGCAAAAAAGGCAGTACATTATGACCTGACCAATAGATTCCTCTGTTCCAATTTCATCAAGACAATTAGTAAAAAAAGCAACCTTTATACGAGAGGCTGGTATTATACATAAAAAGTCTTCAACTATGTGGATTTTTTGTGCAAAAAGACTATTTTGTGATCTGACCAGTAAGTTTCACATGTTCCAACTGCACCATCAACATATGAAAAATCAACATTAGAAAATATCAAATCAAGCATTGTCATATGATCTGTGGTTCATTCATTTATAAGCATTTTGCATGAAAACATATCACTTAATTTCTTAACAATGCTATGTTTCAGCTAAACATCAATATTGAAATCTCCAAGTTTCACCAATGGCGTTGATGGGGTCAAATATGAAATAAGTTCTTTGTTCAGACAAGAAAGAAGATTACTGTCAGACATTTGAGGTGACTTATACAAAAAAACAACCTGACTTTCAATCGAGACATGCCTGGCAGTTATCATAATAAATTCTAATGTATCTGAACTATACTTTCTATTCTGTGTTATAATTATATCATTTCTGGCATAAACTGCTAATCCATGAGGAGGTCTTTTGCAACTACTGTATCCAATTTGGTCATTTCTTATCAAACGATAGTGTTCTATTGCATTATCACTATCATTATCAGGCTGATGTAGTCGTGTTTCTGCAAATCCAAATATGTGGGTTGACAACAGGTTTTTGTCACGTCTAACATCATCAAAATGAAGATTCAAGGATCTACAATTATTGAAAGCAACTTTGAAATGTGAAACTGGGTCTATCAATTCTAAAGATGTATCACACAGTTGAAGCATTGCGGTTTCATGCAATCGCTGCATTTCTGTCTTAACCTGATCATCAACTTGTAATGCTTTCTCATTGAAGTTAAGGATCTGAAGCTTTTCAATTGACCTTACCCAGCTGAGTGCAACATAGTGTAAATGTGGAACTTTGCGGGTTTTACGTTGTGATAAGTCAATGACAACTCTTTCAAGGGTACTACCTTGTGCTCTATGTACAGAACGCCCTGCAGAAGGTTGCAAAGGGAATTGAACTCTCTGTAAGGTCTTTCTGTTGTTAGTAAATGATTTGTTGACATCAAAAATTGGTGTCCAATTATCATCAATACTGCTATGATAAAGTCCCCTGTTTTTGTATTTGATTCTTGTTTCCATTCCTGCTTTTTCGTCATCAAACTGAACCCAAATTATGCTTGGACGTCCTGTGGTTTGTAGTTTATACTCAATAAACTTAACTACACATGAAGCTCCATCTGCTAGTCCATCTTCTGTTGTTATGTTTATTGTTAAATCATAAATCATGTCAACAACAACTGTTAAAGAGCAATGTAAATTTGTTGTTTGGTTTGAATCTGTTACATTCTTTAGGTTCTTGAGTGCACAGTCTGTCTTTTCTTTAGATAACTTAGGTGAGACATATGTATCCACGCACGGTATTTCAACCTTTTCTGTTGCCATATTTCTTATAATTTCATCATTAAAAACATGCATGAAATAGTTTTCTGCAAAGAGGTGAGGTGCATGTTTTTGATACTCAATATCATTTGTAGTCACTTCACACTGCTTAAACCTAGTCTTGTCTTCAGCAGTCAAGGTATTGACCCTTAATCTATTTAACAATTCTGCAAAATCAAGGTCATCTTTCTGTCTCATAATTTCTGTTAATTCAAACATGGTAAATAAGCCTTTCCAGAGATTTTGTGATAAAGAAGCTGCATCATGTTTCATGTCATTAAATATCCAATCACCACTCACAGGTTTCAACTGATAAAGATCACCAACAGCAATAATGCTAACACCACCAAATGCTGTTCGTGTTCCTTTCAATGCTTGAAGTCTCTGATCAATAAAATTCAACATAGAATTACTAACCATTGAAATTTCATCAATAATCACAACTGACAAATCACGGTACTTTGATCTAAAGGTATTCAGACTGTCGCAGGTTAATGTTTGAACTGACTGCTTATACTTTTGTTTAAATGCAGATGAGATGGTAGAACCATTAATATTAAATGCTGCATTTCCTGTAAATGCACAAAGAAGAACCCTGGTATGATCTGCATCTACTCCTGCTTTCAGATTTAATATTCTAAACAAAGTCTGATACAATGCTCGAATAATTAGACTTTTTCCAACACCAGCTCCACCAGAAAGAAAAACATATAAAGGGGCATCCTTTGTTTTAATCCAGTGAATCACATGATAGTAAAACTGTTTTTGTTTACTATTTAAACACTGCAGGAGCTTTCTGTAATCAATATCTGAAAGAATATTTTCATTCACATCAATCTGAGGTGCAGAAACATAACATCCAATTTCAGTCCCTATATCATAGTCTCTATGTTCAATTCTATCAGGATTAAAATATATAAACTCTTCAGACTGAACTGGTTCCATTTCAGCATCATCACCTTCAACTTGTTGTGTACTTGGTGCAATATTATCAAAAGCATCATAGTCAATTTCCGCTAAATCTCTTGCTAATTCCAGCTCTTCAGCATGATGTTCGTAGAGTGAACATTTATGATCTATCACATGCTTCATAGACTCATAGTGTTCTTTATATGTTCTAAAAGTTCCAAGCAAGTCAGTTTCTTCATTTCTCCATGGGTGAAAAAGTAAAAGTTTCTCACTATAATAGTTCTCTTCATCTGTTTTGCGATTGAATCTCACATACCTAATAATTTTAGAATTACGACATCTTTTAATTTTTATGCCATTCTTTAAAGTAAAAATAGTTTCACCATCACCAAAGCTTTCTTCATCTGACATGTTTGCATCTTTCTCATAATCTTGCTCCCCTTCATCTCTATTGTCTTTCTGGCCATCCGGATAAATTACTTCTAACTCGGACACATAATCAGCTAAACAATACTTTTCCAATGGTTTTGGACGCTTCGAGTATCTTTTAATTTTATTGTCTGACATTATATCTGTAGAGTCTGCCGGCAATTCATCAAGTACTGACTTTGGTTTCAATAACTGCACTCTCTGGTTTGGGAGTGACGTATTTATGAAGACAACACTCCTTGAACTTTTAGTCAATGGCATTTGCAGTACCAAATAAACTGCCTCTTGTGCACTTACTTCCACACTGTTTAAAAATACATTTCCAATATGTCTAACTTGTCTTTTGAGATCCATGTTGCCATTCCTTGCTTCTTTTGCAGCTGCATGCAACAAATTACTCATCCCTCTTTGAGATTTACTAATATATGAAACTATATACATAGCACAAGCATATGGATCTAACACAAATTGTATGTCGATGTTTGCCTTCCATGTTTTTAACACACTATCATTGTACAAATTTACACGGATCTCACTCGGATTTCTTTTCAAAAACACTTTTGAAGAGTTTAATGAACTTCTGATACATTTAATATATTCTTCCTCGCTCATTTGGACAACATTTGTCAGAAACCCCTCATAAGACATATCATATTCATCTTTCTTATCGTTCATTGTTTTCTGTATGTTTTGGTACAATTTGTAATGCTTGTCTTTTTCAGTTTCCAGAGGTTGCAAGACCATAGTTTTGGAAAGAGGTGGCAAAGGATAACCAAATCGACAGATTTTATCTTCTCGTTTTCTACATGTTCTAGAATGTTTGTGAATTTGAAGTTCTATTAAACCACTAAGATGTGGATTGTCTATAGAACATCTTAAATACTGATCCACATAAGCAGCCAACTCTTCATCCGAATCCACATTGAATTTTGGTGCATTTTGTACCCATAAAATCATGTGTATGTGTGGCGAACCACGTTGCTGAAATTCCACTCTAAAAAAAGTAATCAACAACTTTTCCAAGAGGTTCATGCACACTCTTTAGGACTGTGTTGATGAATTCTTTAACTCTATGCTCGAAATATCTAGAACAAGTGACTGGATCAGATTGAATGAGTTTTATCTTTTGTTCCCAAGCCAAGTTTTCAATTTGGTCATCAGTGTAGTTAAAATTTTTATTCAAGATACCTAACATTTTCAACAGGTCAATCCATCTTGTATCAGCCGAGGACAATGACATAAACCAAGTTGGCAAACCCAACTGTCGAATCATAGCATAAACATCTTTTTTTCTAGATTCTAAATAAGCTGGAGAATTTCTTAGCTGTTTAAATAAATAGTAACCTTCATCATTTTTTACAATATTGTCAATACACTCTGAGTTTCTTGCTTGTACAACAGTAATATTATTTGTTCCAGTTTGACACCTTCTAACACCTTTTGCTTTATCATTCAATTGCTTCATTTGTATTTTTTTCAGTTTAAAAAAATATTTTAGGTACACTGTTAGCAGCCCGCCTATCCTGACTTCTTAATTCCCACTTTGCAATATCACTATAATGTATAGGCACTTTTCTATCATCATTATCTATTCGCCTCTGCCCACAAAATATGGTTGGGAAACAAAGATATTCAGAATCTTTATCTTGAAATATACTGAGTGGTCGCTGACCTTCTCCAGGAGCAAATGTGAAAGTAGAATTTCTGTTTTCAAGATCTGCATCATCCAACAGAGTGTCAATATTTCCCACAATTTCCTGAGCGATTTCTTCTGCATCTGAATCATACAGTTCTTCCACATGAGATGTATTATCATTTGAAATGTCATCATTTTTTTCTATCTGATCATTTGAACACTTGTCACACATATCACTAACAACACCATCAAAATCAACAATATCATACTTTGAACATTCTTTGGTATATGACTCAAAACAGTTATGTATAACCTCAGCTTGGTTCTGATCATGTGGAATATCCTGAAGACTTTCATCCAAAACACCATCAAAATCTACATTATTTGTTACAAAGCAGGCTTTTTTGTGACTCAAAAATGCATGCAGTGTTTCATTACTTTCTTCTGTGATTCTCTTTAAATACTGCCGGTCTATTTCAACATTTGCGTGTTTGTACAATTCACTACCACTCATTAGCCAGTGCAAAGCACAAAGCACATGAAAAGGTCGAACATTTTCTGAGAATACATACGACTTATATGACATCTTTTCCCTTAATTTCACTGCCACTGTAACATTTTCATCAAAAGGTCTTGGTAAAGCATTTACAACTGGTTGAATATCAACAGGTACATTAACAACATTTCCTTTTATTGATAATTGGCGACCTCTAGGTAGTTCTTGCATCTGCATGAACGGTATGCGTAGGGCAATAAGGCGTTCTTCAAGTGGAAACAGCTCCAATTCTTTCGGTTTTGGTGGCCACTTCATTCCGTTTAAAACAGACAATTTTGGGACTTTATCACATTTAATATTGTCTTTGCATGTACAGCATATCCATTCTTCATCATTGACTGACTTCACACCTGTTAAATATTATTCCTTGTCTTTACAAACAAATAGTTTAGCTTTTGACACAGTCTCTTCAAACCATGTCTGTAGACAACAACTACATATGTAGACAGGTCCAACTGATATAGTCTTGTGAAACTTTTCAATACAAACATCAATATCACAACCACATTTTCTGCGCTTTGCGATTATATTTTCAGCTTGTGAAAAAGATGGATCTTTACACTTGGTAGCTTTTCTTTTACAACCTATAATGTTTTCAGCCTTCTTATTTCTTTCATTTAATCCCCACTGTTGTTTTGCAACCCTTTCTTGTTCTACTATGTATGGATCTGACCGTGCCTTTCTCTTTGACATATTTTGTATTGCAATATCTTTTTGTTTGAATTCATGGCATTCTCGAGATTTTGTTTTGTTTTCACTTTCCCATTTTTTGTATTCATCTATCAATCTGGCTCTTCCCATACATGCCTTTGTCACAGCTTTGTCTTTTCTCCGGCATTCTTCAGATTGTCTAGCATTCTGCATAGATTTGAGCGTATATTCTTTATCCTTTTTTCGATATTCTTCAGACTGTCTAGAACTCTGCATTGATTTAAGGGTATATTCTCTATCCTTTTTCCGATATTCTTCAGACTTTCTAGCACTCTGCTTTGATTTAAAGGTATATTCTCTATCCTTTTTTCGATATTCTTCAGACTGTCTAGAACTCTGCATTGATTTAAGGGTATATTCTCTATCCTTTTTCCGATATTCTTCAGACTTTCTAGCACTCTGCTTTGATTTAAGGGTATATTCTCTATCCTTATTTCGATATTCTTCAGATTGTCTAGCATTCTGCATAGATTTGAGCGTATATTCTTTATCCTTTTTTCGATATTCTTCAGACTGTCTAGAACTCTGCATTGATTTAAGGGTATATTCTCTATCCTTTTTCCGATATTCTTCAGATTTTCTAGCACTCTGCTTTGATTTAAGGGTATATTCTGTATCCTTATTTCGATATTCTTCAGACTGTCTAGAACTCTGCATTGATTTGAGGGTATATTCTCTATCCTTATTTCGATATTCTTCAGACTGTCTAGCACTCTGCATTGATTTGAGGGTATATTCTCTATCCTTATTTCGATAGTCTTCAGACTTTCTAGCACTCTGCATTGATTTAAGGGTGTATTCTTTATCCTTTTTTCGATATTCTTCAGACTGTCTAGCACTCTGCTTAGATTTAAGAGTAAATTCTTTGTCTTTTCCTTTGAAATTAGAGTCTTGTCTTTGTTCTGCATATAAACTCTCATATACTCTTTTCTTTCAGTACCTTTTTTCTTGTTTATTTTAGTTTCTTTATTTCTAAACTTTTGATTTTTAGTTACCTTTGTACTATTACATGTTTTTTCTTCAAGTTTATGCTTTTGATCCTTAAAGTATCTGCCAATAAGTGTTGCATGATTTTCACTGCTTGAATTAGCATTAATGTCTTCTCTTGCATGTGCATTCCTCATATGGCTTTCAGAAACCTTTCTCTTTTTAGTTACAGTTTTCCAAGCATATTCACATGGTGTGTCAGTATGGCACTCTGCATGATTTTTAATATCAAATACTGACTTATGCTCAAAATTTGATATGTGAAAGTCTATAGAAAGCATTTCAAACTGTGTGGAAATTGAAAGCATCATACTTTCAAACAAGGCATATAGAAATGTCACTAGATCATCTAAACAACTGAAAGCAGTTAGCAATGATTTTCCATCTGGAACAGATAATCCGTTGAAACCATGGGAATGTGAATCAAATATAAAATACTTGCAATCTCGCTTGAACACAGAACAACAAATTGAACCTACCATTAACAAAACACTTGAAGAATTTCGTAAAGCAGTATACAATGCTTGGTGAAGAGACGGTAAACTGGTACTGACAAACTGTTCTGTGCAAAGACCTGTCACAATAGTAGATGTTTTTACAATAACTTCTTTGTTTAAAATTGAAACAAATCTTGGGAGTTCATCAAAACAAAGTAACTTACTTCTGAAATTTACCTTTTGCCTTTAATTCACGTATGATCTTATTATACAGACAATCTCCAGCTAAAAGTATGTTGTCTAGATCTGCACTACATGAAATGTCTGAATATGCTGGATATATTAATGAACAAAGTGCATTTGCAGTACACTTGACATCCTCTGGACTCATTGCTAAATATTTCTGAACCTTGGTGAAAAGATCTCAGCTCAAATTTGACAGAGTTAAATGGACCATTAGAAGGCTCCCACAGCACTGTTTCAGTTTGTTCTGTTAAAGGAAAGGCAGTCTAGATATTTTTTCATCAATTTGTGAAGAGCATGATAACACATTGTTTGTAATCTCTATAGGTGAATGGATTTTGATATTTTGTACTTGTTGTTGTTTGTTAATATCTTTGTAATTTGAACTTTGCAGAACTTCCATCACAGAATCAGTCAATGTATCATTTGCAATATCAGAAATCTGAGCAATCTCATAACTCTCAGCAATCTCAGCAATATCAGAAATCTCAGCAATATAAAAAATCTCGGCAAAATCGGATATATCAACAATCTCAGAAATCTCAGACACAGATGGTTTTGTCGGCTGGGATGGATCCCCATCTGATAGATTCATGACACCCATTTCAAGAGACACAGACGGTTTGTTGGGCTGGGATAGACCCCCGTCTGATAGATTCATGACACCCATTTCAAGAGACACAGGTGGTTTTGTGGGCTGGGATGAACCCCCTTCTGATTTATTCTCGACACCCATTTTACTTGACAGCTTCTTTGTGCCTTCAAAATCCTGCCGTGCCTTGCATATCTTCCAATTCTTTCTACGAGGCATTGTCTATTGGTAGTCTTAAAATTAAGCTGTAACTGAAATAATTATCATATAAAGTTTCAGGCAAAATGCTCAACAAGGAATTTTAAGAGCAAATTTTGATTCCATTATGTCTGAAATTCGGACCCATAAGTGACTTTCTGAGATCAATATTTGCACACAATGTGTTCAGTTCATTCTCTACAGCATCTTTGATGACCAGGTTTGGATTATCAACATCTGTGATCCTGCAAGATAAAAAAAAAAATACACTGAAAAAGCTGCAGCCTCATGGATAACAGAATTATAACAGATGTACTCTTCTTCTTGCCGGTAAATGAAAATAAAAATAATAAAAGCGTCACTAACACTGCATGATACCCCACCACTGCAGGCCAATATGGTATGATCCATGACCACAATAGGATTCCTTAAGTGTTCTGTATATCTATAAAATTTTATCAGGGTATTCCATATAGTTAAGAAGCTATGGGCCAAAAACATTTCTTACATGGAAAATAAATACATGAATAAAAGTCCAGAAACTATTTAATGGAAATCTTTGACGCACAAACAGTTTTATTTCATTTATTTTTTGCAATAATTCTTCACTTTCTCCGACGTTTCGGCTTTTTACACGGCATTGCTTAATAAAATGTCATTTGCCCAGTGCTCGAACCCATCAAGACTCAGTGGGATATGAACATTAAATTCAAAACAAACATAGAACACCCTTTCAGAGCATAAGAATGTTAAACACTCCTTCGCAAGTGCGAGATTTTATCGTAAAATCTGGTAGATTTGTAGATTGGTTCTACCTGCCCAGCCCTTAGGTCTACATTAAGCCATTTGGTGCCGGAAACCCCAAAAGGGGTAAGTGACAAACAGTGCAGGCCCAGATCAGACGCCGCGGAACGCGGCGTCTGATCAGGGCCTACACTGTTTGCAAAAAGTTCGGCCATTTTCCAAATAAAGTTTGAAGAAAACACAACCTGACACCCCTAAATTTTGAAAATGAATCCTGCTATATATAAGGAGGAAGATTCCATTTGGAACAAAAAGGGTTATGGGCTTCTTGCATACATGGATCAGTCAAACCATCTCAACAGTCACGTGCCATTGAAGTGAGTTGGAGTGGTTGTCGACGGTATGACGTCGAGCCAACGTTGACTCGACGCCCGTCTGTAAGTCCACTCATTGGTTGTTGTTGTTTTTTCTAACTGTCAGTATGTTTATTTGTCTGTCTAACAGTCCGTCCGTTTGTCTGTTAGTCAGTCATTCAGTCAGTCAGTCTGTATGTCGCCTGTCTGTCAACTGTCATTTTGTCAGTCAAACCCCTCTCTGTCTGTCTCTCTCTCTCTCTCTCTCTCTCATGCCAACGGTCAAGTGACAATGAAATGAGTTGGAGTGGGTGTCGACGGCATGACGTCGAACCAACATTGACTCAACGCCACTCATTAGTTTATTTCGACTGTCAGTATGGACATTTAAATTGCACATGTAGACAGATTGTTGGACAGATTTCTCCAGATAGATGATAAATAGATAGATAGATGGATAGATAAGATAGATAGATAGATAGATAGATAGATAGATAGATAGATAGATAGATAGATAGATAGATAGATAGATAGATAGATAGATAGATAGATAGACAGACAGATAGATAGCGATTAAAAAGAAAGCTACGTAAAAACTTATTTTGTGAATAACGGTATCTCAAGCCATTGACATGGGTCACTCACGAAAAGATTTTCGTCACTTAAAAACGGATTTAGGATAAATGAATTTCGGTAATGAAAGTAAAATATCGGTCTTTCCTTCTCGAGGCATTATTTCAATGAAAACGGGTATATTTCTCTGAAAATGTCTGAATATTGTTAGCATTTTAAGTTCCGCCAATACATTTGAATAGCGATGGCCGTTTCAATTGACGGCCAGTACTTTGCGCATGCGCAGGAATGACGTCATAAACGGAATTCCTAAAACCTCCTATACAAAATTTCATCCAATTATTCCATAAAATAAACAAGTAAAAGTCCAAAAACATTAAATGGAATTTGTTAATGGCATGGCCATAACTGTTGAATATGTTCACGCATTTTGCCAATTAAAAATACTAAACATTCTTCCTATAGTGGTCTATATATCTGTGAAGTTTCATCCCTATATTCCATTTAGTAATTGAATAAGTGTACAAAAACCATTTAATGGAAATTGTTAACAACAATAACTCTGTCAAATAATAATGAATTTAGCCTTTAAACAATCCAAAACCTGCTTCTTATGGTGGTCTATATATCAAGGATGTACCATACATATATTCCATTTAGTAAAGGAATAAGTGCCCAAAAACTATTTAATGGAAATTGTTAACGACCATAACTACATTAAATGTTCACATATTTTGCCCATTAACAATCCCAAACCACTCATACCCAATACCAATGTATATACAAAATTTGAAGAAAATCCGTGAAAAAATATTCAAGTTATTGAACGGAAACGCCCCCAAGACCTTTATTTTGAACTTAAAAGGGTCGTACCTCTGTCAAATGTTTATGGATTTTTCCCATTAACAATCCCACACCACTCATTCCCCGTATAAACATGAATGCAAAATTTGAAAAAAAAAATCGTGAAAAATTACGCAAGTTATCGATCGGAAATGGTGCGGACGGACGGACAAACACTTGACGGTATATCATAATAACCCACCATTACATGTGGTGGGGTATGAAAATCCAGAGAAGTTGCAGCTGAGACTGGATTCTCTAGTTTTCCCGCTGAACTTTTTCAATGCTTTGTTCTTATGGTAAAAACATATTTGCCATTTTAGAAATATAGAGAACAAATTGCTTGCTTTAAAAAAACAACTGGTATGTTAGTGTCTCAAAGGAAGTTATTTCTCAACAGTCTTATAGTTCAGTTTGATCATTAAGGCAGTATGTATTACAAATCTAAATTAAAAAAAAATAGATCAATTTTAATAGAAGCTTACCTGCCCCAAAGTAATGTTAATTTCCGGAATTTTGACCCAAGGGGCTCCACCCTTCCTGGGTAGGCTTAGTGTAGTTGATATTTTCTTGTCCTTTGGGATCATTGATTCCATTGTGGAATTTTGAAAATATTTGAGGGTCACTGATGAGGCCTAAATGGCCAAAACTAGCTAGTCTGGTCCAGAAAACGTGTACACTCCATATTTTCCAGTTCTATGATGTATTCCTTGCTTCCAAAGGATAACCCTTTCTAGAACATATTTAAAGTCACTACAGCTGTTGTCTGGGAATGTGTGGCGGCCGTAAAAAGTCTCCCTGCCCTACATCATAGTGTAGGTTATATTTTCTTGTCCTTTGGGATCATTGATTCCATTGTGGAATTTTGAAAATATTTTAGGGTCACTGATGAGGCCTAAATGGCCGAAACTAGCTGGTCTGACCCAGAAAACATGTACACTCCATATTTTCCAGTTCAATGATGTATTCCTTGCTTCCAAAGGATAACCCTTTCTAGAACATATTAGAACCTCTAAGCTGTTTGCCAGTACTCATGTGCGTTTCGTTCCAGCTATGTGTGGAAGCACCATGTAGCCAAAACTATGTCTTAAAGCTCCGATGTGCATTCTAAACATCACTATAGATTTTCTGGTACACAGGTGAGTGCTACAGGGACAGTTTGCCCTCTTGTCTTTCCATTATAAGTCTAGTGGAGCTGATGGGCCCATGGGCTTGGCCAATTTGACCCCAGATTGAGAAGCATGAGTGGCAGAATTTATATAGGTGACAACTTGATGTTGCTACATGTTATATATTTAATCTCTGGGCCCTGTGGTTTCAGAGAAGATTTTTTAAGTTTTTCCAATTGTAAGTCTATGGAAGCTAAAGAGCCCTGGGGTGTGGCCAATTTGGATCCCAGGCGCATAATTGGCAGGATTTATGTCGTTTGGTTTCAGAAGAAGATTTTTTAAATTTGTTTCCATTATAAGTCTATATGTGCTGATGAGCTCGGGCGTGGCCAATTTTGACCCCATTGGCAGGGTTAGCAGGATTTATGTAGGTGACTATTTTATGTTGCTAGAAACTAAATATCCAAGCTCTGTGCTTCAAAGTTTCAGAGAAGAATTTTTTTAAGCTTTTCTCCATAATGGGAGCTAAGGGGCCCCCGAGCGTGGCCATTGGGACCCCAGGGGCATGATTGGCAGGATTTATGTAGGTGACCATTTGCCGTTGCTGTTGGTACATGCTAAATATCTAAGCTCTGGGCCCTGTGGTTCCAGAGAAGAAGATTTTTGAAGCTTTTTTCCATTATGAGTCTATGGGAGCTAAGGGGCCCCGAGGCGTGGCCCATTTGGACCCCAGGGGCATGATTGGCAGGATTTATGTAGGTGACCATTTGCCATTGCTACATGCTAAATATCTAAGCTCTGGACCCTGTGGTTTCAGAGAAGAAGATTTTTTAAGCTTTTACCCATTATGAGTCTATGGGAGTGAAGGGGCGCCGGGGCATGGCCCATTTGGAACCCAGGGCCATGATTGGCAGGAATTATCTAGGTGACTACTTGCCCTTGCTACATGCTAATTATCTAAGCTCTGGGTCCTGTGGTTTCAGAGAAGATTTTTGAAGCTTTTTTCCATAATAAGTCTATGGGAGCTAAGAGGCCCCAGGGTGTGACCAATTTGGACGCCAGGGTCATGATTGGCAGGATTTATGTAGGTGACCACTTGACATTGTAACAAGCTACATAACTAAGCTCTGGCCCCTGTGGTTTCATAGAAAAAGATTTTTGAAGTTGTTTTTTTTTCCATTATGAGTCTATGGGAGTTAAGTGGGTCCCAGGGTAGGGCCCATTTGGACCACAGGGGCATGATTGGCAGGATTTATGTAGGTTACCACTCTTCATTGCCACATGCTAAACATCTAAGCTCTGGGCCCTGTGGTTTCAAAGAAGAAGATTTTTGAAGCTTACTTCCATTATGAGTGTATGGGAGCTAACAGGCCCCGGGGCGTGGCCCATTTGGACCCTAGGGGCATGATTGGCAGGATTTATGTAGGTGACCACTTGCCGTTGCTACATGCTAAATATCTAAGCTCTGGGCCCTGTGGTTTCAGAGAAGAAGATTTTTGAAACTTTTTTTTCCATTATGAGTCTATGGGAGGTAAGGAGCCCCGAGGTGTGGCCCATTTGGACCCCCAGGGGCATGATTGGCCGGGAATTATGTAGGTGACCACTTGCCGTCGCTACATGCTAAATATCTCAGCTATGGGCCCTGTGGTTTCCGAGAAGATGCTTTTTGAATCTTTTTTCAATTATGAGCCTATAGGAGCTAAGGGGCCCCGGGCGTGGCCCGTTCAGACCCCAGGGCCATGATTGGCAGGATTAATGTAGGTGACCACTTGCCGTTGCTACATGCTAAGTATCTAAGCTCTGGGCCCTGTGGTATCAAAGAAGATTTTTTAAGCTTTTTTTCCATTATGAGTCTATAGTAGTTGAGGGGCCCCGGGGCGTTGCACGTTTGGACCCCAGGGGCATGATTGGCAGGAATTATGTAGGTGACCACTTGCCGTTGCTACGTGCTAAATATCTAAGCTCTGGGCCCTGTGGTTTCAGAGAAGAAGATTTTTGAAACTTTTTTTCCAATTTTGAGTCTATGGGAGCTAAGGGGCCCCGGGGCGTGGCCCATTTGGACCCCAGGGGCATGATTGGCAGGATTTATGCATGTGACCACTTGTCATTGCTACATGCTAAATATCTAAGCTCTGGGCCCTGTGGTTTCAGAAAAGAAGATTTTCGAAGCTTTTTTCCATTATGAGTCTATGGGAACAAAGGAGCCCCGGGGTGTGGCCCATTTGGAACCCAGGGGCATGATTGGCAGGAATAATGTAGGTGACCAATTGCCGTTGCAACATGCTAAACTTCTAAGCTCTGGGCCCTGTTGTTTCAGAGAAATATATTTTTTTCCATTATGAGTATATGGGAGCTAAGGGGCCCTGGGGCTCGGTCCATTTGCACCCCAGGGGCAGGATTTTTGTAGGTGAACACTTGCCGTTGCTACATGCTAAATATCTCAGCTCTGGGCCCTGTGGTTTCAGAGAAGAAGCTTTTTGAAGCTTTTTCCCATTATGAGTCCATAGGAGCTAAGGGGCCCCGGGGCGTGTCTCGTTTGGACCCCAGGGGCATGATTGGAAGGAATTATGTAGGTGACCACTTGCCGTTGCTAGATGCTTAATATCTAAGCTCTGGGCCCTGTGGTTTCAGAGAAGAAGATTTTTGAAGCTTTTTTTTTTCATTATGAGTCTATGGGAGCTAAGGGCCCCCGGGCTGTGGCCAATTTGGACCCCAGGGGCATGATTGGCAGGAATTATGTAGGTGACCACTTGCCTTTGCTACATGCAAAATACCTAAGCTCTGGGCCCTGTGGTTTCAGAGAAGAAGATTTTTGAAACGTTTTTCCATTATGAGTCTATGGTAGCGAAGGGGCCCCGGGCGTGGCCCGTTCAGACCCCAGGGCCATGATTGGCAGGATTAATGTAGGTGACCACTTGCCGTTGCTACATGCTAAATATCTAAGCTCTGGGCCCTGTGGTATCAGGGAAGATTTTTTAAGCTTTTTTTCCATTATGAGTCTATAGTAGCTGAGGGGCTCCGGGGCGTGGCACGTTTGGACCCCAGGGGCATGATTGGCAGGAATTATGTAGGTGACCACTTGCCGTTGCAACATGCTAAATATCTAAGCTCTGGGCCCCGTGGTTCCAGAGAAGAAGATTTTTGAAACTTTTTTCCATTTTGAGTCTATGGGAGCTAAGGGGCCCAGGGGCGTGGCCCATTTGGACCCCAGGGGCATGATTGGCAGGATTTATGCATGTGACCACTTGTCATTGCTTCATGCTAAATATCTAAGCTCTGGACCCTGTGGTTTCAGAAAAGAAGATTTTCGAAGCTTTTTTCCATTATGAGTCTATGGGAGCAAAGGTGCCCCGGGGCGTGGTCCATTTGGAACCCAGGGGCATGATTGGCAGGAATTATGTAGGTGACCAATTGCCGTTACTACATGCTAAATTTCTAAGCTCTGGGCCCTGTGGTTTCAGAGAAATAGATTTTTTTCCATTATGAGTCTATGGGAGCTAAGGGGCCCTGGGGCGTGGCCCATTTGGACCCAAGGGGCAGGATTTTTGTAGGTGACCACTTGCGGTTGCTACATGCTAAATATCTCAGCTCTGGGCCCAGTGGTTTCAAAGAAGAAGCTTTTTCCCATTATGAGTCTATAGGAGCTAAGGGGCCCCGGGGCGTGGCTCGTTTGGACCAAAGGGGCATGATTTGAAGGAATTATGTAGGTGACCACTTGCTGTTGCTACATGCTTAATATCTAAGCTCTGGGCCCTGTGGTTTCAGAGAAGAAGATTTTTGAAGCTTTTTTTTTTCATTATGAGTCTATGGGAGCTAAGGACCCCCTGGGTGTGGCCAATTTGGACCCCAGGGGCATGATTGGCAGGAATTATGTAGGTGACCACTTGCCTTTGCTACATGCAAAATACCTAAGCTCTGGGCCCTGTGGTTTCAGAGAAGAAGATTTTTGAAACAGTTTTCCATTATGAGTCTATGGGAGCGAAGGGGCCCCGGGACGTGGCCCTTTTGGAACCCAGGGGCATGATTGGCAGGAATTATGTAGGTGACCACTTGCCGTTGCTACATGCTAAATATCTAAGCTCTGGGCCTTGTGGTTTCAGAGAAGAAGATTTTTGAAGCTTTTTTTTCCCATTATGAGTCTATGGGAGCTAAGGCCCCCGAGGTGTGGCCAATTTGGAACCCAGGGGCATGATTGGAAGGAATTATGTAGGTGACCACTTGCCGTTGCTACATGCAAAATACCTAAGCATTGGGCCCTGTGGTTTCAGAGAAGAAGATTTTTGAAACTTTTTTTCCATTATGAGTCTATGGGAGCGAAGGGGACCCGGGGCGTGGCCCATTTGGAACCCAGGGGCATGATTGGCAGGAATTATGTAGGTGACCACTTGCCGTTGCTACATACTAAATATCTAAGCTCTGGGCCCTGTGGTTTCAGAGAAGAAGATTTTTTAAGCTTTTTGTTCCATTATGAGTCTGTAGGAGTTAAGGGGCCCCAGGGTGTGGCCAATTTAGACCCCAGGGGCATGATTGGCAGGATTTATGTAGTTGACCACTTGACATTGTTACAAGCTAAATATCTAATCTCTGGGCCCAGTGGTTTCGGAGAAGAAGATATTTTAATTTTTTCCCATTGAAGGTCTAGGGGAGCTATATGTTGCCATGGCAACCAGAACTCCAATCTGATCAGCCCAAAAACCTTATGCACCCTTACCCCCTACCTGATGATGCTTCTCATGAAATTTGATCAAGATTGACCAAGGGGTATTAGAGATATTCTTATTTGAAATTGTTTACGGACGCACGCACGCACGCACGACGGACGACGGACAAAAAGTGATCACAAAAGCTCACCTTGTCACTACGTGACAGGTGAGCTAAAAACAGTAATATTCCGCTATTAAGACCACCTAAATTCAAGACTAAATCTGCTTTTAAAAGCTTATTGAGATGGTTTCCGTTATTCTTTCTTTATGGTGTCTGCAGCCAGCGTCTGCTAATAAGAGGCCACCTTTTGGACTGCTCCAAAGTAACCTTAAAACCATTTTTGAACAGCCTCAAAGGTGGTCCTAATATAGGTATTTTACTGTTTTTGTTACAGAACCTAAACTTCTCAAAAAGGCTATAAAAAGCACAGTATATTGCAAATGCAAGTTCTTGTACCACTTCTGAACTTTTTTAATTGTTGACTGTCAAACATCAGGCTAAGATCTACTTTGGTCCATTAAAAAGCGAATGAGGCTTGAAATAAAGTTAAACCCAGACGTTTTCTAGGTCTGTCTACGTATGATATTTCCACGCTTTTCACTACACTACCTGATAATCTTAAAAAGAAAAACTTAATGATTTAATTGAATGGACATTTCATAGAGAAGGTTCCGTCTATCTTGAATGTAGTGCAAGAAATTCTTTTTACCTCCTTGTAGCATAAAACTTACACATTATGATCATGTCAGAAAGTAAGTGAAGCTCTCACTTTTTTTTTCTTGACAATATTTGTATTAGATTTAGTACAAAGTTAGTCAGACAAATTGTTAGAGTTCTGATGGGTAAGAATTGCGCATTCAAATGATTTGTTCTTGTCTTGATATGAAAAAGACTTCATGATGTCCCTTCCTGAAGAAAAGCAATTTGAACTAATCCTCGGACCCAATATACAATGTACATTTGGTCTGTGCAATATACAATGTGCATTGGGTCCGTGACTTATCGGAGCTTTCATCTCGATGTCTAGATATTTGAATGGTCATTTTATATTGACAATATCTGTTTCGATGGTTTGATAAAAATACTGTCCTTCAGAACTCCGACTAAATATAGCAACGTTTCTGATTCCAAACCCCGTCCTATAGTTTACATTAATGGGCCCCGTCAAGCGATTTTGGTACTTATCGCCTATGCGAGCAGCGAAGGTTCAGGCGAGCCTGCGCATCCGCGCAGTCTCGCCAGAACCTTCGCTGCTCGCTCATACAAGCAGTTAATCAAGAGGAACCTTCAGACAGAAAGCCATATCCCTGGACCCTTTGAATGGCTGGGCATGCGCAGTTAAAATTTGTCATGACGGAATGCTCGAAGACCCAAAATCGCTTGGCGGGGCTTATTTATCTATTTTGAGTTGGTTTGATTCATGCAAAATAATAGTGAAATAGAAGTGAAGGCAATGATATTAACCCTTGTCCTGCTGAATATTTATATATGCCACACCCACTACCGATTATCAACCAATCAGATTACTTGATGCAAATTATTGCAACAAATTCACAATATGAATGGCAAACAATGAAGATCCTGATCAGATGGCTTCGTCAGAAGCCATCTGATCTGGATCTACATTGTTTCAAAGAAAAGGCATATCCGGGATTAGCAGGACAAGGGTTAACCCACATCACCCATCAGAGGCCCAAAAGGGAAAGAAACACAAACATTAAATAACTAGGCCCTAATGGAAACATTGTTAGCGGAAAGCCAAAAGGACAGTTACTTCCCCACAAAATGGCCAATTGGCTTTCCAAAACAAAAGGACATAAGCGATACACACACTCAAAGACAAACTATTACAAAAATATACCGCGACAGAAGAACCGCATTGGAACGGTCAGTGAAAAGAATTTTCTCGAGGGGCTTATATCGATTTTACGCGGCCGTAATTCTCGCCCTTGATTCCGTCGCGATTTAGACAAATAATTTGTTCAGTCCGCATGAAGGCTTCCTAACTCATCAGTGCAACATCTCCGATAGCACAAAAATCAAACAACCACAGAGATGTAACAAGAGTGAGGACTCGACACCAACAAACCACTGAAATGCTGGAGCAAAAGAAAACCAACAGTTAGAATCCGATGGGCCCAACCAAAGACAGAGCATCAGATACCAACCAACATTACATAAGCAAGCCTTTACGCTGGAACCGTCATAGAATCTGAGGCCTGACCCACCGGATTGCAATTCAAGAGGGCATCGAAGTTATCAACCGTGATTGGGTTATCTACCATGCATGCAGTCTGTCGTAAAATATATATATTGTACCCAATCTTTTTATATCAAAGAATAATTTTACGAAATTGGGTACTGAAATCATTGCAAGTATATGTAAGTGGTCTTGGTATTCATGTAACCTTTCTTCTTTCTCTTCTTCAGTAAAATTACCACTTTTAGATATAATGTTAGCATAACTTTGACACTTGTGACACAAGTCTGTTGCTGGTTTTACAATAAGCAAATTAGGACACTGTTATTGAGATGGTTTCCGTTATTCTTTCTTTGTGGTGTCTGAGGTTGATACTACGGTGTTGACGTCAGTACTCAGGCACTGATTTAAATAGTTATATTATATCTTTAATTTTTGAAGTATAAAATTCTAATTTTTCTAAAACTAAGACTTACCTGTCAGGTGAGACATGCATCTTAGCGGATTTGGTTGCCACTTTTTGTTATAGTTTAAATTTTGCAGTCTCACTACTTTGGACACCTCCTTCCTGATGCCCGGGACTTCCGTGGAACGTGGGCCATGTTTGCTGATGTTGGCTCGGTGGGGGCGCCTACAAGTCCGCGGGTGGGTGCCTGTTGCCTGATGCCTCCAGTTGACCTGTCTCATGAACAACGTCGGTCGGTGAGTGCTCGGAGGGGCATGTGCTATATTTGCCGGGTCTTGCCAATCATCCGTTTCGGTTTGATAACTTTGGGGTTTAGACACACTGATGAAGATTAATTATCAGAAAGGCCTCTGTGTCACTACATTTGGTATAGTTTCACCTTAATTATAACCATACAGTTTTGAACTCAGACAGACACTCTTTTCTGAAAACCACTTCTTCAGATGCTTTCAAGTATTCCGTGTGGATATCGGCTTTAGTCTTGACAGATGGTAATAATATAACCTTTCTGTCTCTAAAATTCGGAAGTCGGCCATATAATGGAAGCCCAAATTTATTTCCATACTGAATAAGGAAATGTTTAATATGTTCAATGTCTCGCAATGTCATAGCGTGCTTGGGAGATCTGCCTGTGTTTGCCATTAGTTCTTGGCATCAGCCCTTCAGAATCAAGGGAACGAACTATGACATCAATTGTCTTTCTGTTCACACCATGAGCAAATGCAAAAGTTCACGAAGCAAAAGAGGTGCAAAAGACACCTGGTGCCCACTAAACATATTCTTGCCTTGGCTTCTCCCTTTCCTTCCTGGGACATGATTATTATACCTGTCCTTCCGTGGTGGAAATGTTGGACTTTAACAAATAAATCTAACTCATGATGGGATGTTTCTAAACAGTGAGCCCTGTAGTCAATAAGGCTGCCCCAGTCTATTATAGAACTACAGGGTTTGCCATACAGCCTCACACAACCGTAAGGTCTATAATGGAAACTAATTTGGAAATTTTGCCCAGACAGATCTGTTGACCGGAGCTCAAGTTGTACGAGAGGTTCTGCTGCTGCTCGGTTTATTTCATCATCAATATCACTATCCTCATCGTACTCATTGTCATTTGATCCATGATCGGAAACCTCAATGGGAGGCACATTTCCGGAGAATAAATCGTTGACCTTCTCAATCTCATCTATGAAATATTTATCTTGGTTTCCTATAATGTCCGGTGGAATAGTACTTACTGTACTGGACTGACTGAATGTATCCATCGGTTCTTAAAATTAGTAAATACTTAATTAACAGAGAAACTGTGTTTACTTTTCGATGAAATGACCTTGATTCCGTGACCTTGTAACAAGGAATGAAACTCTCAACAATTGAAAACGTAAAACTGCAAACGCACTGCCATTTACCGGTCAAACTGTTAATGAAAATATTTTTTCTCATAATATTCTAGCATCATACAGACATGTATGAGAAAAGTAGCTTTTTTATTATTGAACACGCATTGATTTCACCCATCGGAGTCTAACTGTTGGTTTCCTTTTGCTCCAGCATTTCAGTGGTTTCTTGCTGTCGAGTCCTCACCGTTGTCTCACCTCTGTGGTTCTTTGATTGTTTGTGTTCACGGAGATGTTACACTGATGAGTTAGGAGGCTTTCATGCGGACTGAACAAATTATTTGTCTAAATCGCGACGGAAGTAAGGGCGAGGATTGTGGCCACGTAAAATCGATTTAAGCCCCCCAGTGGAAATCTTTCCACTGACCGTTCCAAGGCGGTTCTTCTGTGGCGGTTTATTTATGTTATTGTTTGTTACTTACTGTGTGTATCACTTGTGTCTTTTTATTTTGGATGGCCATATGGCCATTTTGTGGGAAAGTAACTGTCCTTATGGCCTTCCTTTGTTTGGGTTTCCATTATGGTCTGGTCGCTTAATGTTTGTGTTTCTTTCCCTTTGGTGTCTTTGATGGGTGGAGTAAGTTAATTGTATCGATTCCTGATCTTTGTTTTACTTCTACTTTCAATATTCAAAAATAGAACACCCTGGTTTAAAAAGATGATTGATAACAGGTGCGCTATGAATTGGCTACGTCAAACGCCACGTTTAATTCACATTTTCTCGGAATGGCGTAATGCCCCATTTGGGCACAAAATCTCATGGCGCATCACATATTATTCTGAATTTATATACTAAGTCACCATAAATGTATATAATATGTCACATTGTATTTAAAAATTAAATCAGAATGACGTCTATTAAATTTAGAGAAGGCTTTGCGTAGTTTATGATACCGATAACCTTAATTAAGAAGTTTAGCAGTTAACAATTTATTACGAGTGTTGAAGTCAGTTACATGACTAGACACTCTGGCAAATCGAATTAATTGCGAAATATACACGTCATAGGATGCCAGATGAGGAAAACATCACCATCCAAGAAGTTAAAATTTACTATCTCAAAATCAAAATCATCGCGTTTTTTCATAAATTTTGCAGGAAACCCGTCTATAATAGATAGATGTAAATCCAAAAACGGGACCTCGGAATCAGAAGAATTTGCTTTATATAACTGAAGTTCTGGATGGTAAATTTGACAGATCAAAACAGAAGTGAAGGCAATGATCAGGAATCGATACAATTAACCCACAGCTTCTATCAGAGACACCAAACCATCGAAATAGGTATTGTCAATACTTACTAAATCATCCAATGTCTAGAAGTCGAGCCAAAGGCTTCAATGATATCATATTGGTTTTCAACGGAAAGGGACATTATGAGGTCTCTTTCATAACAAAACAAGAACAGATCAGCTACATGGGGTGCGCAATTCGTACCAGTCGGAAGACTCACAATTTGTTTAAATATCTTTGTACCAAATTTGATGTAAATATTGTCAAGCAGAAACGTGAGAGCTTCACACACTTTCTTACATGACCATAAATTAAAATTTTTATGCTCTTCAGAAGTGAAAAAAAAGCATTTCTTACATGACAAGATTGAGGGAATCTTCTCTGTGAAATGTCCATTCAATTAAAACGTTAGTTTTTCTTTTATAAGATTATGAGGAAGTGTTGTGTAAAGGGGAAAATCATAAGTAGACAGACATGAAGCATGAAAACGTCTGGATTTCAATTTATTTAAAACTCTATTAGAATTTGTCAAAGACCAAAAAATATTTCTCCCCGATATTTTAAAGACTTTGTCGCAATATTTTCTGACATGTTTTTATTGCAGTAAAACACGAAGTTAATAATTTAGAAAGTTCTGTGGTGGTACAAGAGCTTATATTTGCAATGTCGTCTTTTATGAAGTTTAGGTAACCAATATAACGAAGGAAGCTTGTCTAGGTCTTCTGTAACACATACAGCAAACTTCGTGGCTGAATGACACGTGGTCATCTCTACAGAAAAAGGTCTTAGTACCACCAAGCTCTTGTTGAAGAGCGTTAACATAGTGTAGCCGTCAAACAACGACGATATTATTAGCCGCCTTGTCTGCTGGGGCCAAAATAAACTTTTTTATGAACTTCTTGAATACCTACACTGTTGTTTAACGTGACGTAAAAACGTCCTAGGTTTAGGAGGTAATTAATTAAAAATGGTTGACTTTGGTAGCATATTGGATAAAAAGCCCGAAACTCGGTTTTATTGAGTTTCTTTATAAACAGCACTGTTGTCTGCAAGGCTGAATATGCGCCAGGCATCGATTGCAGCGGTACTCTGTTTTTAAATTACTCGCAATAGACTCGTTGCATACAAATATAATCTGCGCTATGGTGAAGTATGGGAGATGTTTTACGGCCGCCACACGCACCAAACACCAGCTGCAGTGTCTGTATAAGTTCGTAAAATGCGATTTTGTTCACTGGCTTCAGAAGGTAAGTTTCCATTCTTTAAGGGCTTTCTGGTCATGTCAAAAAGTGTGTGAAGCTCTCACCTTTCTACTTGACAATATTTACATAAGATTTGGTACCAAGTTATTTAGACAAGTTGTGGTTATTCCGATGGGTACCAATTTTGCACCACTTGCGGCTGATTTGTTTTTGTTTTGTTATGAGAGAGACGTCATGCTGTCCCTTTCTGCTGAAAACAGTCTGAAATCATTGAAGCTTTTAGCTCCACTTCTAGATATTTGGATGATTTATTAAATATTGATAATACATATTTCGATGTTTTGATCAGTCAAATTTACCCCCAAGAACTTCAGTTAAATAAAGCAAATTCTTTGTAGATGGGTTTGTTTCGTGCAAAATTTATGATAAACGCGATGATTTTGATTTTGATATTGTAAATTTTTCCATTTTGGGATGGTGATGTTCCTCGTGCACCATCCTATGGCGTTTATATTTCGCAATTAATTCGATTTGCCAGAGTGTGTAGTCATGTAACTGACTTCAACACTCGTAATAAATTATTAACGGCTAAACTTCTTAATCAGGGTTATTGGTACCATAAACTACGCAAAGCCTTTTCGAAATTTTATAGACGTCATTCTGTTTTATCTTCAAATTTCAATATTGGACTTAAATCTCTGCTGCAGCAAGGTCTATCGGAACCCGAATTTTATGGTGACTTAGGATATAAATTCAGAAAAATATATAACCGCAATGACTTTAGTACCCAATTTCGTAAAATCATTCTTCGATATAAAAAGACTGGGTACAACATAAATGTTATACGACAGACTGCATGCATGGCAGTTAATCCAATCACGGTTGACAGCTTTGCATCCCTCTTTAATTGCACGCCGGTGGGTCAGGCCTCAGATTCTATAACGGCACCAGCGTAAAGGCTTATTGAGAATTAGAGAGATCCAATTCAAGGTAATGTTGGTTAGTGCCTGATTCTCTATCTCTAGTCGGGCCCATCGGAGTCTTACTGTTGGTTTTCTTTTGCCCCAGCATTTCAGTGGTTTCTTGCTGTCGAGTCCTCACCGTTGTTTCATCTCTGTGGTTGTTTGATTATTTGTGTTCACGGAGATGTTGCACTGATGAGTTAGGAGGCCTTCATGCGGACTGAACAAATTATTTGTCTAAATCGCGACAGAAGTAAGGGCGAGGATTGTGGCCACATAAAATCGATTTAAGGCCCCCCAGTGGAATTCGTTTTCGTTGACCGTTCCAAGGCGGTTCTTCTGTCGCGGTTTATTTTTATTATTGTTTGTCTTTGGGTGTTTGTGTCGCTTATACTATTTTATTTTGGATAGCCGATTGGCCATTTTGTGGGAATGTAACAGTCCTACTGGCTTTCCGCTATTGATGTTTACATTAGGTCTGTTGTTTCATGTTAGTGTTTCTTTCCCTTTGGTGCCTCTGGTGGGAGCTTAGGGTTGATTGTATCGATTCCTGATCATTGCCTCCGCTTCTATTTTTTTTAAACTCATCATACTCGCGTTTACACTATCGATTACCAAATTCGTTTAATGCAGCAGCGATTTCTTCTCTACATTTATTGAAATCAATTTTAGATCGGTCTTTTAGAAATTATATTTCGTATCCTAGAATCAGGAATAAATTTTAAATTGTCAATAATTATATGACCAGCAGCAGGATAGCAATACAGTGAGGGGTTTACAATCTCAGGTATCAGGAGTGTATCAGGAGTATCAAAGTTTATGATAAATGCGAGGATTTTGATACTGAGGTTGTAAGTTTTCCCTTTCTTGGATGGGCCTATTCCTTGTGCGACATCCTACGCAGTGTCACTAGTCATGTGACGGACCTAATTATTCGTAATAAATTATTAATTGTTAAACTTCAAAAACTAGGGTTATCGGTATCATAAACTTCGCAAAGCGTTTTTTTTTTTTTTTTTTTGTTTTGTTTTGTTTGTTTTTTTTCTAAATCTCAAAGACGTCATTCCGATTTAGTTTCAAAATTCATTGTCGGCCTAAAATCTCTTTTGCAACAAGGCCTATCGGAACCTACAGTATATAGCATGTTGGGCGAAGCTTGCTTACCAAGTAATGCTTACTATCCGCGGACGCCTGATTACACTCTTCTGGAGTCCATGTCTGTTGATCTGCACATTGATATTTGCCATTTTGTCTATGGACTAATGATTTTGGATTAACGCTTTGGTACTACGACCTAAACTACTTAGTATAGAAAAGTTTAGAAAAATATATGCTTGCAATGGCTTCAGTAGTACTACCCAATTTAGTAAAATCATTCTTCGATAAAAAAGACTGGGTACAACATAAATGTTATACGACAGATTGCATATACGGTTGATAACTTTGCTTCCCTCTTTAATTGCATGCTGGCGGGTCGGGCCACACACTATGACGGCTTATGCCTGTAATCTTATTTTCAAGGAAAGACGGTTGATGACTATTGCTATATGTCTGGTCGGGCCCACCGTAGTCCAACTGTCGGTTTTCGTTTGCACCACCATCGCAATTATGTCACGGTATCCTCTGTATTCTTTTGAGGAGATGTTGCACTGATGAGTTAGAAACCTTTTAAGCGGACTGAACAACATCACGTGAAATAAAGACCCCCCTAAACCCCACTTTATATAGAGAAAACTGGGGTTTACGGGGGGATAATCACTATTTTCCCTATTTCGGCTCCAAGACATAGGTTGTGGGTACTTGTTAGAACCACCTCAATGAGGCGGTTCTAACGAGCACCCAAAACCTATGTTTGGAGTATAAATAAGAAATTTAAAATGTAACAAACTTTTATCAGAAAATTTACCTTTTTTGTATTTTGAAAAATTCACTATATCACACGGATGTGTTATCGTAATGAATATAAGACTCTTACATGGGTGTGATGGGTGGATAGAAAAGTCCAGTGGGCGGACGATTTCGCCAGCGGACGATTTGGCCTAGGACAATTCGGCCTAGGACAATTTGGCCAGCCAAAAATACCGGGTAGGACAATTTGGCCAAATTGATTTCTCCTAGCGGTTTTACCAATTCTTATTGTAGCAATCATTTTATTAGCATTTTTTTCATTTGGCAACATATTTTCATCAAATATTTCATGTGATTTCATCTGTCATTTCTTGGCTTTAATGAGTGAAAATCAAATGTTGACATAAGAGGAAAATTGCATAGTTTGAGCAGTTTCGTCATTTGACAACATATTTTTACCACACATGATTACATATTTTCTGCTCATTTACAGTATCTGATCCCAGTCAACACTATTTAGGTCATATTAGCAGTAGTGATCTCCATTGTTTAACATGCATAGAATCATTGAAATCTAATATCATGAAATCATGATAGATGTACTTTATCTTGCAATTTGTTTATGGTGCAAGAAACAAATAAAACCTTTTGATTTTCTATGAACTAATTAATAAAAATGTGAGGATACACTATGTTTTTTTTTTTTTTTTTTTTTTTTTTGGAAAATTTTACTAGCAATTAAAAGTTGTCACTTATACACATAAAACAAAACCAACAATTAAAGTTTGAAAAAGGTAATTAAAAAATAATTAAAAAAAGGTATTTAAAGAAACCAAGACCAGTAAACAAATCAACCAGCCAATGAACCATGCATGCAAGAAAATATGCTAATTTTGTATTCCAACAAGTTTAATTAAAAATCACAATGTTTACACAAACAAAACCAACAAAGTCAGTGTGGAATAGCTAATTAAGAAAACAAGGAACCAAGACCAGTCAGCAAATCGCTTAGCAAATTAACCACGAATACAAGAATCTTGTTTTCCAGTCATTTTAAACAAAACCATTAAATTTATTTATTATATTATTTTGCTTTTATTTTTTTGTTTTTATTTTTTTTATTTTGATCATAGATAACCATTTTTATTAATTTGCTCATAAAGAATATCCCAGGCCAAAAGTTATAGTTTAAAAACAACAACAAAAAATCTAATTGTTTAAAACTTCTTTAAAATGTTCCTTCCACATATTCAAACATTACTGTATATCACAAACAAATAAAAATCAAAAATGAGTTCCTTTAAGAGCAATGAAATCATTCATAAGAAAGAAGATGGGTCATACTACGTAGTTTCGGCTAATAAAGCCTCAACAGTGACCCTGTAATGATCCGGCAACGAAAGCCAGAGGAAACATACTGCAAATTTGCGAATTTCAAACAGGCAGTCGATTCAAAGACTGATATAAATCAAAATGGGGTCCAAATAATTAAAAACCGGGCTAGAATATGAGTCTAAACCAATAATTTATTTCTGATTTCTCAGAATATTCACGCTGATCTCAAAGGACCAAAAGTAAAATATAAACTGCACTATGGTTGATGTACGGGGAGACGTTTTACGGCCGCCACACGGCACAACACCAGCTGCGGTGAAGGCAAATAAAAAACCTAATACATTAAATTTTCAGTTTAAACTAGTCATTATATTAATCTGGCCAAATTGTCCTAACCAATGTTTTTGACTAGCCAAATTGTCCTAGGCCGAATTGTCCTATGCCAAATCGTCCGCTGGCCAAATCGTCCTACATTCGAAAAGTCCGCCCCTCATATCCATATAGGATTCTTTTCCTTGCATACCTTCCATTTCCAAGCATGGATTTTATTACTGCAGTCACTTCGGTTGCCGACTTCCACCGAAGTGTGATGGCACTATAGTGATGTTTAGTGACGTCAACCTTAACGACGACGCATATGAGGTCGTATAAAACCATGGCATTTATTAAAAACGTGAGAATATTCGATTTGGGGTAAGAACACCAGGGTGTTTTTGTTTGATTTGAGGTTTAACGTCCCCGTCAACACTGTAAAGGTCATTTTGGAGACGTTGCTTTCAATTTTGTGGGACTTTTACCCGACAATGAGATTAAATGACATCTCAAGCCCTGTCGCCCAATGAAACCAATAGGGTGTATTAGCATGGACGGTCCGCCTCGCACCGCGGTTCCTGGACAGGCTTAGATCCTCTAAGCAGTTTACCAGTACTAGTGTGCGGGCCAGATTCAGCTCTGCGTGGAAGCATCGTGCAGCCAGAACACCAGGGTGAGAACAGAATTTCTCTCATAAGCTAAAACCATGGATTTTGAACCAAAACAGAACCAATGGCGAGTATTGTGGCCACGGAAATCGAGTTTAGACATTACGTGGAATAATAACTTGTCCTTTTTGGCTTTCTGCTTTTGATGTTTTAATTCAGTGAAGTTTTTTCTGTTTTAAATGCATTTATCCTTGATTATTGAAGACTATTATTTCATTACATAATGTTATGTAGCCCTCTGTCAGACTGACGAGATCCCCACTGTCTTCAACAGGTAAGGGACTCCTTGGGAAAAAATCAATAGTTTACTAACTGTTGACTAGAGTTTACATTATTGATTTTCCCCTTAGGTGCCTCAGTCAGGGGATTAAACAAGAGCTACTAATCACCTTATTAAGGGCCGCCTTTGATCTTCTATAGACAGTATATCACAGGGGGCAATAAAAAAATTATGAACTCATGGTGTGTCCTACCGTTACAAGAATAAATGCCTTTAAATGGGAGGTCTAATGTAATTGTAATCATGTCTGGTCATTTTCTACACTTCTATTTTTAATCAGGTATTGCAAATGCGGTCATGTTAAGTAGAAGTAAAACAAAGATCAGGAATCGATACAATTAACTTACTCCAACCATCAAAGACACCAAAGGGAAAGAAACACAAACATTAAGCGACCAGACCATAATGGAAACCTAAACAAAGGAAGGCCATAAGGACAGTTACTTTCTCACAAAATGGCCATATGGCCATCCAAAATAAAAATACACAAGTGATACACAGAGTAAGTAACAAACAACAACATAAATAAATCGCCACAGAAGAACCGCCTTGGAACGGTCAGTGGAAAGATTTCCACTGGGGGTGGGGCTTAACTCGATTTTACGTGGCCACAATTCTCGTCCTTACTTCCGTCGCGATTTAGACAAATAATTTGTTCAGTCCGCATGAAGGCCTCCTAACTCATCAGTGCAACATCTCCGTGAACACAAATAATCAAAGAACCACAGAGGTTAGACAACGGTGAGGACTCGACACGGGGAAACCACTGAAATGCTGGAGCAAAAGAAAACCAACAGTTAGACTCCGATGGGCCCGACCAGAGACAGAGCATCAGGCACCAACCAACATTACCTTGAATTAGATTTCTCTAATTCTCAATAAGCCTTTACGTTGGAACCGTCATAGAATCTGAGGCCTGACCCACCGGCGAGCAATTAAAGAGGGAAGCAAAGTTGCCAACCGTGATTGGGTTATCTACCATGCATGCAGTCTGTCGTATAATATTCATGTTGTACCCAATCTTTTTATATCGAAGAATGATTTTACGAAAGTGGGTGCTAAAGTCATTGCGGTTATATATTTTTCCATAGGATGGCGCACGAGGAACATCACCATCCAAAAAAGGAAAATTTACAATCTCAAAATCAAAGTCATCGCGTTTGTCATAAATTTTGCACGAAACAAACCCATCTACAATAGATATATATAAATCCAAAAACGGGGCCTCGGTATCATAAGAATTTGCTTTATTTAACTGAAGTTCTGTGGAGTAAATCTGACTGATCAAACCATCGAAATAGGTATTATCAATATTTAATAAATCATCTAAATATCTAGAAGTGGAGCTAAAAGCTTCAATAATTTCAGATTGGTTATCAATGGAAAGCGACAACATGAATAAAAATCAAAAATGAGTATATGAAGTCTCTTTCATAACAATACTAGAATAGATCAGCCACAAGAGGTGCGCAATTCGTACCCATCGGAATGCCCACAATTTGTCTAAATAACTTAGTACGGAATCTAATATAAATATTGTCAAGTAGAAAGGTTAGGGCATCGCACACTTTCTGACATGACCAAAGTGTATAATTCTTATGCTCTTTAGAAGTGAAAAATGCATTTCTGACATTACATGCAAGATAGAGAGAAGTCGCTTTGTTCCGAAATGTTCTAAAAGAAATCTTATACGTTTCATATGAAATGGCCACAAGCGCATGCTTCTGTTTATCATATGAAAATTTTAAATTGAATTTTATCACATTAAAAGTTAAAAATTGTTCAACAAGAATGCAGGATTAACATGTTTCTGCCAACGTATTACGTAACGTGTGGTTACACCAGGAAAACACGCCTATATAATTTTAATCCCCTTAAACCCTTCGACGAAGTTTACAGGGATATACATTTTTATTTCTGCTCAAAAACATATATTGTTGGTACTCGTTAGACGAGTTTCAACAATCTATGTTTTGATCAGAAATATGAAAAATATCAAAACATTTTATCTGAAAATTTTCATTTTTTTGGTTGATAAAAGTTTAATAATTTTTGAATAGGCATGTATTTGTAATTACATTATTCACTGCAATGACACTAGGCCACTGAAAAACAGCGCCCATCGATGACAAATGCGTAATACTATGCTTGTGTGTGTGTATGAGCGCAAAAGTAGGTAAGTGAACGAGTATCAGTTATGTCATGCGAGTTTTGTATGTTTATGTGAAAATGTTCATTAAACTCGGGTACCGGACAATATTGAAGCTTAATGAGCGTGCAATGACTAACAAAGTTCAGTGTAATATTCGCCTCCGCCCATCGGGGCTTAAAGAAATAGATAGGTTGCATGATGCTTCCACGCAGAGCTGAAACCGACCACACACGAGTACTGGTAAACCAGATGATATAAGCCTGA
Source organism: Lucinisca nassula (assembly GCA_963580285.1). Classification (NCBI taxonomy): domain Eukaryota; kingdom Metazoa; phylum Mollusca; class Bivalvia; order Lucinida; family Lucinidae; genus Lucinisca; species Lucinisca nassula. Next base: position 97,432,472 of record OY757011.1, read on the forward strand.
CCAGGCTAAGCGGTGCGAGTCGGACCATCCATGCTTATAAACCCTATTGGTTTCTTTGGATGAAAGGGCTTGGGATGTCGTTTCATCTCAATATCGGGTAAAAGTCCCACAAAATTGGAAGCAACCTCTCCAAAATGACCTATACAGTGTTGAAGGGGTCTTTAACCTCAAATCAAACAAATCAGTCAAATTTCCTTACTTTTCACCTGAAAAGTGTCAAAGAGGCTTTGACTGTGGTGAGCTATTTTTAAATGCCTCAGGGCCGTTTTGATTTCTTTCTAACTATCTTATATAAATTATCTTATATGGATTAAGAGTCATTTGAAAAGTCAAAAGTCATTGCATTTCAGGCAAACGATACGTTCGATCAAGTTCCAAACCGTATAATACATTTCCCAGCACAGGAAAACTTATCTTCGGGATTCGCGACTAGGTCAGACACAAACAGGCCTGCCCAGCTACACAGGCCAGCTAGAGTCTTGAAACTTTGGAATTAGAAACAAGAGGTATTGTACTAGCCAAGCAGTAAACACAAAATACATGCGCAGGCTGATCAGCGCCTTTGTTATTCGCAAATGATAAAGACATGTTTTGTTTCCTTATGACGCGTTTCATATATGAGCCCCGCCAAGCGAATTTGTGTCTTCGAGCATTCCGTCATGACAAATTTTAACTGCGCATGCCCAGCCATTCAGAAGGGCCAGGAATATGGCTTTCTATCTGAAGGTTCCTCTTGATTCACTGCTTGTATGAGCGAGCAGCGAAGGTTCTGGCGAGACTGCGCGGATGCGCAGGCTCGCCTGAACCTTCGCTGCTCGCATAGGCGATAAGTACCAAAATCGCTTGACGGGGCCCATATAATATACGAGGGTTATTCGATATTTAACTGGCCTAACCAAGTCAGTGATCCGTGGCAAATGCACGCGTTTCATATATTATACATCAATGCCTTATTCATGGTTACACAAACTGGTATCGGTCAGACTAGTATTTGTAGTCCGTTCGAGGTCAAATAACATGGCAGGGGTCAGTGTTGCTACCTTTTCTTCACAAATTGAGTACAGAGCAGTGGTAAGAAAATTTCAGAAAATTTATGAGGAATAATGTGAAGTATACGGAAAGACTGCTCCTTCATATTTAACGGGGTGGTTGGGTGAGGCAAAAGTGACGCTGGAGCGTCCAACTGATATTGGCTTACAGTTAGGCAAGGCCTGTTGTAATTGCAGCAGGTAAGGGTAGAGTGGGGGTGTTGTTATTTCATGTGAACCAGCGCACGACAAAACCTACAATAAGCTGATAAGACGTGCGCCCATCGAAGACTCAGATCAGCCTGCGCAGCCATATAGTCTAACCAGAGACTTCTCTTGCTGCATGGAGGAGCATTGGACCTTAGCTATCCTTAGAGCGCACAGCGAAGACTGATCAAACTGAGCGGACGCGCAGGCTTATCTGAGTCTTCGTTGGGGGCACATGTCTAATTGTAGGTTTTGTCTTTCGCCGGCTCATCTGTTTCTACACTTCCATTCATTTTCCTCTTTCTCCCCTGTTCCTCACTCATTCCATCTGTACTATCTCTTCTATATTTTTCTCCTTTTCTATGGGAGACGCCTCAAAATGACCCACAAGGGTTAACATGTCGTTAAGCACAAAATGATGAAGCAATCCTTCATATTCAACTGTTAAAATTGGGTGGGTGATTTTAAACGTCGTCGGGTGACGTTAGAAGACTAGCACTATAGTGGAAGACCTGTCAACGCTAACGATGACATCACTAGTGAAAATCTAAGGGAACTAGTAAAGCAGGACAGGTGAATGTAGATTTCTGAGAGTAGCGTTTCTACCATTTTACATGAACAGCTGGGCATGAGGAAGCTTTCAGCGCGCTCGATGCCAAAATGTCTTAGTTAGGAACAACCAGCTCTCCGAGTCTTCATGTCTAGAGTCACTTTTGGAAAGAATGGTTCTGATCCGGAAGACTTTCTTAAATGAATTGTTACCGGGAACGAAACATGGATCCATCACTATGATCCTGAGACTAAACCGCAGAGTACACAATGGACTGGTCACGGTTCATCGCGTCCTAAGAAATTAAGACTCAGCCTTCAGTTGGCAAGGTCATGGCAGCTGTGTTTTGGTATAGCAAGGGGGTTTCAGTGTTGGTGGACTATTTACCTCATGGCCAGACTATTAATGGCGACTAACTATTATGCTACTATTTTGAACCAATTACGTGCAGCTATAGTACAGACAAGGCGTGGAAAACTACAAAAGGTGTGTTGTTGCAACTTGACCATGCTAGAGTCCATACTTACAACGCTTCTGTGGACGCAGTGAAGTGAAACGGTTTCAAATCCTAACCCCCATCCACCATATTCTCCTGATCTTGCAGCCAGTGATTACCTTTTGTTTCCGAACATGAAGACAGGCCGTCATATCCTGCCAGACGAAGAGCTTAATGTAGCGGTTTGTGGATGGATTGCCTGTAAAGACCCTGAATTCTACGAAAATCGGTTTTCAGCCTTGGAACATCGATGGAGGAAGTGCTTATTGCTGCGGGATAACTATGTGTAAAAAGAAAATGTCAAGCGTAACTCTATGTTACGCTTGACATTTTCTTTTTTACACAGGGTTGCCCCACATCACGAAAACACGCCTATATAATTTTGACCACCTCGAACCCCACTTTTAAAAAGTAAAACTGGGGATGACAGGGGTAAACCTTATTATTCTTATTTCTGCTCTAAAATATAGATTATGGGTACTCGTTAGAACCGCCTCTATATTTTGAGCAGAAATAAAAAATAAAAAAAAAACACAATTTTTCATCTTAAAATTTTCATTTTTTCGGCGATAAAGGTTACAATGTATTGTTGGCATGTTTTCGTAATGTAGTTACCACACACACCCACCGGCAGGTAAGGCAGATACTTATTGAACGACCCTCGTACGTATACGCTATGCATCCGAAGGTATGACATGCATACCAAGAGATACATGTAACTGTATATTTATTACCCATATAGGCCTATCATCCCATAAAATGACCATTGACAAACAGAGTATGCCCTGATCCCGGCGTCTATAATCCTTGTCCACACCATTTGCTTAAAGTACACAGCTTATAAAACTTACCATAAAAGAAACTAACGAGTATCCCCTTAGCAATGCAATAAACTGCCAAATGCAACTGATTGGAAGGTTTATTTGCCACATATGGGCTTAAAATTGAGGGAGCAATTTCATATTCAGCGGTACATTTACCATGCCAGACATAAGACTCCCGAAATAAAGTCGAAGAATTGTTGTTTAACATCAGATTTGATCTGGTTGTCCAAATTCAAGAGTAAGTATAAGTATATTCGGTAACATTCGTGTGATATAGTGCATTTTTCAAACCTCAAAAAGGGTATTTTTCTGATGAAAACGTGCGATATTTTTCTTATTTATACTCCGAACATAGGTTTTGTGTGCTAGTTAGAACCGCCTCTAACGACTACCCACAACCTGTGTCTTGGAGCAGAAATAAGGAAAATGATTTTACCCCCTTAAACCCCAGTTTTCTCTATATAAAGTGGGGTTTAGGGGGGTCTTCATTTCACAGACTTGTTCACGTGATGATTTCAAATCGGTTTAGTATAGCTACACGAAGCACATAATACATATGCATCATTTTGAAAATATATTGTATTTTATTTTACATGCGTGGTATTGAAACTACTTGTGCTCCGTACGGTGTCCACCAGAACCCCAACTGACAAAAAGAAGGTTCTGACGTTTACCACAGTCTATGTAATCTCCAACAGGAAAAATAAGGTAAACACATTCTCTATATAACCAATAGGAATGAATGAGAGTGAGTTTTACGTCCCACCAACAGCTAAGGTCATACGGGGACGGGACCTCGGTTTAAAGACTCATCCGAAAGTCTGGAGAAGCCCGGGATCGATCCTGCGATTCGTCGTACATGTAACGTTACGGGACGTATCTAGATAATTTGCATATTTAATCCACTAGTGGATTATCGAAAATATTACATGGCGTTATTACACTCTCAGACGCGACGTCATATGATAAAATTTGATAATGTTGAACAAAATCTTGACACGGCGGCAGGGCTTGAGAAGTCATTTCATCTCAATTACGGGTAAAAGTCCCACAAAATTGGAAGCAACGTCTCCAAAATGACCTTTACAGTGTTGACAGGGATGTTAAACCTCAAATCAAACAAACAAACAAAACAAAAAAAAATCTTGACACATGCACACAAGGAAACATCAAACAGGTATACATCTGCGATTTTCTCGATTTTGAAGAAAACCATCTGCATTTATAACTGTTAGTCACTATAAACAGTATTCCGGAAGACCCAGAAGACAACGTATCAAGTCCGACCCTGCAAACCAGGTGTGTATGCAATGCAAACATACACCTAATCCTCGTGAGAGGGTGTTGGATTATATAGAAAGTAGGACTTTTTTTCCAAAGTTCGGCGAAACTCGCATATCAGAATTGTTTATCTGACAATTTTCATTTTTTTGTGGTTAATTTTTTTATATATGCGAACAATGCATTGTCTTGTGTGTATCTCATTTGCAGGATTCCCAGTCATGGTAGTCGTTCGAACAGTTGTTCTGTTTTGTATACTGTCAATGTGCAATCTGGTTTTGTGTTTTGATAGCAACCCATTAGACCTCAGCAGGACAAAACCATCAGGTGAGTATTGCACGACCCGCAGAAAAAGCAACCGACTGAAGTCGGTTTTTTCTAAGAGTGCCCTAAAATCACCATGTCATTCTGTCATTCTGTCAGTCTGTCAGTCTGTCATTCTGTCTGTCCGTCCGTAACCCGTTTGTGAAAATTGGTGATAGTGACTTAACCGCTTGGAATATTTAAACAATTTTTGGCATACTGATAGATATCAATGAGATCTAACCAATGAACTTAAGAAATATTACATTCCATTTAGTATAGCCTCGCCGAGGCGAAAAATGTGAAAATTTTCGAACATTTTTGAACTGCTTCTCCTCGGAAACCGTTGGGCCGATTGAAGTCAAATTTCATATGGAGCCTCTATGGGATGGGGGAAACCAAAATTTGCTCATGGGGTCAAGGTCACATGACCAAAATGGCCGCCAAGCCATATATGGTTTGTCTGTCTGTCTGTCCGTAACCCGTAAGTGAAAATTGGTGATAGTGACTTAACCGCTTGGAATATTTAAACAATTTTTGGCATACTGATAAATATCAATGAGATCTAACCAATGAACTTGCGAAATATTACATTCCATTTAGTATAGCCTCGCCGAGGCGAAAAATGTGAAAATTTTCGAACTGCTTCTCCTCGGATACCGTTGTGCCGATTGAAGTCAAATTTCATATGGAGCCTCTATGGGATAGGGAAACCAAAATTTGCTCATGGGGTCCAGGTCACATGACCAAAATGGCCGCCAAGCCATATATGGTAAAAACCCTTCAAAAATAGTCTTCTCCAGAACCACTGGGCAGATTTCCACGAAACTTGATAAATAGCATCTGGGATGTAGGCCTATCATAAATTGCTAAAATGGTGACCCTGGGTTGACCTTGACCTTCTTTGGGTCCGTCCGTAACCCGTTTGTGAAAATTGGTGATAGTGACTTAACCGCTTGGAATATTTAAACAATTTTTGGCATACTGATAGATATCAATGAGATCTAACCAATGAACTTAAGAAATATTGCATTCCATTTAGTATAGCCTCGCCGAGGCGAAAAATGTGAAAATTTTCGAACATTTTTGAACTGCTTCTCCTCGGAAACCGTTGGGCCGATTGAAGTCAAATTTCATATGGAGCCTCTATGGGATGGGGGAAACCAAAATTTGCTCATGGGGTCAAGGTCACATGACCAAAATGGCCGCCAAGCCATATATGGTTTGTCTGTCTGTCCGTCCGTAACCCGTTTGTGAAAATTGGTGATAGTGACTTAACCGCTTGGAATATTTAAACAATTTTTGGCATACTGTTAGATATCAATGAGATCTAACCAAAGAACTTGCGAAATATTACATTCCATTTAGTATAGCCTCGCCGAGGCGAAAAATGTGAAAATTTTCGAACTGCTTCTCCTCGGAAACCGTTGGGCCGATTGAAATCAAATTTCATATGGGGCCTCTATGTGATGGGGGAAACCAAAAATTGCTCATGGGGTCCAGGACACATGACCAAAATGGCCGCCAAGCCATATATGGTCTGTCTATCTGTCCGTCCGTAACCCGTTTGTGAAAATTGGTGATAGTGACTTAACCGCTTGGAATATTTAAACAATTGTTGGCATACTGATAAATATCAATGAAATCTTATCAATGAACTTGCGAAATATTACATTCCATTTAGTACAGCCTCGCCGAGGCGAAAAATGTGAAGATTTTCGAACTGCTTCTCCTCGGAAATCGTTGGGCCGATTGAAGTCAAATTTCATATGGAGCCTCTACGGGATGGGGGAAACCAAAATTTCCTCATGGGGTCCAGGTCACATGACCAAAATGGCCGCCAAGCAATATTTGGTAAAAACCCTTCAAAAATAGTCTTCTCCAGAACCACTGTGCAGATTTCCACGAAACTTGATAAATAGCATCTGGAACGTAGGCCCATCATAAATTGCTAAAATGGTGACCCTGGGTTGACCTTGACCTTCTGTGTGCCTAGGTCAAACTTTGACACATATGCTTTTGTGTTGGATTTTATCCTGTAAACGATTCAGAATACAGTACTAAAGTATAAGATATATTTTTGCTCCTTACGATAAGGCGCATTTATTGGGGGAACCGTTTTATGTCCAGGTCACATGACCAAAATGGCCGCCATACCCATATATGGTAACACTCATAAAGCTAAAAGCATCCGGCGGGTCGTGCACTTCAGCTGAAGCACTGGTTATACATTGTTTTGCTTGCTTGTTTTTTTGTTTGTTTTATTTGCTTGTTTGTTTGTTTGTGTTGAGGTTTTACGTTCCCGATGCTGCTTCCGATTTTGTGGGTCTTTTAACAGACTATGAGATGACGAAAACACACCTATATAATTTTGACCCCCTTGAACCCCACTTTTATATAGTACAACTGGAGTTTACACGGGTAAACCTTATTTTTATTATAACTGCTCCAAAATATTTTTGAGCAGAAATAAGAAACATATCACAATTTTTCACCGTAAAATTTTCGTTTTTTCGAAGGTGAAGTTTACAATACATTTATATAGGCGTGTTTTCGTGATGTGACATCTCAAGCCCTACCGCCAAAAGAAACCGCTAGGCTTTAAGAGACGGCCCTACTCGCACCACTTTTCCTCGGCAGGCTCAGACCTTCGAAGCACTCAAAGATTCAGTGTAATTCTGCAGTTACATGTAACACAAGTTCTGATTTTATTAGCATAAATTAGGGGCTTTCTGTTATTCATTCTTTGTGTTTCCTACACTCAATGCGGCCCCCGCCCATCGGGGCTTGAAGAAACATATGGGTTGCATGATGCTTCCACGCAGAGCTGAATCTGACCGACAAACAAGTACTGTTAAACCGCTTTAGAGGATCTAAGCCTGCCCAGACAAAGCGGTGCGAGTCGGACCGTCCATGCTTATAAACCATATTGGTTTCATTGGGCGACAGGGCTTGAGATGTCATTTCATCTCAATGTCGGGAAAAAGTACCACAAAATTGGAAGCAACGTCTCCAAAATGACCTATATATTGTAGACGGGGACGTTAAACATCAAATGAAACAAATCCTACACTCATTGCCATCTAACAAGAGATCGTCTTTTGGACTGGTCAAAAGGGTCTTAATATAGGAATCATACTGTACATGCCATATGAGTCGGCGCATGGCAAAACCTATAAATTAGAACATATAAATACTTTCATCAGTCTACACATCCGACGAACGAGCATTGCACAAATGCCCTCTGCATCACGAAAATGCGCCTATATAATTCTGACCCCCCCCCCCCCCTTGAACCCCACTTTTATATAGTAAAACTGGGGTTTACAGGGGTATACCTTATTTTTCTTGTTTCTGTTCTAAAATATAAAGTGTCGGTACTCGTTAGAACCGCCTCAATTTCTACTGAGTACCCACAATTTATATTTTGAGCAGCAATAAGAAAAATATCACAAATTTTCATCCTAAACTTTTCATGTTTTCGGCGGTAAAGTTTACAATGTATTAATTTAGGCTTGTTTCGTAATGGCAAGAGGGTGGCAAGACATAGACCTGTACATCCGGCATGTTGTTAGTGCAAACAGAGGCGATTCCAACGAGTGCACACAATAATCCTTTATAGATTATACAGATATTTATCTCCATTATGCCTACTACATGTAATCTTGTGCGATTATGTCCCTAGATGGCTTGAAATCAAAACATCGTCACAAGTAACAAGTATAGCGTTTATAAAACGCTAGGTCTACGCACATCACATATGACCTGTGTATCCCAAAAATATGTTTTATACAATTTAATGTCTTTGGCAAAATTCATATTGCCCGTCCGGCACTTAGTGATACTACTTAACCGTGTACGTTTCCATCCTTGTCTGGTACTTGTGGACCTCATCAAACCAGTGCGACCTGTTGATCGAAATCGTCCTGTCTAAGTGCTTATACAAGCACAAAGTTTACGTGATAACGATACATAGAGATTATCATATGGCATTTTTCATACCATACCCCATACCAGCCCGATACTCCCATATCAGCCCGAGGGCTGATATGGATCGAGGGCTGATATGGGGTGTGATATGAAAAATGCCTTATCATAATCTATTTATCATACGTTTCCATTGTTTACCGAATCACTAGAATTTCTTTGCTCGATAATATTATCCAGATCCAAAAGTCTGTCAGCAATCCCCTGCATCGTTCTTTCGCCCATTTTCCTCTCGTATTCGCTGCGTCGTGCCATGTTTTTTTTTTCTTTTGTTGCCAAACAGTTCGAACAGACGAAAATATTGCAAATTGCAAATGGCGTCCTGAACAACAATTGCGAAATGCCGCAAAAGGAAGAACGCCTCGTGTTCCGAATAGGGTGACGTCAGAGGTATGATAAAGGCTTAGGGTGCGATAAAGGGTTGTGATATGGATTTTGGGGGTATGATAAAGCCCATGCGATATGGCAGCACGTGCAAGCTTGATACGTGCATTGGTGTCACGTTCGTATAGCATATTCAAAAACAAGTATTTATACTAAATGTATGATAAAGAAAATTATAAACATGCTGTACATATTGATATGGTTATCAATAATAAAAATGTTGCCAACGACGAGGCAAGTTTTTTTTTAGATCACCAGAGCCGAAGGTTCCTCAGAGGCTAATAGTACAGACAGTGGTCCATCGTGATCGCGAGTTTGTAAATTTATATTTTGTATTAGCCTGTGCAAATATGACAGCAAGCATGGGCTTATACAAATATGATAGCAATTCGGTGCCACGGCTCTGTCCGTCGGCTTCTTTTTGTGTGGAAGCTTACACTTTTTATGGGCCCCTTTTTGTGAAATCTTATACTTGCTGCATTATTATACTATTAAGGTCAACCTGCATTTTGGGTAACTAACGGCTGTATAAACCTAAGTCTGTAGTGTTTACATCCCCATGGGCATAGACAATAAACCGTCTACGATTTACTGGTATGGTTATTTCTTACAAAAAAATGTGAAACTCGGCGTAACTCTATTTTATGAAGTCATATGTTTAGAAATTTTCCGCATATCAATATGTTAATTTCAGACCTTGTATCTGTGGCCAGAAGAAAAAGAGGATTTAGTTTCACGGCAAGAGGTTAGAAAATATACTCATGATTCTGAGAGTGACTATCACCTTACCTCAGCAAACCCCACTTTAGGCCTAAAATTTAGCTGTGTTTCCACTAACATACCGAAAACGTGTATGGGTCGGTAGGTCGCAAAAACTGTTTATTTTTGTCAAAATTTTATTCTAGGAAAAAAAAACATTAACGCGGTTAAAATTCAACTATATTACCTGAAACCATTCACATAACTGTGTTAAAAGCATCAAGGAAGCAAAAAATATATATATATGTTCACCTCTGTGGTTCTTTGATTTTTTGTGTTCACGGAGATGTTGCACTGATGAGTTAGGAGGCCTTCATGCGGACTGAACAAATTATTTGTCTAAATCGCGACGGAAGTAAGGGCGAGGATTGTGGCCACGTGAAATCGATTTAAGCCCCCACAGTGGAAATCATTTCACTGACCGTTCCAAGGCGGTTCTTCTGTGGCGGTTCATTTATGGTGTTGTTTGTTACTTACTGTGTGTATCACTTGTGTCTTTTTATTTTGGTTGGCCATATGGCCATTTTGTGTGAAAGTAACTGTCCTTATGGCCTTCCTTTGTTTAGGTTTCCATTATGGTCTGGTCGCTTAATGTTTGTGTTTCTTTCCCTTTGGTGTCTTTGATGGGTGGAGAAAGTTAATTGTATCGATTCCTGATCTTTGTTTTACTTCTACTTTACAAGTATTAGTTAAGCTATTTTGACAGGTTTTTTTTTTTTTTTTTTTTTTTTTAATTTTTTATCAATAGTGCTAGAAAATATTATGGTCGGAGAGTATTATTATTTTATTTTTTCTGGATGGTAATAAAAATTGCAGGGTCGGATTAAAATATCAGCGTCCGTCGGGTTAGCGGAAACTCAATTTTTTTTTTTTGGTTTGTTTCCTTATACATAAACAAATTAACTTCAGTGAAACTATCGCTGTGTAAACTTTGAAGCCATTCCATTATGGAAACACGCCTATACAAATGCATTGTAACCTTTATCGTCCAAAAATGAAAATCTTAAGATGAAAAATTGTGATATTTTCCTTATTTATGCTCAAAATATAGATTGTGGGTCGGTTCTAACGAGTGCCCACAAACTATATTTTAGAGCAGAAATAAGCAAAATAAGGTTTACCCCTGTAAACCCCAGTTTTACTATATAAAAAGGGGTTTCAAAATCATATAGGCGTGTTTTCGTGATGTAATGAGTGCACACAACATGTATTTTTATAATGTTTGTTTGTTTGTATTGGAGTTTAACGGCCCAGTCAACACTTTTTAGGTCATTTGAGCCGGTCAGTTTACCTATCCACACTTTTCCTGGGCAAGCTTATACGTAAGCGGTTAACCAGTACAGTGCACATTCTTTCGCCAGAAACTGACAATTGCCCTTCTAGAATCAGCGGAAGGGAGAGAATGACCGTAGAAAAGATGTCATAATCAATATCCACGAAAGAATGTTGCCGACCCCAGCAGGTATCGAACCCGCATCCTCCTGATCACCAGTCAGATTATTTTTATAATGAAATATCTCCCTAAAATTTTCAAAATTATGTCTTACATTACGTAAACAGGCCAATTCAAATATACTGGTAAAATTGTACCCCCAAAAATGAAATTTTTCAGATAAAAAGCATGATATTTTTTCATATTTATGCTCTTTGAGCAGATATAAGAAAATATCTCTCATGTCAACAAAATCGTTTTATTTTACTTTAAAACGCAGTAGTTGGATAATGTAACATTATATTGAAAAGTTTAACAGTTTTTATAACCAAGGCACCTGTCATGACGTTACATCGACGTTGCCTACGGGTTGTACGTCCACTGAATGGATATTCTGGGTCAGAAGGACAAACCAGTATGACGTAAGCCACGCCATAATGTGGGGTTTATCCCATCTTCGCGGGCCAAGGGCACTAAATCCACTACGTTCCTTAGGAACGTAGTGGACTTAGTACCCTTGCTTTATCCATGATCGTATAGTTTTTCATTATGAAAGTTAGTACTCCGCAAATAATTAAAGTCGAAAACTTTAATATTTTAGTTTTTTTATTTTTATTTACTGACCAAGATTAACTGGTCTATTAATTATTAGTTTCAATGTTACATATTATAACACATCGAAATCGAAAGCTTTGAGACAGATAGTGTTCAGGATTGGATCTAGCCCGATATGTGCACACTGAACACGACTGCTACATGACTGAAAACCTGACTGATTTGACAATATCAAACATGACGTTTTATACGTTTCAGAGCATTCCACAGGCTTTTGTTCTCACGTTAACACGGTTTCTGTTTATACCAACTGTCTATCATTAGCTAAAAATGTAAAAAAAAAAGTATTTCAACTTCTGTTGGCCACGTGAGCCCACACCTGCAGGGTACTATGCTCTCAGACAATGGCTTATATTTCCCACATGATTGGCATAAACGGAAACATGCACCCCTATGATTGACGTTTTGTAGATACATTTCAGGTTTCATGTAAACTGCACTTGTTTTTTCTCCCGCCAAAGTATTTGAATAACAGCACATGTTATTTGCGTAATGCATAACTGAGAGGACATTTATATATGAAAGGTAAAACAGTTTCAATTTTCTAACTGTAAAGTAGAAGTGGAGGCAATGATCAGGAATCGATACAATTAACCCGCAGCTCCCATCAGAGACACCAAAGGGAAAGAAACACAAACACTTAACAACAGACCCCAACGGAAACACCAAGAGCGGAAAGCCAAAAGGAAAGTACTTTCCCACAAAATAGGCTATCCAAAATAACATAATATAAGCGACACAAACACCCAAAGACAAACCTTAACAAAAATAAACCGCGACAGAAGAACTTAAAAGGTTATAATGTTTCATAGCCCAATCAACATAATCCCAAATACATTTATTACCCATTCAACAGCATATTGGTCATATGAAGTTCTTACTACTCATCCACGTTGTTTCAACTATTCATGTAACATGCCTGTGTAACAAAAAGTGCATCTTTTACAATCCATCAACACTATTTGAATCATTAAGATCTCTCGCCCACGTAACTATGTTACACAATGCAGTGATATGGGTTGTAGTGTTAAGATTGTGTAGAAACCGAATTGCGATGTCGCTGGGCACACATGATCGAAAAGCCATGTATTTGTTTTAACCCTTTTTGTACCAAGTGGAATCTTCCTCCCTATATACTGTAGGAGTCAATTTCAAAATTTAGGGATGTCAGGTTGTGTTTTCTTCAAAATAGATTTGGAAAATGACTGAAATTTTATGCAAACAGTGGAGGCCCTGATCAGACGCCGCGTTGTGCGGCGTCTGATCTGGGCCTGCACTGTTTGCCAGTTACACGTTTTGGAGTTTCTGGTACCCAATGGGTTAATAATAATAATAATAATAATAATAATAATCGACCATATTTAGAGAGGGTACCACATTTGGTAAACTAGTACTAATCTTCCATGTGGTCCACTTTTTCTGAACAGAAACCAGTACTCAAGTCTCTTCCTGAAGGAAACAACGCCGACCTCGGTAGCTCAGTCGGATGCGCGTCTGACTACTGATCAGGAGGACGTGGGTTCCATACCTGCCGGGGTCGGCAACATTTTTTTGTGGAGATTGATCAGGAAATATTTTCTACGGTCATTCTCTCCCTTCCGCTGTTTCAAGAAGGGCAGAAGCCCCCGCCCATAGGGGCTTGAAGAAATATATGGGCTGCATGATGCTTCCACGCAGAGCTGAATCCGGCCCGCACACTAGTACTGGTAAACCGCTTAGAGGATCTAAGCCTGTCCAGAAATCGCGGTGCGAGGCGGACCGTCCATGCTTATAAACCCTATTGGTTTCATTGGGCGACAGGGCTTGAGGCCTAATTGGCCGAAACTAGCTAGTCTGGCCCAGAAAACATGTACACTCCATATTTTTCACTTCTGTGGTATATTCCTTGCTTCCAGAGGATAACCCTTTTAAAGAACATATTTAACTTCACTACAGCTGGTGTGTGGGAATGTGTGGCGGCGGTAAAACGTCTCCTTGCCCTACATCATAGTGTAGATTATATTTTCTTGTCCTTTCGGATCATTGATTCCATTGTGGAATTTCGAAAATATCTGAGGGTAACTGATGAGGCCTAATTGGCCGAAACTAGCTAGTCTGGCCCAGAAAACATGTACACTCCATATTTTTCACTTCTGTGGTGTATTCCTTGCTTCCAAAGGATAACCCTTTTATAGAACATATTTAACTTCACTACAGCTGATGTTTGGGAATGTGTGGCGGCGGTAAAACGTCTCCCTGCCCTACATCTTAGTGTAGATTATATTTTCTTGTCCTTTGGGATCATTGATTCCATTGTGGAATTTCGAAAATATCCGAGGGTCACTGATGAGGCCTAATTGGCCGAAACTAGCTAGTCTGGCCCAGAAAACATGTACACTCCATATTTTTCACTTCTGTGGTGTATTCCTTGCTTCCAAAGGATAACCCTTTTATAGAACATATTGAGATGTCATTTCATCTCGATGTCGGGTAAAAGTCCCACAAAATTGGAAGCAACGTCTCCAAAATGACCTTTACAGTGTTGACGGGGACTTTAAACCTCAAATCAAACAAACAAACAAACAAGAAGGGCAGTTGTCAGTTTTTGGCGAAAGAATGTGCAGTATACTGGTTAACCGCTTACGTATAAGCCTGCCAAGAAAAAGGGTGGATTGGTAAACTGACCGGCTCAACATGACTTAAAATAGTGTTGACTGGGCCGTAAAACTCCAATTCAAACAAACACACACGGAAACAGCACTTGGCGCTTGCAGGGATCGAACCGGCTACCCCTCGATCTCAAATCCGCACTACAGCGCTTATCAATCGACCCTAAGTTACTTAACATAGAAATGTTTTAATGCTCACGTCAACGTGCCCGTCACCGATTTGAATGAAATCCAGGTTGGTAACTTATTTATAGAAAATAACAGCATTAATTTTTATTGTAGTAAGGTCAGCGTGTATCTATAAAATCTTGGTTGGAATCATGTGTTGGACTTGGCAAACAGTGTTGACCCGTATCAGACGCCGCGTTACGCGGCGTCAGATCAGAATCTACATTGTTTGCTTACATTACAATTTTTTAAGAGTTAAACGAAACCGTCTAACTCCCCGTTCCGGCCCCCGCCCATCGGGGCTTGAAGAAATAGATGGACTGCATGATGCTTCCACGCAGAGCTGAAACCGACCCGCTGACGAGTACTGGTAATCCGCTTAGAGGATCTAAGCATGCCCAGGCAAAGCGCTGCGAGTGTCGGACCTTCCATGCTTATAAACCCTATTGGTTTCATTGGGCGGCAAGGCTTGAGATGCCATTTCATCTCAATGTCGGGTAAAAGTCCCACAAAATTGGAAGCAACGTCTCTTAAAATACCTTTACAGTGTTGGCGGGGACGTTAAACTTCCAATTAAACAAACACACTCCCCGTTCAGAACCATTCTTCCAGCCTACATACTGAGACAATCGACCCCCGAGTACACTCAGTGCTTTGATTAACGTATAGGAGCGCTGGCTTTGAGACAACTGCTGACTGGAGCCACACCGGTCGACTCAAGGTGGGGTAATTTCAGAGACTTTCACAAGGATGGCGATTACGTAACTGGATTGAAGGACTTCTACTCCGTACAGCCTAATAATGTCAAAGTAGAAAAGAACTTTATCGGGGTACGTATTAAGCCATAACCCAGCAGGCATACGTCGCTAGGGCAACGTCAAATCAACGTCGGTGCAACGTCATGACGTTGCATAAACGTCATGACGTTGTACTGACGCTGATATGACGTCACAACTACGTCATGTGCCTGCAGGGTAAGAAACAGACGAACAGGTCTGTCAGAAACCCAAGCCTATGTGAATGCCTTCATGGCTCTGATAATGACATTTCCGATGAAAATGTATATATTTTTTCCAATTTATGCTCTAAACACAAAATGTTGGTCTTCAATCGGGTGTTTCTAGTAGATAAGCATACCCGTTGCTTGTAAGCAAATAATAATAATTGTTTTGGTTTACGGCCCTTACAAGATTATTTCACTTGTTTAGAGCCTATCGTTAAACCAACTGACCTCACGTTGCCTTCTCACATGTTATCCGAGCGAAGGTCGAACTCACAGTGAGACTTAGTGATTAAGAGTCAGCCCTCTTACCCTCTAGGCCACGGAAGCCCGTTAACACACCGGTTACGGCAGTACAACGAACGCTACAGAAATCATGACGTCACAGCAGTATTTTCGGTAAGAAAAAGGTTTATTGTAGCCCACATCCTAATCTTTTTGGTTGGTTATTTTGCATAGCTGCAGAATAATGGTATTACCATTTACTGATGCAGTTGCAGAGAATTCTGTTCATTATAAACGAAAACACAAGCATTTTTCTTTCGTCTAGTGTGTTTTGACCAACCCCAGCATACTTCGATCAATGTTTTTAGACAGTAACATCTTTTGTGTACATGATTTCGTGATTTGTATGTTATTACGATTTCAGAGCTTCCATTGATGCATCTGCTCGAGCCCCAGTTCTTGTCAATACCCACTGATTCCGTGGATGGTCCAATGGTTGATTTTTTGTTAGGGTACACCTTACCACGGGTTATGATACACCATAACGCGGTTAGTCAACACAATTTATGTGCAACAAACACGGATAATATTCTTCATAAATTGAAATATTTGTTTGAATTAGGTTTTAATGTCCCCGTCAACACTATTTAGGTCATTTTGGAGACGTTGCTTGCAATTTTGTGGGACTTTTACCCCACATTGAGATGAATGACATCTCAAGCCCTGTCGCCCAATGAAACCAGAAGGCTTATATGCATTGGACGATCTGGCTCACACCGCTTTGCCGGGCAAGGCTTAGTCGTTCTAAGCGGTTTACAAGTACTCGCTTGTGGTAAGATTCAGCTCTGCGTGGAAGCACCATGCAGACAAATTTATTTCTCCAAGCCCGGTAGGCGGGGGAAATAAATTCAAATAAAACTCTTAAATACGCCAGCGAATGCACGATAAATGATGCTGTTTTTAATTCAAAACGATCCATTTTGCTGTTACATACTCTTTAATGCCTTTTTATTTCTCGTTATGATCTCCGAACTTATACACGTACGAATTTAAAGGGTTGGGTAACAACCTTGGACAAAGGGGACGGTTGAACACATTTATTCTTGCTTTCCAGAACGTTTTTACCACATCCCCTACTTATGAACAACTGAAACCAACGTATTTAGTTTCGGCATTGGTGGGGAGGGGAGACTCTTGAATTTATAGATTCCTTTCTTTGCTACTGAAAATAGTAAGTTTTTGTAAATGGCATGGACCCAATATGAGTTAACGGCGAGTATATATGGAGTGTGTTCCAGTTTTGTCTGGGTCCCGAATGGGACTGTTCTTAGTCCACTGTTATACTCCCTGCATATAAATAATACTTCCACCGACATTGACTCAGAAATAAGACGACTGGGTGTGCTGCCGGGACATTAGAGTTACAGAGGACTTGCGTAAACTTCGGAACCAAATGGATAGACTCGGATGCTAGGCATGAAAATGTGGCATGACATCATGCGAACAAGTCCGTGAAATGAACACCCCTTACTTTACATAGAGAAAACTAGGATTCAAGGGGTTATACATACTTTTTTATTATATCTGCTATAAGACATAGGTTGTGGGTACATGTTAGAACCGCCTCCTTGAGACGGTTCTAACGAGCACCCACAACCTATGTTTGTAGTATAAATAAGAAACATATCATGGATTTTCATCAGAGAAGTAGCCATTTAGGAGATGTGAAAAAATACACTATGTCGTACGGGTGTCTTACCAGATGAGTGTTTAATGCAATACATTAAGCAGATAACTAGGCAGAGAACAAAAAAAAAAAGTTTGAGGGTTCGTGCATTAGAACTCCTTGAGTATTATTTCACATGATTTTCGGACTCCCAGAAATTCGAGGGCGAATCTCAATGTGGATGGGGAGAATGGCATAGGGTATATGTATATAGCACACTTGTACTGCCTTTCGATACAAGCCGGCTTTTATAGCAACGTGGTAGATTTGCTTATCAATTCGGCGGCCCAGGTTCGAACCACGACCGGGCCAAAGATGTGTAGCATTTTTATCGCCTGTTACACAATGTCAGTAAAAATGTCATAAATGTCCACGAAGAACAAAACTGGACCGAAAACGGCACCTTGTGAGACACCAGACAAACTAGAAAAAGTGTCCATAGGACACGGATGCCCCCGTCAAATGCCATTCATAAAAAATATTACAAATGTGCTTCAAATCAATCATAAAATATATGCATCAAGGGCAGATAATCCAAAGACCAAAAATGCAAGAGTTGTCTTCCTTATTCATGACACATCGTCTCAGTGTGATAAATGCACCTGTGAAGTTTCATGAATATATTCCATACGGTTTAGGAGTTATGGCCCGGACACGGTTTACTATATGGTACTAAGTCAAGGGCAGATGATCCAAAAACCAAAAAAGCAAGAGTTGTCTTCCTTGTTCATGACACATCGTCTAAGTGTGATGAATGCACCTGTGAAGTTTCATGAATATATTCTATACGGTTTAGGAGTTATGGCCAGGACACGACATACCATTTGACTATATATGGATGTAAGTCAAGGGCAGATAATTCAAAAACTAAACAAGCAGGAGTTGTCCTCCTTGTTCATGACACATCGTCCAAGTATGATGGATGCACCTGTGAAGATTCATGATTATATTCCATACGGTTTAGGAGTTCTGGCCCGGACACGGTTTACTATATGGTACTAAGTCAAGGGCAGATAATTCAAAAACCAAAAATGCAAGACTTGTCTTCCTTGTTCATGACGCATCGTCTCAGTGTGATGAATGCAACTGTGAAGTTTCATGAATATATTCCATACGGTTTAGGAGTTATGGCCCGGACACGGTTTACTATATGGTACTAAGTCAAGGGCAGATAATTCAAAAACCAAAAATGCAAGAGTTGTCTTCTTTGTTCATGACACATCGTCTAAGTGTGATGAATGCCCCTGTGAAGTTTCATGAATATATTCCATACGCTTTAGGAGTTATGGCCCGGACACGGTTTACTATATGGTACTAAGTCAAGGGCAGATAATTCAAAAACCAAAAATGCAAGAGTTGCCTTCCTTCTTCATGGCAGATCGCCTCAGTGTGTGAATGCACCTATGAAGTGTCAGCAATATATTCCAAACGGTTTAGGAGTCATGGCCCGGACACGGTTTACTATACGGTACTAAGTCAAGGGCAGATAATTCAAAAACTAAAAATGCAAGAGTCTTCTTCCCTGTTCATGACACATCGGCTCAGTGTGATGAATGCAACTGTGAAGTTTTATGAATATATTTTGTACGGTTTAGGAGTTATGGCCCGGACACGATGTCGGGACGGACGAACGAATGGACGAACGGACGAACGGACAGACAGGGGTAAAACTTAATGCCCTTCCGCTATTCTTCGAATAGGCGGGGGCATAAATAACAGCCCAATCCTAAGTTTCACTGCTAGGTTCGGCAATATTATACATGGTGTTGGGGTCATCTGGATGACCAGCATCGCTAAACTCAAACTCAGCCATAATGTATCTTTCTGAAATAAAAATATAAGACTCTTACTTTGGTATTTTTGCGACATGAATGTCGTAACAATGGAGAGAAGTATAGTTGTAAAAAAGGGGGAATGGTCGCCTATGGTGAGATTCGAACCTGGGACGATCTGGTAAAATCATTTGCTCTAAGCACTAAACCAAAGAGTATATGTCTTCCTCAGTTGTCTTCCGCATAATCAACCAAGGGAGGTATAATGTAGGTTAGGTGCATTGGGCCGTAAAACCTCACCCTTTTTTTCCAAGTCCGTATGTTGACGCGAGGTCATGTTTGCGAAAAAAAAACCAAATCCCGGGCGAGTCAACATCTTCCGACATGACAGCCATAATGAAGGAATAGAGCAAAGCTAAACAAAAAATGTAATCGCCTCTGTGCCAAAGAGCCGTACCCATGACGCAGTTGTCATTGGTTATAAACCTGTAGGCCAAGGAAGATAATTCAGGATTAGAAGTTGTGGGTCGTAACAATATCAGGGACGTAGCTGGAAGAAAATCATTTGTACGCAAACCAAAGAAAATGCTAAAAATAATAGCTCCGTTTGCCAAATGGGGACCACTCTTACAGGAAAGAATTTGCTGCCATCAGGGAGCAAAATCTTTCCTGTAAGTGCGGTCCCCGTGGCAGAGGAGGAAACTATGCTAGCTAATAAATAGTGTTGCGTATATCCTAGACAAATACAACTTTTCTTCTTCTTCTTCTTCTTCTTCTTCTTCTTCTTCTTCTTCTTCTTCTTCTTATTCATCATCATTTTCTTCTTTTTTCTTCTTCCTCTTCTTCTCTCTGCTTCTTTTTTTTCTTCAACTTCCTCTTCTTTTTCTATTACGTCTATTTTTGGCCGCCCCCGGCCATAGGGGCTTGAAGAAATATATGGGCTGCATGATGCTTCCACGCAGAGCTGAAACTGACCCGCACACTAGTACTGGTAAACCGCTTATAGGATCTAAGCCTGTCCAGGAACCGCGGTGCGAGGCGGACCGTCCATTAAACAGCCCAGCAAACACTATTTAGGTCACATCGAGCTAGTTAGTTTACCTTGAAGGCTTATAAAACCAACACAGTGCATATTCTTACGCCAGAATTTGACAACTGCCCTTCTTAAGTTAGTGAAAGGGAGAAAATGACCGTTTGTGTATTTTGAGTTAAACGTCTCAGCAACCCGCTAAGTTATACAGAGAGTGGACCCCAGTTTAACGACTCGTCAGAAAGTTTGGAGAAGCCAAAAATCGAACCCAGGACTCCTGGTTTATGAGGTGAGTAAAACCGAATGATTACCAAAGAGAGCATTTCATGGCACACCCATTTCAAATTTTTTTCTTGCATTGCTTCAATCTTAAAACGTAGAGTTTGAATAATCGGTCCCCTCGACGGCTAACGTCTATTGTGACGTTTAGTGACGTCGCATTACGGACAGCGTACACGACTTTCTAAATAAATAGCGCACATCAGACAACCTTTGAGTTAAACACCTCAGAATTCTCGACTTCAATACCATCCCTTCGTAGAAAACCCGGGTAGGATAAAAGTTTCTATTCCATGGTACAATCTAGGATTTCCTCGTCTGGTGTGCTAGAACTTGCATACGGGGCTAGTCTTTCGTTGCTGCTTTCAGCGATCAGACTATGTGCTTGCGCAACTTCTTTACTCACAAATTATTTTGTAGATTCTTTTGGTCGCACTATGAGTTTTGTCTCATTGAAGTTGGTTTTGCTCAGTATAGCTCATTGTTGGCTATTTGAACGGTCCCTCTGTTTTTATATTGTCTACATGTTTATGTACAGGTTATTCTTGGGCCCCATCCACCGCTGCACGGGGAAATAAACTGGCTGCATGATACTTCCACACAGAGCTGAAACCCGTCGCACAGGACTACTGGTTAACCACTTAGAAGGTCTTACTCTTCCCGGGTAAAGTGGTGCGAGTCCGACCGTTCCTTCATATACCCTATTATTCTCCTTAGGTGGTAGGTTTGAGATGCCGTTAATCCTCAATGACGGATAAAAAGAATTGCAAAATTGGAAACAATTCCAAAATGACCTCAATAGTGTTGAGAGAGACGTCAAAGCTCAATTCAAACAAACAAACAGGTTATTTTGTCTGTGACATTTTTATATGGATTATAGCGACTGTGTATTGTGCATCTGTTGTAAAAGTTGTCTCCATGTCATAAACAAACCTTACAACCCAACACACTTTTTGGTTTGGTCGCCATGAGGCGGGCAAACCGGGTATAATGACCAGATTGTAACTGTTCCATGGAGGGGCACGTGACGTGATCAACCAATCAGCTTTAACGATGATGTAATACTATACTGCATTTACAGGAAACAGCCTGTCTGAATAGCGAAACAGACCGAAAAGCAAGCGTTTCAACTCCAACAACTGATCCGGGTGTTCGAATTATTAGAAAATATAAGATTGGAAATTTATCAGTGTTCGAACTGTTTGATCTGAAAGAATTCCATGCATTGGACCAGGCTGGGTTCAATATTTTAAACGACTACGTTTTTTCCCGCCGCCCTGTCAATCCGCAAGTGATTAGAAGTTATAAATATCACTTATGCAGAGCAGAACCATTTGATCTATAAATAAGTTAGTGTGTGCAGGGAGTCTTTGAATGCGAGCTTATCATGTAGTTACAAGTATAAGGTTACACATTATCATTAATGATATTTACACCTATTGAACTATCACTATTCCCTTTAAAATGGGCGAGTCAATTTGTGATCTCAGGAATAACAGAAATTGATTTGTTTGGAGCAAATTCTTTTCTTAAGAGAAGCCCATATATTTTTCAAAGAATTTCCAGATAGTCTGTAATATTTTTTTTTCCGGCTACACCGCAGCAGACAAAGTCCAGCTACTTGTATATATGGGATGTGATGTTGAAACCCGCACGTGCAGCTACCCAGTGGAGCTAGGCGCATAGATACTTCACCCCCCACACACTCACACACCTATATTGTTTAAGCGCATAGTGAAGCCTCAGGCGAGACTGCGCAGCCTTGTTTGTGTGTTTTCTGCTTACTCATAAGCTGTCTCAAATCAGCGTAAGCCGGGGACATGTAACAATCCAATGCCCATCGAAGAAGTCCGCTGACGACTGATTAGACTGCGGATGCAAAACCATCATGTTATTTAGATAGGCAAGTAACAAGAAATAGAAAATGCGGACATCATACACAATTTTAACATGTGCATGTGCGATCTTCACTTTGTGCGCGATGAAACGTTTCAAACCTCTTGAACATTGAAGACACAATCCCGATTGCACAACTGCGCAGACTTATCATTCTTTTCTGTACGCACATGCGCAATAAGTATTTTACTCGAGATAGGAGATCTGAACAGACTGATCCTTGCACTTGGTAGTTTAGAATGTGTTTGTAATGTCGCAAGCAGATTTGGCCGGTTAAATGTACACAGTCGTTTTAAGCCGGCGCACGGCGAAAAAGAAACGTTTCAAACGAAGGACCAGATCAGCCTGCGCATCTAGCCAATGTGGCCATAGTTTTCACCTGTTGTTCTTTGATTAGCACAGAGGCCATGGTAGGCACATACGAACAACGAAGACTGTTCAGACTGCATGCATGTGCAGGCTGACCTGAGTCTTCGCCCATCGCATATGACTTATTTTCTTAATCATGTTCCCCGAAATTACTTCCAATAAAACCTTGTCACCGTGAAATAAATGGGCATCTTCACTTGCTCCTCAGAAAACCAGGGTAACCCAACAGGTTACCTGAATAAAACTACCTTTTTGCATGCAACAACCATGAATTTCACTCGCACGTGCTAAAAGACGTTCTGTGGAAAAAGGCGGGAAACTCTCAATTAATATTTAAAGGGGCGCTTCTGCTATCAAAGAGGCATTGAATCAAATGCCACAGCACAAGGAAAAAGGGTAACACTGTCACACAAATAATAATGAAAGTGGAAGCTACGCTCCAAAGAGTCTGAGAGCAAAGCGAAAACACTTACATATGCATGGTGATCCAAGCCTTTGTAGGCCACAATGCTACATCAACGACTAGGATCAGCCTGCACATTGATGTAATGTGATCAGTCTTTACTGAACCCTTAAATCTTACGAAGTCACAAGGCTAAGTGAAACCCTTTGCCTTACATACCGGTAGTGGGTGCGCATGTTCAGTGTTTGCAGGTCGTTGAGAAACCAGCGAAGACACATCTTAGCGTACTCATGCAAACCGATTAGAGTCTTCGCTGATCGCATGAGCCTGATGCAGACGATGGAATTTAACAACATAAATAAGCGAAACTCCTGTGGCTCATCAAGGTTGATCTAAGCACTTGCTGCCTGCGTTTCTCACAGTCTGATCAGTATTCGGTGAGGGTATGAACCTTCCATTACCACAGGGCTATCCAAGTGAGAGAAGCGAAAACCATTTGCCTCACAGAGTGCATGTTAATCCGAGTCTTTGGAAGTCGCACATATTTCATGCTAAGTTTTCTTTTTTTCGTGCGCTAGCTCATATACGACCACTACGATGTTGTAATGATAAACCCGGGAACGGTCCGAAATGCTTGTTCTGGATGCATTTTTCGGCATTTTTTGTGTGTTCAAAGTATTAAAAATTCTGATTTCTGAAAAATTTGGGAGTTCGAATTAAATGAGAAAGTTTTCAGCCACAGATTCGAAATAATTTTGGGTGTTCGAACTGCTAGGGTGTTCGAACTAATTGGTCACCTACCGTAGTCTACCATTTTTACCGTATTTCGAAACACACCTATTCAAATACATTGTCATTTTTTGGCCAAAAAGAAAAGAAATTTTAAAAAGAAAAAATGGAATATTCAAGTTGCCTTTTTTGCTCAAAACATAGATTGCGGGGAGTCGATAGAAACGAAGCGATTCTATCGAGTACCCACAATCTGCTGTCTCAGAGCATGGATACGGAAATTAATGTATACCCCTGCAAACCCGAGCTTTACTATATAAAAGTGTAGATTATATTTTCTTGTCCCTTGGGATCATTGATTCCATTGTGGAATTTTGAAAATATCTGAGGGTCACTGATGAGGCCTAATTGGCCGAAACTAGCTAGTCTGGCCCAGAAAACATGTACACTCCATATTTTTCAGTTCTGTGGTGTATTCCTTGCTTCCAAAGGATATCCCTTTTATAGAACATATTTAACTTCACTGCAACTGGTGTGTGGGAATGTGTGGCGGCTGTAAAACGTCTCCCTGCCCTACATCATAGTGTAGATTATATTTGCTTGTCCTTTGGGATCATTGATTACATTGTGGAATTTTGAAAATATCTTAGGGTCACTGATGAGGCCTAATTGGCCGAAACTAGCTAGTCTGGCCCGGAAAACATGTGCACACCATATTTTTCAGTTCTGTGGTGTATTCCTTCCTTCCAAAGAGTACCCTTTTATAGAACATATTAAAGGGGATCACAATTCTATAGGCATGATTTCGTGATGTGAAAACAACCTTAAGGACCTTATGGCTGCTACTCTGTTGACTCTGTCCAACTGAAAAAGGGGTCTACTCTGAAAGGGGAAGTATTTGCTCCTCAAGGGGTCTACTCTAAAAGGGAAGAATTTACTTCCCAGGAGCAAATTCTTTCCTTTAAGAGTATACCTCTTAGTCATATCAAAAGAGAAATTACTTTTGCAGGAGTAGCAGTCATTTTCGCAAATTTTACGTTTTGCAATGCCATTATGGAGTAAGTCCATGGGGTCATGGAAACGAAAAACAACAGAACATAACTACTACTACTCACAAAATGTGGCTGGCTGCGATAGCTCAGTCGGATGCAGTCTGACTGGCGATAAGGAAGGCTCGGTTTCGATACCTACGGGGGTCGGCAACATTCTTTCGTGGGGATTGATTATGAAATCTTTTCTATGGTCATTCTCTCCCTTCCGCTGATTCAGGAAGGGCAGGGGTCAGTTTTTGGCGACAGAATGTGCACTGAACTGGTAAACCGCTTACGGATAAGCCTGCTCAGGAAAAGCGTGGATAGGTACACTGACAGGCCCAAACATGACCCAAATCAGTGTTGACTGGGCCGTTAAATACAAATAATCAAAAGTTGCAAAGTTTACTTCACACAGATAGGAACATATTTATATATTCTGGACATCTTTCGGTACGTAATAATACGTAAATGTTGGAAAGACAGAGAACGTTATTTTATTTTTTCCTCATTTATAAAGATCGCTGGGTGTAACGGGCCTCCGTGTGGCCTAGTGGATAAGAGTGCTGACTCTTAATCATTAGATCTCTCAACGGTGTAGGTTTGAGCATGGCCCAGGTCACATAATGAGAAGTTCTGCAATGGAAGGTCAGGAGGTTTTTCATCGGGTACTCTAGTTTTCGCTCACCTCCGATTAACGATCGGATTGTTGTGAGTGAAATAATCTTGAAAGTATCGTAAAACCAAACATAAAAAAAAGATCGCTGGGTGTGTAAAACCATTTACATATCTTTGCTACTAGAATAAACGGCAGTGGCAAGGTCGAAGGTTCTAACTCTTCCAAATATATAAAATATTTAGGGAGCGAAACAAAGTCATAACGTTGATGGGTCGTTGTTTATTGTTCTTGAGCCCAGCACAGATAGCAATAGTTTCTGTTCAAAAACTTCATGACTACTAAGTGACCTACCACCAGTTACAGACTTAGTTGTTAAATGACTTTTTGGCGCATTCGATGGGAGCTATTGTATCTGATAAGCCGAGAATGAGGTTCTTTATTTCCACTCAATACTTGACGTTTTACTAATCAGTTTCTTTTACAATTAAATTGTGATCCAGAAAGATATACAAAAGGATTGCAAATTTCAGGTTTTTGCGGAGGTACCGCTCAAAGAAACGGCCGAGGTTTAAGATACAGTCTGATTCGCAGCACTTTGTCTGGGCAGGCTTAGATCTTCCTAGGCGGTTCAGCAATACAGCAGTCCAATATATTGCCCCAAGGTCTGATCGGCCCCAGTCCATCGGGGATTGAAGAAATAGATTGGGCTGCATGATGCTTCCACACAGAGCTGATACCGGCCGCACATGAGTAGTGTTAAATCGCCTAGAAAGTCTTAGCCCGCTCAGGAAAAGTGGCTCGAGTCGGACTGTTCATGCATTTCAACCATTTTGTTTCTTTGGGCGACAGGGCTTGAGAAGGAGTTTTATCTGCCCGTTTTATCTCAGTACTGAGTAAAAGACCAAACAAAATTGGAAGCAATGTCTAAAAAAAAACTCATATAGTGATAACAGGGACGATAACAACAAATGAAATAGATAACCAAGGCCCTATAGAAGGCTGATGACTTAGGAAAAATCTTTTTATATGCCCGTTTGAAAAACAACAACAACAACAACAACAACAAATACAAAACCAAAACAAAAAAAAACAAAAACGGTCGTATTAAGTTATTGGCTTGGTGTCCGTCCGTCCCTTCGTAAACTTTTTTTTCGTTTCCGTATAACTCCCACTATACAGTTTTCATCCGATCAAGCCTAAAATGTGTATGTAGTAAGGCTAAGATGTGAAGATATGCCACCAAATACTAACGGAGTTATGACCCTTTGAAAAATTCGATTTACATTTTTGTTTGGTTAAGTTTTGTGCTATACATGTGTAAACCATATGTAAGTTACATTTAGTTTATACTTGCCATGGCGTTAAACAATTTACCACAGAATACTCATCACTACCTACCCCTCCTGATACCAAGGTCACAGACTTCGAATTTTTATGTACACGTTTTGTATTTTAGTTTATTATTTTTATTCAAAAAATGCATTAAGCGGGATAATAATATCAGCTGGCTCAATTCAGAATGTAGACTGACAAGACCAAACCTATTGGATGCTTTTTGAAAGCAGCCAACTTGTTTGTTTTAGGAATTGCCGGGCGTGCACTGTACATATTGTAATTTTTCAACCAAAAGGCAAATATATATCGTTCCTCTTGGCTATTTCTTGAAAAATGACGCTTATAATGGGTAAAAACGTCCGAATACGGTTTTCCATATCCGTGTTTGTTGTTCCATTGCACGACCCGCAGAAAAAGCGACCGACTGAAGTCTGTTGATTTTCTAAGAGTGCCCTAAAATCACCGTGTCATTCTGTCATTCTGTCAGTCCGTCAGTCTGTCTGTCCGTCCGTAACCCGTTTGTGAAAATAGGGGATAGTGACTTAACCGCTTGGATTATTTAAACAATTTTTGGCATACTGATAGATATCAATGAGTTCTAACCAATGAACTTGCGAAATGTTACATTCCATTTAGTATAGCCTCGCCGAGGCGAAAAATGTGAAAATTTTCGAACTGCTTCTCCTCGGAAACCGTTGGGCCGATTGAAGTCAAATTTCATATGGAGCCTCTATGGGATGGGGGAAACCAAAATTTGCTATGCGGTCCAGGTCACATGACCAAAATGGCCGCCAAGCCATGTATGGTCTGTCTGTCTGTCTGTCCGTCCGTAACCCGTTTGTGAAAATTGGTGATAGTGACTTAACCGCTTGAAATATTTAAAGATTTTTTGGCATACTGATAGATATCAATGAGATCTAACCAATGAACTTGCGAAATATTGCATTTCATTTGGTATAGCCTCGCCGAGGCGAAAAATGTGAAAATTTTCGAACTGCTTATTCTCGGAAACCGTGGGCCGATTGAAGTCAAATTTCATATGGAGCCTCTATGGGATGGGGGAAACCAAAATTTGTTCATGGGATCCAGGTCACATGACTAAAATGGCCGCCAAGCCATATATGGTAAAAACCCTTCAAAAATAGTCTTCTCCAGAACCACTGGGCAGATTTTCACGAAACTTGATAAATAGCATCTGGGACGTAGGCCCATCATAAATTGCTAAAATGGTGACCCTGGGTTGACCTTGACCTTCTTTGTGCCTAGGTCAAACTTTGACACATATGCTTTTGTATTGGAAAAGTGAGAATGCATTTTATCCTGCAAACGATTCAGAATACAGTACTAAAGTATAAGATATATTATTTGCTCCTTACGATAAGGCGCATTTGTTGGGGGAACCGTTTAGGTCCAGGTCACATGACCAAAATGGCCGCCATACCCATATATGGTAACACTCATAAAGCTAAAAGCATCCGGCGGGTCGTGCACTTCAGCTGAAACACTGGTTTGTTCCGTGTTTAGTGTACCCAAACACAACACATCCGTGGTAAGGTGTACCCGTGTTTCAAGGTAGTGAGCCAAGAAAAATCGGTACGATTTTGATTTAAACTATTTTTTATAAATTATTAAAAATAGTATACTTACTTCGATGCCAAAAGACATGAAAAACCCAAGAATGCTCGTGTATATGTCATTTATGTTTGATTGATAGACCCTTAAAACTTGAAGTTTTGTTTTTCTACCTATTTTGGCCTAATTTGTGGCTTTGCTTTCACTTCTCTGACCGTGTCATAGCTTAAAATTTGGAAAGACAACAAAAACGCAATCTGTTGTCATCGCAAAACCAACAGAAGAACATAAATCGTGATATGTTCGACAAAATAAAGGAAACATTGTACTCACACTTTTCTCCCGTCAAAGAAAAACAGTAGCGTTTGGTGTACTCAGTCGCGTCACGTTGTACCGCGGTAACCGGTGTGGTTAATGATAATAATAATAATAATAATAATAATAAAAGGTAATTATAGGGGTTTTCTCTACATGCAGTGAGAATGTAAATACAGTAAAGTTCCTACATTAAGACCACCTATGGGACTGTTCAAAATTTTAACAATCCCAAAGGTGGTCTCTAACCAGAGGAAACAGTTTGCAGAAAACACACAGAGAAAAAGTAACTGCAGCCTACTAAATAAGCTTTTTATAGCAGAATTAGTCTTAATTTTAGGTGGTCTTAATAGCAGATTTTTATTGTATATTACAGTAAAATTCCTATATTAAGACCACCTTTGATACTGTTCAAAAATGGTCTTAAAGACCACTTTTGAACAGTCCCATATCTGGTTTCTTATTAGGAGACACATGGTTGTAGAAAATACATAGTCCAAATATAGATTGTTAGTGCTCGTTAGAACCACCTCAATTAGCCAAAATTATGAAAATAATGAATTTCACAGTAAATCCCACTTTTCCCTATATAAAACGGGGTTTAGAGGAGTCTTTTTTAATGCGATGGGCCGACAGTCCTCAACATTCGGATACTAAACCCGTTTGAGATCATCCTTTTTTCATGCCCATGAAAATGACTTTCGGATGAAATTTTCTGGCATTTTCCTTATACATGTATATAACATTTGAGCCTGGGCATAGCATTTCCCACAACTTACATGTGCGCCCAGCGAAGAATCAGATCAGCCTGTACATCCATATAATCTGACTAGAGACTTATCTTGTTGCACGAAGGAGCATTGGACCCTTAGTTACCCTTAAAGCACACAACGAAGTTTCTGATCAGACTGCGCGGATGCGCAGCCTGATCTGAGTCTTCGTTGGGCGCACATGTCTTATTGTAGGTTTTGTCGTGTGCTGTCTCATTTATTACTTGAAACGTAGATGTAGACTGAAGGGTTCTGAACAAAAGAGAGCAAAAAGGAGCCTGGATCGCTAACCTGAACTCAAAATGTCACGTAGCAGTGCAACGTGCACATTATACATGCACCTGTAGAGCTTGACTAAAATTGGCTTTTTATAATAGAAGTTGTCATTTTTTTTTTCAAATCAATTTTTAGCCTCGGGGATTATCTTGTTTTGTTTGTTTGTTTGATTTGACGTTTTACGTCCCCGTCAACACTGTAAAGGTCATTCTGGAGACGCTGCTTCCAATTTAAGAGGACTTTTACCTGACATTGAGATGAAATGACATCTCAAGCCCTGTCGCCCAATGAAACCAATAGGGTTTATAAGCATGGATGGTCCTACTCGCACCACTTTGCCTGGGCAAGCCTAGATCCTCTTAACAGTTTACCAGTACTCGAGTACGGTCGGTTTCAGCTCTGCGTGGAAGCACCATGTAGCCCAAATATTTCTTTAAGCCCCGATGGGCGGGGGTGAGGACTATCTTGTTCGTTGTAGTGACTATTTTAGTAGAAGGCAACCTTGGTGAAGTTTGAAATGAATTGACTAAATGGTATAAAGGCTTGTTTTCAGCTCATTTGGGAGAGCTCATACCGTCAATCCGTCCGTCCGGTAGCACTGTTGACCAATTATATCTCTGCATGCAGCCTGCAGGCTGATCTCAATCATTTCTCATCTATAGCCTACCCTGGTGGGGGACTGATGACATAAGCTTTTTTGTCGAAATCGAATAAAAACTTTGGTTGCTATGACAACCACAAGGTACCATAGACTTACACAGAGAAAACGTTTGTCATCACCGTAGCGCCTTCAGTTTTGATCGGATTTTTCTGAAACTTTTATATAAGTAGGCTTGGGGTAAAAACTGCAGAAGTCGCCTTATTTATCATAGAGTTAGTACCCTTGATTGGTGAAAATGCCTATTTTTGACCTTGTCATCACCGTAGCCCCATTTAGTTTTTATCGGATCTTCTTGAAAGTAGTATTAGTACGCCAAGAATAAAAGCTCGGATGAGTTTGAAAACTTGCGATGTCGGCCTATTACTCATAGAATTATACCCACTTCTTTGCTGAAAATGCTTAATTTGGTCCTCATTACGCAAACACGCCTATACTAATATATTGTCACCTTTATCGCCGAAAAAATAAAATTTTTATGATGAAAAATAAGGTATACCCCCGGAAACCCCAGTTTTACTATATAAAAAGGTGTGGGGTGGGGGGGGGGGGGGGGTCAAGGGAGCGTGTTTTCGTGGTGCATTATCGTATGTCCTATAGCATTAATCGGATCTTACTGACACTAACACGATGACAGTTTGGATAAGTTCGAAAGCCGGGGAGGTCGTCCGACATATCGTACGTCCCACCTATCGTAGTGTTATGTCCCTTCGATTGCTGAAAATCCTATTTTTTACCTTGCCATCACCGTAGCCCCTTCAGTTTTAACCGGATCTTCTTGAAAATTTACATATAAGTCTGAGGTAAAAGCTAGGATGAGGTCGAAAACTGGCGATGTCCATTACGCAAACACGCCTATCCAAATACATTGCCACCTTTATTTCCGAAAAATGAAACTTTTATGATGAAAAATTTTGATATTTTTCTTATTTCTGCTCAAAATATAGAATGTGGGTACTCGTTAGAACCGCCTCATATATTTTAGAGCAGAAATAAGAAAAATAAGGTATATCCCCGGAAACCCCAGTTTTTACTATATAAAAGTGGGGTTCAAGGG
This sequence comes from Lucinisca nassula, assembly GCA_963580285.1. Taxonomy (NCBI): domain Eukaryota; kingdom Metazoa; phylum Mollusca; class Bivalvia; order Lucinida; family Lucinidae; genus Lucinisca; species Lucinisca nassula. The sequence goes on from OY757011.1 coordinate 97,464,216, forward strand.
GGTCAAAATTATATAGGCGTGTTTTTGTGATGTTGCCATTATCATATGTCCTATAGCTTTAATTGGATCTTCCTGATACTAACACGATGACAGTTTGGATAAGTTCGAAAGCCGGGGAGGTCGTCCGACCTATCGTACGTCCGACCTATCGTAGAGTTATGTCCCTTCGATTGCTCAAATTGCCAATCGACCCAATCGATCCAATGTTATAAAGGGACAGAAACTGAATTCGTGCTGTTGTCCACGTGACTATCGAAATCAATGTAACATATTTATAGAAAGTAGCAGAGTTAGTTCAGCGTGTTGCGTAAAAGGGTTATCTGTAAAATCTGGGCTGGAATCATGGTTTGGGCTTGGCAAACAGTGTAAACCCAGATCAGACGCCGCTGTCTGATCAGGGTCTACACTGTTTCAATACAGTACAGAAATTTAAGGGTGAGCCATAAAAAAACGCAGCCTCTAATCAGGGTCTACATAGTTTGCTTACAGCACAGGAATTTAAGGGTTAAATGTCTAAGTGTAAGTCCTCGTTCCAAATCTACACTAGGAGACAATCGACCCACCAGTGCTGCCAGTGCTTTGATTTTGACCTTGTTATCACCGTATCCCTTTCAGTTTTAAGAATTTACATATAAGTCTGAGGTAAAAGCTAGGATGAGGTCGAAAACTGGCGATGGCGACCGATTTTTTATAGACTTTTGCCCCCTGTTTGCTGAAAAAAAACTATTTTGACCTTGTCGTCACCGTAGTCCCTTCAGCTTGGATCGGATCTTTTCGAAAATTACACATAAGTAAGTCTGGGATAAAAGCTGGGATGAGTTCGAAAAGTGGCGATGTCGAACAGTTTCTCTTAGTTTTATGTGGTTAGACACGAATGAGTTATACAACTAACAATGTTTGACTATTACTCATAGAGTTATGTCTTCTGCTTTGCCGAAAATGCCTAATTTGGACCTTGTAACCACCATAAGTCCTTACTTTTAATTGTATCTTCCTGAAACTGACACATAGTTAGGTTGAGGGTAACAGCTTGGAGAAGTTCGAAAACCGGCGATGTTGATTTGCTTACTTTTGACATTGCCATCACCATAAGTCTAGGTTTTTATCGCATCTTTCTTGAAACTTACATACAAGAAAAGTTAGCGATATAAGCTCGAATGATTTCGAAAACTAACTATATTTGCACATTACTCATAAGAGTTGTGTTGAAAATGAGTATATTGGACCTTGTCATCACCATAAGTCCTTTAGTTTTGATCAGATCTTCCTGAAACAAATATGCAGGTTGGGGATAAAATCTCGGATCTGTTCGAAAGCTGGTGATGTTTGCCTATCTGTTATAGAGTTATGTTCTCTTGGTTGCTGAAAATACTTGTTTTTGTCCTTGTCACCACCATAAGTCCTTTGGATACAATCGGAACTTTCTGAAACTTGAATATATAAGCAAGCTGGGAAAAAAAGCTTAGCCCCCCAGTGGAAATCTTTCCACTGACCGTTCCAAGGCGGTTCTTCTGTGGCGATTTATTTATGTTGTTGTTTGTTGCTTACTGTGTGTATCACTTGTGTCTTTTAATTTTGGATGGCCATATGGCCATTTTGTGGGAAAGTGACTGTCCTTATGGCCTTCCTTTGTTTAGGTTTCCATTATGGTCTGGTCGCTTAATGTTTGTATTTCTTTCCCTTTGGTGTCTTTGATGGGTGGAGTAAGTTAATTGTATCGATTCCTGATCTTTGTTTTATTTCTACTTTGAATGAGTTTAAAAAAACTGGTAAGGTCCACCTGTTGGTCATGATGTAATGTTCCCTTGGTTGGTGAAAATCCTTGTCTTGAAGTTCGAATATGTGTTAAAACTAGCTCACTAGGTCAAATTGCTTTAGGTCACTAGGTCAAATGGCTTTAAAACACTGTTCACCCTCAACAGGCCACAGTTTTGCTTCAGTCTTCATGAAAAAATTTAAGAATGGTCTTCTTTTGTTTTCCTACTCTTGGTTTCTTTATCGATCAAGTTTCCAAGCTTCTCTCATTTTTGACTGTTTACAGAAGGAATTTGGCCACAAAATCGTAGATTAAAATCCTCCTTCCTGACTGGAGGAGGGAAGTGACCGGTTATCAAAGGTAAATATTTATAGGAAAATACCTTGCGTACGGAAGGAGAATAGAAAATGGCCGTTAATGGGAGATGACTCATCATCACAGGTAATTGTCAGTGGAAGTTCCACTGTAGTTATATGAAACTGTGAATCTGTTAGCGCAGGAATGCGATATAGGACCATCACGGACCTCTTTTTTTTTTTTTTTTTTTTTTTTGTTTGTTTTTTTTTTTTTTTTTTTGTTTTGTTTTTTTTTAATCTATATTAGCTTTGGCGTCTTCTTATCCATTGGAGCCAAACCATTAGGCTATCTTGGTAGCGGGTCTCCATGAAGTTTGAATGAAATTAACTAAATAGAACAATTGTCTTTTAAATATTAGTTATATTTTTATCTCTGGTGGCCATTTTGTTCATTTGCTGGGAACAATTTTGTTCATCTTGGAAGAGGGTTACCTAGTAAACATTTTTGTGAAAAAAATATATAATTTAGGCCACTGTTATCATGGTTATAGGAAAATATGTCATTATATTTATTTCTTAATTAAGCTCTTGTGCTCAACTTATTCATTGGAGCGATTTTGTGACATGGTTACCTAGCCCACAATCCTTTCAATTTTGAACGAAATTGGCGCGTGACTATTGTTCGTTTAAATTGGGGTTTCACGTCCCCGTCAACACTATTTAGGTCATTTTGGAGACATTGTTTCCAATTTTGTGGGACTTGAGTCAAGCCCTGCCTCCCAAACAAACACAAGGACGGTCCGACTCGCATTACTTTGCCTGGAGAGGCTTAGACCCTTTAAGCTGTTTACAGGCATCAAGCAGCCAAATCTATTCCTCAAAGCCCCGATGGGTGGCGGAGTAGGTGTTGGGAGGAGAAGTTATTTTATTATTCATCTCTTAAGGTCATCTTGTTCTTTCGAGCGCAGTACTTTAACCCTTATCTTGCTGAATATTCATTTAAGCCACACCCATTTCTGTCTATCAACCAATCAAATTACTTGATGTAATTTATTCTTACAAAGCCATAAACTTAATGTCAAACAGTGTAGATCCTGATCAGATGGCTTCTTCAGAAGCCATCTGATCTGGATCTACACTGTTTTCAAAGATAGGGGTTGTCGTCAACAGCAAGATAAGGGTTAAGTTATTTATGTGGGGTCACTTAGTGAAATTTAAATGATATAGGCCCAATGATAGGACTAGTCATATACAGTAAAATTTCTATACTAAGACCACTTTTGGGACTGTTCAAAAGTGGTCTTTAAGACCACTTTTGAACAGTCCCAAATGTGGTCTCTGACCATAGGCCACTGTATGCATAAAAGACAAAAAAGAACAACTGCAACCTACTAAATAAGCATCTTAATAGCTGAATTACACTGTAATCATTTATCTATTTTATTAATTTTTTTACAGTATTTTTGCTTTCTAAACTTTTAGCTCTGGCGACATTCATATTAAGTCGTGTGTGTGTTTGAGTTTTACGTCCCACCAACAGCTAATGTCATACGGAGACGGGACCGCGGTTTAAAGACTCATCCGAAAGTCTGCAGAAGTCCGGGATCGAACCCACGACCCCTGGTTTATAATGCGAGTATCATAACCACTACACCACAGAGACTTCTCTTGTTATGTCGAGCAGACCCGTTATAGCTATTCTGGTATAGGGTTACTTAGGCAAAGTTCCCGAAAAACTTGTAATGAATTTATCATTTTAAAGCAAATTATTGACCCCACACGTCTCACAACGGACGACACGACGGACGACAGGCATTGACCACCATGAGCAGGTGAGCAAATGACCCTTTAAATTCGACCTAACTTAAAGACATGATTTGGTACAATGAGTCGCCGTAGATGGGATAAACGAATCTCCAGTTAAACGTGATATTCAACAATGCTCTCTCTCTCTCTCTCTCTCTCTCTCTCTCTCTCTCTCCTCTCTCTCTCTCTCTCTCTCTCTCTCTCTCTCTCTCTCTCTCTCTCTCTCTCTCTCTCCGCGCGCGCGATGTTGAACTGTCGGCGAGGCGATTCTAACGATTACCCACAATCAATCTATGTTTTTGATCAGAAATAGGAAAAATAGTGTATACCCCTGTAAAGCCCAGTTTTACAATATAAAAGTGAGATTTAAGGGGATCAAACTTATATAGGCGTGTTTTCTTAATGGAAATGTTGAGATGGCTGTGTGGTAACTTGGTAACTCGATTCTTTCTATTTGAGCCAGCGAGCGACAAAAACTACAATAAGACATGTGCGCCTAACAAAGACTCATATCAGCCTGCGCTTCCGCGCAGGCTGATCTGAGTCTTCGTTTGCGCTGTAAGGATAGCTAAGGGTTCAATGCTTCTTCATGCAGCAAGGAAGTCCTCTGGTTAGACTATATGAATGCGCAGCGGCTGATTTCTTCGATGGGCGCACATGTTGTTGGCAATGCTGTGCTAACTCGATTCTTTTCTATTTGAGCCAGCGAGCGACAAAAACTACAATAAGACATGTGCGCCTAACGAAGACTCATATCAGCCTGCGCTTCCGCGCAGGCTGATCAGAGTCTTCGTTTGCGCTGTAAGGTTAGCTAAGGGTTCAATGCTTCTTCATGCAGCAAGGAAGTCCTCTGGTTAGACTATATGAATGCGCAGCGGCTGATTTCTTGCACACCAGACAAGGAAATCCGGGATTTTACCCTGGGATAGAAATTTATGTTCTGACCCTGCTGTTCCCACCCCAAATCGAATATAATCGCGTGTTTGATAAATGTACTGGTTGATTACAACTTCATGTGCGGCGTCGTCATGCGTGACGTCACTAAACATTCCTGTTGTGTCATCACAAAATGGCGGACGTCGGTAACCGAAGTGACAGCAGCATTAAAAATTCGCAATAGAAATGGAAGGTATGCAAGAAAAAGAATCCAATATGGGTGTGAGGGGTGGATAGAAAAATCCGTCCCTCGGGATCACTGTACGGCATCACTCGGCAAGCCTCGTGATGCCGGACAGTGACCCTTGGGACAGATTTTTCTATCCACCCCTCACACCCATATAAGATTCGTATATTCTTCGATGGGCGCACATGTTGTTGGCAATGCTGTGCTCCGGCTCATTTTTTTCTAACTTCTGTTTCAGTTTACGACCATGGAGGGCCAAGTGGGAGACAGAATACTCAAGCTGTATGAGTATAGTCCTCGGCTGCGCGGACCGGTCTTGAGTATATTAGACCTCACAGGAAAGAGGCTTCAACCATGGGAAAAAATATACACTGACAGAATTATTTATTCAAAGACAAATAAAGAATGATGTGATGTGTTGTGACATTAAACACAATGCGGCACACCTTGTTTGTTTGTTTTGTGTGTGTGTGTGTGTGTGTGTGTGTGTGTGTGTGTGTGTGTGTGTGTGTGTGTGTGTGTGTGTGTGTGTGTGTGTGTTTGTTTGTTTTTGTTTTTTGTTGTTGTTTTTTTTTTTTTTTTTGTTATTTGTGTGTGTGGGGGGGGGGGGGGTTGTTTTGTTTTTGTATTAAGGTCATACGTCACCTTCAACACTGTTTATGCCATTTTGGAAACGTTGCTTCCGATTTAGTGGGAATTTTACACAACATTGAGATGAAATGACTTCTCAAGCCCTACCGCTCAAAGGACCCGCTATTGTTTGAGGGGCGGAACGACTCGCTACCTAATAATACTTTGTATTGGCAGGCTTAGACCTTCAAAGCCGTTAACCAGTACCCAAATGTTCGGTTGGTTCCAGCTCTGCGCGGAAGCACCATGTAGCCCAATTTATTCCACGAGGCCCCGATGGGCGAGGGCTCAAAATCCCCTGTAAAGCTCAAGTTATATACAGAAAAAATGGGGGTTACACAGGGATACAGTACTTTATTTATTGTTGTTAAAAACATTATTTTTGGCTTCTTACTGAGGCGATTCTAACAGGTACCCTTTTTTTTTTTTAGAAAATCGAATCGCAGTCAAAGCACGATTTATTTATCCCTGATTGTGTCTCCCATATGGTTGTAAAGACGAAACGTCGCTTCCATTGATAAGAGAATTAATCATAATCCCGGAAAAAGCAAAATAAAATAGTATAAGGAAATAATTTATTCCCGTGTACACCATACTTTTCTTTGTATAAAGTGGGGTTAATATATATGTTGAATATATGCTATAGTTGCCAAATAGCTCTTAGTTCTGCTTTACCCAAAACCATGCAGGGCTAATTAATGACGTCATTTTAAGCATCGAACATCCTAATTGAAACCCAGCGGACACATAACATAACAAATAAACGTCGATGTAACGTCATGAGGTTGCATCGACGTTGATGCGACGTCGTTCAAGCATCACCTGCCATACAGGTTTTGCAAGGGTACATATCATATCCTTGTAATGATCACCCCTCTAAACTCTACTTTATATACAGAAAATTGGGATAATCAGGGTTTTACATTATTTCCTTTTTTTTTTTTTTTTTGCTCAAACACGAGGCGGTTCTGACGAGCACCAACAATCTATGTTTGGATTAAAGACAAGAAATATATAAAACAAGAAATGTGTCAGTATGACACGGATGCCCCCATCCAGTGATCAGCATCACCCGGAAACAAGAATTTCGCAAAAAGATGAAGTTGAAAAAGGGCCAAACTGTCATAATAATTGGAATATTGTAAGTTAAATCAAACTTGAGAAACTAGATTTCATGATTGTATAAAATATGAATTCAGTGTAAATAAGCTATCTAATAATGATTTCAAAAGATGGCACACACAAACTACATTTATGTGTAATAAAAGCGAAGTTTAAAAAAAGCCATAACTCCCAGAATAACTGGTGGATTTTATCAGACATCAAATTAAACTTGACCTACATTTTGTGAGGTTATATTAAAAATTAAATACATAAATAAATTAAGGCGCTATGTCGATGACAAAGTCTTCTAAAAAAAGTCACAGTGACCTTGACCTTGAGGCAAGGACTCTGAAAGTCGAACTCGCTCGAGATTCATGTTTTATTATACATGTATGTAACATTTTGGTGATTTCGCGTCGATTTAGAGGTGTTTAGCGTGTTAACTGGGTATAATATTGGTTCGCTCTGGGTTATAATGTCTAAATCAAATGGTTTAAAATGACGTTTAATCGTCAAATTCCTTTATATGTCCCCGCGCCCGAAGGAACATAGCTCCCAGCGGGCGCACAACGTGTGCATCGGCATCACGAATACACACCTATATAATTTTGACCCCCTCAAACCCCAGTTTTATATTGTAAAACTGGGGTTTGCAGGGGTAAACCTTATTTTTCTTATTTCTGCTCTAAAATATAGATTGCGGGTACTCGTTAGAACCGCCTCGATGAGGCGGTTCTAAGCGTACCCAAAATCTATATTTTGAGCAGAAATAAGAAAAATATCACAATTTTTCATCTTAAAATGTTCGTTTTTTAGGCGGTGAACTTGACAATGTATTTGTATGGGCATTACGAGAACACGCCTATACAAATACATTGTGGATTTTACCACCGAAAAATGAAAATTATAAAATGAAAAATTTCAATAATTTTCTTATTTCTGCTCAAAACATATATTGTGGATACTCATTAGAACCGCCTCGACGAGGCGGTTCTAACGAGTACCCACAATCTATGTTTTTGAGCAGAAATAAGAAAAATAACGTATACCCCTGCAAACCCCAGTTTTCTATATACAAGTGGGCTTCAAGGGAGTCAAAATAATATAGGCATGTTTTCGTGATGCGTGGTTTCGTAATGGCGTATCAACGTGACGTTGATGCAATATTGCGGAGACGCCAAGTGCCCGCTAGGAGATGGGAAAAGCACAGAATGTACTAAGCTAATTTTGAATTTTATGATTTTATCATGCAAAATGAGTACCCACGTTTCTTTCTTTTCTTTTTTTTTCTTCGTCAATTTTTTTTAACCCTCCGGGACCTCGTCAACAAAAGATGTAGATAACTGTTTGATCTGCTACTGCCTTTGTTGATAAGCAATTTCCTCAGTACTTTCAGTTTCACACATAGTGGTCTGGCACGCGCCCAAACAAGGCGACAGCACCTCCATTAACGACCCGATAAACAAGATTAAAGACACCTGGCAGATGACACCTCCATCATATTATTTTAACGCATAATAACTCTTTATGGAAAGAATTTGCTCCCAAGATATAAATACTTTCCACTACTAGCAGATCCAATAGTATGTAAGGGGAATGTTTTTATAGCCCCGCTTTGAAAAAGTGGGGCTATATTGGATTTGCCATGTCCTTCTGTCATTCCGTAATTCCGTGATTCCGTTAATTTGTGTTGGCTCCATAACTTTGTATCTGCTTAACATATTTTCATGAAACTTCACACAAATGTTAAACACCATAAGACAATGTGCAGAGCGAAGGAATTATAACTGTGGATTACCTACTTTTGGAGTTATTGCCCTTTGAACATTGAAAAATGGCAATTTTAATTGTGTCCGCTTCATAACTCGAAAACCGTTTGAGATATTTTTAGAAAACTTCACACAAATGTTGACCACTATGAGACGATGTGCAGAGCGCAGGAACCATAACTCTGCATTGCTTATTTTTGGAGTTATTGCCCTTTGAACATTGAAAAATGGCAATTTTAACAGTGTCCGCTTCATAACTCGAAAACCGTTTGAGATAATTTCATGAAACTTCACACAAATGTTAAGCACTATGAGACAATGTGCAGAGCGCAAGAACCATAACTCTGGTTTTCATATTTTCTGTGTGTCTGTCTGTGTGTCTGTCTGTGTCTGTTAACAATTTTCGTGTCCGCTCCATAACTTTAAAACCCATTCACATATTTTCATGAAACTTCACACAAACATTAAACACCATGAGATGGTGTGCAGAGTGCAGGAACCATAACTCTGGATTGCCTAATTTTTGAGTTATTTCCCTTTGAATATTGAAAAATATCAATTTTAGCCGTCTTTGCTCGATAACTCAAAAACCGTTTGAGATAATTTTATGAAACTTCACACAAATGTAAAGCACCATATTACGTGTGCAGAGCGCAGGAACCCAAACTCTGGATTGTCTACTTTTTCAGTTATAGGCTTTTGAATATTAAAAAATGGCAATTTTAACTATGTCCGCTCCATAACCGTTTCTGATATTTTCATGAAACTTCAAATAAATGAAAAGCACCTTGAGATGATGTGCAGAGTGCAGGAACCATAACTCTGGTTTGCCTACTTTAGGAGTTATTGCCCTTTGAACATTTAAAAAGGCAATTTTGAATGTGTCGGCTCCATAACTCACAAACCATTTGAGATATTTTCATGACACTTCACACAAGTGTAAAGCACCATGAGACAATGTGCAGAGCGCAGGAACCCTGACTCTGATTTGCCTACTTTAGGAGTTATTACCCTTTGAACATTGAAAAATGGAAGATGAAATTTTGTATAAACATGGACATTCTGGTAATGTATCATGCTCATTGAAATGAGGGACAAGGGCTCACAACTCTTAGAGTTTTTCCAGATAATGTAAAATTTTCAACAGTTATTTCTTGTTCATAACTGTTTTCTCTGCAGCTTAAATAACTTTCTTCTCTGACAGCGCTGAAGCGGGGCTATAGTCAGATCCTCTGACAGCTCTAGTTGTTTTTTATTTTTTTTTTAAATTAAGCTCTAAAGTGGGTTTTCACCTTATTGCCAATATTTTACGGTACGCACATACGTAAGATGCGGTCTTCGGCTTCCTCATTCCCACATGCATCATCATTTAGGTACAAATTTATCTAGCGTGTTAAGAAGAAGAAGAAGAAGAAGAAGAAGAAGAAGAAGAAGAAGAAGAAGAAGAAGAAGAAGAAGCGCAGCCAAAAATAAAGTCTTCCCACCTTGTTTGTGAGACTTTATGAAAGTGACGACGAGGCGGGTCTGATGAGCACCCACAACCTATGTTTGGACTTCATATAAGACAAATATATAAGTTTTTCATCAGAAAAATGCCAGTTCTGGTGATATGATAAAACGCCATTATATTTTTGTGGAGGTTAATCGGCGGTTTTACGGTCGGAAATTTCGACGGAGTCCTAAAACGGATTTTCTGACCGTAAAACCGACGATTTACCTCCCCAAATGACAATTTTCATTAGTTAGTCACATACCGATGCTCAAGCGGCAAGCGCTGTGAGCTGCGTAAAACCAAATGCTACCCCATGAAAAGCGACGTTACATCATATATTGTCGCAATTTTTTGACGCTATCCAATCAAACGTCACGTTACATACGCAAGCGCATTAGAATATGCAATCACGTTAACAGGACGGGTCATGAAAACATGAATATATGGAATATATATGCAACCATGTTAACAAGCCTGTATAATGAAAACCCTGGACATATTTTTATATATGCAATCATGATAGCATGGCTGTATAATGAAAATCCTGACTTGTATATACAGAATATACACGCAACTTTGCACGATAACAAGGCCTTGTAATGTAAAATCTAATAAATATATTGAATATATACATGTATAGTCACGATAACAAGGCTGTATAATGAAAATCCTGATTATATATGTATGTACAGAATACACATGCAATCACGATAACAAGGCCGTGTAATGTAAAATCTAATAAACATATCGAATATATATATATATATATATATATATATATATATATATATATATATATATATATATATATATATATATATATATATATATATATATATATATATATATATATATATATATATATATATATACAATCACGATAACAAGGCTGTATAACGAAAACCCTGACTATAGAATATACATGCAATCACGATAACAAGGCCTTGTAATGTAAAATACAACAATATATTGAATATATATACAATCACGATAATGAGAACACTGAGTGTATATATTTAATATATATATGGAATAACGATAACTGATAACAAGGACTTGAATGTATATAAAACCCATGTTATATAAGGCACCAATCATAGAGAGTTTGTGATTGTCGGAACCACCCATCATGTGCGATGAACACTATTGTAAACCCAATTTATATATTTTGCAAAATTCATTGTTTCATTGTGTTTCACTACACCCAGTGTGTTCTTGCAAGACGGACCACCTTTGGGACTGTTCGAAAGTGGTCTTGTTCAAAAGTGGTCTAAAAGACCACTTTTGAACAGTCCCAAAGGTGGTCTTAATATAGGAATTTTACTCTATATATAGAAAAGTGCGGTTCACAAACGTACATCATTACGGAAACACGCCTTTACAAATACATTGTAAATTTCATCGAGGCGGTTTTAACGAGCACCCGGGTAAACCGCTTAGAGGATCTAAGCCTGTTCAGGAACCGCGGTGCGAGGCGGACCGTCCATGCTAATAAACCCTATTGGTTTCATTGGGCGACAGGGCTTGAGATGTCTTTGAATCTCAATGTCGGGTAAAAGTCACACAAAATTGGAAGCAACGTCTCCAAAATGACCTTTACAGTGTTGACGGGGACGTTAAACCTCAAATCAAACAAATCTAACGAGCACCCACAATCATACCAAAAAAACTAAGATTTACCTGTGTAAACCCTAGTTTTACTATATAAAAGTGGGGTTCAAGGGGCCAGATTTATTTAGGCGTGTTTTCGTGGTGTGTATACATAGAGTTTATTTGTTTGTTTTGATCGATTACGGTGAAATAATTCACAAGTGTTCTAAGGCTTCTGAGTAAAAAGCGAGTGAGCGATAGCCCGACGTTGGCCCGGCATTCCTTGCTGGCTTAGTTGTTTGCATAATGTCACTGAGGAAGTTCTTATACTAAACGTTGTCGTCGTTGTTGTTGTTTCATGTTTGTGTTGTTACTGTTGTTGTTGTAGCTACGCCCCCGGCTTGTCAAAATCTTCTCTAATCGCATAATCATTGGCTTGAAGACTGTTTTCCTTTTGTTGACTAATCCAAATTGATAATCACCCAGCTAGGATAAAACAGCGGGCCAACGTCGGACCGACATCGATACGACGTGTTAACGTCGTATCGCTGTCGGTCCGACGTTGGCCCAATATTCTTTGCTGTCTGGGCAGTCACATGCACGGTTGTTTGTGGAGCCTCAACACTTTAAAGACTAGCTTTTCTTAAAGTATCGCTTTCCTGTCACGCCTTCAACTGTCATAGTCTGAAAAGTTAGAAACAAAGCACTGAGAGTACTGGTGGGTCGATTGTCTGCAAGTGTTTTGGTTTGGTTTGATTTCAGATTTAACGTCCCCGACAACACTATATACATGTAGGTCATTTTGGAGACATTGCTTCCAATTTTGTTTGACTATTACCCGACATTGAGATAAAATGACATCTCAAGCCCTGTCGCCCAATGAAACAAATAGGGTTTATAAGCATGGACGGTCCTACTCGCGCCGCTTTGCCTTGGCAGGTTTAGATCCTCTAAGCGGTTTACCAGTACTCGTGTTGCGGTCGGATTCAGCTCTGCGTGGAAGCATCATGCAGCCCATCTATTTCTTCAAGCCCCGATGGGCGGGACCGTGTCTGCAAGCGTTGGCTGGTAAAATAGTCCTGGGCTGAAATTTAAACTGTTTCGTTTAGCCCTTAAATCCCAGTTGTTTGTTTTTAAGCAAAGAGTGTAGACCCTGATCAGGCGCCGCATTCCGCGGCGTAAGAGTGTAGACCCTGATATAACCCTCTTATGAAACACTTTGTCCTCCCAGCGGCTATATTCTATAAATAACTGTTATTCCAGCAAGTCAGTGATAGTCATGTGTATTTAAGAACCGAAAAGCTTTTATGCTTAGTAACTTTGGGTCGATTGGGAAACAATTGACACAAACATTAATAGGGCTGGCTAATCGTAGTGAACAAATAATCGATTATCAGTCCTGTCATTGCGATCGATAATCGATTAATAATCGCTAAGGGTTTTGACATAATTTTACCTGTCTGGCTTTCTATCTGAGCATGACTCTTTCCATATGCTGCACTTTATCATATGTATATTTGAACAGACATGACTCAGCAAACAGTGTAGACCCAGATGAGACGCCGCAGAATGCGGCGTCTCATCAGGGTCTGCAATGTTTGACACTCATCCAGCTATTTTAGGCATAACTTTGGGTAGTAAATTGTACCTAACAAGTAATCGATTATCATCAAATCAGAAATGATAATCATATCTGTGGAATTTATCGATCGATTATACGATGAATCGTGTCAGCCTTAAACATTAACCTTTTTTGTACCGAAAACCCCAAAACGGGTAGTTGGCAGAACGCGGCGTCCGATTAGGGCCTCCACTGATTGAATATTAAGAAAACACAACCTGACACCCCTAAATTTTTAACTGGACTACTGCTATATACATGTATATAAGGAGGAAGATTCCATTTTGTACAAATAGGGTTAATGACACATATAGCGATAAAACAAAGCACTGACAGCAAAGAATTGTTGATTGTCTCTGGATATAAACTTGAAAAATTGTCTTGAACGGGGACTTTGACCGTTTTCATTTCACTCATAAATTGCTTTACTGTAAGCAAGCACAGTAGACTCTCACCAGACGCCAACATTCTGTGGCAACTGTGCTGAGTCTACAGTGTTTGCCAAACCCGACACATGATTCCAGACCGGATTCTATGGATAACCTTTTTACGCAACACTCTGACCTCAAAAATGGCTATTTTCTATAAATAACCGTCACCCGGATTTCTTATAATCAGTGTAAGTCACGTGGACATAAAACAACGATAAGCTTCTATGCCAAGAAACTTTGGGTCGATTGTTTGTCGATCGACCCAAAAATAAAGAAAGGATTGTCACGACAAAATCTTTCCTCGGAGTTTGCGACGGAACACATGAAAGACACAGGCAGGAGGATTGTAATTGCATGAGTATTTTACTTTTTCGATACAAAACTCATCACGTGAACAGGTCCGCGAAATGAATACACCCTAAACCCCACTTTATACAGAGAAAACTGGTGTTTACATGGGTATACATTATTTTGCTCATTTCTGCTCCAAGACATAGGGTGTGGGTACTCGTTAGAACCGCCTCAGTGAGGCGGTTCTAACGAGCACCCACAACCTATGGTATGAGTTAAAATAAGAAAAATATCAAAAATTTTCATCGGAAAAGTAAGCTTTTTGAGATATGAAAGAATGCACTATGTCACACGGGTGTGTTATTGTAATAAAACACATAAAAGACACAGACAGGGCTTCCCAATTATACAGACATGCGCGAGTATTGACTGTTTCAATACAGAAACTAAAGTTATGATTCTATTCAAGCACCGTTGACCATACTGCGCGCGGTCTACCCCCTTTTTTCGCAAATGGCTAAAACGGGTTTTTTCTCGTGATGAGTCTTCCGTATCGAGATTAAACAGTGCAAAACTTTTGTCATAGAGACAGATAAGGTGGGTATTTGTGGGTACTTGACGGATATTTTTCCCTTGTCCTGCTGAACATTTAAATATGCCACACCCACTACTGATTATCAACCAGTCAGATTACTTGATGCAAATTATTGCGACAAATTCATAAATTGAATGACAAAAAATGAAGATCCTGATCAGATGGCTTCAGACTTCTTCATCTGATCCCACAGCCTATGTCTCGGAAGAGTAATATGAAAATTATGTATATCCCTTTTTAGTTGTCTCTATATAAAGCGGCTTTACAGGAGTGTTCTTTACACGTACGTTTTAACATGATGTATGCACATGTACCAAGGAAAAGTGTGTGGCGGCTCGACATACCAAAGTAGTGTTAATTGGGCCTTTAAGCTCCAAATTAACTCAAAATCTTAGGGGGTTTGAAGACGTTCTACCATTTACCTGGACTAATTCTCCGTTGATGATTTCTCTGTCCATATGTTGAACTTTTCCACTGGGATCTTTTGGTGTGACTACAGTTTTTATCACTCCATTACTCCATTTTGATAGTGCCTGGAACGATATTGTAACGGCGCTGAGCTGTGGTTGATTATTTTTTGATTACCCCACCTGGCTGTTCGCGACCATGCTCTTTTCAAGCAACCACTAGTCGCCAACTTCGCCAGTCAATAATGCGGTAAAATCATATGTGAGCGCTATTTTCCGTGGTGAATGTATGACAACTAGCTTTGGTTACCTCTTACCCTCGCTCTCCTTCGCTGATTACTCTTTATTTGGCTGTATTTTCACATTATTTAGCCAATTTCTACAATATTTTTCTCTATCTGTCAAAGCCGGTAACATTTGGATGCGTTCGGACTTTTTCGTTATGTACCCAGAATGTCCGGAAACTAGCCGCATCTCCGGCATTGATCGGAAATGTCCATTGTGACGTTTTATTGTTTACGTCAACAAAGTCACGTGGTCTCCTGTCACGTGGCCGGAGACTATATAAGGAGGCTGGGCGCAGCCTTCTGGGTCAGAGGACCGGCTTGAAAGTTTGTAAAAGCTGAAAGCTCTACTTGATTGCTATTGTACAGATCTGTTTGTACTAGAAGACTGTTTATATAACCAGAATGCCTCCAAGACGCTGCTTTGGCCCTAAGGAGGTCTCATAATCATTTATAATACAGATTTCTCTATCTCTCTATCCTTTTTCTCTACGATCTATCTATCTTCCCGTTTGGGTGACTTGCATTTTGAGTGCAAGTAAATGCTAGTTTTTGTTATCTTCTCCCATTTTCTTTTATGACTGGCAGAGTTGGCACTATCTTGTAGGTTAATCTACAGAGATTATGCATTATTCTTTCATTTATTTGATCAGATCTTCCACCTCTTAAGTGGTTTGTTTACATGTCAGACTGTGCTGTCAAAATAATGGCCGCTCTGCTGGCTAGCCTTGTAGAGTTTTAGGTGAGAATCAGATCTCCAGACATCTGTTCCTAGACTGGTTAAATTCATACTGTGGTGCCAAGAAGGGCACATTCTAGCTTTATATTTCATTTTACTCATACTGGAGATCTGGGAGATAAATAAAAGTCACCATAATCGAGCATTCTTGAGATTTGGGTGAGCTCTAAATATAGGTGCATTATTGAGATTTGGGTGAGGTCTTCCAATTTGGGTGACATCTTCAGATTTGGGTGAGGGCTGAAATTCTTGAACTTTGGGTGATACCGTGGATTTAGGTGACCTTACTAGATATATACACAGCTTAATAACAGTAACTTGGGGTGAATGTAATGAATGTTTAGCAATCAGTTCTTCCTAAAACTAACACCGGCTAAGCCAGTAGAGCATGTGATCTCTCCGTTGTACCTCTTGGAATATTACGAGAGTTTTCCCATAATTGTCAACTATAATTTTCCATGCTACTTGTTAAGGCTCAGCTCCTGTATAAATTTAAAGTTTGATCCTTGTAAGGTAAAAGTAATCTATAGGGCTCCACTCTTGTATGTACCATAGTTATTTTTCTAGTATCTAGAAGTTTATTCCATGTCATGCACTTCTTGCATTCAAAGGACCTTAATTAAATATCTGGAGCATGAAATCAATAGTTGTAGTCTTTCGTCTACCACCAGCATTGCTGCCGACCAAGGCGAACCCACAATTTACATTGTAACGCCACCTTGAGCATCCTGTCCTGATTGTTGTGTTGTTGCCTCGGCGAGGCGGTCCCGTTACAATATTTAAGAAATAAATCAGCTGTAGCAATGAATTATTCAGTGATAAATCACAGTTTGGAGGTCAGTTGTAAAGAAGGTCAACTCACGAGCGAGTAGCGCGAGTGATTTATATCACAAATGTGATTTATTACTCAATAATTCGCTGCTAAAACTGACCTTCTCGAAAATCGACAATAAATAGAGGATCTTACATGAGTGCTCATGTATTATTGAATTTGTTAAACCAGTTGAGGAAGAGGGATAAAATGCGAGGCTTTGCAGAGCATTTTATCCCTTTTCCTCAACGAGTTTAATAAATTCAATAATACACGAGCACGAATGCAAGATTCTATTTATCATATGACATTTAAAACGCATTTTATTCACGAATGATTACAAAAATGTCAATATTCCGCCATTAGTAAACGCGACGTCGTTAAGTACGTCGTACATGAAACGTTACGGGAGTATCTAGCTAATTTGCATATTTAATCCACTACCCAGCAGGCACTGGTCGCAAAGGCAACGTCAAACCAACGTCGGTGCAACGTCACGACGTTGCACCGACGTAGATGTGACGTTGCATAAAAGTCAGGACGTTGCACCGACGTAAATGTGACGTCACAATTGCGTCATGTGCCTGCTGGGTAGTGGATTATCGAAAATATTACATGGCGTTATTACACTCTCAGACGCGACGTCATATGATAATGATGTTTTCAGACCTTCAAATTCTCCATACATTTATTCATTGTTAGAAGAAATCACGTTAAAAATATTGACTGTTACACCTGCATTTATGCCCTTCTAAAAAGTTTTCGATGCGAGAAAATGACGTTTCATCGCCCCATTGAACGTCAAAGAATCTACGAATGACGCCATAAAGCGGAGGCTTTTCGCGTCACGTCTCCAACATGACGTAAATATTGTTGACGGGACGTTAAACCCAAATTCAAAGAAAACAAAAACAAATACTGACGATATAGCGAGGAACCTCTGAACATAGTCCGGACACATGTACTGGGACATTTGACAACAGTAAAGATCCAGATCAGACACACCACAATGTGGCGTCTGATCAAAGTCTATAATTCTTGCTTAAAATACAGGAATCTTAGGGTTAGACGAAAAAGTTTTTATCTCCGATTCAAGCCTTTGAGACAATCGACCCATCAGTGTTTTTTAATTATTTAATTATTTATTTATTTATCTATTTATTTATTATTGTTGTTGTTGTTTATCTGTAAGATTTCTGTAGATAGCTTCAAATTGCTATATATGGCAAACAAATAAATAAATAAATATAAATAAATAAATGAATAAATAAATATATAATTAAAAAATAAATAAATAAATAAAATCATCGGGATAGTTTTTGCAATATAAACTGAACACACACACAAACAAACACACACACACACACACACACACACACACACACACACACACACACACACACACACACACACATACATCACATAAACACACCTATATAATTATGACTGCCTTGAACCCCACTTTTATATAGTAAAACTGGGATTTACAGGGGTAAACCGTGTTTTTCGAGGCGGTTCTAACGAGTACCCACAATCTATATTTTAGAGCAGAAATAAGAAAAATATCACAATTTTTCATCTTAATTTTTTTTATTTTTATTTATTTATTTATTTATTTTTGGCGGTTAAGTTTACTGTGTATTTGTATAGGCCCGTAAGGCTGAATAAACGTTACCTACTGTGCAGGGTTTTTCATCCGGAGGGGGGCTAACTTCATATTCCTCGTCTAGTTTGAACGAAACTTTGATCGTCTTTGGTCCTATGGTGGTAGTGATGGTAATAGTTTCTCCTTCAAACTCGAAGATCATGGTCGGATTAACCAAGCCCATGAGTTTTCTTTTAAGAAATCCGGCACCTACAACAAACAGTATTAAACCAGCGACCGTGCGTTCCATTTCGGGCTTAGTACGCAAACATGCCTATACAACTACATTGCTACCTTTATCGCCGAAAAAAATGAGAATTTTAAGACTAAAAATTGTGATATTTTTCTTATTTCTGCTCAAAATACAGATTGTGGGCACTCGTTAGAACCGCCTCGTCGAGGCGGTTCTAACGAGTACCCACAATCTATATTTTAGAGCAGAAATAAGAAAAATAAGGTATAGCCCCGGAAACCCCAGTTTTACTATATAAAAGTGGGGTTCAAGGGGGTCAAAATTATATAGGCGTGTTTTCGTGATGTTCTCTAGACTTTTTCGGATAAATCTTTAAACCGAGGTCCCGTCTCATTATGACCTTAATTGTTGGTGGGACATATACTTCAACACACACATAAAACAGAAAGTATGCATTTCATTGTTACGGCTGGCTTATACATGCATATATAGGTACCAAACTGGGGGCGTTCATTACGTTAACTAGGCGTGAAATTAACGCTTCCGTAAACCCACTTAATATAGAGAAAGTAAGTTTACAGAAGTAAAGATATCAAGTTCCTATACTTTTGCTTAAAGTGCCTATACTTTTGCTTAAAATGTATTTATATAAAGGTCAGTAACCTTTCCTAAAAGCAAAAGCACTGTTTAGAAGGATTAATCCATTTTTGCTTTGCACCACGTTAACAAGTCGGTGAATTGAGCACTCCTCTAAACCCCACTTTTTATATAGAAAACAGGGGTTAACGAAGGTATACATTATTATTATTATTATTATTATTATTATTATTATTATTATTATTATTATTATTATTATTTTTATTTCTGCTTCAAAACATAGATTGTGGGTAGTCGCTAGAACCGCCTCAGAGGGGGTTCTAACGAGCATCCATGACCTATGTTTGCAGTAAAAATCAGAAAAATATTACAGATTTTTATCAGAAAAGTAGCCATTTTGAAGATGTTTGCGTAGCATATGGAGAATGGTTATGATGGTGTAAAACTTACAACAACTAGAGCTGTCAGTGAAACTGACTAGGGCCCCGCCAGTGCCATCAGAGGAGTTGGATTTTTTTAAAGTGCCATAACTATTTAAGTGTTGTAGCTAGCGTTACGTAACTTGCCATGTAATTGTGTTATGATATTGTGACCTTATGTCTAAAGTTAGAAGTTGATGCATGTAACGGTTTGTAAGTTATGAAAAAAATGAAAGGGTATTACTATAGGGCAACTGTCAATTACTTAAGCTTCAGTCATTTTCATTTGGATATCTATATTGGTTTTAAAATTGAGATGAAAACAAAAGACGAAAAAAAAAAATGATTTTTTTAGTTTTTCAAAAGGCAATAGTAACTTGTCAACGTAACGTTGTTGTGATTTTACGATTAAAGATTGAAATTGATGCGTTTGAAGGTTTGTAAGTTATAAAGAAAAAAACATGAAAAATGTTGATGGACAGACGGTCAGATGGACAGACGGATGGATGGACGGACGGACGGATGGACGGACATACAAGGCATGACTATAGGGCAACTGTCAATAACTTTACGAATTTTCATTTGAATATATCTATATTGTTGGTTTTTTTTTTTTTAAATAAAGATGCAAAAAGACGAAAAAAGCGGAATTTTTTAAGTTTTTCAAAGGGTCATAACTCTGAGAGTATTGAAGCTACAGTTACATAAATTGCCACGAAATTGCCAGGGTGATTACTATAGGGCACCCGGAAATAAATTTGTGGGGCCCTAATTAAAAAAGAAAAACACTGACATTCCTTGTACTGAAACTCAACAGTGGATGATTCTCCTGGATCAAGTTGTTCCAAACTAACGACGTCGTTAGTTAATGTATCGCTAAAGCTTCGTTAGTTACATTTTGTTCATGAAAACTTTGATCATTTATTATGGCAAATATAGTAATATTTTTGCAGCAAAAATGTGAACAGCTTTTGCAGAAGCTACTCACATATTTTCAGCAAAAATACCACTGTATTAGGTACTGTACTTACAAAAACAATTAACAATGTCATCACTTACGAGCTCGTTAAGCTAACAATGCTTCGAAAAACCGCCCCCTCATTACGAAAGCACGCCGAGAAAAAAAACACGAAAATTTTAAGATAAAAAATTGTGATATTTTGAGGCGGTTCTAACGAGTGCTGACAATCTATATTTTAGAGCAGAAATAAGAAAAATAAGGTTTACTCCTGTGAACCCCAGTTTTACTAAATAAAAGTGGGGTTCAAAGGGTTCAAATTATATGGGCGTCTTTTCGTGATGCTGGTCATTATAAAAACTTACCTAGGGCCTCTAATAACTGGTCCCCGTTCTCAAATCTATACGCAGTCCATTTGCCTTCAAAAAGCCCCTTTATTTCCGCTGCCATTTTAGTATATGTAATACATGTATATTCACACAACTGCTAAAACTAAAGGTTATTAGTATGCGGTTTTGTCAGGAGAAAAACTGTCTTCGGGGTGTGCGACCTGGTAAAACAATAACCGTTCTGCATACTAACACAGTGGAATATTAGATTGATTGATTGATTGATTGATTGATTGATTGATTGATTGATTGATTGATTGATTGATTGATTGATCGATTGATTGCGTGCTTTATTGATTGATTGATTGATTTATGGATTTATGGATTGATTGATATGGGTTTGTCACGTCAGTTCTTGTGGGTCATTTTGTAACGTCTCCCAGAAAAAAGGGAGAAAAGATATAGAAGAGATAGTTAAGGAGATTAAAATGAGGGATAGGAAGAAAGGGGAAAACGAATGGAAGAAGAAATATTAACAAACTCCATCCCCATTACCTGCCGCAAGGATTGCAGGCCTTTTCCAACTGTATTTGACGCCCCTGTGACGCAAGATACACGTCACCTTTGCTCACCCAATCAACCCCGTTTTGTTTGTTTGATTTGAGGTTTAACGTACCCGTCAATAATGTAAAGGTCATTTTGGAGACGTTGTTTCCAATTTTGTGGGACTTTTACCCGACATTGAGATGAAATGACATCTCAAGCCCTGCCGCCCAATGAAACCAATATGGTTTATAAGTAATCAAACAAACAAAGCATGGACGGGCACCGCTTTGCCTGGGCATCTATTTCTTCAAGCCCCGATGGGCGGGGGCGAGGAATTTTAGATATAGGAACTATCCAAGCATGCGCGCAGGCTGATCTGCACCTTTGTTGTTCGCAGATGACATAAAACAGGATTTCTCTAGACGCGACTAATATTGTAATCAGAAGTAACCGGACTATTTTAAAGGTTACGCATTCTGAGATAACAGTTTAACTTTTATTCAAGGACCCGCAGTTTATTTGGGCCATTGACATTTTTACTAGTTCAGAAAGTGGCACGATTTTCAGTGCAACAAACATGATTTTTGTTGTTTGTTGTTTTTTTTTTTTTTTTTTTTTTTTTTACATTTTCCCCTTTAAGTAAAATACATATTTAAAGGGTTCGTTATTGATTCTTTATCCGGATACCGCCTTGGGGACTGTTCAAAAGTAGTCGCAGTATATATACCACTGTACCCGGTGTCATCTAGAAAGAGGCCGCCTTGGGGACTGTTCAAAAGTAGTTGCAAATGCTACTTTTGATATTTGTCACTATACCCGTTGTCATCTAGTACACGGATGGTAATAAGGGGAACTAGCTCGAAAATGAGTCAATGGAAATTTGTCCCCTCGACACATCCGGGAACTCTCGAGCTAGCCCCATCACCAGGAAACTGGTAAACAAAGGTAGGTCTCGAAGAAGTGTATCACCAGTTTTTTCTTTGTAAGCTATTTATAAAAAAAATCGGGTAATGCAGTGCCACATAGAAATGATATAACTTTGTACCCCGCCAGAATTTGCCCTGGAAATTTGCAGCGCTGGAGTATGAATGAACGTAAACTTTTTATCACGGACCTGAAAAATTGTCAATTTATGTCAACACGGAGATTCTGGCCGACGATTTTTCATTTTCCGTCAAAAGTACGCCCTTCACACCCCAAAAGCAACATCCTTAGTGAAATGAAACATGGAAAGTTTGAAATAAGCAAAAAAAAAAAAAAAAAAAAAAATTGACCGTGATTGCGTAACTTGCGACTTATGACGAAATTACTGTCCGAGCTAGTCTTCTCGACAAGGAGCTAGTTCACTCGATATGGAGATAGTGCTTGGGCCTGATTCGATGTCTTTCTATGGTCCCTCCCAGTTTATCCAACTAGTTTCTTTACCTCTGGCTAGCGGGGTAACAAGATACTATGCCCCAAAGACGCACCACCCAGCCGTTTCTCCCTGGTCGTTTCGCCCTCATTTTGCATCCCTAGTTGTTTCGCACCCCCCCCCCCCCCACTCAAAGCCTGGTTTTTTCGCCCCCTTAGTTGTTTCGCCCACCTAGTTGCTTCACCCCCTGCCCATTTAGAACGGATCAATGGATGGATGGATGGATGGATGTTGGATGGATGGATGGATGGATGGATGGATGGATGGATGGATGGATGGATGGATGGATGGATGGATGGATGGATGGATGGATGGATGGATGGATGGATGGATGGATGGCTGGCTGGCTGGCTGGATGGATGGATGGATGGATGGATGGATGGATGGATGGGTACACTACAGAGACGGATCATTGAGTGGGTATTTGGATGGATGGGTCCATTGGAGGACGGATGAACGAACGAACAAACGTACGGACAGACAAACAGACGGACGGTCGGATGGATGGGTCGGTGGGTGGATGGATGGAAGGAAGGGTGGATGGAAAAGGAACGAAAATACATGTATATATGCACACAAATGTCAGTGTCGTGTGAAGGCTTGATTAAATAAATGAAGTATTTGATTCCTACCGGTAATCTCTTTGATGGTTTTTGTTTTACTCAATAATGCAGGTGATCTGGTTATTTGGGATAAACCTAGAGTCATCGTTTAAACAAACTATGTTTAGCTGCAGTCCTAGGTACTACATACCCATGTTTCTTGAAAATCAGCCCAATGGTTTTAGAGAAGATTTTTTAATGGCTTTACCATATATGGGCGTGGTACCCATCTTGGTCATGTGACCCAGATGCCGCGTACAAACTATAGTTTTCCCTACCCATAGCGCTCAATACAAAGTTCGACTAAATTGTTGAAAGATAAGACATAGATTCGTGCTGGTAGTGATTAGTTGCTTAATAGATCACAGGCTGGAAGTCAGTCGTTAAACGTAGCGCGAGTGATCACGGCCCGTAGCGCGAGTAATTTATGCACTTATGACTGACCGACAGACAGTTATCTATTAAGCGACTAATCACGTAACAACACGAATCTAATTCGATTAGGTATCCCGCCGCCGTGGTTCAAGCCTCTCTTGGGTCATATCTGAATGTCCAAGTTCTGCAATGGAAAGTCACGTTCATAAACAGAGTCTAACAAATTTCGTCTGCGTTTCTCTTGGAGCCCATAACTTCCATTTATGTTATGCTACAAAGTTGAAATTTGGCATGACACTTACTCAACCCAAGACCTTTCAGTTCGTGATACAGTTGCCTCAGGGTCATACCCCTGGGTGGGCCCGGGGGTAAAATTACATAAAATCATTATGTCTTGACTGATTTTCAAAATTCTTGCAGTACGTTTTAGGACTAAGTACTTGAATTCTAATAGCTTAAAAGAAATTTGTTGTTGAATCTTAAGCTAGAGGGAAGAAATATGCAAAAAATGTCGTTTCTGAAAGTAGGTTTACTTATTGATATCACTTAATTAAACTATGGATGTCAATGGCTCGAACTAGTGATACCCATTAATTATATTGCCGATGCCGATAATTAGAGTTAGTTATGTTCATAAAAGCATTTTAAGTGGCTCCTCTGTCGGATATAATACTTAAATTTTAGGGATGATACCTAGTCGAATGATTCATGAATAACTATAGTAATCTAGGGAATAAAAAGTAAAGAGGCGCCCGATTATAATATACTTTTATACCGCAATCAGGCATTCTAGAAACCTAATAAAGGGGGTCGAATAACTGCACGCCATAATCGGTAATGACCTATAATACCTTCTACTGACCTATAATACGTCTAGTGACCGTTTACAGACCGGGCCTACTTTTCAGGTCACTAATTTACAAGTGTAAACAAAAACGTGCAACCTTTTATACAAGGGAAAACAACGAAACTGCAAGTTAAAATCTTTGCAATGTTAATTTGAACAGATTTTCAGAAATTTCAGCTAAATTCTTACCTTCTCGGCCTTTCCTGGTTTGAATGGCCCGTTGGAATAACTGCGCACTGCTACTGCAGTTGCGTCTCAACCTCGAAAATAATTTCTAAAGCTAAAATAAACTATTTATTTGCAGATTTTAATACAGAATGTAAAGTGCTGAGAAACTTTTATTCGAGCGTCCATGTTGTTCCCTACGTCTCTGGTGCGCGGTGACGTCACAAACCTTGCACTTCTTGACGTTATACCACGTGTGCGCGCCATGGCACTGAAATGTCGTTTTACACGTCACACTGTCTGTTGTCTTTATAGCTTAAATTTGCTGAATTATTGCAAAACCCCTTGATTGTTTAGAATTGCGGTATAAACTAAATACATGATTAGTGTCTTTAATAATAAAATATAATCGGTTCGCCCCGACAATTTTATAGGGGCTCGCTGAAGCTCGCCCCTATAAAATTGTCTAAGGCTCACCGATTATATTTCATTATTAAAGACACTAACCATGTATTTACTATTTCTTTTCTAGCACAGGAATATAATTTTTTGTTGTTGCATGTCCGGTATTTTTTTCTGCTCAGGAATAGTCCTTTGGAACTTTTTCCTTTGACAGCGCCCATCTGAAAAGAAAATCGACTATTCAATATAACAATGTATTATGTCAAATCTCAATTTGAGTTTGCAGCTAAATGGTTAAACCAGACATACAGTGCACTTAACCACCAGGCCCACTAGTCAGAAGTAAAGAAACCAGTTGGATAAACTGGATGGAACATTGAAAGACATCGATTCCGGCCCCAGTCATCTGATGAATGTTTCATCTTCGTTTTTAGGGCACTATCTCCATGTCGAGTGAACTAGCTCCTTGTCGAGAGGACTAGCTCGGACAGTAATTTCATCATAAGTCGCAAGTTACGTAATCACAGCCGAAACCGTTTGCTTATTTCATGCTTTCCATGTTTCATTTCACTAGGGATGTTGCTTCTTGGAGGCGTGGGTGGCGTTCTTTTGACGGAAAATGAAAAGTCGTCGGCCAAAATCTCATTATTGACATAAATTTACAATTTTTCAGGTCCGTGATAAAAAGTTTACGTTCATTCATACTCCAGCGCTGCAAATTTCCAGGGCAAATTCTAGCGGGGTACAAAGTTAAATCATTTCTATGGGGCACTGCAGTGCCGGATTTCTTTATAAATAACTTATAAAGAAAACACTGGTGATACAATTCTTCGAGACCTACCTTTTTTACCAGTTTCCTGGTGATGGGGCTAGCTCGAGAGTTCCCGGATGTGTCGAGGAAACAAATTTCCATTGACTCATTTTCGAGCTAGTTCCCCTGATTACCACCCGTGTAGTAAGAGGCCGTCTTGGGGACTGTCAATACTACTTTTGATTTATACCACTACACCCGGTATCATCTAGAAAGAGGTCACCTTTAAACCTTTAAGACTGTTCAAACTTGGCTTTAAATAGCACTTTTGATTTCTCCGGTTTTCGCCAACCGCTGTTTAACTATCGGCTCGAATTATCTTAAAAGTAAAACCAAAACGGGTCCCCGCCCATCGGGGTTTGGAGAAACAGATTGGGCTGCATGATGCTGCCAGGCACATGAGTACAGGTAAACCGCTTAGAGAGTCGCAGCCTGCTTAGGCAAAGTAGTGCGAGTCGGGCCGTCCCTGTATATAAACCATTTTTGTTTGTTTTGGCGACAGGGCTTGTGATTCCATCTCAATGTCGGATAAAGGTACCACAAATTGGAAGCAACGCCTCCAAAATGAGCTTAATAATGCTGACGAGAACGTTAAACCCACAAAACAAACAAACAAACCTTTAAGACAGTTCAATAGTGGCTTTAAATACCACTTTTGATTTCTCAAGGTGCTCCGGTTTTCGCCCGTATCAGAGAAACGATCGACTCGAAATAGGTCAAATAATCTTGAAAGGGCCGTAAGATAAAACAAATACCACTTTTAAAGAGTCCCAAATGTGATCCGAATATAAGAATTTCATTGTTGTGCTTGGGTATTGAATATTGCACCTTATGTGCCATGTGCATGCAAACTATTCATTGCAAGCTAACAAGTGTGTTCGGTGTGCGCAGAGCAAAAACTCAGATCATCCTGCGCATACGCGCCGTCTGATCAGAGTTTTCGCTATGCGCCAAATACATGTCAAGCGACCCATAGTTCCTTCCTATATATACAGACAAGGAGGTGGGGGCTGACCCATCAGAACGATTGGGGACGCAGACTGACCTGAACACTTTTTCTTTTGTCGCGGATCAAGTATCACATATCCTTGAGCATGTTGAACCGACCCACGAGAAAAAAAAAACTCTTGACATTCTCCGATTTATTTTCTTTGAATAACAGTTGTTTTTTGTTGTTTTTTTTTTTTTTTTTGGGGGGGGGGGTTGTTGTTGTTGTTTGTTTGTTGTTATTTCACATGTGACCCGGGTCAGGCTCGAACCACAGCGGTGAGAGACCTAATGCGCTCTTATCCACTAGGCCACAGAGGCCCGTCAATACCCGTATTTAACGGTTTGCCAACACTATATATGTATTTAGGTCATATCGAGCCGGTCAGTTTACCAATCCACACTTTTCCTGGGCAGGCTTATACGTAAACGGTCAAACCAGTTCAGAGCGCATTCTCTCGCCAGGAACTGACAACTGCACTTCTTGAATTCTTGAATAACCGTAGAAAGGATTTCATGATCAATCTTCACGTAGGAATCCGCCAAGTAATGTAACTAGACACGTTGATTCTTGTATGGGGTTAGATCAAGGTCTCCTCTACTTGTCCGCGAGCAGTAGAGGCCAAGGCGAGCCTGCGCTCATGCGCAGGCTCGCCTTGGCCTCTGTTGCTCGCCTACGCGATGAGTAACGTTTTCTCATGGACTGGCCCATATGTTGTGAAATAATATCCGCATCTGCACAATTTTGTGTTTTAGATGAAACAAGATCGCCAGGATGATACAGAAATTTCCTTATAGTGATACGAAGTCTAACTTCATCTCTCTAACTTCTTACTTCACGATTTCTTACTTCTTATTTTCTACTTCTAAATTCCACATTCTTAATTTCAACTTCTTCTTTTCCATGCTGTTCCTCTTGTTCAATGCCTCCTACATTTCATTTCTTTCACAGCTGTGAATTCCAGACTTTTACTCTCTTTTCATACCTCATGACTTCCAGGTCACTTCCAACTCCTGACCATAACCATATCTGACCTTTGGAGTTAACTTGTATGATATGTTAATAGCCCCCGCCAATCGGGGCTTGAAGAAAAATATGGGCTGCATGATGCTTCCACGCAGAGCTGAAACCCACCCGCACATCAGTACTGGTAAACCGCTTAGAGGATCTAAGCCTGCCTAGGCAAAGCGGTGCGCACGAGTCGGACCGTCCAAGCTTATAAACCCTATTGGTTTTATTGGACGACAGGGCTTGAGATGTCACTTCATCTCATTGTCGGGTAAAAGTCCCACAAAATTGGAAGCAAAGTCTCCAAAATGACATTTACAATGTTGACGGGGACGCAAACAAACTTGTAAACAAAAACCCCGCCTTTATGTCGCCGTCTTGATTGGAAAACTAATACTTGTTAAAATTATCGAAGTACCTCCCCCTATCTTGATAATCGATTTTACATTTTTATTTGCTTACTGGATTGATTATCTCTGATTTTTGCTTTTAAATTAAGTTATTGATAAACATATAAATAGAAATCTTTCTATCCATTAAAATTTATACTTTTCTGCATTAACTTATGAAAAATAAACACACCGGTGTCTATCGCTTGACACTATTACGTAGTAAAGATTATCTGATATATAAATAGGGCATTGTGGTTGCTGATTGACGGAAAACCGACTCCTATGTCGCGCCTTGCTTATATATTTCTGCGGAAAGGCTATGTCGCCAATATAAGTAGAATTTGTGAAGTCATCAATGATGACAACAATTAATTAAGAGGAAAAAGTTAAAACGAATAGTGAACCAGAAACCCGTAAAGGAGGGGACATTGGCAAACTGTGCAGGCCCAGATCAGACGCCGCAAAAGGCGGCGCCACTGTTTGCTTTTCTAAATAATTTTTGATGAAAACAACCTGACACCACTAAATTTTGAAATGGACTCCTATATATAAGATATTCCAATTGGTACAAAAAGGGTTAAACAACGAAATCGTCCTGTATAGTCATTCTTACCCCCACTTTATGCATTTTCAGGAGAAAATCAACAAGGCTGAAAAAAAATAGCTGTGTTTCCGCTAAGCCGACCGACCCGGCTGATTTTTTTTTGTGCCGACCCTGCAATTTTTATTGCCATCCAGAAAATAATAAAAAAAGATTTTCTAACCTACCGCCCTTAATATTTTCTAGCACTTTTGAAAAAAAAAAATCATAAAATTGTCAAAATAGCGAAACTAGCCTAATACTTGAAAATGAATGGCAATGATCAGGAATCGATACACAGCTCCCATCAGGGAAACCAAAGGGAAATCCATAAATGTTTTAAGTATATTTCACTCATTCTGAAACCTACCATGTAAAATGTATCCTTATGCTTTATTCACAGTTGAATGGCCTATTAAGGAGAAGAACACCTTTGGGACCACGAAAATCTGTTTGAGACAGGGGTAGTTCGAGCCACTGAGGTTACTGTCAGGAGGCATAACGGGTTACTTTTAGACATCTTTTCGGTGTTCTATAATGAAAATGTATGCTGTGTGTACTCATTAGAATCGCCTCATCGAGGCGATTCTAATGAGTACACACAGCATACATTTGCAAGATAAAGGACTAAAATCTCCTTAATTATCCCCACTATTTCTTATGTACATGATTTCCCTAGGGGCTCAAGAATGGGTTCGACACATCCATAGTAAACGAGCCATCGGTGTTCGAGCCATCGAAGTTCTACTGTAATTTGTGTTTCCGTTCCAATTCCTACATTCTGTATTGTAACTCTTATCATATTATATGCTGTACAGTTTGTTTCGAAATCAATATGTTTATACCAAACGGAAAGAAACACAAACATGAATTAACCGGACCCCTATGGAAACACCAGTAGCGGAAAGCCAAAAAGACAGTGACCTTCCCACAAAATGGTCATTTGGCCATCCAAATCAAAATCAAAGCGCCAAAGGCACTGAAATGACAGATTCTATGAGAAAATCATAACACTGTGAAAACTTACAGAAAACCTTTCTAAAAAGATCTTAAAATTTAGTAAAAGTAGTTCTGCGAAATTCAGTTATATGATATCTTTGCAGATGTCTATACACCGGTGGTATTATGAAGTGCCATTCGATGTTTCAAATTTTTGAAAGAAACTATTTACGTTTTGCAAGAGTGTGTGAACTTGGCTTGGGATTCGCGGCTTGAAATATCGATTTTGCCTAACATTCACTGATATTTTACTATGCTTTACTACTACGGAATAAATCGAGTTCCAAACTCCATACTCCAGACTCCAAGCCAACTTCATACTTGTTTTCCAAACTAAACATTAAAATTCAAACCGTCCATAAGTTACAGTTTTTGTCTGGTCGGTTGTGGAAACCTCTCCCCAAAGATACCCTATGGGAAAGAGATCGGAGGAGAAAGGCTGGCCAATCCAGTACATGAATTCCATTGGCTTGAAGAAATTTTTGAGTAAGAAAGAGCACTATGGGCCCGCGCGTAATCCTGCTGGATAAGATATCCCGGATTCTGAGCGCAAACAAATAAATGGAACCATGTGAGGCCGAAACACTTGATTGATGTAACGTCTAGCTGTTCAGTCTACGTCTCAGCCATGATCTTAATGACACGAAGCTGCGTTCGCTAACTACATGCAATAGCTCGCCACACAATAACGCTTGTTCCAGCCGATATGTCACGCTCTATTACCTTACCTACACGTCGAAACACCCGGAAACGACAATCGGCGTGATTCACGCTGAAAGTGCGATTTGTCACTCAAACGCATATCACGTCAGTCGCTTAGACGCCAAGTTACGTTTATACCGCGATCAGGCATTCTAGTAATCTAATAAAGGGGGTCGAATAACTGCACGCTATAAGCGGTAGTGACCTATAATACCTTCTACTGAACTATAATACATCTAGTGACCGTTTATAGACCGGGCCTACTTTTCAGGTCACTAATTTACAAGTGTAAACAAATACATGCAACCTTTTTACTTGGGAAAACAACGAAACTGTGAGTTAAAAACTTTGCAATATTTATTTGAACAAATTTTCAGAAATTTCAGCTAAATTCTTATACCTTCTCTGAATGGCCCGTTGGAATAACTGCGCAATATCTGCTACGTACGTACTGCAGTTGAGACTCAACCTCGAAAATAATTTCTAAAGCTAAAATAAACTACTTATTTTCAGATTTTCATACAGAAAGTAAAGCGCTGAGAGGCATTTATTCGAGCGTCCATGTTGTTTCCTAGGTCTTTGTGGCGTGGTGACGTCAGACACCTTGCACTCGTTGACGTCACGTTATACTACGTGTGCGCTCCATGGCACTGAATGTCGTTTAACATGCCACACTGTCTGTTGTCATTTTTTGCTTAAATTTGCTAAATTGTTGCAAAACCCCTTTATTTTTTAATTGCGGTATAAACTAAATACATGATTAGTGTCTTTAATAATAAAAAGACACTAACCATGTATTTACTATATTTCATGCACCAGCGTAAGCGTTCCATACTGTGTCGGCGCGTTAACTTTGGTCACGAAAGGGACGTCTAGCACTCAAACGTGCATCGCATAAGGGCAACGAACAGTGTCAGTTCCTATTAGTCGGTTGTTGAGACCCCTTGTTTATCTACAGGCACAGTGTAGCAGCTGCGGGCGGAAATCTGTTTCGCAAATGCGTCTGACGGATGAATCGATCTTTAACGTACTGACGTCGTTCTTCCGCTTCGTCGACGTCCACTAGCGACTTTTGTATATAGTAAGGTGTCGCTCCAATAGACGATAGATCACACACACGTGGCACCATAAATCAGAGTCAGCGTCACCCGCTTTCCGACCAGCTTCTAACCGTCCAGGGACTTGCTTACGATCCTTTAATGAAAAATGTTGCAATACGCTCTGACTTAATGCTTTTTGAGAACAAATTTCAGTTTCTTATTTTCTATAGGTAAGACCCTACATTACACATCAAAAGTTTGATCCTGAACATGTGGTTTCTATCAGTACTGGTGTGAAGGCGGTGCACAGGATCGACGTGGCCGGACTGGTAACCAGACGTCAGAGTTGATTGATTTAACCTTTCTAGCTTAAGGGCATGGCGCCTAAGCGTGTTGTAATCATGCGATCGTTTGGTTTCAGAATCAAAGCACTGAGAGTGCTGGTGGGGTGTAGGTTGGGGTAATAGTCCTTTGCTGAGTTTTAAACTGTTTCATTTAACTCTGAAATTCCAAACAATAGTGAAGATTTTGATAAGAAGCCGCGTTCTGCAGCGTTCGATCTTGGTCTACACTGTTTGCCAAGCTCGCCCTATGATTCCAGGATAACCCTCTTTAGTCTTATGGAATACCCTGGTCTCACTGCAAGAAAAAAAGGTTATTCTGACAAGTCAGTGATAGTCACGTAGACGGTAGCACTGAAGCGCTTTTCTTATTAGCAACCGGTTCGGAACGAATGCCAAACAATCAACCCCAACATAGCCGCGTCGTTTGTTAGTGTTGGGTACATGTAAGTGTTATCTGTAAAATCTGCACTTGAATCAAATGTTGGATCTGGCAAACAATGTAGACTCAGATCAAACGCCGCAGAACACGGTGCTGATCTTGTTCTTCACTTTTTGCATTAATTACTAACATTTTAAGTTTAAACAAAACAGTCCATGTCCCCGTTCATGACCAGACTGCACTCAGAGACAATCGACATGAGTGTTGTCAGTGCTTTGGTTTATTCACTGCCTTCTTGAGTTTCTGGAGTGCACCCTTCCATCACTGAAGTTAGGCTCGTCCATTCTGCTAAATATGGCACCTAGAATAATATCACACGACCTACACGGTTTGCATAAGTATATAAAGGATCTTACATGAGTGTTCATGTATTATTGAATTTATTAAACGATTTGAGGAAAAGGGATAAAATGCGAGGCTTTGCCGAGCATTTTATCCCTTTTCTTCAACGAGTTTAATAAATTCAATAATACATGAGCACGAATGCAAGATTCTATTTATCATATGGCATTTAAAACGCATTTTATTCACAATTGTTTTATAAAAATGTCACTATTCGGCCATTAGTAACGCGATGTCATTAAGGACGTCGTACATGTAACGTTACGGGACGTATCTAGTTAATTTGCATATTTAATCCACTAGTGGATTATCGAAAATATTACATGGCGTTATTACACTCCCAGACGCGACGTCATATGATAAATGTACCATATTCCAGGGTTGTAAGGGACAGCCTTTACTTTCCAGTCACATCTGTGTACGCAAAGTCTATTATACACCTAAGTTGTAACTGACCTAGACTTGACCTCGAAAGTCAGAAAACCCATAAATATTCTTGTCTACAGCTGACTTTGTCCTACAGCAGGCTGGTCTTTAAGGGTTAAATATTGACAGCACTGTTAGAAAACAGTGTAGACCCTGGGCAGACGGCGGAGCAGACGCCGTATTGATACTTTGCCAAAGCCGTCCCATGATGCAGCTGATTCATATGAAATGCTGAAATCTATTCTCTGAAAGGTAAGATAAAATCGTCAAGTCGTCTGCTTCAAATGTTGGCGATGTTGGTTGTTTCCATACACTACTTTGTTGTTTAGATTCGGGCTCGTAAAAGTGTACCTTTGTTTCATCGCTTGTTACAATACGATCAGTAAAGACTGACCCTCTGTCCTAACGCGTTCTAAAAATCCTGAACAGATTTCAACACGATCCCCCCCCCCCCCCCCAATTGTTCGGGCATCAGTAGCCGAAGTACCCATCTTGCGCAAACACGCGACATTTCAAGTTTGTCAGGTTAAAATCTCCTAGGCACTTCCATAGGAAATGCTAAATGTTTCAGCTATTTCCCTGACAGTAACTCGGGGTTCTTGCTTTACATGCTATTGTATATCCGCGATGATTTTGTCTGTTACTGATGTTGATGATAGGGCCAGATTTAGGGTCATCTGTAACGGTATCGCGCCTTTTTCTAAATCGTCCGATCCATTTATATCTACCAGATTTCTTGAGTGCAGAATCCCCGTACACTTGCTCTAAATCAGCTTTAATTACTGATAAAGATTTCTGAGTTTAACGTAAAACTTTATGGTTACTCTGCTAAATAAAATGTCGTCCGACTTTATGCACTACTAATGCAGTGTACGACGTCATTAAAATAACGTCGCACTTGCTTACTTAGATTTGACGTCATTTGAAAGATTGAGTCTGTTTACAGGTTATTAAGGCTCAACTATGGAAAATTTGTTATCGAACGTGAAATAGTTTTCTAAATAACGTGGCGGTCCACGTTCGTTTCGATCACCCCTCCTACACTGGCCTTCTGCCTTCTCTAGCGAACAGTCTCACCGTATTAAAAATAGAAAAGTCACGAACACTGATCTAGAAACCTTTATTTTTGGCACAGCAAATATTTTGCTAACGGATGATAGTGAAGTATCATGTCAGAATACGCAGTGTCGAATTCTTTTCTGAAACATTTATAGGTCTATTGCCATTTTGTGTTTTTCCACAAGCACGTCAGTTACATAACTGTGTACTTCAAGGGATCAAAACACACGCTGCGTATCAGATGGCAGTCCTTTATCACAGCTGGCCAGTACAAGTGCCAGTTCCACTGTTAAACACAAAGACGACAAGTCTCAGAAAATGGACAATGATAAGATAATTAACCTTATTTGTCGCCGCTTCAATCTAGACAACGCATAGAATACGGAATGTTAATATTCAAAAGATGGAAGAATATGCAACAAAGTTCATGTAGAACACATAAGAAGGCAATGTTCAGGAATTGATACAAATGACCCAAAGCTCCCATCAGAGACATCAAAGGGAAAGAAGCACAAACATGAAACTCTAGACCCCAATGGAAACACCAATAGCGGAAAGCCAACAGGACCGTTACTTTCCCACAAAATGGCCAATTGGCTATCCAAAACAATATAAGCGATACACACATCCAAAGACAAACCATGACAGAAATAAACCGCGACAGAAAAACCGCACTGGAACAGCCAGTGAAACGAATCCCACCGGGGTCTTAAATCGACTCCATGCGGCCACAACCCTCGCCCCCAACTCCGCCGAGATTTTCAGTCAGCATGAAGGCCTCCTAACTCATCTGTGAACACAAAAATCAAACAAGCACAGAGGTGAGTCAACGGTGAGGACTCGACAGCAAGAAACCACTGAAATGCTGGAGCAAACGAAGACCAGAAGTTAGACTCCGATGGGCCCGACCAGAGACAGAGCAACAGGCACCAACCAACATTACATAAAAATTAGATTCTCTCGAATTCTCAGCAAGCCTTCATACAATCTGAGGCCTGACCCAGCGGCATGTAATTAAAAAGGGAAGCAAAGTTGTCAACCGGGATTGGGTTAACTACCTTGCATGCAGTCTGTCGTATAACATTTATGTTGTACCCAATCTTTTTATATCGAAGTATGATTTTACGAAATTGGGAGCTGGTCGTTACATTTGTATATTTTTCTGAATTTATATACTAAGTCACCATAAAATTCGGGTTCCGATTGACCTTGTTGCAGGAGAAATTTAAGTCCAACATTGAATTTTGAAATTAAAATCGGAATGACGTCTATAATGTTTCGAAAAGGCTGTGCGTAGTTTATGATACCGATAACCCTGATTAAGAAGTTTAGCAGTTAACAATTTATTACGAGTGTTGAAGTCAGTTACATGACTACACACTCTGGCAAATCGAATTAATCTGCGAAATATAAACGCCATAGGATGCGGCACGAGGAACATCACCAGCAAAGAAAGGAAAATGTACAAACTGAAAATCAAAATCATCGCGTTTATCATAAATTTTGCAAGAAACAAACCCATCTACAATAGATACATGCAGATGTAAATCCAAAAACGGGGCCTCGGTATCAGAAGAATTTGCTTTATTTAACTTAAGTTCGGGGGGTGTAAATTTGACTGATCAAACCATCGAAATAGGTATTGTCAATATATAATAAATCATCCAAATATCTAGAAGTCGTAGGCCTATGCTTGATATGCGCAAATCATTGATTATGCTTTAAGCACCAACAACGTCGTTGCAACTGCCGAAAGTGACTTGGTATGGTGTAATTCTTTCAAACAGTGCATGTAATTCCGAGCATGTAAATACAGAGCTTCTATTATTGACTTAAGAGCATAAGCGTGTACATAAAGATCAATAAACATGAGCAGGAGCCAACTTATTATTCGTATTATCCAGTATCTGAAATTTTTCAGTAGGAGCATTCCATTCCATCATCTGAGCATGTACAATATGAACATTATACAGAGTCGCATGTAGTTCATAATATAAATATGTCAAAAACTGATACTCACATTTTTTCTACTTTTTGTATATGTGCTATTTGTTTACATTTACGAGTATATACTACAGGGAAATATAATTTTCAGGAAGCACGCATACCTGTACAGTATTTTTTTTTAAATATACTGTCTCGGGGTTGCAAAGATGGTGATTAATATGACAGAATTATTTGTGTGGTTCTTCAATACGGCTGGCCAGTGAGTTTTATGGATCAGCCTCTTCCTATACATCACTATGACAATCATTCATCAGCTTATGCCTGTGCACACGCTGTGGACGAATATATTGAGACGGAAATTACTTTCGGGGCTATTGCTGGTCCTTTTCATAACTGTCCTTTTAATGGAAACAAACAGTTTCAAATGATTCCACAGTCTCTGTCAAGCGAAGAGTGGTTATGAACTGAAGTTTTCCTTTAGATCATTCTGTAAATACTGGGATTCCGAGGCATCAATATCTTGGGACAAGCTATCACTTATCATACCCGTCAGAGAAGCCTCCGTGGTGCAGTGGCTATGCTACTCGCCTTGTAAACCAGGGATCGCAGGATCGATCCCGGGCTTCTCCAAACTTTCGGATGAGTCTTTTCGGTCCCGTCTCCGTATGACCTTAGCTGTTGGTGAGACGTAAAACTCAAACACTCACTCACTCATCATACCCGTCAGTTGATACCTTAGCAGCATTAATAAGATCAGAGGGAAGTGGCTGTTATCTCTTTGTCTTGACTTATCTCGAGCTTACAGGCAGATTCCTATGATAACCGATTGCTCGGTTTTTAATGAAGATAACAATTTTATATTGACATACGTTTTCCATTCGGTTTTGCTCAGCGGCTATGGCTTATCAGCGTACAACAAGTGCAGTTACTTACATGTTCAATCAGCAGGGCCATTCATTGGTTAACTACCTTGATGATTCTGCTAAAAACAACTTCAAGAAGCAGTTTCAGTGGAGGCCTTCATGCGGACTGAACAAATTATTTGTCTAAATCGCGACGGAAGTAAGGGCGAGGATTGTGGCCACGTAAAATCGATTTAAGCCCCCCAGTGGAAATCTTTCCACTGACCGGTCCAAGGCGGTTCTTCTGTGGCGGTTTATTTATGTTGTTGTTTGTTACTTACTGTGAGTATCACTTGTGTCTTTTTATTTTGGATGGCCATATGGCCATTTTGTGCGAAAGAAACTGTCCTTAAGGCCTTCCTTTGTTTAGGTCTTCATTATGGTCTGGTCGCTTCATGTTTGTGTTTCTTTGCCTTTGGTATCTTTGATGGGTGCAGTAAGTTAATTGTATCGATTCCTGATCTTTATTTACTTCTATTTTACCAGTTAAAACAATTACTTTCAGATTTCGGTCTAAAAGAATCTATAGATAAAGCTATTTTTCCAACTCAGGTGACGGTCTTTTTAGGCGTGTTATTCAAGACGGTTAAGATCACCACGGAAGTAACGACGGACCAATTAACACAAATCAAAGCGGAATTGTATGTGTGAAATAGTAAGAAATTTTTTGCATCCAAAATGCAAAGTTTGATTGGAAAATTACAGTTTGTGACTAAATGTACTAGGCCAGGCAGATCGATTATTATTAGAATGTTTGAAGTTTTACGCGCAATTCCATGTAACAGTGGTAAGATGCGCCTATCTAAGGCATTCCGTGCAGACATCTATTGGTGGCAAACCTTTTTAGTCCTTTATAATGGCGTTTGAATTTTAGGAGACACTCAGATTTCACAGCAAGTGCAGGTTTTTCAAACAGATGCATGTCTTTGTCATTATGGAGGTTTATATGATTCAGAATGTTTCTCGTGGCCAATCAAAAGCTTCACATAAATGGTTTAGAATTGCTTACGCATATTATGGTAGCCTGATCTGAGAAACGTATTATTGTTCAGTAACGAAGTGCCTGATAAGGTAATAATGTAAGACAGGTCTATGTCTGCCTTTTTGGAGCGTGGCTCTTGCAGCCTAGCTCCAGTGAAATGAGAATGTGATTTCGGCACTACTTTTAGCGTTACTGCGTATGACCTAATCACCAGTGAGAAAGTAGAGCCCCGTGTTAACAGAGTAGATTATTACGCCATGCTGTATCTTCTTATAGACTGCTTCACAGACCACCTATTTCAAACGGAATAGATGAATAATTTTAATAGATGAACTGTGTAGCAGTCTAATCTTTTTATAGTTCAGTTCATATAACCCAGTTAACAGCCCATTTTTACCGTAAAATCCCAAACCTGGCAACTGGCATTCAGGGCAAACCCGGGTCAGATACCAGATCATTATGACATACACTGCATACTTACAAAAGGTTCAGCCATTTTTGCCAAATATTTCGTGGAAGCCAACACTGATTGTAAAATGAATTCATTCCATACTGATATAAGGTTGAGGATTCCATTCGTTTAAAATGTGTTAAAAGTAAGCAGTGTGGGTCGATAATGTAATTCTTTGTTTCAGACAGTTGGAATCATCCACTCAATGAGTTTGGACAGGTGCACGTCAAATTTTAAGGAGCAAGGCTTAAATTTTTCAGTTTAGACACAGATGAGACGCCACTTGCTGTAGTGTCTGATCTGGGTCTGCTTTGTTTGTCCCCTAAAAAGGCTGCTAGACATATACTCAGAGTATGGGTTAATGGGGGGCAATGTTATTTTGTTTAAAGCGAGTTGATATTGACAAAAACTAACCCAAGAAACTGTCGTATGCAAGATCACTTCATAAATGACCTCACCGATGCAATATATACATGTACTTAGAAAAATTTAACAGGGTATAATGTTCAAACCTCTCTGAATATTCCGATCATTTTGGCATTCGGATTGATATTGACAATACCTAATCCATGAGGCTGTTTTATGCACGATTACTATATGAATGGCCTCGCCGAGGCAAAATAATAATAAAAAAATGAATACGGAGTTTAACATCTAAACCCGGCTTTGATCATTTTCGGCATACAGGTTGATAATAACAATACATAACCCGCAAAATTGCCTTATGCCAAATAATTTTACAAACGGCCTCGCCTAGGCAAACCGTTTGAAAAATTATTTCGAAGTGTAACTTCTAGTTTACTTGGAATATTTTGACAACTGTTAGCATGCAGATAGATAATGTACAGATCTAACCAACGAGATTCATGAATGCCCAATTTCTTTATTTTAGCCTCGGCAAGGTAAAATATTCACCCACTTACACGGTCATATAACTTTCAAACCGACGGGTATATTTTAATAATGTTTTGCATGCAGATGTATATTGACATGATCAAGCTAATGATATTGTCTAATGCCAGATAATTTTAGAAACAGCCTCGCCGAGACAATTTTTAAAGACTGATTACGGATGTATAACTTATAAACTGCTGGGGAAATTACGATAATTTTTCACATGAAGATAAACGCAATCAAGACGTAACCAAGGAGAATGTCTAATGCAAGATAAATAACCTCCCCTAGGTAATTTTTCAAAAACTGATTATATAAAATAATTTTAAAGCTGCCAAACAAAAACAATTCCGCTAGCCGCAGTTATTGCACGAACTATAGCTCAGCAGAAATCGTCAAGTAAACTGTAGAACTGCATGGTTGTTTTATTGCTAAAAAAAACATTGATTATGGGTACTTGATAAAACTGCCTCGTCATGGCGGTTCATTCAAGTCCCCACAATCAATGTTTTGAGCAGAGATAAGAAAATATCACAATTTTGTATCTTAAAATTTCCATTTTTTTTTTTTTTTCGAAAAATTGACAATGTATTTGTACAGGTGTGTTTTTGTGATGGTTGTTGCGGGGTCTACACCTTAGCGTGAGTTAATTTCAATATAGGTCTTGTTGCTTTAACACGACTTATGGCCCAGAATAGCTTCGAACAGCTATGTTCATTGGATCTATATGAGCCTGATTTAAAATACCAATCGGACGCTAAATTTGCCTAACGCAAATTATCAAAGCTACGCTCTACCAGCACTCTCAGTGCTTTAATTTAATAAATGTGCCAGAAAGTTGGCAGCGCAGTGTGAATTTGATAGCCGTGCCTCTCATACCGCTGGGAATCTGAGTTCTGCTGCCGACCAGCTTAGTAGAGGAAAATTAACTGAGTTCAGTCAACAGCATTTGAATATGGTATTTAGATCTTATGATGAGTCAATATATTCTTTTCAGCATGACTAGTAATGTTGTACCACGGGTTTTACATCAAACTGTGGATCAAAATAGGTTTTAGTTGACCGCCAGTGATTGACTGTTATTTCGTGTACTTATTCACATAAATAGGTGAAAATGGCTTAGCATTCTGAAACTAGTGAACAAAAGCATTTCTTTCTACTCTCAAAATACGAACTTATTACCTCCTAAACCTAAGACGTCTTTACGTCACCTTAGACTAGGCATTCAAGAATTTCGTAAGAAGTTTGTTTTGGCTCCACCGCTAACAATGTGATCGTTGTTTGACGGCTCCACTATGTTAACACTCTTCAGCGAGAACTTGGTGGTACTAAGGCCTATGAACTGCAGCCTTTGGCTGTAGAAAGGGCTTTAGTTGAAGACCACATTTGTTGTTCAGCCACAAATATACTTTATGGCCATGTCAGAAAGTGTATGAGGCTCTCACCTTTCTACTTGACAATACATGTATTTACATAAGATTTGATACTATTATTTAGAAACACATGGCGCACCCCTTGTGGCTGACCTGTTATTAATTTGCTATGAAAGAGACGGAAGTAAGGGCGAGGATTGTGGCCACGTAAAATCGATTAAAGCCCCCCTCCCCCTCCCCCTCCCCCCCCCCCAATTGGAATTCGTTTCATTGAGCGTTCCAGGGCGGTTCTTCTGTCGAGGTTTATTTTTTATGGTTTGTCTTTGAGTGTATGTATCGCTTATATTATTTTGTTTTGGAAAGCCATTCGGCCATTTTGTGGGAAAGTAACTGTCCTTTTGTCTTTCCGCTATTGATGTTTCCATTAGGGACTAGTTGTTTCATGTTTGTGCTTCTTTCCCTTTGGTGTCTCTGATGGGAGCTGTTGGTTAATTGTATCGATTCATGATCATTGCCTTCACTTTATATAGAGAAAACTGGGTTTTACGGAGGTATACGTTACATTTCTTATTTCTGCTCCAAGACATAGTTTGTGGGTACTCGTTAGAGGCGGTTCTAACGAGCACCAAAAACCTATACTTGCGGTATAAATAAGAAAAATACCATGGATTTTCATCATAATAGTAGCCATTTCGGAGATGTGAAAAATGCACTATGTCGCACGGGTAAGTTATCGTAATGTTTTTTTGTTTCTGGGTAGTTCACGTACATCGTTTTGTCGAATAAAACGGTTTAAAACTGGCCATTTTTCTTTTTAAATGTCTAATGAAACTCCGTTGACTTTCAATAAGACGATGGAAAGACAATTCAAAAGATGGGTCCATATAAAATCTTCATATGCTTTTGCATATTTACGAGGGTAGGCTGAAAAGTTCTGAGCCTGACCAAGAAGCAGGCATCGAACCGCCATGAAATTTTGTATTCATTAAATCCAAACCTTTATCACTTGATTTGACTCAAATGAGTTCAAGTTTACCTGTAATAAGGTAGAAATTCTAGACTTTGAAAACTGATACTAGCACGTTTTTGAGAAAATGGACAAAACCTGGCATCGTGGTGTCATCAAGTACCTCCATAAAAAGGGGTTAGCTCCTAAGGGCATTTATGCCGATATGGTTGCTACATAAAGGGATGATGCTCCTTCGTATGCAACCGTGAAAAGGTGGGAAGCAAATTTAAAGATGGGCAAGGGCAGCCTTTAAGATGATGACCGGTGTGGACGACCCACAACGGCAACAATTGAGGAAACCATCAACCAAGTGCACAGGGCCGTGATGGATGACAGGCTTTTAACTGTGAATCAGTTAGCTAACACTGTTGACATCTCCCGTGAACGAATAGAGAAAATTCTACACAGTGAATTAGGAATATCGAAGGTTTCCGCCAGATGGATGCCACGGCTTTTGACGCCTGACCAAAAGTTGACCAGACTGAACCTTTCACAAGCCAACTTGGTTATTTTTGAAGCAGACCAAGATGGTTTTCTTGACCGTTTTGTCACTCAGGATGAGTGTTTGGTTCATCACTTTGAGCCAGAGACCAAAAGACAATCCATGCAATGGAAGCACCCTGGCTCACCCCCTCCAAAGAAGGCAAAGGTCGTCTCCTCTGCAGGCAAGGTGGTGGCATCAGTGTTCTGGGATGCCAAGGGTATAATATTCATAGATTACCTTCAAAAGGGCAGAACAATTAATGGGAAGTATTATGCAGATCCGCTAAAACAATTGCGAAAAGCAATTAAAGCAATTAAGGCTTAACGACCCGGAAAATTGAAAAAAGGGGTCTTGTTCCATCAGGACAATGCGCCTGCTCATAAATCGGTTGTCGCAATGTGCATGACTGTGGCTTCACACTTGTCGATCACCCTCCGTATTCACCTGATCTAGCTCCATCAGATTATTTCCTGTTTCCAAACATGAAAAAGCACTTGGCTGGGCAGCATTATCGGTCAGACGAGGAGGTGATAGCTGCTGTGGAGGAGTTTTTCAGGGACCAAGATGAGACCTTTTATACCACTGGGACCCAAGGACTCCAGCATCGCTGGAGGAAGTGTGTGGACAGGAAGGGTGACTATGTTGAAAAATAAGGCACTTTCAGCATGGACAAACCATTGGATCTTGGTAGGGCTCAGAACTTTTCAGCCTACCCTCGTAGTTAATTACATCTCTCTACCCATGTTGGGGATGCTGGCCTCGGTAGCTCAGTCGGATGTGCGTCTGACTGGTGATCTGGAGGACGCGGGTTCGATACCTGCCGGGGTCGGCAACGTTCTTTCGTGGAGATTAATCATGAAATCTTTTCTACGGTCATTCTCTCCCTTCCGCTAATTCAAGAAGGGCAGTTGTCAGTTTCTGGCGAAAGAAAGTGCACTGTACTAGTTAACTGCTACGTATAAGCCTCTCTGGGAAAAGGATGAATAAGTAAACTGACTGGCTCAAAAATGACCTAAATTAGTGTTGACTGGGCCGTAAATTTCAATACAAACAGATAAACAAACTACCCATGTTGGAACTGAAAGGAGTAGCCAAGAGTAGAAAATAGTTCACAGACGGACGAACGAGCGGACGGGCAGGTGGACAGGCAGGCAGTCAGAGGCGCGTGTGCAGACAGACAGACAGACATATACTATTATAATAATACTGTTTTAGCTTGAAATGAATGCAAGAAACCAAAATTAGATGGCATTGAAGCGGGACTATTTTAGCAATCTTGGAAGAGGGTCATCTAATAAATA
Source organism: Lucinisca nassula (assembly GCA_963580285.1). Taxonomy (NCBI): domain Eukaryota; kingdom Metazoa; phylum Mollusca; class Bivalvia; order Lucinida; family Lucinidae; genus Lucinisca; species Lucinisca nassula. The sequence goes on from OY757011.1 coordinate 97,507,926, forward strand.
TTCCCGTGAATTATTTTGAAATCGGACCATTAGCCTAGGATGAGATGTCTTTTAAAGGTTTTCCTAAGGGTTTTTTTTTTTCTATTTTTAGCTCTGACGGCCAATTTGTTCACCGGAGCGGAACTATTTTAGCAATTTTGGTAGAGGGACATCCAAAGATCCTTCCTGTAAAATAATTTTGAAGCGGACAATTAGCCTTGGAGGAGATGCCGTTTAAAGGTTTTTCTACTTTTAGCTCTGGCGGCCATTTTGTTCAGCGGAGCGGAACCATTTTAGCAACTTTGGTAGAGGGCCACCCAAGGAATATTCCTGCGAAATTATTTTGAAATTGGAACTGTGCTTTCGGAGGAGATGTCATTTGAAGGAATTGTTGACGGACAGACGGACGGACGGACGACGGACATAAAGCGATCACAATAGCTCACCTTGGTGAGTTAAAAATATCACGGATTTTCATCAGAAAAGAAGCCGTTGTTGAGATGCGAATAAAATGCACTATGTCGCACGGGTGAACGTATTATCGTAATGTATAGAAACTACAATTTTATTCTACAACAAATTACCTGGTAGAACTTGCGAGACTGGGCCACAATTTTTAAGGTCGATTATTATTATTATTATTATTATTTTTTTTTGGACGTCACTGTAGATTCTTTCACGTTAAACGGTGTATCGTCATTTTATCGCATCAGCAAGAAGTCTTTATTGCATGTTTTACAGTCAAGAACGGTAACAGGATTGCTTCTACTTAAGAGAATGTGAAGGAAACAACACAGTTATTGTCAACGATTTTAATGAGAAATAGATGAACAATAGTATGTGAATTGTTGATTAATAAATCACAGTTATCGGTCTTTTGTAAGTGGACAAATCACTCACACTATGCGCTCATGATAAAATTTAAATAACACTATTAAATATGTAGTTTCTCATTTCTTTTCTTTCTGTTGTTTTCTCTTGAAATATGCCTTCGCTGTCACTCCTTCACACGTTGTAGTCTGTGGAAAGAAAAAAAATAAGGTTTGTTGAAGTTTTATTCTTGCATAAAATCCTATGACCATAATTGTTTCAAGTTATTTTTGAATAGGCCAAAAGCTGTTCAAATCATGAAATACACGTGCTGTTTGAAAATGGGTTTAGAACATTTTGATATCACAAGATTGGCCTTGCTTTTTGTACACTAACTTGAGCGATGTAAAGTTGGTGCCCTGATCTTAGCATTTTAAAATTTTATGATGACGTCGGATCGTCATTATAGAACTGACGTCATTTCAACAACGTTCTAAAACTAGCCGCCGTGTTGGTTTCACGGTCGTATATGAAAATTTTATATGATGTTTTGGGGCGTTTTTGTCAAAATTATTCATTTTACGTTGGAAATGTAAGTTAAAACAAGAACAAAGATTGTCCATGTTATTCCATTGCAATAACATTTGTCGGGTCCCTTGGAAGATATTTTTAACCCTCGGCCTTGCCGGTCACGTGTTCAAACAACTTCCTCGGGACCCGTCAAATGTTACTACATGAAACACCATTGGCGAAACCTATATGAACATCGCAATTTGATACCATCCTTGAATAGGTCAGAAGCCGTGTTTAAACAACAAAGCACAAGTTTAAATCATGAAATTCACGTGCTGTTTGAACATGGATTTTGAACCTTTGGTACCACATGATGTGCCTTACGTTGGGTGACGTAACTCTGTCACCCTGTACGTAGCATTTAAAAAAATATGATTACGTCAGATCGTCATTGCAGAACTGACGTCATTGTAAACAACGTTCTGAACTAGCCGTCATATTGGATTACGGGGAGCGTTTTTGTCAGTTTGCCGTTGAAATCGTGAATTATATAAAAAAAACGGTAATCCATGTTTTTTTTTTATTGCAATAACATGGACTGGGCTAATATGCTTGTTCACTGGCAAACAGTTTAGATCCAGATCAGACGCCGCATTTTGTGGCGTCTGATCTAAGTCTACACTGTTTACTTAAAACAGTAATTGAAAAGTTAAATGAATAAGACTTTATCACCTTTCAGGACTCTCTTTCTTCAGCTTACACTCAGAGACAATCGATTTTGTCCTGCTTCGTCTATTCCCGTTTCGCCAATAAATTGTCCCATTTCGCCTATTTCCCATTTTGCCTAATCCCATTTCGGTTACACCTGAATTTTTCACTATTCTCCTTTCGCCCACTCAGATTAAATGGATAAAGAAATAAGACAGGCTATTGATTTTTTGTTGTTTTTTGTTTTATAATTATTTGCATTTCAATATAAATATAAGTTGTATTCAAATGAGTTGACCTGTCTCATGAGCTACGTCGGTCGAAGAAGGCGAAACGAGAGCGGTATAAAATTTCAGTGTAGACGAAATGGGCGTAGTCGAAATGGAAATAGGCGAAACGGGAGTAGGCGGAATAGAAGTAGTCGAGACGGGAACATCCTGCAATCGACAAACCAGTGCTACATGTATCTGTGCTTTGATTTAACCCAAGTCCCATAGGGTAGTATTCTTTCAACTACGCTATTTAACATCAAAATAAACAAAATTGTACAATGTTTGGACGACAAAACTTATTGTTCATTGTATGTTGATTTTTTTTTGCATATGTTACCGTTCAAAAAATATGAAAACAATTGAACGAAAGTTACAACAAAATTTAAAAAGAATAGAAGAATGGACTGATAAAAATGGTTTCAAGTTCTCCAAGTCGAAAACGCAGTGGGTCCATTTTTGTAAACTACAGAAGAAACACGAACATCCTTCCCTGTTTCTATACGGATCACAAATTCCTGTTGTTGAAGAAGCTAAATTTCTTGGGATCATATTTGATCAAAAGTTATCTTCTATTCCCCATATTAAATATCTTAAAGCGAAATGCTTAAAAGCTTTGAATCTTTTGAAAGATTTAGCTCATACAAGTTGGGGAGCAGATCGGTATACTTTATTACATCTTTACCGGTCTTTAATAAGATCTAAATTAGATTATAGGTCTGTTGTTTATGGTTCTGCCAGAAAGTCCTATTTAAAATCCTTGGATACTGTCCATCACCAAGGCCTTCGTCTGGCTATGGGAGCCTTCCATACTTCTCCCGTATTAAGCCTTTATGTAGAAGCAGGCGAACCATCTTTAACTTCGCGCAGAGAGAAACTTTCTCTTCAGTATGCTATCAGACTTGCTGCTAATCCATCTAACCCGGCATCGAAAATTTCATTTTCACCTGAATTTGTAGATAAGTATGAAACTAAACTTACAGCAATCAAACCTTTTGGATTTAGTATATTACCACTGCTAGAAAATTCAGGTATTGACCTTAAAAATGTTCAAAAACATGAAACGGCCGAAGTTCCATCTTGGTGTATTAAAAAACCTTCTATTCTGTTTGTCTTACATGATGGCAAAAATCCGAATCAAATCCATTGCTACTCAAACAAAACTTTCAGGTACTGCAGTCACGTGATGATGATTACCAGCAAGTCAATACTGATGGTTCCAAAGAAGGAGAAAAAAGTTGGTCGTGCGTATGTTTCTCAAGATATGCACCAAACTTTGCGCCTTCCAGACGGTTCATCTATTTTTACAGCAGAAGCCAAAGCAATAGACCTAGCTTTAGATTTTATCGATTCTTCAACATTTCAAAAAGCAATTATATTTTTCTGGTTCACTTTCTGTGCTTAAGGTTTCAGACCATTCATCATCTAAAAATCCTCAAATACAAAAGTTGATTGAAAAACATCATGAAATTTCTAAAACACACCATATCTTGTTTTGTTGGCTTCCGAGACATATCGGCATTGTCGGCAATGAATATGCTGACAAGAAAGCAAAGGAATCGCTCAATCTTGATCCGTCTGTTTATAAAATTCCTTTTAATAATTTTAAACCATTTATCAACAGATACATCTTTTCGGAATGGCAAGGCGAACGGGATCGTGAAATAGATAACAAAAATCATGCAATTAAACCAGGCATTGGAACAAAATGCTCTCCTCCACTGTTTTCCAGGAAAGAGGATGTAGTATTAACACGGTCACGCATTGGCCATACTAGAGTTACTCACTCTTATATTTTAAATTGTGATGATCAACCTACTTGTGTAGGCTGTGGTCAGCCTTTCACTGTAAAACATATCTTAATTGACTGTGTTGACTTTTCACCCTCCCGTAACATATATTTCAAAGCTGACACTTTGCAACTATTGTTTCAAGATGTACCTGTTGATAATATAATTTTATTCTTAAAAGAAATTGGACTTTTTCATAAAATTTAACTGTTACAGATTTTTATACATATCATACTGACATTTTTACTTTTAGTACCCTCATAATTCTTCATGCCGTTTAGTCATTAACCGCTTGACGCTTAAGACCCACAAAGAGGGTTGACGCGTCGTTAAACCCGAAATCATCATCATCATCATCATGATTTAACCCAAATATGCCTAGCGGCCCTTTTTGGTGGCATTGGCAAACAGTGCAGACACAAATCAGACTCCATCTGATCTGGGTCTACTTTATTTGCTGAAAGAACATACATTTTGCAAAACTTACTGCTTACCGGACAAACCGGGCACCCCTATAATTAGAAATGTACCACTCCAAACTTATTAGCGGAGCGATTCCATTGTCATATATGGGTTAAAGACTTTGGCCCCCCCTAAAAGATTATTATTTCTCCTCAGGAATGAGGAGCTGATCTTACCGAAACTAGATCTCCATCAATAATTTCTCTCACAGCAAAATGCTCTTTCTTCTCGTCACTTATAATGTGAATATGCATCTTTCCGTCTTTCCACGTCGCTGTACCCTGAAAATAGTGCAAAGAATTTCTCAGACATTACGAAAACACACCTATACAGATACATTGTGCTGTGGTTCGAGCCTCACTCTGGTCACATGTGAGACGCAAAGTTCTGTAACGGAAGGTCAGGTGGTTTTTCTCCGGGAACTCCGGTTTTCGCCCACCTCTGATTAACGATCGGCTCGATATGAGCGAAATAATCTTGAAAGGGCCGTAAAACCAAAATCAAAATGAAAAAAAAAATACAATGTAACCTTTATCGTGGAAAAATGAAAATTTTTAGATGAAAATTTGCGATATTTTTCTTATTTCTGCTCGAAATATAGATTGTGGGCACTCTCCAGACTTTCGGATGAGTCTTTAAATCGAAGTCCCGACTCCATATGACCTTAGCTGTCGGTGAGACGTAAAACTCAAACACTCACTCACTCACAGATATCTACAGGACGTATGTACTGATGAAAATTTACAGTGGAGTACCCACTACCAGACTGTTTGAAGAGAGTGTCGTCCCATATCTGATTGATGTCAAATATTTTCAGAGTACAGTCTTCTTTATTAAAAAGTAGATATTCAGCCTGACTTTAATTATTGCAATGTCATATGGAATTATTATGTTTCTAAAATAACAGGATTACAAAAACGCGCCTTCAATCTTAGGAGATGAATTTGTGTGGCATAAATTTCGTATGCGTCAAGTCATGGTCAAGGTCACTGTTGCTAAAAAAAGAAAAGAAATCCATGACAACAATCTTGTGATGCGAACTTATTTCACATTTCTTCACCCGTTGAGTTCAAATTTTACATAAAAATTCACAATTAGGTGTAGAAATGCGTGACATAAAATGCATATGGGTCAAATCAATGTCACCGTTGCTAAAATAGAATAATCTTGTGATGCGAATAACTTCCACATTACTTCACCGATTGAGTTCAGGTTTTGCATATGTACAGTTGAACTTCAATGGCTCGAACACCTTTGGGACCACGAGAATCTGTTTGAGACAGGGGTAGTGCGAGCCACTGATGGTTACTGCCAGGAGGCATAACGAGATACTTTTGGACATCTTGTCGGTGCTCTATAATGAAAATGTATGCTGTGTTTACTCATTAGAATCTAATGAGTACACACAGCATACATTTGCAAGATAAAAGACGAAAATCTCCTAAATTATCCCCCATTATTTCTTATGTAGAAGAGTTCCCTAGGCACTCAAAAACGGGTTCGACTAAGCCATGAAATACAAGCCATCGGTGTTCGAGCCATCGAAATTCTACTGTATTTATAATGAGATGTAGATGTGCGGGAGATATGATTCATATGGATCAAGCCAGTGCGGGTTAAGGAAGGACAGAGGAACAATTGACATGATCTCACAATCAGCATCAAAAAGACTGAGGTAGTCTATCAGCCAGCACCTGGTAAGCCTTACAAAGAGCCCATCATCACAGTAAAACGTCAATGATTTCAAGTGGTAGACAAGTTCACATACCTCAAGAGCCGTGAACATTGATGATGAAGTCAATGCCAGGATTGCCAAGGCTAGTGCAGCATTTAGCCGACTACGTGGTAGTGTCTGGGATCGAAGTGGAATCAGACTTGACACAAAACTGAAAGTCTACAGAACTGTGGTACTGTCAACACTATTGTAGGCATGTTAAAAAGGGACAGTTTACCCGACTGAATCACTTCCATACTAGCTGTCTTAGAAAACTCTTACAGATTAAGTGAAAAGACAGGGTTCCAGACACGGAAGTCCTGGACAGGACAGGGATGCAAAGTGTACATACTTTTCTGAAATTAGCACAGTTAAGATGGACAGGCCATGTTAACAGAATGCCCGAGGAACGTTTGCCAAAGAAAATTCTCTATGGAGAACTAGAAATGGGCAAACGCTCCCAAGGCGGTCAGAAGAAGCGCTACAAGGACATCCTCAAAAGCCTCCCTCAGGGGCTTCAACATTCCAACAGAGTCGTAGGAACTAATTGCTCAGGAAGGGGTGCCAATGAATATGAGGCAAAACGAATCATTGAAGCTGGGCAGAAACGCGCACAGCGCAAATCCAGAGCTGTGACATGGGAAGTTAGTCCCTAGCTCTAACCAAAGAGGTAAACTTAGCTACACAATCCTCAGCACCTTCAGCCGTCGAAATAACCGAATAGGGAAGGGCATTCCAATCCCTAATGGTTCGGGGGAAGAACGATTCTTTATAAATGTCAGTTCTTGCAGTGAGGATCTGAAACGTCATTGAATGGTGCTTTCTACAGTGCCTAGCTGGGGGAACAAGGTCATCTGTTGGAATGATGGCAGCACCCTTTAGACCTTTGTATAAGAGTATGAGCCTACTGTCTCTTCTCCTTTTCTTGAGAGACTCCCATCTTATTTTTTTCTAGAATTCCAGGCATGCTCCCAGTTTCAAAGCAGTAATTGCTTATTACAAATCTAGCAACTCTATTCTGAACTTTTTCAATTTCTTCATTAAGGAAACACTCCACTTGGGTCCAAGGATCAACAGCCATATTCCAAAATTGGGCGAACAAGTCCCTTATACGCTGTCTCTTTCACATCCTGAGGACACTGATGAAGATTTCGCCTCAGGAAGCCAAGTGTTCTATTCGCCTTTTGTACACATATTGCTAATGTGTGTATTCCATCTCAAATCGTGAGTGATTGTCACACCAAGGTGTTTAATGGAATTCACATTTCCGAGGACCGTTCCCTCTAAGGTGTATGAGGCCTCATTTTTTTGCATTTAACGGGTTGAAATCTCATTCCCCATTTTCGTGCCTAACATCCTAATCTATCTATATCCTTCTGAAGTTGTAAAAAGGGGTGGGTTGATAATGTACCTTTTATCAATTTCCCTTTAACACCCTACCAAACCTCACCTCACCCCTGTGTTATGACAGATTCAAACTTCTTACCTTGACCTTATGACCCAGATATTCATTTTTGTACTCTTCGCCAAGTTTGAACCGGATTGTATCATTGACAATACCAGTCTTCATCTTGTGTACGATGGTTTCATTGTCATCCTCGACCCAGATCTTCATCTTCGGTTTCACCGATTTAAACAACTTCTTCTCCAAACTGCCTAGGCCTTTGAACAGAAAAGAAAAGGATATTTTGCACATCAAGTAAGCGGCCCCGGCCATCGGGGCTTGAAAAAATAAATGGGTTGCATGATGCTTTCACGCAGAGCTGAAACCAACCCGCACACGAGTACTAGTAAACCACCTAGAAAATCTAAACCTGCCCAGGCAAAGCGGTGCGAATCGGACCGAAAATGCTTATAAACCCTATTGGTTTCATTTGGGCGGCAGGGCTTGAGATGTCATTTCATCTCAATGTCGGGTAAACCTTCCACAAAATTAGAAGCAATGTCTCCAAAGTGACCTTTACAGTATTGACGGGGACGTTTTACCTCAAATCTAACAAACAAGAACACCAGATAAGGAAATCCATAGTTTTAGCTTGGGATAGAAATTCTGTTCTAACCCTGGTGTTCTTGCCCAAAATCGAATATTCTCGCGTTTTGATAATACGACCTCATATGCCCCGCCGTTAAGGCCGGCGTCACAGCACGTTACGTGATGTCACTAAACATCACTGAAGTGTCATTACAATATGGCGGATATCGGTAAAACCGAAGTGACTCCACACTCAGAAATGGAAGGTATGCAAGAAAACGAATCCTTCATGGGTGTGAGGGGTGGATGGAATCTGTTTATCTGTTTCCCTTGTTTAAATAGGGGGTTTTCAATAAAAATAGACCTCAAGGTATGGGTACCCCAGAAAAAGCCATTTTAAATCTATCTAAAATGGATATTATGGATGTGACATTTTGTGACAGAAACAGTCAATCATAGTTAAAAATGTGTTTATACACATTTATTTATTTGCTTCTTATGAGGACTTGTATCTTTAAATTTGTTTCAAGTTACCCACAAATTTCTACCCAATATTTATTTTTTGGCACATTTGAACTTTATTTTTTTTCAGTTGCAGTTTTTATCAACCTATCATTTTAATATAAAAATAGGCCACACACGTGTAAATTATTGTCGCACAATTTCATAAAAACTTGTATCCCGTAACAACTTGGTTTTGGACATTAAATCAGACAATCCATAATTGGGAAAATATGCAAAAACAACTTGATTACGTTCTAACTAATCTCTTAATGTATTTTGGCATATCTTGGGTTCATATATAGCTATATAGAATTAAATTTGCATAGCATTAACTTTCTGGATAATTACAACCTTTATAAAGGCAACACACTATTTTCATTTTCACCCTGTGGTACACAAATGAAAATGGAAATCTCAAGCTACTTTCAAAGACAAATTCATTATTTTATCTTGCTAGACCTATTCACTAGCACATGATTCATTCTTTTTAATTAATTCATCTTAATGGATTTCTATCCAAGTGTTTGTAAGGTGTAATTTTCTACATGTTTAAACCCAAAAACATGATCTAAAGCATCTATTTAAATATGGATGACTTGAACTTTTTTGCATTGGGTAGTGGGTCTAGTGTAGTCTGATGCGCCATGTGTCCCAAGTAATAAAGGATACTGGCTGTGTGTGCAGACATGCCGATTGTTCTTTTTCCAGCTGCACAGACACGGTGGAGCGCTGTGGTAAAGCATCGGATTTGAGATCGAGAGGTAGTAGGTTCGATCCCCGCAAGCGTCACGTGTTGTTTCCTAGAGCAAGAAACTTTATCCACATTGCTTAGTACTGGTTCCTACCAAGGAAAAGAGGGCCACATGGAAGATTAGTACTAGTACTAAATGTGTTACCCTCACTAAATAAGGTCTATAATTATTACTATATTTATTGATTATTATTAGTATTCCTTTACAGGATCACTTTTGCCAGTTGCATCATACTCTATCCAGGGATTATATTTTGTTTGAGACTTTTGTCTGGACTCATCTTCCCCCTTATCAGATCCTCCGAATGCTGGTAAACCCAGATCACATAGTCTCCCTCTTCTGTAGTATGCTGCTCGATATAAATTAATTCATACAAAATAACTCAAACTACAAATGTTCAAGTAATAAGGTCAAAGTCAGAATCGGAATTGTTACTGGTGACACGTCAAATGACATTCATACACCAGGACCTGTGATATGGGAAGTTAGTCCCTAGCTCTAACCAAAGATGTAAACTTAGCTACACAATCCTCAGCACCTTCAGCCGTCAAAATAATAGAATCGGGAAGGGCATTCCAATCTCTAATGGTTCGGGGGAAAAACGATTCTTTATAAATATCCTTTCTTGCAGTAAGGGTCTGAAACGTCATTGAATGGTGTTTTCTACAGTGCCTAGCCGGGGGAACAAGGTCATCTGTTGGAATGCTGGCAGCACCCTTTAGACCTTTGTATAAGAGTATGAGCCTACTGTCTCTTCTCCTTTTCTTGAGAGACTCCCATCTTAATTTTCCTAGAATTCCAGTCATGCTCCCAGTTTCAAAGCAATAATTTCCAGTTACAAATCTAGCAGCTCTATTCTGAACTTTTTCAATTTCTTCATTAAGGACCACTCCGCTTGGGTCCCAGATGCAACTACCATATTCCAAGATTGGGCGAACAAGTCCCCTGTATGCTATCTCTTTCACATCCTGAGGACACTGATGAAGATTTCGCCTCAGGAAACCAAGTGTTCTATTCGCCTTTGTACACATATTGCTAATGTGTGTATTCCATCTCAAATCGTGAGTGATTGTCACACCAAGGTATTTAATGGAATTCACATTTTCGAGGACCGTTCCCTCTAAGGTGTAAGAAGCCTCAACTTTATTAGATCTCTTCCTGGTTATCTGCATAATATTGCATTTAACTGGTTGAAATCTCATGCCCTATTTTCTGGCCCAAAATCCATATCTATATTTGTCAGCCTGAAGTTTCAGTGAGTCATCTGTATCTCTAATTTCCCGGTAACAAACACAGTCATCTGCGAACAGTCTTTTTTCTGAGTCAATGTCAGTTGAAATATCATTGGTGTACAGGGAGAACAATAGATGACCAAGAACAGTCCCCTGTGGGACTCCAGACAAAACTGGCGCCCATACTGAAGATTCACAATGAACAACAACACGCTGTTTTCTGTAGCAAAGGAAGGAATCTATCCATTTAAGAGTCTTCCCACCAATTCCATAACCAAATAATTTGGATTTAAGTAGTTCATGAGGAGGGGTGTCAAAAGCCTTCTCAAAGTCCAGAATAAATGTGTCCACCTGCCCCCCTTTGTCCAGGATTTTTGCCCAATCATTTATAACCGTGCTCAACTGAGTTTCGCAACTATGCCTTTTCCTAAATGCATGTTGTCGGTCTGACAAAAGTTTATGTTCATCCAAGTGGGCCATGATGTTTGAGCAGACTATGTGTTCAAGCAATTTACATAGAACACAGGTCAGTGACATCGGGCGATAATTACGAGCAAGAGCCCTGTCCCCTTTTTTGAAAAGTGGACAGATGTTCGCTAGGAGCCATTCTTTGAGAATTTCACCCATATCGAGAGATTGTTGGAAAAGATGAGCAAAAACTGGACCTAACTCGTTTGCTAGTTCCTTCAGGACTCTAGGATGAAGCTCATCAGGCCCTAAAGCTTTAGAAGGGTTCAAGCCTTTAAGTAACTTGATCACTCCCGCAGAGGATACAACAATATTTTCCATGAAAGGGGCCGATCTTCCAGTCAATGGAACCTCGTTGAAGTCAGTTTTATTAAATGCATCATTGAATTGACCAACCAATCCCTCTGCCCTTTCAGAGTCCGATTCAGCGACCCCGTTCCCTCCTCTTTTATTAAGGGGTGGGATACCTTGCCTATCTTTCTTCTGGCTATTGATATATCTGTAGAAGTCTCTGGGATTCGCCTTTACATCACCTACCAAGTTATTTACATACTGATCATGCTGATTTTTGATGTCAGTTTTAATTTCTCGTCTCAAGTTTTCAAATTTTGCTCTGAGTTTACCACTTCCCGACTTTTTTGCCTTAGCATGAATCTTATTTCTCCTCCGAATTTTTCTTCTTATTTCTGGTGTGATCCAAGGAATTGAAGATACAGACCTGCTAGTTTTGGAGGGGATATGATTTTCGGACGAAGCTTGAATGAAAGACTTTATCAAATCAAAGATCTCCTGGACAGACCGAGCGTCTGAATGACCATTAAAGTATTTCTCTCTTGCAAGTTTTAGGGCATCCTTCCTCATAGTTTCATAGTCACCCTTTTGATATAAGTACACCTTTCTACGAGGTTTCTTTATAGGTGGTATGAAGATTTTCAAAAATCCAGAGACAATATCATGATCACTTAGTTTGTCCGGGGATTGAATATCCCCAAACTGTCCTGGCAAAGTTGTAAGAATCAAATCCAAAGTGTTTCTATCTCGAGTAGGGAAGTCAACAACCTGTTCCAAGCCATGATCATTCATGATGTTGACCAACACCTGTCCCTCTGACGGACTCAGCATCGTGCCTTGTTTGCTGAGCCTATCTGGCCAAACAATCTATCTGAAGTTGAAGTCACCTAAGACATGTGCTGCAGGAAGTTTTTTACCCTTATTCTGAGACTTAATGCGATCAAACTGATCTTTAAATAACTGGAAGTTTTCGACACAGTCGTTAGGTGGTCGATACCAACTTGCAATAAAGTGGGAAGTTTTGTTTGCAAAAACCTTAACCCAAACAGATTCTGAATCGTTTTCCAGTTCCATGAATGGCATATGAGGGATATCTCTGTGAACGAGCAACATCACCCCGCCGCCATGAGTGTTTCTATCTTTTCTGTAGACACTGTATTCGCAAGTTTCAGGGAAAAGCTCCGAAGTCATAATTGAACTGTCAATCTTTGTTTCCTGAATAGCCACAATATGTGGTTGGTGAGTATCAAGGTAAGCTAAAAGGTCAAGTATCTTTCTTCTTAAACCGTTAATGTTAATACTGCAAAGTTTCAAACCTTTTTACAAAATTCGGCTTTCTCATGTCAGTAGTCGGAGATTTAACTCCTTTCTCCTTTGACAGAGGTTCAAATTTATTTCTTTCTTCCAGTTCTATAGGTTCGCTGAAGAACGAGTCAGAAAAAAAGTAACAGTAGATGAAAAAATAACACACAACAGAATGAGGAGCAATTCAGAAATGCATGCACTCAAAGACTATTTAATGCAAAAGAGAAAATACAGTTTCGAAAACCAGTGCTTCAGCTGAAGTGCACGACCCGCCGGATGCTTTTAGCTTTATGAGTGTTACCATATATGGGTATGGCGGCCATTTTGGTCATGTGTCCTGGACCTAAAACGGTTCCCCCAATAAATGCGCCTTATCATAAGGAGCAAAAATATATCTTATACTTTAGTACTGTATTCTGAATCGTTGCAGGATAAAATACATTCTCACTTTTCCAATACAAAAGCATATGTGTCAAAGTTTGACCTAGGCACAAAGAAGGTCAACGTCAACCCAGGGTCACCATTTTAGCAATTTATGATGGGCTCACGTCCCAGATGCCATTTATCAAGTTTCGTGGAAATCTGCCCAGTGGTTCTAGAGAAGACTATTTTTGAAGGGTTTTTTACCATATATGGCTTGGCGGCCATTTTGGTCATGTGACCTGGACCCCGTGAGCAAATTTTGGTTTCCCCCATCCCATAGAGGCTCCATATGAAATTTGACTTCAATCGGCCCAACGGTTTCCGAGGTGAAGCAGTTCGAAAATTTTCACATTTTTCGCCTCGGCGAGGCTATACTACATGGAATGTAATATTTTTTATGTTCATTGGTTAGATATCATTGATATCTATCAGTATGCTAAAAATTGTTTAAATGTTCCAAGTGGTTAAGTCACTATCGCCAATTTTCACAAACGGGTTACGGACGGACAGACAAACAGACCATATATAGCTTGGCGGCCATTTTGGTCATGTGACCTGGACCCCATCAGCAAATTTTGGTTTCCCCCATCCAATAGAGGCTCCATATGAAATTTTACTTCAATCGGCCCAACGGTTTCCGAGGAGAAGCAGTTCGAAAATTTTCACATTTTTCGCCTCGGCGAGGCTATACTAAATGGTATGTAATATTTCGCAAGTTCATTGGTTAGATCTCATTGATATCTATCAGTATGCCAAAAATTGTTTAAATATTCTAAGCGGTTAAGTCACTATCACCAATTTTCACAAACGGGTTACGGACGGGCAGACAGACAGACCATATATGGCTTGGCGGCCATTTTGGTCATGTGACCTGGACTTCATGAGCAAATTTTGGTTACACCCATCCCATAGAGGCTCCATATGAAATTTTACTTCAATCGGCCCAACGGTTTCCGAGGAGAAGCAGTTCGAAAATTTTCACATTTTTCGCCTCGGCGAGGCTATACTAAATGGAATGTAATATTTTTCAAGTTCATTGGTTAGATATCATTGATGTCTATCAGTATGCCAAAAATTGTTTAAATGTTCCAAGTGGTTAAGTCACTATCGCCAATTTTCACAAACGGGTTACGGACGGACAGACAAACAGACCATATATAGCTTGCGGCCATTTTGGTCATGTGACCTGGACCCCATGAGCAAATTTTAATTTCCCCCATCCAATAGAGGCTCCATATGAAATTTAACTTCAATCGGCCCAACGGTTTCCGAGGAGAAGCAGTTCGAAAATTTTCACATTTTTCGCCTCGGCGAGGCTATACTAAATGGTATGTAATATTTCGCAAGTTCATTGGTTAGATCTCATTGATATCTATCAGTATGCCAAAAATTGTTTAAATATTCTAAGCGGTTAAGTCACTATCACCAATTTTCACAAACGGGTTACGGACGGGCAGACAGACAGACAGACCATATATGGCTTGGTGGCCATTTTGGTCATGTGACCTGGACCTCATGAGCAAATTTTGGTTACACCCATCCCATAGAGGCTCCATATGAAATTTGACTTCAATCGGCCCAACGGCTTCCGAGGTGAAGCAGTTCGAAAACTTTCACATTTTTCGCCTCGGCGAGGCTATACTAAATGGAATGTAATATTTCGCAAGTTCATTGGTTAGATCTCATTGATATCTATCAGTATGCGAAAATTTGTTTAAATATTCCAAGCGGTTAAGTCACTATCACCAATTTTCACAAACGGGTTACGGACGGACAGACTTACTGACAGACTGACAGAATGACACCGGTGATTTTAGGGCACTCTTAGAAAATCAACCGACTTCAGTCGGTCGCTTTTTCTGCGGGTCGTGCAATGAAAGGCTCTCTGTCTAAAACATAAAATAATGACACTTTTTCAAAAAAGATAATTACACAAGGTATAGGAATGAACAAAAATACAACATTAAAACTATTCACAGATACGTCATCAACATGAAATGCTCTGTCGCTCAAAGATATAGATAGGATAGCAACAGTGAGAACAGTAAGAATAGTAAATCACAATATATATATAACAATTCAACAATGAAATAAAGTCACAAAATGTTTGTTGATACAGCAACCTGTTTAGCTTCAACAAAAGTCAGCAACTAAATTGAAAAGAGCTAAATGGGCTGTCACTCTAAGCAAGAGCTGGAACCATGATGGCACTAGTTGCCCTTCCACTCAGAAGTACAAAATGGCAACAGCTTAATATCTGAAGACAACAACTGAGCTGCTGTTCTAAACAGCTAGAACTAGATGATTGACTGTACAGTTACATTATTAAATTGACTGCCAATTCCAAAATGTGATTTGTTCTCTTTAAAGAAATGACACACATAAAGGAAGTAAAGTTTCTAGATGTTCAAACATAATTCCCTTCAT
The DNA here is from genome assembly GCA_963580285.1 of Lucinisca nassula. Classification (NCBI taxonomy): domain Eukaryota; kingdom Metazoa; phylum Mollusca; class Bivalvia; order Lucinida; family Lucinidae; genus Lucinisca; species Lucinisca nassula. Next base: position 97,523,545 of record OY757011.1, read on the forward strand.
ACAGCAAAAACGCCTTTAGCTTGTTTACTGAAAACAAAACTGAATAAGCGAATAGTGAATGATTGAAGCCAAAAGCAGAAAATATGTGCTACAAGAACTATAGGCTGATAGAATTTACAGCTTTAACTTTAATGTTCTACCTATCCAGAACAGTGATAAATTAACCACTGAACTAAGAAAATCTAAAGCAAGATTTTTTAACACAATAATGAAATGGAGCGTGATAGCTCAGTGGTTAGTGCACTTGCATCTGATACTAGAGGTCCCGGATTCAATCCCCGGCAGCGGCGATAAAATTTCGGTGTCCGAACATGCTCCATTGACATCATTTGCAGAGATGAATGTCATAAAGGACACCGTCCTTCGGATCGGGATGTTAACTGGAGACCCCCTGTGCAGGGAGAATCACCCCCTGTGCAGGTAAAAGAACCCTACCATAACTACATGAATACTGCGCAGGCTTTCATCCTGCAAAGACTGGAGTGTATGTAATATACACCTGCGAGTATTGGCCAAATGTGACCGATCAGAGTATCAGTAGAAAGAAAATGCATTCATAGAAATATTGTTTTATTGGCTATTTTATGCATAGCTTCAACAAGAGGTTATTGCTAGACAAGACGGAAATACTTTATCTCACACGTGTAGCAAACAAGGATGAAAAAAGAAAGACTCGATAAAATCTGAAAGAAAACTGAGAAAGTGGCCTAAAACACAAAACAGAAGAATATGAACCCTTCAATACTAAACTGACTACTGATTTAAGTCGTCAAAGACAGTCACAAAGTATTTTAATTGCTTATATAAAGATAAGATGAATGTATAGAGAAATCAAAATATGTGTGGATACAGAAAAAATAGGCAACCATTGTTGGGTGTATACGCGTACAATTAAGAAAAATGTTTGGGCATATACATTTATCGCAGAAGATAGGCACTTGTCCAGAATTTTATCATTCTTATTTGAAGGAGGCTCGAAATAACCGTACTTCTGCAGAAGCAAAGCAGCCATAGATTTGGACAAGTAATGTGTCACCCTGTCAGACATTCAGACTGACAGTTAAATGACAAAGGCAAAAGTTTGGCTAATGATTTTAAAATCAATATTTTAGAGGATTTTGGGTGCTCTGTAGTAGCTATGTAATATGAATGACTAAGTTCATGTAATGTTTTATATTTTTCATGTTTTTTTATTTTGGGAGAAAATAGCAATTTTGATCAAAACCGACATAAGCACATAAAATGGGTATTAAATGTATGTTACCGGCTTCAAAATTTCATGATATTTCACACTTCGTGAGAAGACATATGTGGCATATTATTTAGAAAAATAATTATAGGTTGACAGGAATGGGAACATGCCTAATTTTGAAAATGAATTTAGTCTTTTTATTTATTTTTTAACTAAACTTTTAGACATTTTAAAGTAAAATATTTGATAATACGAATACAGAAACACAAACAAATGAGCTCATGATATTAACATACTCCTTGATAAAGCCCTTCAATATTACGATGGACATTATTAATGATCAAGTTGAATTGTAATTTTAAGTCTGATAATTTTTGTAAAGGGTATAAGTCTGAGCAAGGAATAAATCAAGGAGCTCTCCTGAGACCCAGTTTTCTATAATCATAGAAATAACGTCATTTTTATAGATGAACGGTCTCACGTAAATTAAATTCAAACTTTGAAGAAAATCCGTGCATGGGCAGATTTGAGACCCCAGCTTTTCTTAGCCGGCAAAACTAGATTTGGTCTGTTCCTTAGAGGTTAGCACAGACGGTTTTAACGAGTCCTAATATCTATGTTTTACAGCAATAATAATAATAATGATAATAATAATTAAAACTTTATGTAAACCTCAACACCCTTTAAATGAATCAAGGTTCATCAACATTTATTTTAATGGCAGGTTCTATATGTCATTCTTAGCTAGCACACGCGTGTTCTAGTTACTTCAGGCTTACACTCAGTTATCACACTAAAATATGAGTCCGCGTAAAAAAATCATTCCGGTTTGTTCAAGTTTTTTCTATCAGTTTCGCCAAAATAATATTTATTAGAGTATTAAACATTTTCTTGCGCATGTTTGTATATATCTATTGATTAACGTTTGATTGAAAACGCCATGTATAATATCTAAGTGCAAATGTGCTACAAGTATAGCTTTTACAAAAAGCTAGGATTACGCTTAGCACATATTAAATGTGAATGTCTAGAGTTTTATCCCAGATGTTTTTTTTTTTAAGATTAACTGTCTTTGCCGATATTCTAATTGCCACTCGACAGCCAGGAAACTGCAGTAAAATGCCTGATATGTCAAAGTTGAAAATGCTATAATTTTATCAAAAGGGACTTTTTCATCTTTGAAAATGCAAATGTCCAACTTCAATATGCGTGTAACAGCTTATCAAATGGAATGCTTGAATACTGTTGGAGAAGTTAAGTGGACAACTTTCCTTCACTTAAAAGATTAACCCAAACATTTTACCATCGGCGCGGCAAGATATTTAGCTCCCCAGAGCCGAATGCTCCCAGGGAGCTTATAGGATAGGCAGTGAGAGTTTGAAGATGTGTATGTGTATTAGCCTGTACAAACATACAGCAAATATGGGCTTGCACAAATGTGACAGCACTTCTGTGCCAGACCTTTGCCCGTTTCTTTGCTTGTTTGTATTGGAGTTTAACGGCCCAGTAAACACTATTTAGGTCAATTTTGAGCCGGTCAGTTTACCTGTCCACACTTTTCCTTGACAGGCTTATACGTAAGCAGTTAACCAGTAAAGTGCACATTCTTTCGCCAGAAACCTTGAATCAACGGAAGGGAGAGAATGACCGCAGAAAAGATTTCATGATCAATCTCCACGAACCTGCGTCCTCCTGATCACCAGACAGACGCGCATCCGACTGAAGTTCCGATGCCGACTGAAGAGTCTGTACGTGTGCCTGTTTTGTGGGAAGCTTATACTTGTGACGGGCCGCTTTTTTTCTTCTGATGAAAGCTTATACTTTTTTTTTTTTTTTTTTCATATATAAATATAAAGGTCAACCTGCATTGTGGGTAACTAATGGCTGTACTTCCGTGTTTAACCCAGCGTTTATAATGTCTACGCATATGGGCCTAGCCAATAAATAAAGACAGTCAGGTTTAACGAATATGTGATGGCTGTAGATGCTGGGATTTATCACAAAGACATCACACATGTTTATCGGTGTCAAAGCTAGAACGGTTTTTATTTTGGATGGCCATATGGCCATTTTGTGGGAAAGTAACTGTCCTTATGGCCTTCCTTTGTTTAGGTTTCCATTATGGTCTGGTCGCTTAATGTTTGTATTTCTTTCCCTTTGGTGTCTTTGGTGGGTGGATTAAGTTAATTGTATCGATTCCTGATCTTTGTTTTACTTCTACTTTATAAGTTTTTCGATGATGATTCGCTTGAAATTTGAAGTCTGATTTTCTATGAACAAAATATGAGAAAAAAATACAAATGGCATCCGCTACAGATGTAACAGGCGCTTTAACATAGCACTGGAAAAAAATATTAAATTTTGAATCAGTTATCACCGCAGCCCAAATATAATGATGGTTCCAAGAACATTAGACCGGATAAGCCCGTATAGCCATAGTTGTATACGTGTATTTGTATTACACGCTTCCAAAAAAAAAGAGTTTTCTTCGATATAAGCTTGTGGCGTAAGGTAGGTTGTAAACCATTACGAAAACACGCCTATACAAATACATTGCCACCTTTATCGCCGAAAACATGAAGATTTTAAGATGAAAAAAATACGATATTTTTACTTATTTCTGCTCAAAATATAGATTGTGGGCACTCGTTAGAACCGCCTCATTGAGGCGGTTCAAACGAGTACCCACAATCTATATTTTAGAGCAGAAATAAGAAAAATAAGATTTACCCCTGCAAACCCCAGTTTTACTATATAAAAGTGGGGTTCGAGGGGGTCAAAATTATAAAGGCGTGTTTTCGTGATGTGAGTTGCGCAGGCGACAAGCGTGCTCGATAACACAGTATATTTTGGTTGCAGGATACAATATTTGCTTCTGGGTCGTGAGACATTTTTATTTCTTTACGCCATGCAATGTTATTTGCTCCAGTGTCATAATATGAGACATTTGAGATGTGTTTATATCTTTCTCTACGTGGCAAAGGCCGTTGTATGTTAAATGTCTGAAAAAAAAAACTAAAAATACTTTAACTTTAAATTACTTGAAATTGCAAGTTACAGGATCTGCAGTTATGCATTTCATCCAATTATAACGGGTTTATCTTTAATATACACGTATTTCTATTGAAAACTACGGATTTTAGTCAGGTTTTTAAACCGTACATGATTCAAGATAGAATGTCTGTTCCGAATTTAAAAAATAAATGACACTTCATAGAACTATATAAACATTTGTAAACCATATAACAGATATTCTGTAGTACTGCTTTGAAACCTTTTTATAAAGGTAATAGTATGTGTTTGTGTGTGTGAATTCGGGTTTAACGTCGCTCTCATCAATTTTTCAGTCATATCACGACGGTGTCTGGTTGCGACAGGGAGCTCAATGCTCACTTTTATGTTTCGCAGACACATTCCCAGTCACATTATCCTGACACTGGGTCGACCAGTCCTAGCTCTACCCCGTAAATCTGAGCGCCAAGCGAGGAGCAGCTAGTACCATTTTTAACGACTTTGGTATGTCACGGCCAGGGATCGAACCCGTGACCTCCCGTTCCCCGGAGCGGACACTCTACCAACTGAGCTATCGGGGCCGGTAAAAGGAAATTGTAATAAATATATGTAAATTCCTGAAATATTTGACTGAGTCTGTCATTTTAGTGCCTTTGGCGTTATGATTACTATTAGGTGTGAAACAATTATGGACATATGCAAAGCTAACCGTCCGTGAAATGAACATCCCAGTTAACCCCTCTTTATGTATGTATATGTGAATACAGATAAGTGGGGTTTACATGGGTATACAATATTTTCCTTACATACATTTGTTTATTCCCTTAAAATCTGGCTATGGCTTTGTGAGCGTTTAAGGGGAATGTGAATACGTGGCAGATTTTTTTTCTACAATTTTTCAAAGGAAGACAACTTTCGGGACTTCCTGTTCGCTTTGCTATAAGCCCGGTCCCACTGAAACGGAAGTCTACTCTTAAAGGAAAGAATTTGCTCCTCATGAGCAAATTCTTTATTTAAAGAGTTGACCCCTATTGACATGGGAGACAAAACTACTTTTGCAGGAGTTGCCTCTCCTGAAGGTCCCCTTAAATGCGAGAATATGGACAACAATAAAGTTAAATACATGTTGAAAACCCGCCCCGCCTTGGAGAAGTAAAATTGGGCTGAACGATGCTTAAACGCAGCGCTAAAACCGGCCGCACAAGAGTACTGGTAAACCGCTTAGAAGGTCTAAAGCTCCCTGGGCAAAGAAGTGCGAGCCGGCCTACCCATACAAATGCAAATAAACCCTTTTGGTTTCATTGTGCGGCATGGTTTGAGATGTCATTTCATCTCAATGTGGGTAAAAATCCCACAAAATTGAAAGCAACGTCTCTGAAATGACCCAAAAAGTGTTGACGGGGACTTGTTTTGTTCGTTTTGAGGTTTTACGTCCCCGTCAACATTGAAAGGTCATTTTTGGGACGTTGCTTCCAATTTTGTGGGACTTTTACCCGACACTGAGATGAAATGACATCTCAAGCCCTGTCGCCCAATGAAACCAATAGGGTTTATTAGCATGGACGCTCCGCGACGCACCGCGGTTCCTGGACAGGCTTAGCTCCTCTAAGCGGTTTACCAGTACTAGTGTGCGGGCCGGATTCAGCTCTGCGTGGAAGCATCATGCAGCCCATATATTTCTTCAAGCCCCAATGGGCGGGGGCGCGACGGGGACTTGAAACCTCAACTCAGAGAAAACGAGAAAAATACACAGTAAATCAAGGGAAAGTATAGACTTGATATATTTTCCGAAATATTTACCGGGAAGTCAACTTTTGTTCTCCGGAAAACTGCACCCCATCCCAACACTCCCGCCGTAAAACAGTGTGTGTGTGTGTGTGTGTGTGGGGGGGGGGGGGTCGGGGTCTACTCATACAGAAAAGAATTTGCTCCTTACGAGCGAATTCTTTTCTGTGTGAATAGATCCCCTTTTAGAAAGGGTAACGCAAGTATTTTGAAAGCAACATGTGAGTAAAAAGCTTACCTAAGACTTCAATGTATGCATCTTGATTTTCACGTTTGTAAACCTTCCATTTTCCGGTCATCTGTTCTTTAATTTCCAGTGCCATTTTTGTTAGTGTGTATTCTTCGAAGAGTCCAGGAAGGCCTTTTAAACCAAGACGGTTACATGATTTGTTGTTTTAAATGTTTTCTCATATATCTTTTACTTTCGCTTTAAGATATTGTCATTGTTTTGTGGCAGGTTTACTAAAGAAAACACATGCAAATTTACCTGCCTCAGGTTACAGATACGTATTGATAGGGTAATATGACATGTTACATGTATTGTTGCACTTTTTTTTTTATTTGAGGTTTAACAGATTTGAGGTTAAACACCCCAGTCAACACTGTATAGGTCATTTTGGAGACGTTGCTGCCAATTTTGTGGGACTTTTACCCGACATTGAGATGAAATGACATCATGACATCTCAAGCCCTGTCGCCCAATGTAACCAATAGTGTTTATAAGCATGGGCGGCCCGACTCGCACTACTTTTCCTGGGCAGGCTTAGATCCTCTAAGCGGTTTACCAATACTCGTGTGCGGTCAGTTTCATTGCTGCGTGGAAGCATCATGCAGCCCATCTATTTCTTCAAGCTCCAATGGGCGGGGGCGGTTGCAGTTTTGAAATGCCGGTCTCGGTCGCTCAGTCTAATATGCGTCCAAATGATGACTGACCTCAAAGGCGCTGGTTCGACCGCCGCACGGTTCGTCAACACTATTTCTTGCAGAGATCGAACATGAAGTCTTTTCTATGGGCTTAATATGTAATCCTGCCCAGGAAACGCGAGTTCCGCTCGATATAAGCTTTATTACGTTATTTTTTTAAACTAACATCACGTGAACAAGTCCGTGAAATGAACAACCCCTAAACTCCCACTTTATATAGAGAAAACTGGGGTTTAAAGGGTCTGCCATTTTCTCATTTCTTTTCCTAGACATAGGTTGTGGGTACTAGTTAGAACCGCCTCTATGAGGCGGTTCTAACGAGCACTCACAACCTATATTTGAAGTAAAAATAAGAAAAATATCACGGATTTGTAATCAGAAAAATAGCCATTTTGGAGGTGTGAAAAATGCATTATGTCGCATGGATGCGTTATCGTAATGATAAAAGAAGATAACTCTCTTGCGTATCGATAAGAAAAGCGCGACAATTTTCTATAAATAACCGTTACCTGGACTTCCTACAAATCGGTGAAAGCCACATGAGCCCCGCCAAGCGAATTTGTGTCTTCGAGCATTCCGTCATGACAAATTTTAACTGCGCATGCCCAGCCATTCAGAGGGGCCAGGGATATGGCTTTCTGTCTGAAGGTTCCTCTTGATTCACTGCTTGTATGAGCGAGCAGCGAAGGTTCTGGCGAGACTGCGCGGATGCGCAGGCTCGCCTGGACCTTCGTTGCTCGCATAGGCGATAAGTACCAAAATCGCTTGACGGGGCCCACATGGACTTTAGCACTGCAGACCTCCTATGCTTAGTAACTTTGGATCCATTGATAAACAATCGACCCAAAAACTGTGAAATTTACAAAAGAAAAAACTGGCTGCCAAACTGGCTGCCAAAACATGTATCGATACTGTTACAGCCTCGCGCACCCGGGCGACCCATACCTTACTAGTAGGAATGATTCCGCAAAGCAGAGAAGAGCAGAATTTGGCAGGGTACAATGTACAACCCGAACTGCGGTATATCCTTGAGACCTAAAATATGTTCAAACAAGGGTACTTCGAGACACTTATAGTTCCCAAACAGGCACATGACGTACTTGTGACGTCACATCGACGTCGGTACAGCGTCATGACATCGGCGCGTCACATCTACGTTGGAGCAATGTCGTGACGTTGCCCCCAAGTTGATTTGACGTTGTCCTAGCGACGTGTGTCTGCTGGGTCGAGACACGGGTACTTCGAGACACTGAGAGTATGAGACACGGGTATTTTGAGACACTAAGACTATGAGACACTGGTATTTCGAAACACTGAGACTATGAGACACAAGTACTTCGAGACACTGAGACTATGAGACACGGGTACTTCGAGACACTGAGACTATGAGACACAGATACTTCGAGACACAGGGACTATGAGACACTGGTACTTCGAAACATTGATACTACGAGACACAAGTACTTCGAGACACTGAGACTATGAGACACAGGTACTGCGAGACACTGAGACTATGAGACACAAGTACTTCGAGGCATTGAGAGTACAAAAATAGACACTTCAAGACACTGAGAGTATGAGACGAAGGTACTTCGAAATACAGAGAGTACGAGACAGGGGTACTTTTAGACATTGAGAGGAAACAGTAACGTCAGGTCAGAAAAAATGGTCCGAAGCTCACCTGGGCCGAAAATTCCATGCCGGCCTCGGTAGCTCAGTCTGATGCGCGTCTGACCTGTTTTGTCGTCTGCTGATTACTTTAAAAGTCTTTTTGCAAACAATGTGGACCCGGATCAGACTGCTCCTCTAGGAGTAGTCTGATCTGGGTCCAATCTGTTTGCCTGTATGCAAAAATATATTTAAGATTCAGCAGACGACATAAGCAGACGACATTTTCAGATGTATTTTTTTCTCGGCGTCTTAAGTGTTAAAGGATTATTGCGTAGTTTTTCTTTGAATCCGTAGTTTAAACTTACTGGTGTATAAAGTTAAAACCGTGATGTATGGTGCCATTGGCTTGCCATAGTTATCCCCCCAACCCCCAACCCCCCACACACACACATAACACCCCGCCCCAGCGTTATCCCGCTGAACACAACAACCCATAACTTTGCAAACAGTGTAGATCCAGATCAGATGGCATCTGATCAGGATCATGCAGGAATAAATTACACCAGGTAATCGTCAGAAATGGTTTAATTTTGCGGGGTAAGGATTAAGTACCCATTCAGTATGATGAAGGTGATGAAGGTATATGTATACTTTTCTTCCTATCTATCATGTCTGCTTACCTGTCCATCCGTTTATTTATTTATTTATTTATTTATTTATTTATTTATTTATTTATTTATTTATTTATTTATTCCCCTTCTCCTGATTCAAGTCGGGCAGTTACATTTTCTGAAGAAAGAATGTACTTTACAGGTTAACCACCTATGTATAGGCATTCCCAGGTGGTATGGTTAGATTATAAGCATCTTACATGGGTTTTATGGGTGGATGGAAAAATCCGTCCTGAGGATCACTGCCTTGCGGAGTGATGCCGAACAGTGATCCCGAGGGACGGATATTTCTATCCAACCCTCATACCCATGTAGGATTCCTTTTTTCGCAAACCGTCCCTTTCTTAGCGCGGAATTTTTAATACTGCAGTCACCGTGTTCGGTTGCCGACGTCCGCCATTTTGTGATGACACTACAGGAATGTTTAGTGACGTCACGTAACGTAAACCTTAACGACGGCGCATATGGGGTCGTACTCAACCAGTGCATTTATCAAAAACGCGAGAATATTCGATTTTGGGTTAGAACACCAGGGTTAGAACAGATTTTCTATCCCATGCTAAACCTATGGATTTCCTTGTTTGGTGTGCAAGAAACATGTGCCAGTAATGACTGATTGCTACTAATTTTTAAAGAAACACATATGGGCTACCCCCTAGGTAAAATATCCGGCTCATTATAACCTAAATAGTGTCGACTGAGCCGTAAAATGCCAAACAAACAAATTTATTTATTTATTTTAGGCTTTGGGATATAAAGAAACTCTGGATTTCAATCTTATTTGTCTAGTTAGGAGACTGAAGAGTGTCATTATTTTTTGTTTTTACACCTTCAAATGAGCCCCGTCAAGCGATTTTGGTACTTATCGCATATGCGAGCAGCGAAGGTTCAGGCGAGCCTGCGCATCCGCGCAGTCTCGCCAGAACCTTCGCTGTTCGCTCATCCAAGCAGTGAATCAAGAGGAACCTTCAGACAGAAAGCCATATCCCCGGCCCCTCTGAATGGCTGGGCATGCGCAGTTAAAATTTGCCATAACGGAATGCTCGAAGACACAAATTCGCTTGGCGGGGCTCAAATGAAGCTTGCAAAAATTAGTGTTTTTATCGTGGTTATTTTCTTTCCCTGTAGGGAAAGTAGATTTATTGAAACGAGGCACAGCATTTCCAACAATTTACGTGTGCGCCCATCGAAAAATCAGATCAGCCTGCGCATCCATATAGTCTGACCAGTGACTTCTCTTGCCGGATGAAGGAGCAATGGGCCCTTAGCTATCCTTAGAGCGCACAACGAAGACTCTGATCAGACTGCGCGGATGCGCAGGCTAATCTGAGTCTTTGTTGGGCGCAAATGTTAATTGTAGGAAACGCTGTGTCGCGGCTCATATTTCTCTTGGTGTGGCACACGTTTAACTCAGTATACCAGTATCATCCATAAACAAATCATCATGACGGCCGAAGTAAAGCAACTTTTTGAGGGAAAATGGAAAGGATACAGGGTTGAAAATCAGGAGGAATTTTTGATAGCTTCTGGTATGTTTTACGAGATAAGAAATCTTACCCATGTGACATGAGGTCGTGTTAGATGAATTTTGAACTTTTTTTAAGAAATGAAATTTATTTTTCTGCAGTTCGTGGAAGTATGAACGCAGTGGGTCGCGTGCAAAGTAAATGAACCTCGAAGGAGTTCATGTAAACTTTGCTAGCGACCCACTGCCGTTCATACTTTCATGAAAAGCAGAAAAATTAAGTTCATTTTTTATATTTACATTATTTGCCCGTCATCGCTGGGCGAAATCAAAGCACTGAGAGTGCTGATGGAGCTCAGCTTTGATAATTTGATTCAGCGTCTGAATGGTATTTTAATTCAGGCTCATATTGATCCAATGAACATAGCTGTTTGAAGCCATCTTGGCCCGAAGTTGTGTTAAGGCAACAAGACCTATATTGAAATTAACTCACGCTAAGGTGTAGACCCCGCAACAACCATCACGAAAAAACGCCTGTACAAATACATTGACAATTTTTCGGCAAAAAAAATGGAAATTTTAAGATACAAAATTGTGATATTTTCTTATCCCTGCTCAAAACATTGATGTCAGGGACTCGATTGAACCGCCTTGAAGAGGCAGTTTTATCAAGTACCCACAATCAATGTTTTTGAGCAATACAGCAACCATGCAGTTCTAGAGTTTACTTGAAGATTTCTGCTGAGCTATAGTTCGTGCAATGACTGCGGCTTGCGCAATTGTTTGGCGGCTTTAAAATTATTTTATGTAATCAGTTTTTGAAAAATTACCTTGGGGAGGTTATTTATCTTGCATTAGACATTCTCCATGGTTACGTCTTGATGATGTTTATCTCAATGTGAAAAATTATCATAATTTTCCCAGCAGTTTATAAGTTATACATCCGTAATCAGTCTTTAAAAATTGCCTCGGTGAGGCTGTTTATAAAGCTATCTGGCATTAGACAATATCATTAGCTTGATCTTGTCAATTAACATCTGCATGCAAAACATTATAAAAATATACCCGTCGGTTTGAAAGTTATACGACCGTGTCAGTGGGTGAATTGTTTTACCTTGCCGAGGCTAAAATAAAGAAATTGGGCATTCGGGAATCGCGTTGGTTAGATCTGTACATTATCTATCTGTATGCTAGCTAACAGTTGCCAAAAATGTTCCAAGTAGATTAGAAGTTACACTTCGAAATATTTTTTTCAGTTTGCCTAGGCGAGGCCGTTTGTAAAGTAATTTGGCATAAGGCAATTTTGCGGGTTATGTATTGTCAATATCAACCTGTACGCCGAAAATGATCAAAGCCGGGTTTAGATGTTATACTCCGTATTCATTTCTTATATTATTTTGCCTCGGCGAGGCCATTCATATAGTAATCTTGCATAAAACAGCCTCATGAGTTAGGTATTGTCAATATCAATCCAAATGCCAAAATGATAGGAATATTCAGAGAGGTTTGAACTTTATACTCTGTTAACATTTTTCTAAATATATATTGCATCTGTGAGGCCATTTATGAAGTGATCTTGCATACGACAGTTTCTTGGGTTAGTTATTGTCAATATCAATCCATAGGATTATTTGAAGAGGTTGAGACATTATACTCCGTTATTATTATATAAAAATAAATTGCCTCGACGAGGCCATTTATGAAATGATCTGGCATTAAGGCAATTTCTTTGGTTAGATATTGTCAATACAGCACAGTGCACGGTCTTTTACCGGAAACCAACAACTGCCCTTCTTGAATCAGCAAAAGGGATAGAATCACCGTGGAACAGATATCACGATCAATCTCCTGGAAAGAATGTTGCCGAACCCGGCATCGAACTTTGCGTCTGAGCTGATAATCTGCTTTATTTATGGTCACATGCCTAGGACGCAGACAGGTCGCTTTGTCCCCTCGCCCCACCCCCCCCCCCCCCCCCCCACACACACACACATTAACCCAGACTCTGAGTATATGTCTAGCAGCCTTTTTAGGGCAAACATAGCAGACCAAGATCAGACGCTACAACAAGTGGCGTCTCATCTGTGTCTAAACTGCACCTATCCAAACTCATTCTGAACTGTCTTATTGTAATACATTATCGACCCACACTGCGTTCTTTTAATCCATTTTAAACGAATGGAATCCTCAACACCTTATATCAGTATGGAATGAGTCCATTTTAAAATCAGGGATGTCAAGTTGAAAAAAAAATGGCTGAACCTTTTTGTAAGTATGCAGGGAAGGTCATAATGAGACTCCGCGTTCTGTTGTATCTGATTTGGGTTTGTCCTGTTTGCAAGTTGCCAGGTTTGGGATTTTATGGTATAAATGGGCTGTAAACTGGGTTATATGAACTGAACTATAAAAAGATTAGACTGCTACACAGTTCATCAATTGAAAATATTCATCTATTCCGTTTGAAACAGATGGTCTGTGAAGCAGTCTTTAAGAAGATACCGCATGGCGTAATAATCTACCATGTTAACACGGGGTACTATGTTTTCACTGGTTTTTGGGTCATATGCTGTAACACCGAAAGTAGTGCCGAAATCACTTCTCATTTCACTGGAGCTACGCTGCAACAGCTACGCTCCAAAATGCTTGTAGGGCAAACTTTTAAAGCTGAAAAACATTTATACGCTGTTTTTCTACAATGAGCGGAGCAGCGTTGACGTCATCAACGTACGTAGAGAACAATGGTTTAGAATGACGTCACTTAGAGTCACTGAAAATCATGTGATTCGATGCGTTCATGGAAGTATGAACGTAATTGTTTTCTATAGGTTTACATAAGACTTAACACTGGAAATATAAATATTTTCGTTTTAGGTTTGACTGCGTCGTCTGTCCGACGTCTACTCTTTCAAACGACATCTCCTCTGATCCTCTGAAGCAACTGGGTCGATTAGGCCGAAATTTCACCTCTAGCATCATTTGGGCTGGAGGTGTGCGTTTTTTTTTTTTTTTTTTGGTTTGTTTTGTTTTTTTGTTGTTGTTTTTTGCTGTGTTGTTGTTGTTGTTGATGTTGCTGTTGTTGTTGTTGTTGTTGTTGTTGTTTTACACTTTCAAGCTATTTTGTCAAACTTTCATAGAAATGTTCCTGAAACAATGTTCTATCTGCCATATGATTTTAGACCTTTTGTTGCCACAGATGGCCAGTTGTCATTTGTCTCTGTTGTCTTGCAACAACACATTCAAACCGGCCCCGATAGCTCAGTTGGTAGAGTGTCCGCTCCGGGGAACGGGAGGTCACGGGTTCGATACCGGGCCGCGACAAACCAAAGTCGTTAAAAAAGGTACTAGCTGCTCCTCGCTTGGCACTCAGATTTACGGGGTAGAGCTATAGGACTGGTCGACCCAGTGTCAGGATAATGTGACTGGGTGTGGTATCATGTAATGTGTCTGGGACATGATACTTCAGTGAGGCAGCACTATAAAAGTGAGCATTGAGCCCCCTGTCGCAACCAGACACCGTCGTGATATGACTGAAAAAAATGTTGAAAGCGACGTTAAACCCGAATTCACACACACACACACACACACACACACACACACACACACACACACACACACACACACACACACACACACACACACACACAACACATTCAAGCGATATCGGACCTTCCATCACGTGAACAAGTGCGTGAAATAAAGACCCCCTAAACCCCACTTTAAATAGAGAAAACTGGGGTTTATGGGGTGTTACATTATCTTTCTTATTTCTGCTCCAAGACATAGTTGTGGGTACTCGTTAGAACCTCCTCAATGAGGCAGTTCTAACGAGCACCCACAACCTATGTTTGCAGTATTTGTAAGAAAGATATCACAGATTTTCATCAGAAAAGTAGCCATTTTGGAGATGTGGAAAAAATGCACTAGGACGTACGAGTGTGTTATCGCAATGATTGTACACGGACTAATTAACGATATCTTATCCCAGCCTAGAAGAGCATAACCATGTGAAGTAATGGTTCATGGTTCTGAACTTTGGTCCGTTCTGATCCATGATGATTTTATACTGTATCCTAATGCACCTGCGTATGTAATGCGACGTCTGATTGGATAACGTCAAAAGTTTGCGACATATATTCTGTAACCCGACCACATCACGTAACGTCGCTTTTCATTGGCTGGTATTTAGTTTAACGCAGCTCACAGCGCTTGCCGTTTTGTGCAGAATAGTACAGTTTTAAACAAACCAAACGGAATAATTGTGTTAGAAAGGGTATAACTGTATTGCAAGTTTGTCATTAGGGGAGGTACATGTAAATCGTCGGTTTTTCGGTCGCAAATTCCGTTTTACGGCTCCGCTAACGCGTCCCCGTAAAACGAAGTTTCTGCCCGTAAAACCGACGATTTACTTCCCCAAATGACAATTTTGAATACAGTTATCCCCTAATTTATCATATGACCTAGCGTCTGAGAGTGTAATAACGCCATGTAATAGATCGAGAACCCACTAGTTGGTCCCGTTACGTTACATGTACGGCGTCATTAACGACGGCATATTTAAAATTTTCGTTTAAAATCGTGAATAAATTGTGTTTTAAATGCCATATGATAAACAGAATCTTGCATTCCTGTCCATGTATAATTGAATTTATTTAACTCATAAAATGCTCGGTGAAGACTCGCATTAGGAAAAGGGATAAAATGCTCGGTGAAACCCCGCTTTTTATCCATTTTCCTCACCTCGTTTAATAAATAAAATAATACATGAACGCTCATGTAAGATTCTCTATAAAAATGTCTCGTGAGCTTTGAACAAATGAGACCAGAATTGCATTACAATAACACACCGGCCTCCGCCCATAGGGGCTTGAAAAAATATATGGGCTGCATAATGCTTCCACGCAGAGCTGAAACCAACCCGCACACGAGTACTGGTAAACAACTTTGAGAATCTAAGTCTGCCCAGGCAAAGCAATGAGAGTCCAACCGTCCATGCTTATAAACCCTATTGCTTTCATAGGGCGGCCGGGCTTGAGATGTTATTTCATCTCATTGTCAGGTTAAAGTCCCACAAAATTGGAAGCAATGTCTCCAGAATGACATTAACAGTGTTGACGGGGACGTTAAACCTGAAATAATAATACAAAAAAAGTAACACACATTACATAACAAAGTGCATTTTTTTTACATCTCAAAACTGACCGGCCCCGATAGCTCAGTTGGTAGAGTGTCCGCTCCGGGGAATGGGAGGTCACGGGTTCGATCCCGGGCCGCGACATACCAAAGTCGTTAACAATGGTACTAGCTGTTGCTCGCTTGGCACTCAGATTTACTGGGTAGAGCTATATGACTGGTCGACCCAGTGTCAGGATAATGTGACTTGGTGTGGTATCATGTAATGTGTCTGGGACATGATACTTCAGTGAGGCAGCACTATAAAAGTGAGCATTGAGCTCCCTGTCGCAACCGGACACCGTCGTGATATGACTGAAAAATTGTTGAAATCGACGTTAAACCCGAATTCACACCCACACACACAGACACACACATCTCAAAACTGGCAAATCCGTGATATTTTTGTTATTTATACTGCAAACATAGGTTTGCCAGCCTCGATAGCGCAGTGGTTAGCGCGTTCGACTCATGATCGAGAGGTTGTGCGTTCGAATCCGGCCACCGGTATCGAGGTGTGTCCTTGGGCAAGACACGTAATGACACTGCCCCACTCCACCCAGGTGTAAATGGGTAGCAGTTGTGTAAAAGCCACTGCCTCTCTCTCGCGCGCGCGTGAAAACACCCGGAATGAGTGTTCGAGAGCGATTCAATAAGCTTGAAGCTTTCATCGCAATCGAACTAAAATAAATTAGTATCAACTAAACATAGGTTGTGGGTGCTCGTTAGAACCGCCTCATTGATGCGGTTCTAACGAGTATCCGCAACTTATGTCTTTGAGCAGAAATAAGAAAAAAAATGTTTACCACTGTAAACCCCAGTTTTCTCTATATAAGGTTGGGTTTAGGGGGTGTTCAGTTTACGGACTTGTTCATGTGATGTGCGTTTATTTTCGCTATTCAGGACTGGAGTTGTTCGAGAGATTTATGGCTAGGTCAGTAAAACATCCTGTCTTTGAGCTCACGGTAAATGGGGACGACATCACAACAAAAGTGACACTTGGCGGAATATTGTCGACTTCAATTACATTCCATCTGGACGAATGGTATGAACACAGCGTGCTTATGGACCATCTTAAGGTAAAGCTCTCTCTCTCTGTGTGTGTGTGTGTGTGTGTGTGTGTGTGTGTGTGTGTGTGTGTGTGTGTGTGTGTGTGTGTGTGTGTGTGTGTGTGTGTGTGTGTGTGTGTGTGTGTTGTTGTTGCTGTTGTTGTATTATGGTTGTTGTTGTTTCTGTTGTTGTGGCTGTGTTTTACGGCTCTTTCAAGATTATGTATACATGGAAATTTCGAGACCTAATTATCCCCCTTGTTTACTTAGGTATAGTTATTTCAGGCGCTGTAACGTAAAAAAGTGGACCGTGAAAAAATGCGACATTTCCGCCACTGCGCATGCGCGTTGCTAAATGGGCGTTAACCGATTGTTTTAGGCGGGTCTTACACGATAAACAAATCAATAGTAACATTTTCAATCCTCCTTGAATGAACTATTGCCCAGCCTGCCAAAAACAGAGGACCAACGTCGGGTCGACAGCGATATGACGTATCAACGTCGTTTCGCTCTCAGTCCCATATTGGCCGGCTATTGCGTAAAAGCTGGGAAGTATACGATATACCATGCAATGAAAGTTTCACCTCTGTGACTGTTACTGACATTTTGCTCTTGAACAGCAGTTGTCAATTTCTGGCGTAAGAATGTGCAGTGTGCTGGTTAACTACTAACGTAAAAAAGCCTGTCAAGAAAAAGTGTGGATAGGTAAACTGACCGGCTCAAAATGACCTGAATGGTGTATACTGGGCCGTTAAACTCCACTACAAACAAAGAAAAAAAATGTTTGTTTTTTTTACTATTGTTAAATCTCTACCTCTCCCTCTGTTTAGTTTAGTTTTACATTCTCTGAGTATTTCTCTAATCCATCTTGGAGAGGAATTATGATTTTGTTACCTCGAAAATTGTGTACAGATGCCAAAAAAAAGTATTGATGCATTTTAAAAGTAACATTAACAATGAGAGGATTCTGCATATGCTGAAGTATAACGAAACATCCTCACCCTGAGATATGTAGACGAGCTATTGATCAGTACACATGAGAAACCCTAAATTTGCAGCCTGCGTGGAAAAGGAGATAGACGCGTAAAAAGTAGATAAGGCATCAATCCGTGAAAAAAGTGAACATGCGTGAAAAATGTTGACATAAAGAAATGCAAAATAAAGGAATGAAAAAAGGTGGATGTGCGTGAAAAGGGTTGAAAAGGTACCAGTCCGTGAAAGCAGAAGATGTGCGTGAAAAGGATAATCCCGAAGAAAAATGTACACTGACGTGTAAGAAAAAGAGATAAGGCACCAATCCGCGATAAAGGTGGACATCCGTGAAAAAAGTGGACATAAAGAAATGAAAAAAAGGAATGAAAAAAGAAGATGTGCGTGAAAAGTGTTGAAAAGGTACCTGTCCGTGAAAGAAGAAGATGTGCGTGATAAGGATACTCACGAAGAAAAATGTACACTGACGGGAAAGAAAAAGAGATAAGGCACCAATCCGCGATAAAAGTGGACATCCGTGAAAAAAGTGGACATAAAGAAATAAAAAAAGGAATGAAAAAAGAAGATGTGCGTGAAAAGTGTTGAAAAGGTACCTGTCCGTGAAAGAAGAAGATGTGCGTGATAAGGACACTCACGAAGAAAAATGTACACTGACGTGAAAGAAAAATAGATAAGGCACCAATCCGTGAAAAAAAGTGGACATCCGTGAAAAGAGTGGACATAAAGAAAAAAGATGAAAAGGAATGAAAAAAGAAGATGTGCGTGCAAAGGGTTGAAAAGGTACCTGTCCGTGAAAGAAGATGTACGTGAAAAAGATAATCGCGAAGAAAAATGTATACTGACGTGAAAGAAAAATAGATAAGGCAACAATCCGTGAAAAAAGTGGACATCCGTGAAAAAAGTGGACATAAAGAAATGCAAAATAAAGGAATGAAAAAAGAAGATGTGCCTGAAAAGGGTTGGAAAGGTACAAGTCCGAGAAAGAAGAAGGTGCGCGTGATAAGGATAATCACGAAGAAAATGTAGACTGACGTGAAAGAAAAACAGATAAGGCAACAAACCGTGAAATAAGTGGACATGCGTGAAAAAAGTGGACATAAAGAAATGCAAAATATAGGAATGAAAAAAGAAGATGTGCGTGAAAAGCGTTGAAAAGGTACCAGTCCGAGAAAGAAGGAGAGGCGCGTGAAAAGGATAATCCCGAAGAAAAATGTACACTGACGTGAAAGAAAAGCAGAAAAGGCACCAATCCGTGAAAAAAGTCGACATGCGTGAAAAAAGTGGACATGCGTAAAAAAAATGGACATAAAGAAATAAAAAGAAAAGGAATGTAAAAAGAAGATGTGCGTGAAAAGGGTTGAAAAGGTACCAGTCCGCGAAAGAAGAAGATGTGCGTGAAAAGGATAATCACGAAGATAAATGTACACTGACGTGAAAGAAAAATAGATAAGGCAATAATCCATGAAAAAAGTGGACATCCGTGAAAAAAGTGGACATAAAGAAATTCAATGAAAAGGAATGAAAAAGAAGATGTGCGTGAAAAGGGTTGAAAAGGTACCTGTCCGTGAAAGAAGAAGATGTGCGTGGTAAGGATAATCAGTAATTAATCACGAAGAAAAATGTACAACGACGTGAATGAAAAATAGATAAGGCAACAATCCGTGAAAAAAGTGGACATCCGTGAAAAAAAGGACATAAAGAAATACAAAGGAAAGGAATGAAAAAAGAAAAGGTGTGTAAAAAGGGTTGAAAAGGTACCTGTCCGTGAAAGCAGAAGATGTGCGTGAAAAGGATAATCAAGAAGAAAAATGTACACTGACGTGAAAGTAAAAACAGATAAGGCAACAATCCGTTAAAAAAGTGAACATGCGTGAAAAAAGTGGACATAAAGAAATGCAAAATAAAGGAATGAAAAAAGATGGATGTGCGTGAAAAGGGTTGAAAAGGTACCAGTCCGTAAAAGCAGAAGATGTGTGTGAAAAGGAAAATCCCGAAGAAAAATGTACACTGACGTGAACAAAAAAATAGATAAGGTACCAATCCGTGAAAAAAGTGGACATCCTTGAAAAAAGTGGACATAAAGAAATACAAAGAAAAGGAATGAAAAAAGAAGATGTGCGTGAAAAGGGTTGAAGAGGTACCTTTCTGTGAAAGGCAAAAATGTGCGTGATAAGGATAATCACGAAGAAAAATGTACACTGACGTAAAAGATAAATAGGTAAGGCAACAATCAGTGAAAAAAGTGGACATCCGTGAAAAAAAGTGGACATAAAGAAATGCAAAATAAAGGAATGAAAAAAGGAAAGGAATAAAAAAAGAAGATGTGCGTGAAAAGGGTTGAAAAGATACCAGTCCGTGAAAGCAGAAGATGTGCGTGAAAAGGATAATCACGAAGAAAAATGTACACTGAGGTGAAAGAAAAACAGATAAGGTAACAATCCGTGAAAAAAGTGGACATTCGTGAAAAAAGTGAACATAAAGAAATGCAAAATAAAGGAATGAAAAAAGATGGGTGTGCGTGAAAAGGGTTGAAAAGGTACCAGTCCGTGAAAGCAGAAGATGTGCGTGAAAAGGAAAAGGACAATCCAGAAGAAAAATGTACACTGACGTGAAACGCCCCCGCCCATAGGGGCTTGAAGAAATATATGGGCTGCATGATGCTTCCACGCAGAGCTGAATCAAGCCCGCACACTAGTACTGGTAATCCGCTTAGAGGATCTAAGCCTGTCCAGGAACCGCGGTGCGAGGCGGACCGTCCATGCTAATAAACCCTATTTATTTCATTTGGCGACAGGGCTTGAGGAGTCATTTCATCTCAGTGTCGGGTAAAAGTCCCACAAAATTGGAAGCAACGTCTCCAAAATGACCTTTGCAGTGTTGATGGGGACGTTAAACCTTAAATCAAACAAACAAACAAACACTGACGTGAAAGAAAAATAGATAAGGCACCAATCCATGAATAAAGTGGACAGCTGTGAAAAAAGTGGACATAAAGAAATACAAAGAAAAGGAATGAAAAAAGAAGATGTGCGTGAACAAGGATGAAAAGGTACCTGTCCGTGAAAGAAGAAGATGTGCGTGAAAAGGATAATCACATAGAAAAATGTACACTGACGTGAAAGTAAAACAATTTCAGGAAACAATCCGTGAAAAAAGTGGACATGCGTGAAAAAGTGGACATAAAGAAATGCAAAAAAGGAATGAAAAAAGATGGATGTGCGTGAAAAGGGTTGAAAAGGTACCAGTCCGTTAAAGCAGAAGATGTGCGTGAAAATGATAATCCCCAAAAAAATGTACACTGACGTGAAAGAAAAAAATAGATAAGTCACCAATCCGTGAAAGAAGTGGACATCCGTGAAAAAAGTGGGCATAAAGAAATACAAAGAAAAGGAATGAAAAAAGAATATGTGCGTGAAAAGGGTTGAAAAGGTACCTGTCCGTGAAAGAAGATGTGCGTGATAAGGATAATGACGAAAAAATATGTACACTGACGTGAAAGAAAAATTGTTAAGGCAATATCCGTGAAAAAAGTGGACATCCGTGAAAAATGTGGACATAAAGAAATACAAAGAAAAGGAATGAAGAAAAAAGATGTGCGTGAAAAGGGTTGAAAAGGTACCTGTCCGTGAAAGAAGAAGATGTGCCTGATAAGGATAATCACGTAGAAATTTGTACACTGACGTGACAGAAAAATTAATAAGGCCACAATCCGTGAAAAAAGTGGACATCCGTGAAAAAAGTGGACATAAAAAATACAAAGAAAAGCAGTGAGTTTTAGTTTTACGTCCCACCAACAGCTAAGGTCATACGGAGACGGGACCTCGGTTTAAAGACTCATTCGAAAGTCTGGAGAAGCCCGGAATCGATCCTGCGATCCCTGGTTTACAAGGAGAGTAGCGTAACCACTGCACCACGGAGCCTTCTACAAAGAAAAGGAATGAAAAAAAAAAGAAGATGTGCGTGAAAAGGGTTGAAAAGGTACCAGTCCGTGAAAGCAGAAGATGTGCGTGAAAAGGATAATCACGAAGAAAAATGTACACTGACGTGAAAAAAAAAAACAACAGATAAAGCAACAATCCGTGAAAAAAGTGGACATCCGTGAAAAAAGTGGACATAAAGAAATACAAAGGAAAGGAATGAAAAAAAAGGTGCGTGAAAAAGGGTTTTTGTTTGTTTGTATTGGAGTTTTACGGCCCAGTCAACACTATTTTGGTCATTTTTGAGCCGATCAGTTTACCTATCAACACTTTCCTGGGCAGGCTTATACGTAAGTGGTTAACCAGTACAGTGCACATTCTTTTCGCCAGAAACTGACAACTGCCATTCTTGAATCAGCGGAAGGTAGAGAATGACCGTAGAAAAGATTTTCATGATCAATCTCCACGAAAGAATGTTGCCGACCCCGGCGGGAGTCGAACCCGCGTCCTCCTGATCACCAGTCAGACGCGAAAAAGGGTTGAAAAGGTACCTGTCGGTGAAAGCAGAAGATGTGCGTGAAAAGGATAATAACGAAGAAAAATGTACACTGACGTGAAAGAAAAAGAGATAAGGCAACAATCCGTGAAAAAAGTGGACATGCGTGAAAATGTGGACTTAAAGAAATGCAAAATAAAGGAATGAAAAAAGGCAATAATCCGTGAAAAAAGTGGACATCCGTGAAAAAAGTGGACATAAAAAAATACAAAGAAAAGCAGTGAGTTTTACTTTTACGTCCCACCAACAGCTAAGGTCATACGGAGACGGGACCTCGGTTTAAAGACTCATTCGAAAGTCTGGAGAAGCCCGGAATCGATCCTGCGATCCCTGGTTTACAAAGCGAGTAGCGTAACCACTGCACCACGGAGCCTTCTACAAAGAAAAGGAATGAAAAAAAAGAAGATGTGTGTGAAAAGGGTTGAAAAAGTACCAGTCCGTGAAAGCAGAAGAGGTGCGTGAAAAGGATAATCCCAAAGAAAAATGTACACTGACGTGAAAGAAAATAGATAAGGCACCAATCCGTGAAATAAGTGGACATCCGTGAAAAAAGTGGACATAAAGAAATATAAAGAAAAGGAATGAAAAAAAGAAGATGTGCGTGAAAAGGGTTGAAGAGGTACCTTTCCGTGAAAGAAGAAAATGTGCGTGTTAAGGAAAATCACGAAGAAAAATGTACACTGACGTGAAAGATAAAAAGATAAGGCAGCAATCCGTGAAAAAAGTGGACATCCGTGAAAAAAGTGGACATAAAGAAATGCAAAATAAAGGAATGAAAAAAGAAGATGTGCGTTGTTAAGCATAAGAATTTATTTTTCTGATTCCCACTTTCACCCCAGTGTTGACCTAATAGTGCTATAAATATCTTGTTAATCTTCTTATAAAAATTCTAGAAAACTGAGTCACAGATTAATTTCATTTTTGTAAACAACATGTTTACAAGGAAAAGTACTTCAGAACCTTCCAGAAAGTTCTGGGTTGCATTATTTTTTAGAAAATTACCTCATCTTATTCCACAGCCCTCTGGAATGTTCTAGAAAAATCTTAGGGTCTATAAAAGAGCTTGATTTTTCTCATTGAGTCAGACTTTGTAGTTTGATGTTTGGGCTTATAAGGAAAGTTATTTCTAAATTCTGTGTTGGATTGTTAAAGGATATTACTTTTCATTTTGGACTGTGAATTCTGTGGGATCAAGGAAAATAGATTCATTCAGGATATTTCATAACAGAGCTAAGTACATTTAATTTTCTTACTTCTACAGGTTAAAGTTAACTTGTAAATAAATTTTGTTAAATTTTTCCAAAAGGCTTGTTTGCTTTTTCTTTCTGCTACGCCTGGCTCGTAACAGAAATTAGGGGCTCGTCCGGGATAAAACCATTTTAAGCATTTTAAAACCGACATTTCATGTGACGCAGGTAAATGTCATTTCTTATCAAATAGACTTTGCAATTTTATTCACAGGATTGGTATTTCCCTATAGGCATATAGGGGATTGTCATTTCATGTGAACTGTCATTTCAGGTGAAATAGTTCTTGTCATTTCATGTGAAATTCTTGTTGGGCTTGTCATTTCGAAAAAAAAAAACTTTGTAAAATTAACCCAATCTTTCTTACCATAATTACCTTATAAAACATACAAAAAGCAAACATGTCGTTTGATTTGAGAAGCTTTTTGGCTCAGCCTACTCAGGAGTTGTTTAATCTGGCCAAAAGGACAGATTTGTTAGATATTGCTTCCCATTATGGGGTCACTGCTGTCAAAACAAGCATGAAAAAACATGAAATAAAGAATGTTTTGGTACAGTTTTTTGTTGATGAAGAACTTTTTGATCCATCTGCTTTGTCTCTCAACATGGTTTCACATACTGAATTACAAATGAGACAAATTGAAATAGGAAGACAAATTGAATTAGAAAAGTTAAGATTAGAAATGGAAGAAAGAGAGAAGGAAAAACAAAGAGAAATGCAGAGACAAATGCAGATGGAAAAATTAGAAATGGAGGGGGAAAAAAAGAGAAATGGAGGAACGCCTTCAGAAAGAAAAATTTGAAAAAGAAGAGCGGCTTGAAATAGAAAGAGAAAAATGGCATTTTCAGTTAAAGATGAAGGAACTGGAACTCCAGGGTCAAGATAGGGTGAAACCTACCCCTGTTTTTGACTCTGGTAGTTACTTTGATGCCACAAAGCACATCAGATTAGTTCCGCCATTTCAGGAAAAAGAGGTAGATAAGTATTTTTTTTGCATTTTGAAAAAGTTGCAGAAAATTTAAAATGGCCAAAAGAGCATTGGACCTTACTTTTGCAAAGCGTTGTTGTCGGAAAGGCTCGAGACATTTATACTTAGCTGACTGTCGAGCAAAGCTCAGACTATGATCTGGTTAAGGAGCTTATTCTTAAGGCATATGAGTTGGTCCCTGAGGCTTACAGGCAGAAATTTAGGAATTGTAAAAAAGAAATTTCCCAGACCCATGTAGAATTTGCTCGAACCAAAGAACAGTTATTTGATAGGTGGTGTTCTTCTAAAAAAGTAGGCTCTAATCATGACAAACTTAGGCAGCTTGTCCTTGTTGAAGAGTTCAAACGGTGCATAAATTCAGACATTAAATCTTTTCTCGATGAGAGACAGGTTGAAACTTTGGAGGAAGCTTCTCGTTTGGCAGATGATTATGCTTTGACTCATAAAGTCTCATTTGTGAACAGACCTTATCCTCGAAAACCTTACAATCCACAAACAGGTCCAAGATTCTATCCAAGTAATCCTTCTTGTAGTTATAGCCATACATCTAGTACTATGCCCAAACTTTCTGGTGAAAATAAAAGCCAGAATCTTTCCAAACCTTCTGGTGAAAACAGAAGCCAGAATTTTTCCAAACCTTCTGGTGAAAACAAAGACCAGAATCCCTTATCTCAATCTCAAGTAGTTTGTTATTATTGTACAAATACAGGTCATTTGATCTATGAGTGTTTAAAATTAAAGCGAAGAAAAGAAAAAGAAAGACAAGAGGAACTTAAGCCTACAGGCTTGACTTCTATAAGGCCAAAACCACAGTCTTGTGTAAGGGAGGAAACTCTTTCTGATATCAAATTATCTGAGACTGATTCAGTTATGGAGACTTATGAACCATTCTTATCAGATGGTTTTGTGTTACTAAATGGTGACAGTTATGCCCATCCTACCCCTATTAAAATCTTACGAGATACTGGAGCTTCTCAATCTCTTAT
Organism: Lucinisca nassula; assembly: GCA_963580285.1. NCBI lineage: Eukaryota > Metazoa > Mollusca > Bivalvia > Lucinida > Lucinidae > Lucinisca > Lucinisca nassula. The sequence goes on from OY757011.1 coordinate 97,549,108, forward strand.
TCTAGCAGTTACTCTGCCTTTGTCTGAGAAGACTTCTTTGGGCCAAAGTGTCCTTATCAGGGTGTGGAATGTGGATTTGTTAATGTTCCGCTTCATAACGTTTATTTGTCATCAGACTTGGTATCCGGTTCAGTGGCTGTTGGTATTAGACCTTCTTTACCTTTTAAAGGTGTTCATTTGTTGCTAGGCAATGACTTAGCTGGAGATAAGGTTGTGGTAAACCCACTTTTGACTACTAATCCTTGCATAGACCAACCGCCTGATCCCATTGAGCAGGAAATTCCTGATCTTTATCCGTCTTGTGCAGTCACAAGGGCTATGGCACGTAAGGCCAAGCAAACTGATGGGAAACAGGATTTCGATTTTACTGATACCTTTTTGGGTCAGTCTTTTAATGACGAGATAACAAGGTCTCTGTCTTCAAGCCTGTCTAATCAGTAGGCAGATTTTCATGAGAATAAGTCATCTTTAGATCTAGGACATGACAAAATGTCCGGGTCTCAACTAGCTATAGAACAGCACAAGGATCCTGAAATTTCGCCTTTGTTTGAAAGGGCTTTAGATGAGCAGGAATTATCTCAGGTCCCAGTCTGTTATTATGTCAAAAATGGCATTCTTATGAGAAAATGGCGTCCACCAGACGTCTCAGAAGAAGACGAGTGGACTGTCAACCATCAGATACTGGTTCCACGGGTTTACCGTCCCGAAATATTAAACTTGGGGCATGAAACCCCCATGTCAGGACATTTAGGTGTAAATAAAACCTATCACAAGATTCTTAATCATTTTTACTGGCCTGGGTTAAAATCAGATGTTTCCCAGCATTGTAGGTCCTGCCATACATGCCAAATGGTAGGAAAACCCAATCAGACTATACCTAAGGCTCACTTGCAGCCTATACCTGCTTTTGATAAACCTTTCAGTCGAATAATTATAGACTGTGTGGGTCCCTTGTCCAGAACTAAGTCTGGCTGTGAATATCTTTTGACTATTATGTGTGCTTCCACACGTTTTCCTGAAGCCATTCCCTTAAGAAATATCAAAACTAAGACAATTGTCAAGGCCTTAGTGAAGTTCTTCACATTTGTTGGGCTCCCTAAATCTATTCAGTCAGACCAAGGCTCAAATTTTATGTCTGGAATATTTCAACAAGTAATGCATGAACTTGGCATTGTACAGTTTAAGTCATCGGCCTATCATCCTGAAAGTCAAGGCGCCCTTGAAAGATTCCAGCAAACATTGAAAAACATGATAAGATCATATTGCTTTGACACAGAGAAGGATTGGGATGAAGGCATCCATCTGCTTTTATTTGCTGCTAGAGAATCTGTGCAAGAATCTCTTGGCTTCAGTCCATTTGAATTAGTATTTGGCCATACTGTTCGTGGTCCTTTGAAACTTCTCAAAGAGAAATTTCTCTCCAATAATGACACCTCCCTAAATTTACTTCAGTATGTGTCTGATTTCAACACTAGACTTTCAAAAGCTTGTGAGGCTGCTCGGACCAATCTTCAGTCAGCACAAAGGAAAATGAAACAGCTATATGACATAGGGACAAAAGAAAGGAATTTTAAACCAGGTGATAAGGTACTAGCTCTTTTGCCCATTCCAGGAAAATCTTTGCAAGCCAGGTATTATGGTCCATACACTGTAGACAAAAAGATCAGTGACGTAAATTACATAATAAACACTCCTGGGAGGCGCAAGCTAAAGCAGCTATGTCATATTAACATGCTTAAGGCATACATAGAAAGGGACAATACGTCTTTAACATCAGTCAATCTAGTTAGCTCTGTTCCACTTAATTCAAGTGACAATGGCTGTGATGATATTAATTCAGTGAAGTCGGATCCCACATCATCAAAACTTCAGAATTCTGACATTCTACGGAATCTTGACCAGAAACTGTCACATCTAGAGCCAAATCAGCGGAATGAACTGAAACAGCTGATTTTTTTAATATGAACACTTATTTCCTGACATTCCAACACGGACAGACAAAATATTTCACGATGTGGACATAAATAGTTCTAAACCTGTAAAACAACACCCATACAGGATGAATCCTGTGAAACAAAAATATCTTAAAGAAACAATTCAGTATCTATTAGACAATGACTTTATTGAACCAAGCCAAAGTGAGTGGAGTTTGCCTTTTATTCTTGTACCAAAACCTGATGGGACATATCGTATGTGTACAGATTTTAGGAAAGTTAATTCCTTAAGTAAAACAGATAGCTTTCCTATTCCAAGAATGGATGACTGCATTGATAACATCGGGAATGCCAAATACATAACGAAATTCGACCTTCTGAAAGGATTTTGGCAAATTCCACTTACAGATAGAGCAAAGGAGGTTTTGGCATTCACAACACCAGACGGATTATTTAACTATAAAGCCATGCCATTTGAAACGAAAAACTCTCCAGCAACATTTCAGCGCTTAATAAACATGGTAATTGCGGGGCTGGAGGCTGCAGTGCTTATAACGATGATGCTTTTATATACAACGACCAGTGGAATCAACATCTTGGGACAATTCGAGCATTCTTTGATAGACTGAGTGATGCCAAATTGACAATCAATATTGCTAAAAGTGAATTCTGCCATGCAAGTTTGACATTTCTAGGTCATGTTGTAATTCAAGGTCATGTGAAGCCCATTGATGCTAAAGTTGAGGCTATCTCAAATTTTCCCGTACCCAGGTGCAAAAGACAGCTGATGCGATTTCTTGGTATGGCTGGTTATTACAGAAAGTTCTGTAATAATTTCTCTGTCATTGCTGAGCCTTTGACAAATTTGCTCAGCAAAAGAACAAAATTCCATTGGAATGCAATATGCCAAAATGCTTTTGATAAGCTTAAAGCCATACTCAAGAGTGAACCAGTTCTCTTAGCACCAAACTTTGAAAAGGAGTTTAAGCTAGCTGTAGATGCTAGTGCCGTAGGTGCAGGTAGTGTTTTGTTGCAGGAAGATGGAAATGGTGTATCATCCAGTTTGCTACTTTTCCAAAAAGTTTAATAAGCATCAGAGAAATTACTCTTCCATAGAGAAAGAGTGCTTGTCTCTGATTCTTGCTCTGCAACATTTCGAAGTTTATCTTACCCCTACTACTGCACCGATTGTTGTTTTCAGTGATCACAATCCACTGACTTTCATACATAAAATGAAAAACAAAAATCAGCGGTTGCTCAGGTGGAGTCTTATGCTACAAGAGTATAATTTAGACATAAGACATATCAGATGGAGAGATAACATTATCCCTGATGCCCTTTCAAGAGTTTGAGCAGTGTCAGGAGTTGTGTTTTTCTTTCCTACTAAAGTGGATCGTAGATACATGTAATTTTATATGCTATGCTCAATATTTTATTATTCTTAAAGCAAAAGAAAGCTTTATTACATAATTTTTTCTTTTCCTCGAAGAGGGGGAGTGTTATGCATAAGAATTTATTTTTCTGATTCCCACTTTCACCCCAGTGTTGACCTAATAGTGCTATAAATATCTTGTTAATCTTCTTATAGAAGATTCTAGAAAACTGAGTCACAGATTAATTTCATTTTTGTAAACAACATGTTTACAAGGAAAAGTACTTCAGAACCTTCCAGAAAATTCTGGGTTGCATTATTTTTAGAGAATTACCTCATCTTATTCCACAGCCCTCTGGAATGTTCTAGAGAAATCTTAGGGTCTATAAAAGAGCTTGATTTTTCTCATTGAGTCAGACTTTGTAGTTTGATGTTTGGGCTTATAAGGAAAGTTATTTCTAAATTCTGTGTTGGATTGTTAGAGGATATTACTTTTCATTTTGGACTGTGAATTCAGTGGGATCAAGGAAAATAGATTCATTCAGGATATTTCATAACAGAGCTAAGTACATTTAATTTTCTTACTTCTACAGGTTAAAGTTAACTTGTAAATAAATTTTGTTAAATTTTTCCAAAAGGCTTGTTTGCTTTTTCTTTCTGCTACGCCTGGCTCGTAACAGCGTGAAAAGGGTTGAAAAGGTACCAGTCTGAGAAAGAAGAAGATGCGCGTGATAAGGATAATCACGAAGAAAAATGTTCACTGACCTGAAAGAAAAATAGATAAGGCAAAAATCCGTGCAAAAATCGGACATCCGTGAAAAAAGTGGACATAAAGAAATACAAAGAAAAGGAGTGAGTGGCTTTAATTTTACGTTCCACAAACAGCTAAGGTCATACGGAGTCGGGACCTCGGTTTGAAGACTCATCCGAAAGGCTGGAGAAGCCCGGGGTCGATCCTGCGATCCCTGGTTTACAAGGAGAGTAGCGTAACCAATGCACCACGGAGGCTTCTACAAAGAAAAGGAATGAAAAAAAAGATGTGCGTGAAAAGGGTTGAAAAGGTTCCAGTCCGTCAAAGCAGAAGATGTGCGTGAAAAGGACAATCCAGAAGAAAAATGTACACTGACGTGAAAGAAAAATAGATAAGGCACCAATCCGTGAAAAAAGTGGACAGCCGTGAAAAAAAGTGGACATAAAGAAATACAAAGAAAAGGAATGAAAAAAGAAGATGTGCATGAAAAGGGTTGAAAAGGTACCTGTCCGCGAAAGAAGAGGATGTGCGTGATAAGGATAATCACGAAGAAAAATGTACACTGACACGAAAGAAAAATAGATAAGACAACAATCCGTGAAAAAAGTGGACATCCGTGAAAAAAGTGGACATAAAGAAATGCAAAATAAAGGAATGGAAAAGGAAGATGTGCGTGATAATGGTTGAAAAGCTACCAGTGCGAGAAAGAAGAGGGTGCGTGTGATAAGGATAATCACGAAGAAAAATTTACACTGACGTGAAAGAAAAATAGATAAGGCAACAATCCGTGCAAAAAGTGGACATCCGTGAAAAAAGTGGACATAAACAAATACAAAGAAAAGGGGTGGGCGAGTTTTAGTTTTACGTCCCACCAACAGCTAAGGTCATATGGAGACGGGACCTCGGTTTAAAGACTCTTCCGAAAGGCTGGAGAAGCCCGGGATCGATCCTGCGATCCCTGGTTTACAAGGCGAGTAGCGTAATCACTGAACCATGGAGGCTTCAGCAAAGAAAAGGAATGAAAAAGAGAAGATGTGCGTGAAAAGGGTTGAAAAGGTACCAGTCCGCCATGCCCTGTTATGGTGAAAACCTTAAAAAATCTTCAACTTCGGAATCACTTGACTGATTGTCTTGAAACTTGGTTTATAGCATCAGGTGATTGAGTACTACCAATTTTGCACAGGGCTCAGGGGAGCGACCAGGACCTTATGGGCCTCTTGTTTTTTGTTTTGTGTTGTTTTGCTTTGATTTTTCTGCGGCTTTTCCCTCTGTTTCTGTCGAATGAATGTGCACTGTACGGGTCAACCACTGATGTGCATGTCTGCCCAAGGTAAGATGGCCTTCTCGGTGTTGTCTCAATGGTGTTGACAAGGCCGTTAAACTTCACACAAACTACCGAACAAAAACTCGGACCCCGCCGATCAGGGTTGGCAGAATAGATTTGGCTGCATGATGTTTCCATGCAAGGCTGAAACCGCTGGTAAGCCGCTTAGAGGGTCTGAACTTGCACAGGCAAAGTGGTGCGAGTCAAACCATCCGTGCATATTAACCCTATTGATCTCATTGGGCGGCAGGGCTTGAGATTACAATATATCTCTATGTCGGGTAAAAGTAGCATTGTCCCAAATATGACCTATATAGTGTTGGTGGGGACGTTAAACATCAAACAAACAAACAAACGAACGAACAAAACTACTAGCAGGTATTTGGTTATCCTGCACTCTCATTGCGTTTTGTCAATAATAAAACAGTGTATACTGCCTTTTTGAGGCCTTCATGGTCTAGTGGGTAAAAGCGTTGACTCTTAATCACCTTGCATGTGTGATGCAAAGTTAAGGACATATATTTTTCAGGTACTCCAGTTGTCGCCCACCTTTAATTAACGGTCTGCTCGAATACCAATGGGTCTAAAAACCAGAACAAAATCGCCTGGTTTTACTCATACGTAGTGTATAAGGCCTTAGACGAGTTGAACATAACAGCGCAGTAAAAGATATGTGGCTCGTACAAACAATATGTGAAGAAACCTTGGCAACAGGCTGATTTTAGGCTATATACAGTGATTCTGAAATGTCTCGAAGAGGGATAGCGGGTTTACCACGGATAATTCGAACTCGTTCTTAGACCCTAGAGAATTAATCCTATAGCTTCCGTTAGGTTGTCGATATATAAAGAATAGTTCATTTTGTCTAAAAAGGTATATTGCGTGTAATCACCAGATTCGCCTAAATGAGTACTCACAGCATTCCTTTAACCCTTTTTTGTAACAAATGGAATATTTCTCCTTATATATAGCAGGAGTCCATTCCAAATTGAGGGTGACAGGTTGTGTTTTTTTTTAGCTTTTTGCGAACAGTGTAGGCCCCGATCAGACGCCGCGTTCTGATCTGTACCTGCACTGTTTGCCAGGTTACCAGTTTTGCGGTTTCTGTTAACTTAGAGAAGACTGCAAAGATATCCTCCTCTCATCACCATTATATCTCAAGACCAGGGCCCCCGCCCATCGGGGCTTCAGGAAATAGATGAGCTGCATGACGTTTCCACGCAGAGCTGAAACAGGCCGCACACAAGTACTGGTAAACCGATTAGAGGTTCTAAGCCTGCCCAGGCAAAGCGATGCGAGTCGGTTTCATTGAACGACAGGGCTTGAGATGTCATTTCATCTCAATGTCGGGTAAAAGTCCCACAAAATTGGAAGCGAAGTCTTCAGAGTGACCTATACAGTGTTGACGGAGACGTTAAACCTCAAATTAAACAAACAAAGTTATACCTATATTTAAGGTTACATTGACGGACGGCGATTGACGCCGCCATTTTGAAAGTGACGCTGCAGTGTCAGACGTAACGTCTTTCGCAACGCACTTAAATAATTGCGCCATTTATTTACGTATTCTTGACCTTTAATAGTGGAAAATAAATTCAAAGTAAAAACAATTATCAACTGTCATTTTGGCATCCAAAAGTCGTGATTTCTTACCCTAAACGGCCCGCGTTTGATGGAGGTCTCGTAACCTCACACTGCAATCTACGCTTGCTAGTGCACATCACGATCAGATATTCCTATACTGATATACGACTACTGTCTCTGTTATAGGTGAGGTGAGTGTTTGAGTTTTACGTCCCACCAACAACTAAGGTCATACGGAGACGGGACCTCGATTTAAAGACTCATCCGAAAGTCTGTCTCTGTTATAGAAGATACGTAAACTGTGCATCGGTTTAACCCATATACGCCTAGAAGCCTCTGTGGTATAGCACCTTTTCCCTGTGGCCTTGGCGAACATTGGCTAAGGGGCGTCTGATGTAGGTGTGCACTGTTTTTGTAGTGTCCATACATAGAGAGTTTGGTATGATATGAATTAATGGGCATCTGATCTGGGTCTGCAATGTTTCCTAGTGTCCTTTATTTTATGGAAGAGTCTATTTGCAGTCAACTGCAAATAGCCAAAAAACGTTAAAATGGCTATTTGCAGTCAACTGCAAATAGCAAGAAAACGTGAAAATGGCTATTTGCAGTCAACTGCAAATAGCCAGAAAACGTTAAAATGGCTATTTGCAGTCAACTGCAGATAGCCAAAAAACGTTAAAATGGCTATTTGCAGTCAACTGCAAATAGCCAAAAAACGTTAAAATGGCTATTTGCAGTCATTTTATATTCCTGCCATTTACACGCGCGCCCAACGAAATTCAGATCAGTCCGCGCATCCGCGCTGTCTATTCATAGTCTTCGTTGTGTGCTCTTCGCATCAAATTAACAAGTCCATGAAATTATGGTTCCTCTAAACCCCACTTTATAGAGAGAAAAGCGGGGTTTAAAGGGTAATTATTACCATTCCTTATTTGTGGGTACACGTTAGAAACGCCCCATTGAGTCTGTTCTAACGAGCACATTCAATTTATGTTTAGACTAGAAATAAGGAAAATATACATCATCTTCATTCAAATAAGAGGGCCATGATGGCCCTGGATCGCTCAGCTGATCCTTATGGCAGGTAATATAAGGTGGAGTGGACGGTTTGAACAATTTTTGGCTGACAGTGGCCCAAGGAACATTTTTGTGAAATTATTTCAAAATCAATCAAGCTATTTAGGGACTTAAGTCATTCTAAGGGTTATATATTTTTTTTTCTGGATTGGAAAATTGTCAGAGTGGCACTCATGGAACTTTCTTTCAAAATTGTTTTCTTTTTAGCTCACCTGACCGAAGGTCATGGTGAGCTTCTGTGACTGTGAGATGTCCGGCGTTGTCGTTTGTCGTGCGGTGTGCGTCGTGCGGTATGCGTCATGCGTCGTGCGTCGTGCGTGCGTAAACTTTTCTTGATAACACTCTAGAGGCCACACTTTTGATCCAATCATCATCAAACTTGGTCAGAATGATCATCCTGACAATATCTCGGTCAAGTTTAATATGGGTCATGTCGGGTCAAAAAGTAGGTCACCAGGTCCCATCAAAGGAAAACTTTGTTAACATTCTAGAGTCCACAGTTTTGGCCCAATCAACCTAAAATTTGCTCAGGCTGATCATCTTGACAGTATCTCGGTCAAGTTTGAAAATCGGTTATTTGGGGTCAAAAAGTAGGTCAGTAGGTCAAACCATAGAAAAACCATGTTAACACTAGAGGCCACAATTTTGGTCAAACCATAGAAAAACATTGTTAACACTCTAGAGGCCACAGTTTTGGTCCAATCATCTTCAAAGTTGCTCAGAATGATCATCCTGACAATATCTCGGCCGAGTTCGAATATAGATTATGTCAGGTCAAAAAGTAGGTCAGTAGGGCAAATCATAGAAAAATCTGGTTAACACTCTAGAGGCCACATATTTGGTCCAACCATGCTCAAACTTGCCCAGAATGATCATCCTGACAATATCTCGGTCCACTTCAAATATGGGTGATGTCGGGTAAAAAGTAGGTCACCGGGTCAAATCATAAGAAAAACCTTGTTAACACTCTAGAGGCCCCAGTTTTGGTCCAACCATCCTCAAAATTGCTCAGAATAGTCATCCTGACAATATCTCGGTCAAGTTCGAATACGGGTCATGTGGGGTCAAAAAGTAGGTCAGTAGGTCAAATCATAGAAAAGCCATGTTAACACTAGAGGCCACAATTTTGGTCCAAACATCCTCAAACTTGCTCCGAAAGATCATCCTGACAATATCTCTGTCAAGTTTTATATGTGTCATGTCAGGTCAAAAAGTAGGTCAAATCATAGAAAAACCTTGTTAACACTCTAGAGGCCACAACTTTGGTCGAATCATCATCAAACTTGCTCAGAATGATCAACTCTACAATATCTAGGTCAAGTTCAAATATGGGTCATGTGGGGTCAAAAATAGGTCAGTAGGTTAAATCATAGAAAAACCTTGTTAACACTCTAGCGGCCACAGTTTTAGTCCAATCATCATCAAACATGCGCAGAATTGTCCTCTTCTTGGTAATACCTTGGTCAGGAGGGGTATTTTATTTGACAGAAAATTCTGATAGCAGACAGTGCGGATCCAGATCAGATGTCACGTTCTACGCCGTCTGATCTGGGCCTACGCTGTTTGCCAGGCTACCCCTTCAGGGGGTTTACCACCTATAAGGGGTTATTAAACCCCGCCGCGAAGCGGAGCGGGGATTATAGGAATGGCCTTCGTCTGTCCGTCCGTCGGTCCGTCCGTCTGTCCGTCCGTCCGTCTGTTTGTCCGTAACACTTTCTTGTCCGCTCCATATCTCCTGAACCCTTTGATAGATTTTCATTTAACTTTGGTCAATTATTCGTCTAAGTGAGCTGGTGTGCAGAACCCATAAATGAACCATGCCGACTCAAGGTAAAGGTCACGGTTGAAGGTTACGAGTTTGAAACTTGGAATTTTGTGTCCGTTCCATATCTCCTTTACCCTAGGAAGGATTTTCATTAAACTTTGGTCAAACATTCTTCTCAGTGAGCTGATGTGCAGAACCCATGTCCGCCTGGCCGTCCGTCCGTAACACTTTCTTGTCCGCTCCATATCTCCTGAACGCTTTGATAGATTTTCATTAAACTTTGGTCAATTATTTGGCTCGGTGAGCTGGTGTGCAGAACCTATAAATGAACCATGCCGACTCAATGTCAAGGTCACGGTTGAAGGTCACGAGTTTGAAACTTGGAATTGTGTGTCCGTTCCATATCTGCATTACCCTAGGAAGGATTTTCATTAAACTTTTGTCAAATTTTCTTCTCAGTAAGCTGATGTGCAGAACCCATACATAAACCATGCCGACTCAAGGTCAAGGTCACATTTGAAGCTTTTTTCCATTATAAGTTTATTGGAGTTAAGGGGCCGAAGGATTTGGCCAATTCTGATCCCAGGGGCATGATTGGCAGGATTCATGTAGGCGACTACTCGACGTTGCTACATGCTAAATACCTAAGCTCTGGGCCTTATGGTTTCAGCATGTTCAGGGAAGAAGATTTTTTTTTTTTCAATTTTAAGCTTGTTTTTTTTTTTTTTTTTTCTTTTTTTTTCATTTTAGGTCTATGATAGCTACTAGGCCCATGGGCGTAGCCAATTTTGACCCAAGGGGCACTGGCAACACTGTATCATTTCGTTATCGTACAAGCCCCTACAGTAGCAGAATATATTTTCTTTCAGTGTAATTTGTTTCTTTTTCTTCCAGTTTGTATTGATACATTATTTTTCTTCTAGTCAAATCATATATGCTGGGTCCTTATTAGAGCCGCCTCGCCGAGGCGGTTCTAACGAGTTCCTACAATTTTATGTTTTGAGCAGGAGTATGAAAGATATCAAAATTTAGTATCGGAAAACTTCCACTTTTTGGTGGTAAAAGTTTCACTGTATGTGTGATATAAACGTGCACGTCAAAATTCAAATTCTGTAAATATGAGCCAGTCCATGTTGTAATGATAAATCTTTTCTTTCGGTGGTTTCTTTATTATGGGTCACATAGGAAAACAGGAAACTCTTTATGCATAATCAGTACATGGCATTTGAGCAGATCTTCGCAAAGACCGTTTTTCTCATGACGTGGTTCATTATACAATTGTGTTTGTATAAAGGCGTGTGGAGACCCCCGGGGGCTGTAATGTTGGCCGCATATCTATGACTGACTGACTGAACTGGTTTTTAAGGTAACCGGGCGCTATAAGCACATAGGGGCTACCCCAACCGCATATCTATTGTCATCCTATTGAAAGATATTATAATCCTATTGATGACATTTATTAATTCAACCCTTGAGGTGCTAAGAAAAACTGCATCTGAAAATGTCGTCTGCGTATCTCATCTATTTCACATTTTTGCAGTCTAAAAGAATATTTAGGCATACAAGCAAACAGTGTGAACCCCGATCAGATTGTTCCCAGCAGTTTGATCTGGATCCACACTGTTTACAACAATGACTTTTTAATGTAATCAGCACACAGCAACTCAGATGACAATTGTTGTGATTGGCATCTTAAAGGGTTAAAACGGTCTAGAAAAATATAATGACACAACGAGTGAATATTACCCCTACAAATTAAAACAAAGGCTTTTCAGTGAAAATTGATATCACTCAGTATATGCAGCCCATACATTATTTAAAAAAAATGGTTTTCTGCATTCTATTCACAAATTCATAACCTAATCAGATGACTTCCTGATCTGAATCGACATTGTTTACAAAGGAAGCGTTTGTCTTAAAAAGCATTATAAGTGTTAAATACCACAACAATTACAATTATTTTAGCCATGCCCATTGCAGAATATCAAAGAATGACATTACTCCATTTACTGTATTTATTCAGTGCACGTCTTCATGACAAACACTGTAGATCCTGATCAGATGGCTTCCTGATCTGAATATATATTGTTTGCAAATGTAGGGTTGACTTGTCCAGCATGATAATGGTTAATTACCACACCACGCCCGTTCATTTTATAGTGAGTGCTTGCCACTACGTTGCATCGACGTTACTTAGGCGTTACCGACACAATGAGAGCCTGGTGTACATCATGCAGCGCATTCTATTTCTCCAAGCCCCGATGGGCGGAGGCGGATCATTTGTTTGTTTGAACTGAGGTTTAACGTCCCCGTCAACACCATTTAGGTCATTTTGGAGACGTTGCTTCCAATTTTTTGGGACTTTTACCCGGCGACATTGAGATGAAATGACAACTCAAGTCCTGCCGACCAATGAAACCAAAAGGCTTATATGCATTGGACGGTCTCATTCAGTGAGTAATTTTGTGTCCTGTCCCTAAGAAGGGGGGTAAAGTGATAGAAGAGATAGCAGAGATGAAAATGAGAGACGGAGGAGTAAGAGGAAAACGAATGGCAGTGTAGAAACAGAAGAAATAACATCATCAGAAGAAATAACATCATACCCTCTCTACCATTATCTTAACCAACTGTAAGCCAATATCAGATGGACGCCCAAGTGACGCAAGACACACGTCACCTTTGCCTCACCCCCCGACCGCCCCCACTCCCCACCAACCTCTCATGGGCTTTACAAATTAGATATTTCATTTAAATAAGCAGAGAACATTGCTAAACAGTGAATCCAAAAATGGCAACAATATGTGATTTAAAACTATAGGTGTCATATGTTCACCCAAAATATAGACTCCGTATAGCCATTTTATAGTCCCCGGCCATCGCGGCTTGGAGAAATAGATTGGCTGCATGATGCTTCCATCCAGAGCAGAAACTGCCTGCACATGAGTACTGGTAAACCGTTTAGAAGAACTAAGCCTGCTAAGGCCAAATGATGCGAGCCGGTGCGTCCTAGGCCCTATAGGTGTCATAGGCTTGAGATGTCTTTACGTCTCAATCTGTGGAAAAAGTCGCAGAAAAATGGAAGTAACATCTCTAAAATGTCCTAAATAGTGTTGCAGAGCACGTAAACATCAAATCAAACAAACATAGCCATAACGGTAAGAGTCTTAATGATTAAGAGTCAGAGCTCTAATTAACTTCTAGGCCGCAGAGGCCCGTTCCATTCTAAAATATTTTGAACATCTCCAAGTGGCTTTTCTAACGCTAATAGAATGACTGCAAATAGCCATTTTAACGTTTTTTGGCTATCTGCAGTTGACTGCAAATAGCCATTTTAACGTTTTCTGGCTATTTGCAGTTGACTGCAAATAGCCATTTTAACGTTTTTTGGCTATTTGCAGTTGACTGCAAATAGCCATTTCAACGTTTTTTGGCTATTTGCAGTTGACTGCAAATAGCCACTCCGTTATTTTATTGGGTTAAATGAGTTAACCGACATCTGAGCCGGGTCTGCGAGGATCTGCGCTGTATCCATTTGGCCTTAAATAGAGGTGATGTGCTAATTTGGTTTAAGATTGAATAAACCAACTCTAGCGGTGATTTGTTGAGTAATATATCACTGTTTGGAGGTCCGTTGTATGGTAGATCACATCACGAGCACGTAACAATAGAGCTGATATAACACACTGAAAGTCTACTAAAATGCTGTTGTTTCCTGTTGTCACGCTTTTTCGCCTAGCGATTTATCACGCAATATATCACCGGATTTAACCATTGGCTGTATAAGCGACTAGTGATAGATAAGCTCTAGCTGTCACGGATTTGTTGAGTAATAAATCACAGTTTGGAGGTCCGTATCACGAGCTTAGCGCGTGTGATTTGTCTACTTACAACTGACCGACAAACTGTGATTTATTACCCAACAAATCACTGGCTCGAGCTGAGTTATTTCGATTCTAGCACGCTGAAACTCTCAGATAATGTTGTTGTTTCCTTCAAATTCTCAAACATTTTCACCATTGTTAAAATAAATCGACTGTAACACATGCATTTATGTCCTTTTGAAACGTTGTCGGTGCTAGACAGTGACGTTACACCTTCTAACGTCTACGAATCTACGTATGCCGTCATAAATTTGCAGCTTTTAATGAATTCACTCGGCCCGCTTTTCCGCACCGTGATTTGTTGCATAATAGACACAGTTCTTTCCCATTGTCAATGTAAAAATACGGGCATCATCTCGTCTACACTGTTTGCCTATGTCATTAAACAGATATGCTGCGCTTAATTGGGTTGATGAACATCTGAGCTGCGTCTGCACTGTTTGCCTATGTCCTAAGAGACACTAAGCTTATATGGGTTGTGAATGTCTTTGAGAATTACGCCCTGATAACAGCTAAGGTCATAATGATACGGGATCTCGGTTTAATATCCGCAAGTCGGAGAAGCCCGAGATGGAACCAACTAGCCCTGGTCAATGAGGCGAGTAGTATTACCATTTTAAGACTTAGGCAAATAATGCAGACCGAGATCAGGAATTGCTTAACCAGCGTTATCCTTTCGCTTCTACTTTAGGACTAAGGCAAATGGCACAGACCCAGGTCAGACGCCGCTTTAACGTCGTAAGCTAAGCGTTTCTTTCAGGACTGGCAAACAGTGCAAACCCAGGTCAGACGCCGATTAACCCGTATTAGCCTGGCATATCAAATTTAGACCATAGACTAACAGTTCCGATGCCGCAAAATATGTTGTTTGATCGGGTGCTTCACTTTTTAGTCACGATGCTTCCACGCAGAGCGCAATCCGGCCCGCACACTAGTACTGGTAAACCGCTTAGAGGATCTAAGCCTGTCCAGGGACCGCGGTGCGAGGCGGACCGTCAATGCTAATAAACCCTTTTTTGTTTCATTGGGCGACATGGCTAGAGATGTCATTTCATCTAAGTGTTGGGTAAAAGTCCAACAAAATTGGAAGCAACGTCTCCAAAATGACCTTTACAGTGTTGACGGGGACGTTAAACCTCAAATAAAAAAAACAACACGAGGTGAAGATTTACGCCCATCCCATCGGGGCTTGGAGAAAGAGATTGGGTTCATCATGCTTGCACGCATAGCTGAAACCGACCGCACAGGACTACTTGTAAACCGCTAGGACGATCTAAGCCTGACTACGCGAAGTGTTGTAAACCGGAACGTCTCCTATATATTAACCCTTCTGGCTTGTTCAGGCGACAGGGTTTGAGATGTCATTTCATATCAATGTTGGGTAAAAGTCCCACAAAACTGAAGCCACCTCTCCAAAATAACCTAAATAGTGTTGATGGGGACGTAAAACACTAATTCAAACAAAGAAAACATGAGGGAAAAAGACGTGTTATGAGCAAGAACCATAACTCCGGGTGTCATGGTATTTTAGTAATCACTGAGAATATAATCTTGGCAACACAATATCTCTTACACCTTCCTTCATGTTAACAAGTCCGTGAAATTAAAACCCTCTAAACCCCACTTTATTTAGAGAAAACTGGGGTTTACAGGGGCATAAGTTATTTTGTTTTTTTTTCTGTTCTAAGACATAAGTCATGGGTACTCGTACGAGCACCCGCAACCTATTTTAGGAGCAAAAATAAGACAAATATCACAAATTTGCATGGGAAAAGAAATTGCACGGGTGTGTCATCGTAATGTGAGAATAATGATGGGTCGTTGTACAGTTGTACAGAAGGTTAAGACGGCGTGCGTGCGTGCGTACGTGCGTGCGTGCGTGCGTGCGTTCGTTCGTGCGTTTGTGTGTGTGTGTGTGTGTGAATTCGGGTTAAACGTCGCTTTCAACAATGTTTCAGTCATATCACGGCGGTGTCTGGTTGTGACAGGGAGCTAAATGCTCACTTTTGTAGTGCTGCCTCACAGAAGTATCATGTCCCTGACACATGATGCTTCTTCTAATACATGCTGCAAAAGAATACAAAAGAAACTGATGTGAGAATTTTAAGAAGTCGTACATTGTTACAGACTTTAAAACTGAAAGTGACTTGGTGGTGGTGTCTGTTCCATCTGCAAACGCTGTTACAAGGAGAACTCACCTTAAAGCTCGCTAACAGGGCGAATGAGGGGAGGTAACTGCCAGACTACACGATATTTAAGCAAATAGCAATCCGATAAAACGTATCTAAGGTAGGCGGAGCAAATGCGTTGCGCATGCGCAGTGGCGGAAATGTCTCATTATTTCACGGTCCACTTTTTTACGTTACAGCGCTCGTATATGTGCCTTTGAAAAATATGCCGTACTGTTTGTAGCACTTTCCGCTCCGTATCTCCTGAACCCTTCGATAAATTTTCATTAAACTTTGGCCAAATATTCTGTTCAGTGAGCTGATGTACAAAACTCATAAATGAACCATGTCGACTCAAGGTCAAGCTCACATTTGAAGGTCAAGTGTTTAAAACTTTGAATTTTGTGTCCGTTCCATATCTCCGTTACCCTCAAAATGATTTTCATTAAACGTTTGTCAATTATGCCCCCTCAGTGAACTCCTGTATAGAGCCCATTAATGAATCATGCCGACTCCAGGTCAAGGTCACATTTGTAGGTCACGAATTTGAATTTGAATTTTGTGTTCGTTCCATATCTCCTTTACGCATCAAAGGATTTTCACTAAACTTTGGTTAAATACCCCCTCAGGGAGCTGATGTGCCCAACCCATGAATGAACCATGCTGACTCAAGGTCAAGGTCGGACTTGAAGGTCACGAGTTTGAATTTTGTGTCCGTTCCATATCTCATTTACCGCTCGAAGGATTTTCATTAAAAATTGGTCACCACCCCCCCCCCCCTCCCCCCACCTCGGTGAGCTAATGTGCAGAACCCACGAATAAAGCATGCAAGCTCGAGGTCAAGGTCGCAGGTGAAGGTCACAAGGTTGAGAATTTTCACTAAAGTGTGGCGGAGCATTTTGCTGTCCCTCAGACTGCTTTCTTGTTTTCCTTATTTCTGCTTAGAACATAGATAGTGGATAGTTGTTAGAACCGCCCCACCAAGGCGGTTCTAACGAGTTCCCACAATCTATGTTTTTAACAGAAACGTGAAAAATATCAGTTTTTTTTTTTTTTTTTTTTTTTTAAATGCAGATTTTCAGTTTTTGTGGTGAACAACAGGTCAAATCTGATAAAGACATTTGAAACAAACATAAAGGCGCAGCATATGAATGTCAAAAGTGGACACACTACTTCACCTGTATGCTTTGAGCATTATTAAGGAGGGTGGGGAGTAATTCTTTTCTCTTTAGATTTTTTTATTTGCTTATATTTTGTAGCTTGAAATCTCTGCACTCGTTTGCCGGTATAAAAATTAGGCACACCAGGCACAATTATGCGCGACCCTCCTTAAAGACAATAACATTAACTAGGTCTCGCAAGGATATAACCTGGGACCAGTTGTTCAAAGCATCGTTAGCTTAACGAGCTGGTTAGTGGTCATATTGTTAACTGTTCTAGCAAGTTCAATATCTAAAATTTTGGTATTTTTGCTAAAAAATGTGAGCAGCTTTTGCAAATGCAAAAGCTGCTCACATTTTGTCAGCAAAAATATTAGCATATTTGCCATAATAAATGATCAAAGTTTTAACGATATGTTAACCAACGACGTCGTTTGTTTTGAACAATTGGGCCCTGGAAATTATATGTTCAAATAACAAAAACGCTGATCGGCCTGCACATCCGCGCAGTCAGTCTAATCAGTGCCTTCGTCATTTGCTACTGGTTTTCTCAGAACATATGCTGTGGGTTCTAATGAGTGCACACAGTCTTCACTTATATGATTTTTAGAATAAGACAATTGCATAAGCTGAGTCTCGTAGTGATCAATCTTAATACTTACATGCTCAAACAACAAACACGTTGATCAGTCTGCACACCCGCCCAGTCTGATCAGCGGCTTGGCTCCCGTCACTGAGATGAAATGACTTCTCAAGCCCTGTCGACCAATGAAACCAATAGGGTTTATAAGCATGAACAGACCGCAGGCTTAGATCACCTAAGCAGTTTACCAGTACTTGTGTGCAGTCGGTTTCAGCTCTGCGTGGAAGTAACATGCAGCCCATATTTTTTTTAGCCCTGATGGGCGGGGGCCGAGACGGTGTATGTTATATACACTTTGCAGGCAGTAGTTCTGTAATTACGGTAAAAAAAATTTATCTGCACAGCAGATGACTTTCCTCCATTAACGTCCCGACCCGAAGGACGGCAACAGCATTGAAACAACAATTTCAACGTTATGCCAACGTTGTTCAACGATAACGTTGCGTTTGTTAGTTTGTTTGGATTTTAACGACCTTGTAAACACTATTAAGGTCACATTGAGCCGGTCAGTTTTCCTTACCACTCTTCCTGAGCAGGCTTATACATAAGCGGTTAACCAGTACAGTGCACACGCTTTCGCCAGAAACTGACGACTGCCCTTCTTGAATCAGCGGAAGGAGGAGAATGACCGTATAAAAGATTTCATGACCAATCTCCATGCAGAAATCGAGACCGCGACCGTCCTGATCAACGTTGAATGCCTGCTGGGATATAGTTTCTTGCACTTGAGTATAAGAAATGCCCCCAGGCGCCGGCTGACAAATCCATTCTAGGCCCGGTCCCATGGATACTCGGTATAATCTCGTATCCGACAAAATCCGATGAACCTCATTTTCTGGAATCTCCCAGTCTGCACCCGAGCTTTTACACCAAATATTATAAATTACAGGGAATAACACGCTTTGAAGACGGCAAACTGAAGACCATAGTTAGACCAAAAAACCCAAAGAGGGCAGAACAGTATGTAGAGAGAGAAATCGTTGATGGCGAATTAATAGTGGTAAGGAACAGACTGGAATTTCGATGGCTCGCAAACCCGTTTGGGACCGTGTAAGCCTGTTCGAGACAGGGGTAGTTCGGGTCATTGAGGGTTACCCTTAGAGCTGTTATACTTCTAGCTCAAGGCCAGAAGGCATGTCAAACATTTAGTTCAACCTTTTCGTTATTCTTAATTAATAACGGTATGTTGTGTGTATTCATTAGAATCGCCTCGTCGATGCGTTTCTAATGAGTACCCATGACATAACTTTGAGAAATAAATCAAGAAAAATCCCTTAATCAGCCTTCAGTTATAATGCACAGAAGCTCTTCGGTGCTGAAGTCCACGTGATTATCACCTGTCGGAAAACCAGTTACTGGTTATTTATAGAAAAAAACCGCGCTATTCTAATCGATGCGGAAGAAAGTCTCTGTAAAATCTGGACTGGAATCACGGGTTGGGCTCGGCAAACACTGTAAACCAAGATCAGATGTCTGATCAGGGTCTACGCGCTTTGCTTAAAACCTTGATTACGGGTTAAGCGAAACAAGCTCTTCAGTGCTGAAGTCCATATTTTCGTGTAGCCGCGCTATTCTTACCTCTGCGTAAGACGATTATCTATAGAATCTGGACTGGAATCATGGTTTGGGCTAGGCAAACAGTGTAGACCCTGATCAGACGCCGCAGAACGCGGCGTCTGATCAGAGTCTACACTTTTTGCTTTAAACCTTGATATTAAGGTTAAATAATTCAAGCTCTTCAGTGCTGAAGCCCATATTTTCGTGTAGCCTCGATATTCTTACCTCTGCGTAAGACGGTTATATATAGAATCTGGACTGGAATCATGGTTTGGGTTAGGCAAACAGTTATGACCCAGATCAGACGCCGCAGAACGCGGCGTCTGATCAGGGTCTACACTTTTTGCTCATAAACTTGAATTTAAGGGTTAATCGAAACAGTTTGTACTTTGGTTAACCTTTACCATCATTTAGGCTAATTCAGCAGACGACCAATTGTTGATAGTTTTCTGGGAAAGTTAGAAAAACATTTCAAAATATCGTCTGCTGCGGAAAAAAACAGCATGCAGAGCGTAAATATCTGGAGCTGTGAGGACTCAAGAACGGATTCGACGAGCCATCGGTGTGTTCACTGTTAATACCCTCCCCCACCCAACCCCCACCCCCCCCCCCCCCCCCATCCAACCTCCCACCATTAACCAGGCAATCATCTAATGCACTCACATAAACGGAAGAACGCTGGTAAGAGAACGGTCAGGGGCCAGTTGTGTCGTTAGCTAACGTATCGTTAAAACTTTGATCCTTCAGTATGGTGAAAATAATAATATTTTTGCTGAAAAATGTGAGCAGCTTTTGCAAATGCATTTGCAAAAGCTGCTCACATTTTTCAGCAAAAACACCAACAATTTAGATATTGAACTTATTGCAAGTATCAGTATATTTAGCTTTACGTGTATGCAGATTATGACGTTGCATAGACCTCATGACGTTGCATCGACGTTGATGCCGCGTAGCTTAGACATTATGCGCCCGCTGGGATATCTCCGCGTTGGAGAGAAAGGTTTTTCAATCGCCACCCCCACGCATTTGTTTTTCTTCTTTTTTTTTTCAGAAGAAAATGTGCAGGCCCCCGCTGGAAGGGGCTTGAAGAAATAAATGGGCTGCATGATGCTTCCACGCAGAGCTGAATCCGACCACGAGTACTGGTAAACCGCTTGGATCTAAGCCTGCCCAGGCAAAGCGGCGCGAGTCGGACCGTCCATGTTTATAAACCCTATTGGTTTCGTTGGGCGGCAGGGCTTGAGATGTCATTTCATCTCAATGTCGGGTAATAGTCCCACAAAAAATTGCAAGCAAATTCTCCAATATGACCAATATAGTGTTGACGGGGGCGTTAAACATCAAGCCAAACAAAAGAAGAAAATGTGCGACTTGTTTTTATCTCGACATGTTCTCGTCAAAACAAAAAGCAGAACCCCGCTTTTAGCAAGATTCGCGAAAGGACCTCTACCGTGACCGGTGCTCCTATCTCAAGGAATCATACTTTTGGACGAACTACATTTGTTAAACGGGCTTCTGTGGCCTAGTGAGTATTGATCATTAGGTCTCTGACCGCTGTGGGTTCGAGCCTCGCTCGTGTCATATGTAAGACTCCGTGTTCTGAAAAGGTTTTTCTTTCTGGTATCACGGTTATTAACGGTTGTCTCGAAATGTGAACAAATCTTGAAATGTTCTGAAAACAAAGACAAAAAAAAAAAATAAAAAATAAAAAAATAAAAAAAACGATCAGATTATCCTATCTGAAGTATTGGCTTCCTTCAAAATTTACAAAATATATGTATGAGTTAGAGATGTAAACCGCGTTTTTCTCTGTACAAATAAAGATCGGTTCACTTATACTAACACGTATATAGCGTCCCTTATTTGTGGGGGGATGGGAGTGGGCGGAAGCATTGGCAAACAGTATAGACCCACATCAGACGCCAAAAAAAAACACGGCGTCTGATCTGGATCTTGACTGTTTGCAAAACATTTAATCTAAAACTTAACACAAACATAAAAAACCAGACACCTCTAAAAATGGAAATGGACCACTCCATACTTTTGAGGCGGAAGAGTCCATTGTCATATAGGGTTAATTTCAAAAACTCAATAGCGTATTAATTATAGTCTTATTTATTGTTAATGAGTATGTCATTAGGTGAACAAGTCTGTAAAATGAACATCCACCCCACTAAACCCCACTTTAATAGAGAAATTGGAGACTGAGGTATACATGATTTTTCTTATTTCTGCTCCAAGACATAGGTTGTGGGTACTCGTTAGAACCGCCTCAATGAGGCGGTTCTAACGAGCACCCACAACCTATGTTAGCAGTATAAATAAAGAATATCGTGGATTTTTTTTTCAGAAAAGTGCCAATTTTGGAGATGTGAAAATTTGCACAATTTCGCACGGGTGTGTTATCGTAATGTTAAAGAATATCCCTGTAAACTCGACTTATTTTTTGTTTACAGACTCTTACAGCGCGAGGTGTGCAAAGCATACAGTACTACAAGAAAGTGGACACAAGATGAACATATTTCCTATTTGAAAAAGTATCCGCCAACTGAAAAAGACAGTGTATATACTTGCCAGTATTAGAGTATTGAAGTATCATTTCATCTCTATGTCGTGTAAAAGTCCCACAAAGTTGGAATCAATGTCTCCAAAATGACCTAAATAGTACTTACAGGGACGTTAAACATCAATTCAAGCAAACACACATGAAGCTATACTCTCTAGCGCACTAAAGGTGGGCGATTACATTGGTTGTTTTGTTTGTTTGTTTGTTTGGTTATTTGCATTGGGATTTTACGGCCCGGTCAACACTATTTAGGTCATTTTGAGCACTTTACTTTTGCACTTTACCGGGGCAGGCTTATACGTAAGCGGTTAACCATTACAGTGCACATTCTTTCGCCGGATACTGACAACTGCCCTTCTTGTATCAACGGAAGGGAGAGCGTGACCGTATAAAAGATTTCATGATCAATGTTGTCGTCCCCGGCAGGACGTTTATATTTATAATTGTTTATAAAATGTTGAAATAAATCATTGAATAAATTTCTCAATGCTTTGTCATTTCGATAATATGCCTATGCAAAATAATGATATCTTTCATGGCTTTCTTTACAGTAACACATACATGTGACATAAGATTTTCTTTCATGTCGCAAAAACGGTTCTTTTTGTGATGAAAATTTGTGATATATTTCTTAGAAATGGCAAAAACATAGGGCGTAAGTGTTCGTTAGAACCGCCTCATCGAGGCGGTTCTAACGAGCACACACAACCTATGTCTTGGAACAGAAATAAGGAAACTGAATACCCCTGTAAACCCCAGTTTTTCTTTTATAAAGTGGGGGTTTACAGCGGTCTTCATCAAACGGACATATTTTCATGATGTAAAATGAGCCGACAGAAACGACAAACGTCCTTATATTCTCCGATGTATACTCTTCAGTCACGAGCGTCCGTGGCCAAGTGGATAAGAGCGCTGACTCTTAATCATTAGGTCTCTTACCGCTGTGTTTCGACCTGGCTCGGGTCACATGTGAGACGCCAAGTTCTGCAACGGAAGATCCTCTGGTTTTTCTCCGGGCACTTGAGTGAAATAATCTTGAAAGGGCCATAAAACAAAAAAATACTCTTCAGATTCACATGCGCCGCCAACTAATCGAGCTATCATTACGAAACACACCTATACAAATACATTGTAAACTTTACCGCCGAGAAAACGAAAATTTTAAGATGAAAAATTATGATTGTTTCCTTATTTGTGCTCGAAACTTAGATTGAGGGTACTCGTTAGAACCGCCTCGGCGTGGCGGTTCTAACAACATAGATTGTGGATACTCGTTAGAACCGCCTCGGCGAGGCGGTTCTAACGAGTACCCACAATCTATACTTTTGAGCAGAAATAAGAAAAGTAACAAACAATAAGCAGAAATAAGAAAAATAAGCAGAAATAAGAAAAATAAGAAAAAATAAGAAAACTAATGTATACCCCTGAAAACCCCAGTTTTGCTATATAAAATGGGGTTTAAGGGGGTCAAAATTATATAGACGCTTGACTTCTTGTATGAAACAGACGTGTCTCTCAACATCTCAATAAACAGGGAGCAGTTTATGCCTGTTTATTGGAGCTTTTGCGTGGATTCGTTTGGGCCTTTGCCGGTTGCCTCCCAGCAGGCACATGACGTAATTGTGACGTCACATCAACGTCGGTTCAAAGTCATGGCGTTTATGCAATGTTAAATCAACGTCGGTGCAACGTCCAACGTTAAACCGACGTTGATTTGACGTTGCCTATGAAAACACGCCTTTAAAAATATACTGAAAATTTCACCGCCATGAAAATGAAAAGCAGTATTGAAGATGACAAGTTGTGATAATTTTCTTATTTCTGCTCAAAATATAGAGTGTGGGTACACGTTAGAACCGCCTCATCGAGGCGGTTCTAACGAGTACCCACAATCTATATTTTAGAGCAGAAATAAGAAAAATAGGGTATACCCCTGTAAACCCCAGTTCTACTATATAAAGTTGGGTTCAAGGGGGGTCAAAACCATATAGGCATATTTGTGTGATGTTTTCAAATGGAGATATTATCCAGTTCAACCCGATACGTATGCAAATAGTATAGACCCAGATGAGGGAAACAGTGTAGATCCAGATCAGATGGCTTCTGAAGAAGCCATCTGATCAGGATCTACACTGTTTGACATGAAGTTTATGGATTTGTAAGAATAAATTACATGAAGTAATCTGATTGGTTCAAAGTCAGAAATGGGTGTGGCTAAACTGAATATTCAGGGACGGCTCGTAATGAGCCTTTCCATTTGGATCTACGCTGTTTGTCATCATGTTAATGATTTTGATGAAAAACCCCTTTTTAACCCATTTTGTACCGGAAACCCCCAAAACGGGTACCCTGGCAAACAGTGTAGGCCCAGATCAGATGCCACACGGTCTACACTGTTTGCAATAGTTCAGCCATTTTCCAAATAAATGTTGATTTGTTTGATATGATGTTTAACGTCCCCGTCAACACTGTAAAGGTCATTTTGGAGACGTTGCTTACAATTTTGTGGGACTTTTACCCGGCATTGAGATGAAATGACATCTCAAGCCCTGCCGCCCAATAAAACAAAAAGGGTTTATAAGCATGGACGGGCCGACACGCACCGCATTGCCTGGGCAGGCTTAGATCCTCTAGGTGGTTTGCAGGTCGGTTTCAGCTCTGCGTGGAAGCATCATGCAGCCCATCTATTTCTTCAAGCCCCGATGGGCGGGGGCTAAATAAAAGGTTGAAGAAAACACAACCTGACACCCCTAAAATTTTAAATTGACTCCTGCTATATATAAGCAGGAAGATTCCATTTGGTTAAAAAAGGGTTAACAAGAAAGACAATGTCCAAAATCCAAAGACTAAAGAGTCTACTATAGAAATTGGGGGTCTGAGCGATTTCAACAATGATGAACCCCCACCCCCCACCCCACCCCAATCCCCTCTTCCAAACTCAGAATTTTCGTTTTTCGGTTTGTATGAACATCATATAATGCAATTAGTGTAGTCGGTGTAAACGATTTAAACTTCGCATCTCCTTAAGTCCATGAAATGAACACCCCTTTGAACCCACATTATATAGAGAAAACAGAGGGTTAGAGGGGTATTTTTTTTTCTTATTTCTGTTCAACGACATAGGTTGTGGGTACTCGTTAGAACCGCCTCAATTAGGCGGTTCTAATGAGCACCAACAACCTATGTTTGACGTAAAAATAAGAAAAATATCACAAATTTTCATCATAAAAATACCTTTTTGGAATGTTCCATGTCACATTGCTGTGTAATCCATTTCGAAAACATGGCTATATAAATATATTGTAAACTTTAACGCCGAAAAAAAACATGATTGAAAGATGAAAAATTGTGAAATTTTTCTTTTTCAGTTCAAATTATAGATTGTGGGTACCGTTAGACGAGGCGGTTCTAACGATTACCAACACTCTATAGTTTAGAGCAGAAATAAGAAAAATAAGGTATATCCCTGTAAACCCCAGTTTTACAATATAAAAGTGGCGTTTTAATAATATTTTATTGCAAGACAATCAATGTGGTGGGGCCACAAGTTCTCTCAACATTAGTTACGGCCCTTCTCCTAAAAGTGGGGTTCAAAAGGGTCAAAATTTATATATAGGTGAGTTTTTACAAGGGTAACGATTTTTCTCCACAGACTGGCATGTGTGAAGGGGTGAC
Source organism: Lucinisca nassula (assembly GCA_963580285.1). NCBI lineage: Eukaryota > Metazoa > Mollusca > Bivalvia > Lucinida > Lucinidae > Lucinisca > Lucinisca nassula. The sequence goes on from OY757011.1 coordinate 97,574,565, forward strand.
AGCTAAGACGTACTTCAAAAAAATAAACCAGAACGAGAAGAAGAAGTGATGGATTATAAATAATGTATAGACTTGTTTAAAGATATTTCATCGTAACCATGAAGATGATTCGTACCTTCTCGTCCTTCACCTTTCCTGGTAGACAGAGAGACCCTAAAATTAGAATAATACAACTTAGAGCCAATCAGGATATCACTTTTTAAATCAAGCCCTCCAACGTGTAGAGAAAACATACAGGGTTAAACATTATTTTAATACATATGTTTTGGGTTCTCGTTAGAACCACATCGATTATGCGGTTCAGATGTGCACCCACAACCTTTAATTGCCAAAATCTACAAGAAGTCGCGCAGTCTGATCAGAGTCTTCCCTGATCACATGTACCCATTATGGGCTAATATCTATGCAAAAAGTCTGGTCATAGGTGATGGGTGCGCAGGTTGATTTCTGTCTCTGCTGCTCGCACTGGTCTTATTGTAGGTTTTGTTATGCGCCGACTTATACGCTATGGCAATGATTCATTTCTATTGGGCCTAGGTTTTGAACGGTGTGCGTGCAGACTGCAATAATCTGATGACACGAGCCCCCGCCCATAGGGGCTTGAAGAAATATATGGGCTGCATGATGCTTCCACGCAGAGCTGAATCCGGCCCGCACACTAGTACTGGTAAACCGCTTAGAGGCTCTAAGCCTGTCCAGGAACCGCGGTGCGAGGCGGACCGTCCATGCTTATAAACCCTATTGGTTTCATTGGGCGACAGGGCTTGAGATGTAATTTCATCTCAATGTCGGGTAAAAGTCCCACAAAATTGGAAGCAACGTCTCAAAAATGACCTTAACAGTGTTGACGGGGACGTTAAACATCAAATCAAACAAACAAACCACCGATGACACGCCCGCAATTTTTGTGTGACCATTTATTTATTTATTTTTTTTTTTTTTCATGCCTCAAAAACGGTCATTTTCTGATTACAAGTTTTGATATTTGTTTTTACGAGAATTAACGCCGCCAAAATAAGTCGTGCATATTCGTTAGAACACCTCTATGATCTAGGGTGTTCGATAGAACCGTCTCATAGAGGCGGTTCTAACGAATACCAACAGCCTATGTCTTGTAACAAAAAAAATAAGGAAAACTATTTTCCCCTGTAAACCTAAATTTTGTCTATACAAAGCTGAGGTTACAGATGTGTTCATTACACAATTTTTTAAACCTGATATGAAACTTTGCATCGCATCAGAAGTGACTGATCTATCAATCAATCTATCTATCTACATGTATCTACAGAACTTATACTACATGCGATCGGTCACATTTGACTATTACTCTTTCGCCCCCGCCCATCCTGGCTTGAAGTACATGTAATAGATGGACTGCATTATGCTTCCACGCAGAGATTGTTCTGGTAAACGCTTAGAGGATCTAAGCCTGTCGAGGCAAAGCGGTGCTGTTCAAATCAAACAAACAAACATAGTAATCATGTAATTACGGCAGGGGTCTTTGACCCGCACAGGGGATGCACATGGTTTTGTTTGATTTGAGGTTTAACGTCCCCGTCAACACTGTAAAGGTCATTTTGGAGACGTTGCTTCAAATTTTGTGGGACTTTTACCCGACATTGAGATGAAATTACATCTCAAGCCCTGTCGCCCAATGAAACCAATAGGGTTTATTAGCATGGACGGTCCGCCTCGCACCGCGATTCCTGGACAGGCTTAGATCCCCTAAGCGGTTTACCAGTTTACCTTAGATGTGCGGGCCGGATTCAGCTCTGCGTGGAAGCATCATGCAGCCCATATATTTCTTCAAGCCCCTGTGGGCGGGGGCCGTGGGATGCACATTGGGCCTCCAATTAACATCCCGATCCGAAGGACGGTGTACTTTTTGACATTCTTCCCTGCAAATGATGCAAATGGAGCGTGTTCGGGCACCGAAATAATCACCGCCGCCGGGGATCGACCCAGGGGCTTCTAGCATCAGAGGCAAGTGCCTCATCTAGAAGTTATTACATTAAAATTTTATTTATACGAAACATCAGTAGCTCGAAATCTAATGGAGCGATTACGGAAGACCCTTGTTATAACGGCAGTATTTGTTCCCTATTATTGTGCCGTTATAAAGAATGTCCCGTTATAAAGAGTCCCACTTACGAGTATGATTAGTAATAAAAGGTGTTTCCCCCACCATTTCTCCAAGAAACAAATGTTACAGACATTTATTAGAATCGCCTCGATGAGGCGATTCTAACAAATATCTGTTACATTTATTTTCTTGGAGTATTAGATTACAAGACGTTTTCATGACTATGTACTCGAATTGTGCATTTTCAACCCGAGGGAAGCTCACGCCGCTCGGAACCGAGGCTAAGCCTTTAGCTAAGTAGTCATTCCATTCAAATTGCCATTATAACGAGTTTTGCTGTTATAACGAATGTCGGTATAAAGAGGGATAATTCGAACTCATTCTTGAGTCCTTGGGGAATACTTCCGAAAACTCTAGATAAGCATTGATTTGCCCATTTCCCATTTAAAAGCCTAAGGAACAAAATTTGAACTTGGCGTAAAATAGGTCAAGGTCAATCTGGGGTCATCGTTTTTGCGAACTTGGTAGTACTGAGTCACCCCATGCTACGTACCATGTTTAACGACAATCGGCCCGGTGGTTCCAGAGAAGAAGATTATTTTATGTTTTTACCATAATTTGGCATGGCGGCCATCTTGGTCATGTTTGATTTGTTTGTTTGATTTGAGGTTTAACGTCACCGTCAACACTGTAAAGGTCATTTTGGAGACGTTGCTTCCAATTTTGTGAGACTTTTACCCGACATTGAGATGAAATGACATCTCAAGGCCTGTCGCCCAATGAAACCAATAGGGTTTATTAGCATGGACGGTCCGCCTCGCACCGCGGTTCCTGGACAAGCTTAGATCCTCTAAGCGGTTTACCAGTACTAGTGTGCGGGCCGGATTCAGCTATGCGTGGAAGTATCGTGCAGCCCATATATTTCTTCAAGCCCCTATAGGCGGGGGCGGATCTTGGTCATGTGACCAGGACCAGTCTTGCAAAGTTTTAGGCGGCTGCATATTATGAAATTTAATTGAAATTGGTCCAGCGGTTTAAAGATGAAGACATTTAAGAAATGGATTTTATTTTTCTGCTGTTCGTGAAAGTATGAACGTAGTAGGTCGCCTGCAAAGTAGAATGGGTTCATGTAAACTTTGCTAGCGACCCGCTGTCGTTCATACTTTCATGAGCAGTATAAAAATTACGTTTATTTCTTATATTTACATTCTTTGCTCCTCATCACTGGGCAAAATGCTTATAGGGCAAACCTTTAAAGCTGAAAAAAAAAAAAATTACACGCTGTTTTTCTACAAAGAGCAGAACAGCGTTGACATCGCCAACGCCCAGTCAGATCTTAGAGAACGGCATGGTTTAGACTGACGTCACTTGACGTCACTGATAATCATGTGACTCGACGCATTCATGGAAGTATGAACTACATTGTTTTCTATCGGTTTACACTGGAAATGTAAATATTTGAAAATAGTGCACGACGGACGGACCTACCATCCTATAAGCTGGATCATGGGATCTAATAGTCCTTATGAGGTCAGATTGTTGCGAAAATGGTTATCTATTTGGGATTACCAGGTAGATTTGTTATATTTTATCTTGAAAAGATATGTAAAGTGTTCTTTTTAGAATGATTATGCAATTAAATGTATAGATGTTGAAGCTATTTTTCCTGTTATTCTATTTCTCTGTCTGAGGTACGATAATATAAGCCCAGCAGAAAGATGACGTAATTGCGACATCACATCAACGTCGGTACAACGTCATGACGTTTATGCAACGTCACATCAACGTCGGTACAACGTCATGACGTTTATGCAACGTCACATCAAGGTCGTTGCAACGTGATGACGTTGCACCGACGTTGATTTGACGTTGCCCTAGCGACGTGTGCCTGCTGGGAGAATCTTACATGATAGAGAAGTCCGCCCCGAGTGTCACTGTCTGGCATCAAGAGGCTTGCCGAGTGATGTCCTATAGTGATCCCGAAGGACGGAATTTTCTATCTATCCCTCACACCCATGCAAGATTATTTTTTATGGCATACCTTTCATTCCTGAGAGTGGATCTTTTATAAAGCAGTCACTTCGTTTGTCGACGCCCGCCATATTTTGATGTCTTAGACGTCACTTTACGTCCTGCGACGTCAAAATCAACGACGGCGTAAGTGACGTCCTTTTGAACCAGTGAACATTAAAGAAGTGAAATTCCCGGGTTTTATCCTATCCCTGGGTAGGATAAGAATTCATATCCCAGGGTCAAGGCCAGGATTTCCTTATTTGGTGTGAAAGAAACATTTATCTCGCACACATCGTGTAAACAATGCTATATGACTAGGTCCTGGCTGTTTGTGTTGAAATTTTACGTCTCTAACGACACCATTTAGGTCATTTAAGAGACTTCGCGATTTTCTATCCCATGGTCAAGTCCAGGAATTCATTACTTGGTGTGAAAGATGCATTTATATCGCACACATCATGCAAACAATGGTCTATGAAAAGTCCTGGCTGTTTGTGTTGAAATTTTACGTCTCTATCGACAACATTTAGGTCATTTAAGAGATGTCGCGATAAAATCATCATGAAAACACGCCTATATAATTCTCACCCCCTTGAATCCCGCTTTTTATAGTAAAACTGGGGTTTACAGCGGTAAACCTTATTTTTCTTATTTCTGCTCTAAAATCTATATTGTGGGTACCCGCTAGAACCGCCTCGATGACGTGAACCCACAATATATATTTTGAGCAGAAATTAGAAAAATATCACAATTTTTCATTTTAAAATTTTCATTTTTTCAGCAGTAAAATTTACAATGTTTTTGTATAGGCGTGTTTTCGTAATGTGACATCTCAAGTCCTATCGCCAAAAGAAACCGTTAGGGTTTAAGGGACGATCCGACTCGCAACACTTTTCCTGGGGGCAGGCTTAGACCTTCTAAATGGTTAAATACTCAAAGTTGCGGTCGGGTTCAGCTCTGCGCTGAAGCTACATGCAGCCAAATCTATCTCTGAGGCAGGCGTAGGTAGCTCAGTCGAATGCGCGTCTGACTGGTGATCAGGAGGACGCGGGTTCGATTCCTGCCGAGGTCGGCAACATTCTTTCGTGGAGATTGATGATGAAATCTTTTCTACAGTGACGCAATATTTCACAAAGTCAGTGAACCATGACATGTAGGTCAAAGTCAAATATGAATGCTTGAATTTATGTTGCCATTTCTAGATACAAGTTTGTACAAAGTACACGTGTATCATAAATGAAGCTTTTAAAGTTCTTGAGACATGAACTTTAACATAAGGACGAATGTTAGGGTTGACAGTATATTTTACAAAGTCGGTGAACCATGAAATGTAGGTCCAGGTCAAATAGGGTTTCCAACTGATTTAGCTGATATGATTTTTAGGCGGAAATGGGGTTAATATGAGCAGAAAAAAAAAGTCAAAGAGGAGTATGTTTTCTTAGATAACCAGGGAGCCAGACCTCCTAAAATGACATGTTTGAACACATTTTTAATACTTAGTAAGTATCGCCTAAAGTTGCTATCCCTAGATGCAAGTTTGTACCAAGTATCATTAATGAAACCCTTATAGTCGTTGAAAACTGGGCCTGAACGTTGAGGTGAATGCTAGGTTGACGCAGTATTTCACGAAGTCGGTGAACCATACACTATTGGTCAAGTCAGATATGGATGCTAGCCTTAAAGTTATCATTCCTAGATGCAAGTTTGTACCAAGTATCATTAATGAAGCTCTTATAGTTCTTGAGAAACTGATTCTTACATTATGGTGAACACTATGTTTGGCGCAATATTTCAGAAAGTGAACCATAAAATTAAGGTCAAGGTCAATCATGGTTGTTTGTGTACATGTGACCATCCATAGATGTGTGTACCAAGTATCATTAATGAAGCTCTTATAGCTCTTGAGAAACGGACTCTTACATTATGGTGAACGCTAGGGTTGACGCAAAAGTTTACAGTTTCAACCATAGTGCAGTTTATATTTTATTTTTGATCCTTTGAGATCAGCGTGAATATTCTGAGAAATCAGAAATAATTTATTGGTTTAGACTCATATTCTAGACAGGTTTTTAATTATTTGGACCCCATTTTGATTTATATCAGTCTTTGTATCGACTGCCTATTCGAAATTCGCAAAATTGCAGTTTGTTTCCTCTGGCCTTCTTTGCCAGATCACTACAGGGTCACTGATGAGGCTTTATTAGCCGAAACTACGTAGTATGACCCATCCTCTTTCTTATGAATGTTTCCATTGCTCTTAAAGGAACTCATTTTTGATTTTTATTTGCCTTCACTGCAGCTGGTGTTGTGCCGTGTGGCGGCCGTAAAACGTCTCCCCGTACATCAACCATAGTGCAGTTTATATTTTATTTTTGATCCTTTGAGATCAGCGTGAATATTCTGAGAAATCAGAAATAATTTATTGGTTTAGACTCATATTCTAGACAGGTTTTTAATTATTTGGACCCCATTTTGATTTATATCAGTCTTTGTATCGACTGCCTATTCGAAATTCGCAAAATTGCAGTTTGTTTCCTCTGGCCTTCTTTGCCAGATCACTACAGGGTCACTGATGAGGCTTTATTAGCCGAAACTACGTAGTATGACCCATCCTCTTTCTTATGAATGTTTTCATTGCTCTTAAAGGAACTCATTTTTGATTTTTATTTGCCTTCACTGCAGCTGGTGTTGTGCCGTGTGGCGGCCGTAAAACGTCTCCCCGTACATCAACCATAGTGCAGTTTATATTTTATTTTTGATCCTTTGAGATCAGCGTGAATATTCTGAGAAATCAGAAATAATTTATTGGTTTAGACTCATATTCTAGACAGGTTTTTAATTATTTGGACCCCATTTTGATTTATATCAGTCTTTGTATCGACTGCCTATTCGAAATTCGCAAAATTGCAGTTTGTTTCCTCTGGCCTTCTTTGCCAGATCACTACAGGGTCACTGATGAGGCTTTATTAGCCGAAACTACGTAGTATGACCCATCCTCTTTCTTATGAATGTTTCCATTGCTCTTAAAGGAACTCATTTTTGATTTTTATTTGCCTTCACTGCAGCTGGTGTTGTGCCGTGTGGCGGCCGTAAAACGTCTCCCCGTACATCAACCATAGTGCAGTTTATATTTTATTTTTGATCCTTTGAGATCAGCGTGAATATTCTGAGAAATCAGAAATAATTTATTGGTTTAGACTCATATTCTAGACAGGTTTTTAATTATTTGGACCCCATTTTGATTTATATCAGTCTTTGTATCGACTGCCTATTCGAAATTCGCAAAATTGCAGTTTGTTTCCTCTGGCCTTCTTTGCCAGATCACTACAGGGTCACTGATGAGGCTTTATTAGCCGAAACTACGTAGTATGACCCATCCTCTTTCTTATGAATGTTTTCATTGCTCTTAAAGGAACTCATTTTTGATTTTTATTTGCCTTCACTGCAGCTGGTGTTGTGCCGTGTGGCGGCCGTTAAACGTCTCCCCGTACATCAACCATAGTGCAGTTTATATTTTATTTTTGATCCTTTGAGATCAGCGTGAATATTCTGAGAAATCAGAAATAATTTATTGGTTTAGACTCATATTCTAGACAGGTTTTTAATTATTTGGACCCCATTTTGATTTATATCAGTCTTTGTATCGACTGCCTATTCGAAATTCGCAAAATTGCAGTTTGTTTCCTCTGGCCTTCTTTGCCAGATCACTACAGGGTCACTGATGAGGCGTTATTAGCCGAAACTACGTAGTATGACCCATCCTCTTTCTTATGAATGTTTTCATTGCTCTTAAAGGAACTCATTTTTGATTTTTATTTACAAAGTCAGTGAATCGTGAAATGAAGGTCAATGCAAATATAGATGTTTGCATTAAAGTTGCCATTCCAAGCTTTCTTTCTACTTATACAGCGATCGATCACATCGGGCCATTACTCGCAGGTGTACATAACATACACACCGGGTTTGCAGGATGAAAGCCTACACAGTAATCATGTACCGGGCATGACTCTCCCTGCACAGGGGGCCTCAAATTTTATATCTCCTATCCGGTCAGTTTTCTGATGAAATTTTGTAATATTCCTCTAATTTATTCGTCCTTAATACTAAACGTGTGCCTTACGTGTTTTTGCCCACCTGTATGAACTATACCTGCCCATGGCGGTATTATTGAATCCTCATGTCCCAGTGACAGGACCATCACGAAAACACGCCTATATAATTTTGACCCCCTTAAACCCCACTTATATATAGTAAAACTGGGGTTTACATGGGGTAAACCTTATTTTTCTTATTTCTGTTCTAAAATATAGAGTGTGGGTACTCGTTAGAACCCCCCCCCCCCCCCCATTGAGGCGGTTCTAACTAGTACCCACAATCTATATTTTAAGCAGAAATAAGAAAAATATCATATTTTTCATCTTCAAATTTTCGTTTTTTCGGCAGTAAAGTTTACATTGCATTTATAATTTCACTTGGACAATAGATGATAATGTAATAAAACAAAGTACTTTAAACTGAGAATTGCAAAGTCCACATGTACATAAAATATTTGGAACTAAGAATTAAAAACAAAAACGCAACTGTAACTAAAAAACAGTAAATTTACGTTGGTTTGTTTTAATTAGGAATAGGCTGGTGACAGACGTCTGTCACCAGCCAATTCACGTGGAATTTGCTGCTGACAGATGTCTGTCACCAGCCAATTTACGTGAAATTTGCTGCTGACAGACGTCTGTCACCAGCCATTTCTCGTAAATTTTGCTGCTGACAGATGATACGAAGTATGAGATCATTTTCTTTTGAATATTTCATTAGGAAAAAACATTTGTATTGCTATTAATCGAAGCTGTGGAAAGCGAATCACGGATTCTCGGAAGAATTTCAATCTCTTAGTCCGCTAGGCCTTCCCCTAGCAACCAAGTCGGTTGCGCGTCTAACAGGGTTCGGGTGGTCGCTCGTTCAATACATGCCGGCTCGGCGACAATTTTTTTCTACGCTATTTGTAAGTGTTTTTCTTTTTCGAAAGCATTTCACAAAATCCCGCTTATATAATTATGATCCCCGTAAACCTCACTTTTATACAGTAAATAAAAATAAAAAATGAGTTCCTTTAAGAGCAATGAAAACATTCATAAGAAAGAAGCTTGGCCATACTACGTAGTTTCGGCTAATAAAGCCTAATCAGTGAATCTGTAATGTTCCGGCAAAGAAAGCCAGAGGAAACGTACTGCAATTTTGCGAATTTCGAATAGGAGTCGATTCAAAGACTGATATAAATCAAAAGGGGGATCCAAATAATTAAAAATCTGTCTAGAATGAGTCTAAACCAATAATTTATTTCTGATTTCTCAGAATATTCACAATGATCTCAAAGGACCAAAAGTAAAATATAAACTGCACTATGGTTGATGTACGGGGAGACGTTTTACGGCCGCCACACGGCACAACACCAGCTGCAGTGAAGGCAAATAAAAATCAAAAATGAGTTCCTTTAAGAGCAATGAAAACATTCATAAGAAAGAAGCTGGGCCATACTACGTAGTTTCGGCTAATAAAGCCTCATCAGTGACCCTGTAATGATCCGGCAGAGAAAGCCAGAGGAAACGTACTGCAATTTTGCGAATTTCGAATAGGAGTCGATTCAAACTGGGGTTTCAAGGGCACATACTATTTTTTTGGCTCAAAACATAGATTGTCGGTACTCGTTAGAACCGCCTCTGAATTTCTATGCCCCCGCCATTCGAAGAATGGTGGAAAGGGCATATAGCGTTGCCCCAGTCCGTGAGGATACGGCTTTCTTATTGTAAGTTTACAGCATACATCTGTCAGCAGCAAATTTTGCGAAAATCGGCTATTTACAGACGTCTGTCACCAGCCAATTCATGTGGAAAATGCTGGTGACAGACGTCTGTCAGCAGCAAATTCCACGTGGATTGGCTAGTGACAGACGTCTGTCAGCAGCCACTCCGTTTTAATTAATAACAATATTGTTCTCATTGATAATTTTTACCTTAAATTCCGGATTTATTGTCCTTTTTCCATTTTTTTAGACATAAAGACGATTTTCCGTTAGTTAGGTTATTCTTCCGTCACCTGACGAACTTTCAGTAAATTCTCCCAATATTTCCTCCAGAACAGAACAGACCGTTATTCTCTTAACCCATTCCCACTTGGAGACTCTGAATTTTCCTGATTCCACAGTGTTGCACAGGACAGCAACTGCATATGACCATTATTTCATAACGAACGGTCTGTTTTACATCAAACTCGGCAGGACTGTTCACTGGTCAGCAGCCTTTCAAATGAAACTTTTAGACTAAATCAATATTGCCATGACAACGAGGGGGCACTTAAAGTTGTCAAAAGGTGTGATTTTACATGTATTTTTGACCGAATCTTAATCTTTACCAGGTTGTCAAGGCAACAATTAAGGGTTTGGCACTGGCGATTTTCACTGTCTGCAGCATGTTTTGCCAGTGTCAATTTCCAGGCATTTTTGACCCCAGACACCATCAGATTTCATTTCAGCGGCCGGCTGAACCAACCCCCAATTTTTTCGGCGGTGAGAGGGACTGCGGCCCCCCTTCATACCCCCACAGGTATATTTTTAGTGGGGAGCCGCACGAGAAAACAGGCCATTTTTAGGACAACTTATCCTAACGCAAACATAGCTGTCCAAGGGTGGGGAATGCAGATTTTAGATGGTTCAGGGACTCAAAAAGAGGGGGGGTGGGGGTCAGACACGTAAAAAGACGTATCTGAGTGGGAAAGGGTTAACTGGAATCTTGAAAAAAAATTTTTTTTTTTTACTCTAAAATGCAATCAAATGATGAAAAAACATGATTTTGATCAGTTTCGATCTTATTCATTAAAACACGGCCTTAGAGCATAATCAGCATACAATCAGACAGATACCAACGAAATATATTTACAAAGAAGTAAAGGCGAGGATTGTGGCCACGTAAAATGGATTTAAGCCCCCAGTGGAATTCGTTTCACTGACCGTTCTGTCGCGGTTTATTTTTGTTATGGTTTGTCTTTGAGTGTTTGTATCGCTTATATTATTTGGTTTTGGATAGTCAATTGGCCATTTTGTGGGAAAATAACTGTCCTTTTGGCTTTCCGCTATTGATGTTTCCATTAGGGTCTGTTTTTTCATGTTTGTGTTGCTTTCCCTTTGGTGTCTCTTATGGGAGCTGTGGGTTAATTGTATCGATTCCTGATCATTGCCTTCACTTCTATTTTACATAAAAACTATTTAAAGAAAAAAAAACATGTATAAAGCATTCAGGATGTTAACTTGTTGCACTGATGAGTTAGGAGGCTTTCATGCGTACTAAACAAATTATCTGTCTAAATTCGCGACGGAAGTAAGGGCGAGGATTGTGGCCAGGTAAAATAGATTTAAGCTCCCAGTGGAATTCGTTTCACTGACGTTCTTCTATCGTAGTTTATTTTTGTTATAGTTTGTCTTTGAGTGTGTGTATCGCTTATATTATTTTGTTTTGGATAGCCATTTTGTGGGAAAGTATCTGTCCTTTTGGCTTTCCGCTATTGATGTTTCCATTAGGGTCTAGTTGTTTCATGTTTGTGTTTCTTTCCCTTTGGTGTCTCTGATGGGAGCTATGGGTTAATTGTATCGATTCCTGATCATTGCCTTCACTTCTATATTGATCTTTATCACTTTGACATTTAAGTGTCACTATATTGTCAGAGTAACATTACGACAACACACCCGTGTGACATAGTGCATTTTTCACATCTCCAAAACGGCTACTTTTCTGACGACAATATACGATATTTTTCTTATTTATGCTGCAAACATATGTTTTGGGTGCTCGCTAGAACCGCCTCAGTGAGGCGGTTCTAACGAGTACCCACAACCTATGTCTTGGAGGAGAAATATGATAAATAATGTATACCCCCGTAAACCCCCGTTTTCTCTGTATAAAGAGGTGTTTAGAGGGGGGTCTTTATTTCACGGACTTGTTAACACGATGATCTTTAAATTTTAATCGGCTAGGTCTTATACAAAGGATTTAGGAGACGCTTTCGTTCTTGTTAAAGTATTTGAAACATAGAAGATGGTGAAACTCGTCGCCTATATCTGTTTTTGTACGTACAGTAGAACTTCGATGGCTCGAGCACCGATAGCTCTTTTACCATGGCTAAGTCGAACCCGTTTTTGAGTCCCTAGAGAATGCCTCTACCTACAAAATAGTGTGAGATAATTAAAGAGATTTTCTACTTTTATCTTGCAGATGTATGCTGTGTGTACTCATTAGAATCGCCTCGACGAGGCGATTCTAATGAGTACACACAGCATACATTTTTATAGAAAAGATGTCCCAAAATTAGCTCCGTTATGCCTTCTGGCAGTAACCCTCAGTGGCTCGAACTACCCCGGTCTCGAACAGATTTGCATGGTCCCAAAGGTGTTCGAGCCATTGAGGTTCGACTGTAGGTTGTATTTTCTTTCATATAGTGGGAAATTTTTCCACCGATCCGTCTCGACGGATAATTTATGGTTACTTGTTCTGAACTTTATGATGGGTACATAATGTTTTGGATCAAGCTTTGATAAATGTTTTGAAAAGTGAGATCTTGCTTAAAATAAAATTTACCTTTTGACCAGTCATCAAGTTTTTGAACCCATGCTTGTGTGTGTAAATCAAACAGAGTTCTCGGGATATTGACACCTTGACAGAAATTGGATTACGAGGGCGAGTCATTAAAAAAACTTGAACAGCCTAACTTTTTTCTGGGTGAGATCGATCTTTTCTTTGTCGATGTAACTGCCCTCTAGAATGACACGCTTGGAACAACGCTGTTCGTTGGACCGGAAAAGACGTCGACGGATATCCTTTTTTTTCAAGTTTGGGAATAGGAAATAGTCACTAGCAGCTATGTCAGGAGAATAGGCGGGGTGCGGTATTAGTTCGTACCCATTCCGCTCAACAGAATCCAATGCAATTTTGCAAGTGTTGACTCTTGCATTGTCCTGTTGGAACAGAATCCCTTTGGAAAGTTTACCTGGGCGTTTTTTCGCGGATCGCAGGTCTCAATTTATCGAGCAAATTTGCATAATACGCACCAGTTATTGTACTTTTCTTTGATAGAGAGTCCAACATACAATGTAATAACGCCTTGTGCGTCCCAAAATACAGTTGCCATCACCTTTCCAGCAGAGGATTGGGTTTTTAACTTCTTTTACCTCAGAGACTTAGGCGCTACCCACTGGCGGCTTTGGGTTTTATTCTCTGGCTCATAATAATGGACCTAGGTCTTATCCACAGTCAATAGGCGTGAGAGAAAATCATCTTCCTCTTAATTAAAACGCTTCAAGAATGCGCTGCATTCTGATGAGCTCGTCGCTAAGGGATTTTGGGACTCAGTGGGCTATTAGCTTGCGCGTACCCAAGCGATCATGTAAAATTGTTGAAACGCTACCATGTGAGATGTGTAATGCATTCGCTGTTTCTTCCACCTTAATTCGCCTATCAGAGTACACCAGATCCCGTACTTTGTTGCACATTTCTTCATCGGTGGCATCTGATGGGCGTCTAGACCTGGTTTCGTCTTCTGGAGACGTTCTATAGCGTTTGAATTCCCCAACCCACAATTTAACTTGTGCATACGATGGTGCAGAAGACCCATAAACATTGGTCATTTAGCAATGAATTCCCGGACCTGTTTTCCCTTTCAATTAAAGAACGGTACTCAGCTTTTGACGGAAAACTTGTTTATGCACCGCTATCCATGTTTAGTTTAAACATATTTTATTCGAATTCTATGTGTACAATACAAAGCAAAATCAAGTTTGCTGCTTTCAAAAAGCATCAAATAGGTTTGGTCTTGTCAGTCTACATTCTGATTTGAGCCAGCTGATATCATTATCCCACTTAATGCATTTAACTTTAAACGTTCCTCCTGAGCGGTTCTTCTGTCGCGGTATATTTTTGTTAGGGTTTGTCTGAAGTTTGGAGGCCTTCATGCGGACTGAGCAAATTATTGGTCTAAATCGCGACGGAAGTAAGGACGAGGATTGTGGCCACGTAAAATCGATTTAAGCCCCCCCCCCCCCCCCCCCCCCCCCAGTGGAATTCGTTTCCGCTGATCGTTCCAAGGCGGTTCTTCTGTCGCGGTTTGTTTTTGTTATGGTTTATCTTTGGATGTTTGTATCGCTTATGTTATTTTATTTTGGATAGCCTATTGGACATTTTATGGGAAAGTAACTGTCCTTTTGGTTTTCCGCTGTTGGTGTTTCCATTAGGGTATATTGTTTCATGTTTATGTGTCTTTCCCTTTGGTGTCTCTGATGGGAGCTGTGGGTTGATTGTAACGATTCCTGATCATTGCCTCCACTTCTATTTTTAATACAAAACGTGTATATAAAATTTCGAAGTCTGTGACCTTGGTATCAGGAGGGGTAGGTAGTGATGAGTATTCTGTGGTAAATTGTTTAACGCCATGGCAAGTATAAACTAAATGTAACTTACATATGGTTTACACATGTATAGCACAAAACTTAACCAAACGAAAATGTAAACCGAATTTTTCAAAGGTCATAACTCTGTTAATATTTGGTGGACAGTAATTCTCGAAACTTAAAGCACATCTTCACATCTTAGCCTTACTACATACACATTTTAGGCTTGATCGTATGAAAACTGTATAGTAGGAGTTATACGGAAACGAAAAAAAAGTTAACGAACGAACGGACGGACACCAACCCCATAACTTAATACGACCGTTTTTTTTTTTTTGTTTTTTGTTTTTGTTGTTGTTGTTGTTGTTTTTCAAACGGGTATATAAAAAGATTTTTCCAAAGTCATCAGGCCTTCTATAGGGCCTTGGTTATCTATTTCATGTGTTGCTAACGTCCCTGTTAACACTGTATGAGTCTTTTTTGCCTCCAATCTGTCGCCCAATGAAACTAAATGGTTGAAATGCATGAACGGCCCGACTCGAGCCACTTTTCCTGGGCAAGCTTAGAACTTCTAGGCAATTTAACACTACTCATGTGCGGCCGGTATCAGCTCTGCGTGGAAGCATCATGCAGCCCAATCTATTTCTTCAATCCCCGAAGGACGGGGGCCGATCAGACCTTGGGGCAATATATTGGACTGCATGAGCTAAAACCGACCGAACTTTGAAGTATTGCTGAACCGCCTAGGAAGATCTAAGCCTGCCCAGACAAAGTGCTGCGAATCAGACTGTATCTTAAACCTCGGCAGTTTCTTTTAGCGGTACCTCCGCAAAAACCTGAAATTTGCAATCCTTTTGTATATCTTTCTGGATCACAATTTCATTGTAAAAGAAACTGATTAGTAAAACGTCAAGTATTGAGTGGAAATAAAGAACACCACTCTCGGCTTATCAGATTCACTAGCTCCCATCGAATGCGCCAAAAAGTCTTTTAACAACTCAGTTTGTAACTGGTGGCAGGTCACTTAGAAGACATGAAGTTTTGAACAGAAACTATTGCTATCTGTGCTGGGCTCAAGAACAATAAACAACGACCCATCAACGTTATGACTTTGTTTCGCTCCCTAAATATTTTATATATTTGGATATATTTGGAAGAATTAGAACCTTCGACCTTGGCACTGACGTTAATTCTAATAGCAAAGACATGAAAATGTTTTTACACACCCAGCGATCTTTTTTATGTTTGGTTTTACGATCCTTTCAAGATTATTTCACTCACATCAAGCCGGTCGTAAATCAGCGGTGAGCGAAAACTGGAGTACCCGATGAAAAACCTCCTGACTTTCCGTTGCAGAACTTCTCATTTTGTGACCTGAGCCATGCTCAAACCTACAGCGTTGAGAGACCTAGTGTTTAAGAGTCTGCACTCTTATCCACTAGGCCACGGAGGCCCGCAACACCCAGCAATCTTTATAAATGAGGAAAAATAACGTTCTCTGTCTTTCCAACATTTACATATACGTACGTATTATTAGAGCTATCAGCGTACCGAAAGATGTTCAGAATATATAAATATGTTCCTATCTGTGTGAAGTAAACTTTGCAAGTTTTGTTTATTTGTATTTAACGGCCCAGTCAACACTGATTTGGGTCATGTTTGGGCCTGTCAGTGTACCTACCCAGGCTTTTCCTGAGCAGGCTTATCCGTAAGCAGTTTACCAGTTCAGTGCACATTCTGGCGCCAAAAACTGACCCCTGCCCTTCCTGAATCAGCGTAAGGGAGAGAATGACCATAGAAAAGATTTCATAGTCAATCTCCACGAAAGAATGTTGCCGACCCCGGTAGGTATCGAACCCGAGTCTACCTTAGCACCAGTCAGACTGCATCCGACTGAGCTACCGCAGCCAGCCACACTTTGTGAGTAGTAGTAGTTATGTTCTGTTGTTTTTCGTTTCCATGGCCTCATGGACTTACTCCATAATGGCATTGCAAGACGTAAAATTTACGAAAATGACTGCGGCTGTTATAAGTTCCCCATAAGGGAAATAGATACGCCTTAAGGGGTGGGGCTACTCCTGCAAAAGTAGTTTCTCCTTGGATATGTCTAAGGGGTATACTCTTAAAGGAAAGAATTTGCTCCTTTTAGAGTAGACCCCTTGAGGAGCAAATTCTTCCCCTTTTAGAGTAGACCCCTTTTTCAGTTGGACAGAGCTAACAGAGTAGCAACCATAACGTCCTTAAAGTTGTATTTCCATCACGAAATCATGCCTATAGAATTGTGATCCCCTTTTATGTTCTATAAAAGGGTTATCCTTTGGAAGCAAGGAATACACCACAGAACTGAAAAATATGGTGTGCACATGTTTTCTGGGCAAGACTAGCTAGTTTCGGCCAATTAGGCCTCATCAGTGACCCTAAGATATTATCAAAATTCCACAATGGTTTCAATGATCCCAAAGGACAAGAAAATATAATCTACACTATGATGTAGGGCAGGGAGACGTTTTACCGCCGCCACACATTCCCATACACCAGTTGAAGTGAAGTTAAATATGTTCTATAAAAGGGCTATCCTTTCGAAGCAAGGAATACACCACAGAACTGAAAAATATGGAGTGTACATGTTTTCTGGGCCAGACTAGCTAGTTTCGGCCAATTAAGCCTCATCAGTGACCCGCAGATATTTTCAAAATTCCACAATGGAATCAATGATCCCAAAGGACAAGAAAATATAATCTCCACTTTTATATAGTAAAGCTCGGGTTTGCAGGGATATACATTAATTTCCGTATTCATGCTCTGAGACACTAGATTGTGGGTACTCGATAGAATCGCCTCGTCGAGGCGTTTCTGTCGACTCCCCGCAATGTATGTTTTGTGCAAAAAAGGCAAATATTCCAATTTTTCTTTTTTAAATTTCTTTTTCATTGGCCAAATAAATGACAATGTATTTGTATAGGTGTGTTTCGAAATACGGTAAAACTGGTCGACTAACTACCACACCTGCCAGGTGTATCCATTTCCCTCAAGATATTTATTGTTGGAGTTGAAACGCTTGCTTTTCGGTCTGTTTCGCTATTCTGACAGGCTGTTTCCTATAATTGCAGTATAGTATTGCATCATCGTTAAAACTGATTGGTTGATCGCGTCACGTGCCCCTCCATGGAACAGTTACAATCTGGTCATTAGACCCGGTTTGCCCGCCTCATGGCGACCAAACCAATGGTTGAAATTATACAAAATGGATCCAGAAGAAAGTCAAAGACTTATATGAATCGGTGTTTCCGAAGTACTTGCAATAAAACCATTGAAATGAGTTTGTATAGTTGTCAATACAAAACAATAACGGTTGTAAGTAAAGTATTAGCGATAATTAAAAAAAGCAATTATTAATGTATTGCTATTATATGAAAAAAAAATAGATAAGGTGTTGGTGGAGGGTGGGCTCCACGGGGAATCCATTGAATAAATAAACAGCTCTTGCCGCTCTCTGGTAAAACTTTAAACGGTATTACTCGTATATCGTGTACAATTAAATGGAATTCACCCAAAGCGGAATATGTAAATTTGTCATTCTGTGATAGTTGGATATTACTTAGGTTTAGCCATGTTTGACGTTCAATAGCTTATGAGTGAATGACATGATTAGGGTGTAATTTTGCCCTCATGCCTAAAACATCTATAAAATATTGGTAGTCTCGGTCAATTGGTTACTTATTGACTTGTCCTCGTAGAAGCTTGAATGTACATGTAATAGACGATATTCCAGCCTGAGTACGCTATCAGCAGTTGCTAATGAATAATTAATTGGGGGCAAAGGAGAGCTGCCTCCTGTAGCCACGGACTCAATATGCATGCATACTGGGTTCGAGCCGTAGCAGACGAAAATTTTACTGGAGATAGCTGTTGCAAACAGGCAAAATAAGAAAGAAGGGGTATCCCTAGACAGATTCCCACACTTTTCTCCTCAGCGAAAGCAAACTTGTAGATACAGATGAAGGCAAAAAAACAATTGAAACCAACCTAAAATGTGTATGTGTAACACTCATTTTCTGGAAAGTAGATGCATATCTAGTGCTTTTGTTTGTTTGATTTGAGGTTTAACGTCCCCGTCAACACTATATAGATCATTTTGGAGACGTTGCTTCCAATTTTGTGGGACTTTCACCCGACATTGAGATGAAATGACATCTCAAGCCCTGCCGCCCGACGAAACCAATAGGGTTTATAAGCATGGACGGCCCGACACTCGGACCGCTTTGCCTGGACAGGCTTAGATCCTCTAAGCGGTTAACCAGTACTCATGTGTGGTCGGATTCAGCTCTGCGTGGAAGCATAATGCAGTCCAGCTATTTCTTAAAGCCCCAATGGGCGGCGGCCGGCATATCTAGTGCTAGTTGTAGATTAATAGGGTCCAGATTCATTATACAGTAGAACTTCAAGGCTCGAACATCGATTGCTCATTTACAATGGCTGTTTCAAGCTTGCTCTTTAGTGTCTTAGAAATTCTTCCAACAGCTCAAGAAAACAAATTTTAAGGACTTATTTAGGGAGATTTTTCTTATTCTATCATGAAAACGTATATTGCATGTAGTCATTAGAAAATCGCCTCATTGGGGCAATTCTTATGACTACACACATTTTTTATTTGATAAAACATTACGCTAACACACCCGCGCAACATAGTGGATTTTTCACATCTCCAAAATGGCTACTTTCCTGATGAAAATCTGTCATATTTTTGTTATTTTTACTTCAAACATAGGTTGTGAGTGCTCGTTAGAACCGCCTCAATGAGGCGGTTCTAACGAGTACCCACAACCTATGTCTTGCGGCAGAAATAAAAAAATAATAATGTATACCCCCGTAAACCCAAGTTTTCTCTGTATAAATGGGAGTTTAAGGGGGGGTGTTAATTTCACTGAATTGCTCACGTGATGAGATCGAAAAAAATATCCCTTATATTCCCCGTTATGCCCCCTGTCCCCACGATTATCTCTCAGTGGTTGGAACCTCCTGTATTGAAGTTTGAGTTATTTTTCTGTTTTGAATATATACTGAAGAATTCAAACGAAGATGAATGAAAAAAGCTGAAAGGTAGTGGACATTTCTGATCAGGTACTTCTTAGTATTTACTAACTATGAAATGAATACCCCTTCAACCCCCACTGTAAATAGACAAGAGTGAGTTTACATCTTGCTCATCTTGCTCAAAACCTAGACTGTGGATACGCACTAGAACTCTCGCATTTAGGCGGTTGTAACGAACACCCACAATCTATGTTTGAAATATAAATAAAAGAAATATGACAATTTTTCATTGAAAAAACTGCATTAAAAACAAGATGAAAAAAAATCCTTAAACCTTGTATGGTAAGTTATCCTTACAATCCCAGATGATTATTATTTTCAAGTTAATGATTCTTGTTTTGTTTGTATTGGAGTTTAACGGCCCAGTCAACACTATTTAGGTCATTTTTGAGCCAGTCAGTTTATAGTAGTCGCAGATGTGTGTGTATGAATTCGGGTTTAACGTCGCTTTCAACATTTTTTCAGTCATATCACGACGGTGTCTGGTTGCGACAGGGAGCTCAATGCTCACGTTTATAGTGCTGCCACACTGAAGTATCATGCCCCAGACACATTACATGATACCACACCCAGTCACATTATCCTGACACTGGATCGACCAATCCTAGCTCTACCCCGTAAATCTGAGTGCCAAGCGAGGAGCAGCTAGTACCATTTTTAACGACTTTGGTATGTCGCGGCCCGGGATCGAACCCGAGACCTCCCGTTCCCCGGAGCGGACACTCTACCAACTGAGCTATCGGGGCCGGTAGTAGTCGCAGATAAGATTGACTAGGCGGAGCTATCGTTTGTACCTGTCTTTGGAATATTCCATTAACAAAAAGGTAAACCAAGTCAACCGATTGTGTGAATTCAACTGTAACACAAGCATAGCTGTGGCGTATATGAACATTTCGTTCGCTTGTAGAAAGCGTGATAAACTCACACTACCGAATTTTCTGGTGGACTCCGCGAATTTGACATATATTGACAACACCCGTATGGCTCCGCCTAGTCAATTTTATCTGCGACATTTTTTTTTTATACCTATCCACACTTTTCCCGGGCAGACTTATATCTAAGCGGTTAACCAGTACAGTGGCCCCGTAAGTCTGCCCGGGAAAAGTTTGTTAAAGGATACTTTGTTTGTCGCAATAAAAGCTCTACAGAGCTTATGTTATTTGTTTCGGATATGCGACGTTAAATAAAGCTTCTTTATCTTTATCCTTTATCTTTATCTAATCAGTCTCCACGAAAAGATGTTGCCGACCCCGGCAGGAATCGAACCCATACCGGACTTATACGGACATCACCTTTCTCAGCTGTGCTGAAAATCAAGGGAATTGACGCGAACAAGACAGAAAATAAATGGTTATCTCCCCAAGGACTCGACTACCTCCTGTGCAAATTGCCTCAGGCAATTGTAAATCGTACATTTTTAGGACCGCTTTTTATGTACTATATAGGTACTATATAGTTGACTGTTTTAATTTAAGAAAGTGGAGGTTGTGTTATGGTGTATTTTAAAAAAACAACAACAATTGAATGAAAAAGAATAAACATAGATGATGTATTATATATGATTACAAATAGTATCTTCCAGTGTCAAATATATCAATTGTATTTAGCGAAAAAAATCAGTCTGAAATACATAAATGTACACAGTGTAAAATGTACACAGTGTAAAATGCAACAAGGTTTTGACCATTTTATAATGTGCAACATAAATTTTCAAGAATTGCTGAAATGAAATATTATCACCAGTCAGACGCGCATCCGACTGAGCTTCCGAGGCCGGCTAATGATTCTTGTAAAAACAAAATCATAATCTTCAAGGGATTTGTAGTTTTTAAATTCCTTCTCTGTAAAGAGGGTCACCAACAAAATAATTGTCGATGTCCAGGCCGTAGGGTAGTATTATATATCCAGTATCCCTGCTAATAATCCGACTGCACACGAGTACTGGAAAACCGCTTAGAGGATCTAAGCTTGCCCAGGCAAAGTTGTGCGAAACTTTGTATGTGGATGGTGCAAGGAGTGTGAATGGCGGTGGGCAACTTTTTTGTGACCTTGACCTCAACATGACCCCAAGGTCAAAGGTCAAAATTATGATTTGCCATATCTCCTAAACAATTGGAGTTACACTTTTGGTTAACTCAAAATAAAATGAAATGCATATCAATGCAGAGGTACCATTAATAGCATACCGGAAATGATCACCTTTTTGGTAGGTAGTTTTTTAATATTCTTTATACTGTAAGTATTTTGGTTTGGGTTTCCGTTTCTGCTCCTGCACACTTTTCTCAGTATGGCTCATTTTGGGTATGGATTCATAGAGACAGTTCGATTTGACATCTGAACCGTTAAGGATTTACTCACAGAACTGTCAAGGACTATCTGAAGTAACAAAACGGCGAGATTTGTTTCATTATGTTAAATCTAAAAAATACAACATTATTTGCTTACAAGATGTTCATGTAAAGTCGCAGTTAGAGCCTTTTTATTAAAGCCGAATGGGGTTATGATGCCTACTTCAGTTCATATACAACTAATAGTAGAGGGGTTATGATACTTATAAATAACAACTTTGAGCAAAAAGTTGATAAAGTAATGGCAGACAAAAATGGAAATTATATTATTATGGATATAAACATACAAGGAAAAAAGTTAACTTTAGTTAATCTCTATGGCCCAAATCAAGATAACCCTAATTTTTATACCACTTTGTTGCAAAAAATTGCTCAATTTGAAAATGATCAATTAATTTTATGCGGTGATTGGAATTTTATCTTGGATCCAGAAATGGATTGTGAAAACTATTTGCATGTCAATAATCCAAATGCAAGAAGGGTAATCTTAAACTATATTGAAGAAGAAAATCTTATAGATGTGTGGCGGGTGATGAATGAAAATTGCAAGAAATATACTTGGCGGAGGTTAAATCCTACACGTAAACAGGCCCGCTTAGATTTCTTTCTGGTCAGTGAAAATCTATCACAATTTGTGGTTGACACTGATATTCTCTCGGGTTATAGAACTGATCATAGCAGTATTTTGCTAAATTTGAAATTAACAAATAATGAGAGAGGAAAAGGTTATTGGAAATTCATTAACTCTTTACTCAAAGATCCGGATTATATACAGAAAGTAAAAGAAACAATAGAAGAGGTAAAACAGACATACAGTTTAAATCAAAACAACATAAATGATATTGAAAACATTGAATTTAATATAAATGACCAGTTATTTTTAGAAACTTTATTAATGATGATAAGAGGTATAACTATTAAATATTCCTCTGAAAAAAAGAGAAAAACTTCTGAAGCCGAATTAAAACTGGAAAACGATATTAAAGTATTAGAGAACGAAATAAATGCTAACGTTAATAATATCTCTGAAGAAAAAATACGTGACTTAATAACAAAAAAAAGAAGAATTATTAAATATAAGAAAAGATAAAATAGATGGGGTAATGTTACGATCAAGGTGCCGATACCAAGACTTGGGAGAAAAGCCTACAAATTTTTTCTTTAATCTTGAGAATAGAAACTTTACCAGTAAAGTAATTAACAAATTAATTGAGGAAGGGGTAGAATACACAGATACTAATGATATTTTAAACTGTCAGAAACAATTTTATTGTAATTTATATAATGAAAATGAACAGTTAAATGACGAAGATATTGAAAATATTCTGGGAGAAAACGACAATAAACTTTCTGACCTTGATTCAGATCAACTTGAAGGCGAAATTACTTTCAGTGAACTAGGTGAAACTCTGAAAACTATGAAGAATGGGAAAAGTCCCGGTCAAGATGGATTTACTGTTGAATTTTTTAAATTTTTTTGGATAGATTTAGGCTATTTTGTTTTAAGATCTCTTAATTATGGTTATAGATGTGGAAATCTATCTATAACTCAAAAACAAGGTGTCATAACCTGTATTCCAAAACCAAATAAATGTAGACAGACCCTTAAAAACTGGCGTCCTATTTCATTGCTTAATGTAATCTATAAAATGGCTTCTGCGGTTATAGCAAATAGAATAAAAAATGTTTTAAATAAACTTATTCATGACGACCAAAAGGGATTTTTATCAGGTAGATATATAGGCGAAAATATAAGAATGATTTACGATGTTTTATTTGAAACACAAAAACAAAATCTCCCAGGTCTGATATTATCGATTGACTTTGAAAAAGCATTTGATACAGTTTCTTGGAAATTTATTGATAAAACTTTAAAGTATTATAATTTTGGACCCTCAATCAGAAAATGGGTAAGAATTTTCCAAAAAGGTTCTGAATCCTGTATCATACAGAATGGCTTTATGTCTGAAAGTTTTAGTCTGAACAGAGGATGCAGACAAGGGGACCCAATATCTCCATACCTATTTGTTTTGGCTGCTGAAATATTGGGTCAGATGATAAGAAATAATCAAGAAATACGAGGCATCAATATTGATAACAAGGTTTTTAAACTAAGCCAATATGCCGATGATACTCAGATTTTCCTGGACGGTTCAGAAAGGTCTTTAAGGGAGACGTTAAATGTTTTAAATCAGTTTTATTTTTTGTCAGGACTTAAGATCAATGTTGAAAAATACGTGCTATTTGGATTGGAGTGTTGAGTAATTCGGTTACACGCCAATGTCGTGAATTCAATCTCGACTGGAACCAAGGCCCGTTTAAAGTACTTGGCGTTAATTTTTCAACTAATGTTAATGATGTTTGGGACTTGAATTACCACGAAGTTCTGAATAAAGCTGAAAATATTTGTAAACAATGGGCAAAAAGAAGGTTGACATTAATAGGTCGTATAACAATTATAAAATCTCTAGCCTTGGCTAAATTCACTCATTTATTTTTAGCACTTCCAAATCCTCCAGACGATCTCATCAAGCAGATAAACCGAATTTTTTTTAAATTTTTATGGAATAATGGGCCAGACAGAATTAAACGTGATATAATAGTTAAGAACTATAGAGAAGGTGGACTTCGAATGATTAACATCTCGTACTTTATAAAAGCATTGAAAATTTCATGGATACGTAGAATTATACAAAATACAGAAAATAATGCTTGGTATACATTATCTAATATAAATTTTATGTTGTTACTAAGTTCTGGTCATGGATATGCTATCGAAACTCATAGGGATATTGATAACCCGTTCTGGAAAGATTTACTTCTAAGTTGGTGTACTTATTGTAATAAACTTAAAATAGAAAATATTAAAGAGATTTTGGATACTCCAATTTGGTATAACAGTAAATTGACACATGGTCTGATGTTCTATAATAATTATTGGTTCAATAAAGGTGTTCGACTTATGTCAGATTTAGTAGATCATAATGGTGATATCTATAGTTTTGAAAGATTCAAAGCTGTTTATGGGGTAAGGGGGACCTTTTTAGATTACCAAGCATTAATAGCTAAAATCCCTAATCAGTGGAAAAATACGATTAATGAAAATAAACCGTTTTGCATTATGAATGCTTATAATACAACATGCAGTATATATACTCGAAACTTAATAAAAGACAAGAAAGGGTGCAGGAGGTTTTATGACATAATGGTTGGGACTAAAGAAATTATCTTTTCAAATAAATGGGAACGAGAATTAGGAAATATCTCATCGGATGATTTAATGTGTTATAACTTAGTGGTCAAAGATCTCAAAGAAGCGACGCTAAAAGACTTCCAGTTTAAACTTACAAATAAAATTTTATTTACTAAATCCTTTTTACACAGAATAAAGAAAATAGATGAAAATCAATGTTCATACTGTGCGAATCAGGCGGAAACTATCCTGCATCTATTTACAGAATGTGAAAAAGTGAATAGATTTTGGCAGCTTTTGAGAGTATTGATACTTGCGCGCACAAATCTGAACTTCGATTTAAGTAGTAAAGCCATCATTTTCTCAAACCAAAATAAAAATAAACTATTGTCATTAATTTCGGTTTTAGCAAAGCAATACATTTACAAAAATAAATTTGTAAACGACGAACTCAACCTGGATGTATTCATTTCGCAGCTTAAAAGGAAATTTCAGTGTGAAAAATATATAGGTTTTATAAATAATAATATCGGTAACTTTTTCTCTATATGGGGCCCATTATACAACTATTTTTCAGTGGAAGCATGACTGTCTTGATGAGTTCTTCAATAGTACTGAGGAGCAAGATTGAAGATAACTCTGTTTAGTGAATGATGAATTGGCAAATATTTTATATATCTGGGCATTTTATAAACAAAATGAGCCAAACACTTGGAAGTTTATCTACTAGCTTGTTTTTTTACGCAAAGAGAAGCTGGGGGAGGTAGGCAGGAGAAATGGTGACGGGAACCAGGTCCAATAATGCTTGTAGTAAAAGTTAATAGTTTGAAGGGAAGATATATGGATGTTTTATTATTATTATTATTATTATTATTATTATTATTATTATTATTATTAGTATTATTTTTAGTATTTCTGTAGAAAATTTGAAACTCTCACATGATTATAATACCATACACAGTACAATAAAACTAGAGCTGGAATATGAGCTTATTTCGTAGGCATGCCTATATAAATATAATAAAAATGTTACCCCCGAAAAAACAAATATAGATAAAAAGCTTAATTTCATTAGTGTTACGGCTTGGGGTGTAGATTATCGGCATTCGTCTGTACCACCTCGTTGGAATAATAATATATACCCTTGTAAATCTCTGCTTACTCTATAATGGTGGGTGTTTCAAGGGACAATATTTATATAGACATGTTTCGTGATATGCTTGAATAGCTGACTGAACAGATAAGGAGATGTGGGGCGGAGTGGTTGTTTGGTTTAAACTTTATTTTATTTGCATAATACATGAAAAGTATACAAAACAGAATATAATACGATTACAGTACAATGACTATACAAATGGGATTCAGAAAAAAGTCAAATGACTTATTCGAATCTGTATCCCAAGTGTTTGCAATACTAATATATGTACAATCTTATTGTAATTGTCATTCAATAATTATGAAATTCCTCACACTTTTGTAACTGTTTAAACATAAATATAACAGATAGTTAGAAGGGGCTCCACGGGGAGTGGAACATACTTGCATTTTTTGTAATAATTAAGAAGGCATTATGTTATGGACAACATTCAACAAAAACCTGTAAAAAGCTGGATTTCATGCTGTTCGACATATGTGTAAGAGTTCCCGCATTTGGAAGTAGCGCATCTAAATTTCCTTATCTTAGTTATACCGTATAAACACATGTGGTTAGAGGTAATTACTTTTAAAGTTGATGCCTGGGTATAAACAGTCGATCGAACTAAATCAAAAGCGTTTAGATTTTAATATGTAATCTTGCACCGCTGAGAAGATATCTTTATTTTGGTCGTCTGACAGGTCAGTGCTACCATATAAGAAAATATTTACTGTTGGTTGACAATATATCGAAACTCTATTTAGCAGCTCTTGCCTGATCTGTCTAAAACGGTTGCATATAAAGAAAAAATGTGAAGTGTCCTCAACTGCGCCACATTCGCATAAAGGACTGTCAATAATATTCTTCTGAAAAAGGTGTTGGCTTAAGGAGCTACAGTTCAGTCGTATTCGAGCATGATATATTTGTCCTAGTCGTGAACCAGATTGATAGTATTGTGGGGGCTTGTTAATATTATTATTAAGTTTATTTTTAAAAGCTGCTGCAGACGGTGAGTTCTTAATATCTTCCGAAAGATTATTCCAAATTCGCGTGGATGAAGGAAGAAATGAATTATAGTACTGCTGGGATCTTGCAGGGATTGTCTGAAGGTTTGTCTCATTACGCAAATTATATCGAGATATACTGCCTACAGTTGGTGGTACAAGTGAAGAGAGGTATTCGGGTGTAATATTGTTAACCATCTTATAGTATAGGATGAGTTTGTGTTTTTCTCTTCTCGATGCAAGACTTTCCCACCCTGTGTCCGATAGAAGTGATTGGATTGATGCAAGTTTAGTTGCTCCCGTGACAATACGAGCAGCTTCATTTTGGATTTTTTCCAAGTCGTTTGACTCTTGCTGAGTGCAGTTATCCCAAACAACATTGGCGTATTCTAAAAGTGGTCTTATAAAAGATATAAATATAGTTTGAAGAGACTTTCTATCAAGCTGGAATTTCAGTCTACGCATAATATTTATGCGAAACCATGCTTTTGCTTTAACAAGTTCTATATGTTCGTGCCAGGAACAGTCCTTTGAGAAGGTGAGACCTAAGTGTTTGTGGAAGTCCACATCATTAATTAATTGTTGATTCATGTTAAGCGGTGGATGAAGGGATTTATTATGTTTCCGTGATAATACCATGGAGTCAGATTTCGCTGGGTTGAAAGATACAAGCCATTTAGTCGCCCACGAATGTATTTTGGCAAGGTCTGCATTCAATTCATCAGCCGCATGTATAGGGTTGTCTACAATAATATAAAGGCTGGTATCGTCGGCGAAGAGCCGTATACAAGAGTTAATATCGTCTACAATGTCATTGATGAAGATAAGAAAAAGTATAGGTCCTAAAATAGATCCCTGCGGTACGCCTGCTTTAAGAGGTGCCCAGGAAGAAGCAGATCCAGGTAATACTACTCTCTGTTTCCTGTTTTCCAAATAGTCCTTAAGCCACGCCAGGAAAGAGCCAGATATCCCAGTAGATTCGAGCTTATAGAGAAGGCCACGGTGCCACACTCTATCAAATGCCTTGCTTATATCGCAAAACACTGCGCGAACTTCTTTGCCTTGGTCAAGAGATTGACAGAAAGTGTTATATATATCTACAAGCTGATTGACTGTAGAGTCGCCGGGAATAAATCCTGACTGTAATGTTGTCAGTATGTCATTATCTCGGATGAAATTAAATAAATGTTTATGAACTATTTTTTCTAAGACTTTGCCTACAGCACTGAGAAGAGATATAGGCCTATAATTAGAAACAACTGAGGGGTCGTCTTTTTTAAAAATAGGAGTTACATTTGCTTCCTTCCATATCAAAGGTACCTTGCCAGAGGTTAACGAGAAGTTAAATAAATCACTAAGAGGAAAAGAAAGAGGTTGAGCTAGTTCCTTCAATACGCGGTTGTTTATAGAGTCGGGGCCCGTTGCCTTGCCTAATTTTAAGGATTTTAAAACGGATTCAACTTCGGAGGGTGAAGTAGAGACAGAACTCAAGCTATGTCCAGGATGGGGAAAGTCAAATGATAAGGTGGCATTTGATTCGTCCAGCTCAGTTTGTCCTACAAAGAAATCGTTCATTAGCCTTGCCTTGTCAACCTCTTCTGTGTAGACAGTATCATCTTTGTATAACGGAGGGACTGAGGATGATTGGTCAGGTTTTATAAACTGCTTAAGAGTCTTCCACCAGTCACATGGTCCTATATCGTTATTATTAAGTTTTGCCGCCAATTTGTCTATTTGTTGTTGTTTAAGCTTGCGAATTTCTGCTGTAGTATTATTTCTTACGCGTTTATAGCTTTCAAAGTCGGTTATGTTTTTTGTTCTTTTAAATTTTTTGTATAAACGTTTGCGTTTTCTAATTAATTTTTTAGCATCGTTTGTTAACCAGGAAGGATCAGATTGTCGTATCTTAACTCTTTTATTGGGGATCTCAGCTAGTTCTGAGATACGTCTTGTTATATTAGATGCATAAATATCTATATCAATGTTCTTAAGTGTTTCCCAGTCAGTTTCTCTAATATCGCGAGTAAAAGATTCATAATCACCGCGATCAAATAACCGTATATGCCTGTAGAAGGCAGGAACTACATTTTTATGAAAGTTTAATACAAAATAGACTGGACAATGGTACCTAATATTTTGATCGAGAAATGGGTCACCTACCCCGCTTAAAAGTATACTATTTTTATTGGAAGTAAAGACCAAATCTATAATAGAAGATGAGTTCTCAGTGAAATGGGTTGGCTCCACTATTATCTGGTCCATGCTGAATTGTTGACAGATATCAGAAATTTTTTGGTTGGTTGCGTTTTTTAGGGTATCGAGATTGAGGTCACCTGTAATAAATACGTCTTTTATATTACTATCAAAGGCAAGACTAATTGAATCTTCAATAACAGACATGATTTGGGAAGGGGAATTTGGGGGTCTATAGAAAGTTCCTAGAAGAAATTTTCTGTGGTGAACTGTGACTTCGACCCAGATGCACTCAATATTCGGTAATTCAAGATCGCTCCGACGACGGGAAAATACGTTGTCCTTAATGTAGACGCATAACCCTCCGTGGTTATCTCCACCTCGGTCACGGCGATAAAGTTTGAATCCATCTAGTTTTATGGAGTCGTCGGGTATATTTTGGTTAAGCCAAGTTTCTGTTAAGCAGATGATAGAAAAATTTCTTAGTTCAGTTCCTATCAAATCAATTTTATTAGTGATGCTTTGGATGTTGTAATGAACTATAGAGAAGTATTTTGATAGCAATGCATCATCCATGTCTATTGAGTCAGTTTCAGTTTGAGATAAATTCGGGCCGGGGTTGAGTTCGATATCCCCTGATCGTTGTAGTAAAAGTGATAGAATTATCAATAATTCAAAAAGCGTAATGTGTTTTATTCCTTTAACTTTGCAGTGGCGAACGTAATGTAAGCCTATCCGCATCCTGTAAAGTTGAATATCACTCATTCAATTCTAAGAGAAGGTCCTGTGGATGCGGCTAGTGCGAGCAACATGCGGGCACATATTTGGGATAACCAGCGTCGTCCATGATTGAACGTTTTGTTAGTTGAAATCAGGTAATACAGTCAATTAGCCAACGTGTTAATTTGGACGACGCTAGCACTGGTTTAGTTTGAATCCTGTCCATGGTAATACTAATGGTCATTAAAAATGACAAGAAATAAAATTCCCCGTGGAGCAAAGTAATAGTAAAGTGAAAAACAGCAAAAGTAAGTACAAAATGTAACATAATGTTACCGGTGAGAACACAATGAATCAGGACAAAGGACAAATGCTTTTTAATCAATCATCGCGAAGACACGCCTATATAATTTGGACCCCTTAAACCCCACTCTCATGTAGAAAAACTGGGGTCTACAGAGGTATACAATATTTTGTCTGCATCTTACCAAAAGCATAGACCGCTGGTACTCGACATAGCCGCGGCCCTCTCGGGCCCCAACAATCCACCCTCCGAGCAGAAAAGAGAAAAAAAAATCACAATTTTTCATCTTAATGGCAATGCCTTTGTACAGGCGTGTTTTCGCAACAGAATTCAACATTCTGCTATTTGGATCTTTACTATCTATAACAGATCTGAAACAGTTTCATAAAAAAAATGTTAATGGAGAAAAGAATCATGCTTGGTCGGTTCCGTCACAGCGGTCATACAGCGTCGAGACAAGACCTAACCAACATCGATTCGACGTCGCTGTCTAATCAATGCTGTACCGGTGTTGTTCCAACGCTAATATTTATATAGACATGTTTCGTGATATGCTTGAATAGCTGACTGAACAGATAAGGAGATGTGGGGCGGAGTGGTTGTTTGAGGGTGCACCGTCTTGATACCCTGTAGGCTGACATCTGGTACAATTTAAATGGAAGATTTATTGATATTGATACCTTTTTAGAAAACTGTACGGTACCGCTTATAAGAAATAGCTATGTATGTCTGGAAGTGCAAGCTTTCAACACCTACACCGTTACATATTTCTTGCTGTTATTTTTATAGCTATTATATTAGTATTATCAGCAGTAGTAGTGATAGTAATAGTTGAAAAAAAAGATTACTGATAATATTTAGAAAAGGGTGAAAGCTAATGCTTGTATGCTCATAATCATAGGTTGTATTGATACGTCCTTCTTTATATTTATGTGAGATGATTCATGAATAAGTTAAAAAAAAAAAAGTTGTGCGAGTCTATCTATCTATCTTCTTATACTGAGTCGGTCATATTTGGCCATTACCTCAGTTGGGTGCGTAGCTAAATTTAGAATTTAGCTGAAAAAAAAAAAAAAAAAAAAAAAAAAAAGAAGTCACTGGATGAGTCCTTAAAACTATTTACAATCTGAATAACAGAGGTATACTAAAACGCATACCTCTGAGTCTCAATCTTACACTGTATGGGCTTTGAACTCCTCTGCAGTCTTAGCATTCACCACAGAAGAGGGAAGACTATTCCACTGGGGAATAGTCCTAGGGAAGAAGGAATTTTTCAGGGCATCACTGTAGGACTGGTACCTGTGATACTGTGAGTTGTTTACTTTTGATGCCCTTGTTCGAGTTGAAACTGTCACAGGGGTCAAGTATTTATCTTTATTAAGTCGGATCGTCCATGCTTATAAACCCTATTGGTTTCATTGGGCGATAGGGTTTGAGATGTCATTTCATCTCAATGTCGGGTAAAAGTCCCACAAAATTGGAAGCAACGTCTCCAAAATGACCTATATAGTGTTGACGGGGACGTTAAACATCAAATCAAACAAACAAAATCGGTACATATAATATGTAATATATGGATAAGAAAGTGTTTTGATCAGAAACAGTAAGTTAGCTAAGTCATCATACGACAAAGCTGAGAGATAAAAAGGTAAAAATCCACACTACATGTCATTTTAAAGAATGTACACAAAGGAATTCTGTGAGTCCTCCATATTTTAATACAAAATAACAGAAATATGTTCTTGAAAAGACTATTTAGTTGCATAGTCAATGCAATAATCTTATTATGAAAATTTAACCTTTAAAATCAGAGGATAAAATCACTTAGTGTTAATATTGTATGCAGCCATCATTATTTTGTCAACAATCTTTTGCCCCCAGCTGCTGCAGTGAGGTATATGCTATTTTTAGTATCTCAGAATATCGCAAAATCCTTATAGAAACAAATCCTTAAAGACACATTTTTTTCTCTATATAAAAGGGATGGCCTGTCTAATCGTCTCCAATAAACAACTAAGTCCTTCGGACCATAGTGCACATCAAAGGCTCATCTTATCTAAGTGATTATGAGGTGATTATGAGCAGAGACTCTCTGAGAGATATGTTTGAAAGGAGGCTCTATAAGAGGAACTTGTGTGTTGGTATATTTTTACTGAGATTCTTTCCAACTCTCTTAAAATTATTGTTTTAAATTACTTCTTTTTCATTTTGAAAAAGTTAAGAAAAACATTATTATTATTTTTTGAAAGTATAGTATGCGTCACAAATTATATAATGTCTAAAACATTAGCATTTTATAGTTTCGGTCAAGCTGGAACCATAATCCTCCAAGTATATCTTATCTCAAAACTGCTTTCTTTAATAACAGATCATTAGGTCGTTATACAATAAAAAAACTGTGTCTTAAATTAAAAGGAATTCCCAGGGGAGGAAAACGAAACGTTTTCAATTTCAGTAACATTCCGCTATCAAGACAAACGAAATTTAGCATCAATACTGCCTTTAAAGACATGCTTAACAGGTCATGTTTTCTAAAGCCTGTGTACTCCTGTATGCGACCACCTTTAGGACTGTTCAAAAGTGGTCTTACTGTATTTCTTTCGTCTGTTCCATGACATAGCGTGTGTGTGTTTGCAGACGTTCCCCGCCCAGTGGGGCTTGGATAGATAGATTTGGATGCATGGTGCTTCCACGCAGAGCTGAAAACGACCGCACACCGATTAGAATGTCTAAGCCTGCCTAGACAAAGTGGTGTCCTGCCGGCCGAGGTAAAGTGGCATATAAACTTTTTTTTTTCATTAGGCGGCATGGCTTGAGAAGTCATTTCAATGTCGCGAAAATTTTCCGCAAAGTTGGAAATAACGCCTTCAATATTGCCTAAATAGTGTTGATGGGGGCGTTAAACCTGAAGTATAAATAAGGCCAAAATCAAAACTTTTCACTTAAAACATCAAGTTAACAAATCTGCGAAATGAAGACCCCCGTAAGGCTTAAAGGGGTAAAAACATTTTCCGTATTGTTGCACTAAAATATCTTTATAACCATTAACTGGTGCCTCGGCCCCCGCTCATCGGAGCTTGAGGAAATAGATGGGCTGCATGATGCTTCCATGCAGAGCTGAAACCGAGCCGCACACGAGTTCTGGTACACCGCTTAGAGGATCTAAGCCTGCCAAGGAAAAGCGGTGCGAGTCGGACCGTCCAATGCTTATAAACCCTATTTGTTTCATTGGGCGGCAGGGCTTGAAATGTTATTTCATCTCAATGTCGGGTAAAAGTCCCACAAAATTGGAAGCAACGTCTCAAAAATGACTTTTACAGTGTAGACGGGAACGTTAAACCTCAAATCAAACAAAGCAATAAAACATAGATTATGGGTAATCCTTATAACCATTAACTGGTGCGGTGCTAAAGAACGCCAACAATCGATATTTGGGTTGGAAATAAAAATAAAAAAATAAAAATAAAACTTTTCATTCAAAAAAACGAAAGACTAAATTTTAGAACATAGGTGTGTTATCGAAATGAAAATGCCAGTTTTAGATCGATGAAGGACATTATAATTCCACAGTATAATTCCTAAAGCCCCCGCCCATCGGGGCTTGAAGAAATAGATAGGTTGCATGAAGCTTCCACGAAGAGCTGAAACCGACCGCACACGAGTACTGGTAAACGACTAAACCTGCCCAGGCAAAGCGGTGCGAGTTGGCCCGTCATTGCTTATAAACCCTATTGGTTTCATTGGGCGACTGGGCTTGAGAAGTCATTTCATCTTAATGTCCGGTAAAAGTGCCACAAAGTTGGAAGCAACTTCTCCAAAATGACCTTTACAGTGTTGACGGGGACGTTAAACCTCAAATCAAAGAAACAAAACAAAGCACTAAAACATTATGGATAATCTTGCGGTGCTAAAGAACGCCAACAATCGATATTTGGGTTGAAAATAAGAAAAAAAATTTCATCCAAAACTACGAAAGACTCCACTTTAGAACACGGGGTATGTTATCGAAATGGAAATGCCAGCTGACAGTATAATTCCACACGGTTGTGTGGCTCAACCTGATTAACAATACGATAACACAGCCGTGCGACGTAGTGCATTTTTCACATCTCCAAAATGGCTACTTATGTGATGAAAATCCGTGATATTTTTCTTATAAATGCTCAAAACATAGGTTGTGGATGCTCGTTAGAACCGCCTCAATGAGGCGGTTCTAACGAGTACCCACAACCTATGTCTTGGAACAGAAATAAGAAAAATAATGTTTACTCCAGTAAACTCCAGTTTTCTCTATAAAAGGTGGGGTTTAGGGGGTCTTCATTTCACGGACTTTTTCACGTGATGAATTCCTCATTGCGTAGCCTTGCAGGTAGGTCCAGAAAGCGACAAACGTGGAAGAAGACACTGACCACCCACAGAGAACATGTGTTCGAATGAGACTTAGCGTAAAAAACTGTGATATTACGAAAACACGCCCACGTACAAATAAATTGTAAATTTATACCGCCTAAAAACAAATTTTAAGATGAAAAAAAGTGATGTTTTTCTTATTTCTGCTCATTATATATTGTGGGTACACGTTAGAACCGCCTCGTTGAGGCGGTTCTAATGAGTACCTACAATCGATATTTTCGAGCAGAAATAAGAAAAATAAGGTTGAACCCTGTAAACCCTAGTTTTACTTTTAAAAGTGGGGTTCTAACGTGGGGGGAGCAGAATTATTTATTATTATTATTATTATAATCATTATTATTATTATTATTATTATTATTATTATTATTATTATTATTATTATTGAGTTTTTCCTTTACAATCAAAGTAGATTGTCAGATGACCCTCTGATCTCAATATACACTGTTTGTAGCGCAGTTTGAAAATTGACCGGATACATTAAATCAAGTATTTTGATTGGTTGACAGTCAGACATGAGTGTGACATTTATTTATTCAGCAGGACAATGTTTTTTTTTTTTTTTTTTTTTTTTGGTTTGTTTGTTTGATTTGAGGTTTAACGTCCCCGTCAACACTGTAAAGGTCATTTTGGAGACGCTGCTTCCAATTTTGTGGGACTTTTACTTGACATTGAGATGAAATGACATCTCAAACCCAATGAAACCAATAGGGTTTATAAGCATGGACTCGCACCGCTTTGCCTGAGCAGGCTTAGATCCTCTAAGCGGTTTACCAGTACTCGTGTGTGGGCCGGATTCAGCTCTGCGTGGAAGCGTCATGCAGCCCATATATTTCTTCAGGCCCCGATGGGCGGGGGCGGCCAGGACAATGGTTAAGAAAACAAATATATAAGACATGTCTGATACGCAGACTGACACATATTTTTTCTTTGTTTTGTTTTTTGATTTGTTTTGTTTTCCAGTATGTTCAAATGAAGCTTGCAAATTATTTGTTTTCTTCCACGTTTATTTGTTTGCCCGTAGCAAAATAAAATAATCAGCCGGCTCATGAAAAAAAAATGATAAAAAAAAATATTCGGACAACACTGTGCACCTTCGCAGAAAACACTGCACATCTGCGCATTCTTACCAGAGCCGTCCCTGTTCATGCAAAGTAAACATTCATATATGCATCACGAAAACACGCCTATACAAATGCACTGTAAATTTTACCGCCGTTTGTTTGTTTGAGTAGAAGTTTAACGTCCCAGTCAACACTGTACAGATCATTTTGGAGACATTGCTTCCAACTCTTTCACCGGCGTAAAAATGAAAAAATAAAGATGAAAAATTGTGATATCTTTCTTATTTCTGCTCAAAATATATATTGTGGGTACACGTTTGAACCGCATAGTCGAGGCGGTTCTAACGAGTCCCCAAAATCTATATTTTAGAGCAGAAATAATAAAAATAAGGTTTACCCCTGTTAATCCCAGTTTTAATATATAAAAGTGGGGTTCATTGGGGTCAAATCTATATAGGAATGTTTGCCTGATGGAGAGAGGTATCGTTGGTGCGCATGCGTGTTCATCTGTGTGCGAAAAAGACCATTTCCGCTTGATGCCGCGCCATGGTACAAGTACACTTGTGAAACACTTCACTCCTTCCAGGTTTCATCTGGCGACTGCGCAGTTTGGTCATAGCAGACGAAGGGCGTGTACTGGGTCGTGGTTTTAAGAGGAATGGGATCACCTTCAGGGGAGACAACTCCTGCAAATGTATTTTCATCTCCCATGTCAATAGGGGTCAACTCTTAAAGGAAAGCATTTGCTCCTTTCAGTTGGACAGGGCTTATATGAAAGCGAACAGGAAGTCCCGAAAGTTGTCTCCCTTTGAAAAATGGCAGAAAAATCGGCAGGTGTTCCCATTCCCCTTAAGGGATGTGAATGCACAAAAACAAAAGATTATGTACGGACACTGGATGATGCAGGCACTAACTTCACGTATCATTGGGCCTGGGGAATGAATGTTATCTGACGTGTCACCAGCAATATATCTGTTGATCTGATTGGTTAGTACCTGAAGTTTGTCAAAAACACCTTTTCACCCGGCAGGTATAAGTTCGTTCTCAAAACTTCGTTTGCAGAGCAAGGTATACATAATGGCGACTGAAGTTAAGAAAATGTTTGAAGGAAAATGGAAAATTTACAAAAAAGAAAATTACGATGCTTACTTAACCGCATCTGGTATGTTTATTTATTTATTTATTTATTTCAGACAGACAGACAGACAGACAGAAGGAGTATCATTGCCATCATAAGCCGCATCCGGCTAAGACTCCTATTAGCCTGTGCACCTTCTCAGTCAGAGTGTATCTTGCATGCTTATGGTTGAATCAATATTGAAGTTTATTCAACGCTGAACACCTAATGGGTATTTCTTTCACCAGTTGGTTTGTTTGATTTGAGGTTTAACGTCCCCGTCAACACTGTAAAGGTCATTTTGGAGACGTTACTTCCAATTTTGTGGGTTTTTTACCCAAGATTGTGATGAAATGACATCTAAAGCCCTGTCGCCCAATGAAACCAATATCGTTTATAAGCACGGACGGTCCGACTGGCACCGCTTTGCTTGGGCAGACTTAGATCCTCTAAGCGGTTTACTAGTACTCGTGTGCGGGTCGGTTTCAGCTCTGCGTGGAAGCATCATGCAACCCATATATTTCTTCAAGCCCCGATGGGCGGAGGCCTCCTCTCGTCTAAATTCAAATCTAAACCGTACCAGACTGATCCGTACCATATTGGTTCCTCTAATCATACCGATTCATATTTAGCTTTGATATGTCTATATAACAGATCCCATACCGTAATAATCCTATAATAAGACCACCGTTGGTACGGTTCAAGACCACTTTTAAATAGCCCAAAAGGTGATCTCTGCGGAAAAATACAAGGAATGATTAACTGCAACCTACTAAATGAGCTTTTAAAAGCAAAATTAGTCTAAACCAGTGCTTCAGCTGAAGTGCACGACACGCCGGATGCTTTTAGCTTTATGAGTGTTACCATATATGGGTATGGCGGCCATTTTGGTCATGTGACCTGGACCTAAAATGGTTCCCCCAATAAATGCGCCTTATCGTAAGGAGCAAAAATATATATATTACTATAGTACTGTATTCTGAATCGTTTGCAGGTTAAATGCATTCTCATTTTTCCAATACAAAAGCATATGTGTCAAAGTTGGACCTAGGCACAAAGAAGGTCAAGGTCAACCCAGGGTCACCATTTTAGCAATTTATGATGGGCCTACGTCCCAGATGCTATTTATCAAGTTTCGTGGAAATCTGCCCAGTGGTTCTGGAGAAGACTATTTTTGAAGGGTTTTTACCATATATGGCTTGGCGGCCATCTTGGTCATGTTACCTGGACCCCATGAGCAAATTTTGGTTTCCCCCATCCCATAGAGGCTCCATATGAAATTTGAATTCAATCGGCCCAACGGTTTCCGAGGAGAAGCAGTTCGAAATTTTCACATTTTTCGCCTCGGCGAGGCTATACTAAATGGAATGTAATATTTCGCAAGTTCATTGGTTAGATCTCATTGATATCTATCAGTATGCCAAAAAATATTCCAAGCGGTCAAGTCACTATCACCAATTTTCACAAACGGGTTACGGACGAACAGACAGACTGACAGACTGTCAGAATGACAGAATGACACGGTGATTTTAGAGCACTCTTAGAAAATCAACCGACTTCAGTCGGTCGCTTTTTCTGCGGGTCGTGCAATTTTATGTGGTCTTAATAGTGGAATTTCACTGTATCCATATACTGGAATAAATACAACTCTTGGTTAATATTACAAACATTATATCAAATTAACCCTTATATCTTGCTGTTCACGACAACCCCTATCTTTGGAAACAGTGTAGATCCAGATCAGATGGCTTCTTTTAGATGGCTTCTGATCAGGATCTACACTGTTTGGCATTCAGTTTATGAATTTGTAGCAATAAATTACATCAAGTAATTTGATTGGTTGATAGACAGAAATGGGTGTGGCTTAAATGAATATTCAGCAAGATTGTCGTCACATCCGTTACTCAATGAGTCTGGACGATACTCTCGCATTCCAATGTGTAAACTGTCAGAATAAATTAAAACCAGAGTACCCGCCGGAGAAAAACCACCTGACCTTCCGTTGCAGAACTTGGAGTCCCATATATGACCTGAGACAGGCTCGAACCCGGTGAAAGACCAAATGATTAAGAGTCAGCGTTCTTACCCATTAGGACACGAAGGCCCGTAGTCGCTACCAGGTAAAACTAGCCAAAGTCTGTTTTGTTTGTTTGTTTGTTTGATTTGATTTGAGGTTTAACGTCCCCGTCAGCACTGTATAGGTCAATTTGGAGACGTTGCTTTTAATTCTGTGAGAGTTTTACCCGAAATTGAGATAAAATGACTTCTCAAACCCTATCGCCCAAAAGGGTTTATAAGCATGGACGGTCAGACTCGCACCGCTTTGTCTGGGCAGGCTTAGATCGTCTAAGCGGTTGTGCGGACGGCTTCAGCTCTGCGTGGAAGCATCATGCAGCTCAAATATTTTTTCAAGCCCCGATGGGCGGGGGCCGCGTCTTGTATTGTACTATCCCGGGAGCAAACCGCAGCATACGCGGATGAGCAGGCCGATCTGCACGGTTGTTGTTCGAAAATGGGAAAAACTTTTTTTTTTGTCTTTTTGTTTTTGTTTTCCGTTTGATTAATATTGGTTATTTGATTTGTTTGTTTGTTTTTATTGGGGTTTAACGGCCCAGTCAACACTATTTAGGTCATTTTTGAGCCTATCAGTGTACTTATCCACACTTTTCCTGGGCAGGCTTATACGTAAGCGGTTAACCAGTGGTACAGGGCACATTCTTTCCCAAGAAACTGAGAACTGTCCTTCAGGGGAAGAATGGCCGTAGTCAATCTCCAGGAAAGAATGTTGCTGACCCCGGCAGGTATCGAACCCGCGTCCTCCTGATCACCAGTAAGACGCGCATCCGACTGAGCTACCGAGGCCGGCTGATTATTTGATTGATTAATTGATTGGTCGACTGATTGATTGGTCGATTAATTGATTGATTCATCGTTTGATTGATCAAATCAAATCAAATCGATCGATCGATCGATCGATCGATCGATCGATTTGATTTGATTTGATTGATTGATTGATTGATTGATTGTTTGATTTAATTTGATTTTGATTTGATTGATTGATTGATTGATTTAGGATTGAATTCATTCGAAAGAAGAATAGCGAAGGGATCGAAGCCAGTGTTGAAGCTGACTGTTGACGGAGAAGAGATCACGTCTAAAATTAAAGTGGGAACATTCAAGAACAAGCTGACATTCAGGCTGGGAGAAGAATATAAGCACACTTTTCCCGAAGGTTCATGCAAAGTAAGAATTTTGCGCATTTTTATTTTTATTTATTTTTTTTATTTATTCGGTTTTGGTTTCACGGCCCTTTCAAGATTATTTAACTTATTTATATCGAGCCGATCTTTAAAAGAGGTGGGCGAAAACCGGAGTACCCGGAGAAAAACTCTGACCTTACATTGAATTTTTCGCATAAAAACACACGTGGGCGTCCTGAAATTTAACTTCTGAACGAAATAACAGTTTAAATGTTTCAGGTATCTCTGCGTGACGGAAGACGGGTGAGGAAATCAAAGCACAGGGGGCACTTGTGCTACTCCCGTGCGACTCAATGCATTTTTTCACATCTCCAAATGGCTACTTTTCTAGTGAAAATCCGATAAATTATTTATTATGATTTTCATAGTTTGCGGGTGTTCGTTAGAACCGCCTCAATGAGGCGGTTCTAACGAGCACCCACAACTTATGTCTTAGAACAGAAATAAGAAAAAATGATTTATAACCCCGTACACCCTAGTTTTCTCTTTATAAAGAGGGATTTAGGTGGGTGTTTTTCACATACTTGTTCACATGATGAGAAGTCCCAAGGGACTCAAGAACGATTCAAATCAGCCGTGGTACTTTGTTTTGAGATTTAACGTCAACACTGTAAATGCCATTTTGAGACGTTGCTACAAATTTTGTGGGATGAAAAGACATCTCAAGCCCTGTCGCCCATTGAAGCCAATAGGGTTTATAAGAATGGACGGTGCCGACTTACGCCGCTTTGCCTGGGCAGGCTTAGATCGTCTAAGCGACTAAGCGATTTACCAGTACTCCTGTGCGGTTGGGTGGGGGCGAATCAGCCATGGTAGATGTAGGCGGTTTATTGGGTTGTTTTGTTTGTTTGTTTGATTTTAGGTTTAACATCCCCGTCAACACTGTATAGGTCATTTTGAAGACGTAGCTTCCAATTTTGTGGGACTTTTACCCGACATTGAGATGAAATGTCATCTCAAGCCCTGTCGCCCAATGAAACCAATTGGATTTATAAGCATGGACGGTCCGACTCGCACCGCTTTGCCTGGGCAGGCTTAGCTCCTCTAAGCGATTTATCAGTACTCATGTGCGGTCGGTTTCAGTTCTTCTTGGAAGCATCATACAGCCCGTCTATTTCTTCAAGCCCCGGTGGGCGGGGGCGTATTAGCCAAAATACTATTATAACATTTTCATATGAAAACGTGTTCAATAATAGTAGCAGCAGTAGTAGTAGTAGTAGTGGTAGTAGTGGTAGTAGTAGTAGTAGTAGTAGTAGTAGTAGTAGTAGTAGTAGTAGTAGTAGTAGTAGTAGTCTATTTATAGATTGTGGGTAACATGGACGTTTTAACTAATCCTGAGTTTCTGGAGTGGGCTGCGGACTGCACCCTCTTTGAATTTGAGTTTAGTCTAAATAATTAACAGGATGGCAACCAGTGCAGAACCTGATGAGATGGCTCATGAAGAGGACCAGGACATTAAGAACTGAACACACCTATATAAGATATATTGTAAACTTTACCGCCGAAAACGAAAACTTTAAGATGAAAATTTCTGATATTTTTCTTATTTCTGCTCAAATATAGATTGTGTGTACTCGTTAGAACCGCCTCATCGAGGCGGTTCTAACGAGTACCCACAATCTATATTTTAGAGCAGAAATAATAAAAATAAGGTTTACCTCTGTAAACCCTAGTTTTACTATATGAAAGCGGGATTCAAGGGGGTTAAAACTGTATTCGCGTGTTCGCTGTTTGCAACCGGTCGTCAGGGCTGGAAAGACTCAACATGTCAATTATTTTACAGGGTGTAACAACGTTGAGCAACGGCAAACTGATAGCACGGATAAAATTCCTGGACTCGACGAAACCCGACCAGTATTCTGAGAGAGAAATTATTGATGGTGAACTAGTAGTGGTAAGACACCCATGACAACATTACTAAAACACGCCTATACAATTACATTGCAAATTTTACCTCCGAAAAACAAAGATTTTAAGATGAAAATTTTTGATATTTTTCTTATTTATACTCCAAACATAGGTTGTGGGTACTCGTTAGAACCGCCTCATCGAGGCGGTTGTAACGAGTATCCACAACCTATGTCTTGGAGCAGAAATAAGAAAAAGAATGTATACCCCTGTAAACCCCTGTTTCTCCATATAAAGTGGAGTTTGGGGGGGGGGGGGTGTCCATTTCAGTGACTTGTTAACCTGGTGAATCTGTGCCGCTCACATTCAACTTATCAGCTTACCAGAACCACACCAACCTCGCATTACCTAGTTCAAATAATTTAAATCCCAGAAGGGAGTATTCATTATTTTCGTTCTTGCTCAAACATACAGACTATGCGTCGGCCCCCGCCCATTGGGGCTTGAAGAAATAAATGGGCTGCATGATGCTTCCACGCAGAGCTGAAACCGACCGCACAGGAGTAATGGTAGACTGCTTAGAGGATCTAAGCCTGTCCAGGTAAAGCGATGCGTGTCGGGCCGCCCATGCTTATAAACACTATTGGTTTCGCTGGGCGACAGGGCTTGAGATGGCATTTCATCTCAATGTCGGGTAAAAGTCTCACAAAATTGGAAGCAGAGTCTCCAAAATTACCTATACAGTGTTGACGGGACGGTAAACTTCACATCAAACAAACAAACAGACTGTGCGTACGTGTTAGAGTCGCCTCGATTTGG
This sequence comes from Lucinisca nassula, assembly GCA_963580285.1. Taxonomy (NCBI): domain Eukaryota; kingdom Metazoa; phylum Mollusca; class Bivalvia; order Lucinida; family Lucinidae; genus Lucinisca; species Lucinisca nassula. Next base: position 97,617,599 of record OY757011.1, read on the forward strand.
CGGTTCTAACTAACTAGTACCCACAAATACATCCAGTATACATTTTTAAACCACAGTTTTACTGTATAAATGTGGGATTTAAGGGGATAAAAACTACAAAGACGTGTTTTCATGGTACATTTGTCGTTGTACGTCAGCATCAAATAAATCTCTATGTTAACCCATATATGACAATGGAATCTTCCGAGGAATAAATTTAGAGTGGTCCATTTCTAATTATCTCTATTGTTTCAACTTTGTGACAAATTATGTCCCCCACCAGAGGGGAGGGAGACATATTGCTTATGGTGCGGAACCCGTTTGCGTCGGCGTTGGTGTCAGCGTCGGCGTAGCCTGTTTGAAGCACTATATCTCCTGTACCTATGGATGGATTATGACTAAACTGGCATAGACACATCACAAGGATGGGGGAAAACAGTCATTAGGTCATGATGACTTGACCTCATTTTCAAGGTCACAGCGACCCCAAAACAGTCATTTTAGGGACAAAAGTGGCTAGTCTACACCCTATTTCATTTAAGAATTGATTGATTTAGTCAAACTTGGTACAATATATCATTACAACATCCCGCAGATTTGATTAGAGTTTGGTGACATTGACCGCATTTTCAAGGCCACAGCGACCTAAAAACAGTCATTTTTGGGCCAAAGATAGCTTGTCTGGACTCTATCTCATTAACGAATTAATTAATTTTTGTCAAGCTTGGTACAATATATCATTACAACATACCACAGATTTGATTAGAATTTGGTGACCTTGACCTCATTTTCAAGGTCACAGCGACCCAAAAACAGTCAATTTTGGGCCAAAAATGGCTTGTCTGAACTCTATCTCATTAACGAATTGATTGATTTTAGTCAAACTTGGTGCACTATATCATTTCAACAAACCGCAGATTTGATTAGATTTTGAACGAGACGTTCTGATGGACACCGGAAATCCTAGATCGGCTCCGCGATGATTTAAAGAAATTTAATATTTCCACTGGAAAAAGCTATAAGAGATTGAATGTCATTACATACATATAGATGAGTTTAGGGCGCTAGCGGTCGTTAACGAAATGCTATACAACGATTCTGATATTTTTGCGCATGCTCAGTTTTGTGTAGCAAGAAAATATTTGGTCATACATGGAAGTACGTTCTCCTTGTTTGTTTGTTTGTTTGATTTGAGGTTTAACGTCCCCGTCAACACTGCTTCCAATTTTGTGGGACTTTTACCCGACATTGAGATGAAATGACATCTCAGGTCCTGCCGCCCAATAAAAACAATGGGATTTATAAGCATGGACGGTCCGACTCGCATCGCTTTGCCTGGGTAGGCTTAGATCCTCTAAGCGGTTTACCGTCGGTTTAAGCTCTGCGTGGAAGCATCGTGCAGCCCATCTATTTCTTCAAGCCCCGATCGGCGGGGCCGCAAGTACGTTCTCCTATATAATAATTTTGTATTCACGTATGTATTTACAGATGTTGCAAGCGAAAGGTGTTGTAGCCAAGCAGTATTACAAGAGAGTTGAATCAACAAAATGATGCTGATCTAGAGACTTTTTTCATGCTAGTTTTGTTAATGACTGATTTCATAGCAGCCGTGTCCATTTCTGTGATAGTCTACGCCCATGTGTGTAGACAAGAAAATACCTACCAATGTGTGTTCATAATAAAAATCAAAGCACTGAGAATACTGTTGGGTCGATTGTTTCTAAGTTAGGAAAATTGTCCTGAACGGAGAATAAGATACTTAATAGGGAATGGGAACACCTGGCAGATTTTCCCGCCATCAGGAAGATAACTTTCGGAACTTCCTGTTGGCTTTTCTATAAGCCCTGTCCTACTGAGAAAGGGGTCTACTCTTAAAGAAAAGGATTTGCTCCTCAGGAGCAAATTCTTTTCCTTTAAGAGTTGACCCCTTTTGACATGGAAGACAGAAATACTTTTGCAGGAGTTGGCTCCCTTGAAGGTGTTCCCAATACCCTTAAACTTCTGCAAGTCTGATCTGGGTCTACACTGTTTGCCTAGCCCAACATTTTGTACAGCCGAAGTTTTACATATAAACTTCTTTACAAAACACTCTCTGACGTCATAACGACAAGAAAAGCACGAGCTGAGTAGCCGGCCTCGGTAGAGGAGTCGGATACGCGTCTGACATGTGATCAGGAGCCGCGGGTTCGATATCTCTTGTCTTAGTGAGTAAATGAGCAGACTGATCCGGGTATTTGAAAGTCACACGTCGTTATGTAGGTTTTGTCGTGCGCTGACTCAAATTGCCTTATTCATCATTTCATAATAGGGGATTCGGCCCCCGTCCATCGGGGCTTGAAGAAATAGATGGGCTGCATGATGCTTCCAAGCAGAGCTGAAACCGACCCGCACACGAGTGCTGGTAACCCGCTTAGAGATCTAAGCCTGCCCAGGCAAAGCGGTGCGAGTCGGACCGCCCATGCTTATAAACCCTATTGGTTTCATTTGGCGGCAGTGCTTGAGATGTCATTTCATCACAGTGTCGGGTAAAAATCCCACAAAATTGGTAGCAATGTCTCCAAAATGACCTTTACAATGTTGACGGGGACGTTAAACAACAAAACAAACAAACACAAATCATACTCATGTTTAACCCATAAAATCACGACATTTTTGTCTGCTTTGGCGTTTGCTGGTTACTTTAAAAGTCATTTTGCAAACAATGTGGACCGAAATATGGGTCCGTACTGTTTGCCTTTTTTAAAACATTTGCAAAAACATCAGCAGACGACATAAGCAGATGACATTTTCAGATGTAGTTTTCAAGCATCTTAAACCAAGTTCGTGTAATGAACCTCCTCGAATCTACGTATATAATGGAATGTGTGGTTACCGGGGATATTCATTAAGGCTGACACGGTTAATCGTATAATCGATCAAAAATTCCACAAAAATGATTATCAGTACTGATTTGCTTGTAATCGATTATTTGATAAGTGCAATTTACTACCCAAAGTTGTGTCTAAAATAGCTGGATCAGTGGCAAACAGTGCAGACCCTGATGAGACGCCACATTTTGCGGCGTCTCATCTGGGTCTACACTGTTTGCCCAGACCTGCCTTTTCAACTATACAAATGGTAAAGTGCAACATATGGTAATAGTCATGCTCAGACAGAAAGCCAAACAGGTAATATTATGGCAAAAACCTTAGCGATTACTAATCGATTATCGATCGCAATGTCAGAACTGATAATCGATTATCTTTTCAGCTCCGATTAGTCAGCCCTAGTATTCATTATCTTCCTTATTTTGCTCAAAAACAACGATTGTGGGTAGGCTACTCGTTGAGGCGGTTCTTACGAACACTCGTGATCGGCATTTGGACTTGATGTTAGATAAAAATATAATGAAAATTGTCTGAAATATACGGAACCCGGGAAGGGACATGATTTTTTATTTTTATTATGTTGTGCGAACAAGATAATATCTTGAGCGGGAAATATGCTTGTTCTGAAGTGTTCATTTGAACACACGGGTCAGTCACCATACTATCGATCGGACTGTGGACCCCGGAAACATGGTTTCTTGGGATACGGCTTATCTTTTAAACATTGAAATAAATTATTCTTTAGTGTTTCAAACCTTAATCCTTATACTGCTGAGCACGACCTACCATTCATGAACATTTGCAAACAGTGTATATCCAAATCAGATGGTTTCTGATCAGTATCTACACTGTTTGTCATTGCAGTTTATGATTTGAGCCAAATACATTATATCAAGAAAATTGATTAGAGGATAGTCAGGAAGGGGTGTGGCTAAATTGATTATTCAGCAGGATAACTTGAGGATTAGGCGTTGTCACAACGTCATTAGGCCTACTTATTTTCCATACGTAACATGTGTAATATATGTTTATCATAAAATTATGACATCGCGTCTAAGAGTTTATTAACGTTATGTTTTAAATTCGGTAATCCACTGGTGGATTAAATATGCAAATTAGTTACAGTTACACGTACGACAGTGCCTGAGATGTCAATTCATCTCAATGTCGGGTAAAAGTCCCACAAAATTGGAAGCAAAGTCTCCAAAATGACCTTTACAGTGTTGACGGGGACGTTAAACCTCAAATCAAACAAACACGTACGTCGCTCATGGATTATTAAATTTATTAAACTACGTTGAGGAAAGGAGGAAAGGGCATAAAATGCTCAGCGAAGCCTTGCATTTTATCCCTTTTCCTCAACTCGTTTAATAAATTTAGTAATACGTGGACATTCATGTAGGATTTTCTATGTAATATACGTGAACCTATCATCGACGCGAAACGTCATTACGTCGTTGACAACGTAATATTTCGTACTGTAATGAACCGCCTCAGTGCGGCGGCTCTAAATATTCATATGAGCCGGCGCATGACAAAACCTGCAATCAGACTGATGCGACCAGCAGAGACTCAAATCAACCTGCACACCCATCCACTATGACAAGACCTTTTTCTTTTGTCTCTTGGCATAGATTTTATTTTATAGTAGGTACATGCGATCAGCGAAGACTCTGATCAGACTGCGCGAATGCGGAGGCTGATCTGAGTCTTCGCTGGCCGCTCAAAACTTCTTGTAGATTTTGTCATGTGCTGGCACATATTTATTTCTTAAATTAATATATATGTCTTGGAAATGATAGAATAGCATATTCTCTCCAAACCTGTTTTTTTCAGCTCACCTGTCATGTAGTGACAATGTGAGCTTTTGGGATCACTTTTTGTCCGTCGTGCGTCCGCGTGTGTGTCTGTGCGTGCGTGCGTGCGTCCGTAAACTTTTTTCTTCAAACAACATCTCCTCCTAAACCACTGATCGGATTTTGACCAAACTTAATAGGAATGATCCTTAGGTGGTCCAAATTCCAAGTTGTTCAAATGGTTCCGGTCTGTTGCACATCTAGGTCACAGGAGCTAAAAAAAGATTTTTTTTACTGAAAATTTTAACAATCTTCTCTGAAACCGCAAGGCCCAGGTCTTTGATATTTGGTATGAAGCTTCATCTAGTGGACCTCTACCAAGATTGTTCAAATTATATCCCTGGGGCCAAAAATGCCCCCGCCCCGGTTTTACATAGGCTTATATAGGGAAAATCTTTAAATCTTCTTCTCTGAAACCGCACGGCCCAAGTCTTTGATATTTGGTGTGAAGCTTCATCTGGTGGCCTCTATCAAGATTGTTCAAATTATAGCCCTGGGGCCAAAAATGACACTGTTTCAAGGGCCTTTGGTTTTACATAGGCTTATATAGGGAAAATCTTTAAAAATCTTCTTCTCCAAAACCGGATGGCCCAGTTCTTTGAAATTTGGTGTGTAGCTTCATCTAGTGGACTTCTACCAAGATTGTTCAAATCATAGCCCTTGGGTCAAAAATGCCCCCGCCCCGGGGCCCTTCGTTTTAAAATTGACTTATATAGGGAAAATTGAAAAAAAAATCTTCTACTCTGAAACCGCAAGGCCCAGGTCCTTGATATTTGGTGTAAAGCTTCATCTAAATTGTTCAAATTATAGCCCTAGGAAATAGAAGTCAAGGCGATGAAAACCTTTGAAAATCTTCCTGTCTGAAAGCAGAAGGCCAAGGTCTTTGATATTTGGTACGAAGCTTCATCTTGTAGATTTCTACCAAGATGGTTCAAATTATAGCCCTGGTGGCCAAAAATGGCCCGCCCCGGGGACCCCAAGGTTTATGTAGACTTATATTTATAAGGAAAACCTTTAAAAAATCTTATCTGAAACCAGAAGTCTCCGTTCTTTGATATTTGGTATGAAGCTTCACCTTTTAGACCACTACCAAGACCCGGGGCCAATAATGGCTCTCCCAGGAGCCCACTTGATACCCTATGGATCAGGTGAGCGATCCAGGGCCATCATGGCCCTTTTGTTTCAGTATAATGTAGGTTTTACATGCGTGTTTATTTCACGGATTTGTTAACGTGACGTTAAGTTGGTTTTGATGGATGTTATATACGAGCGTAAGAAATAGATCAGGTCTAGCAGTGAATTATTGAAAATAAATCACAGTCTGGAAGTCAGTTGTAAAGTCGCGAGTGATTAAGTTACTTACAACTGACCGAAAACTGTGATTTATTTAAGAAATAGATCAACTCTGGCAGTGATTTGTTGAGTAATAAATCACAGTTTGAAGGACCGTGGTAAAGTAGATCAAATCACCAGCGTCTAGCGCGTGTGGTTTGTCTTCTTACAACTAACCAACAAACTCTGATTATTACTCAAGAAATCAAACACAAGAGCTGATCTATTTCAATTCTAATATACTAAAAATTGACATTTTAGTTGTTTCCCCTCTCCACCCCCCCCCCCCCCCGACACACACACACACACACACCATCACACCATGTAAGAGCTTTTCTTGCATACATTTCCTTTCTGGACTTCAGTCACTTCAGTTCCCGTCGTTAGCCATATTGTGATGACAATGGTGTGATGTTTAGTGGCGTCACGTAACATGCGGTGACGTCAACCTTAACGACGGTGCATATGAGGTCGAATTCAACCAGTACAATGAACACTTGAGAATATTCGGTTTTTGCCCTGTCCCTGAGTAAGAATATAAGAATCTTACATGGATGTGAGGGGTTGACAGAACAAACATTCCCAAGGGTCACAGTCCTGCATCACGTGATCCCGAGGGACGGATTTTTCTATCCACCCCTCACACCCATGAAGGATTCTTTTTCTTGCATACACCTTCCATTTCTGGGAGTGGATTTTTAATACTGCAGTCACTTCGGTTGCCGACGTCCGCCATATTGTGATAACACTACAGTGATGTTTAGGACGTCACGTAACGTGCTGTGACGTCAACCTTAATGACGGCACATATGAGATTGCATTCAATCAGTGTATTTATCAAACACGCGAGAATATTCGATTTTTGGTAAGAACACTAGGGTAACACCAAGCTAAAACTATGGATTTTCTTATCTCTGGTATAGGCGGGAATTTAAGAATCTAATACGGGTGTTTGGGGTGGATGGAAAAATCCTTCCCGAGGGTCACTGTCCGGCATCACGAGGCTTGCCGATTGATACCGGACAGTGATCCCGAGGGACGGATTTTTCTATCCACCCCTTACACCTATATAGGATTCTTTTCCTTGCAGTGCGGATTTTAATGCTGCAGAAACGTCTGTTACCAACATCCGCCATATTTTGTTGACACCTACAGGGATGTTTAGTGACGTCACGTAACATGCTGTGACGTCAACCTTAACGACGGCGCATATGAGGTATTCAACCAGTGCATTTATCAAACAAGCGAGAATATTCGACATTTGGTAAGAACATCAGGGTAAGACCAAGCTAAAACTATGTATTTCCTTATATGGTGTGCAAGGATATAAGAATCTTATATGTGTGTGAGGGGTGGATGGGAATATCCGTCCCGAAGATCACTGTCTGACATCACTAGGCTTGCCGAATGATGCCGGACAGTGAACCCGAGGGACGGATCCACACCTCACACCAATGTAGGATTCTTTTTCTTGCGTACCTTCCATATCTTAGCGCGGATTTTAAATGCTGCAGTCTTTTCGGTTACCGACGTCCGCCATATTGTGATGATACTACAGGAATGTTTAGTGACGTGCTGTGACGTCAACCTTAATGACGGCGCATATGAGGTCGTGTTCAACCAGCAGTGCATTTCTCAAACCCGCGAGAATATTCGATTTTTGGTAAGAACACCATGGTTAGACCAGAATTTCTATCCAAAGCTAAAACTATGGATTTCCTTATCTGGTGTGCAAGAACAGAATTTCTATCCCAGGCTAAAACCATGGATTTCCTTATCTGGAGCAAATTCTTTCCTTTAAGAGTCGACCCCTTTTGACATGGGAGCCAAAAAAATACTTTTGCAGGAGTGCAAGAAAATGCTATCTCATATGATTATTTTATCCCCATGTTGTACGGTCTTGAAAATAAGGAGACTGGGTAAATCGAGAAAAAGAAAAAAAAATCGCACTGAATTATTATTTAATATCTTAATGCGCATTCTTAAAAAAGGAGAAACGTTTGAAAACAAAGAAATCTTCACAAACAAGAAGAATTATTACATTATCCTATAATTTGCTTTATCATATGACGTCGTTGTTAAGCAGTGGATAACGTCGTGTAATAAAAATCGTATGACCACACGTCTAATAACATTTTTGCGGGATTAAGTAACATCATGACGACCTCCATGTCAACAATGCAGTTTTGTGGAAAAAAATATTAAATTTAATGGCGATAAAATCCAATTTAAAGTGGTCATATGATAAGCAGAATCTTACACTCGTGGTCATTTCACATGAAGGCTCGTTTCATAAATTTCATATGAAATGGCCACTCGTGTAAGATCCTCTATGTATCATAATTTTATAAATAAATAATAATTCAACACATTCTGCACGCTGGAGTTAAATTTGCCATTGATTAAGAAATAGATCAGCTCTAGCTGTGATTTGTTGAGTAATAAATCACAGTTTGGAGGTCAGTTGTAAAGTAGACAAATCACAAGCGCGTAGCGCGCGTGATTTGTCTACTTACAACTGACCGACAAACTGTGATTTATTACTCAACAAATCACAGACAAGAGCTGATCTATTTCGATTCTAACACGCTGAAAATCGGCAATAATGTTGTTGTTTCCTTCAAAATCTCACAACCATTCGCCATTGTTAGAAGAAATCCCGCTAAAATTATCGACTGAAACACATGCATTTATATCCTTTTCTTACGTTTTCGATGCGAGAAAATGACGTTACACCGTCTAACGTCAAGGAAATCGACTAGTGACGTCATAAATTGGGAATTTTAATGACGTCACTCGTCACGCTCTTCCGAGCTGAGATTTGTTGCAGAATAAAACACAGTTATTTTCCATTGCCTATATAGGCGCGCTGTGTTAGAATAATGTTTAGACGCTAAGACAATATGGATCTGAAATTGTCGTCTTTTTTATGTCCACTGCTACATCTTCTTGCAAAGACATCTAACACTGAATTTATAGCAAGATCGTTAAGTTTTACAGTAAAATCTGAACATTTACAAGTTCTGACTGAAAGTTCCCTAAAACTCTCTTGATCAAACTGTCGTTGTAAATGTATCTCCTTGAACGGTGTAAGTCTTCAACGTACATGTTTTGTATCCCATTCTCTCTGACCGTTTCCACATGATGGAAAATACCAAAATCTCAATGATGCCAAACAACAGCAGAATTCCGCCAGCATATCTGAAAAGAAATTAAAACAAGAGCTTTCTTAATGTGCTTTTCAGTGAAATATACATTACGAAAATACAATGTAAATTTTACCGCCTAAAAAAAACAGAAATTATGAGATGAAAAATTGCAATATTTTCTTATTTCAACTCAAAAACAAAGATCGTGGGTACTCCTTAGAACCGCCTCGATGGGGCGGTTCTAACGAGTACCTACAATCTATATTGTAGAGCAGAAATAAGAAAAATAAGGTTTACCCCTGTAAACCCCAGTTTTATTATATAAAAATGGGATTCAAGGGGGTCAAAATGATACAGGCGTGCTTTCGTAGTGAAATCGAAATTTATATTGTCACTGCAAACATTTAAGATACGATTTTTGGATTTCATTGTTTGTGAGATCGATATATCATTAAGGCTAACACGATTAATCGTATAATCGATTAATCGATCGATAAATTTCGCAAAAATGATTATCATTTCTGATTTGCTCTTAATCGATTACTTGTTAGGTACAATTAACTACCCAAAGTTATGCCTAAACTAGCGAGATGAGTGTCAAACAGTGCAGACCCTGATGAGACGCCGCATTCTGCGGCGTCTCATCTGGGTCTACACTGTTTGCTCAGGCCTGTCTGTTCAAATATACATATGGTAAACTGCAACATATGGTAAGAGTCATGCTCAGACAGAAAGCCAGACAGGTAAAATTATGACAAAAACCTTAGCGATTACTAATCGATTATCGATCGCAATGACATGACTGATAATCGATTAACTTTTCAGCTCCGATTAGCCAGCCCTATATATCATCGAAAAATAACATATACACTCTGTTTATTCGATGTCAGTAACTTTACGCAAATACAACGTGCATCAGAAATTATATTCGCGCGTCACTAAGACGTTGATGGCATCACTTTAGCGTCGTCGTATCGTAATAAATACTCGCGACGCCAGATAATCTTAGCAACTGCGGACATTATTTGAGTGAACCATTTGATACAGTAACAATCAAAACTATTTTCCAGGCCAGTTGTAAGTAGATCAATCACTCGCGCTACGCGGTCGTCATTTGGTCTACTCTACAACTGACCTCCAAACTGATTTATTACTCAAAACTTTACACGCTACGGCTAGAGCAGATCTATTTCTTAAACATTTAAAAATATTTCTAATTTCGTGACCTTGACCTTGGGATCATTCCAACATAAACACCGACGCCGGGGGTGGTGCAAAAGAGGAGGGAATAGGAGTAGGGGATGACGATGACGATCATCACGAAAACACGCCTATTCAAATATATTGACAATTTGTACCACCAAAATTGATAATTTTCATAAACGATTCTGATATTCTTCATATTTCTGCTCAAAACATAGATTGTGGGAACTCGTTCGGCATGGAAGCCGATGGAGGACATTTTGACTTGTGACATTTGGACTAATGACTTTCGACGTATGATTTTTTTTACTTGTGACTTTTGACAAACCTGAAACAATGGCGGATGGCGGACAACGACGGCGACGATTCCGGTGAGGTAAGGCTGTCACGATTAATAGTATAATCGATTAATCGATCGATACATTCCACAAAAATGATTATCATTTCTGATTTGCTTTTAATCGATTACTTGATAGGTACAATTTACTACCCAAAGTTATGCCTAAATTAGCTGGATGAGTGGCAAACAGTGTAGACCCTGATGAGACGCCGCATTATGCGGCGTCTCATCTGGTTAATGCGGCGTCTCATCTGGGTCTACACTGTTTGCTCAGGCATGTCTGTTCAAATATACATATGGTAAAGTGCAACATATGGTAAGAGTCATGCTCAGACAGAAAGTCGGCCGGATAAAATAATGACAAAAATCGTAGCGATTACTAATCGATTATCGATCGCAATGACAGGACTGATAATCGATTATCTTTTCACCTCCGATTAGCCAGCCCTACCGGGTGAGGTGAACGACTTTGCTCATCCTGCATTATATCATTTGAAAAATGTATGGAAGCCGATAGGGGACATTTTGACTTGTGACTAACGACTTGTGACTACCGACTTGCGACTTATGACTTTTTACTTGTGACTTTTGACATACCTCAAGCAACGGCCGATTTCGGACAACGACGGCTAAGATTCCGGTGAGGCAAGCGATTTTTCTCCTTCTGTTTTATATTGTTTGAAAAATGCCACCGAAAAGATCATATGGTAGGTTATTTACTCTGATTTTGTGAATTTTTAAGACTTATGACTTGTCACTTATGAATTTTGACTTATGAGTTTTGACTTGTCACTTATGACTTTTCACTTTCGAATTGTGACTTTCCACTTATGACTTGTCACTTATGACTTTTGAGATTTGACTTGCAACTTAAGACAATTTCTTGGCGCGAATCTAAAGTAATAGGGCATAACAACACAGGCGGTAGTAAATTGTCACTTAAACAGAGTTGATAATACATGAAACAGGGTCTTCTAAGTGGCATTTCTAAACAATATACACCGGAATTGTCGGTGCCGTTGTCCGCTACCCGATATTTTTCGGGTTTGCACCAAAAGTCAACAAGTCATAAGTCGAAAGTGATAAGTCACAAGTCATAAGTCACAAGTCAAAGTTATAAGTCGCAAGTCATAAGTCATACAAAGATAACAAAAACAGAGTAAAAAACATAAACAAGTCTTCTTAATGGCATTCATCAAACAATATAATACAGGAGCAGCAAAATCGCTGGATCGACACCGTCGTTGACCGCCGTCTTCCACTGCGTCAGCTTTGTCGAAAGTCAAAAGTCATAAGTCGCAAAAATTAGGCATGCAACTCCGACGTCGCAAGTCATAAGTCACAAGTTCAAAAGTCACAAGTCAAAATGTCCCCTATCGGCTTCCATAATAATGCAAGTAAGAAGGCCCTGTCTTATGTTTTAACTCTGCTTTTGTGAAATTTTATGACTTATGACTTGCGACGCATGACTTGTGACTTTCCACTTATGATTTGCGACTTATGACTTTTGAGTTGTGACTTGCGACTTTAGACTATTTCTTGGCGCGAAGCTGAAGTAATGGGGGATAACACCAATGGCGGTACTGAATAACAAGAGGGCCATGATGACCCTGGATCGCTCACCTGATCCATATTGTACAAATGAAATTGTAGGTAATATATGGTGGGTTTAAGCAATTTTGGTTGACACAAGGAGGTTTTTTATATATATATAATTATATATAATTTTAGCTCTGGTGGCCATCTTGTTCATCCAAGCACTACGGTTTGAGCAATTCTTGAAGAGTGTCACCCAAGGAACATTCCTGCGAAATTAATTCGAAATCCATCAGCTGGTAAAGCAGGAGAAGTTATTTAAACGTTTTCCTATTATTAGTTCTGACCACCTTTTTCATCCCAGCAGAATTGTTTGAACAATTTTAATAGAGAGTCACCCAAGAAACATTCCTGTGAAATTATTTTGAAATCCATCCACTGGTTAAGGAGAAGAAGTCATTTAAAGGGTTTTTTTTTATTTTTAGCTCTGTAGACCATCTTGGTCATCCGAGCAGAACGCTTTGAGAAATTTTGGTATGAGGTCACCTTAGAAACATTCCTGTGAACTTATTTCAAAATCCATAAACTGGTTAAGGAGCAGATGTTATTTAAAGGTTTTTGTATTTTAGCTCTGGTGGCCATCTTTTTCATCAGAGCGGAATGGTTTGAGCAATTTCGGTAGATGGTCACCCAAGGAACATTCCTGTGAAATTATTTCGAAATCCATCTACTGGCTAAAGAGAAGAAGTCGTTTAAAGTTTTTTTCTTACCCAAGGAACATTCTTGTGCAGTTATTTTAAAATCCATTCAACGGTTATGGAAGAGAAGTCTTTAAAATGTTTTTTTTATTATTATTTTTAGCTGCGGTGGCCATCTCGTTCATCCAAGCGGAACGGTTTGAGTAATTTTGGTAGAGGGTCACTCAAGGAACATTCCTGTGAAATTATATCGAAATCCATCCACTGGTTAAGGAGCAGAAGTCGTTTAAAGTTTTTTTCTTACCCAAGGAACATTCTTGTGCAGTTATTTTAAAATCCATTCAACGGTTATGGAAGAGAAGTCTTTAAAATGTTTTTTTTTTTTTTTTTTTCATTTTTAGCTCTGGCGGCCATCTTGTTCATCTGAGCGGGACAGTTTGAGCAATTGTAGTAGAGCGTCACCCAAGGTACATTCCTGTAAAATTATTTTGAAATCCATCTGCTGGTTAAGGAGAAAAAGTTATTTAAATGTGTTTCTATTTTTAGCTCTGGTGGCTATCTTGTTCAGCCGAGCAGAACGGTTTGAGCAATTGTGGTAGAGGGTCTTACAAGGAACATTCATGTGAAATTATTTTGAAATCCATTCACTGGTTAATGAGGAGAATTCGTTTAAAGGTTTTTCTATTGTTAGCTCTGGCGACCATCTTGTTCATCTGAGCGGAAAGGTTTGAGCAATTTGGTAGAGGGTCACCCAAGGAACCTTCCTGTGAAATTATTTCAAAATCCATGCACTGATTAAGAAGGAGAAGTCGTTTAAAGGTTTTTTTTTGTTGTTGTTGTTGTTGTTGTTGTTTTTAGCTCTGGCGGCCAACTTGTTCACGAAACGATTTGAGCAAGTTTGTATAGGGACACGAAAGGAACCTGCCTGTGAGTTTATTTCAAAATCCATGTACTGGTTAAGGAGGAGAAGTCGTTTAAAGGTTTTTCTATGTTTAGCTCTGGCGGCTATCTTGTTGATCCGAGCGGAACGATGTGAGCAAATTTCGTAGAGGGTCACCCAAGGAACATTCTTGTGAAATTATTTCAAAATCTGTCTTGCTGTTTTGGAGAAGAAGTTCTTTAAAGCAAAAGTTGACAACGGACGGACGGACGACGGACAAAGACCGATCACAATAGCTCACCTTGAGCACTTCGTGCTCAGGTGAGCTAAAAAGCAGGAAAATGGTATGTTTCAGAACTTTCCGAAGGGATAACACACAAGTATAGAGTCGTCATTATGTGTGTCCCTTCGGAAAGCTCAGAAACGCACCTTTATCCTGATTTTTTGTCATCCACTACCGCCAAGTTTTGCTTAATGAGGAGAATTCGTTTAAAGGTTTTTCTATTGTTAGCTCTGGCGACCATCTTGTTCATCTGAGCGGAAAGGTTTGAGCAATTTGGTAGAGGGTCACCCAAGGAACCTTACTGTGAAATTATTTCAAAATCCATGCACTGATTAAGAAGGAGAAGTCGTTTAAAGGTTGTTTTTTTTTTGTTGTTGTTGTTGTTGTTGTTGTTTTTAGCTCTGGCGGCCAACTTGTTCACGAAACGATTTGAGCAAGTTTGTATAGGGACACGAAAGGAACCTGCCTGTGAGTTTATTTCAAAATCCATGTACTGGTTAAGGAGGAGAAGTCGTTTAAAGGTTTTTCTATGTTTAGCTCTGGCGGCTATCTTGTTGATCCGAGCGGAACGATGTGAGCAAATTTCGTAGAGGGTCACCCAAGGAACATTCTTGTGAAATTATTTCAAAATCTGTCTTGCTGTTTTGGAGAAGAAGTTCTTTAAAGCAAAAGTTGACAACGGACGGACGGACGACGGACAAAGACCGATCACAATAGCTCACCTTGAGCACTTCGTGCTCAGGTGAGCTAAAAAGCAGGAAAATGGTATGTTTCAGAACTTTCCGAAGGGATAACACACAAGTATAGAGTCGTCATTATGTGTGTCCCTTCGGAAAGCTCAGAAACGCACCTTTATCCTGATTTTTTGTCATCCACTACCGCCAAGTTTTGCGCCAAGAAATGTAAGTCTTGTTTGTTTGTATTGGAGTTTAACGGCCCAGTCAACACTATTAAGGTCATATTTGAGTCGGTCAGTTTACCTATCAACACTTTTCTTGGGCAAGCTTATACGTTAGCGGTTTATCAGTTCAATGCACATTATTTCGCCAGAAACTGACAACTGCCCTTCTTGAATCAGCGGAAATGAGAGAATGACCGTAGAAAAGATTTCATGATCAAACTCCACGAAAGAATGTTGCCGACCCCGGCAGGTATCGAAGCCGCGTCCTTCTGATCACCAGTCAGACGCACACCCGACTGAGCTACCTAGGCCGGCAGAAATGTAAGTCATAAGTGGCAAGTCATAAGTCGCAAGTCATAAGTTCCCAGTGATATATACTCGATCCATTCTCCATAAGCAGGTACATTACGAAAACACACCTTAACCTTGATCGCCGAAAAAAAGAGAGAATTTTTTAAGATGAGTAATTGTGTTATTTTTTCTTATTTCTGCCCAAAATACAGATTGTGGGTACACGTTAGAACCGCCTCGATGAAAATATAGATTGTGGATACTCGTTAGAACCGCCTCATCGAGGCGGTTCCAACGAGTACCCACAATCTATATTTTAGAGCAGAAATAAGGTTTACATGTACCCTTGTAAACCCCAGTTTTACTATATAACAGTGGGTTCAAAGGGGTCAAAATTATTTAGGCGTGTTTTCGTGGTGACAGAGAAGATATCAGACATTTGTCGGTCAAATCACTCGCGGTACGCACTCGTGATTTGATCTACTTTACAACTGACCTCCAAACTGTGATTTATAACTCAACAAATCACAGAAAGAGCTGATCTATTTCTTAAATAAAATGCGTCAGACTCACCTTACAGGTGTATCTTGCGTCACTTGGGCGTCCAACTGATATTGCCAGGCCCGCTGTCTTTGCAGCAGGTAAGGGTAGAGGGGGGTGGGGGTGTTGCTATTGCTTCTGTTTCCATATTTCCGTTCATTCTGTCCCTCACTTTCATCTCATCTACCATCAGTTCTATCTCTTTTCTCCCTTTCTCTGGGAGACGATACAAAACAACCCACAAGGGTTGGCGTGTCATTAAACCCAAAACAAAATAAATGGCTAATCAACTGAAGGCCAATATTTAACCCATAATTGCCTAGCGTCCCTTTTTTGCCTAAAGAACATTTTTGTACAACTTACGAGTACATAAAACAAAATAAACCTTACACCCATGAAAATGGGCCACTTCAGGCTTATTAGGTGGAAACTTTCATTGTCATATACTCTGAGTATGGGTTAAATCACAAGTCGTTGAAAAAAGTGTTGCCACGCGAGCATTAGCCTACGTGTACAGTGCGAATCTGGGTGTCATCATGCTAAATGTGCCGTACCTGTATATTTTCTCTCCAGTCCATTCTGGAAGGACAAATGACATTACTAGAATACACACGGCCACCAGTCCTAGAATGACAGCCAGAGTAAGAATCAAACAAAATTCTTTTCGCTGCATTACTTGAATAAAATGAATTTCTTCGAGTCAGAGATCTATGTTGTCAGTAAAATTTCTTAAGGCGATTGAATACACCTAAATTTTGCCGCCTTGCTAGAGAGCTCCTCTCCTCCGAACTGCAGGGGTTGTCGAAGTTACATTCCAGTATAACAAAGCGTTTAAGAAAATGGTGCTACATTTGAAATCATGCTATAGGTTCGAGTAAAATCTTTCCTTTCAGGGTATCTACTCTGAGTACAGTGAGAAGAGAAGAATCTTTATATTTCATCTGTATCATAGGCTAGTTATTTCCATCAAAGCTGTATCTATTTTCCTTAAAATTTTGGTGACGTACTATACCATCGTCATGACGTAATCTAGCCTGGAACCCTGTTTTTTTTTTTTTTTTTTTTTTTTTTGTTTGTTTGTTTCACACGTAGACGCATTCCGATAACGAAATGGGCCAGCACCAGCTCTTGTTTTTTTTTTTTTTTTTGTTTTTTTTTTTGTGTTGAGGTTTTACATCCTCGTCAACAATATTTTGGTAATTCTGGAAATGTTGCTTCCAATTTTGTCAAGATAAAATGGCACGCCATCGAAGCGGTTTACCAGTAGAAGCCTAGGCCTACTCTAGGCCAGTACATTTAGCTGGAAATGACCTTTGACCCACAACTAATTCCTTGAGAAATGTTATCAGCAGTTTTAGTATCAGGAAGGTGTCCTGATTTATAGAAAAAAAGTCCTTAAAAAAATCCGAGGGGAAAGGGTATTTTTGGGGGGTGAAAAAATACGAAAAATGAAGAAAAATCACAAAAACCAGGCGTATGTTAAACAGTTAATACTCGACTTCATTAAATCATCAAAATGAATATTTCTATCTGGGCAAAAATACTAAAAACTCTGATGATAAAAGTTTTCTTTTAATTTTTTTTTTTGTATTTTTTTTTTTGTGTGAAATTTCGAAAAACAAGTAAATTAGCTTTTATAAAAAAGGCTGAGTCTATGCTAAGCACACATTACTTTGTGTAGAACTAAAATGTGCCAGCTACCACAAAGTGTTAAAAAAGTCACATATCAAATGAGGATTTCCAAATCTTATCACCAATGTCACATAAAACAAAATTTCCGATTTTTTTCACTATCAATTACAACTAATTGTACTACATGCCTACATTTACGGTTTCTTCATTTCGCATTCTAGTGTAAACTTTCATTTTACATTCTAGGTAAATTGACGTCATGAAAAAACAATCTGCCAAGATTGCCGTCTAGAAATGAAAACATTAAGAATTGGTTGTGGGAAGAACTAGATAAGGGCAAATATATGATAAATTTGCAGGTGTGAGAGCAATCGTGCATATTCATGTGATAAACTTTAGGCAGCTTTCAGGTAATTGCTGGGTTTCAATATTCAAGTGGGCGTTCGAGTATGACCAGAGTTGGTGTGTCCTGGGGTAACCAGATGGAAAATGAAAAGTAGAACCAGTCAACAGAATACCAGTCATGACCTTTAATTAAATGCTTCCGGAGCAAAATCTATCATTAAGATTGTCTACACCCGTGGGCGTAGACAATAAAGGAAAGTCGCTTAAAACAAGAAAAAATTAATATCACTGACATATATCTTAAAAGTAAATCCATATCGGTACTTAACTTCATGAAATCATTAAAAAATGAAAAAAAAAACGATATTTTTTTTCGGGGGGGGGGGGGGGTGGGGGGGGGGATCAAAAGCAAACACATCACGGAAACATGCCTATATAATTTTGACCCCCACTAACCCACTTTTATCTATATACTTGAAAAACTTGGGGTTTAGGGGTTATATTTTATTTTTTCTGCTCAGAAACATAGCTTCCGAGATTGTTGATACTCAATAGAACTGCCTCATCTATGTTTGGAGCAGAAATAAGTGAGTGTGTGTGTTTGAAGTTTACATCCCGTCAACAGCAAATGTCATATGCAGTGGTTTCAAAATCATTTCGGCATCTAGATTTCAAGGAAAGATAGGAGTGTGATTTTCAATGTTATCTGAATAAAGCCATTACAAATTTATCAAGCGTAGCAGGAGAATAATGTCTAAGTAAACGGGAAAATCCCCACTATCCGTCTATTGATGAAACCCCTGCATACGGAGACCGGACCTCGGTTTAAAGGCTCATCTGAGAGTCTGGCGAAGCCCTTGGATCGAACCCACGACTCCTGGTTTATGAGGCTAGTAGCTTATCCACTACACCACAGAGGCTTCTTTTAGCAGAAATAAGAAAAATAATGTACATGTACACCCCCTAAAACTCCCCACGGCCCCACCCACCCAGGTTTAAATGGGTAGCAGTGGTGTAAAAGTCAACTGCCTCTCCCTCGTGCGCGTGAAAACATCCGGAATGAGTGTTCGAGAGTGATTAATGAAGCTTGAGGCTTTCATCGCAATCGAACTAAATTAAATTAGTATAAACTAAAACTCCAGTAGGAGGGGGTTATGCTTTTGAGCAGACATTACGAAACATGCCTGGACAAAAACGTTGTCAATTGTTCAGCCTAAAAATGGAATTTTAAGATAAAAAAAATGATGTTTTTGTTATTTCTGCTCAAAACATAGATTGCGGAGCTCTACCGAATACCCACAATCTGTTTTTGAGCTGATATAAGAAATTTAATATTTATCCCTGTACTATATAAAAGTGGGGTTCTAGGGGTCAAAATTATATAGGCGTGGTTTTTGACCCCACCCATCTGGGCTTGGAGTAATAGATTGGGCTGCTAATGCTTCCGCACAGAACTGATACCGACCGCATATGAGAATTGCTAAACCGCTGAGAATATCCAGAAAAATTGCTGCGAGTGAGCCTGTCCATGCATGTAAACCCTTTTGGATTCATTGGGCAGCAGGGATTGAGATGTCATTTCATCTCAATATCAGGTAAAAGTCCCACAAACTTGGAAGCAACGTCTCGTTTTCGTGATAAATAAGAAAAACCTCAGAATTTTTCTCTGGATTTTTTGCGGGGTGATCAAATCTTCCAATAGATTTGAATATGCGTGTTTTCGTTATGTTTTTTATGACCCCAACTTTAAAAAAGTTGGCGGGGCATATTGCTTCTGGTTCGTCCATTCGACTTTCCGTTACGCCTTTGATGCATAGCATAACGCAAGAAACGTGTATGCTAGGGTTTTGAAATTTTATATATCGATTCTTCATTGAAAATTAGCCGACGCGTATTTTTTTCTTATCCGGATTATGCCCATTTCAAAAGTTATTGCCCTTTGAATTATTTTATAAAATCTTGTCAGCAAAATATCTTAGAATCTATTGGAGCTAGAGCCCTGTAAGTTGGTGACGAGTAGATGTCCTGATAAACTTTTGACTAAATTTTGAAAAATACTTTGTGGCTAATGGCCCTTTGTCACTTTGGGTACATTGTAGGCCTATGCTTTGTGATGCATAGCAAAACTTAAGAACCTTGTATGCCAGGGTTTTGAAAATTCATATATGGATTCCTCATGGCAAATTAGCTGAAAGATATTTTTTCTCATCCGGATTTTGCCCCTTATAAGGTTGTTTGAGTCAACCTTTGTGTTCAGTCAGCTCAAAACAGTTATTGTGCGCAATGTTGGGAGACAAAATTTGTAAATCAATTTCAAGGGGGTACACCCCTATTATTTTTCCTGCCTGTTATAAAGTCAGCGGCCAATTTCTATTGCAGTAAGTAGATAGGACAATGTTGAAATTGTTCTGATTGTGATTTTGAGTGGTTGCTTCCACAAAGTCACACATAGCTATCAAAATCTTACGTGTGCCATGTTACCGGAATACACCGTATGCACATATTTACGATATTAATTCATTTGATTCTGATGGCACAAATGTGCTTCCATACATTAAAATTTTGTCATTAGACATTGACAAAAGTATTTTCCGACCAAAAAAAAATGTTTATTCTTACAACTTGAACATAGATCTTGTTTATCAATAGCATACAAGGAAAATATAAATGACATGGATTAAAAAAATAGAATGTAGAAAAACTCCACTTTATCAATTTCTGACGTAAGTTTTGTTTTTGATGACGTCATTTGTTTGCGCGTGAGGAGACTTACAGCCGGTAAAACAGTGTATGGTGCTGTTATCTGGCCATTACTTATTTAATGCTTTTTCTGCGGATTAAATCCTAATTTTCTCAAAACTGGCATGGATATTTTTTTGAGGACTTTTTTTTTGGTAATTAATATAACATAGCCCTGTGTTTTGGTGTTAAAAGAATTTCTCAAGGAATTACTTGGACCATAAAAATTAAAGTACCTCGCCTACTCGCATGTTCGGTCGGTTTCAGCTCTGCTGAAGCACCATGCAGCCCAATCTGTTTTAGCTGCGTCGTCGTTGTCGTCAACACTTTCAAACGACATCTCCTCTGAAGGCGCTGGGCCGATTGGGCCCAAATTTTATCTGTAGCACACTTGGGCTTGGGGATTGAAAGTTTTTTTTTTTTTTTTGTTTTGTTTTTTTTTTTTTTTTTTTTTTATGAAAATCGGTTCTTCAGTTTGGTTGCTATGGCAACTTAGAGCTTCCATAGACTTATAATGGGGAAAATTCAAAAATGGCATTTACTGCCAAGTCATTGCAGATATTTTGACAAAACTTCTTGAGTAAACTTCTCTCAGCCATAGGCCTATGCTTTTATGCCAACCTGAAGATCCCGGGGTTGT
The DNA here is from genome assembly GCA_963580285.1 of Lucinisca nassula. Taxonomy (NCBI): domain Eukaryota; kingdom Metazoa; phylum Mollusca; class Bivalvia; order Lucinida; family Lucinidae; genus Lucinisca; species Lucinisca nassula. The sequence goes on from OY757011.1 coordinate 97,638,810, forward strand.
GCTTGGGCCCTGCCCCACCCCCTCCACTTCATAAAAGGCCATATTTATCAGAAACCATTCAGATCCCCACCCCTAAACCATAGGCATATATATTCTATATTCTTGTTCCGTATGATAAGACGTATTCAGTGACACCAACCTGGGGGCCCCCGGGATGCACCCCTGCCTAACCACCACCACGTCATAAAAGGCCATATATCTCAGAAACCATTCAGATCCCCACCCCTAAACCATATATATTCTTGTTCCTTACGATAAGACACATTCAGTGACCGTAACGGGGGAGGGGGGGGGGGGGGGGGCAGGGATGCACCCGGGGCCTTGCCCAGCTTGTTAAAATTTTAGGATGATTACAGCACATGCATGTACAAGGTGTCCCAAGTTTTAGGAGCATTGTGGTATGCCACTGTAAAAACATATCAACGAGCCCCGTCATGAGAAAACCTGCTAATTGCATGTGCGAAAAACAAAGGCGCAGATCAGCCTACACATCTATGCAGTCTGATCAGTGTCTTTAATTTTTTGCTGCTTGGATAGTATGATTATTGAGGCTGATGTATGCCAAAATTCCTACCTCTGAAAAGCTTCTGAGACTGAGCAGGCTAGTTTTTTCTTGCACACCAGACAAGGAAATCAGTGATTTTAATCTGGGATAGAAATTTATGTTCTGACCCTGGTGTTCCGACCCAAAATCGAATATAATCGCGTATTTGATATATGCACTAGTTGAATACGACCTCGCATGCGCCGTCGTTAAGGTTGACGTCGCAGTACGTTACGTGACGTTACGAAACATTCCTGTAGTGTATTCACAATATGGCGGACGTCGGAAACCATTAAAAATCTGAGCTAAGAAATGGAAGGTATGCAAGAAAAATAATCCTATATGGGCAAGCCTCGTGATGCCGGACAGTGACGCTTGGGACGGATTTTTCCATCCACCCCTCACACCCACATAAGATTCTTCCCAGCAGGCACACGTCGCAAGGGCAACGTCAAATCAACGTCGGTGCAACGTCACGACGTTGCACCGATGTTGATGTGACGTTGCATAAACATCATTTCGTTGTACCGACGTCGATGTGACGTCACAATTACGTCATGTGCCTGCTGGGTTATATGTCCTAACTGGTTGGAAACCCCGAAGACAGGTTTTCTCGCGATCAGACTCAAATGAGGAGTCTCATGAAAATTACAACAAAATGGCCTTTGCGACCAGTAGAAGGAGAAGATAAGCCTGGGCATCTGTGCAGTCTGATCAGAGCCTTCGCTGTTTACATTAACCTTTTCTGTATCGTAAACAAGAAGTAGAGCAAAAGTATATAGGAGTCTCTGATGAGATGAAGTAGATGTGCAAGCTGAACTAGGTCTTTCCTGGTCAGAATGCAATTTTGTTGATATTTCCATTCAATATTGATATCGCGGATGTTCCTTTGTTATTTTTTATTTATTTATTTATTTATTTTATTTTATTTTATTTTTTATTTTTTTTTTTTTATTTTTTTTTTTTTTTGGGGGGGGGGGGGGGTCAGCTCATTTTCCATGGAATGAGGAAACCAAGAATTGCATGAATTCTTGAAATTTTGTATCAGTTGAGTGTTCCAATATATAGAAAATACGTTATTGTTGTATCTCCATGTACATATACACTATGTCACATTCTGGTCCCGTCTCCGTATGACATTAGACTAGCTGTTGGTGAGACGTAAAACTCAAACACTCACTCACTCTGCTGAATACAATCAATTGTTAATGACTTGCCTGCTTTTTATACATCATTGAATAACATTAAATCTGCACATTTATATCCATTTCTTGAACATCAAAACCTCCAAACTTTTGAAACTTCATATACATATCCTACGGATCGATAACTCGACCAAACACTTAATTAGAAGACGTGACAGGATGTACTTTCGTGCTCGCAAGTTTCGCAATCCTGACGTGAAGAACCATTACAAAAGGTTCAGAGCACACCAGGGACACAGGTTCTTGGCACGTTGTTTTGCCAAAAATGTGCGAAATATGTGAAATAACCAATATTTTTGGTTGATTTTGGTTATTTCACATATTTCGCACATTTTTGGCAAAACAACGTGCCAAGAACCTGTGACCAGGGATGCATATTGGAAGCATGTTTCCAGCATCTTTACCTTTGAAGACGACAATAAAGATCCCGACGGTCCCCAGAAGAGTGGTAAAGTTAAAAAGGTTTGGTCATTTGTAAAGTCCCTTAAAATAGAAGCATTCGGGATCACCTCATTAGGGGAAAAATGGAATCTGAAAACTGACGCCCACGATAAGGCAAATATGTATATGTAATAAACAGTTTGCGTCTGCATTTACTCGTGAAACTGATGGTGAGCTTCCATCCAAAGGCAATAGCCTTTTCCCTCTATGGAGAACATAACAGTTGACCCCCAAGGGGGTCGCTAAACTGTTGGATAAGCTCAAAATACATAATGCATATTGGCCCGACGACCTGAATGCCAGGGTGCTTAAAGAATGTAGTGCTGAAATCTCTCCTCTGCTGGCCTTTATCTTTAATGAATCACTTGCTCAGGGCGATGTACCAGATGATTGGCGACAAGCAAATGTTACTCCGGTCTATAAAAAAGGAGAAACATATGATGCTGCAAATTAAAGACCAGTGTCGCTTACATGCATCTGTTGCAAAATCCTACAGCATATAGTAGTTAGCAATATCAACAAGCACCTATAGCCTTTAAAAGCATTCTTGCTGCCTGTCAGCATGGTTTTCGCAGTCAAAGGTCTTGTGAAACCCAATTAGTTTCATTTTACCATGACACTGTAAGCAATCTGGATGCGGCCACTAATCATGGCCAAAAACAGACTGACTTAAATATCATAGACTTTGCCAAGGCATTTGATAAGGTACCACATAGAAGGCTATTGTACAAACTGGAATATTATGGGATAAGCGGATCCACAAATAGGTGGATTAGCTCATGGCTCTCAGGGCGCACACAAGAAATTGTACTTGATGGCCAGGCGTCCGATGCAGCCCCTGTTTTATCAGGTATCCCACAAGGCTCTGTACTTGGACCAGTTCTTTATTTTTTTTTTTTTTTTTTTATTTTTTTTATTTTTTTTTTTTTTTTTTAGTATTCATAAATGATCTCCCTGATAATACCAGGTCATCAGACCGTTTGTTTGCTGATGATTGTGTACTTTATAGGAATATATACTCTCCTTCTGACTGTCTTATTTTACAAGGTGACCTGGACCAACTAGCACAGTGACAGGCCGATTTGCAGACGAAGTTCAATGTGGCTAAATGTCATTCGATGAGGGTGTCACGACATCTTCGTGACAATCAGATAAAGTTTGATGATTCACTACCCCACCAAATTTTGGAGCAGGTTCAATCCGCCAAATATCTTGGTATCACCATCACTGACGATCTTGATTGGGGTCATCAAATTTCAGAGATTACATCAAAAGCAACTAGGATTTTAGGATTTCTGAGACATAATTTGGCTTTTGCAGCTATAGCTAGGCAGACAAAGGATGTTGCATATAAAAGATTGCTTTGCCCTCAACCTGAATATACATCACCCGTTTGGCAGTCCCATGTTAAAACTCAGATTCAGCAGGTTGAGAAGGTTCAGAGGACAGCAGCACGATGGACATGTCGGCGATGACGAAATTAAGAGTAGCGTCGGTGACATGCTTAGCGAGCTTGAGTGGTCGTCCCTTGAGGCCTGTCGTGAGCAGGCCTCTTTAACCTTCTTCTATAAGATACACTCTGGTATAGTGTCTCTGGATTAAGATAAATGCTTGACCCCTGTGACAGCGTCAACTCAAACAAGGGCATCAAAAGTAAATAACACACAATATCATAGGCACCTGGCCTATAGTGATGCCATAAAGCATTATTTTTTGCCCAGTACTATTCCTCTAGATAGATAGATAGATAGATAGATAGATAGATAGATAGATAGATAGATAGATAGATAGATAGATAGATAGATAGATAGATAGATAGATAGATAGATAGATAGATAGATAATTTGTCCTGCTGAATAAATTAATTTTGCCAGTCCCGTTTCTGACTATCTATCAATCAAATTACTTGGCATAATGTATTCATTCAAACTTGCAAACAGAATGACAGTACAGATCCTGATCAGATGGCCTCTGTCTCGATCTACACTGTCTACAAAGGCAGAGTATATCCTGGTTCAGCAAGACCTGTGTTAAACACAGAAATATGGTATAATTGATAGGTAAAATCAAAGGCATTTACAATAAACTAATAACCATGCTAACAGAGAAGTGAGTGGATATATTGTATTTTCAAACAGGTGCTGATTTTATCTGATAAACTTTTAGTCGAAAACTTCCAGTTATTTAAAGATCAGCTTGATCACATTAAGTCTCAGAATACACACTGGTAAAGGCAAGCGCGCAGGGTAAGGAACAAACACACCGGATCCGCTCAGGATAAAAAAGAAAATGGCGGAATGGGTATCACATGTGCAGGTTTGTTGTTGTTCTAGATCTCGTGTTATGGTTACTAATCAATACGGCTGCTCACATTAGCTTCACGGAAGACACATATTATTCGCAAATTTATATTTGATGGTCCGAATTTGACAGTACCATCCAGTCAAACGGGGAACCGGACACAGTGGAGCTACTCCACCGCGAAATCTCATTATTTTACATGAAACGCCCTTCTGGGAAGATGGCATGCACTTTTTTGTTGGTTGTAGAATACACATGATAACTCGGATTGTTGCAAATACGATTTAAGGAAAATTTGAAATTAGAAGGCCCACAGTGAGAAATCCTGGTTCAATTTTCAAGACAACGCCACGGGCAAGGAGATGGATACAACGCGTATGATAAGACACAAAATTTTCCGGGGAAAATGGTTGTTGTATGGTCGTAGCACTAGTAAATTTCCATCTCAGATTAGGTTTTCCGATATTAATAATTAGTTCTACATAGTTTAAAGCACCAATTGTTACCTTTAGGAAACGTCCAAAGTTTGTGTGCATTGTCTTGGCATGGGCATTGCTGCGGTTCTAGCAATATAATCATCCCCTATGGGGGATAGATGGATTGGGTACATCGCGATCATGAATTAGAGAAATGATGTATTAGTCCATGCAGTATTTCTGGTAGAAAATTGTATGCTTGTTCTTTTGGCTGAAAATAAGGTAGATAACTTCGCCAAATTCGTGAGACATACCTATTACATGGTAATTAAATGGCCCGATATGATTTGGCTTCTTTTTGACCCTCACTCAAATCCTCTTCAGTGTGCGACGTTTCACTTGCTAACAGACGTCAATAATGGAAACATACACAGAAACGAGTTGTTTCGTCTTCAAGTATTTTCAGCATAACTTGACGTTTGATGTGTCTGTATTGAGATAATAAATTTTGACGAAAATAGTAAGAAAAGTGTGATAAAAGTATACCCCTTCGAAAGAAAAAGACAATAGAAAGTGCCATTAGAAACCCGGTTTCAATTGGCGCATTAATATATCAGGTAGCACTGCTCATCGTTTGTACACTAAGCGAGTCGTATCTTGTTACCCCACCCACTTGCGTTATCATGGAGATATACGAAAACTGAAAAAGTACAGGATCAAAATGAAACAGCTATCAAATTATTCCTTGGTTGCCAACTAAGAAAATGAGTAATAACAACATATATTTGGCTTGACTATGAACGGAGTTATGGCAATTTTATGTTGACATTTCTGATAATGGCCAAAAATTAAGTTATGAAAAAATAAACACAGAGTTCACAGTTCATTTTTTATTATTTTCATTACATGTTAACATATCAAAACTGTATCTGTATATAAAATATAAAATATTTACAGGCAAGACTAGGCTATTATATTTTGAAAGCCATAAAGGTGACAAATTTTGCTATTTCGGTCACAATCAGCTGGGGGTAGGGGTAGAGTCATGGTAAAAACATACCTTATTTGTGAATGACCAAACATTTTATTGATTTGTTTTTCTTTGAAGTTGTATCTTTCCATATAACTTCCTTTGGCTTTCAATCACCATACAACATTTATAAAACAAATATTCCGGGGGGGGGGGGGGGTGGGGGGGGGGTGGAGAGAGAGAGATATCTAATTGGAGATCTTAACAGGCCCTTTGCACGCAGTTCGTCGCCGGATATAAGGCAAATATTGTTTGTTTGATTTGAGGTTTAACGTCCCCGTCAACACTGTAAAGGTCATTTTAGAGACGTTGCTTCCAATTTTGTGGGAATTTTACCCGACACTGAGATGAAACGACATCGCAAGCTCTGTCGCCCAATGAAACCAATAGGCTTTATAAGCATGGGTGGGTTGACTCGCACCGCTTTGCCTGGACAGGCTTAGATCCTGTAAGCAGTTTACCAGTAATCGTGTGTGGGTCGGTTTCAGCTCTGCGTGGAAGCATCATGCAGCCCATCTATTTCTTAAGCCCCGATGGGCAAGGCAAATATTAAAGTATGTACATGTATTGGTAACTGAATGATTATGCCGGCCTCGGTAGCTCAGTCGGATTCGCGTCTGCTGGTGATCAGGAGGGCAGGGGTTCGAAACCTGCGGGGGTCGGCAACATTCTTTCGTGGAGATTGATCATTGAAACCTTTTCTACGGTTATATTCCTTCCGCTGATTCAAGAAGGGCAGTTGTCAGTTTCTGGCGAAAGAATGTACAGTGCACTGGTTAACCGCTTACGTATAAGCCTGCCCAGGAAAAGTGTGGATAGGTAAACTGACCGGCTTAAAAATGACCTAAAATAGTGTTGACAGTGCCGTTAAACACTTAAACAAACAAACAAACAAACCAAGAGACATTACTGAAAACAAACCCAAAACATTTGAATGTCAATTTGCACAGGACATTATATTAGCCTTGCCAAGTTGTCCTACCCAATATATTTTTACGGACCACATTCTTCTTGGCCGAATTCTCCTAGGTCAAAACGTCCGGGCCAAATCGTCCTAGATTCATAGTGTATGTGTATTTTTGTGTGTGGGGGGGGGGGGGGGTGTAGAGGGGTACATTGCTAGAACCAGAGCAATGCAATGCACAAAAACGTTGGACGTTTCCTAAAGATCACAATCGGTGCTTTAAACTTTGTAGGACTAATTATTAATATCGGAAAACCTAAGCTGAGATGGAAATTTCCTAGTGCTTAGACCATACAACAACCGTTTTCCCAGGAAAATTTTGTGTCTTATCATATGCGTTGTACCCATTTCCTTGCCCGTGGGCGTTGTATTGAAAATTGAACCAGGATTTCTCGCTGCGTGCCTTCTAATTTCAAATTTTCCTTAAATCGTATTTGCAACAGTCCGATTTATCATGTGTATGTCTACAACCAACAAAAATGTGCATGCCATCTTCCCAGAAGAGCGTTTCATGTAAAATAATGAGATTTCGCGGTGGAGTAGCTCCACTGTGTCCGGTTCTCCGTTTGACTGGATGTAACTGTCGAATTCGGACCATCGAAGATAAATTTGCGAATCATATGTGTCTTCCGTGAAGCTAATGTGAGCAGCCGTATTGATTAGTAACCATAACACGATATCTAGAACAACAACAAACCTGCACATGTGATACCCATTCCGCCATTTTCTTTTTTATCCTGATCGGAAAAAATTTCCTTATCCGGTGTGTTTGTTCCTTACCCTGCGCGCTTGCCTTTACCAGTGGAATAAGGGTAAAAAAAAACTTCCCGCAGTACATGTCCTAGGTGACTTTAACTTTAGAGAGATCCTTTGGCCTGATATCCTCAGCAAACAAGGCACGATACTGGATCCGTCAGAAGAATAAATATTGGTTGACTTCATGAATGATCATGGCTTGGAACAAATTGTTAACTTCCCTACTCGAGATAAGAACACTTTGGATTTGATTCTTACAACCTCGGAAACAACAATACCCGATGGGTCCGAGTTTCAACTTTACCAGGACAATTTGAAGATATTCAGTCTCCGGACAAACTAAGTGGTCATGATATTGTTTCTGGATTTTTAAAAATCTTTATACCACCTATAAAGAAACCTCGTAGAAAGGTGTACTTATATCAAAAAGGTGATATGAAACTATGAGGAATGATGTCCTAAAATTTGCAAAAGAGAAATACTTTAATGGTCATTCAGACGCTCGGTCTGTCCAGGATAACTTTGGTTTGATAAAGTCTTTCATTCAAGCTTCGTCCGAAAACCATATCCCCTCCAAAACTCGCAGGTCTGTATCTTCAATTCCTCGGATCACACCAGAAATAAGAAGAAAGATTCGGAGGAGAAATAAGATTCATGCTAAGGCAAAAAAAGTTGGGAAGTGGTAAACTCAGGGCAAAATTTGAAAACTTGAGATGAGAAATTAAAAATGACATCAACATCCAGCATGATCTGTATGTAAATAACTTGGTAGGTGATGTAAAGGCAAATCCCAGAGACTTCTACAGATATATCAATAACTAGAAGAAAGACAGGCAAGGTATCCCACCCATTGAGGAGGGAATGGGGTGCTGAATCGGACTCTGAAAGGGCAGAGGAATTAGTTGGTCAATTCAATGATGCATTTAATAAAACTGAGTTCAACGAGGTTCCATTGACTGGAAGATCGGCCCCTTTCATGGAAAATATTGTTATATCCCCGGCGGGAGTGATCAAATTACTTAAAGGCTGAACCCGTCTAAAGCTTTAGGACCTGATGAGCTTCATCCTAGAGAACTGAAAGAACTGGCAAATGAGTTAGGTCCAGTTTTTCTCATCTTTTCCAGCAATCTCTCGATACGGGTGAAATCCTCAAAGGATGTCTCCTAGCACGCATCTGTCCACTTTTCAAAAAAGAAGACAGGGCTCTTGCTCGTAATTATTGCCCGATGTCACTGACATGTGTTCTATGTAAACTGCTTGAACACCCCTGCTAGCATTCTACATAAATCTACAGCGGGCCGTTAGCGGCCCGTCAGCTACCCTGACGGGCCGCTAACGGCCCGCTGTAGATTTATGTAGAATGCTTACTGGGACATAGTCTGCTCAAACATCATGGCGCATTTGGATAAACTCTTGTCAGGCAGACCACATGCATTTAGAAAAAGGCATAATTGCGAAACTCAGTTGAGCACGATTATTAATGATTGGGCAAAAATCTTGGACAAAGGTGTGTTCGTGTGTGTGTGTGTGGGGGGGGGGGGAGGAGGTGGACACATTTATTCTGGACTCCGAGAAGGCTTTTGACACCCCACCTCATGAACTACTTAAATCCAAATTATTTGGTTATGGAATTGGGGGAAGACTCCCAAATGGATAGATTCCTTCCTTTGCTACAGAAAACAGCGTGTTGTTGTTAATGGTGAATCTTCGGTATGGGCGCCAGTTTTGTCTGGGGTCCCACAGGGGACTGTTCTTGGTCCGCTGTTATTCTACCTGTACATTAATGATATTTCCACTTACACTGACTCAGAAATAAGACTGTTCGTAGACGACTGCGTTTGCTATCGGAAAATCAGATACACGGTGGACTCATTGAAACTTCAGAAGGACATAGATAGATTAGGATGTTGGGCACGAAAATGGGCCCGTTAAATGCAATATTATGCAGATAACTAGGAAGAGAACAAATAAAATTGAGGCTTCATTTTTTATTTTTATTCATACACCTTAGAAGGAACGGTCCTCGAAAATTTGAATTCCATTAAATACCTTGGTGTGACAATCACACACGATTTGAGATGGAATACATACTAAAGCAACATATGTACAAAGGCGAATAGAACACTTGGGTTCCTGAGGCGAAATCTTCATCAGTGTCCTCAGGATGTGAAGGAGACAGCATATAAGGGACTTGTTTGCCCAATCTTGGAATATGGCAGTTGCATCTGGGACCCAAGTGGAGTGGTCCTTAATGAAGAAATTGAAAAAGTTCAGAATAGAGCTGCTAGATTTGTAACAAGCAATTACTGCTTTGAAACTGGGAGCTTTTAAGCTATGTACTGTATATGGCACCATTCAATGGCTTTTCAGACCCTTACTGCAAGATCTGACATTTATAAAGAATCGTTCTTTCCCCGAACCATTAGAGATTGGAATGCTCTTCCAGATTCCATGTTTTTCGACAGCTGAAGGTGCTGATGATTGTGTAGCTAAGTTTACCTCTTTGGTTAGAGCTATCTATCTTCCATAACATCTTAACCTCCGCAGAGGACTTCAGATGGTGTTCCGGTAAAACCAAGTGCTACAGGGGGTTAGTTGAAGGAAAAGGGGGGATAGAAAAGTGGGTGAAATGAGTTTGTACAGTGCGATCAAGAGTGTTAGTATAGTTAAAAGATAAAAATAGATACTGGCATTTAAGGTGTTGAGTGGACTACCTGGCAGACAGCTGTGTGCTGAACTGTGTCACGGTAGGAAGAACTGGTCTGTGGGCTGACAAGGCATTCCAGTGGATGATAGTACGGGGAAAGGATGTGAACTTTTAGTAGTCTTCTAGAGTCACGATCTGTCTGTATGCAAGGGGGTGATTTTCGGAAGAAGGACGAGTGTTCCGGATCAGGTAGTCAGCAGTAGGTATAGCAACGAGGTCATATGTGACCTTGTATAGAAGGACCAAACGACTGTCTATACGCCGTTGGTCAAGGGTACGCCAGTTGAGATCCTGAAGCATTGTTGAGACACTAGATGTATATCGGTAGTCTCTGGTTACCCATCTAGCAGCCCTTCTTTGAACTGATTCAAGTTTATAAGAGTCTGATGCTGTGTAGAGGTACCACACAGTAGAGGCATACTCTAGCTGTGGGCGAACCAAGGTTTTATATGCTGTGGCCTTCAGATCCCTATTGTGGACCCGAATCTTTCGTTTTAAGAATCCTAGGGTCTGGTTGGATTTTTTACTTATGTTATTCACACGGTCTGTCCATCTGAGGTCTTCTGAGATGGTGACCCCAAGATATTTGGCGGACGTTACACTTACAAGTACACAGCCATGAAGAGAATAGTTGGTCTGAAGGGGAGTTTTGCGTCGGGTCACACGAATGACCTGGCACTTAGAGGTATTAAAACTCATATACCAGAGTTTTTCCCATGTTTCAAGTTTCTCATGGTCTTCCTGGAGGATCTCGGAGTCTTTCTGAGAATCGAAAGCAAGGTACATGGCTGTGTCGTCTGCGAATAGCCTTACTCTGGATCTTACCTGATCCGGGAGGTCGTTTATATAGGCTAAGAACAGTATGGGTCCGATAACCGAGCCCTGCGGGCTACGGACTAACTTCCCATATCACAGGTCCTGGTGTATGAATGTCATTTGACGTGTCACCAGTAACAATTCTGATTCTGACTTTTACTGGGAGAAGGTGTTAATTACTAGTCCAGATTCTGGAATCTGTTGCCCTACACCTTTAAATGTCACAATTCAAATGTCGGCTTTAAAATTTTAGAATATATTCTTTGTTATCACAATATGCTTGTAAAGATAATTTAGTTTGACACTTAAAATACAAATATATGGATCCTCGGACCGGTCCGAGATAGGATCCAAAAGAAAATGACCAATAGTTGCTTTTCGAATGCCATTGCTGTGACTTTGGGGTCGAAGAAGTTACACTCGGAACGATGTGGTCTGACATTGATTTACCTCCCTTGCTCAAGATGGCGGTCGCAACAGCGAGAAGCCGGTAATTTGACAAGTTCTTTGTAAATTATGCATCAATACGTAAATCAAAGTATTTTTATTTAATCCAGCACAGAAGAAAACTATTTAAGCCGTCTGCTGTCGCGAAAATTCGACGAAACCCTTCTTCCCGAAACGCGTTTTTGATGGAAACATCAACAGCAAAAAAAAAATTGACAGTAAATAAATTTCATTTATTATTTTCTTCCTAAGTTAACTGCGTAGGCGGGCAAATTTGACAGTTGCAGAGACTGCGTGTACGTGTAGTAGGGTGCGTTATTGGGTTCAGAATGGACCCAATAACTTGAATGGTGTATGAATGTCATTTGATATTTCACCAGTAACAATTCAATTTTTATGTCTTTCTGCTAATTATCAGTGTAAGTTGACTTCAGAAGTATTCAATGGATAATTATACCAGAGCTCTCAGAAATGCAGGATTCTGTGTATTTGATGCCAACTTTTTACCAATTTCTACGCGTAAAATTCACTATGTACGCCTGTTTTTATCTTGTGACATGCATTCAAAATTACAGAAATCAGTAGCGAATTTAGGCCGCTTACTCAAAACAAGAAAACGATCAAATGTGGTAACACTTTTTGTGTTAAAAGCACACATGCCACACATCAGTAGGTGAGTCCTATATTGACAGGTATTTTTGCACCAGTCAAAGGGAGAGACGATATTGGAAAGTGTTCGATCTAGCAGCATGCATTAAAAATTATGTATACTTTTAATCTCGTAATCCCTGTGTTATTACGGATTACAATTTATTTACTTATTGATGTAAACATGAATAATCAATGGATTTACATTAGTCGGTAAAATTCAAGTTCATACGGGGTTACGGCACAGACGATATTTATGACCTAGTGATTGCCCTAAAGCGGAATAGCGGGGCGCAGCGCCCCGGTGCCCTAAATTCCCGCCCTCTTGCCTTAAAATTTGAAATTTTGACCCCTTTTGCGCCCCGCATTGCCCTTTATGCCAATTAAATGTGCCCTGCAATAGACCTAATCTTTTCATTGTTTATCCAATAATCACGAGACAGTCATGCGTAATTACCGCAATAAATACACACAATGTACAATACCTGTGTTGTGTTCAGTCAAGCGTATAGTATGGTTCTCGTTTTATTCGCGTATACAAATGGCAATAACCAGGAAATTTATTAATGACCGCATTTGCTGACAAGAGGTCTCAATGCCGAAATTCGGCCACATTCCAAATGCCTACAAGGGTCCAATTTCCAGAAAACGAATTTCCAATCTGGCCAAGCACGCTTTGTCCAAGAAATGTTACAGTTCTTCCAAAACTGTCTGAATAAATGCATGGTGTACAATTTTAGTAATGCTATTAGTTCTCCCAAATTATTCTTGTCCTTCATTCTACGATGTAGTTTTTACGTATGTACCCCACCCACTACATTACGGATTTTGAGGGCCCAAATATGCTCACTCTAGTTTTTTTTTAGCAAGATATTTTGTTACAAATAAAATAAATAATGCTTTTTTGACAATTTGAAGGAAAAATATTAAGGTTTTGCTTCAGAACAAAGTTCCCAGATGCACTGAAATATGTGTCCTCCTTCAGGTCCGTCACTTTGTTTTTATTTATAAGGTAGCTGAAGGGCGAATTGACAAAAAATGTAAAACTACAATCATTCTGTGTAATACTCTTTTTTGTTCTGTGTGTCTTGTATGAACCTGAATGAATGTAAGGAGGCCCAGGTACTTCTATCTATCTCTATCTTCTGGTTTCGCTTTAACCCTAGGAGGGGACACAGAAGGGGCATCTTATGTACATACACTGCAGTTTTACAGGACGAAAGCCTACACAGTAAATGTAATTACAGTAGGGTTCTTTAACCTGCACAGGGATGGGTCTCCCTGCAAAGGGGGCCTCCAGTTAAAGTCCCGATACCAAGGACGGTGCACTTTATGACATTCATCCCTGCAAATGATGCCAACGGAGCGTTTGTACGGACACCAAAATTTTATCACCGCTGCCGGGGATTGAACCTGGGACCTCAAGCATCAGAGGCAAGTGCACTAACCACTGATCTATCATGCTCCACATGAAGAATGATATTCATAGTTACCACATGTTATGTATTTATGGTAGAATTACCCTAGTTTAAATCTTTTGGATAAAAATCTTACTGCAGTCACTGTCAGGAAGTGTCTATCAAATATAATTATCTTACCTAACCATTTACGGGCCCTTGAATATTGATCCGGATCCCAAACATTTGAGAGTTTGGGCCCTTTGGCTGGTTAAGGTTTATCCCTGTTGTTTATTCCACAGTCTGCTGTCTGGCATAAGCCTGCTCTTCAAATAACTTGCCATTAAAGAAAACCTTTCAGTGTTTGTAGTACATTTTCCAAATTTCAGTCAAAATGTTGATAATTTTCCCAATTCTAAAGGCCCAATCCCCATTCCCTAACAGGGGTGCAAGACCCCTGCATTGCCCTCTTTGGCAAGAGTCTGTGTAAGGTGTGCCCTTTTGATATGCAGTGCCGCGTTGCAAAAATGCCCTTTTTTGGAGTAGCACCCTGCCCTAATTTCAGTCTGCGGGAAACACTATGACCAATGTCTTGTATTTACGTGACAACACAATCATATTTTTTATCACTTGGTCTTGTGCCAAAATGGCTTGAATTATATTCAGGGATAAAGACTAACAGGCGCCCAGTGGCCCAGAACAACTGTCTGGATGCCTAGTTTTGAATGAAAATTCCTATTGATTTAATGTAACACCTAGATTCCTGGCAGTCTGGGCACTTAAGTCAAAATGCCCAGTCTGTATCCCTGATATTGGTGTGTTCACGTTACATTATTGATTAATGGTCAATTATAACTATTTGGACAGAGAAAACAACCCAGACCATGTTGAGACACAAGAAATATGTTTGACGGAAATATGTTACCATTTGTTAACCGCAATAACGTTACTTTTTCTATACAATATCTCCAATTCTACCATAAGTATTCGGATAGAGAAAACAAGGCAGGCCATGGCAAGACAGCTCCCATAGGAACAGTCTGATCAGGGTCTTCTTTCTTTGACAGACTCTGTATTAAAATTTGTGGAACCTTACTTCTAAATATTATTAATGAGTCAAAACCAATCAAAGTATACCAAGGTCAGACTATTTCATGGGTGTAAAATTCTGCTCACATTTGCGAGTAAATTTTAATGCAGGGCAACTGGGCAAGTGAGATTTTCAAAACTTTCTTCATGTTCATCTGAATGAAAAATTTAGACCATATTTGGACAAGTTAGTTTTGAGGAAATTTTACGTCCCTGTATTACCATACAAAATCCATTAGATTCATGAAGCAGGCAACATCCAATCATGCTGTTTGTAATATCTATGTGTAATGTGATCCGATACCTACACTGCCGGATAAGTCCTACTATGAGCTAGAAATAAGTCTGAACAGGTTCTGGGCTATGTAGTGCTGAAGCTACCGATATATTTCACACAGGTATTTCACAGACATGGCACGCACCTGTTTAACCTTTGATGCCCAAGTTATATTTCTAATTACATACCGGTACTCGGAATCGTCTGTAATTAGACAAAGTCATCTGTGCAAATTATGTTGAATAAACAACAATAGAAATGATAATTACCAATAATCTGTGTTTTGAAAAATAGGCCCTTTAATCATCCATATTGGTTTTCACTTGAATTAAGTACATATATTACAAAAATTTCCACACAGAAGGTGTTCGCAGAGTGATGGTATGTTGTGCTTGTCAATCCCACAAACCTTGAGACTTATTCTGTAAAGTGAATAGAAGTCTGATACTCAGTGGTTAGCGTGTTTGAATTATGTTTGAGAGGTGGTAGGTTCGAATCTGGCCACCGAAGCCGAGGTGTGTCCTTGGGCAAGACGCATAATGCCACTCCCCCACTCGACTCAGGTGTAAATGGGTAGCTGTGGTGTATAAGCCACTGTCTTTCTCTCATACACGTGATAACAGAATGAGTGTTCGAGAGTGATTTAAATAAGCTTGAAGCTTTCATCGCAATCAAACTTAAATAAGTATACACTAAGTCCAATAATAAAAGACAAGATGTCTATGGTTTTGGTAAAATGCTACTGTAGCGGAAGTTACCTGCATGGAGTTAGAGAGGAGAGAAGTAATGGTAATAACATGGTTAGATTCGTCCCAGCACCTATACATTTATTTTAAATAAGGAAGTGGCTATTGACAGCCGGCTGTCGATAGCGAATTCGCTATTGACAGCCGGCTGTCGATAGCGAATTCGCTATTGACAGCCAGCTAAGATATTGGATATATTATATATACTTATATATAAATGAATATAATCTGAATGCATAAATAAAAAAATAATTATAGAATATTAGTGAACTATTAAACTTTTTTCATACAAATGAAAATATTTCATCAGAATTATATGAACTATTAGAGTGTTCATTACACTTAAGGCATAAAAGGTTGGAACTCTACAAGATGTAACTCCATGCTGTGGCTAAAATAAATAATTAAATAAATATTTTGTTTTATAGATTATTAAGAATCTCAATAAATGAATAAAGGAGTCGAAATAATGTATATGCAATTATTTTTAGCTCGCCTGTACGGAGTACATGGAGAGCTATTGTTGTCACCTCGGTCGTCTACGTGCATGTTTGCGTTCCCGTCACACTGTGTTAAAGTTTTTCAAATGCTTATATCTCAACAGTCACTCATCACAGAGCCCTCATATTTGGAACTTAAGTTGCTGGGAGGGTCTTCTGATGACGTCAAAATATATCTAGGCCACTGTGACCTATATTTCATGGTTCAGTGATTTTGCCTATTATCTCGAATACTATTTGATGGAGAAATGTCATACCTGGATTATTAGTTCCATGTGACCCGATAATTGACCATAATATATATCTAGGTCTGTGTGACCTATATTTCATGGTTCAGTGATTTTGCCTATTATCTTGAATACTTTTTGATGGAGAAGTGTCATACCTGGGCTATTAGTTCCATGTGACCCCATGATTGACCTCAAAATATATCTAGGTCCCTGTGACCTATATTTCATGGTTCAGTGATTTTGCCTACTATCTTGAATGCTATTTGATGTAGAAATGTCTCACCTGGATTACCGTATTCGCCCTAATTACCGCACATGCTCCTATAAGTGCACACCAAAGCTATTTTTGAAAAGGAAATGCATAAGCGCACACTCTACAGTAGCCTCCCCTTGAAGCTCTCACAGTAAATCTATAAAAAAAACTTAAAAGTTATTTCTTCAACAGTGAAGGCAATGCTTAGGTATCCTTTTCCATCCCATTAAATATCAATATGCATCATCTCGGAAGCTATTTTTTTCATATCAAGTGTGTGCTAATTAGGTAGATTTTTCACCATGATTTTTTGACACGATTTTTAAAAAACTAAGGGCACGGTGCGGTAATTAGAGCGAATAGGGTATTAGTTTCATGTGATCTGATAATTGACTCAAAATATATCCATGTCATTGTGACATATCATGGTTCAGTGATTTGCCTATAATCTCGAATACTATTTGATGAAGAAACGTCATACATGTACCTGGATTATTTATTCCATGTGACCCCATGATTGACGTTGAATTATATCTAGGTCACTGTGACCTATATTTCATGGTTCAGTGATTTGGCCTGTTATCTTGAATACTATTTGATGGAGAAATGTCTCACATGGATTATGAGTTCTGTGTGATCCGATGATTTACCTCAAAGTATATCTAGGTCATTGTGACCTATATTTCATGGATCAGTGATTTTGCTTATGATCTTGAATACTATTTTGATGCAGAAATGTTAAACCTGGGATATTACTTCACTGTAACCAGATGACTGACCACAAAATACATATAGGTCAATGTGACCTATATATCATGATTCAGTGAGTCTGCCAAATATTTGGAATACTATTTTCTGGAGAAACTTCAATCCTGAATTATAAGTTTCATGTGACCAGATGATTGACATAGAAATATATCTAGGCCAGTATGACCTATTTTCATGGTTCAATGATTTTGCCTTATATTTCAGACATAATTTGATTCTGAAATGTAATATCTGGAATAAATGCTCCATGTGACCTGATCATTGACCTCAAAATATATCTAGCTGAGTGTGACCTATATTTCATGGTTCAGTAGTGTTACCTTATATCTTGAAGGCACGAAACAGGTGAGCTATGCTGTCATGCGACAGCTCTTGTTACTGTACAAGTTAGCAGATCACTTTTAAAATTTTGGATGTTGTCTATCGACAGCCGGCTGTCAATAACAGTTGCCTTTCTTTTAATTCCAAAATAGGATAGATATACTAGGAGCTACTAATCTGGAGCAATGTGTACAGCTGAGTATACATGCACAAACGAAAAGACATTTTCATGTCACACATGAGCCTTATCCCAACATAGCAGAAGGCACATTAGAGCTCTGGAGAAGGAGTAACGAGATTACTTCTGGCATTAAAATATGGTATGGGTTCGTGTTAGAATTGCCTTGTTGAGGCTTTTCCAATAGATACCAGAAATGCCGGGTTAACACCAGTCTTGAGGAAAGTTTATCTAAATATCTAGGTTTTTCTCTTTATCTAGAGCTGTGGTGCAGTTCAGTTTCACATCAGGCTTTTGTAACAGTTTTAACTTAACATTTAGTCTGAGAGACATTTAGACCTCTAAGCCCACCTTAGCATAAGACTGATGTCCACACCAAGGCCCAGTTGTCTGATTCTCAGTAGACATGTACATGTAACTGTTCTTTAACCACTGACTAGACAAAATGGGTCTAGAGCTCTGAAGGAACGTTAAATGGGCTGGAAACAAATAACATTGTTTTGTTTGTTTGAAGTTTAATGCCCCCATCAACACTGTAAAGGTCATTTTGGAGACGTTGCTTCCAATTTTGTGGGACTTTTATTGGATATTGAGATGAAATGACACCTCAAGCCCTGCTGCCCAATGAAACCAAAAGGCAATAGGGTTTATAAGCATGGACAGGCTGACTCGCACCGCATTGCCTGGGCAGGCTTAGATCCTCTAAGAGGTTTATTCATACTTGTGTGCGGGTCAGTTTCAGCTCTGTGGGAAGCATCATGCAGCCCATCTATTTCTTCAAGCCTGGATGGGCGGGAGCTAAAGTAACATTGTGGATTGTCCTATCTACATCTCCAACAGATCTCTATTTACCATTGTTCTGATGATCACGACAACCCCTACCTTTTGAAAACAGTGTAGATCCAGATCAGATGGCTTCTGAATAAGCCAACTGATCAGGAACTAAATGTTTGTTATTCAGTTTGTGAACTGGACAAATACATTATACATTGTGTATTTTGCAATTTATTTGGTTAATAGACAGAAATGGGTGTGGCAAAATTAATTCATTCAGCAGGACAATGGTTAATTGTTGTGGACCTTGGAGTTTTACTATGTCAGTTTGTCCTATAAAACTGTTCACTTTCCATATCCATGATTGGCCATGATATGATGCATAGATAACTTGTGAAACAAGAGGGCCTGCAGGGCCTTGAATCGCTCACCTGGGTATCAGTGTCTCTATTACATTCTTGGCCCAAGGGCTATAATTTGAACAAACTTGGTATCGGTCCACTAGATGAAGCCTCATACCAAATATCAAAGACCTGGGCCTTCTGGTTTCAGACAAGAAGATTTTAAAGGTTTTCCCTATATAGCCTATGTAAAACCAGTTAGCCGGGGCACGGGGCATTTTATGGCACCAGGTCTATAATTTGAACAATCTCAGTAGAGGTCCACTAGATGAAGCTTCCGCCAAACATCAAAGACCTGGGCCTTCTGGTTTCAGTCAAGAAGATTTTTAAAAGTTTTTTTTCCTATATAAGCCTATGTAAAACTAGTGTGTCATGGCACAGGGACATTTTTGGCCCCAAGGCTATTATTTGAACAATCTTGGTAGAGGTCCATTAGATGAAGACTCGTATCAAATATCAAAGACATGGGCCTTCTGGTTTCAGACAAGAAGATTTTTAAAGGTTATCCCTGTATACGCCTATGTGAAATCAGTGGGCCTGGCGTGGGGGCATTTTTGGCCCCAGGACTATATTTTGAACAATCTTGGTAGAGCTCCACTAGATGAATCCAAATATCAAAGACCTGGGCCTTCTTGTTTCAGACAAAAAATTTTTATAAAGGTTTTCCCTATATACACCTATGTGGAAACAGCCGGCCCCCGCGCGGGGGCATTTTTGATCCCAGAACTATATTTTGAACAATCTTGGTAGAGGTCCACTAGATGAAGCTTCATACCAAATATGAACGACCTGGGCCTTCTGGTTTCAGACAAGAAGATTTTTAAATGTTTTCCCTATATAAGTCTATGAAAAAATGGTGGGCCCCGACGCGGGGGCATTTTTGGCCCCAGGGCTATAATTTGAACAATCTTTGTAGAGGTCCACTAAATGAAGCTTCATACCAAATATCAAAGACCTGGACCATGCGGTTTCAGAGAAGATTTCAGTAAAAAATAAATCTATTTTTAGCTTCTGTGACCTACATGTAGATGTGCAACGGACCGGAACAATTTGAACAACTTTGAAAGGGGACCACCTAAGGATCATTCCTGTGAAGTTTGGTCAAAATACGATCAGTGGTTTAGGAGGAGATTTTGTTTGAAGAAATTGCTTAGGGATGGACCGACGAACGCATGCACTCACGGACACACAACGGACAAAAGTGATCCCAAAAGCTTACCTTGTCACTATGTGACAGGTGAGCTAAGAATACACGGTTTTGACTTTTTTCCCCATATAAAGGTCTAAGCGACCAAATTTGACCTTGGCCTAAAACAGGTCAAGGTCATTCAGGAGTCATCATCTGAATAAATTTTGATGGGCCCGAGTCCCCAATGCCACATACCAAGTTACATGATAATCGGCCCACTGGTTCCAGAGAAGGAAGATTTCTGAAGGGTTTTTACCTTATATGGGCATGACTGCCATATTGGTCATGTGACCAAATTCATATTGATTAATTGTCATTTCCTTGTTCTTAAAAACTTTCATATGAAATTTCGTTACAAATGGCTTTGTGGTTTCTAAGAAAAATTAACCAAAAGGTAAACCGGGACTTGGAAGCCTGCACAGACATCGCTATTCTAAAGGAAAGAGACCCCGTCCAATAACTTTTAATTCTCATATCTGAATGACCTTGAACAAAGGTCAAAGAATGACCTTGACCTTGAATACTCATGTAGTTTCATCCACCCATTTAGCTTACTGTATCTACTAATTTTCAGATCACAGGCTGCAATAGTTTCCAAAAAATACACGGTTTTGACTTTTCCCCATACAAAAGTCTATGCGACCAAATTTGACCTTGGCCTAAAATTGGTCAAGGCCATCCAAGGGTCATCATTTGAACAAAATATGATGGACCCGAGTCCCTAATGCTACATCCCAAGTTTCAGGACAATGGGCCCACAGGTTTCGGAGAAGATTTTTGAAGGGTTTTTACCTTATATGGGCATGGTGGCCATCTTGGTCATGTGACCTGGACCCTGCGAACAAACTTTCGTTCCCCCATCCAATGGATGCGCCACATGAAATATGACTCCAATTGGCCTTCGAGTTTCAGAGGAGAAGAGGAGATGTTTGAAAATGTTGACAGACAACAGACAGACAACGGAGCATTACCATACTATAAGCTCACCTATGAGCCTTCGGCTCAGGTGAGCTAAAAACTCAGGAATTTCCGCTAACAATGGCCTCGGTCACAGGCAAAACAGTAAATATTTGTTTGCATTAAGAAGATTAATAAGGCTTCACAATATTCTTAGTCATAGAAATGGTATGTATCAGAAGATAGACAGTCACCAAATCATTGGAACAGCTGGTAATATCAGTACTTTAGCAGGTTCCATGGTAAAGACCAACTGAACTGACGGGATAATCACAGTACATGAAGCCATTATATAATAAATTACATTAAATAACCTGTCCATAAATGTTTATACAGTAAAACATACAATAAATTTGCAATAACCCATTTTCATCAATTTAGTTTGCTGGCTGTCAATAGCGAATTCGCTATCGACAGCCGGCTGTCAATAGCGCACAATTTGCATGTACTTCAACTTCGCTGGTTGCTGAAATAAGAGAAGTACCTGACAAATCAGGGTTGCCCAGTGGCCCAAGGCACCTAAATTTTTATCTGGGCACCTAAGTTTTGAATAAAAATTCATATTAACTGATAATGTAAAATTGGATTTAACCCTTAAAATGCCAATCACGACAATTGTTGTCTGCTTTGTCGTCTGCCAAGTACTTTGAAATTAGTTTTTGCAAACAGTGTGAAGCCAGCTCAGACTGCTCCTATAGTAGCAGTCTGATCTGGGCCCACACTGTTTGCCTATATGAAAAAATATTTTTAAAAAGTTCACAAGAAGAGTCAGCAGATGACATAAGCAGACGGCATTTTCAGAGGTAGTGTTTCTTGGCAGCTTAAGGGTTAAGGCGGTCTGGGCACATAAAGCAAAATGCTTAGTCTGTACCCCTGCAAATATTTACATTTTTAACGGCAGTGGTGACAGACATGGATGGTATGCTGACAATACTTTCTGTACTGCAAAACCACAATATCCAGATATCTGTGTGTGTGTTTTAATCCATACTAGAATCGCGCAGTCGATGGCACGCCATCGCATATCCCCACGCTTTTTTAAAGATACGCCACTATATGAGTTCTCAATTGCAACTCCCACCTAATCTTAAGATCAAAATTCCGAAAGTGTCATGCACTCCTCAGACCAAAGACCTATCAGTTCCCAAGGTTTCATGTTTCTATCTGAAATGGCGTAGGAGGAGTTATCCGGTAATCATTAAAAAGGGCGTTATGGGGGTGAAAATCCAAGTTTTTTTTTACCTCTGGTGACCTCAAACCTGACCCTAGGGGTCAAATTTTGATTGTTATGTATTCTACTCATTATGCCGTTCGATTTGATATGTCACACGACCAGGTTCTGAAAACTTTGATTTTTTACCCCCCGGGGCACCCCACCCCCTGGCCTGGCCCCTAGGGGTAGGATCAAAATTCCGAAAGTGTCATGCACTCTTCAGACCAAAGACCTATCAGTTCCCAAAGTTTCATGTTTCTATCTGAAACGGCTTAGGAGGAGTTAGCCGGTAATCGTTAAAAAGGGGGTTATGGGGGTGAAAATCTAAGTTTTTGACCTCTGGTGACCTCAAACCTGACCCTAGGGGTCAAATTTTGATTGTTATGTATTCTACTCATTATGCCGTTCGATTTGATATGTCACACGACCAGGTTCTGAAAACTGATTTTTTACCCCTGGGGCACCCCACCCCCTGGCCTGGCCCCTTGGGGTAGGATCAAAATTCCGAAAGTGTCATGCACTCCTCAGACCAAAGACCTATCAGTTCCCAAAGTTTCATGTTTCTATCTGAAACGGCGTAGGAGGAGTTATCCGGTAATCGTTAAAAAGGGGGTTATGGAGGTGAAAATCCAAGTTTTTTTTACCTCTGGTGACCTCAAACCTGACCCTAGGGGTCAAATTTTGATTGTTATGTATTCTACTCATTATGCCGTTTGATTTGATTTGTCACACGACCAGGTTCTGAAAACTTTTATTTTTTTCCCCCGGGGCACCCCACCACCTGGCCTGGCCCCTAGGGGTAGGATCAAAATTCCGAAAGTGTCATGCACTCCTCAGACCAAAGACCTATCAGTTCTTAAAGTTTTTATACCCTGCCACACGATAGTGGCGGGGTATTATGTTATTCCCTCCGGTGTCCGTCCGTCCGCACTTCATTTCCGATCAATAACTTGAGTATTTTTTCACGGATTTTGTTCAAATTTTGCATACATATTGGTATCGGGGATGAGTGGTTTGGGATTGTTAATGGGCAAAATCCGTTAATTTTTGGCAGAGTTATTGCCCTTTTCAGTATCTGAAAATTGGTTTTTGGCCTCTAATTCCCTTACTATATGGAATATCTGGATGAAACTTCACAGATATATAGAGGACTAAACGGTGGCCAAGGACTGCTACTCTGGCTGTTCCAGTCCTTGAGTTATCTGCCCTTGACGTATTTAAAAAATGCATTTTAGACTGTATTTCGTTTATCATTTACAATATCTTGCTGAAACTTCATAGATATGTAGTAGATGAATTGTTATATACTGTGGCAAAGGAACATGACTCTGGCTTTCCCAGCGATTGAGTTATCTGCCTTTGAAATATCTGAAAAATGGTTTTTGGCCTCTAGTTCCCTTACTGTATGGAATATCTCGATGAAACTTCACAGATATATAGAGGACTTAATGGTTCATTTCGTGGCCAAGGACCACTACTCTGGCTATACCAGTTCTTGAGTTATCTGCCCTTGAAGTATTTAAAATGCATTTTAGACTGTAGTTCCTTTATTATTTACAATATCTTGCTGAAACTTCATAGATATGTAGTAGATTAAATGTTACATACTGTGGCAAAGGAACATGACTCTGGCTTTCCCAGCAATTGTGTTATCTGCCCTTGAAATATATAAAAAAGGGATTTTGGCCTATAGTTCATTTATTATTTGAAATATATGGATAAAACTTCTACACCCTCTGCTGTCTGTCTGTCTGTCCATCCATTTGTATGTCTGTCCATCTGTCTGTCTGTCCCTTTTCAGTATCTGAAAAATAGTTTTTGGCCTCTAGTTCCCTTACTGTATGAAATATTTGGATTAAACTTTACAGATATATAGAGGATTAAAGGGTACATATTCTGACCAAGGACCATATAGAGGAGTAAAGGGTACATATTGTGGCCAAGGACCACTTCTCTGGCTGTTCCAGTTCTTTAGTTATTTGCCCTTGATGTATTAAAAATCGATTTTAGACTCTAGTTCCTTTATTATTTGCAATATCTTGCTGAAATTTCATAGATGTACAGCAGACTAAATATTACATATTGTGGCAAAGGTACATGACTCTGGCTGTCCCTGCCCTTGATAAGTCTGAAAAATGGAATTTGTGTCTGTTGGTCAGTGCATACAAAACGGAATTTGTGTCTGTTGGTCAGTGCATACTTAATGGAAATCCATCCAGCCATCTGTGTTTTATTTCCAGTCAATAATTTGAACATTCTTTGCTGAAGCTGCTGCTATCTAATAGTGAAAAAGGTGAGATAGTACATCTACCCATGCTAGAATTAATTTGTGGATTTTGTCCCTGTGAGAATGCCAAAAGATCACCCACAAACATCTTAATTTATGATTGGTTGCCATTTATGCTTAATCCTTTTGATTGAAGCCTAATCAACCTCACCCTTGGAATGTGCAGTAAAAGCCTAACCAAATAGATGCCTAAAATAAAGGCCCTTCTAAGTGGTTAACCAGTACTTAGTGCACATACTTCATGCCTGCCCTTCTTGAATCAGCGGAAGGAGCACAATGACCGTAGAAATTACTTCATGATCAGTCTTCACGAAAGAATATAGTCAGACAGGCAGTACATCGAAAAACATGAAATTCTTACATGTACCACATAAAGATACATGTTCCACAGCCATTTAAGGTAAATACTTGCCTCCATAATTTTCTAATAATGTCAACTTATTGAGTTGCCTTCCCATCAAATGTCTGAATAATGGATTTTTACATATGCTTCCTACATCTTCTAACAACTTCATCCACTCACATTAAGACATTACACTTGCGGATCATATCTCTGCTATCCCCTTTCTAGTTATTTAGCCTTGATATATTTTCAAATAAGTTACATTGCTTAGCAGTGGCAGGGTATTATGCAGTGTCTGCGGTGCTTTTATTAGTTTCTAGCTGTAAAAGTGTGGGAGAAGTTGTCCGGTAAGACGGACGTACGAACGACGGAGACAATTACAATATCCCCACTTTTTCTTCGAAAAGCATGGGGATAAAAATGCTAGTCACAACTTGTCTACTTTGCCATCTCCCGGTTACCGGGTACTTTAAAAGTAATTTTGCAAACAGTGTGGATCCAAAATGATTTGGGTCCACACTGTTTGCCTGTAAGCAAAACTATTTTTTAAAACATTTTTAAAAATTCAGCAGACAACATTTTCAGATGTAGTTTTTTCTCAGGGTATTAAGTGTTAACCCTTTACCACTCAGGGATTTTGTGAATTTTGCTGATTTTCACAGTGTTGCACCTGACAGCAACTTCAACTAGCCATTGTTTCTTAATGGATGGTCTGTTTTACACCAAACTCGGTATGAATGTACATTGGACAGTAGCCTTTCAAATGCAACCTGTCATGACTTGATCAGTTGTCATGGTAAAGAGGAGGCATCTCAAAGTTGGCAAAAAGTGTGTTTTCACATGAATTTTTGACCACATTTTAATCTTCACACAGCTGTCAAGGCAACAATTGAGGTGTTTGGCACTGGCCATTTTCACTGTTTGCAGCATGTTTTATCAGCCTCAATTTTCAGGCATTTTTGACCCCAGACGCCCTCAGATATAAATTTTAGCGGCCGGTTGGGCCATACACCCAAAAATTTTCGGGATGTGAGGGGGGCGCTGCCCCCTTCAATCCCCCCATAGAATATATTTAGGGGGAGGCGCGCGAAAAAACAGGTCACTTTTTTGCCCAACAAATCCTAAAGCAAACATAACTATCCAGGGCTAGAAATAAAGATTTTAGGTGCTTCTGGGGCCTCAAAATGGGGGGGGGGGGGTTGCAGACACGTAAAAACACGTATCTGAGTGGGAAAGGGTTAACTGAAATCTGGGAAAACACTGAATTTTAGTCTAAAATGCATTAATTATATCTGAAATATTGTTTCTTGCAATAAAATGATGAAAAAACATTACTTTGGTCAGTTGGGATTTTCTTCATTAACCCTTTACCACTCAGGGATTTTGTGAATTTTGCTGATTTTCACAGTGTTGCACCTGACAGCAACTTCAACTAGCCATTGTTTCATAATGGATGGTCTGTTTTACACCAAACTCGGTATGAATGTACATTGGACAGTAGCCTTTCAAATGCAACCTGTCATGACATGATCACTGTTGTCATGGTAAAGAGGAGGCATCTCAAAGTTGGCAAAAAGTGTGTTTTCACATGAATTTTTGACCACATTTTAATCTTCACACAGCTGTCAAGGCAACAATTAAGGTGTTTGGCACTGGCCATTTTCACTGTTTGCAGCATGTTTTATCAGCCTAAATTTTCAGGCATTTTTGACCCCAGACGCCCTCAGATATAAATTTTAGCGGCCGGTTGGGCCATACACCCAAAATTTTTCGGGATGTGAGGGGGGCGTTGCCCCCCTTCAATCCCCCCCATAGAATATT
This sequence comes from Lucinisca nassula, assembly GCA_963580285.1. Classification (NCBI taxonomy): domain Eukaryota; kingdom Metazoa; phylum Mollusca; class Bivalvia; order Lucinida; family Lucinidae; genus Lucinisca; species Lucinisca nassula. Next base: position 97,665,829 of record OY757011.1, read on the forward strand.
TTTAGGGGGGAGGCGCGCGAAAAAACAGGTCACTTTTTTGCCCAACAAATCCTAAAGCAAACATAACTATCCAGGGCTAGAAATAAAGATTTTAGGTGCTTCTGGGGCCTCAAAATGGGGGGGGGGGTTGCAGCAGACACGTAAAAACACGTATCTGAGTGGGAAAGGGTTAATGTACAAATATGATTTCAATTACATATTGAAACCTCAGCTCTATATAGGCAATATGCAGCTTACCTGAAACCTTGAATTAAATCTGTGTAATGTCAGAATACCCCTCTAAGCCCTATTCAGCAGGTCTAAGAAAGTTGTTTTTATTTAAAGACAGTCTATAAATTTAAAGACTGTCTGTCAATTTAAATACATTTTAGTCTGTGAATTTAAAGACTGGCTTAAATGAAATCATGGAAATGGTGTAAAATGGAAAAATCGCCATTGCAGTTATAGTAGTTTGGCCGTTATCTGTGGAATATTTAATTATGTGTAACTGCAGATTGTATAATTGTCTTTATTTAATTAAATTCCTTCAACCATAATTGAAGAGTTCTCAGAAAAACAGGTTTGTAATAAGATTCATATGTAAAATGAGTTAAGGAATGAATGTGTATAACGCTTTTATCATTTTGTCAACATACATGTACTGACCACTCCCTTCGACAGACAGTTTTTCTGACAATTAAAATTGATGAAATTTTCAGACTGGCGACAACAGTAAAATGTCCTAAAACGAAATGACGTCAGTGCAAAACTCATGTTTGACCTTTGACTGATATTTCCTCCCTTTCTGCGGAGTTGCATGGCATTTGTGGTCAAAGAGAAGGAACTGTGTGGTTTTACTTCTTAACCCATTTAGTACCAGAAACCCCAAAACGGGTACCCTGGCAAACAGTGCAGGCCCAGATCAGACGCCGCAGAACGCGGCGTCTGATCAGGACCTACACTGTTTGCAAAATGTTCAGCCATTTTCCAAATAAAGGGGGTCTTTCATTTGTGCCCATGCATGTTTTTTCTTTAAACTTTGTATATTGATAACTCGGCATATACAACCTATAAAAATGTATTTAATAAATTATATAAATCAAAATAGGACTCAGGAGGCCACTCTAACTGACTCCCTCCATTAGCTGGTGTCTGTCTCTAAATAAGTGCGTCTTAAATCTTATGTTTTATTTAGTTTCAAGATCTGTGTACTGGATTGAATGCAGAACTCCATAGGCATTCCTTTGATACTAAAAAACCTTTTGAATTAATTAAAGTTTTCATTTTCTGATAAAATAATTATCAAAAATCTCATTTTTTAATTAAAATTTCAAAAAATATCAAAATTCAATCCCTAAGATAAATATTTTCTAGTCTTTGTCAAGATTTCATTTTGCTAGGTAAACTTGCCATATGTATCTTCTTTAGCTATGTCAAATTTCATGAAAATCCGAAACCGGTAACACTGTAGTTTTACACCTTTAATGGATGTAAGTCGTTTCTGCAAAATTTACTATTTTATTGAAATCATCCAAGAACCTTACAAAAGGGCAATTCGTAACACTTATGTAATATAAATGAGATTATACAAATCAAAATGAATACATATTGAGCTGATCTAGCTTAGAAACTATTAGAATATCATGAATTTCTGATATTTTCCTTTCATTTATACACTATGATCTATTCAAAATAGTAGATAGTAAAATACTAAATCAAAAGGTATTCTAATCAACAAATTAGGCTTAACAACATATATTGATTTTTAGTAGCAGCAAAATTATTGTGAACATGTGCAACATTATTTAATGACTTTGCATAAGTCATGCTACTCAAATAGGTGTAAGGCAAGGAGATCCATTATTTTCATTTCCATACCAAGCTGGTATGCAAGGACGCAATGGTCAGTGGTTTGTTGTTACTAGTAAAAATAGTTCTGTTGGTAAATCCATGGCCAGATTAAGCCTTAGATATACTCTGTCTTTATGAATGCTGGATTATTATCCTAACAAAAAAGTTACAGTAATTATTGTTTAGTATTTCAACAAATCGAAATGTCACTGATATTGAGTCTCTGTTGCAAAAGATATCATTGATGGATGAGGCACAGACTATTTGGTGTAAACAAAGCTGTTCCATGACCTAGAGAAATTTTGCCATTAGACAGGGAGAGAAACAGTTTCCTTCCTTATAGTACACATGCATAAATATGTCTCTTTTCTGCATTGGTATTGTAATTGTTGACGTTTCTTTAGTGTCTTATTTTTTTCTATTTACTTTGTCAATATAGTGGTTAATTTCTCGGAAGCAAGCTTTAAGTATTTTTTTCCGGTTGTACAACTTTCAACCACTTCTTGAATGTTTCTGCTGAATGCAAGTTCACTGTTTTTTTTTAAGTACAGTTCTTGCTTGCTTTTGGTTCATTATCAATTACCAGTACATTTTTGTGTAATGTATCTCTCAGCTTAGAAAGAGCATTGCAGTGTTTGGACAGAAAAAAGCATCACAATGTATTTACTGAAAATAATTTAAAATCCTATGAGTAATGCGATAACTACTCACAGATTGAATAATTATTATCAGCAGTTTAAGTGCTTCTTGACATCTTACATATTGTGATTTGTAATTACTGCAACAACTGCTGAGTAAATGAAGTGAAAGACCTATACGAATATATAGACAACACAATCATGATCACATAAGTTTTGGAACACTGACAAATGTACGACCATGTGAATTCTAAAAGCAAATTCAAATGGCTTTGGAATACAGCTTCAGGAAGCCGTTTGATTTCGTTCATAGGGGCTATACAAAAAAGATAGATTGCATAGTGCCTGTGCTGATACAAATTCTGAAATCTTAATGTTCAGGAAAAGTAATCTCAAGTGTTATTGATTTTCCCTAGAGTAAACCTTTCTTTTTAAATGGACAGTTAGGGTTAAATAAACAAACAACAGTTTGACTTGAGAGTCATTTATCTTGAGTCGGATAACAAATCTTGCAAAATCTGAAGCAACATCTAAAGTGACTGGTATGTTGTTGATTTGAATATTAAATCTAAACATCACCTTAGCACCATTACCAAATTAGACAAGAAAGACAGAAAGAAAACTGTACACATGATGACGTTTGTCATCAAAACCTTTGCGGTATAGTTCTGTAGACAAAATAGTTTGTTCCATAGGGGGCAACTTTTCCGAAATGGATGTTTTGAAATAATACTTATAATTATGCCATGAACTACTTACACAAACCATACTATACTATAGCCATCCAAATTGAAAGCAATAGTAAAGTATTATTAAACAGCATGACCAAAACATGATAATCATATAATTTCACATTTTGCTGAATCAGGACTATCAGTATTCAGTCTGATAAAACACAATGTTACCGGTCCTCAATTTCCATCAAAATTCATCAACATGTTCCTAAGATATGTGGGTAGTTTTTATGCTAAAATGGTGTCTTGACAAAAATTGGAACATGGTAAAAATGCATATAAAATTTTAATGAATACAAAAATAGGAGCTGAAATATGGGGACACCATCAAAGAAAACTGAATGCCCAGCCACTATTACTAGACATATGAGGTAATTCATAGTATCAACTAACTCACCAATTATGGCTTTGATTCATAAAACATAGCAGCATTAGATATATGAAACTCTGAATACTGTAGACAAGTTTATATGAGAGTACTTCATAAAATATGTAATAAATTTATTACGGAAATAAAATTTAAAAGTGAATGCATCTTAATTATAATGGTTATACCAAAGGCAATTATTGTGCATAATTTCATCAAAATCCAAGCGTGGGCAGAAACCATTGCAAATTTCCTATACCTTGAAAGACCCCCTTTTGAAGAAAACACAACCTGACACCCCTAAATTTTGAAGAAAACACAACCTGACACCCCTAAATTTTGAAATGACTCCTACTATATATAAGGAGGAAGATTCCATTTGGTACAAAAAGGATTAATCATTTTTATCATGAAAACAATATTTAGAGACAATAAAGCGCATGCAGTCTTTAATGACACATGTTTTTTTAATGAGATGAAGACTGGCAATTTTATGAGAATGCAATTTTTTCGCGTTTCATCATTTTCATGTTTTTCTCACGGTAGTCTTTAAATTAACAGACTGTCTTTAAATAAAACAACTTTGTGCTGTTGGTACAGTGACATGCTGGCTTTGCACCCCCGCCCATTGGGGCCTGGAGAAATAGATTGGGCTGCACGATGCTTCTGCGCAGAGCTGAAACCGACCTAACTTGGGTACTGGTAAATAGCTTAGGTCTGAGCCTGCCCAGGAAAAGCGATGTGAGTCGGACCGCTCCTTAAACCCTAGCGGTTTCTTTGGGCGATAGGGCTTGAGACGTCATTTCGTCTCAGTGTCGGGTAAAAGTCTCACAAAATCGGAAGCAACGTCTCCAAAATGACCTCATTAGTGTTGATGGGGACGTTAAACCTCAACTCAAACAAACAAAAACAAAACATGCTGACTTTACAATGGTATTGTAGTAACACAATCCTGTTCCTTATCTTTGTTCAAAACAGATTACATCATGCTTGTGAATTGTTAATTAGGAACACATTAATCCTTATCCTGCTGAATAAATAAATTTGCTGCACCCATTTCCGACTATCTACCAGTCCAGTTACATGTACTTGATCAGATATAATGCATTGTTCAATTCACAAACGCATGAAAATGTAGATCCTGATAAGATGATCTGGATTGAAGAAGCCATCTGATCTGGATATACACTGATTGCAAAGGTAGGTGTTGTCTTGTTCAGCGGGATAACATTACAATAACATCTGTGTGATATAGTGCATTTTTTCATACCTCAAAAAGGTACTTTTATGATGAAAATTTGTGACATTTTTCTTACTTATACTCCAAACATAGGTCTTGGGTGCTCATTAGAACCGCCTCGCTGAGGCAGTTCTAACGAGTACCCATAGCCTATGTCTTGGAGCAGAAATACGGAAAATGATGTTTACCCCTGAAAACCCCACTTTTCTCCATTCAATGTGGGGTTTAGTGGGGGTCTTTATTTCACGGACTTGTTCATGTGATGACGATTAATGTTACTTTCTTCTTTAGTGGTGGAGGACCACCAGAATGTGTCATCATCAGAGAAATTTATGAGAATGAGGACTCACTTGAAGAATTTGAGATTGAACTCGACCGTGCTCTAGATGCAGAGGCTAAAACCATTGTGATTGAGCCCGTCAAGCTGGGTGAAGAAACGGCTCGCTGGATCCGACTCGGAAACTGGCTACACAAATCTGCTGTGATATCAGGGTCTATATGCTTAATTGGTGGCTATGTGGACACAAACTCTTTCCGACAAAATGTGTATGTGTCTCTAGGCATGTTTAGTATTGTGTGTTCTGGAGTTTATACAATATCGTGGCAGATAGATCCGTGTTGTAAATATCAGGTTGAAGACAGTGTGCCGAAGATAGAGAAACTCTTAAATAATTTGTCATCAACGAGACCAGTTGTTCTTGTCCGTAAGGACGACAGCCGGAGAAAAGTTCTACACAACATAGTGGCCTTATTTGCAGGACTTTTCTGTGCATGGAAAGCTTATAAATGGCTTGTGCCGAAATGAAATACCATAATTTAACAAAACTCCAGATAAGGCAAGTTTTTCATCTGCAAAGTACTGATATTTTTCTTATTTCTACACAAAAATATATGCTGTGGGTATTCATTAGAAGTGCCTTGCCAACATCACGAAAACATATTAACTATTTAATTTTAACCCCCTTGAACCCCACTTTTATATAGTAAAACTGGGGTTTACAGGGGTAAAACCTTATTTTTTTTTTTTACTTCTTCTCTAAAATATAGATTGTGGCTACTCGTTAGAACCGCCTCGATGAGGCGGTTCTAACGAATACCCACAATCTATATTTTGAGCAGAAATACATGTAAGAAAAATATCCCAACTTTTCGGCTTTAAATTTTCACTATTAGACGAAAAAAATTACAATTTATTAGTATAGGCGTGTTTTCGTAATGAAGGCGCTTCTAGTGAGTACCCACAACATGTTTTCATGCAGAAATAAGAAACATAATATGTGGATCCTATACCCCCTCTTGTCTGGGGCTATGAATTTTACCATATGTATTTGGACCGATAGGCATGACTGAGAAAATAGAGTTGACCCAGATAAGACTTCGCATAATGTGCTGTCTCATCAGGGTCTATAATAATTGTCACTCATCCAGGGGCCAGTTGTTCAAAGCATCGTTAGCTCAACGAGTCCGTTAGTGAACAAACTGTTAACTGTTCCAGCAAGAACGAAAATTTTGTTTGTTATTTTTGCTGAAAAAATGGGAGCAGCTTTTGCTGCTCTCATTTTTTCAGCAAAAATATTAGCATATCTGCCATATTAAATGATCAAAGTTTAACGATACATGTACATTAATTAACGACATTGTTAGTTTTGAACAGCTGGCCCCAGATGTTTAGACACAAATTTATGCAATAAATTGTGCTTGTTCAGATTTTAAGAGCATAGTAAGGAGTAGAGTTGTCCGACTACTCAGGGTAAATATTGTATGTTATGCTGGAAAACATGGACAAAACATTCAGTATATTGTTGTTAATTTATCATCAAATTCCAATAGTTGATTTCTAAGTGAGCTCAGCATGACAAGCCTAGCCAGAGATTATAAAACTTATTTCATGCTCAACTCAGCTGAGCATAAAATTTGTCATGCTCATAAATTTATAAAATTCCAACAGTTGTTGGCATTTGAAAAATTTATGAGTAGGACAAATAACATTATGTGCTGATCTGAGCAAGAAAAGTGACTCTATCATTTGTATTTTAATATTTATGAGCATTATAAATTTCATGCTCAGCTGAGTTGAGCATGAAAAATGTTTTATAACCTCGGGCCCAGTTTTAATATCATGGAGTTTAACAGCCTATTTAACACTATTCAGGTCATGTTGAGCGAGCCAGATGACCTCCCTGATCTGGATCTACGCTAGTTTCATATGTAGCTGTACCAGTAAAAAGTGTTGAAAGGGCCAATTTAACCCTTTACCACACAGATACGTGTTTTTACGTGTCTGCACCCCCCCCCCCCCCATTTTAAGCCCCAGAAGCACCTAAAATCTGCATTTCTACCCCTGGATAGTTATGTTTGCTGTAGGATTTGTTGGGCAAAAAAGTGACCTGTTTTTTCGCACGCCTCCCCACTAAAAATATTCTGTGGGGGGGGATTGAAGGGGGGCAGCGCCCCCCTCACATCCCGAAAATTTTTGGGTGTATGGCCCAGTCGGCCGCTAAAATTTATATCTGAGGGTGTCTGGGGTCAAAAATGCCTGAAAATTGATGCTGATAAAACATGCTGCAAACAGTGAAAATGGCCAGTGCCAAACACCTTAATTGTTGCCTTGACAGCTGTGTGAAGATTAAAATGTGGTCAAAAATTCATGTGAAAACACACTTTTTGCCAACTTTGAGATGCCCCCTCTTTGCCATGACAACAATGATCAAGTCATGAAAGGTTGCATTTGAAAGGATACTGTCCAATGAACATTCATACCGAGTTTGGTGTAAAACAGACCATCCATTATGAAACAATGGCTAGTTGAAGTTGCTGTCAGGTGCAACACTGTGAAAATCAGCGAAATTCACAAAATCCCTGAGTGGTAAAGGGTTAAGACTTGGAAAAGCATTTTTAATTGCTGTTTGTGTGTTATTGTTTTTTCCCTGGCAAATACAGACAAAATGGGCTGGACTTAGCAAGAGCAGCATGTGAGTGAGTCAGAGTGATTGGTGATTGATTGAACATAGATCACTGGCACCGCCAGAAACAGTGTTGTTCTTTTATTTCATGGTTTTGAATATTTCAGAACTTGATGCTTGTTTGCAAAATGTCATAAAATTATGACCAAATCTTCATTGATTATGTGCCCCCCACCGGAGGGGAGGGGGACATTGATTTTGGAGGGGATCCCGTTTGCGTTGGCATAGCCTGTTTGAAGGACTATATCCCCTGAACCTATGGATGGATTTTGACCAAACTTGCATAGACACATCACACTAGGATGGGGAAAAACAGCCATTAGGTCATGGTAACCTTGGCCTCATTTTCAAGGTCACGACCAAAAAACAGTCTTTTTCGGGCCAAAAATGGCTTGTCTGCACTCTATCTCATTAAGGAATTGATTGATTTTAGTCAAACTTGAATACTAACTTATTACCTCCTAAGCCCAAGACGTCTTTACGTCATCTTAAACTAGGTATTCAAGAATTTCATAAGAAGTTTGTTTTGGCCCCTGCAGACAAGGCCGCTAACAACGTCGTCGTTGTGTGACGGCTCCACTATGTTAACACGCTTAAGCAGGAGCTTGGTGGTACTAAGGCCTATGAACTTCAGCCTTTGGCTGAAGAGAGAGCTATAGTAGATAAACATGTTTGTCTTTCAGCCACCAAGTTTGCTGTGTGTGTTAACGAAGGCCAAGACAAGCTTCCTACGCTATACTGGTTACCAAAACTTCATAAAAAACCTTACAAAGCACGGTTTATTGCAAATTCTAGTTCTTGCACTACCACTGAACTTTCTAAATTATTAACTTCCTGTCTTACTGCTATTAAAACGCATGTAATTAAATATTGTGATAAAGTCTTTGAAAGATCAGGAAGAAATCTGTTTTGGTCTATAAAAAATTCGAATGAGGTTTTAAATAAATTAAAATCTAGACAGTTTCGTGCTTCTAGTCTGTCTACCTACGATTTTTCCACTCTTTACACTACACTTCCTCATAATCTTATAAAAGAAAAGCTTAATGATTTAATTGAATGGGCTTTTCACAGAGAAGATTCTCTCTATCTTGCATGTAATGTCAGAAATGCATTTTTCACTTCTAAAGAGCATAAGAATTATACACTTTGGTCATGTCAGAAAGTGTGTGATGCCCTCACCTTTCTACTTGACAATATTTATATTAGATTCGGTACTAAGTTATTTAGACAAATTGTGGGTATTCCGATGGGTACTAATTGCGCACCTCTTGTGGCTGATCTGTTCTTGTATTGTTATGAAAGAGACTTCATTTTGTCGCTTTCCATTGATAACCAATCTGAAATTATTGAAGCTTTTAGCTCTACTTCTAGATATTTAGATGATTTATTAAATATTGATAATACCTATTTTGATGGTTTGATCAGTCAGATTTACCCCCTAGAACTTCAGTTAAATAAAGCAAATTCTTCTGATACCGAGGCCCCGTTTTTGGATTTACATCTATCTATTGTAGATGGATTTGTTTCGTGCAAAATTTATGATAAACGTGATGACTTTGATTTTGAGATTGTAAATTTTCCTTTTTTGGATGGTGATGTTCCTCGTGCGCCATCCTATGGCGTTTATATTTCGCAATTAATTCGATTTGCTAGAGTGTGTAGTCATGTAACTGACTTCAACACTCGTAATAAATTATTGACGGCTAAACTCCTTAATCAGGGTTATCGGTACCATAAACTACGCAAAGCCTTTTCAAAATTTTATAGACGCCATTCTGATTTAATTTCAAAATTCAATATTGGACTTAAATCTCTTCTGCAACAAGGTCTATCGGAACCCGAATTTTATGGTGACTTAGTATATAAATTCAGAAAAATATATAACCGCAATGACTTCAGCACCCAATTTCGTAAAATCATTCTTCGATATAAAAAGATTGGGTACAACATGGATATTATACGACAGACTGCATGCATGGTAGTTAACCCAATCACGGTTGGCAACTTTGCTTCCCTCTTTAATTGCACGCCGGTGGGTCAGGCCTCAGATTCTATGACGGCTCCAACGTAAAGGCTTATTGAAAATTAAAGAGATAGTGTTGGTTGGTGCCTGATGCTCTGTCTCTGGTCGGGCTCATCGGAGTCTAACTGTTGGTTTTCTTTTGCTCCAGCATTTCAGTGGTTTCTTGCTGTCGAGTCCTCACCGTTGTCTCACCTCTGTGGTTCTTTGATTTCTGTGTTCACGGAGATGTTGCACTGATGAGTTAGGAGGCCTTCATGCGGACTGAACAAATTATTTGTCTAAATCGCGACGGAAGTAAGGGCGAGGATTGTGGCCATGTAAAATCGATTTAAGCCCCCCAGTGGAAATCTTCCACTGACCGTTCCAAGGCGGCTCTTCCGTGGCGATTTATTTATGTTGTTGTTTGTTACTTACTGTGTGTATCACTTGTGTCTTTTAATTTTGGATGGCCATATGGCCATTTTGTGGGAAAGTAACTGTCCATATGGCCTTCCTTTGTTTAGGTTTCCATTATGGTCTGGTCGCTTAATGTTTGTATTTCTTTCCCTTTGGTGTCTTTTGTGGATGGGGTAAGTTAATTGTATCAATTCCTGATCTTTGTTTTACTTCTACTTTGGTACAATATATCATTACAACATACCACAGTTTTTATTAGATTTTGGTGACCTTGACCTCATTTTCAAGGCCACAGCAATCCAAAAAGTCATTTTTGGGCCAAAGATGGCTTGTCTGCACTCTATCTCTGCAGAGGCATGCGGCAACGAATTGAAGAATTTTAGTCAAGCTTGGTACAGTATATCATTACAACATACCGCAGATTTGATTAGATTTTGGTGACCTTGACCTCATTTTCAAGGTCACAGCGACCCAAAAACAGTCATTTTTGGGCCAAAATGGCTTGTCTGTACTCTATCTCAGCAATGAATTGATTGATTTTCGTCAAACTTGGTACAATATATCATTACAAAAACCGCAGATTTGATTAGATTTTGGTGACCTTGGCCTTTTTTCTAAGTTACAGCGCCCCCAAAGTAGTCAATTTTGGGCCAAGGCCAAAAATGGCTTGTTTGCAGCTTACATTTTGGTGAGTTTGACCTAGTTATTAAAGTCAAATGGGTGTTTAAGATATTTTTATGGTGAGGGAACATTGTTTTCCTCTGAAAACATTTCTAGTTATTAATCGGTTATCAGTCGCAATGACAGGAATGATAATCGATTATCTTTTCAGCTCAGATTAGCCAGACCTATCTCACAATCTCCAGGCAGTGCAAAGAGCAATAAACAAAACTCTTGCCATACTGGTAGGATGAGCAAGTTGATCCTAGTACAAATGTAGATGCCTGCCACAGTCTAATTTTATTCATTTGTTGCCCTTGTGCAAGGGCAATATTTATAGGTTAATGACTTTATATTGTGAAATATTCGGCACGAGTTCATATGGCGAAGGACGCACGAGCTTGCGAGTGTGTCTTCGCCATATGAACGAGTGCCGAATATTTCACAATATAAAGTCAATAACCTTTTTATTATATACCCAAAATTTCAAATGTCGGCTAGAATTCGGGATTGCCTGGTTTGAATCTCTGAACGTAAAATCAGATTATACATATTTAAGACATTTGAAATGGAAAATAGTGAAGGTCGTTAAGTGTCTCCCTACACGTTGAAAAACCACGCCCAATGGCGCCAAAGTGAAGACGACGTTAACGTTGGTGGATGTGACGTCATTAAAAACATTGCCGTTTCCCAACACAGGTCGCCATTTTTTCCGAAGCGTCTGTTATATTTCTTTCAAAATACTCCTGATTTCATAGAAGAAAGTATTGAAAATCTAAAGAGATTGCAGGTAGGTCATATTTGACAGCATAAAAATGCGGTTTATGCACTTTGTCAGAACCTATATTCGTTTTGTTTTACGTTCTTTCCGTCTATACGCACGACAAGATGGCTGCCGATTTTTAGTATCGAAATGAACAAATTTGAAAGTTGTTCTATTGTGAACGTGACTGCTTATCTACGGGCAATATGAACTTGACTACGGGCAATATGGAAAAATATTGACCGGTAACTTCTGTAGAAAGTAAACAGGACATTTTCTGGGTATATAATAAGTTTTGTTCACCCGAGCAGGTAATATTGCCCGAGGGCGAAGCCCAAGGACAATTTTTTCTGCTCGGATAAACAAATCATATTCCCCTCGCACAAGGGTAACACATTTGATTATACCGAATTCTACCAGTGCACAGGACTACCAGCACACTTGTACTTTTGAGCAGTGAGGTCAGAGGGGAATATTGCAGGGGGACATGATCTTTAGTCACCCTGCACATGGCATGCTCACAAGTCACGACCAATCAGAATTATTTAATAGCTCATGAATATCAATGTGCTAGAAAAGTAAAATACATTCTGGCCTGTCCAGCAAAATGTATGTTAACAAAGGAAGTCACATAATTTCAGATATAGTGCATTCTTTAATACCTCAAAAACGAATTTTTCTGATGAAAATTTCTAATGTTTTTCTTATTCATACACCAAACATTGGTATTGGATGCTCGTTAGAACCGTCTCCTTAAGGCGGTTCTCACGAGTACCCAAACTAATGTCTTGGAGCAGAAATAAGAAAAATTATGTTTACCCCCGTAAACCCCAGTTTTCTCTATATAAAGTCGTGTTTAGAGGAGTGTTCATTACACAGACTTGTTAACATGATGAAAATACTTCATGGGATATTTTTTCAAGCCACAGAGTCTCATTAATTCAAGATACAGTCAAACCCCAGTAACAGTAATTCTAGATATTAGTCAAACCTCAGTAACAGTAATTCAAGATACAGTCAAACCCCCATAACAGTAATTCCAGATAAGTCAAACCTTAATAACAGTAATTCAAGATACAGTCAAACCCCAGTATCAGTAATTCCAGATAAGTCAAACCTCAGTAACAGTAATTCAAGATACAGTCAAACCTCAGTAACAGTAATTCCAGATAAGTCAAACCTCAGTAACAGCAATTCAAGATAGTACAGTCAAACCTCAGTAACAGTAATTCAAGACAGTACAGTCAAACCTCAGTAACAGTAATTCAAGATACAGCCAAACATCCGTAATTCAAGATACAGTCAAACCTCAGTTACAGTAATTCAAGATACAGTCAAACCTCAGGAACAGTGATTCAAGATACAGTCAAACCGCAGTAACATACAGTCAAATCTCGGTTACAGTAATTCAATATACAGTCAAACCTTAATAACAGTAAATCAAGATACAGTCAAATCTCAGTAACAGTAAATCAAGATACGGTCAAACCTCAGTAACAATAATTCAAGATACAGTCAAACCCCAGTAACAGTTATTCAAGCTACAGTCAGCCTCAGTAACAGTGATTCATGATACAGTCAAACCTCAGTAACAGTGATTCAAGATACAGTCAAACCTCAGGAACATACAGTCAAATCTCAGTTGCAGTAATTCTGATACAGTCAAACCTCAGTAACAGTACTTCAAGGTACAGTCAGCCTCAGTAACAGTGATTCATGATACAGTCAAACCTCAGTAACAGTACTTCAAGGTACAGTCAACCTCAGTAACAGTAATTCAAGATACAGTCAAACCTCAGTAACAGTACTTCAAGGTACAGTCAACCTCAGTAACAGTAATTCAAGATACAGTCAAACCTCAGTGATTCAAGATACAATCAAACCTCAGTAACATACAGTCAAATCTCAGTTACAGTAATTCAAGATACAGTCAAACCTCAGTAGTCAAACCTCAGTAACAGTAATTCAAGATACAGTGAAACCTCAGTAACAGAAATTCAAGATAGTCAACCTCAGTAACTCAAATACATGTGTTTTTGTGACGATAAAAATTTGTTCGTGATAGTAGTTCAAACAACTGATGGACCAAGTGAGGGTTGATCATACCGCCAAATCATTAGACATAATTTAGATGACTTCAGAATATGTTTTTGATCTTCTATAAGATAAAGATATTCTGTATGTTGTGTGTACTCATTAGAACTGCCTCATTGAGGCAATTCTAATTACTGCACTCAACATACCCTTTCAAGATAAAAATAAAAGAAAAAATTATAATAATAAAATCAGAAAGAAAAAAATACTAATCCTTAATACACGTATATGGAAATCTGACACTACATGTATAGGATCAAAGAACTTTCTGGGGACTCGAGAACAAGTTCGAATTAGCCATGGTAAACTAACCACCCATGTTTGAGTTATCAAAACTTCACTGTACTTGGACAGCCTAGGTAGCTCAGTCAAATGCATATCTTTTGCCCCACGCCCATCAGTGCTTGGAGAAATAGATTGGGCTGCAAGATACTTAATCACAAGCTGAAAGTACTGGTAAACCACTTAGAAGTACTGGTAAACCACTTAGAAGTACTGGTAAACCACTTAGAAGGTCTAAGCCTGCTATTTAAGGCAAAGTGGTGCGAGTCGAACCATCCATGCATATAAAACCTCTTGGTTTCATTACGTGGCAGGGCTTGAGATGTCATTTCATTTTAATATCGGGTATTTAAAGTCCCATAAAATTGGAAATGTCTCCAAAATGACCTAAATAATGTTAGTTATATCAATTTATTTTAGTTTGATTGTGATGAAAGCTTCAGCTCGCTCTCGAACAGTCATTCCGGATGTTGTCACGTGCTGGAGAGAGGCAGTGACTTTAACACCACTGCTGGGTGGAGTGGGGCAGTGGCATTACATGTCTTGCCCAAGGACACACCTCGCCTCAAGTGGCCGGTTTCGAACCCACAACCTCTTGATCATGAGTCGAACACGCTAACCACCGAGCTATCGAAGGACATTAAACCTCAGTTCAAACCAACAAATGGACGTCTGACTAGTGATCAGGATGTTGCAGGTTGGATATTGCGGGGTAAGCAACATTCTTTCATGCAGGCCCAGATCAGACGCCGCGTTCTTAGAACACGGCGTCTGATCAGGGCCTCCACCTTTTGCTAAAAGTTCAGCCATTTTCCAAATAAATTTTGAAGAAAACTCAACCTGACGCCCCTAAATTTTGAAGTGGACTCCTGTTATATATAAAGAGGAAAATTCCATTTGGTACAAAAAGGGTTAAATAAGGGGGGAAGTTTTACATCCATTAGGTTCTGTAACTTATGTCATTATGTTTACATATGTCATTAGGTTCTGCAATTGGTGTCATTATGTTTACATATCTGGTTCCATGTTTCATATATGTATAGACACTTTATAAAGCCGCAACAATTGCTGGACCTCACAGATGATCACGTTTCAAAGGATGGCGATAGGGTATCAGAAAACAGGAGTAGGTGATTCGGGATCCTGTATATTTGTGTCGGAAAAGTAGACAGCAGTATTTTCAACAAAGCATATATCAACTTTGTTTTATGTAATTCTTTTGTTGTTTTCTAGCTCTTCTTTCCATAATTTTGAAGTAAATGTTAGGGAACAATGCCCTCACGCATATTAGAAGTCTGTGGAGCATAGGGGCGGGAAAAATCTCAGATCTGTTCCGCTGTACAGCCTTTAGAATCATCTTAGCCACTTTCTCAGGAGGAAGACCTTGAGCGGTAGTACTGTCCAATACTGAAATTAAATTCAAATTTTTCTGATGTGAAATGAGGATATTATGAAAACACGCCTATACAAATACATTGTAAATTTTAACGTTGAAAATTGAAAATTTTAAGATGAAAAATTGTGATATTTTTCTTATTTCTACTCTATATGTGGATTGTTGAGGCGGTTCTAACGAGTACCCACAATCTATATTTTAGAGCAGAAATAAGAAAAATAAGGTTTACTATATAAAAGTGGTGTTCAAGGGGTCAGAATTATATAGGCGTGTTCTAGTGATGAGCAATCCATACATCACGAGAACTTGCCAATATCACTTTTATACAGTAAAACCGGTATTTAGGGGCGTACATTATTTGTTATATTTCTGCTCAAAAACATAGATTATGGGTACTCGTTAGAACTGCCTCGACAACGGGTACACACAATCTATGTTGTGAGCAGAAATATGAAAAAAAAACATCACAAAAACATGCCTATATAATTTTCACCTCCTCAAACCACACTTTTATAGAGGACCTAAAACTTGGGTTTACAGAGGTATACATTATTTTTCTTATTTCTGCTCAAAAACATAGATTGTGGGTACTCGTTAGAACCGCCTTAACGAGGCGGTTCTAATGAGTTCCCACAATCCATGTTTGGAGCAGAAATATGAAAAATATCGGAATTTTTATCGAAATTTTTCATTTTTTGGCAGTCAAATTTTCCAATATATTTGAATAGGCGTGTTTTCGTAATGTATCAGAATTTTTTTCTGAAAAAGTTCACTTTGTTTGGTGGTAAAATTTTCAAATACATTTGCATAGGCGTGTTTTCGTCGTAATGAATTTTCCTGCATCATCTTAACAAGTCTGACTTTGAACACTTTATAGAGTGAATACTGGGGTTTACAGGGGTATTCATTACTTTTCTTATTTCTGCTCCAAGACATACATGTAGATTGTGGTTTTGGAGATATGAAAGAATGCAATCAACTGCATAGATGTGTTATCAAATGACTAACATTTGCAGATTACCTGCTGTAAGCCAAAATCTCTTTACACATTTTCGTTATAACATGGTTTTGGGTGTAACAAGGCTTAACAAGAGCACCGCATGCGGGTGCCAATGCTCAGCTGCAGCCCCTTTTCATAATGAACAACTAGTCCGAGTTTCAAATAAATATGTTCAGTAATGACAGAGATATTACAAAATGTCCAAGTTTTTGCATGACACCAGAGTTATGACAATACCTCGTTGTTTTCTTCGAAAACAGCCAAGCTGAAAATGGAGCCTCAAACGCATACAGATTTTATTGAAAAATGACAGTTTCTGTCCATTCATCTTTCAATCCAACTGTCAACATTTTTCTACTAGGTGTTTTGTGAGCGCAACTCCTTTTACAGTTTTGAACCAGTAAGTTTGAAACTCTGTGTGCTTTCTTCATAGTATATAGAGGATATTTAACTTTTTCAATGTAAGATCGAATTTTATTTCACCGAATGAACACCAAAACCATTATTTTCACGAGTGGCGTAGCCACTCGTGAAAATACCAGTTTTGGTGTTGATGAGTGAAATAAAATTTGATCTTACACTAAAACAATCAAATTTTCTGTTTCTTACATGCTTCAAAACGGCAATATTTAGCTTCACAAATCGAGTCACTAACCCTCTGAGAAAACCAACTTTGTTCCTGGTCGTTTCGCGTTAATTTAGTGGTGTTCAACGTATTTACTGGGCATAATATTGGGTGTAAACTCGAAGTTTGCACCTGAGAAATAGCCTGGGATGGTATTTCTTTGAAAGGTTACTGAAATAATTGAGGGATAATTTTCCCAAAGAAGGTGCGGACAGATCTAATGTTGTGCGACATAATACGTGACGTCAGCGTCGAAAATGACGTCATTAACGTCCTCGTTATGTGTGAACCGGCTTAGCGTCAATTCTAATACAGTTCACTAATTTTCAATCATTTGACAATGGAAACACTCACCACAGAATTAGATTTCTAGAAAAAAGTAGTCCCAAACAGTGAAAAATAAAATTGATATCAGTCACTGTTTGAAACAGTGACAATATCGTTTTCAATTTCACTGAGAAATCTCTATATTTCATTGAAAATGATGTACTTGTACATATATGTGATAATTATTTTAACTGTATGAGGAAGATTTCCCACTTTGATGATTTGTTCATTTGTTTGTATTGGAGTTTAACGGCCGAGTCAATACTATTTTAGGTCATTTTTGAGCCGGTCTATTTATCCATCCACACTTTTTCTGGGCAGGCTTATAGGTAAGCGGTTAACCACTACAGTGCGCATTCTTTCGCCAGAAACTGACAGTTGCCCTTCTTGAATCAGCGGAAGGCAGAGAATGACTAGAAAAGATTTCATGATTCAATCTCCTTGAAAGAATGTTGCCAGCCCTGGCAGGTATCGAACCCACGTCCTCCTGATCACCAGTCAGATGTGCATCCAACTGAGCTACCCAAGCCGGCCCCATTGTGATGAGGGAGATGTAAAGAATATATAGGGAAATTCTCAATTCATAGGAGGGAGACTCCAAACTTTTGGCATAATTTGGGCAAAAATTAATGTCAAAATGAAGGAGTCTCCCTCCTGACGAAGGAGGTTTCACATGTATGCATGTGGTTTGGATATACAGTGCAATTCCGCTATTAAGACCACCTAAAATTAAGACTAATTCTGATTTAAAAAGCTTACTTTGAAGGATTAACTTAATTTTCCTTTGCAGTGTCCTATGGTCATGAACCACGTTTGGGTCTGTTCAAAAGTGGTCTTAAAGTCCACTTTTGAACAGTCTCAAAGGTGGTCTTCATATAGGAATTTTACTGTAATTGTTGGCTCATTTTTTTCACATATGAACTTAGTCATTTTTCACCCTCAATATATAGACAGCGCAACTCCTCTTACTGTTTTGTACCAATCATTTTGAAACTATGCATGCGTTTTTGTCATGGTATGACAATGTGCATGTGGTGTGGCTATAATTGTATTGTATTATATTGAAAAGTTTAAGCATTTAACGTCCGCTACGGTCAGGCGCGTAAGCATTGCCCCACAACAGGACGTAAAGTTTGAATGCTTCTAGATTGCAAAGGGCGGCAGATTCAGTGAAATGGGAGTCATGCTGAACTGCCAGCGCCTTCCCCTAAGTAAAGTAGAAGCGCTGTAATTTTGAATTTTGAATGCCAGATCGAAAATGGGCATAAAACTGCAGAGGAATCAATGCCAATTTCGGCTGCGAATCGAGATTTCTCTGTCTCACCCGAGAGCATACTAGTTCATGTTGCTCTCTCTTAGGGCCGTGTGTAAGGCTTTGGACTGGCTACAAATGAAGAAAAACCCAAGTTATACAGGGTTATCAGATGTGCGGCCCTAAGTTTGCGGTATAATGTATGTAACATAGATATATAAATAATAGAGAAGTATACATAAATATATGAAATAAGTAAGAAAGGAAGAGAGGGAGAAAAAGAAAAACAAATGTGGAATATATCCAATAAGAAAAAAAAAAAATTAAAAAAAACTTTAGTCTTTTCACCCTAAATATAATATAGACTGACAGTGGGTACCTCTTGTGAGCTCAGCTCTTACTGTTTTGTTCCAATGCTCAGTGAAAAGCGACATTGTGATCATTACCATACAGCACATATTTTTACCTTCTCCAAAATGGCTACTTTTCTGATGATAACCTGTGATTATTTACACTAAACACATTTAAGTTGTGGGTGCCTGTTTATGAGTACCCACAATCTATGTCTTGGAGCAGAAATAAAAAAAAATAATGTTTACCCCTATAAACCCAAGTTTTCTCTATATAAAGAGGGGTTTAAAGGGTGTGTTCATTTCATAGACTTGTTAACATGATGTGATAGTACATTTGGCTCTGGAACATTTGTTTATAACTTAACAGTGTAGAGATGAATCAGACTACTTCAGAGGGGTGCAATGTTTTCTCTTCTGCCACAACCATTTTGTCAGTAAGCCCAAACTTAAAGCCATCTTTTTCGCATGTGAAGTCAACAAAATTTTTAAAAGTGATCCACAAGTACCGTATTCGCCCTAATTACCGCACATGCTCCTTTAAGCGCACACCAAAGCTATTTTTGAAAAAATATGCATAAGCGCACACCTTACAGAAACCTCCCATTGAAGCTTTCACGGGAAATCTATAAAAACTTACCGTTATTTCTTCAACAGTGAAGCGGGGAACAAGACAGTTCACCTGCCAATACAGTTACCCGAATGATTTGTGTGCGCTTAATAGGTCAATTTTTCACCACGATTTGTTGACACAATTTTGAAAAAACTAAGCGCATGGTGCGGTAATTAGGGCAAATACAGTATTAGATTTTTTTATTGGTAACGGGAAATGTAAACTCTGAATTTCTGAGTTTCTGAAAAACAAAATCAAAAATGCATTTTTTGTCATTATTTAACGTTTCTAGGTAGGATTAGTCAAAATAAATGCAAAATTATAAACGACTTTTTGGGGTTAACCCTTGTCCTGCTGATATGTTTTATCTTTCAAACAATGTAGATCCAGATCAGATGGTTTCTGAAGAAGCCATCTAATCAGGATCTACATTGTTTGTCATTCAGATTGTGAATTTGTTGCAATAATTTGCAACAAGTAATCTGATTGGCTGATAATCAGTAGTGGGTGTGGCAGATTAAAATATTCAGCAGGACAAGGGTTAACTTGCCATGTGCTTATCATGACTAGCAGATGCCATTTTTAAAGCATTTCTCATTTTTCAGTTTGACCGAATGTAAAGTATGAAAAAAAAAAAAAAAAATCGAAAAATGACATCTGCTGCTTATAATTAGTGCGTGAAAGGTTAACCTATTGTATGTTAGTGGACTCTTCCATTGCTATATGTTGGACAAGTCCAATTGTCATATAGGGGTGGTAGGCCTATTTTTTTCATTTTTATTTTATTTTTGATAGAAAATTCTGCTAGCAAATAGTGCAGGCCCTGATCAGACACCGCGTTTGGCGGCGTCTGATCTGGGCCTGCACTATTTACCAAGGTACCCCTTTAGGGATTTCCTGCATGCAATGGGTTAATGGTGGACGGACGCATTCTGTGCATACCTCCATATTTTGAGCCATCTCCAATCAGAGCATTCCGTGACAGGTTTGTATTGATGTACCCTGGACTCACGACACAGACTTTGATGTTTCTGTCGCTGACCTCAGAACGTAAGCAATCGAAGAATGCCTGTAATGCATGCTTTGATGCAGAATCTGGAACAGAAAAATTTATGTACACATCATTTACACAAATCCTTGTAATGCATACCCATCTAAACCCCACTATATGCAGAAAACTTGGGTTTACAGGGGTATATATATTCTTATTTCTGCTCAAAGACATAGGTTTTGGACACTCATTGAGGCATCCACAATGTATCATTATGATAACGCACCCATGTGCCATAGCACATTTTTTCACATCTCCAAAATGCCTTCTTTTCTGGTGAATATCCATGAAATTTTTTTTATTTTACTGCAAACATATGTTGTGGTGCTCGTAAGAATTGAGACAGTTCTAAGGAGTACCCACAACCTATGTCTTGAAGGAGAGAGAACAATGGATGGATGGAGACAGAACAGACAGACTGACAGATGGAGGCAATCACAATATCCCCGACATTATTTTAAAAAGTGGGGGGATAATTACATGGTGTGATGATAGTCTTCTACCCAATATGTGACAAAATCCACAAACAATGTGTAATAAAGTAGACTGTAGAAGCGGACAGTGCTGAATGAGGGTTAATGCTTATTTCCCTTTTAGTTTGTCAGTCAATCAAAGTAACTAAGTGCAGTAGCTTAACACTGCTAATGTGTATATCACTGATTTGTACAAAATGTACAAATGTGTCTATCACTGATTTGTACTGTCCACGTGACTATCAATGATTTGTACAAAATCCAGTGAGTAAGTAAGCATGGTAATTAAGTAAGGAAAGTCTTTATTTAATGAGGATAACAACAATTAGCATAGACATTTACATGCGTTATTTGAGCGGCCCCGATAGCTCAGTTGGTAGAGTGTCCGCTCCGGGGAACGGGAGGTCACGGGTTTGATCCCAGGCCACGACATACCAAAGTTGTTAAAAATGGTACTAGCTGCTCCTTGCCTGGCACTCAGATTTATGGGGTAGAGCTAGGACTGGTAGACCCAGTGTCAGGATAATGTGACTGGGTGTGGTATCATGTAATGTGTCTGGGACATGATACATCAGTGAGGCAGCACTATAAAAGTGAGCATTAAGCTCCCTGTCGCAATAATTTGCATCAAGTAATCTGATTGGTTGATAATCGGTAGTGGGTGTGGCATATATAAATATTCAGCAGGTCAAGGGTTAAAGTAACAGAGGCATTAAGATTATTATGCATCATGTAATAATAATTTCAGTGATGTATTCGGGTACAGTATTTCAATACACTTTAAACATAAATTTTGCTTTTCTTTAGTATAGACGATCATAAATGGACAAACTCTTTAAAAAAGAGTTCATGGCTTCATTTGAATCTGCTAGTTTATAATCAAGGATTACTTGACATGCTTGCGTGTGCGATTTAAATTCCTTGAGCTTATTAGCCTCAGACGAGCTTCCCCACACAATGTTGCAGAAGTCGATATGTGGTTGAATGTAAGATTTATAATAAATATTGAATCGATGAGCTTGAGATAGGAAATTCTTTATCTTTGAAAGATGCCATATTCTTGAAGAAATCTGTTTTGTTAAATGTTTAATA
Source organism: Lucinisca nassula (assembly GCA_963580285.1). NCBI lineage: Eukaryota > Metazoa > Mollusca > Bivalvia > Lucinida > Lucinidae > Lucinisca > Lucinisca nassula. The sequence goes on from OY757011.1 coordinate 97,687,998, forward strand.
TGCTTAGACCAGGTCAAATTGTTGTAAACAAAGACACCCAGTATTTTATCATTGGAAATCATGCCAAGAGGATTATTATTAAATTTAAGGTTGAGAGTTTCCTTGTTCAGCCTTTGGCATTTTTGTTTGTTGTAACAAGCATTACCTAAGTTCTAGCAGAGTTAATAATCATACCACTGCTTTGACACCACATGTAAAGAGTGGTTAAAGATGTTTGTAGGTTGTTTTTGATCAGTTCAGAAGAATCCCTAATGTCATACAGCATAGAGATCCAAATTAACATTGTTTGTGTACAGAGGGAGATCATTTTTGAAAAGCAATAATAAAAGTGGTCCTAGTATGGACCCTTGAGGGACACCATAAATGATTTACTTGAAGTCTGATCTGTTACAATTTACTGACACTTGTTGCTTCCTTGGACTAAGATAGGAGTTGAACCACCCTAATGACTCTTCTTTTATTCGATAGATTTTCAGTTAAGATAGTAGAATTTGATGATCAACAAGATCAAATGCCTGTTTAACCCATTTAGAACTGGAAACTCCAGAACGGCTACTAGGGCAAACAGTGCAGGCCAAAATTAGGGGCCTGCACTGTTTGCGAAAAGTTAAGCCATTTTCCAAATAAATTTTGAAGAAAACGCACGACCCCCTAAATTTTGAAATGGACTCCTGGTATACATAATGAGGAAGATTCCATTTGGTACAAAAAGGGTTAAAGTCAATTAATCCAGGTATTTACGAAGATTTACATAGCCAATGCTGTGAGGTCAGTGGGCTGCCTGTATTTGTTTGTTTGTATTGGAGTTTAACGGCCCAGTCGACCCTATTTAGGTCATTTTTGAGCCGGTCAGTGTACCTATTGGGCTGACTATAGAATCAATCTGGACTGGGCTCATGTTTTGAGATTGCCAAACACTGTAGACCCTGATCAGACACCACGGAATGCAGCAGATGATCAGGGTCTACATTATTTGCATGAAATACAGGAATTTAAGGTACAGGACTATTTTCCTATCTTAGCCCTTATCCCGCTGAACACAACAAACTCCACCTTTGAAAACAGGGTAGACCGGGCTTGTGCAAATACAAATACATGTACATTGTATCAAGAAATTTGATTGGCTGATAGTCAGCAATGTGTGTGGCTACCATAATGATCCTAAATAGGCCTGAGCAAACAGTGCAGGCCCAGATCAGACTGCCCCTGAAGGAGCAGTCTGATCAAGGTATACACTGTTTGCCATTCTGTCTGCACCATTTGGACTCCTTGCTGGATTGTCAAAATTTTAGGAGAACTACAGCAAGTCCCAAAGGTGTCTGAATTTTTTAAGTATTTTTATGGTAAGTTAATTTATTCAGCAGGATGAGGGTTAGGAGACAATCAACCCAACAGTACTCTCTGTGCTTTGATTACATAAGAACTCACATGCTGATCTGAATGGAATAGAGAACCTTCCTTGTAGTGAACTGACAGCAACGACGTGGCCACCTCCAGACTCCCGCATCAAAGGAAGTATTGCTGAAATATACTTAACCCATAACATGCCAATCACGACAATTGTCATCTGCTTTGACGTCTGCTGGTAACTGTAAAAGTCATTTTTGGCAAACAGTCTGATCTGGGTCCACACTGTTTGCCTGTATGCAAAAATATTTTTAAAAGTTTGCAAGAAAATACAGAGGAGGTAAGCAGACGACAATTTCAGATGTTGTTTTTCTCTGCAGCTTAAGGGTTAAAACTATTAAAACAAAGTTGATGTATCACAGTGAAATTTTGGTGCCTGCCTCAGTAGCTCAGTCGGATGTGCATCTGACTGGTGATCAGGAGGATGCGGGTTCGATACCTGCCGGGGTCGGTAACATTCTGTCGTGGAGATTGAAATCATGAAATCTTTTCTACGCTCATTCTCTCCCTTCCGCTGATTCAAGAAGGGCAGTTGTCAGTTTCTTGCGAAAGAATGTGCACTGTAATGGTTATCCGCTTACGTACAAGCTTGCCCAGGGAAAGTGTGGATAAGTTAACTGACCAGCTCAAAAATGACCTAAAAAAGAGTTGACTGGGCCGTTAAACTCCAATACAAACAAACAAAACAGTGAAACTTTAATAACGCACATATATTGTTGGTTCGTTTACAATGGCTAATTCAAACTTGTTCCTTGTTCACTTTTGGGTAAATAAGGGACATTTTATCTTGAGTTGTTTGTTTGTGTTTGGGTTTTAGGTTTTACATCCCTGTCAACATAATTCTGGTCATTTTTGGAGACATTGCTTCTGATTTTGTAGGACTTTCACTTTTTCAACCAACATTGAGATTAAATGACACTTCAAGCCATTCTGCCCAAAGAAACCATTAGGTTTTAAGTGGTTTATCAGTACTCAAGTTCTGTCTGTTTCAGCTCTGTGCGGAAACACCATGCAGTCCAAACATTTCCTCAAAACCCGATGGGTGGGGTCGTTGATTTTATCTTGAAAAGGTATGTCAAGCGTACAACTTAGATCACTTCAATGAGGCAGTTCTAATGAGTGTACCCAATATTCCTTTATTTTGTGTGTACACATTAGAATTGTCTCAACGAGGCAATTTTAATGAGAATACACAATATTCCTTTATTTCATATAAGATTAAAACCATGTCCTTAAGAGTAATGGATAAACCTTCAGGGGAGGCAACTCCTGCAAAAGTTTTTTGGTCTCCCATAACAATAAGGGTCAACTCTTAAAGGAAAGAATTTGCTCCTGAGGAGCGGTCAACTCTTAAAGGAAAGAATTTGCTCCTGAGGAGGGGTCAACTCTTAAAGGAAAGAATTTGCTCCTGAGGAGGGGTCAACTCTTAAAGGAAAGAATTTGCTCCTGAGGAGCTGTCAACTCATAAACGAAAGAATTTGCTCCTGAGGAGCGGTCAACTCTTAAAGGAAAGAATTTGCTCCTGAGGAGCGGTCAACTCTTAAAGGAAAGAATTTGCTCCTGAGGAGCGGTCAACTCTTAAAGGAAAGAATTTGCTCCTGAGGAGGGGTCAACTCTTAAAGGAAAGAATTTGCTCCTGAGGAGGGGTCAACTCTTAAAGGAAAGAATTTGCTCCTGAGGAGCTGTCAACTCTTAAAGGAAAGAATTTGCTCCTGAGGAGCTGTCAACTCATAAACGAAAGAATTTGCTCCTGAGGAGCGGTCAACTCTTAAAGGAAAGAATTTGCTCCTGAGGAGGGGTCAACTCTTAAAGGAAAGAATTTGCTCCTGAGGAGCAAATTCTTTCCATTGAGAGTAGACCATTTTTTTCAAGGGGCAAGGAGTTCCGAAAGTTGTCTCCCTTTGAAAAACGGTGGAAAAATCTGCTGGGTGATCACATTCCCCTTCAGTCATTTCCATTCCCTATTCCTCTTGACCTGGCATTAACCCTTGTCCTGCTGAATATTTAAATATGTCACACCCACTACTGATTATCAGCCAATCAGATTACTTGATGCAAATTATTGCAACAAATTCATAAACTGGATGGCAAACAATGAAGATCCTGATCAGATGGCTTCTTCTGATCTGGATCTACATTGTTTCAAAGATAAGGCATATCCGGGCTCAGCAGGACAAGGGTTAAGATTAACCCTCTGTATTTTAAACTCCCCCATATCTCAAACAAACTTTCAAAATAGAAGTGAAGGCAATGATCAGGAATCTACACAATTAACCCACAGCCGGCCCACGCCCATAGGGGCTTGAAGAAATATATGGGCTGCATGATGCTTTCACGCAGAGCTGAATCCGGCCCGCACAATAGTACTGGTAAACAGCTTAGAGGATCTAAGCCTGTCCAGGAACCGCGGTGTGAGGCGGACCGTCCATGCTAATAAACCCTATTGGTTTCATTGGGCGACAGGGCTTGAGATGTCATTTCATCTCAATGTCGGGTAAAAGTCCCACAAAATTGGAAGCAACATCTCCAAAATGACCTTTACAGTGTTGACGGGGACGTTAAACCTCAAATCAAACAAAACAAACAAATTAACCCACAGCCCACGTCAGAGAGACCAAAGGGAAAGAAGCACAGACACGAAACAACTAGACCCTAATTTAGAGTCACATGTATTGATTTGATATATAATAGTTTCAAATTTATTTTATTCCCTTTGTTTCAACCCTTATTCTGCTGAATAAATCAAATTAGCCACTACACCCATTTCTAACTATCAATTTGACATAAGTAATGTATTCATTCAAATTTGCAAACTGAATCACAGACAATATAGATCCTGATCAGATGAATTCTTCAGAAGCCAACTAATCTGGATTTACACTGTTTACAAAGGTAGGGGTTGTCAAGTTCAGCAGAACAAAAGTTAAGCTGGAACACGTATGTACCTTTTCTCGTCATCTTTGACTTCTGACAGCATCTGACTCACACACAAACGTGTTTATGTTTATTTCTGCTCGAATACATACCGTATTCGCCCTAATTACCGCACTGTGCGCTTAGTTTTTGCAAAATCGTGTAAAAAAATCACAGTTAAAAATCTACCTAATTAGCGCACACTCCATGTGAAAACAATAGCTTTTGAGATGATGCATACTGATATTTAATGGGAAGGATACTAAAGCATTGCCTTCACTGTTGAAGAAATAACGATAATTTTTTTATAGATTTACTGTAAGAGCTTCCAGGGGGGGGGGGGGGGTTATTGTAAAGTGTGCGCTTATGCATTTCCTTTTCAAAAATAGCTTTGGTGTGCGCTTATAGGAGCATGTGCGGTAATTAGGGCAAATACGGTAGGTTTAGGATACTGGTTAGAACCACCACAATGAGGTGGTTCTAATGAGCACCAATAACCTAGCTATGTTTCAGAAATAAGAAAAAATATCGCTTCTTTTCATCCAAAAATTTACCTTTTTGGAGATATGGAAGAATTCATTACATCCCGAAAACACGCCTATATAATTTTGACCCCCTTGAACCCCACTTTTATATAGTAAAACTGGTGTTTGCAGGGGTAAAACTTATTTTTCTTATTTCTGCTCTATATTATAGATTGTGGGTACTCGTTAGAACCGCCTCAACGAGGCGGTTCTAACGAGTACCCACAATCTATATTTTTAGCAGAAATGATTAAAATATCACAATTTTTCCTCTTAAAATTTTCATTTTTTTCGGCGATAAAGGTTACAATGTACAGTAGAACTTCGATGGCTCGAACACCGATGGCTCGTTTACCATGGCTGAGTCGAACCCGTTTTTGAGTCCCTAGGGAATTTCTGTACATAAGAAATAGGGAGGGGTAAAAATTAGGATATTTTTGTCTTTTATCTTGCAAATGTATGTTGTGTGTACTCATTAGAATCGCCTCAATGAGGTGATTCTAATGAGTACACACAGCATACATTTTTCATTACAGAACCCAGAAAAAGATGTCATAAGGTATGTTGTTATGCCCCCTGGTATTAGCCCTCAGTGGCTCGAACTACCCCTGTCTCGAACAGATTTTCATGGTCCCAAAGGTGTTCGAGCCATTGAAGTTCGACTGTAGTTGTATAGGCGTGTTTTCGTAATGATGTTGCACGGATGTGTTATCATAATGTAATACATAACTAATTTTATATGTGAAACCTCAAAATGGACAATGACAAACAGTGCAGATTCAGATCAGACCCTCCACTATTTACAAAATATTCAGCCATTTTTTTTTATATAAATTTCTAAAAATAACTCAATCCATTACGAAAACACGTCTATACAAATACATTGCCACCTTTATCGCCGAAAAAATGAAAAATTTTATGATGAAAAATTGTGATATTTTTTCTTATTTCTGCTCTAAATAAAGATTGTGGGTACTTGTTAGAACCGCCTCGATGAGGCAGTTCTAATGAGTACCCACAATCTATATTTCAGAGCAGAAATAAGAAAAATAAGGTATACCCCCGGAAACCCAAGTTTTACTATATCAAAGTGGGGTTCAAGGGGGGTCAAAATTATATAGGCATGTTTTCGTGATGCTGACAACCTAAATTTTAAAATGGACTCCTGTTATATCTTAACCCTTAACCCATTGTATGCTAATGGACTCTTCCATTGCTACATGTTGGACAAGTACTCTGTACTGAACAAGTTTTCTTGGTCCCAAAAGTGTTCCAGCTGTAATTGCTCTAGGTAAGAGTGTATAATACCTTTTGTTAAAGCAATCTGACCAAAGTAATTGACAGTCATCAGTCTCTGATGTACATCTACATCAGTATCTTCTATACATCCTCTGTAACTTATGCCAGCATTGTTGATTAAGATGTCGATACCACCAAATATTGCTGCCACTTCAGAACCTTTTGATTCCAAGGACTTCAGGTCACCTAGATCTATCTGGAGAACAGCCACTTCACCCTTCTGCAATGCAACAATAATCTTACATACATGTAGATGAGAGAGCTGGATAGAAAACTCCATCCCAAGGCTCCAGGCTGGCATCACGAGGCAAGTTCCTGAGGTTATGAATCTTTTTTCATGCTCAACTAAATTAAGCATGAAATTGGTAATGCTCATAAAAATTAAAATACCAATAAGTTGGGCTGTTATCCAAGAATGTTATTTGTCCTGCTAACAAAATTTTAAATGCCAACAATTGTTGGCATTTAAAAAATTGTGAAAAGGAAAAAATTCATGCTCAAGTGAGTTGAGCATGAAAGAAGTTTTATAACCTCAGTCTCTGGTGATCCTGAGGAACAGTGATGCCGTACTGTGATCCCGAGGAACAGGGATGCCAGACTGTGATCATGAGGAACAGTGATATGCTACTGTGATCCTAAGGAACAGGGATGCCGGACTGAGATCCTGAGGAACAGTGATGCCAAAGTGTAATTCCTAGGAACAGTGATGCTGGACTTGATCCCTAGGAACACTGATATCAGACTGTGATCCCAAGGGACAGTGATGCTGAACTGTGATCCCAACACACAGATCTTTCTATCTATCATTGGCACCCATGATATATTCTTTTTTGAACTGTGATCCCAAGAAAGAGTGATGCTGGATTGTGATCCCATGGAACAGATTTTCCTATCTACCCTTGGCACCTATGATATATTCTTTATTTTCTTCCCCATGTATATCATCATTTCTGAGTGTAGATTTAAATAATGCAGTCTCTTTCATTGCTGACATCTGCCATATTGTGATGACATTATTATGGTGTACAATATAGTGATGTCAGTAGACAGGTTCAGTGGTATCAACCTTAATGAAAGTATATATAGGTAACGTCCTATACAACCAAAGCACATAAAACATGTAAGAATTCTCTATTTTAATCCTACCCTGGTAGGATAAGAATATCCCATGGTAAGATCCAGGATTTCTTTATCTAGTGTTCAAGAATGTAAAAATTCAGGGCATAGTTGTTCAACACTGACAAAGTTGATAGCTTACACTAAAATTTCAAGCATTCTCTGATATTTTTGCTGAAAAATGTGAGTAGCTTTTGCTGTGCAAAAGCTACTCACATTTTTTTTCAGCAAAAATACACAGCTCTATTAGATTTTATAAAAGTATAAGAACAGTCGAAATTTTGATCACTAGCAAGTTTGTTAAGCTAACGAGACTTTAAAAACTGTGTCCAGGTTTATAAAGGCATGCATACTAATCATCTGGCAAACATTTGTCATCTTTCTTATGAATTTAAATGGTCTGCTCCAAATATAGATTCCAGGTGCTCACTGGAACTACGTCACAGAGGTGTGGAATTTCAAACTATTTATAGTGACTGAGAAAAGACGACAATTACTGATACAGATCTGTAATTTGAATTTGCTGAAGAATTTGGAAGACTGGAATTTTTATTAGTGCATGGCTGTAGCACTTACATTTTTCATATTTCATGATTTCAAACAAAGAAACAGAGACTACCGTAAAAATAAAAAAAATTCGGACACCTTGAGAAATTGCTGTAATTCTCTTAAAATTTCAACAAATCTGTTTAAAGATCCAGTAAGGAGTCCAAAAGGTGCAGACGGAATGGCAAACAGTGTAGACCCTGATCAGACTGCTCTGTTAGGAGCAGTGTGATCTTGGTCTGCACTGTTTGCTTAGGCCTGTCAGTCCCAATACTTAGGATCATTATGGTATGGCTCAAGGCAGTGATTCTAGCAAGTAACATGCAGTAACGCAAGTTTCTGAAGGTGGCAAAGAAAAATAGTCCCTTAAACCTTTTTGTACCAAATGGAATCTTCCTCCTTATATATAGCAGGAGTACATTTAAAAATTTAGGGGCGTCAGTCTATGTTTTCTTCGAAATTGATTTTGGAAATGGTAGGCCCTGATCAGACGCTGCCTGCACTGTTTAAGAGAGTACCAATTTTTGGGTTTCCAAGACAAAATGGGTTAATTATTCTTGTAACCCTCCCTTCTCTAGTTCTAACTATGATATGAAAATGCCTACCCCTTGTTCAGCCGCTAAAAATCCTTCTTGAACTTTCTTCAGCTCTTCAAGGTTTCTGCCGGCAAGAATTATTTTACATCCGGCGGCATAGAATTCTTTGGCACAAGCTGAAAGATATTAACCCTTAAGCTGCCGAGAAAAACTATGTATGAAAATGTCGTCTGCTTTTGTCGTCTGCTGAACCTTCTTGCAAACTTTTTAGAAATATTTTTTCATACAGGCAAACAGTGTGGACCCAGATCAGACTGCTCCTAGAGGAGCAGTCGGATCTGGGTCCACACTGTTTGCAAAAGTGACTTTTAAAGTAACCGGCAGACGAGAAAGCAGATGACAATTGTCATAATGGCATTTTATGGGTTGGTTTAAACAATTTTTATTAGAATAAATTCTCATGTATACATCGCATAATAGTATATGGTACAGGTAGAAGCTTATATAAATCATCTCCTGGGTTAAAAACTTAGAAGCTCAACCTATGATAAGTAGAAGTATGCCACAAGCTCTTTATAACTTTCCATCATATGACCTCGCGTCTGAGAGTGTAATAACGCCATGTAATAAATCCTGTAATCCACTAATGGATTAAATATGCAAATTAGATATGTCCCGTAACGTTTCATGTACAACGTCATTAACTACTTCACGTTTGCTAATGGTGGAATGTTGACATTTTTGTACAAAAATCGTGAATTATATGTTTTCTAAATGTCATATGATCTGATAAACAGAATCTTGCATTCGTGCTCATGCATTATTTAATTTATTAAACTCGTTGAGGAAATGGGATAAAATGCCCAGAAAAGCCTCGCATTTTATCCATTTTCCTCAATTTGTTTCAATTAAATTCAATTCAATAATACATGATTTATTAAATTCAATAATACCTACATGATTTATTAAACCTAGCATTTTATCCCTTTTCCTCAACTTGTTTACTAAATTCAATAATACATGATCACTCATGTAAGATCCTCAATGTTCATTATAAGGTATAAAACGGTTTGAAGATGGATCCCAAACATGTATAGAAAATGCCCCCCCCCCCCTGTCCACCATGGCTTGGAGAAATAGATTGGACTGCTGAAACTGACCACATATGATTACTGGTAAACCGCTTAGAAGGAATAAACCTGCCCAGGCAAAGTTGGGGAGTCAGACCGTCCAATGCATATAAGCCTTTTGTTTTACTGGGTGACAGGGCTTGAGATGTCATTCCATCTCAATGTCAGGAAAAACAAGATGTGTTTGTGAAACACTGATGCCCCCGGACAGCGCATGTTAATGTTTTTAAATACATGTATTTTTGAAAAAAATAGGTCAAAGGTCAAGTTCAAGGTCACGAGATCAAAAATTATGGTACCACTAGAAAGGTCTTGTGATAAGGTATACCCATGTGAAATATGAAAGCTCTATCTACACACCGTACAACCGGCTGCGTCGAAGACAGATTACTGTCTCTAAGACAGATCTCGGAAAACGTTTCATCATCTAAGAAAGGATAGGTGAAGTATTTTTGTTTGTATAAATCGAGAAGGAAATCTGTTGACTTTTGCTGCTATTGGAGAAGAAACTAAATGCCTGGAGATACCGCAGCAAAATTCTGATTATATTTCAAAGCCAGATAAGGCTTTTCCAGTTCGTTGAAAAATATTTTCATCGAAAATTTTATTAATTTTTGTTTTCGGCATCAAGTGTACGTCTACGCAACAAAATGTGTTACATTCACTTACTCATGCTCAAACTACGATTATTCAGCAGCATTTCTGCCAAATTGGACCGTATAACTCGGTTAAATAAACAAACTACGCCCCCTTAAAGAGACCAGGTGTCCAAAAAAATGCTGTCTCTAACTACAGATTGTTTTTTATACGACTGTCCACCAACACAGATCAGGGATTTCGAATGCTAACATTGATGACAGATCAGACGATTTCAGTTACATCTTCAATAAAGACAAATTTTGGATGACTTAACACCGGTAACTTCGGTGGAATCTATTTCATGGCAGCTCCAGGGCATTACTTGTAATAATGCTGCAATTGAGTAACATAGAGGCTGCTCTATAATCATTTATATTTCCTGTCAACACACAAATTGTGCAATCAGTAGAAGCCTCCGTGGTGTAGTGGTTATGCTACTTGCCTTGTAAATCAGTATTTGCGGGATCGATCCCGGGCTTCCTCAGACTTTCGGATGTGTCTTTAAACCTCGCCTCGCACTGCGGTTCCTGAACGGGCTTAGATCCTCTAAGCGGTTTACCAGTACTGGTGCGGGGGCCGAATTCAGCTCTGCTTGGAAGCATCATGCAGCCCATATATTTCTTCAAGCCCCTATTGGCGGGGGCGACACTCTGTGTTGTAAATAGTTAGGAATTCGATATTGAAAGTAAACAGCTGACGTTCGTGCGAATATCTGTTTGTTCCGTTTTTTTAACATCAAGCGCCATGTATTTTTATTGCACGACGAGGTTGCACAATGCAATAATGAACATTAAATAGGTCGTTATGCAAACGGTGCAGAGGCGACCATGAACAACAAGATGGTACGTGCGTCTGTATTAACCAATTCAGTACCAGAAACCCCTAAAGAGGTACCTTTGCAAATAGTGCAGGCCCAGATCAGACACTTCAGAATGCAAACGGTACAGAGGCGACCATGTACAACAAGATGGTACGTGCGTCTGTGTTAACCAATTCAGTACCAGAAACCCCTAAAGAGGTACCTTTGCAAACATTGCAGACCCAAATCAGACACTTCAGAAGGCGGTAATGCGGCGTCTGATCAGGGCCTACACTGTTTGTAAAAAGCGGAACCATTTTCTGAATAAATTCTGAAGAAAACACAGCCTCATACCCCTAAATATCGAAATAGACGCCTGCCATATATAAGGTGGAAGATTCCATTTGGCACAAAAAGGGTTAACTTTAATTCACTCAGCGCCGCTTGTGGGTTATATTCCTGTACAAGGCAAGAGCCATAATCTGAGTAACACTGAGGCTGTGGTTCTCATCACTTTAAGTCCGTGCAATGAACACCCCTCTACAACTTGCTTATATAGAGAAAACATTTGTTTACAGGGGGACACATTATTTTTCTTATTTCTGTTTAAAGACATAGGTTTTGGGTTCTCGTCATACCTTCTCAATGCAACAGTCCTCACGAGCACCCTCAACATATGTTTGGAGTATAGAAAAGAAAAATATCACAATTTTTCACCAGAATATACCGTTTTGGAGGTATGAAAGAAAGCACTATATCACACGGCTGTGTTATCGTAATGTGATCTGTTTGCGTAGCTTTGCAGTTTAGTTTATTACTTGTTATGTGAAGTGCTCCATGTTAGTGTGGCTGAATCAAATAATGTACTCCTTTCCTCTATATTTGGCATTAGGACTTTTGTTTTACGCTTCACTAAAATGAAAAAGTAAACTCTACAAGTTGGTCTCTGTTTGAATGGAAAAACTTCTTTAGTATGATTAAACATGATGATAGTAATAGGTTTTTGTTTGTTTGATTTGAGGTTTAACGTCCCTGTCAACACTGTATAGGTCATTTTTGAGACGTTGCTTCCAGTCTTGTGGGACTTTTACCCGACCTTGAGATGAACTGACATCTCAAGTACTGTCGCCCAATGAAACCAATTTGGTTTATGAGCATGGGCGGTCCGATTTGCACCGCTTTGCCTGTGCAGGCTTAGATCCTCAAAGCGGTTTACCATTACTGGTGTGCGGTCCGTTTCAGCTCTGCTTGGAAGCATTATGCGGCCCATTTATTTCTTCGAGCCCCGATGGGCAGGGACGCGCATGCCTGCGTGCGCGCTCGCGTGCGTGCATGTGTGTGTTCCACCAACAGCTAAAGTCATACGGTTTAAAGACTCAGCCGAAAGTGTGGACATAAAGAAAACACGCCTATAAAAATACAATATAACCCACAAGCGGCGCCGAGTGAATTAAAGTTAACCCTTTTTGTACCAAATAGAATCTTCCACCTTATATATGGCAGGAGTCCATTTCGATATTTAGGGGTGTCAGGCTGTGTTTTCTTATAATTTACTCAGAAAATGGTTCAGCTTTTTACAAACAGTGTAGGTCCTGATCAGACGCCGCATTACCGCATTCTGAAGTGTCTGATCTGGGCCTGCACTGTTTGCAAAGGTACCTCTTCAGGGGTTTCTGGTACTGAATTGGTTGATACAGACGCACGTACCATCTTGTTGTACATGGTCGCCTCTGCACCATTTGCATAACGACCTATTTATGGTTCATTATTGCATTGTGCAACCTTGTTCGTGCAATAAAAATACATGGCGTTTGATGGTAAAAAATGGCACAACCAGATATTCGCACGAACGTCAGCTGTTTACTATCAATATCGAATTCCTAACTAATTACAACACAGAAATCGCTGAGTCCTGTGACATCTAGGAAAGAAAAGGTACAGGCAGAAGAAAATTAAACAAATAACGCCTCAGATGTTTACTGATTGCACAAGAGAGAGAGAGAGAGAGAGAGTTGTACATCTCACTAACAGCTAAGGTCACCTAAGGAGACGGGACCTCGGTTTAAAGACACATCCGAAAGTCTGGAGAAGCCCGGGATCTATCCCGCGAACCCTGGTTTACAAGGCAAGTAGCATAACCACTACACCACGGAGGCTTCTACTGATTGCACAATTTGTGTGTTGACAGGAAATATAAATGATTATAGAGCAGCCTCTATGTTACTCAATTGCAGCATTATTACAAGTAATGCCCTGGAGCTGGCATGAAATAGCTTCCACCGAAGTTGCTGGTGTTAAGTCATCCAGAATTCGTCTTTATTGAAGATGTAACAGAAATTCTGATCTGTCATCAATGTTAGCCTTCGAAATCTCTGATCTGTGTTTGTGGACAGTCGTATAATAAACAATCTGTAGTTAGAGACAGCATTTTTTTGGACACCTGGTCTCTTTAGGGGGGCGTAGTTTGTTTATTTAACCGAGATATACGGTCCAATTTGGCAGAAATGCTGCCGAATAATCGAAGTTTTAGCATGAGTAAGCGAATGTAACATATTTTGTTGCGTAGAAGTACACTTGACTCCGAAAACAAAAATTCATAAAATTTTCGATGAAAATATTTTTCAACGAACTGGGAAAGCCTTATCTGGCTTTGAAATATAGTCAGAATTTTGCCGCGGTATCTCCAGGCATTTAGTTTCTTCTCCAAAAGCAGCAAAAGTCAACAGATTGCCTTCTCGATTTATACAAACAAAAAAACTTCACCTACCCTTTCTATGAAACGTTTTCCGCGATCTGTCTTAGAGACAGTAATCTGTCTTCGACGCAGCCGGTTGTACGGTGTGATCTATTACCATTCAAAAGTTATGCCCAATGTTAAGGTTTTTGTAGACAGACAAACAGACAAACGGACAAACGGACAGACAGACCAAAAACTATATGCCCCCGAATCTCTTAGATTCCGGAGGCATAAAAAACAAAATTGGAAGCAACATCTCCAAAATGACCTAAACTGTGTTGACAGAGTCGTTTAAACTCAATTCAAACAAACAAAAAAAATTAACATTTTGTATGACCATATTAATGGTCATTTTTTCTGTACAATCTATACATTTTTGTTTGAATGTAACAATGCAGAAATTTCTGCCTTGAACCCCAACAAAACTCCTATAAAGAGGTTATGGGGAATATACCATAACAATAACAAACTCATGGGACATAGTGCATTTTTCACATCTCCAAAATTGCTACTTTTTTATGAAAATCTGTGATATCAATATTTTTCTTATTTATACAGCTTATTGCTGCATGAAAACACATTGTAGGTACTCATTAGATGCACCTTGGCAACATTATGAAAATACACCTATACAAATACACTGTAAATTTTACCACCATTAAAATGCAAATTTTGAGATGAAAAATGGTGATATGTTTCTTATTTCTGCTCAAAATATAGATTGTGCGTACACGTTAGAACCACCTCATTGAGGTGGTTCTAACGAGTACCCACAAATTATATTTTAAAGCAGAATTAAAAAAAATAAGGTTTACCCCTTTAAACCCCAGGTTTAGTGTAGAAAAGTGGGTTCAAGGGGGTCAAAATTAGATACTCAGGTGTTGACAGAAAATTCTGTTAGCAAATAGTGCAGGCCCTGATCAGATCTGCTCTGGGCCTGCACTGTTTGCCAAGGCACCCCATTTAGGGGTTTCCCGCATGCAGTGGATTAATACATTTTGTCAACCTTTATCCTGCAGAACATGACAAACCCTACCTTTGAAAACAGTGTAGATTCAGATTGGATGACTTCTGAAGCCATCTGATCAGGATCTACACTGTCAAGCAGTTTTTAGAATTGAAGGAATACGATATATCCAATAATTTGATAATTTGACTGATAGTCAGAAATGGGTGTGGCATAATTTATTCAACAGGACAAGAGTTAACCTACCTTTGCCTAGGCCAGAGCTGGCTCCTGTTATCAAGACAACTTTCCCAGTGACACTGACTCTCTTGTAAAGAGACAGGAACCAGTCTATGACGTATAGCACACCAACAGGTACTCCAATGGCTGCTACCACAGTTTGCCAACTCATGCTTTCAATTAAACCTTAAGAAACTGAAAAAACTACATCTGAAAATGTCTTCTGCTTATGTCGTCTGCTGAATTTTTTTGCAAACTTTCTAAAAACATTTTTGCAACCTGGCAAACAGTGTGGACTCAGATCAGACTGCTTCTAGAGAAGCAGTCTGATCTGGGTCCAGTCTGTTTGCAAAAATGACTTTTAAAGTAACCCTCAGATGACAAAACAGGCGACAATTGTGTTGTGATTGGCATTTTATGGGTTAATTATGTTATGTTCCAGCTATGAACCACAAACTGAAACAAGAGGCCTATGGGCCACTATGCTCACCAGAGCTCAGGTGGGCACTGCCAAATTGCAGCCATGTATTTTAACATGATATCATTTTAATCTGCCAAATGAACCCCCATATCCAAATGAGCATCAATGTGGACTCAGTATATGAAACATTAGGCCCTTTATGAAGTAGAGGGGGTGGGGCATGGACCCAATGGAGCCCTGGTTGGTATCACTAAAGGTGTCTTATCACAAAGAACAAGAATATATATGGTTTAGCAGTGGGGATCTGCATGGCTGGAGATAAAAGTGGAGGGGTTGGAGCATGCCCTGTCGTTCCCAGGAAAGCCCAAGATTGTTGTCCCTAAATGTGTCTCATCATAAGGACCAAGTATATATATGGTTTAGGGTAGGGAATCTGAACGGTTTCCAAGATATCCTTTCATGAAGTGATAAAGGAGAGGACTGGCCCCTGCGGACACCCCTACAGTAGGTGTGCTAATAATAAGGAACAAGAACATATATGAATATGGGGTGGGGATTTGAATGGTTTCTGAAATATATGGCCTTTTATGAAGTGGAAGGGCGGGGCACATTGCCTCAGCACAAAGAGACCCCCAAGTTGGTGTGACTGAATGAGTCTTATCATAAGGAACAAGAATATATATGGTTTAGGGGTGGGGATCTGAACTATTTCTGAGATATGTGGCTTTTAATGAAGTCAAGCGGTGGAGCAAGGCCAGGGCATGCGCCGGGGACTCACAAGCTGGTGTCAATGAATGTGCCTTATCATAAGGAAGATGAATATATATGGTTTAGGGGTGGGGCTCTGAACAGTTTCTGAGATATAAGGCCTTTTGTGAAGTGCAGGGGTGGGGCAAGGCCCAGGGAGACCCCCAGGTTGGTGTCCATGAAAGTGTCTTATCATAAGGAACAAGAATATATATGGTTTAGGGGTGGGGATCTGTAAGGTTTCCGAGATATTGTGATATTATGAAATGGAGGGGGTGGGGCATGGCCCCAGCACATCCCTGGGGACCCCCATTTTGGTGTCACTGAATGTGTCTCATCATAATGAACAAGAACATATATGGTTTAGGGGTGGGGATCTGAACAGTTTCTGAGATATATGGCCTTTTGTGAAGTGAAGGGGTGGGGCATGGCTCCGGGGCACCCCGGAAGACCCCCAATTTGGGGTTAATGAATGCGTCTTATCATAAGGAGCAAGAATATATATGGTTTAGGGGTGGGGATCTGTAAGGTTTCCGAGATATTGGGCCTTTTATGAAATGGAGGGGCGGGACATGGCCCTGGCGCATCCCGGGGGACCCCCAGTTTGATGTCACTGAATGCGTCTTATCATAAGGAACAAGAGTATATAGGGTTCAGGGGTGGGGATCTGAATGGTTTCCGAGATATTGGGCCTTTTATGAAGTGGAGGGGGTGGGGCATGGCCTCGGCACATCCCGGAGGACCTCCAGGTTGGTGTCACTGAATGCGTCTTATCAATAGGAACAAGAATATATATGGTTTAGGGGTGGGGATCTGTAAGTATTCTGAGATATAGGTCATTTTATGAAGTACTGGGGGCGGGGCATGGCCCCAGCACAACCTACTGGACCCCCAGGTTGACATAAAAGCATATGGCTGAGAGAAGTTTACTAAAGGAACATTTCTATGAAAGTTTTGTCAAAATATCTGCAAAGGCTTTGTAGTTAATGCCATTTTTCAATTTTCCCCATTATAAGTCTATGGAAAATCTAAGTTGCCATAGCAACCAAACTAAAGAGCCGAATTTCATAAAAAACACAAAACCTGTAAAGGCAAATATGGTGAATATTTCCATAAACTTTCAGCCTCATAGAGCATACGGTTTCTGAGGAGATGATTTTTTAAGTATTTTTTTTCTATTTTTTGCATTTTGGTTTCCATGGCAACCATTAAAATTGAGCAGTAGGCCTAAAATCATATGGTAGATACTAGATTGCTTAAGGAACATTTCTATGAAAGTTTTGTTCCAATATCTGCAAAGGCTTGGCAGTTAATGCCATTTTTCAATTTTCCCCATTATAAGTCTATGGGAGCTCTAAGTTGCTATAGCAACCAAACTGAAAAGCCGATTTTCATAAAAAACACAAACTATTAATCCCCCAACCCAAGCATGCTACAGATAAAATTTGGGCCCAATCGACCCAGTGGTTTCAGAGGAGATGTCGTTTGAAAGTGTTGACGACGACGCAGACGCCGCCGACGACGACGACGACGACGCCGACGACGACGACGACGGACAAATGCCTATCCTATAAGCTCCCCCGGAGCCTTCGGCTCTGGTGAGCTAAAAAAAAATACATGTAATAATAATATGGAACCCCGGAAGGGACATGCAATTTATTTTAATATCTTGTTCACACAACTTAAAGGTGCATTATTGAGCTATCTGGAAAAAATGCTTCCAAAAATAAAATACATAAAGCCGGTATTTTTCTTTAAAACAATACAAATGAACGCATTTTATGCAAATATGCGAACAATTATGATGACAGGTAAACGAGTTTGAGAGGGATTCCCTAACTAGGTTTCGAACACTAGTTAGATCTATTTTTAGTTCGTGACAAAAATAGAATCCCCATATATGACGTTATGCGACGTTCATTTTTGGCCTTGTTTGCTTAGGCCATGCTTGAATCGGAAAAAATATGACGCTGAATACCATGCCATAAGTAACGACACTCAGAGACGATACTGTCGCCATGTATGTGTAAAGTGACAGATTTATTTTTAGAACAGAAATTCCGAACACATGTTCAGAGCGAAGGGTAAACACGAATGAAAACGACCATTTTCACAAAGTTCTGAAGCTGTATTTGGCTCCAAAAGTGTACACATGACAAAGGAGTATGCATTGAAGATAAAAACCAGAAAAAAAAATTGAGACCCGGTAGCTCAATAATGCACCTTTAATACATGTATCTTGTGCGCACAAGAAATTTCTATTTTTTTTTGTAGAATTTTTTTTCTTTTTTGGTTTGTTTTATCTTTGTTTTTTTAAATTTCTTGACAACATCAGTTTAGTGTGTCAGTGAAACAAACACCCATGTAAACCCCAACTTTACACAGATAAGTGGGGTTTGCATGGGTATACATGCATTATTTTTCCTTGTCTTTGCTCACATACATAGATTGTGGGTTCTCATTATAAAGGATACAGTTTGTTTTTTGTCTCTATGAAACAAGTACCCGTGTAAGTTGTAACTGAGACTATTCCATCCCCTGATCATCAGGGCTTGAAAAAATAGATGGGCTGCATGATGCCTCCAGGCAGGGCTGAAGCACACGAGTACAGGTAAACCACTTAGAAGATCTAAGCCTGCCCAAGCAAAGCGGTGTGAGTCAGATTCTCCATGCTTATAAACACTATTAGTTTCATTGGACGACAGGACTTTGAGATGTGTCAGGTAAAAATCCCACAAAATTGGATGCAACATCTCCAAAATGACCTATACAGTGTTGACGGGGATGTTAACCCTTATCTTGCTGTTCACGACAACCCCTATCTTTGCAAACAGTGTAGATCCAGATCAGATGGCTTCTTCAGAAGCCATCTGATCTGAATCTACACTGTTTGGCATTCAGTTTATGAATTTGTAGCAATAAATTACATCAAGTAATTTGATTAGTTGATAGACAGAAATGGGTGTAGCTTAAATGAATATTCAGCAAGATAAGGGTTGACAAATCTCAAATCAATAAATTAAACTGAGGCTGTCCTAAGAAGAACACACAATAAGACGAAAACAAAGTGATCCAAAAATATGCATTACGCAAACACACCTATACAAATACATAGCCACCTTTATCGCCAAAAAAATGAAAATTTTATGATGAAAAATTGTGATATTTTTCTTATTTCTTCTCGAAATATAAATTGTGGGCACTCGTTAGAAACGCCTCATCGAGGCCGTTCTAATCGCGGCCGTTCTAACTAGTACCCACAATCTATATTTGGAGCAGAAATAAGAAAAATAAGGTATACCCCGGAAACCCCAGTTTTACAATACAAAAGTGGGGTTCAAGGGAGTCAAAATGTTTTTGTGATGCTAGTACTGGAGTTTTTTGCATATGGATGTGTTATCGTAACTTTTGAATTTTACTTCTATCTATCTTCCAAGAGATCTTAACCCCACAAGGTGAACATCAGACAGGTGCTGGTGAACCAAGTGTTGAAGGGGGTTAATTGAAGCAAAAAAGTAAAGAAAAATTGGTGAAATACAGTGCGAAAAGACTTGTTAATAAAGTTAGAAGACAAAAACAGAATTGTGATTTTTAAGGAAAAACCTGGACCACCAGGTTAACAGCATTGCTGAACAGCGCCAGGGTGGGAAGAATAACTATCTGGGTGGGTAGAGCATTCCAGTGGACAATGGGCCTGGGAAAGAAAGTGTTCTTGTAGTAGTCTGTTCTAGTAAAGATCTGGGTGATTATGGGCTGATATTTAGTTAATCTGGTATTGAGGATAACTTGAAAAGGTACTCGGATGCGAGAGACAAGATCATGAATGATCTTGATCATGTATGATCTTGTACATCATAACAAGACGAGAGTCAATATGGCATTGTTCAAAGGAGTGCCAGTTTAGGTCCTTAAATCAGCATAGTTGTGATGCTTGTGGGGTAAGTCGCCCACCTGGCAGCCCTTCTTTGGACTGCTCTCACTTGGTATATACATGTATCAGTGGCAGTGTGGGGGGACCATACAGTGGATGCATACTCTAGCTGCAGCCTAACTAAAGTCTTGTTTGCCCCCTTGTTCAAGGCTCGAGCCTCATTTATCATGCAATTTCAATGATCGAGTCATGAATATTGCAGTCCCATAAAACAACATCCTAAAAACTGCAGGTTAGCCTCAGTGAGACTTTGAAACAGCTCACGAACAGAAAAATCTAAGAGACATCAAGTCAACGGGGCAACCTAATTTCTATTCCAGAATTACGGTGAGTGCAGTGCACTTTCGTCAGCAATGATGCAGAACGGAAGTCATTACTTGAACCTTTCCCCCTTCTTAGCATATTAATCAATTCTCAGAAGTTCCCAAACAGGCAGAAAAGGTCCGGTCATTCACAGGTATGGTCAATCGAACACTATACACCATTTATCAATAATTAACTTAAATTATCTTTGTCTACCTATCAGAATAACAGAAGAACAGATAAACTTTTGTATGGAATTGGGTAATACCCATTACATTCAACTTAAATTGGGTAGTTGAAGAGATTATTGGGTATCCTCTGTTTGGCTACCGACTCTGTTGGAACTAACTGGATAATAAACATTTGTCCAAGCTTACATTACATTTTGACAGAGGCTTAAATACATCTTTACAATGTTTTGTGCTTTCCTTGTGCATGTGTAAAAAGCAAGCACCAAATACAATAGCTGTCGGGGTTATTATAACGAAAAGAGAACATTTCAAATCTTTTAGACTTACAGTTTGATTTGGGTATCTTGGATTTTTATTTGGGTTTTATTACCCTTCAACTTATGTTTCAATTGGGTATTCTTTCATCTTAATAGGGTATTTGCGCAAATACCCTGCTTATCTGTTCCTGTGTAATTATCAGTCACAGGTTGATTTTTTTTTAACAAATGTGTCGGTAAATTGTCTTCAAAAAGGGAGCCTGTGATACCTCCCTCATCAGGAGGGAGACTCCCTCATTTTTATGCTATTTTGCCCAATTTATGCTCAATTTTAGTGAAAATTGGGAGTATCCCTCATTTGAACTGAGAATTTCCCTAAATAGTCTTTACATCTCCCTCATCACAATGGAAAATCTCCCCAGTATAATAACATGTACACCCGTGAGACATAGAGCATTTTTTTCACATCACCAAAATGGCTATTTTCCTGATGAAAATCTGTGATATTTTTCTTATAAAAATACTGCAAACATAGGATGTGGGTGCTTGTTAGAACCGCCTCATTGCAGTGGTTCTAACGAGTACCCACAACCTATGTCTTGGATCAAAAATAAGAAAAATAATGTATACCCCCGTAAACGCCAGTTTTCTCTATAAATATAAAGTGTGGTATTGGGGGGGGGATCTTCATTTCACGGACTTGTTCTAATCATGTTTAATCATAGTATGGAGATTCATCTCCTTTGATTATATATCCTTTAGGGGCCCTTAATTGGTAATAAATTCATTGTTCATGTGATGCTCACAGTTAAAAAAATTATCACAGGTATGAAAGTGTCGTAAATTGTCTTTCTTTCTATAGATACTGCGTCGGTCCCATTTGACCATTACCGCAGGTGTACATTACATACACTCTAGGTTTGCAGGATGAAAGCCTACACAGTAATCATGTAGTTACAGTAGGGGTCTTCGACCTGCACAGAGGATGGTTCTCCCTGCACAGGGGGCCTCCAGTTAACGTCCCGATCCAAAGGACGGTGCACTTTATGACAAGATGCCAATAGAGCGTGTTTGGACAACTAAATTTTATTGCCGCTGCCGGGGATCAAACCCTGGACCTCTAGCATCAGAGGCAAGTGCACTCACTAACCACTGAGCTATCACGCTCTTCAATTGTGTTGGTGAATTTTCTCCAACATGTCGGTGAGTTGCCTTGTCGATGAGTTGTCTTGTCGGTGAGTTGTCTTGTCAGTGAATTGTTTTGATTTCTATTTCCTGAGCTAACATCATTGGGGTTCCTGGATGTTTCGCCCCCAAACCATTTCCTCCCCTAGTCGTTTCGCCCCCAAGACGTTTCCTCCCTGGACGTTTCTCCCCTAGTGGTTTTGCCCCCCTAGTTGTTACGTCCCCCTAGTCGTTTCGCCCACTTTTCACTGTAAGACTAAGTTTCACTGTTGAACAAGTATCCACAAGCTATGATTTTGTGCAGTTATAAAGGCAATATAAACCCCCTATAAACCTCACTTTTCTCATATAAAACAGGGTTTACTAGGGTCTTCATTGCAAAGTCTTGTTAACTTGATGATATGCAAACTTTGAAAAGGTATACATAGAACTGTCGTTAAAGGAAACCAGAAAAATAGTGTGTAAATTAATATATACGGCCAATTTATCTTTTCAAACTCACAGCGTGGGTTTTGAGAGCTCGTCAGGGATGCCTCATTAAGCCAGTCCTGGCGGGTACCCTTGACAGCTTGACCTATGTCTTGGAGTGGAAATAAGCAAAGTAATGTATACCCTTGTAAACCCCATTTTTCTCTTTTTAAGGTGGGGTTTGGAGGTGTGTTCATTACAAGGACTTGTTTGTTTGTTTGTTTGTATTGGAGTTTAACGGCCCAGTCAACACTTTTTTAGGTCATTTTTGAGCCGGTCAGTTTACCTATCCACATTTTGTCTGGGCAGGCTTATACGTAAGCGGTTAACCAGTACAGTGCACATTCTTTTGCCAGAAACTGACAACTGCGCTTCTTGAATCAGCGGAAGGGAGAGAATGACAGTAGAAATGATTTCATGATAAATCTCCATGAAAAAATGTTGCCGCCCTGGCAGGTATCGAACCCACGTCCTCCTGATCACCAGTCAGACGCGAATCTGACTGAGCTACTGAGGCCGGCTACAAGAACTTGTTAACATTATGATCTGATAATTGTTTTATACACCTTCTCCGCTCTCAATCATTAGAGCAATAATATTTCTGTCATTTGCCAAATTATTATCAATTTTATAGATGTTGGATGTAGTAATTACCCACAACACTGTCATATATGCCACTATGTACATATTTTGTATCCTCATGGGCATTTGTGCCTACTGGAAATTAAAATCTTCTTCTTCATTTTCAACAGTTGCTTGTCGACACTGTTAAAGAACCAACGCACCAATTTAAAGGTGAAAAAGAGATAATTAAAGACAATTAATTTTTCATAGAGCACGTGTTTTAACACCTCACCATTAATCTTTGCTGGTCAACTATGTTAACGAACCGACCGACCAGTTTAAAACAAAACTGGTAAATGTGCTTAAGCGATAATTAAAGATGTTTAACTTTGCAAAGAGCGTGAGTTTTCAGACCTCATCATTAATCGCATTAATTGCATGATTAATGTGTCAAATCAAATAAACAATGTGATCAAGGGTATTGATCATAACAGGTAATACTTATCATAATTCCTAATTAACATTTTCATTTAAATTACATGATCTTCTCTTTCTCTCCCTTTGTCTCTGTCACACATGGAGATAATAAATCTTTTATCTATAAAAAATATGGGAAAATATTTTGGGGGCGAAACGACTAGGGGTGGGGTGTGAAAGGACTAGGGGCCAAAAAAGGAGGCGAAACAACTAGGGGGAAACGACACGGGGGGGGGGGGAACGTCTTGGGGACGAAACTTCTTGTTACCGTCACTGGCTATCACACTGACACACACTCCATATGATCGACTGTCTGTCTGGGACTGGGTACTGCCACATATCTACTGCAATGTTTGCCCTTACGACACAATTAACAGCTGCATTATTTACTCAATCATACAACTTTTTAGTCGCTCAGAACTTACTGATGTATGGTGCCATTTGACGTGTCACTAGCAAATATACTGAGCTATTAATTCAGGACATTGCTATCTCTGACCGCTTTTCTTTTTGCAAACCGAAAGTAGAAACCGGAAGGAAACGCAAAAAAATGACAGTATGCGCAGACGGTTCAAATTCACTTGGCCACTGCGCACAACCTTTGTTGAGAAAAATTTTGCATGAAACAAGCGAAGTTTCGAAATGAATTCTCGTGGAAGAGGCGAAAGAGTTTCCAGAAGATGACTTTCAATGGGTGTCCTCATCTAGAAGCGTTTAAATCTGACAAGGGCACCAAGTCTTATTACATCCTTTACGCTTGCTTCATTAGTTGCAAATCAGCTGATGACAGGCGAAGAAAGGTGAAACATTCGCACTTTCAGCTAACCAAATTCAAAAATTACATCCAGTTGACTTACCCCAACAAAACAAAGACATCCCAAAATATCAAGCTAATTATTACACGTGAAAGTAAATGCAAATGCAGAAGTGCATGAATTTCCAGAACATCCAAAAACCACACCTACAATATATTTGCAAAACAATTCTCAGAACTGCCCAAATATCTTTCCAGATGTAGAACTGGAAAGTAAATTGCTGCAGCTGACATCTCAATACCAATGGTTTATAAAACAAATCTTTGTTTTCGCCCAGCCCATCATGGGTGGGGCTTGGAGAAATAGATGGGCTGCATGGTGCTTCGGATCCATGCAGAGCTGAAACAGACCACACATAATTAGGCGCCCATAATTACAGGAAAAACACTTAACTGGAACAAGCCTGCCCAGGCAAAGTGCTGTGGATCGGACCGTCCAACACATATAAGCCTGTTGGTTTCATTGAGTGGCAGGGCTTGTGATTTCATCTTGAGGGATAGATGGTAGATCTATAAAAGTTCCACAAAATTAGTTTCGCGGAGTCTCAAAATACGAAAGATCCAAAAATTTCACAAGTCAAGACTTAGCCTGGAAACCCATAACTCCGTTCACCTAAGGTTGAGCAATCCTGGTTTCAATTTTTTGTTGCAAGAATAATTTTCTGCAGGTATTTTTTTAACTAGGTGACTAAGTGCCTAAGAGATTCTCAAGTTTTAAGAAAATAAACATCACATCTGTTTATTCTACAGCCTTCTAGAAATGCAGGGTGTGCTTGGGGCATGTTCTCATAACTTCGTTCACCCAAATTTATTTGATTATCATAAGTTATCAGATTCATTCTATGAATATTATACATGGTGAGTATTTTATTTAGATTCTGCACTACTTTAATTTGTTGATAATATTTATACTCAGTCACATGCTTGTCTTGGGGTACGTACCCCTTAAATATTAAGCATTTTGTGACAAATTTCGATTTCTGTTAATTAAATTGTAAATCAAAATTGATTTTCTTCCAAACAGGTTGCAATGTTAGTTATTAACTAGAAATTCTGATGTGACATAACTGTAAAAATAATTCCTTTTCACATTATTCATAGAAGAGGGTGAATGGAGTTATGAGACTGAACGGCGATATGAGAAAACGGGATATGCCGTATTCAACCTATTTACCGCACATGCTCCAATAAGCGCACACCCAAGCTTTTTCTGAAAAAAAAAAATACACAAGCGCACACTACAGTAACCTCCCAACAAATTCAAATTGAGTTTTGCTGCATCTTTGACCCGGACAATCATATGTATATGTGGTGAACCCCTATGCTGAAATTCAACTCTATAAAATAATCATATCTGAAGCTTTTTGTCTTATTTTTTTCGTATTGAGTGTGCGCTTATTAGGTAGATTTTTCATCACAATATTTTCATACAATTTTGGAAAAACTAAGCGCACGGTGCGGTAAATGGGTGGAATACGGTAGTTTAAAACTAGCCAAAGTCACTATATTCTTGTATCTGAACTTACTGCATCTGACAAAATTGCAGATGGAAAAAAACAATTTATTGGAGTCAACCCTTGTGTTCAAATTGTTAAAAATACTTACCATGTGCAATATTTGGCGACAAAATTGGTAGTTAAGTTTCAAGGGAGGGGGTGGGTATCCCTTTTCATAGTATTCTTTGTCCTGTATGTTAATAACTTCAGAGGCATTTTTCATTGCAACTAGTCAACATGGATCGAAGCGTTGCAATGTTGTTGATTGTAAAATGTGAGTGGTGGCTTGAACAAAGTCAGCTTTCAAAAATTACCGGACTTCACTGTAATAAAAAAAGTCAGTATATGTTCTGTGTGTTAGGAGGTATACATTTCATTGTTCCACTTTTTTTTCAGGCTCAACACAGCGTTTGTCACACATGCCGAGGATATGAGTTGAGGCTTCATGCTTGTCTGTCCTGTGTATACTTCGGTTGCTATGAGGATAACCACATCCAAGAGCATGCATATAAAAATGACCACTGGTTAGGTAAGATGCCATATACAAGAAGAAAAAATATATATACATTTAAATTTCTGTCCAGCCACATAAAGTTAATCAAAGTGCCAAAAGGCACTGAAATGACAGATTCTGTGAAAAATTCAGATTTACTTTCTTTAGTGATAAGGACAATGGCGCTGGAGTGCTGATTTTTAGTTTGGTTCACAAAACTGAGGTGAATCGGCTGTTATACACTTTCATCATCATTTTACTAGCACATTATAGATAATACAACATGCAAATGACTACCCAGCAGGCACATGTCGCTGGGGCAACGTCAAATCAACGTCGCTACAACGTCATGACATTGCACCGACGTTGATGTGACATCACAATTACGTCATGTGCCTGCTGGGATAGTTGCCAGTTTTATGACAACACAAACCGTAGACGCAACTTTCTTGCAAAAGCTTACACTTGTTGACTGAGATATGTTTCGCGGCTCAGTCAAGAACCTGCCTTATGTCGTGCGCTACAATAAAGGAAAACACTTTTTGTGCGATGTTTGAAGTTTTGCGGCATGTGACTTTTATTATTTATCACAACATTGTGCTTACATATTCAGTTATTCAGACCTACAACAGAACTGGACAGAGATAACTGTTAGGAGTATATTATTGCTGGCTTGCTACCGTTTCTAGCGTCACGTACTTCGCATTTAATTAGGTCATGTAAGTGTTATGAGTTTGTACCCTTTCAGCCCTTTATAGCCAAGTACAGATACCTACAGATGCAAACAGTGTAGAACCTGGTGAGATGGCTCATAATGATACATCGCATTCTGTTCTACATGGTTTGACACTCTGTTGACGACTATTGACTAGACACCCAATTTACATGTGTAGAATGGACGCGTACAAATTCAGTGACTGAAGAGTGAACTTGAGAAACTCGTGGGTGGAAGGGGTAAAATCTTAACCTGGCCATTTTGAAATTTAGCAGAAGCCATTTCATCTTTTTTTTCCCCTTTTTAGCTTGTCTGTTTTTTGAAAAAAAAACTTTCGAGCTATTGTCATCACTCCGGCGTCTGCGTTGTCGTTGTCGTCTGGCGTCGTCGTTCCAAAAAAACTTAACCTTGGCTATAACTTAAAAAGTATTAGACCTAGCCTCATCAAACTTCATACACACACTCATCATCACAAGAGCTACATTTTG
Source organism: Lucinisca nassula (assembly GCA_963580285.1). Taxonomy (NCBI): domain Eukaryota; kingdom Metazoa; phylum Mollusca; class Bivalvia; order Lucinida; family Lucinidae; genus Lucinisca; species Lucinisca nassula. The sequence continues at coordinate 97,715,380 of OY757011.1, forward strand.
ACCAAGGACCATAACAACATTGTTGATTTTGGCTGAATTATCTCCCCTTTTCCAATTTTTTTCTGAAACACATTTTTTGCTCTCATTTTAATACTATTCTTAACAGAGCCTTCAAACTTCACATGAATGTTCCTTGGGACAAGACCTTTTCAGTGATACCACACTTTTTGATCTGTGACCTTGACCTTTGAACTTTGACCCATTTTTCGAAAATTTAACCGAAAACCTTAACCTTGACCATATTTCCAAAAGTATTTGGCCTACCTTCATGAAACTTCATACACATACTCACCATCACAAGAGCTACATTCCCTACAAGTTTTATAACTCCATCTTGCAATTTGATTGCTCTTGTTTGACTTAGAACTTTGGTTTTCTAAAAGAAACTGCAGACGAGCGTTGGCATCCGCATGCGGTGCTCTTGTTTTTCTCTTAAATTGCGACACAAACTTCATATTTCTTACGATTCATCTCAGACAGCTGATTCAAATGAAATCCAATCACTGAAAAATAAGATAAAAATGTAAATTCGTCTGCTTCATGTTTTGCATGGCGCTTTTAAGATAACTAACACGTTCATTGTCCGTTTTACGAAAGACGTGTCGTCTGATCTTTCATGGAACTTTTTCAACTACAGTCGTCCCCAAACCCGTCGCATGATGCAGCTGAATCGTAAGATAAAATCGTCAAGTCGTCTGCTTCAAAGTTTGTATTACTCTTACAGGATAACAAATACGCTTGTACAATTTTGATTACTGCGCCAAACCAGACTACATTTTGTGCGGACTCATATTTCTATGGCTGTGAAAGCCAGAAGAACTGATGTCTGAATTACTTTAAACATGTAGCACAGCAAGAATAGACAGATAGAGTCTGTCATTAAAAATCATATGCACAGGGTTTTCAATAAGATTTTTCTTTAGGCCAGAACTACCAGTTTGAGGCAGCAAATTCTAAATTCATGAGATTTTAACCTATTGCATGCAGGAAACTACTAAAGGGGAACCTTGGCAAACAGTGCAGATCCAGATCAGATGCCGCAGCTGCGGCATCTGATCAGGGCCTGCACTGTTTGCCGCAGATGTGGCATCTGATCAGGGCCTGCACTGTTTGCTGACAGAATTTTCCACCAAATTTGAAAAAAATAAAAAAAAGACCTGACATCCCTTGTATGACAAATAGACATGTCCAGCATATGGCAATGAAGAGTCCACTAGTATACAACGGGTTAATTTACTAAAATAACATTTGAAATGAACCAGAAAATAAATTGAGAGAGGTCATTTTTGGCCTCCTGCTGCCTCTTAATAAAAACCCTGTATGCATTTGGGTTTTGTACATTATTTATGGAACATGAAGCCTGACCATTAATTATGACAACAGCAGACAAGCTTAGTTTGCAAATCTCTATAGTCTCACTTGATATTGTCATTGATCATGGGAAAGAATGTCCTATCTAAGGCTGACATGAATAATTTGATAATATAACCGATTTGCTGATAAACTATGATTTGTTAAGCATAATTTACTATCCAATGTTGTGGCTAAAACAGCTGGATGAGTGGCAAACAGTGACCTTGAAGAGGTGCCGCATTATGCAGCATCTCATCTGGATCTACACTGTACAGGCCTGTATGTCCAAATACACAGGGTAGAGTAATTAACCCTTGTCCTGCTGAATATTCATATATGCCACACCCAATACCGATTATCAACCAATCAGATTACCTGTAGCAATTATTACAACAAATTCACAATCTGAATGACAAACAATGTAGATCCTGATCAGATGGCTTCTACAGAAGCCATCTGATCTGGATCTACATTGTTTCAAAGAAAAGGCATATCCGTGCTCAGCAGAACAAGGGTTAAGAGTCATGCTCAGACAGAAAGGTAAGAATATGACCAAATCTTAAATGATCAATCACAATGGCTGGGCTGATAATTGATTATCTTTTCAGCTGTAATATTAGCCAGCCATAGTTCTATCTCAGATTATATTATAAACAGCCACACCATCACCGTAACCCATTTTATAGGGGGGAAACTGCAAAAGAGGTCATTGGCAAACAGTGAATATGATGAGTGAATTTCATGTGACATATCACAAGTAACAGTTCTGATTCTGAATGCAGGTCCAGAATTCTGCAGCATCTGATCAGGGCCCTAACTGTTTGCTGAAAGTTCAACCATAATTATTAAATCAATTTCTAAAATCAGTTCAGCCTGCAGCTGGTACCCCTTACTTTTGCAAGAACTACATAATGTGGAGGGCCCCCAGCCCATTGGGGCTTGGAGAAATAGATTGGGCTGCATGATGCTTCCATGCAGAGCTGAAACTGACCACATATATGAGTACTGGTAAACCGCTTAGAAGGACTAAGCCTGCCTAGGCAAAGTGGTAAGAGTCAGACCGTCTAATGCATATAAGCCTTTAGGCTTCATTGGGCGGCATGGCTTGAGATGTCATTTCATTTCAATGTCTGGTAAAAGTCCCACAAAATTTGAAGCAATGTCTTCAAAATGACCTATATAGTGCTGATGGAGATGTTAAGCTAAATTCAAACAAACAAACCAAGATGTGGAAGATTCTGTTCAGCATAAAGTAGATTTAACATATGATAAGGGGGAATGGATACACCTTCAGGGGAGGCAACTCCTGCAAAAGTATTTGTCTACCGCATGAATTGGGGTTAACTCTTAAAGGAGAGAATTTGCTCCTTGGGAGCAAATTCTTTCCTTTAGGAGTTGACCCCTTTTTCAGCCGGTCAAGGGTTATAGAAAAGCGAACAGAAAATCCCAAAAGTTGTCTCCCTTTGAAAGATGGCGGAAAAATCTGCCAGGTGTTCCCATTCCGCTTAAATTGAAAAAATTATCTTTCTTACATGGACTGAGAATTAATATTGTGTGCATGTATGTACATACATGTATGTGGCATTTTGCATTATAGATTACATGAACCAGGCTGGAAAATTCCACTCGTCAGCTCGCCATGACGAGTAAAAGTTTTAAAGGACAAGTAAAAATTTTGTCTTGTCCGTATGAAATTTACCAAAATCTACATTCCCTTAGTCATGCAGAAGAAGTGAAATTTTGAAAAAAAATTCCAGCCCTTAATGAAGAGCTTTAACTCTTATCATGCTCTTCACGACAACCCCTATCTTTGGAAAAAGTGTAGATCCAGATCAGATGGCTTCTGAAGAAGCCATCTGATCAGGATCTACACTGTTTGACATTCAGTTTATGGATTTGTACAAATAAACCGGATGCTTTTAGCTTTATGAGTGTTACCATATATGGGTATGGCGGCCATTTTGGTCATGTGACCTGGACATAAAACGGTTCCCCCAATAAATGCGCCTTATCGTAAGGAGCAAAAATATATCTTATACTTTAGTACTGTATTCTGAATCGTTTGCAGGATAAAATCCAACACAAAAGCATATGTGTCAAAGTTTGACCTAGGCACAAAGAAGGTCAAGGTCAACCCAGGGTCACCATTTTAGCAATTTATGATGTTCCTACGTTCCAGATGTTATTTATCAAGTTTCGTGGAAATCTGCACAGTGGTTCTGGAGAAGACTATTTTTGAAGGGTTTTTACCAAATATTGCTTGGCGGCCATTTTGGTCATGTGACCTGGACCCCATGAGGAAATTTTGGTTTCCCCCATCCCATAGAGGCTCCATATGAAATTTGACTTCAATCGGCCCAACGATTTCCAAGGAGAAGCAGTTCGAAAATTTTCACATTTTTCGCCTCGGCGAGGCTGTACTAAATGGAATGTAATATTTCGCAAGTTCATTGATAAGATCTCATTGATATTTATCAGTATGCCAAAAATTGTTTTAATATTCCAAGCGGTTAAGTCACTATCACCAATTTTCACAAACAGGTTACGGACGGACAGATAGACAGACCATATATGGCTCGGCGGCCATTTTGGTCATGTGTCCTGGACCCCATGAGCAATTTTTGGTTTCCCCCATCCCATAGACGCTCCATATGAAATTTGATTTCAATCGGCCCAATGGTTTCCGAGGAGCAGTTCGAAAATTTTCACATTTTTCGCCTCGGCGAAGCTATACTAAATGGAATGTAATATTTCGCAAGTTCGTTGGTTAGATCTCATTGATATCTATCAGTATGCCAAAAATTGTTTAAATATTCCAAGCGGTTAAGGCACTATCACCATTTTTCACAAACGGGTTACGGACGGACAGACAGACAAACCATATATGGCTTGGCGACCATTTTGGTCATATGACCTTGACCCCATGAGCAAATTTTGGTTTCCCCCATCCCATAGAGGCTCCATATGAAATTTGACTTCAATCGGCCCAACGGTTCCCGAGGAGAAGCAGTTCAAAAATGTTCGAAAATTTTCACATTTTTCGCCTCGGCGAGGCTATACTAAATGGAATGTAATATTTCGTAAGTTCATTGGTTAGATCTCATTGATATCTATCAGTATGCCAAAAATTGTTTAAATATTCCAAGCGGTTAAGTCACTATCACCAATTTTCACAAACAGGTTACGGACGGACCCAAAGAAGGTCAAGGTCAACCCAGGGTCACCCTTTTAGCAATTTATGATAGGCCTACATCCCAGATGCTATTTATCAAGTTTCGTGGAAATCTGCCCAGTGGTTCTGGCGAAGACTATTTTTAAAGGGTTTTTACCATATATGGCTTGGCTGCCATTTTGGTCATGTGACCTGGACCCCATGAGCAAATTTTGGTTTCCCTATCCCATAGAGGCTCCATATGAAATTTGACTTCAATCGGCCCAACGGTTTCCGAGGAGAAGCAGTTAGAAAATTTTCACATTTTTCGCCTCGGCGAGGCTATACTAAATGGAATGTAATATTTCGCAAGTTCATTGGTTAGATCTCATTGATATCTATCAGTAGGCCAAAAATTGTTTATATATTCCAAGCGGTTAAGTCACTATCACCAATTTTCACTTAAGGGTTACGGACGGACAGACAGACAAACCATATATGGCTTGGGGGCCATTTTGGTCATGTGACCTTGACCCCATGAGCAAATTTTGGTTTCCCCCATCCCATAGAGGCTCCAAATGAAATTTGACTTCAATAGGCCCAACGGTTTCCGAGGAGAAGCAGTTCAAAAATGTTCGAAAATTTTCACATTTTTCGCCTCGGCGAGGCTATACTAAATGGAATGTAATATTTCGTAAGTTCATTGGTTAGATCTCATTGATATCTATCAGTATGCCAAAAATTGTTTAAATATTCCAAGCGGTTAAGTCACTATCACCAATTTTCACAAACGGGTTACGGACGGACAGACAGAATGACAGACTGACAGAATGACACGGTGATTTTAGGGCACTCTTAGAAAAAACCGACTTCAGTCGGTTGCTTTTTCTGCGGGTCGTGCAATTACATCAAGTAATCTGATTGGTTCACAGTCAGAAATGGGTGTGGCTAAACTAAATATTCAGCAGGATAAGGGTTAATACATGTATTTATATTAATACTATATGTATTCTTTATTTTTTTTTCAGCTGTAGATATGACTTATGGTATGGTGTCTTGTTTTGCCTGTGGAGACTATGTGTATGATAATGAGTTAGATGACATTGCCAAGAAACTTAGCCAAAGGTCTTCCAGTTTATTGGGTGAATACTTTTATTACTTGAACACATATGTTCCAGATACCACATTTACCATTTATAAATACATGTATTTGGACACCCCAAAATCCTTACCGTTCTTGTTATAAAACATGAACAAGTGCAATTTACACCACAGCCTCTTTATTTACACTATTAATGGGATCCAAAGCAGAAACCGTGTTAGTTAAACAACTGTTATATCCAAACAAAAATGTATAGATTATATAGAGAAATGACCATTTATTGTCATTTTTATACCTGCTTTTTCGAAGAAATATCGGGTATATTGTTTTCGTACCGGAGTTGAGTGGACGTCTGTCTGTCTTTCTGTCTGTCCGTCACATTTCTTGTAAATGGATCTCCTCTGCAACCACTGAAATTACACTTTTTAACCTTTGCATGTGGATAGTACATGGTATGTAGATGGCAGTGGGCTACTTTTTTGTGACCTTGACCTCAACATGGCCCCAAGGTCAAAGGTCAAAAAGTATGATTTTGCCATATCTCCTAAACTATTCGAGTTACACTTCTGAAACTTTGCTTATTGGATGGCCCTTGGAATATAGAATAAGTTGCGCTATTTTTGGGGTGACCTAGATGAGTAGCAAACAGTGTAGACCATGGTGAGATGTGGCTTTCATCCTGGTTTACAGTGTTTACTGAGGTCAGTATGTCCGAATACATAATTGAAATACTGCAAGGAGTGAAAGGGGTATAATTGGGAAAAAAAATGTAACAGACATATGTTGTGGATCCTTGTTAAAATGTCTTGTCAGGGAGATTTTTAATGGATATACACAACATACATTTTGATAGAGCAGTATAAAAATGTCCCAAAATTACCATCACTGCTATGCATTACGGGAACAATAATGAACACCTCACTAAACCCCACTTTATATAGAGAAAACTGGGGTTTACGGGGCTATACATATTTTTCTTATTTCTGTTCCAAGACATAGGTTGTGGGTACTCGTTAGAACCGCCTCATTGAGGCGGTTCTAACGAGCACCCACGACCTGTGTTTGCAGTATAAATAAGAAAAATATCTCGTAGTTTCTTTAGAAAAGTAGCCATTTTGGAGATGTGAAAAAATGCACTATGTAGCACAGGTGTGTTACCATAATGAATTATTCAGAACTGAAAAAGAATCACTTTCATAGGCAGGCTCATCTCACCCTCTCCAGATTAAAAAAAAAAAGATTTGCCTTCAGTCTCACCTTTATGTGATTGAAAATCTTCAAACCTCATCTGCTCCCAAATGGTACGAGTGTGTGTGTTCATTAGAATCACCCTCTAATGAGTACACACAATATACATTTAGTTTAAAGAAAACCAGTTAGATAACGCTCTGATGTCTCCTGAACAGCGCTATAATGTCTCCTGACCTGACAATATGACTAATGAGTAATCTCTAGAGATGCATTTATCAGGAAATCAACAAGAAGAAAGTTATTTATTTTATATATTCACTTTTTTTTCAAGGTGTGTATGACCACGTTCCAGTATGGGAGCCCAACTACAGAGAAGTTGAATTGTTGAGACGGAATAACAAACGAAGAAAAGTTGAAGAGTGTTCCACCATAGGTAATGAAATGCACTAACATTCACATTTTCTGACCTTTTTTGCCCCCGCCGTTGGAAGAATGGTGGAAGGGCATAATGCGTTGCCCCTGTCCATCCGTTCGTTCGTCCGTCCGAAACTTAAACGCAGTCAATAACTTTCTTACTTCTGGATGGACTTTGAAATTACTTTGTAGAATTGTTAACCATCATGAGACGATGTGTCAAGCAAAACCCAGGTCCGTACCTCCAAGGTCAAGGTCATACTCCGAGGTCAAAGGTCAAAAAAGGGTCCGAAACTTAAACGCAGTCAATAACTTTCTTATTTCTATATGGATTTTGAAATTACTTTGTAGAAATGTTAATCATCATGAGACAATGTGTCACGTGCAAAACCCAGGTCCGTAACTCCATGGTCATGGTCATACTTAGAGGTCAAAGGTAAAAAAAGGGTCCGATCAATAACTTTATTTCTGGATGGATTTTGAAATTCTTGGCAGAAATGTTGGCCATCCTGAGACAGTCTGCCTCCCACAAAACCAAGGTCCTTAAATCCAAGGTCAAGGTCATTTATTAGAGGTCAGATGTGAAAAAAAGGGTCTTAAACTTAAACACCATCAGTAACTTTTCATGGATTAATACGAACATAGACATATTTTCAGGTGGGGGCATCCATGTCCTATGGATGCATTTCTAGTCTTATTCGTCATATTATCATGTAATTATATCTCCCCCGAAAATTTTTTTTTCGGAGAGACATATTGTTTTTTCCCCCGGACGTCTGTCTGTCACAAAATCGTGTCCGCTCTATATCTTGAAAACCGTTAAAGGTATCTTCACGAAGCTTCATATAATTATTAATCAATATTAGACGATGTGCAGAGCGCAAGAACTATAACTCCCCCATTTATACTTGTTGAGTTATCTCCCTTAGAAAGTTGTCGGTATGTATGGGCAAATCGTGTCCGGTCAATAACTTTCTCATTTTTAGATGGATTTTGAAATTACTTGGCAGAAATAATAACCACCATGAGATGATGTGTAGCGCCCATGACGCAGGTCGGTACCTCAAAGGTCAAGGTCATACTTAGAGGTCAAAGGTAAAAAAGTGGCCTTTTTTCCATGTTTGGTCAATAACTTTCTTATTTTTAGATGGATTTTGAAATTACTTAGCAGAAAAGTTAACCACCATGAGACAATGTGTTGCGTGCATGACCCAGGTTAGTAACTCAAAGGTCAAGGTCATACTTACAGGTCAAAGGTAGAAAAGGGGGCCTTTTTTTCGTGTTTAGTCAATAACTTTCTTATTTTTAAATGGATTTTGAAATTACATGCCAGTAATGTTAACTATCATGAGACGATGTGTTGCGTGCATGACCCAGGTTCGTACCTCAAAGGTCAAGGTTATACTTAGAGGTCAAATGCAAAAAAGGGACCTTTTTAGCTCACCTGTCACGTAGTGACAAGTTGAGCTTTTGGGATCACTTTTCGTCCGTCGTCAGTGCGTGTGTGCGTGTGTGTGTGTGCGTAAACTTTTTCTTCAAATGACATCTCCTTCTAAACCGCTGATCGGATTTTGACCAAACTTCACAGCAATGATCCTTAGGTGGTCCCCTTTCAAAATTGTTCAAATGGTTCCGGTCCATTGCACATCTGGGTCACAGGAGCTAAAAATAGATTTTTTAAAACAAAATTTTAAAAATCTTCTTCTCTGAAACCGCAAGGCCCAGGTCTTCAATATTTGGTATGAAGCTTCATCTAGTGGACCTCTACCAAGATTGTTCAAATTATAGCCCTGGGGGCCAAAATGCCCCTGCCCCGGGGGCCTTTGGTTTTACATAGACTTATATAGGGAAAATCATTAAAAAATCTTCTTCTCTGAAACCACAAGGTCCAGGTCTTTAATATTTGGTGTGAAGCTTTACCTGGTGGACCTCTACTAAGATTGTTCAAATTATAGCCTTGGGGCCAAAAATGCCCCCGCCCCGGGGGCCTTTGGTTTTACATAGACTTATACAGGGAAAATCTTTAAAAATCTTCTTCTCTGAAACCGCAAGGCCCAGGTCTTCAATATTTGGTATGAAGCTTCATCTAGTGTACCTCTACCAAGATTGTTCAAATTATAGCCCTGGGGGCCAAAATGCCCCCGCCCCGGGGGCCTTTGGTTTTACATGGGCTTATACAGGGAAAATCATTAAAAAATCTTCTTCTCTGAAACCACAAGGCCCAGGTCTTTAATATTTGGTGTGAAGCTCGACCTGGTGGACCTCTACTAAGATTGTTCAAATTATAGCCTTGGGGCCAAAAATGCCCCCGCCCCGGGGGCCTTTGGTTTTACATAGGCTTATACAGGGAAAATCTTTAAAAATCTTCTTCTCTCAAACCGCAAGGCCCAGATCTTTGATATTTGGTATGAAGCTTCATCTAGTGGACCTCTTTCAAGATTGTTCAAATTATAGCCTTGGGGCCAAAAATGCCCCCGCCCCGGGGGCTTTTGGTTTTACATAGGCTTATACAGGGAAAATCTTTAAAAATCTTCTTCTCTCAAACGGCAAGTCCCAGTTCTTTGATATTTGGTATGAAGCTTTATCTATTGGACCTCTTTCAAAATTGTTCAAATTAAAGCCCTGGGGGCCAAAATGCCCCCGGGGCGGGGGCCTATGGTTTTACATAGGCTTATATAGGGAAAGTCATTAAAAAAACTTCTTCTCTGAAAACACAAGGCCCAGGTCTTTAATATTTGGTGTGAAGCTTTACCTGGTGGACCTCTACTAAGATTGTTCAAATTATAGCCTTTGGGCCAAAAATGCCCCCGCCCTGGGGGCCTTTGGTTTTACATAGGGAATACAGGGAAAATCTTTAAAAATCTTCTTCTCTGAAACCGCAAGGCCCAGATCTTTGATATTTGGCGTGAAGCTTCATCTAATGGACCTCTTTCAAGATTTTTCAAATTATAGCCCTGGGGGCCAAAATGCCCCCACCGTGGGGGCCTATGGTTTTACATAGGCTTATATAGGGAAAATCATTAAAAAATCTTCTTCTCTGAAATCACAAGGCCCAGGTCTTTAATATTTGGTGTGAAGCTTTACCTGGTGGACCTTTACTAAGATTGTTCAAATTATAGCCTTGGGGCCAAAAATGCCCCCGCCCTGCGGGCCTTTGGTTTTACATAGGTTTGTACAGGGAAAATCTTTAAAAATCCTTTTCTCTGAAACCGCAAGGCCCAGATCTTTGGTATTTGGTGTGAAGCTTCATCTAGTGGACCTCTTTCAAGATTGTTCAAATTATAGCCCTTGGGCCAAAAATGCCCCCACCCCGGGACCCTTTGGTTTTTCATAGGCTTATATAGGGAAAACCTTTAAAAATCTTCTTGTCTGAAACCAGAAGGCCCAGGTCTTTGATATTTGGTATGAAGCTTCATCTAGTGGACCATTACATAGTTTGTTCAAATTATAGCCCTTGGGCCTAGAATGTACTGGAGACACTAATTTTCAGGTGAGCGATTCAGGGCCCTCTGGGCCCTCTTGTTTTGTGTATTGTCAATAACTTTCTTATCTTTAGATAGAATTTGAATTTACTTGGCAGAAATTTTAACTACCATGAGACGATGTGTTGCACATATGATTCAGGTTAGTACCTCAAAGGTCAAGGTCATACATAGAGGTCAAAGGTAAAAAGGGGTCTTTTTTCGTGTTTGGTCAATAACTTTCTTATTTTTTGATGGATTTTTGTCACACCTGCTTTAGCTGGAAGACATAGGCGTGCAAGTTTCCGTCCGTCCGGTTGTCTGTCCGTCTGTCTTTCCATCAACATTTTACACTGGGTGTCTTGTCATCGCAACTCCTCTTACAGTTTCATACTGATTATTTTGAAACTTTGCGTGTGTTTTTGCAATGGTATGAGGATGCGCATGTGGTTTGGACTTTATCGTCAGATCATTTTTTGTCACTTTTTCCACATTGTGAACTGAGTCATTTTTAACCTTCAATTGATATATGATAGGTACCTCTTGTCATCGCAACTCCTCTTGCAGTTTTATACCGATCATTTTGAAACTTTGTGTGTGCTTTCGCCATGGTATGAGGATATGCATGTGGTTTTGACATAATTCTCAGAATATATATTTTTTTTTTTTCACTTTTTGCACATTATGAACTTAGCCATTTTTAAGCTTCATTTGGTATTCGATAGGTACCTCTTGTCATCGCAGCTCCTCCTACAGTTTCATACCGATTTTTTTGAAACTTTGTGTGTGTTTTTACGGCGTAGCCGTTATGGTTTTGCTTTTGTCCTACATTTTTCGTTACTCCATTGGTCAATAAAACCACATGTCCTAGGAGATGACCATTTCATTGGTCAATGATTTGCATAAATAAATCTACTCAAAAAATACGACAGTTTACCGAAGTTTTAACCTAGGAGATGTTTCATTTTTTATGTGAGACATGAATGAAAAATATATACAGTTTCGGCTTGCTAACCGTCTTGTCCTTTGATGACCATACGTCATATGTATAATTGGGATTCTAGTGAATTCTGTAACTGCTGCGGTGAATAGCTATTTTTACCTAATTTCACGTGGTTGGTCTATATAGCGAAAGGAACCATTACGCGAAAGGAAGGTTCCTTTCGCGAAAGGAAGAATTTTCTGCGAAAGGAATTGTTTGTTTGATTTGAGGTATAACGTCCCCATCAACACTGTGTAGGTCATTTTGGAGACGTTGCTTCCTAGTTTGTGGGACTTTTACCCGACATTGAGATGAAAGACACCTCAAGCCCTGTTGCCCAATGAAACCAATAAAGAGATATAGCATGACAAAAACATGTAATAATCGCATTACAAATTGACAGATGTTTAATTTACAATATATGCTAAATAAAAGTTGCAGTGTATCATTTGTCTTCAGCATACTTTATCTCCTCCATTTTAACACAAAATGGACATTTTCGAATATCATTAATGTTATACAAATTCTGAAAAGGAATAAGTGTAATTTGAGTTTTAGTTAGGTGCACATAAGATCAAGTTTCCGTCCGTTTGTCTGCTCGTCCGTTTGTTCGTCCGTCTATGCGTTTACGTTCACCATAGCGACAACCCTAAATGTTAACCCTAGAATTTGTGTTCAAAAACAGTGAATGATAACGTTTTCTTATTTGTTGTGCATATACTTGAGATCATATGCTCTTGAAATGAGGTCATGTTTTTAACCTTGACCTTTTACATTGACCTTAGCTCAAACAGGCGGGACACCGCCCTCTGCAAAGCTATTTTTCCTCGCGTGACATCTGAATTGTTTGAATACAGTAAACCATTTCATAGCTAGACAATTGTTGCTATCACTATTGTAGCTCATATTGCACGACCCGCAGAAAAAGCGACCAACTGAAGTCGTTTGATTTTCTAAGAGTGCCCTAAAATCACCGTGTCATTCTGTCAGTCTGTCTGTCCGTCCGTAACCCGTTTGTGAAAATTGGTGATAGTGACTTAACCGCTTGGAATATTTAAACAATTTTTGGCATACTGATAGATATCAATGAGATCTAACCAATGAACTTGCGAAATATTACATTCCATTTAGTATAGCCTCACCGAGGCGAAAAATGTGAAAATTTTCGAACTGCTTCTCCTCGGAAACCGTTGGGCCAATTGAAGTCAAATTTCATATGGAGGCTCTATGGGATGGGGGAAACCAAAATTTGCTCATGGGGTCCAGGTCACATGACCAAAATGGCCACCAAGCCATATACGGTCTGTCTGCCTGTCCGTCCGTAACCCGTTTGTGAAAATTGGTGATAGTGACTTAACCGCTTGGAATATTTAAACAATTTTTGGCATACTGATAGATATCAATGAGATCTAACCAATGAACTTGCGAAATATGACATTCCATTTAGTATAGCCTCGCCCAGGCGAAAAATGTGAAAATTCTCGAACTGCTTATCCTCGGAAACCGTTGGGCCGATTAAGGTCAAATTTCATATGGAGCCTCTATGTGATGGGGGAAACCAAAATTTGCTCATGGGGTCCAGGTCACATGACCAAAATGGCTGCCAAGCCATATATAGTAAAAACCCTTCAAAACAGTCTTCTCCAGAACCACTGGGCAGATTTCCATGAAACTTGATAAATAGCATCTGGGACGTAGGCCCATCATAAATTGCTAAAATGGTGACCCTGGGTTGACCTTGACCTTCTTTGTGCCTAGGTCAAACTTTGACACATATGCTTTTGTATTCGAAAAGTGAGAATTCATTTTTTCCTGCAAACGATTCAGAAAACAGTAAAGTATAAGATATATTTTTGCTCCTTACGATAAGGCGCATTTATTGGGGGAACCGTTTTAGGTCCAGGTCACATGACCAAAATGGCCAACATACCCATATATGGTAACACTCATAAAGCTAAAAGCATCCGGCGGGTCGTGCACTTCAGCTGAAGCACTGGTTTCTAAACAACCTGCCAATTAAATCTACGCCGCATATCTTTTTTAAAGATATTTCTTGTTTGCCATGGTATGAGGATGCGCATGTGGTTTGGACTTTATCTTCGGATAAATTTTTGTCACTTTTTCCACATTGTGAACTTAATCATTTTTATTATGCCCCCGCATCGGCATGATGCCGGGGGCATATAGTTTTTCGGTTTTCTGTGTGTGCATACTTGCATACGTGTGTACATGTGTAAGTCCGTCTGTGTGTGTGTGTGTGTACATACATGCGTGATCCTGTAACCTCAGGTTAAGGTTTTTGTAACAGGTAGAGCCTGAACTTTTAGAACTCATATTTTCCAAAACCATTTGATTGAATTGGTTCATATTTGGTATGATTATAGATATAGGTCCAAAGTTTTATTCAGCGATACCCCCACCCATGCCCATGGCCTCAAGGTCAAGGTCATAGACTTAGAAATTTTCCATGTTAAAGACTCCAGTTAAGGTATTTGTACCTGGTAGAACCTGAACTTTTATGATGGCTTTGGTTTTAATGTTAAAGAGTTTAAAGAGCTCAAATTTTCCAAACCATATGATGGATTTTGGTTATGTATGCTATGATGATAGATACAGGTCCAAATGTTTATTTGGCAATACCCCCACTCATGCCTATGGCTTCAAGGTCAAGGTCACAGACATAGAAATTTTTAATTAGATATTTTAATAGTTGATATTGTCCAAATCGTGCGATGGATTGAGTTGATATTTGGTATGATGTTAGATACCTGTCCATTTTATTCAGCGATACCCCCACCCATGCCCATAAGGTCAAGGTCACAGACTTGAAAATTTTTAATTATCCCCTCACACAACATGGCTCTAGCGCCTATATTTCTTCACTGATTTCAATATAACTTCACACAAATGTTCCTTATGACAATATCTCGAGTGACTTCGATTTTCAAGGTCATGACCTCAAGGGCACATGACCTCAAGGTCAAGGTTACTGTGGCTATTTTTAGAAAAACTTTGTCATCGCTCTAGCGCCTACATTTCTTCACCAATTTCAATATAACTTGACACAAATGTTCCTTATAAAAATAGCTGGAGCATATTCAACTTTAAAGGTCATGGCCTCAAGGTCAAGGTCACTGGCTATTTTTAGAAAAACTTTGTCATCGCTCTAGCGCTAACATTTCTTCACCGATTTCAATATAACTTCACACAAATGTTCCTTATGACAATATCTCGAGCAATTTCGACTTTCAAGGTCAAGGTCACTGTGGCTATTTTTAGAAAAACTTAGTCATCGCTCTAGCGACTAAATTTCTTCACTGATTTCAATATAACTTCACATAAATGTTCCTTATGACAATACCTCGAGTGAGTCGACTTTCAAGGTCAAGGTCACTGTGGCTATTTTTAGAAAAACTTTGTCATTGCTCTAGCGGTTAAATTTTTTCACCAATTTAAATATAACTTCTCACAAATGTTCCTGATGACAATATCTAGAGCTATTTCGACTTTCAAGGTCACTGTGGCTATTTTTAGAAAAACTTTGTCATCGCTATAGTGCCTACATTTATTGATGGATTTTAATAGAACTCCACACAAATATTTCTTATGATAATATCTCGAGTTGCTTTGACTTTCAAGGTCATGACCTCAAGGTCAAGGTCACTATGGCTATTTTTAGAAAAACTTTGTCATCGCTCCACCGCCTAAATTTATTAACAGATTTTAATATAACTTCACACAAAAGATGCTTATGATAATATCTTGGGCAAGATCTACTTTCGCGGTCATGGCCTCAAGTCAAGGTCACTATGGCTATTTTTAGAGAAACATTGTCATCACTCTAGAACCTACATTTTTTGATGAATTTTTAAACAAACTTTACACAAATGTTGCATATGATAATATCTCAATCAAGTTGGACTTTTGCCATTTCAGTGTTATCCACACACGAAGTTGTCTTGTGCGAGGGGATTTGTATCGCATGCGATGCCTTGTTAGATATTTTAAGAGTTTACATTTTCCAAATCTAATGATGAATTAAGTTTATACTTGGTATGATGATTGATACTGGTCCAATACCCCCACCCATGCACGTGCCCTAAAGGTCAAGGTCTCAGACAAAGAAATTTTTTATCTAAAGTTTATTAAGAGCTCATACTCACCAAACCATATAGATTTGCTTCATATTTGGTATGATGATAGTTACAGGTCCAAAGTTGTATATACCCCCACCCCTGACCTCAAGGTCAAGGTCACAGACTTAGTCTTATTATGCTTTTAAAGTTTTACCGCTCATATTTATAGATTGGCTTCATATTTGGAATGATGATAGATACAGGTCCCAAGTCTCATACACCCATACCACTGACCCTGCCCATAATCTGAAGGTCAAGGTCACACACTTAGAAAATTTTGTTGCAGCATGGATTTTCGGGGTGAGGCGGGGCCCTTGGCGGGGTAACTGTGTCGTCTGGACACATTTCTAGTTAACCTTCAATTGATTTATGATTGGTACCTCTCGTCATCAAAACTCCTCTTGCAGTTTTATACCGATCATTTTGAAACTTTGCGTGTGCTTTTGCCATGGTATGAGGATGCGCGTGTGGTTTGGACTTTATCTTGGGATAAATTTTCGTCACTTTTTCCACATTGTGAACTTAGTCATTTTTAACCTTCAACCTTCAATTTATATATGATAGGTACCTCTTGTCTTCGCAACTCCTCTTGCAGTTTTATACCGATCATTTTGAAACTTTGCGTGTGCTTTCACCATGGTATGAGATTGTGCATGTGGTTTCGACATAATTCTAAGAATTTTTTTTTTTCACTTTTCGCACATTGTGAACTTAGCCATTTTTAAGCTTCAGTTGATATACAAGCCATTTTTAAGCTTCAGTTGATATATGATAGGTACCTCTTGTCATCGCAACTCCTCTTACAGTTTTATATTGATCATTTTGAAACTTTGTTTGTTTTTTGCTATGATATGAGGATGTGCATTAGGTTTGGAATTTATGTTGGGGATCAATTTTTATCTCTTTTTCCACATTGTGAACTTAGTCAGTTTTTTACCTCACATATAATAGGCTATGGATTCTTCTCAAAGCCCTATATTCATTTCTTCTGCCTTAAATAAACTTTTTTTTTGTGTTGGGCAGGTGGGGAGCAGGTACGACATCAACTTCACCGAAGTTGAATCTCTGGTTAAATTGCTTGGCAGAAATGTTAACCACCATCAGGCGATGTGTTGCGCACATGACCCAGTTTGGTACCTCAAAGGTCAAGTCTTACATAGAGGTCAAGTGTCAAAAAAAAAGGGGGGGCCTTTTTTGTGTTCGGTCAATAACTTTATTTTTAGATGGATTTTGAAATTACTTGACAGAAATGCTAACCACTAGAGAGGATGTGTTGTGTGCATGACCCAGGTTGGTACCTCAAAGGTCAAGGTCATACTTAGAGGTCAAAGGTCAAAAAGGGGCCTTTTTTTCGTGTTTGGTCAATAACTTTCTTATTTTTAGATGGATTTTGAAACTACTTGGCAGAAATGTTAACCATCATGAGACAATGTGTTGCGTGCTAGACCCAGGTCAGTACCACCAAGGTCAAGGTCATACTAAGAGGTCAAAGGTAAAAAAAGTCTTTTTTTGTGTCCAGTCAATAACTTTTATTTCTGGATGGACTTTTTAAAGTAACCTTGCAGAAATGTTCACCTTCATTAGACGATGAGTCGTGTGCAAGACCAAGGTCCATACCTCCAATGTCAAGGTCATAAGGTAAAAAAGGGACTTATTTGTGTACAGTCAATAACTTTCTTATTCTTTGATGGATTATGAAATTACTTGGCAGAAATGTTAACCATCATGAGAAGATGTGTTGTACCTCAAAGGTCGAGGCCATACTTAGAGGTCAAAGGTGAAAAAGGGGCATTTTTCTGTACCGTCAATAACTTTCTTATTTCTTTCTGATTTTTTTAAAGTTATTTTGCAGAAATATGTTGCAAACAAGACCCAGGTCAATACCTCCAATGTCATACTTAGAGGTCAAAAAGGCGGAGACATCTGTGTTTTTGTAGAAAAACAGATTCTAGTAGGTTAAACTAATATTCCACAAAACCAGTCCCATCGCCCCAGCCCATCGAAGCTAGGGTGGGCTGCATGGTGGTGCTTCCACGCAGAGCTGAAACCGATTGCACGCAAGTACTGGTAAACTGCTAAGAAGATCTTCAGACCAGCCAGTGGTAAAAACCCATTTTTTTCTCCACGGTAATAAGCTTTTTTTCTTGGAGAACAAGCGAGAAATTTCTCCAAGAAGAAGAAAAAATTGTGTTTCAAAGCGGTTAATTTCTCCGCCAAACACCGTGAAATTGCTCTGCATAAATCGCTTTTTCCTGGATTGTACGTCTAGGAACAGAACAATCCTAACGGAACATGTTTATAATCACAATATTTGGGCCTTGTGGCGTATGATTTTGGTCTGTCCTGTTTGATTTGTAGGAAATGCTTTAGTTACAATATTTGTCAAAAAAAAAATGAGAATTGGTGGCATGTGCTATGACGATTTTCCAGTTTTATGATGTAAGCGTGATAGATTGCTATTGTGTACATTTTATAGGTCTGAGAGGGTTGATAAATCTAGGGAATACCTGTTTTATGAACACCATAGTCCAAGCGTTGATCCACACCCCGGTACTGCGGGATTACTTCTTAGCCGACAAACATGTATGTCAGTTTGTGAAGGAGGGAGATAAACAGTGTCTAGTCTGTGAACTATCCAGAATCTTTCAGGAGGTGAGTAATTCTGTGTATATCAGGCCTCATATTTTTCAGGCATTTGCAGGATTTCAGACTTTTAGAGCTTGATATTTTTCGTGTTTCAGTTTGATTTTTTGTTCCTTTAGTCTGTTTAAAAAACTATTTAACCCGTATCCTGCTGAATAAATTTATTTACCCACACCCATTTCTGACTATAAGTCAACCAAATTACTTGATATTTGTCACAAACTGCGTTACAAAGTGTAGATCCTGATCAGATGGCTTCTTCTGAAGCCATCTGATCTGGATCTACACTGTTTGCAAAGGTAATAGTTGTGTCTTGTTCAGCAGGAAAAGGGTTGAAGCTGCAAAAATGGGCCTTTCAGGCATGGACATTTGTGGTCAGTATGAGGCCTGGTATATACAGTCAAACTAGTAAGAAAAGGTCACTCAGGAAAGGCCACAATCCAAGAACGCAGCCGTCTCAAGTCACCTATAGAATGTGACACGGAGGCACACACAAAAACAGATGAAACAACCAATGGCACAAAGCCAAATAACAGTTAAGACACTGCAAAAGAAAGACCGCCTTAAGACGGTCAGTAGTAAAACCCTCTTTATACCGACATTCGTTATAATGGTAAAACTTGTTATAACGGCAATATTTGAATGAAATGACTACTTAGCTAAAGGCTTAGCCTCAGTTCCGAGCGGTGTGGGCTTCCCTCGTGTTGGAAATGTACAAATCGAGTCCATAGTCATGAATGGGTCTTGTAATCCAAGAAACGAATGTTATAGATATTTGTTAGAATTGCCTCATTGGTTATAATGACAAAACTTGTTATAATGGTAATTTGAATGGAATGACTACTTTGCTAAAGGCTTAGCCTTGGTTCCAGGTGGCGTGGGCTTCCCTCGGGTTGGAAATGCACAAATCGAGTCCATAGTCATGAAAGGATCTTGTAATCTAGTACTCCAAGAAACGAATGTTATAGATATTTGTTAGAATCACCTCACCGAGGCGATTCTAACAAATGTCTATAACATTTGTTTCTTGGAGTAATAATGGGGAAAAGGCCTTTTATCACCTATCATCCTCCTAACTGGGATTCTTTATAACAGCAAATTCTTTATAAGGGCACAATAATAGGGAACAAATACGGTTGTTATAAAGAGGGTCCTCTGTACAAAGCCACAGATTGTGAGGAATGGACAGGTACCGTAAAAATCATAAACATTGGCACACCTGAAAATTTTGCTGCAGTCGCCCTAATGTTTGAACACGACACCTTGTCCAAGGAGAAATGCATCCAGAAGATGCGGATGGAATACCAAACAGTGCAGACCCTGATCAGACTTCTCCTTTGATCTGGGTGTACACTGTTGGCACATGCCTTGCTTGTTTGTTTGATTCAAGGTTTAACATCACCTTCAACACTGTATAGGTCATTTAGGAGACGTTTTTTCCAATTTTGTGACTTTTACCCAACATATCTCAAGCTCTGTCGCCCATTGAAACCAGATCCTCCAGGGGGTTTACCAGTACTCATGTGCTTTCGGTTTCAGCTCTGCTGGAAGCATCATGCAGCTAGTCAAATTGTTAACTGTTCTAGCAAGTTTAATATCTGGTATTTTTGCTGGAAAAATGTGAAAAGCTATTCACATTTTTCGGCAAAAATATTAGTATGTTTGTCATATTAAATGATCAGAGATTTAGCGATTTGTTAACTAAGGATGTCATTAGTTTTGAACAACTGACCCCAGACAAGGTTTAGCAAAGCATGCACACAACTAATAGGTTTAGATGCATGGCGTTTTGCTTGAAGCTTCCTCAAGGACTACCCTACAAGCAGCAAAAGGAGTGGTCTAATGAGCTGGTTAATGCTTCTTCTTCAAAAGTTATATCATCATCCTTTCACCAGACTCATTTCTCAGAATTGGGACACAGGATCAATCCCGGGCTTCTCCAGACTTTGGGATGAGTCTTAAAACCGAGATCCCGACCTTACCTGTTGGTGAGACCTAAAACTCAAACACTCACTCAGACCCTTTACTCACAAACTGTGATTTGTAGAGTCCAAGTCTGTTTTACGCCCACTGCACTGATTATTGATATGATGCGGTGTGAGAATAAAAGTTGTCGTCTATCTTACGTCATTGCTAAAAATTCAATGGTGTTTGGTTATGTTCATTTTAAGTTTCACAACAATACTTGTACTTTGACCCTTTTTGTACCAAATAGAATCTTCCTCCTTATATATAGCAGGAGTCCATTTCAAAATTTAGGGGTGTCAGGTTGTGTTTTCTTCAAAATTTATTTGGAAACTGGCTGAATGTTTTGCAAACAGTGTAGGCCCTGATCAGACGCCGCATTCTGCTACCCTTTTGGGGTTTCCGATACAAAATGGGTTAAACACACCATGTAGACCTAGATTAGATGCTGCATTCTGTGGCAGCTGATCTGGGTCTAGAAAATTTGCCAATATCCCTTGCAGGGTACCATGCTGATCTGGATTTATGACCCAACAAGATATAAGGTTGCACAAAGACGGGACCTCAGTTTAAGGACTCATCTGAAATTCTGGAGAAGCCTGGAATCGAACCCATGATCCCTGGTTCATCAAGCGAGTGGCTTAACTCTTTCTATAAAATAATAGTGCATGTATGTTGTTTGTATTCATTAGAATCATCTCAACAAGGAGATTTTAATGTATACACAAAATATATTTGCTAGATAAAAAAATAAGGCTCTAAGGTAGCCCTGAATATTTGTTTTCTTGAGCTTTGGGGACTCGAGGACAAGTTAGATATACAACCTTAGTTTCATTCCTAATCCTATTTCAGTTTTATTCCGGCATTAGTTCTACCTACATTCCATATCGACTTCTTCACCTCGTCTGGACAAGTGCCCGACATCTAGCTGGCTACGAACAACAAGATGCTCACGAGTTTCTGATAGCTGCCCTTGATCTGCTACATCGACATTGTATAGGTTGGTTATTACTGTGTCTGATATCAGTCGCGCTGGCAATATTCTTTTGTGGACATTACAGTAACAATCCATGGGATATAGTGCTTTCATTCGTACCCCCAAAACAGTATTTTTTTTTTTCTGATAAAAAATGTAATTTTTTCTTATTTTTACTCTGAATATAGGTTGTGGGTACACGTTAGAACCGCCTCAATGCAGAGGTCAAGTTCTGTCAAAAGGCAAAAACAAAAAAAAAAGAATAAAATTACACTGTACTTGTTAGCATACCCATTAACTGTGGTTAGATAAACTGACCGGCTCGATATGACCTAAATAGTATTGACTCAGCTTTTAAACTTCAAAACAAAAAAAAATGTAATCACTGTAATCATCCTACGGAGCCTCTTAATATATAATGTTAAGGGGAATGGGAACACCTTCAGGGGAGCCAACTCCTTAAAAGTATTTTTGTCTCCCCTGTCAATAGGGGTCAACTCTTAAAGGAAAGTATTTGCTCCTGAGGAGCAAATTCTTTCGTTTAAGAATAGACCCCTTTCTCAGCAAGACTGAGCCTATAGAAATGCGAACAGGAAGTCCGGAAAGTTGTCTCTCTTCGAAAAATGGTGGAAAAATGTCCCTTAAAATGTTTATCATTTCAGTTGTCATATACACTATTCTATCACTGGACATTGGAAAGGAATTGTGATTTATTATGCTGCAAATCACAGTGCGGAAGACCATGACGTCATCAAAAGCTGCCGATTTATAATGTCACTCGTAGATTTCTTGACATTAGATGCACATTTAGAATCCACTTATTACGTCATTTTATATGAAGCGACATCAGCAGTGTTTGGTTAAAAGATGAGGAACTATTGAAAACGTAACTGTTTGAAGCCAAATAAACTGAATTTAAAGACGTTTTTTTTTTGCTTGGATTTATTTCAAAGATTGCAGTTCAAATCATTCCCTATTGGCCGTTGGTAAGTTCATTGTTAGACTTTTGAAAAAAATTCTTAAAATTTGCCATTTTTGTTGCACTTGCTTATAGTAGGGTGCGATATATGCGTCTGCTTTTCCGTATATTGGTCCATCCGTCTGTTGGCATTTACGTCGAAGTTCGACATTTACATCAAAGTTTTTATTTGGGTCACTTACAGACCTCAGCTACCATCAAACCTAACATGAAACGTCTCCCTGGTCTTCTGTTTTTGTAGGCACCTTGACCTGGTGACTTTGAGCTATATTTTGTGCTCCGGTGACTTTGACCATTATGTCGAAATTCGACGTTTATGTCGAAGTTTGACATTTATTTCGAAGTTTGTATTGTAATCAACTACAAGACTAAACAACCATCAAACCTTTCATGAATCATCTGCCTGAGCTCCTGACTAGGCAGGCACTTTGACTGGTGACCTTGACCTATATTTTACGCTCCAGTAACTTTGACAAATATTATGTCGATGTTCCAGATCTCCTCAAATGAAAGGCATACAACCTTCAAATTTTGCATAGTGCTTCTCCTAGATGCACTGACTCTGCAGGTACCTTGACTTGGTGACTTTGACCTATATTTTACCCTCCGGTGACTTTGACACATTTTAAGTTGAAGTTCAAGATCTCCTCAAATAAAAGGCCACAGCCATCAAATCTTGCTTAGTGCTTCTCCTTTATGTACTGACAGTGCAGGTACCTTGACCCAGTGACCTTGACCTATATTTTACGCTCCCGTGACTTTGACAAAATTTATGTCAATGTTCCAGATCTTCTCAAATAAAAGGCCTGCAACCACCAAATCTTGCATAGGGCTTCTCCTAGATGTACTGACTGTGCAGGTACCTTGACTTCGTGACCTTGCCTATTTTTCACACTCCATTGACTTTTGCACGTTTTGGGTCGACATTCCATATCTTCTTAACTAATCGGCGAAGGACATTCGAGCGGATTGACAGGACATTCGAGCGAAAATAAATGGATAATCGAGCGGCAAAAATGTGGACATTCGAGCGAAATGAAAATAGGACATTCGAGCGGTTAACCTGTTTACCTGAGGTGGAAGTAGGACTTGAGCAGGATTTATTGTTTTAACTTTTCTCTTTCACAGAACATAGGCAGTCCAAATTTATGCATGTGGAAAAAATTATCATTCCTTCTTCTGAATTATTGACCAGAAGAAAGTTTTCTCCTTTGCTGGTCTTCACGTCCATGCTAGAAAGAGCCTCATGTACCTCTGCTTTGCTTTTAGGTAGTGCATGATACGTCTTCCGACGAACTCTGTACACTGATTTTGCAATGCTTTTCAAATCATTTGGTCGTAACGCTTCTTCACCAACAGTCTGAATTTCGCTCCGTATGATTTTTGATGAGTAGATATTATGATTGACAAATAAAGGTTTTGTATAGGTTTTGTATAAGTGAACATTATTTACCTGTACAATTTACCTGTAATCTGTTGAATTATTTTCCGCTCGTTTGTCCACTTAAAATCCGCTCGATTGTCTACTATGACCTATTGATTTTTTCGCTCGATTGTCCATCAAACCTTGCATAGTGCTTCTCCTCGATGTACTGATTTGGCACATACCTTGACCTGGTGACCATGGCCTATATTTTTTGGTCCAGTGACTTTGACACATTTTACATCAACTATCAACTGCTAAGAATGAAATTTACTTATTTAATAACATCATTCTGATTGTGGCTCCTGTGACTTTTGCCCCCAGAAGGTGTGATGCTGCCTTCTGCAGAATTCTTGTTAAACATTTCGAGTACAAAGTTGGAATTGGAATTATAAGGAATGAACTAATATTTTTGTGGAATCCACAAAAAGGAAATTAATTCCTATAAAAATATGAAATCATGTTTTTAACAAACCTTGTTATAACAAGGTGGTATATTTGGAACAAAACCAGCTTAACCTTCTTAACAGAGAAGTCCATTATCAAAAGTATGAAAACACGACAGTAGACACAAAAGTACAAATGTATTTATAAACCTACTTTTGAACCCTTTAGATCTGGTTTGCCAATGTAAACATGACAATCATCTCAACATCGGGTAAAAGTCCCACAAAATTTGAAGCAACGTCTCAAAAAATGACCGTTACTGTGTTGACGGGGACGTTAAACCTCAAATCAGACAAACAAAACATGACAAGCAAAAATTTATCATATAACGTTGCTGTTAGTTGGTGCATAGCATCATATCATAACAATGATATGCATAGCAACAGATAAGGTGCGTATTTTGTGAAAATAGAAGGATAGTTTTTGTCAATTCCCCCAAAAACCTATGTTAAGTTTATATGGACAAATAAGGAAAACTATCCTTCAATTTTCACAAAATACGCACCTTATCTGTTGCTATGGATATGTCTACAAGTATAATATCATGGTTACTGATGCATAATGTAATGTTGTCATCTGTAACAACTTTAGGTATTCTATTGATGTTCCTTTGAAGGATAGTTTTTGTCAATTCTCCATAAAAACCTATGTTGTGGGTATTCATTAGAACTGCCTCGTCGAGGCGGTTCTAATGAATACCCACAAGATAAGTTTATACGGACAAATAAGGAAAACTATCCTTCAATTTTCACAAAATACGCACGTTATCTGTTGCTATGGATATGTCTACAAGTATAAGATCATGGTTACTGATGCATAATATAATGTTGTCATCTGTAACAACTTTAGGTATTCTATTGATGTTCCTTTGAACTTCTCAGGCAACAAAAACACTGTCAGATTGTTATATCATTAACAGCATCTTAGGCTCATGGTTCTGCCATATGCAAGACGCCAAGTTCTGCAATGGAAAGTCAGGTGGTTTTTCTCCAGGTACTCTGGTTTTCATCCACCTCTGATTAACGATCTGCTCGAAACAAGTGAAATAATCTTGAAAGGGCTGTAAAAAACAAAAAAATAACATAGGCTCATGGTTATTTCGTGTGAAACTTATGGAAACTCACCAGAGGCTTGTTTCATAAATGACCATTTGTGTAGGGTCATCTATGTGTTAACCCTCAGCATGTTGAACCCTGGCTCATGAAACTTTTTTCATGCTCAACTCAGCTGAGCATGAAACTTGTGGTGCTCATAAAAATTAAAATACTAAGAAGTTGAGCGATTTTTCTTTCTCGGATAGCAAAGAATGTTATTTGTCCTTCTCACAAATTTTAAAATGCCAACAGTGGTTGGCATTTTAAAATTTGTGAGCAAGACAAATTTCATACACAAGTGAGTTGAGCATGAAAAATGTTTTATAACCTTGGGCCCAGATATATCCTTTTTAGAAAACAGAATAGATCCAGATCAATTAGCTTCTTGGAAGCCAGCTGACCAATCAGGATCTATTCTGTTATCCATTCTGCTTCTGAATCCATCGTAAAAATTGAAATCAGGCAACACAAATGGTTGAAAATCAGAGAGGAGTGAAGCATATTGAAATATTCAGTGAGGTGAGGATTAACTCTGCTGTTCTGGCTTTTTCCAGCTGGTTCTAATGGTCGAAGTAGCAGTAATCCACACAATTGTAACTGTATAATAGACCAGATATTTACTGGGGGATTACAGTCTGATGTCACCTGTCAACAGTGCAAGTAAGTTCTGTATTATTACATCAGGTTAATAGAAGCCTCCGTGATGTAGTGGTTGTGCTACTGGCCTTGTAAACCAGGGATCGCAGGATTCGGCCCGTTCATGCTAATAAATCCTATTGGTTTCATTGGGCTGCGGTAAAAGTCCCACAAAATTGGAAGCAACGTCTCCAAAATGACCTTTATAGTTTTGACGGGGACATTAAACCTCAAATCAAACAAACAAACAAAGGATCGATCCCAGGCTTCTCCGATGAGTCTTTAACCCATTTAGTACCGAAAAACCCAAAACTGGTACCAGGGCAAACTGTGTAGGCCCAGATCAGATGCCCCAGAAGGCGGCGTCTGATCAGGGCCTACACTGCTAAACGTTCAGCCATTTTCCAAACGAGTTTTGATGAAATCACTACCTGACACCCCTCAATTTTGAAATAGACTCCTATTATATATAAGGAAGATTCCATTTGGTACATAAATGTTTAAACAGAGGTCCCGTCTCCCTATGACCTCAGCTGTTGGTATGACGTAAAACTCAAAACACTCACATCAGGTTAACAAGTCTGTGTGATGAAAACACCTCTAAACCCCACTTTTTATAGAGAAAAGTGGGCTTTATCAGGTTGTACATTATTTTCCTTATTTTTTGCTTTCTCCTCTGTCCCTCACTTTCATCTCTTCTACTATCTCTTTTCTCCCTGTCTCTAGGAGACGATGCAAAATGACCCACAATGATTGATGTGTTGTTAAACTTAAAACAATCAAATAAGTCATCCCCATTATATTTCATGACTTGTTGCTATGATAATGCCTGAGTCGCTATGATTATGCCTGAGTCGCTATGATTAAGCCCGAGTCGCTATGATTATGCCTGAGTCGCTATGATTATGCCTGAGGCGCTTTGATTAAGCCCGAGTCGCTATGATTATGCCTGAGGTGCTGTGATTAAGCCTGAGTCACTATGATTAAGCCTGAGTTGCTATGATTATGCCTGAGGCGCTATGATCAGGGATACAGACTAAGTATTTTGACTTAGGCGCCGAGACTCTCAGAAATCTAGATTTTACATTAAATTAATAGGCATTTTCAATGAAAACTTAGGCTCCCAGGCTAAAAGTTAGGCGCTCTGGGCCACTGGGCGCCTGTTAGTCTGTATCCCTGATGATTATGCCTGAGTCACTATGATTAAGCCTGAGTTGCTATGATTATGCCTCAGTCGCTATGATTATGCCTGAGTCGCTTTGATTATGCCTGAGTTACTATGATTAAGCCCGAGTCGCTATGATTATGCCTGAGGCACTATGATTATGCCTGAGGCACTATAATAGGCCTGAGGCACTATGATTATGCCTGAGGTGCTATGATTATGCCTGAGCAGGGCTTTATCTAGGTATTTTGGGAAAAGGCCCCTGGGCAAAATTGGGAAAAAATTACCTACAAAATACCAAAATTGGGAACACAATTTCATCAGAGAAATGCCAGGACGATGAATTTTGCTCATGGATAGTCTTATGAATTTGATAGTCATAGCAGTGCAATAAAGCTGTAGCTTCACTGTGGTGAATTTTCATCTTGACTAACCAGTGTTAACCGCTGATGTTAAGTATTCACTATTGTTTTCTCTGCTCCTTTTGTGGCTTTTTTTCTTCATTTTTTTGGGGGGGGGGTGGAAATATGGTGAAATTGGGAAACATTTAGGCTTTTTGGCATTGGGAATGGGGCCAAATTTCTGCCCTGCTGATCAGGCAGAAAATGCCCTGCTGAGTCGCTATGATTATGCCTCAGTTGCTATGATTATGCCTCAGTTGCTATGACTGTGCTTCAGTTGCTATGATTATGCCTCAGTCCCTATGATTATGCCTTAGTGGTCCCAAAGGTATTTGAGCCATTGGAAGTTCAACTGTATCAAGATCATCATACAATGATATTCGGTGCGCAGGGTAATCTGATATTTTTTTTTGCGATTCACAAAAATAGCTTTTCTCAAAACCTGACTCAGTTTGTGATTTCTATTGTTGTTGTTGTTGTTTTTTCAGTAATGTCTCGACAACAATAGACCCTATATGGGATATATCCTTAGACCTGGGACCTGGGTTACCTACTCTTACCAACAATGGCTCAAATAATTCACCGGGATCAGGTAGGTCTACGTTGGTCTTATGTGAACAAGTCCGTGAAATGAACACTGCCTAAACTCCACTTCATATAGAGAAAGCTGGGGTTTATGGGGTATACATTATTTTTCTTATTTCTGCTCCAAGACACAGGTTGTTGGTACTCATTAGAACTGCCTCAATGAGGTGGTTCTTACGAGTACCCACAACCTATGTTTACAGTATAAATCATAAAAATATCACGGATTTTCAGAAGAGAAGCAGCCATTTTTGAGGTGTGAAAAAATGCACTATGTCGCATGGGTGTGTTATTGTAATGTGTCAAAAGAGTTATTGTTGTGAGTATTGGGGCACCACAATCATTTATTGCTTGTCATTATGTCCCAGGGACATATTGTTTTTGGTGTGGATCCTGTTTGTGTCAGCATCAGCAAAAGATTTTGACTTTGATGGCAAGAATGTACTCCCATTTGTCACAAAGCACTGTGAAGACAGTCAATCATGTTTGATAGTCAAAGCATGCCATCTTTGCACCTGTGATCTCAACTGATGTAAATTTCAACATGGCATAATATTTTTGGTGCTGTTAGTAATACATTGACCAATCAGTGGTCAGAACGGTCGAGTTGGTGTGTCTTGATCTAGTATAGTGAACACTATGATTCTCAAAATATTTCAGATAAAAGAAACTTGATCGCTGTTTGTATCTTTGATCTTTACATAGAAAAGAAATATTTGACAGCAGTACCAGGGATAGACTGTTGTAGCTGAAACAAAACGGCTAGTAATATTTCAATCATCAATTTTCTGACGCCATTATGACAAGAGTAGCATGGATATTAATAACCGTTACAACCTACAAATCAGTGATAGTCACTTTGACATCAGCAATGTAAAGATCAGGGTTCAGTTGTTCAAAGCCTCTTTAGCTTAAAGAGCTCGTTAGTCAAATTTTTAACTGTTCTAGCAAGTACAATATCTAAAATTTTTGGATTTTTGCTGAAAACTGCTCACATTTTGTTTTCAACAAAAATATGAGCATATTAGCCTCATATTAGCCTCATTGAAAGATCAAAATTTTAATGATTTGTTAACTAACGATGTCATTAGTTTCGGACAACTGGCCCCTGTGCTTTAGTAATGATAATCAAGTAACCAAAAAATGAATTGAATGTGGAAAAATGACAACAAAAATAAAAAAACAAAAACTTATTTTGATGCATGCCTAGCAAGTCTTCAGTTCCTCATTGTTGTTTCGATGTCTCACCATTGTTTGAAAATACATTTTGATTATCTCACTATCAGGGAGCTGCCGGGGTGTCCTGCAGCCAGAGAATGGAAATGATTCCAAGAAAAAAAGCAGTTCTACAAACGGTATAAACATGTTCTCCGAGCTTGGCACTTTTTACTCTGCTTTCAGTTTTCCACAGAACCTTTATTACCTATGATTTTTAGTGTTTCATGCACAGTGAACCCTGGCTATAACGACAGTATTTGTTGCATCTATAGCCTAAGGAATTGGCTGGTATAAAGATTCTTAATAAGGAGTAGTGTTTGTTTGTTTGTTTGTATTGGAGTTAAACTGCCCAGTCTACTCTATTTTAGGCCATTTTTGAGCCAGTCTGTTTACCTATCCACACTTTTCCTGGTCAGGCTTATACTTAAGTGGTTAACCAGTACAGTGCATATTCTTTCGCCAGAAACTGACAACTGCCCTTCTTGAATCAGGGGAAGGGAGAGAATGACCGTAGAAAAAAATTCATGATCTATCTCCACGAAAGAATGTTGCCGACCCCGGCAGGTATCAAACCCGCGTCCATGCTAATAAACCCTATTGGTTTCATTGGGCTACGGGACTTGAGATGTCATTTCATCTCAGTGTCGGGTAAAAGTCCCACAAAATTGGAAGCAACGTCTCCAAAATGACCTTCACAGTGTTGACGGGGACATAAAACCTCAAATCAAACAAACAAAACTTTCGCCAGAAACTGACAACTGCCCTTCTTGAATCAGCGGAAGGGAGAGAATGTCCGTTGAAAAGATTTCATGATCAATCTCCACGAAATAATGTTGCCGGCCCCCGGCATGTATCGAACCCATGTCCTGATCACCTGTCAGATGCACATCCGACGGAGCTACCGAGGACGGCTAAGGAGTAGCGTAACAGGTAAAAAGGGACTTTTTTCCTTAATGACACCAAAAAAACAAATGTTGTGGATATTTGTTAGAATCGCCTCGCCGAAGCGATTCTAATAAATATTCACAACATTTGTTTCTTGATGTATTAAGTAATTACAGTATTCTTGAATATCTGCATTAACCCATTTAGTACAGGAAACCCCAAAATGGGTAGTTGGCAAACAGTGCAGGCCCAGATCAGACGCCGCAGAACGCGACGTCTGATCAGGGCCTCCACTGTTTGCTGAAAGTTCAGCCATTTTCCAAATCAATTTTGAAGAAAACACAACCTGAAAATCCCTAAATTTTGAAATGGACTCCTGCTATATATAAGGAGGAAGATTCCATTTGGTACAAAAAGTGTTAATCACCTCATCCTGAGCTTAGGATTTGTTCAAACAAAATTGTTGTTATAACAAGTTTTGTCGTTATATCGGAGGGTTTGCTGTAATACCTGTAGTCATTTGCAGTTGCTTCTAAATTCTGGATATAGCAGGAACCAGCAGTTTAATGTACGAGAAACTTAAGGGGAATGGGAACACCTGGCAGATTTCCCCCCCCCCCTATTTTTCAAAGGGAGACAACTTTCGGAACTTCCTGTTTGCTTTACTATAAGCCCTGTCCCACTGAAAAAGGGGTCCACTCTTAAAGGAAAGAATGTGCTCCTAACTTTGCAGGTATATACCATATTTATCCTCAACTCCTTACGGTACTTGTTCTCCAATTTGAACAAGTATGGTTTACTCCCTGTTTTAGTGTCTGGAGGGTGGCTGGATGAATGGCAAACAGTGTAGACTGAATGTGGCATCTCATCAGGGTCTTCACTGTTTGCTCAGGTCTGTCTGAATACATATGGCAAATGTGGTAATAAAGGTAGGTACACCGCCATAGGGGCTTGAAGATACATATTGGCTGCATGATGCTTACACGCAGAGCTGAATCCGGCCTGTACACTAGTACTGGTAAACCGCTTAGAGGATCTTAGCCTGTCCAGGAACTGCGGTGCGAGGCGGACCGTACATGCTAATAAACCCTATTGGTTTCATTGGGCGACAGGGCTTGAGATGTCATTTCATCTCAATGTCGGGTAAAAGTCCCACAAAATTGGAAGCAACATGTACAAAATGACCTTTACAGTGTTGATGGGGATGTTAAACCTCAAATCAAACAAACGAACAAAGGTACAGAACAAAAAACATACCAAGGCACAAGTCAGATTTCCTGCTATGCTCCAGTATTTTGAAAAATTCAAGCAGATGGCTTATGTTAATACTGACAGAGTTTTTGTAAACTTGGCAATTCCAGAAATAAACTTGGCCCTTATGTAGCTGAACACTACAACCCCTACCTTTGCAAACAGTGTAGATTTAGATCGGACGGCTTGCGAAGAAGCCATTTTATCAAGAGCTAAGGTAGTCGCAGATATGTAAGATTGACAGGGTGGAACTATGATTTGCACCTACCTTTGGAATATTCTATAATCAAAAAGGTAAACCAAGTCACCCGATACATACAAAATTTGATTCTGGAATTGCCCTAAAGAACTAAATTGCTATTTTGATTTCTTTGTTGAATACTAACATCACTTCAGGATAAAAAATCAATAGATGGATCCATTTCAGAAGAGCAGGATCTAGTTGCTCAAAGCCTAAACATCTGAACCAGCTCGTTAGTCATTCAAATAGCTATAAACTTCTCCAGGAAGTACAATATCTAATTATCTGGTATTTTTGCTGGAAAAATGTGAGTAGCTTTTGCAAATGCAAAAGCTGCTCACATTTTTAGCAAAAATATCAGCATATTTACCATATTAAATGTTCAAAGTTTTAACCATATGTTAACTAACATCGTTATTTTCAAACAGCTGGATCCAGACCTTGTATAATTTGGGCTATATAATTAATTTCTGCTGAAATATGAGAGTCTGTGTGAAATGTACACCACAACCTCTTTATAACATTACAGGAATGAATTTCATTTTTATGGATTTTTATCGATGTGTAAACTCTGGCAAATCACTGACAAACTGTATAAAGCCCCAAAATGTGGATTTTATTGATGTGTAAACTCCGGCGAATCAATCACAAACTGCTTCGGGCTTTATGCAGTAAGTGATTTGCCGGACTTTACTCTTCGATAAAATCCATTTTTTGTTGATTTTATCAATGTGTAAACTCTGATAAAATCCGCAAGAATGATAATTCATCCCTTATAATTCCAACTTTATCATCAAAATGTTTAAAAATGCCACTAAAATGGTAAGTTTTAAGAATTCTTTTGAAAGCATAAGAAGGAACAGCCATGGTGGAATGATTATTCAATTCGAAGCTGCCGTCTTTGAAATAAACCTAAGTGAACATGTCTTTGAATTCAGTTTATTTGTCTTCAGACATTTAAGTTTTCAATAGTTCCCCATCTTTTAATCGAACGCTGTTGACGTCGCTTCATATGAAATGACGTAAAGCGCAGGTGCTAAACATGCTCTTGGATGTCACATTATATTACTACATGTCGATGTGTGAAATAGTCAGGAGATTTTTGCTCATGGAATTTACTGAAGTATAAAACTTATACTTCAACCAATCAAATTGCTCGAAATGTACATATTGATGAAGAAATGGAATTATTGATTTTCGGTCCCAAAACTGATACCGTATGTGGTTCAGCAGCTGTGTTATTTCTAAAAAAAAGGGCCTCCGTGCCCTAGTGGGTAGGAGTGCTGGCTATTAATCATTAGGTCACTCATTGCTGTGGTTTGTGCCTCTCTAGGGCCACATGTGAGACGCCAGGTTGTGCAACGGAAGGTTAGCAGGTTTTTCTCTGGGTACTCCAGTTTTTTTACCACCACTGATTAATGATTGGCTCAAAATAAGTGAAATAATCTTGAAAGGTCCTTAAAACCAAACAAAAAAATTCTTAACAATAAATGTGTAGATTGCATAGAAAAATGATTATTTATGGTCATTTCACATTTTTGGGGGATCCGTCTTCAGTAGCTCAGTAGAATGTTTGTCTGAGTATTGAGCAGGAGTGAAACCTGCTGGGTCTGCCAGACTTTTGTTGAGATTGATGATGATGAAAATTATAACCGCCGTTCTCTCCCTCCCAGGGGTTCAAGAGGGGCAGTTGTCAGTTTCTGATGAAAGAATCTCTAATGTACTGATTAAACCACACTTAGCATGAGCAGAAAGTGTGGTAAAGTAAACTGACCAGCTTACTATGACCTTAATAGTGTTGACTGGGCTGTTTTACTACTGGCACTTAATCAGTGAACAGTATTACAAAAAGGTTGCGATGTTTAACTCTTAAAGTGCCGAAAAAAAAACAGCATCTGAAAATGTCTGCTTATGTCGTCTGCTGAATCTTCTTGCAAACTTTTTTAAAAAAAAAAAATTGCATACAGGCAAACAGTGTGGATCCAGATCAGACTGCTCAGGAGCAGTCTGATCTGGATCCACACTTTGCAGAAAAAAGTAACTGGCAGACGGCAAAGTAGATGAAAATTGTTGTGATTGGCATTTTATGGGTTATGTAAAGACACTGAAATGGCTAACTTGACAAACAGGTTGATTTCCAATACGATAATGATCCTAAGTATTGGGACAGATAGGCCTAAGCAAACAGTGCAGACCCAGATCAGACTACTCCTGAAGAAGTCTGATCAGGGTCTACACTGTTTGCCAGTCTGTCTGCACCATTCAGACTCCTGGCTGGATGATGAAAGAAATTTGTAAAACTTGAGGAGAATTATAGTAAGGCCTCAAGGTGTCCGAATTTTTAGGATTTTTACCATAGTTACCAGTTGCACATGTACCATTTTGCATGCACAGGCCCCCTTATATTATGGTTACCTGCCTAAATGATTCTCCTGTGCAAGGTGATTCCGAGATATTCTCAACAATGCAGGCTTTAACCTATTTTGTAATGGAGACTCCAAAACGGGTAATTTGCAAACAGTGCAGGCCCAGATCAGATGCCGCGTTCTGCGGCTTCTGATCAGGGCCTACACTGTTTGCAAAAAGTTCAGCCATTTTACAAATAAATTATGAAGAAAACACAACCTGACACCCCTAAATTTTGAAATGGACTCCTGCTATATATAAGGAGGAAAATTCCATTTGGTACAAAAATGGTTATTCTATTTCAGGTGGGAAACCCTAAAATGTATGAAGTGGCATCCAGTGCAGGCTCAGCTCAGACGCCGCAGAACGCTGATCTGATCAGGGCCTTCACTTTTTGAAAAAACGTCAGCCATTTTCAAATTTTATTTTTAAAAGTAACTTGCGCTGACACACCTCAATCTCTAAATGGACTCCTGTTCATAGTGAAGAAGATTCCATGCCTTTGAAAAGAAATTCAAAAAGATTATTTCTTTTCTCATACATGTACTTAATCATTGCATGTAACAGAGGGCCCCGCCCATTGGGGCTTGGAAAAATAGATGGGGTTGCCTGTTACTTCCATACAGAGCTGAAACCGACCGCAAAGGAGTACTGGTAAACTACTCAGGTCTAAGCCTGTCCAGGCAAAGTGGTACATCCCTGCATGTAATTCCTATTGGTTTGTTTGGGCAGTAGGGCTTGAGATGTCCTTTCGTCTCAATGTTGGGTAAAAGTCCCACAAAATTGTCAACACTGTAAAGGTCATTTTGGAGAAGTTGCTTCCAATTTTGGGACTTTTACCAGACATTGAGATGAAATGACATCTCAAGCCCTGTCGCCCAATGAAACCAATAGGGTTTATTAGCATGGATAGTCCGCCTCGCACCGCGATTCCTGGACAGGCTTAGATCCTCTAAGCGGTTTACCAGTACTAGTGTGGGGGCAGGATTCAGCGCTTCATGTAAGCATCATTCAGCCCATATATTTCGTCAAGCCCCTATGGGCGGGGGCCGCCATTGTATGTGGGGAAACCTTGGCAAAAAGTGCAGGCCCAGATCAGACACCGCAGAATGCTGCGCCTGATCAGGGCCTACACTATTTGCTAACAGAATTTTCCGTCAAAAATAGGGAAGAAACGGAAAAATAGGCCTGGTACCCCTTATATGACAAATGGACTTGTCCAACATATAGCAATGGAAGAGTCTACTGGTGTACAATGGGTTAATATTGGAAAAGCAGTTTTAATGAAACGGCATAGATTCTCCTACTTCATAACTGCTTTCTAAAAAGACTTAATGAGGTCACAGACTTGTATGCTCAGCTCAAATGAGCATAAAAGATACTGCTGTTTGTTGTAAAAATACTTTCATCAGAATTTTATACTTCTGCAAATGAAGTTTGAGAGGGGGTGTATAGGAGTCAGTCTGTGGTCTGTGTATATATCCGTGACACATTTTTTCTTGTAATGAAACATTTCACTTCCACATTTCTTCACCGATTGACTTCAAACTTTGTATATGCATTCACAATATTATGTAGATGTGCTTGACGTAAATTTCATATGCGTCAAGTCAAGATCAAGATCACTATTGCATATGCATTCACAATATGGTGTAGATGTGCATGACATAAATTTCATATGGGTCAAATCAAGATCAAGGTCATTTTTGCTAAAAATACAATCATCTTATGATACAAATAACTTCCACATTTCTTCACCCGTTGAGTTCAAATGCATATACATTCACAACGAGGTGTAGATGTGCATGACATAAATTTTCTATGGGTCAAATCAAGGTCAAGATCACTATTGCTAAAAATAGAATCATCTTATGATACGAATAACTTCCACATTTCTTCACCCGTTGAGTTCAAATGTATATACATTCACGAGGTGTAGATGTGCATGACATAAATTTCATATGGGTCAAGTCAAGGTCAAGGTCACTATCGCTAAAAATAGAATCATCTTATGATGGGAATAACTTCCACATTTCTTCACCGATTGAGTTCATATTTGCATGCATTCATAATGAGATCAAGATCACTGTTGCTAAAGTTAGAATCTTGTAATGCGAATAACTTCCACATTTCACCAACTGAGTGCAAATTTTGCATATACATTCACAATGAGGTTTAGATGTGCATGTAATAAATTTCATGTGGGTCAAGTCAAGGTCAAGGTCACTGTTGCTAAAAATAGAATAATCTTGTGATGCAAACTATTTACACATTTCTTCACGATTGAGTTCAAATTTTGTGTATGCATTCATAATGAGTAGTAGATGTTCATGACATAAATTTCATATGTGTCGGGTCAAGGTCAAGTCACTGTTGCTAAAAATAGAATAATCTTATGATGTGAACTACTCCCACATTTCTTCACCGATTGTGTTCAAATTTTGTATACAGTATGCATCTATATACAGTAGAACTTCGATGGCTCGAACACCGATGGCTCGTTTACCATTGCTGAGTCGAACCCGTTTTTGAGTCCCTATGGCATTTCTCTATATAAGTAATAGAGAGGGTAAAATTTATGATATTTTCTTTTTTTATCTTGCAAATGTATGCTGTGTGTACTCATTAGAATCGCCTCGATGAGGCGATTCTAATGAGTACACACAGCATACATTTTTCATTATAGAACACCGAAAAGATGTCCTAAAGTATGTCGTTATGCCTCCTGGCAGTAGCCCTCGGTGGCTCGAACTACCCCTGTCGCGAACAGATTTTCGTGGTCCCAAAGGTGTTCAAGGCATTGAATTTCGACTGTAATGATGTATGACATAAATTTCATATGGGTCATATCAAGGTCAAAGTAACTATTTCTAGTTTTTGTTTAGAATTTTGTTTTGATAATAGCTGTATGAGGAAGTATCATCACATTAACAGGTCGGTGTACTGAACACCCTTCAGTGAAATTGGGTAAAACGGGGGAATACTAGTCAGATCCTCTGACAGTTCTAGTTTTCATTCTAATTTCATTATGACAACACATACATCAACACAGTTATGTTTTCTGATGAAAATTTGTGATATTTTTCTTATTTCTACTATACTCTAAACATAGGTGGTGGGTGCTCATTAGAACTGCCTCTAAGACATGCCAACAACTGTGGTCATTTTATGAAAGTAGATTCTTTGCCCTGTCAAAAGGGGCTTGAAAAAAAAGTAAAACAAAAAAAAATCTGACTAAACATGGACATTTTTTTTTTTCAGGCTATTCCAACAGTCCTGGGAATTATGATCCTACCTCACTAGTCGATTGTTTAAAAAGGTAAGTATTTGACCCAAGGGTCAAAAGTTTTATTTGTATTATATTCTACTAAACATACCCTTCGATTTGAGATATGCCACATGACTATGTTCCACAATACAAATTTTCACTGACCCCCAAAGTCCAACCCCTGGGGCATTACCCAGGTATCACAGTAATATAGCATTCAGTATGTTTTTTTTTTTTTTTTTGTTGTTGTTTTTTTTAGCTCACCATCACGTAGTGACGAGGTGAGCTTTTGGGATCACTTTTTGTGCGTCATGCGTGCATGCGTCCGTGTGTGCGTAAACAATTTCTTCAAACGACATCTCCTCCGAAACCACTGATCTGATTTTGATCAAACTTCACAGGAATGATGCCTAGGTGGTCCCCTTTCAAAGTTGTTCAAATGGTTCCGGTCCGTTACACATCAAGGTCACAGGAGCCAAAAATAGATTTTTTTCACTGAAAATTTAAAAAATCTTCTTCTCTGAAACCGCAAGGCCCAGGTCTTTCATATTTGGTATGAAGCTTCATCTAGTGGACCCCTACCAAGATTGTTCAAATTATAGTGCTGGGGCCAAAAATGCCCCCGCCCCGGGGCCCTTTGGTTTTACATGGGCTTATATAGGAAAAATCTTTAAAAATCTTCTTCTCTGAAACCGCAAGGCCCAGGTCTTTCATATTTGGTATGAAGCTTCATCTAGTGGACCCCTACCAAGATTGTTCAAATTATAGTGCTGGGGCCTAAAATGCCCCCGCCCCGGGGCCCTTTGGTTTTACGTGGGCTTATATAGGGAAAATCTTTAAAAATCTTCTTCTCTGAATCCACAAGGCCCAGGTCTTTGATATTTGGTATGAAGCTTCATCTAGTGGACCCCTACCAAGATTGTCCAAATTATAGTGCTGGGGCCAAAAAAGCCCCCGCCCCGGAGCCCTTTGGTTTTACATGGGCTTATATAGGGAAAATCTTTAAAAATCTTCTTCTCTGAAACTGCAAGGCCCGGGTCTTTGATATTCGCTATGAATCTTCATCTAGTGGACCCCTACCAAGATTGTTCAAATTATATTGCTGGGGCCAAAAATGCCCCCGCCCCGGGGCCCTTTGATTTTACATGGGCTTATATAGGGAAAACCTTCAACAATCTTCTTCTCTGAAACCGCAAGGCCCAGGTCTTTGAAATTTGGTATGAAGCTTCATCTAGTGGACCCCTACCAAGATTGTTCAAATTATAGTGCTGGGGCCTAAAATGCCCCCGCCCCGGGGCCCTTTGGTTTTACGTGGGCTTATATAGGGAAAATCTTTAAAAATCTTCTTCTCTGAATCCACAAGGCCCAGGTCTTTGATATTTGGTCTGAAGCTTCATCTAGTGGACCCCTACCAAGATTGTTCAAATTATAGTGCTGGGGCCAAAAATGCCCCCGCCCCGGAGCCCTTTGGTTTTACATGGGCTTATATAGGGAAAATCTTTAAAAATCTTCTTCTCTGAAACTGCAAGGCCCAGGTCTTTGATATTCGCTATGAATCTTCATCTAGTGGACCCCTACCAAGATTGTTCAAATTATATTGCTGGGGCCAAAAATGCCCCCGCCCCAGGGCCCTTTGGTATTACATAGGCTTATATAGGGAAAACCTTCAACAATCTTCTTCTCTGAAACTGCAAGGCCCAGGTCTTTGATATTTGGTATGAAGCTTCATCTAGTGGACCCCTACCAAGATTGTTCAAATTATAGTGCTGGGGCCAAAAATGCCCCCGCCCCGGGGCCCTTTGGTTTTACATAGGCTTATATAGGGAAAATCTTTAAAAATCTTCTTCTCTGAAACTGCAAGGCCCAGGTCTTTGATGTTTGGTATGAAGCTTCATCTTGTGGACCTCTATCAAGATTGTTCAAACTATAGCCCATTGGGCCAAAAATGCCCCCGCTCCTGGGCCCTTTGGTTTTTCATAGACTTATATAGGGAAAATCTTGAAATATCTTCTACTCTGAAACCACAAGGCCTAGGTCTTTGACATTTGTTTTGAAGCTTCAGCTAGTGGACCTCTACCAAGATTGTTCAAATTATAGCCCTGGGGCCACAAATGCCGCCGCCCCAGGGCCCTTTGGTTTTACATAGACTTAATAGAGATAATCTTTGAAAATCTTCTTCTCTGAAACAACAAGGCCGAGGTCTTTGATATTTGGTGTGAAGCTTCATCTAGTGGACCTCTATCAAGATTGTTTAAATTATAGCCCTGAGGCCAAAAATGCCCCTGCCCCGGGGCCATTTGGTTTTACATAGGCTTATGTAAGGAAAATCTTTAAAAAAAAAATCTTCTTCTCTGAAACCGCAAGGCCCAGGTCTTTGATATTTGTTGTGTAGCTTCATCTAGTGGACCTTTGGCAAGATTGTTCAAATTATAGCCTTTGATGATATTTGGTATGAAGCTTCACCTTTTTAGACCTCCCTCAACATTATGCACATTATAACCCTGGGGTCAATAATGGCCCTCCGCGGGGCCCACTTGTTACTCTATGGATCAGGTGAGCAATCCAGGGCCATCATGGTCCTCTTGTTTACATATTTCATTACTTCTGGAAAGTTTGTTATCAAAATCTGTAAAATTAACTTTGAAATTGAATTTTATTGATATTGGACCTTTTTACCCCTCCCTCCCAAAGGCCATTGGTGGCTGGGCCAAAAATAAATTTGCTCTTGTACACCCCACTTCTGTAAGCAACCCACGCACCAAATTTGGTTGGATTCCCATTAACAGTTTAGGAGGAGATAGCATAACGGACAGATGGACAGATGGTTGGACAGATGAACAGATAGACAGACAGGCAGATGGAGGCAAGTTTAATATCCCCTTAGCTATTTAAAAAAGCTTGGGGATAATGAGACTGCCTTTTTTAACCATCTGTAAAACCACTTTTGAACAGCCTCAAAAATGGTCTTTGGGTTGAGGACAGGACATTGTGGGGTATAAAAACTAAACAAGAAAAAAAAATGAAACCTTTTAAAAATGCATTTGAAAGAAGAACCATTCTGACATTTAGCTAATTTCACTTTATATTTTTCTCCAGATTTACAAAGCCTGAACATCTGGGTAGTTCAGCAAAAATCAAGTGTAGTAGTTGCCATAGTTACCAAGAATCAACTAAACAGCTCACTATGAAGAAATTACCAATTGTTGCGTGCTTTCATCTCAAGGTGAGTTTTCTCCACAAATGCATGTATAAGCGGTACTGTATGATTCTAACTATTGGGACAGACAGGACTTAGCAAACCGTGCAGACCCAGATCAGACTGCTCCTGAAGGAGCAGTCTGATCAGGGTCTCCACTGTTTGCCATTCCATCTGAAGGAGCAGTCTGATCTGGGTCTCCACTGTTTGCCATTCCATCTGAAGGAGCAGTCTGATCAGGGTCTCCACTGTTTGCCATTCCATCTGAAGGAGCAGTCTGATCTGGGTCTCCACTGTTTGCCATTCCATCTGTACTTCTTGGGGCGCCTTGCTGGATTGTGAAACAAATTTGTTAAAGTTTTAGGAGAATTACAGCAAGTCCTCAATGTGTCTGACTTTTTAGGATTTTTAAGAGGTGATTCAGAATCATTACACCTTAACCTATTTTAGACCGGCCCCGATAGCTCAGTTGGTAGAGTGTCCGCTCCGGGGAACGGGAGGTCTCGGGTTTGATCCCGGGCCGCGACATACCAAAGTCGTTAAAAATGGTACTAGCTGCTCCTCGTTTGGCACTCAGATTTATGGGGCAGAGCTAGGACTGGTCGATCCAGTGTCAGGATAATGTGACTGGATGTGGTATCATGTAATGTGTCTGGGACATGATACTTCAGTTAGGCAGCACTATAAACGTGAGCATTGAGCTCCCTGTTGCAACCAGACACCGTCGTGATATGACTGAAAAATTGTTGAAAGCGACGTTAAACCGGAATTCACACACACACACACACACACACACACACACACACACACACACACAACCTATTTTAGATCATTGGGGCATTGGCAAATACAGACACCCAAGAATGCCTAACCACATCCATTGTTGGAAGACTTAAAAAGAAATGAAAAAATATGAAATCCCTAAATTTTGAAACGGACTTTGCTCTATTCAGAGTTAAGTCTTTACCTCCAAGCTTTTGATTAGCCTTATTCGACTGGTAAGTTTCATGAAATTTCATGTAGGGGTGTGATATCTTCTTGTAACAGCCAGTCACATGGCCCAATCAAATTATAGTTGTTTTTATCCCCCCGCATCGTATGATGCCAAGGGCATATAGTTTTTCTGTTTTCGGGGGTGAGGTAGGCCCCTGGGCGGGGGCATTTGTGTTGTATTGAGACATTTCTAGTTTATGGGGAATTGATACACCTTCAGGGGAGACAACTCCCGGCAAATGTATTTTTGTCTCCCATGTCAATTGGGGTCGACTCTTAAAGGAAAGAATTTGCTCCTGAGGAGCAAATTCTTTCCTTTAAGAGTAGACCCCTTTTTACATGTGACAGAGTTTATACAAGTGAAGGGGAAGTCCCAAAAGTTCTCTCCCTTTGAAAAAAACTGCAAAAGAATCTTCCAGTTGTATCCATTCCCCTTAAGTTCAAAAGAGGTAATGACGCACAGCTGACTATGATTTAAAAATGAACCTTCTGTGCATCACCATTGCTTTCAGACCATGAAAAAAATGATAATTTGTCAATTGGACTGGCTGTTACCAGAAGATAATCACACTCCTACACAAACTGTCATGGAAATTTCACGGGACTTACCAGTCCAACACAGCCGACCACCTTGTATCCTGCTATCTGACTGGTAAATTTCGTGACATTTCAGTGAAACTGGCAAAGGAGTACTATGGCTCTTCTTGTAACAGACAGACACTTGATACCTCGAAATACATGTACTGTCTTTCTTACAGACCCTGTAGGGATAGTGGTGGGCAGTAGCTTTTACATCTTCATCAGTGTCAGTCCTGCTTCACAATAAATGTGCACGCTTAACACTTAAAATGCTGATCACAACAGTTGTTGTCTGCATTGTTGTCGGCTGGTTACTTTGAAAGTCATGGTTGCAAACAGTAAGAACCCAGATCAGAATGGTCCTAGGAGCAGTCTTATCAGGGTCCACACTGTTTGCCTGTATGCAAAAATATTTTTTTAAAGTCGGCAAGAACACGCAGCAGAGGACATAAATAGACAGCATTTTCAGATGAAGTTTTTCTTGGCATGTTTTCTGAACATGACAACTCCTACCTTTACAAACAGTATAGATCCAGATCAGATGGCTGATGAAGAAGCCATCTAATCAGGATCTACACTGTCAATTAGTTCATGAATTTGGATGAAACATTATATCGAGTACCTTGCATATTAATTGGTTTATAGTCAGAAATGGGTTTGACGGAAAATCCTGTTAGCAAATAGTGCAGGCCCTGATCAGACACCGCATTCTAGGCATGATCTGGGCCTGCACTGTTTGCTGAGGTACAGCTTTAGGGGTTCCCCGCATGCAATGGGCTAATGACTCTGTCTGTGGTATATTTTTCAGCGGTTTGAGCATTCTACGGGTTATCACAAGAAGATCTCAACGTATGTGTCTTTCCCGGAAGAGCTTGACATGACACCATTCATGTCATCCTCTAGAAACAATAATGGGTTCTACAGACACCACGATGTTCAGGAGTCTACCATAAGTCTTTCATGTAAAAATAAGTAAGTTCCATCAAAGCAGGTCACGACCCAGTTGTTTAACTCTAACAAAAGTGCTAGTTAACCTTTTGACTGCTGATCACAACTAGCAGACGGCATATTGACTGCTGATCACAACAAGCAGAAGACATATTGATTGCTGATTACAACTAACAGATTGCATATTGACTGCTGATCACTACTAGCAGATGGCGGATTGACTACTGATCACAACTAGCAGATGGCATATTGATTGCTGATCACAACAAGCAGACGGAATATTGACCACTGATCATGACTAGAATATGACATTTTGACTGCTGATCCTGACTAGCAGATGGCATATTGACTGCTGTTCGCAACTAGTAAATGGCACATTGACTGCTGATCATGACTAGTAGATGGTATTTTCAAGTTGTTAAGGGCATATTGCGTCAGGGAGGTTTGTGTGTCTGTCCGTCTATCTGTGTGTGTGTCAATGCGTCCATCCGTACATTACTCTTTTTAGCTCACCTGAGCTAAAGACTCGTGGGTGAGGTTATAGTATGGCAAGGCTCCGTTGTCTGTCATCTGTCAAGATTTTCAAACATGTTCTCCTCTGAAACCACTGGGCCAATTGAAGTCAAATTTCATGTGGAGCATCCATGGGATGGGGAAATGAATGTTTGTTTGCCGGGTTCAGGTTACACGACCAAGATGGCCGCCATGACCATATAAGGTATAAACCCTTCAAAAATCATCTCCGAAACCAGCAGGCCGATTGCCATGAAACTTGGTATGTAGCATGCGGGACTCAGCCCTATCATGATTTGTTCAACTATGACCCTCAGATGACCTTGACCTATTTTATGCCAAGGTCAAATTTGGTCACATAGACTTTTGTATGTTTGACCCCCACCCATCAGGGCTTGAAGAAATAGATGGGCTGCATGATGCTTCCACTCAGAGCTGAAACCGACCGCACACGAGTATTGGTAAACCGCTTAGAGGATCTAAGCCTGCCCAGGCAAAGCGGTGCAAGCCGGCCCGTCCATGCTTATAAACCCTATTGGTTTCATTCGGCAGCAGGGCTCGAGATGTCATTTCATCTCATTGTCGGGTAAAAGTCCCACAAAATTGGAAGTAACTTCTCTAAGATTACCTTTACAGTGTTGATGGGGACGTTAAACCTCAAATCAAACAAACAAGGACTTTTGTATGTGAAAAAGTCAAAATTGTGTATTGCATCCTGTGATCTGAAAATTAGTAGATGCAGGCAGCTAAATGAGTGGATGAAACTACATGAGTATTCAAGGTCATGGTCATCCAGGTGACAGGTCAGTAGGTCAAATCATAGTTCCTTGTTAACACTCTAGAGGCCACAGTTTTGGTCCAATTATTATTCAGATATGAAAATTAAAACTTAGTTTTCTCAGAAACCTCTGGGCCTTTTGTAACCAAATTTCATATAAATGTCTTTAGGAACAAGGAAATGAAAATTATTAAATATGAGTTTGGTCACTTGACCAATATGGCCGCCATGCCCAAAAAGGTAAAAATCCCTCAAAAATCTTTTTCTTTCGAACCAGAGGGTCATTTGTCATAAAACTTAGTATGTAGCATTGGGGACTCGGGTTCATCATAGTTTGTTCAAATTATGACCCTCAGATGACATTGACCTATTTTACGCCCAGGTCAAATTTGGTCACATATACTTGTATGAGAAAAAGTCAAAACCGTGTATTTTTCAGAAACTATTGCAGCCTGTGATCTGAAAATTGGTAGATTCAGTTTGCTAGATGAGTGGATGAAACTACATGAGTATTCAAGGTCAATGTCATTCTTTCACCTTC
The DNA here is from genome assembly GCA_963580285.1 of Lucinisca nassula. NCBI lineage: Eukaryota > Metazoa > Mollusca > Bivalvia > Lucinida > Lucinidae > Lucinisca > Lucinisca nassula. The sequence continues at coordinate 97,760,301 of OY757011.1, forward strand.
GTCCAAGATCATTCATGTGATAGGTCAGTAGGTCAAGTCATAGAAAATCCTTATTAACACTCTAGAGGCCACAGTTTTGGTCCAATTATCATTAAGCTTGCTCGGAATGATCATCTCGACAATGTCTCAGTCAAGTTCAAATATGGGTCATATTGGATCAAAAAGTAGGTCAATAGGTCAAATCAGAAAAAAACCTTTGAACACTTTTGAGGCCATAGTTTTGGTCTGATCATCATCAAACTTGCTCAGAATGATCATATTAACAACATCTGGGTCAGGTGGGGTATTTTATGAATAGAGGGGTGTTTACATGAGAAGTCTGCAAAGGGTATTAAGGTGTTGTCAGACCTACTTAGAACTGGGTAAAGGTGGTGTGAAAATCAATACTAGGAACTGCTTTTTGTCACCACAAGGCATTGCACCACAAGGCATTGTTAGTTTATCTCCCAGTTAATCTCCGTCGGGTGCACTAGGACCTAACCCTCAATGTCCACAAGTTGCCCAGAAAGTGACAAACAAGTCAGCTCTGTATCGTCGAAGGGAACCACCGACTCCTAAGTCTAGCTGCTGATCCCAACTCCCCCCACCCACCTTTGTCACCACAAGGCATTGTTAGTAAGCCCGAGCTGGTTCATCTCTGTTTGGTGCACTGTTATTGTAGTTGCTTCCCTTGGTTACCTGTCAATCAGATAGTCATCGGTTTTTCTTTCCTTCGTTATTACATTAATAAAGTCAAATTTCTGACACAACATAAGTGATTTCAGTTTCTAAGTAAGAAAATATATTCAGGGGCTTGCTTGATACCCAAAACTATCTGTTTATCATTGTGTAGGTCTAATATGAATTTTGTGTAGTCACCATTGTCATTAGATTTTGCGACTGCAAAACTTCAACGAATCTTGGAAAAAATGTTTTTTGTTTTTTTTTAGTTCTGTTACATTACACGCACCCAATTTTAATTCCATATGTCTGAGAGAAAGAAAGTGTGTATTTTTCACAACAAAATACGGTAGACTGATTTTGAAATTATTTCACAGAAGTCACTGTCAACCAAAATTGCTCAAACCCTCCACTCCACTTTATATTACCTGCCATTTTATTTGTTCAAGGAGGATCAGGCGAGCAATCCAGGGCCATTGTTGCCCTCTTGTTTTGTTTAAGTGAGCTTATAATATGTCAAGGCTCCGTTGTCTGTCTGACGTCTGTTGTCTGTCAACATTTTCAAGCATCTTCTCATCTGATACCACTGGGCCCATTGAAGTCAAATTTCATATGGAACATCCATGGAATGGGGGAACGAGAGTTTGTTCATGGGGTCCAGGTCAGAAGACCAACATGGGCGCCATGCCCATATATGGTAAAAACCCTGCAAAAATTTTCTCTGGAATGGGCTGATTGCCACGAAGCTTGGTATGTAGCATTAGGGACTCGGGGGCCAATCATAGTTTGTTCAAATGATGACTCTGAGATGACTTTGACCTATTTTATGCCAAAGTCAAATTTGGTCACATAGACTTTTGTATGGATAAAAGTCAAAATTGTGTATTTTTCGGAAACTATGCCAGCCTGTGATCTGAAAATTGGAAGATGCAGTTACCTAAATGAGTATGTGAAACATGAGTATTCAAGGTCAAGGGTATTCTTTGACCTTGGCCCAAGGTCATTCAGATGTGAAAATTAAAACTTATTTTCCTCAGAAAACACTAAGCCATTTGTAACCAAATTTTCACATAAATACCTTTAGGAACAAGAAAATGAAAATTGATTAAAATGAGTTCTGTCGCATGACCAAGATGGCCACCATGCCCATTTAAGGTAAAAATCCTTCAAAATTCTTCTTCTCCCAAACCAAATGGCCGACTATCATGAACCTTGGTATGTAGCAATGGGGACTCAAGCCCATCATACTTTGTTCAAGTGATGACCCCCAGATGACCTTGATCTATTCTACGCCAAGGTCAAATTTGGTAACATAGACTTTTGTATGGGAAAAAGTCAATACTTATAGTGTATTTTTCAGACACTATTGCAGTCTCTGATCTGAAAATTGGAAAATGCAGTTAGCTAAATGAATAGATGAAACTCCTTGAGTATTCAAGGTCAAGGTCATTACTTGACTTTGGCCTAAGGCCTTTCAGATATGAAGACTAAAACTTATTTTCCACTGGAACTTCTGGGCCGTTTGTGATCATTTTATATAAAAGCGTATAGAAGTAAGAAAATGACAATTTATTAATATGAGTTTGGTCACATGACCAATATGGCCACCATGGCCATATAATGTAAAAAGACTTCAGAATCATCTTCTCTGGAAACAACAGGCCAATTTTCATAAAACTTTGTATGTGGCATTGGGGACTTGGGCCCATTATAGTTTCTTCAAATGATGACCCCAGGATGGCCTTAACCTATTTTATGCTAATGTCAAATTTGGTGGCATAGACATTTATAAGGGAAAAAGAAAAAAACTGACATTTGTATGGGGAAAAGTAAAAACTGTGTATTTTTGAAAACTATTGCAGGCTGAAAATAGCTAGTTGAGTGGATGTAACTACTTGAGCATTAAAGGTCAAGGTTATTCTCTGACATTGGCCTAAGGTCATTGAGATATGAAAATTAAAACTTATTTTTCATTGTAACGAAATGTCACATGAAAGCTTATAGGAACAGACAAATGAAAATTTATTAATATGAGTTTGGGGCATGACCAATATGGCTGCCATGCCCATATAAGGTAAAAGCCCTTCAGAAATCTTCTTCGATGGAACCCATGGGCCCAGTATCAATTCATATGTCCAAAATGGCTACCATGGTAAAAACCCTTTAAAAATCTTCTTCTCAGAAATGAAATGGCTCCATAAACTCTCAGCCCTCTGGTGAGCAGCTCAGGACTACTGATCCTCTGGTCTTATTTTTCATTGAAAATAAGGTTTGGCATTACGTGTGAATTGTCAGCGTACGATTCACTTGTAATGTCAAGCCTTCTTTTCTGTGAAGAAACATTTTGAAAACTCTGATTATTCTCTACTGTAGGATCAATTTATGTACAGTCAGAGCATTAACATTATGTTAAAACATTCATCATTTAAGGGGAATTGGAATAGCTGAAGGAGCAGTCTGTTCAGGTTCTACACTGTTTGCCTTTCCGTCTGCACTTTTGGGACTCTATGCTGGATCGTGAAACAAATATGTTAAAATTTTAGGAGAATTACATTAAGTCCTCAAGGTATCCAGAGCAGTTTGATCAGGATAAAAAACAGTGCAGACCCAGATCAGACTGCACCTGAAGGAGCAGTCTGATCAGGATCTACACTGTTTTCCATTCCGTCTGCACTTTTTGGACTCCTTAAGGGATCGTGAAACAAATTTGTTAAAATTTTAGGAGAATTACAGCAAGTCCTCAAGGTATCCAAAGCAGTTTGATCAGGGTCGAAAACAGTGCAGACCCAGATCAGACTGCTCCTGAAGGAGCAGTCTGATCAGGATCTACACTGTTTTCCAGTCTGTCTGCACTGTTTGGACTCCTTGCTGGATTGTGAAACAAATTTGTTAAAATTTTAGGAGAATTACAGTAAGTCCTCAAGGTATCCAAAGCAGTTTGATCAGGGTCGAAAACAGTGCAGATCCAGATCAGACTGCTCCAGATCAGGATCTACACTGTTCTCCAGTCTGTCTGCACTGTTTGGACTCCTTGCTGGATTGTGAAACAAATTTGTAAAAATTTTAGGAGAATTACAACAAATCCTGGAGATAAATATGCTCACTATATTTTCAGGTACTCATTATTTGCCGTTGTGAATCACAGTGGTACTATAGAATGTGGTCACTACACATGTTTTATACGTCAACACAAGAACCAGTGGTTCAAGTGTGATGACCACCTCATTACTAAGGCTATGCCTCAAGATGTGCTGAACAGTGAAGGGTAAGTTTTGTTTTGTTTGATATGAAGTTTAAAGTCCCGTCAACACTGTATATGTCATTTTGGAGATATCATATTGCTTCCAATTTTGTGGGACTTTTACCCAACATTTATAAGCATGGACGGTCCGACTCGCACTGCTTTGCCTGAACAGGCTTAGATCCTGTAAGCGGTTTACCAGTACTCTTGTGCGGTCGGTTTCAGCTCTGCGTGGAAGCATCATGCAGCCAATCTGTTTCTTCAAGCCCCGATGGGCGGGGGCTGCCAGTGAACGTTAAGGCTATTCACATTGTGTTTTATTAGCTCACCTGTACGGGCCTCAGTGGCCTAATGGGTAAGAGCACTGACTCTTAATCATTAGATCTCCTACCAATGTGATTCGAGCCTGGCTGGAATCATACGTGAGACGCCAAGTTTTGCAACGGAAGGGGAGGTGATTTGTCTCCGGGTACTCTGGTTTTCATCCACCTCTGATTGGCTCAAAATCAGTGAAATAATCTTGAAAGGGACGTAAAACCAAAAGACAAAAAAAAATGCTGTAGCCTGTTGTGGGTCAGCTGTCAGTCTCACATTTTCTACATGGAAGGCGTTGCCAAAGTCTCTTGGTTGCATGAAGTTTTGACTTAAGGGGAATGGGAACACCTTCAGGGAAGGCAACTCCTGCAAAAGTATTTTTGTCTCCCAATAGACAAAAATGTCTGTGAATAGGGGTCAGCTTTTAAAGGAAAGAATTTGCTCCTCAGGAGCAAATTCTTTCTTTTAAGAGTAGACCCCTTTTCAGTGGGACAGGGCTTATAGAAAAGCTAACAGGAAATCCCAAAAGTTGTCTATCTTTGAAAAATTGCGGAAAAATCTGCCAGGTATTCCCACTCCCCTTAAAAGTGTTCATATTTGTGTAAAGATGACACAAGACTTGTTCCATTTGCAAGACCCAGTCAATAGTATTTAGGCCATGTAGAACTGATCAGTTTACATAATCACACATTTACTGAGACAACCAGTGCAGTGGACATTTTTCCCAGAAACTAGTAGCTGCCGTTCTTGAATCAGCGGGAGAGAATGAATGCAGAAAATGATTCTATGATCAATCTCCACATACGAATGTTGTTGATCCAGCAGGGATCAAACTTGTTCAATTTGGAATACTGTATATTTGTCGCGCCTGCTATTAGCATGGCGCGATATAGGCACCCGGTTTTTCGTCGGTTCATTCGTCGGTTCGTTCGTCCATTCGTCAAGGCCTCAACATTTGCGACCACCCTAGCGTTCACCCTAATGGTCAAGTTTATTTCTCAAGAACTATAAGAGCTTCATTAAGGATACTTGGTACAAACTTGTGTCTGGGGATGACAACTTACATGCAAGCATCCATATTTGACCTTGACCTACATTTCATGGTTCACTGACTTTGTAAAATATTGCGACCACCCTAGCGTTCACCCTAATGGTCAAGTTTATTTCTCAAGAACTGTAAGAGCTTCATTAATGATACTTCATACAAACTTGTGTCTGGGGATGGAAACTTACATGCAAGCATCCATATTTCACCTTGACCTACATTTCATGGTTCACTGACTTGGTAAAATATTGCGACCACCCTAGCATTCACCCTAATGGTCAAGTTTATTTCTCAAGAACTATTAGAGCTTCATTAATGATACTTCATACAAACTTGTGTCTGGGGATGGAAACTTACATGCAAGCATCCATATTTCACCTTGACCTACATTTCATGGTTCACTGACTTTGTAAAATATTGCGACCACCCTAGCGTTCACCCTACTGGTCAAGTTAATTTCTCAAGAACCATAAGAGCTTCATTAATGATACTTGGTACAAACTTATATCTCAGGATGGCAACTTAAATGCAAGCATCAATATTTGACCTTGACCTACATTTCATGGTTCACTGACTTGGTAAAATATTGCCACCACCCTAGCATTTACCCTAATGGTTAAGTTCATTTCTCAAGAATTATTTGAACTTCATTAATGATACTTAGTACAAGCCTTTTATGCAAGCATCTATGTTTGATCTTGGCCTAGATGTCATGGTTCGGTGACTTTGCGCCCCTACAGGCGCAACTTAGCCTTCGGCGGAATTCTTGTTACTGTCATTCGTCCAACCCCAGCCCATGGGGCTGCATGATGCTTCCATGCAGAGCTGAACCAACCGCACACTAGTACATGTACTGGTGAACTGCTTAGAGGATCTAAACTTGCCCAGGGAAAGCGGTTCAAATCTGTCCGTCCATGCTAGGATGACGGGGCTTGAGATGTCATGTCATCTCATTGTCAGGCAAATGTCCCACAAAGGGGGAGTTCCAAATCTGCCCACGCACAGAATTTCTTGAAACTTCAGTTGTTGTTTACTCTAGGTCTATCAACTATATATATAACTTTGTTTTATTTGATTAATTACTATAGTTCTCAGGAGAGCTCCCTGAGGTAATCCCCTGTAGAGGTCATACACACCTGTGAACTTTTCATTCTTAAATCAACAAGCTCGATTGTTTTCAAATTTTGTTGCTTTGATTGGCAACAGAACTCTATAAGGATTAATAAAATACCAAAAATATAAATGTGTCTAGGTCTTTTAATTTTTCTGATGAATTTATTTACAAAATTTCTTAATTTTTTCATGAAAATTTATAAAAAGTAAAATGTTTATCCAAAGTGTTAGATGTGTTACTGATCTTGTCACCCCAAGATATTAAACATAAAATTGGCCACATATATCCTCTATATAGCAAACAAGTTTTAAAAAAATCAGACACCGGTAACATTGTTTTTGATTGCCAGATATGTGTTTAGGTATATTTTTGTGATGAAGTCATTTGCAATATCAGGGGAACAGATTTTCTTTAAGTATATTTTTATTGTTTTTTTTTTATGACCATATATAGTGTCACCTTATCATACAAAGCTTAGCATATGCATTTACATAATTCACCCCCCCCCCCCCCCCCACCTTGCAGCCCCCCCCCCCCCCCCCCCCCCCCCCCAACAAACAAAAATATACGGTTCGACAGAGAATGATTTTTAGTTTGGGTTATAAATAGTAGATGAGAACATACATTAGAAGAGAGAAAAATATAATGCACTCATGCATTGATCACGATGTGTGTTAGTGTTTACAGCATTGCAAAAGCGGTTATGCTGAAAAATGTATTATGACACAATAGGAATAAGACAAGGTGGATATTTTTTACCTTATTTTATTTGGTCTTTTGTAAACCCGCAAGACAAAGATATTAATGTCAGTAATACACAATGGTGTATTGAGTTTGCTTAATAAATTACTTTCATAATCCTGTTGTTTCCTTAATTGTTTTTATTGTTGACATTTCACAAAAGTGTTTACTGCAATGTTTTATTCTTCAAAGTAAATGCATAACTAGTCACACTGAAACTATGTGCACATTTATCATCTTGCATACACTTCCCGAAATGATATAGATGGAAGGCAAGTTGCTGTAAAACATTTATTTGATAGCTGATATTGTATTTAGATGCTGAAATACCATTTGCATATGTAGTCTTACATATGCAATACTTGTCATTTATGTTAAGTTTTCTGGCTCTATATTCATCGGTTTTACAAATGGTTTGTTTGTTTGTTTGTTTGTTTGTATTGAAGTTTAACATCCCCATTAACACTATTTAGGTCATTTTGGAGACGCTGCTTCCAATTTTGTGGGACTTGTTCCCGACATTGAGATGAAATGATATCTCAAGCTCTGCCACCCTATGAAACTACAGGACTTATATACATTGGACGGCCTGACTCACACCACTTTGCCTGGGCAAGCTTTGTCCTTCTAAGCGGTTTACCAGTACTCGTGTTTGGTTAGTTTTAGCTCTGTGTGAAAGCAACATGCAGCCAAATCAATTTCTTCAAGCCCCAATGGATGTGTGTGGGGTGGGGTGGGGGGAGATTTACAAATGACATGAATCACTTGTTTGCTGTACCACTAGCACATTGGCTGAATCAAAATCAGTGCAGCTGGCTTCACATTTTTCTAAAGTACTGCTAGCACATGTACTGTTTGCTATTTTAAATTGTGAAAGTGTTTGAAAGTTGAATTAAGTCTTTTCTATTATATTAATTAATGCTTTCCAAAAATAACTGCTTGTTTTCTGGATCATATTTCAGAACATAGATGATCATATTTAAGAATATAACTTTTATAATGGTGACAGTTAGTGTGATTGCAGTAGACTGAAGGGGCATTGTCAGAGTGAGCCAAAACAACAGTACCATTTTGGCTACAGTAATCTGTATATACAGTTGGCCAAGAGATCAGAAAATATTGTCTGTGTTATTATGACCTACCTGGCTGAAACATAATACAAACACCATTATTCTTGGCCATTCAAGCAACCTGTGTCATTCCGGTATGACAATCAGACTTTTCAAACTTTTTAAGATCACTGCATCAGTTAAATACATACTTATTAGAGTCAAGTAAAATTGTCTGGTGTACAGAACCATCCAATTTACTTGCCATTTCAACAATCTTTGTCATACTAAGCTTCAGCATTGCCTCCACGTCTATTTAGAATTACATTAATGCAAAAACGCTTGTTCTAAAATGAAGTATTTTTTAAATAAGATCTGATTGAATTGTTGACGAAAGCTCCATATGAATTGTGTTTTTGGTGTTCATCAGGGCATGTTAATTGATACAAACGCTGATTATATATGAGCTCATACTATACACCATCATATAAACATACATATATTCATGTTTATTATATATTGGCGAGCAATTATTCGATTGAAAATGCCGCACCATATGATATCTACAAATGGTTTGAAACAATTCAAAACTCTGACCATTACTATTCAATGTTCAAATGCGGTATGTTACCGGTCTCAGATTTTCAAGAAACTTTGATAAAATGTTCTACATATATATGGTCAATTTTCATATTAAAATGATGGGGTGACAAGAACTGCAACAGCATGAAATCAAACGTCAAACATACTCCAAAAGATTTTATGGTTGTGAATTTTGGGGTCTGCTCCATATGAACTTGAGCATGGTGTATCGAACTTTGCCTAAACACTGCTAAATGTGATACAAAGATAATCACGGATGACTAGAGTGATGCCTGAGAACAAAATAACTCCAAAACATCAAACGGTGGAATGTATATATACACTAGTTTGTAGATACCCCTACTTTCAGATGTGGACATAAACAAAACATTGTAGATTTATAACGAAAACAGTTATAAGAGTGAAATAGCTAAATAATGAATAGTCATTTGCCAAGCAGTAATTATGCACAACATCATGAAAATCCGTGCGTGGGCAGAAACCTATGGAAATTTACTATAGGCTGGAACTCCCCCTTTGGAAGCAAACTCTAAAATGACCCATACAATGTTGACGGGGACTTTAAACCTCAAATCAAACAAACTACCATTCATCAGAACTTGCGATAATATACTTGATAACTAAAGTATTCTTAAGATGGCAAAATATTTAAATAATGGAGTTTGAATAAGACATCCGATTAACAGGTCTGCGTAATTAACACCTCTAACCCCCTTTTATATAAAGAAAAGTGTGGTTTATGGGGGTATTCATAATTTTCTTTATTTTTGTTCAAAATCATAGATTGTGGGTACTCGTTAGAACTACCTAATTGCACCCACAATGTATATGAGAGCTAGATTTAAGAAAAATATAAGACATTTATATCTGAAAAGTGCTAGAGATAGTAGAGACATCATTTTTACCACACAGATATGTTATCATGATGACAGAGTTTGGAATAATAAAAAAAATGTTCATGAGCCTATCGGGAATGATAAAATTGGCAATTGGCCAATAAGACACCAATCACAACAATTATTGTCTGCTTTGTCATCTGCTGGTAACTTCTAAAGTCATTGTTGCAAACAGTGTGGACCCAAATCAGACTGCTCCTCTTGGAGCAGTCTGATTTGGGTCCACACTGTTTACCTTTACGCAAAAATATTTTTCAAAAGTTTGCAAACAATTCAGCAGACGACATAAGCAGACAACATTTTCAGATGTAGTTTTTCTTGATGTCTTAAGGGTTAAGGAACATGGAAAGCTAAACCTTAAGAGGCCAATCACAATAATAATTATTTTGTCAGCTGGTTACTTATAAAGTCATTGTTGCACACAGTGTGGACCCAGATCAGACTGCTCCTCAAGGAGCAATCTGATCAGGGTCCACCCTGTTGGCCTGTGTGCAAAAAAAAATGAAATGTTGGCAAGAAGATACAGCAGACATCATAATCAGAAAACATTTTCAGATGCCATTTTTCTCAGCATCTTTAGGGTGAAAAATGATTCAAGGTGAGATTTGCAACATATTTTCTGACCAATGTTTTATAATTTTTTTTTTCCAGGTATTTGCTGTTTTACCATAAGCAGATATTAGAATATGAGTGATATCCCGCTGACAAGGCACTGAAGTAGACCTACAGTATTAGTGAATGTGTTAGCGAAGGCACCATTTAGACGGAAATTTTAGGGGCTTGGGGAAATGGGTCCTAATTGTTGCCTCTGCTCTTAGTATGACGTGATATAGAGATTCTTTTTAGCTCACCTGTCACGTAGTGACAAGGTGAGCTTTTGTGATCACTTTTCGTCCGTCGTCCGTCGTCAGTGCGTGCGTGTGTGCGTGCGTAAACTTTTTCTTCAAATGACATCTCCTCCTAAACCACTGATCGGATTTTGACCAAACTTCACAGCAATGATCCTTAGGTGGTCCCCTTTCAAAATTGTTCAAATGGTTCTGGTCCATTGCACATCTGGGTCACAGGAGCTAAAAATAGATTTTTTAAACGAAAACTTTAAAAATCTTCTTCTCTGAAACTGCAAGGCCCAGGTCTTTGATATTTGGTATGAAGCTTCATCTAGTGAACCTCTACCAAGATTGTTCAAATTATAGCCCTGGGGGCCAAAATGCCCCCGCCCCGGGGGCCTTTGGTTTTGCATAGGCTTTTATAGGGAAAATCATTAAAAAATCTTCTTCTCTGAAACCACAAGGCCCAGGTCTTTAATATTTGGTGTGAAGCTTTACCTGGTGGACCTCTACTAAGATTGTTCAAATTATAGCCTTGGGGCCAAAAATGCCCCCGCCCCAGAAGGCCTTTGGTTTTACATAGGCTTATACAGGGAAAATCTTTAAAAATCTTCTTCTCTGAAACCGAAAGGCCCAGATCTTTGATATTTGATGTGAAGCTTCATCTAGTGGACCTCTACCAAGATTGGTCAAATTATAGCCCTGGGGGCCAAAATGCCCCCGCCCCGGGGGCCTATGGTTTTACATAGTCTTATATAGGGAAAATCATTAAAAAATCTTCTTCTCTGAAACCGCAAGGCCCAGATCTTTGATATTTGGTGTGAAGCGTCATCTAGTGGACCTTTACCAAGATTGTTCAAATTATAGCCCTGGTGGCCAAAATGCCCCCGCCCCGGGGGCCTATGGTTTTACATAGGCTTATATAGGGAAAATCATTAAAAATCTTCTTCTCTGAAACCGAAAGGCCCAGATCTTTGATATTTGATGTGAAGCTTCATCTAGTGGACCTCTACCAAGATTGGTCAAATTATAGCCCTGGGGGCCAAAATGCCCCCGCCCCGGGGGCCTATGGTTTTACATAGTCTTATATAGGGAAAATCATTAAAAAATCTTCTTCTCTGAAACCGCAAGGCCCAGATCTTTGATATTTGGTGTGAAGCGTCATCTAGTGGACCTTTACCAAGATTGTTCAAATTATAGCCCTGGTGGCCAAAATGCCCCCGGGGCGGGGGCCTATGGTTTTACATAGGCTTATATAGGGAAAATCATTAAAAATCTTCTTCTCTGAAACCGCAAGGCCCAGATCTTTGATATTTGGTGTGAAGCTTCATCTAGTGGACCTCTACCAAGATTGTTCAAATTATAGCCCTGGGGGCCAAAAATGCCCCCGCCCTGGGGGCCTTTGTTATTACATAGGCTTATACAGGGAAAAGCTTTAAAAATCTTCTTCTCTGAAACCGAAAGGCTCAGATCTTTGATATTTGGTGTGAAGCTTCATCTAGTGGACCACTACCAAGATTGTTCAAATTATAGCCCTGGGGGCCAAAATGCTCCCGCCACGGGGGCCTATGGTTTTACATAGGCTTATATAGGGAAATTCATTAAAAAATCTTCTTCTCTGAAACAACAAGGCCCAGGTCTTAAATATTTGGTGTGAAGCTTCACCTGGTGGACCTTAACTAAGATTCTTCAAATTATAGCCTTGGGGCCAAAAATGTCCCCGCCCCTGGGGCCTATGGTTGTTCATAGGCTTATACAGGGAAAATCTTAAAAAATCTTCTTCTCTGAAACCACAAGGCCCAGATCTTTGACATTTGGTGTGAAGCTACATCTAGTGGACCTCTTTCAAGATTGTGCAAATTATAGCCCTGGGGCCGAAAATGGTCCCACCCTTGCACCCTTTGGTTTTTCATAGCCTTATATAGTGAAACCTTTAAAAATCTTCTTCTCTGAAACCACAAGGCCCAGGTCTTTGATATTTGGTATGAAGCTTCACCTAGTGGACCTCTACCAAGATTGTTCAAATTATAGCCCTGGGGCCAAAAATGCCCCCGCCCAGGGGGCCTTTGGTTTTACATTAGCTTATGTAGGGGAAATCTTTAAAACTTTTCTTCTCTGAAACCCGAGGCCCAGGTCATTGATATTTGGTGTGAAACTTAATCTAATAGACCTCTACCAAGATTGTTAAAATTATAGCCCTGGGGCCAAAAATGCCCCCCACCCCTGGGGCCTTTGGTTTTACGTATGGTTATACATGGAAAATCTTTAAAAATCTTCTTCTCTGAATCCGTAAGGCCCAGATCTTTAGCATTTGGTGTGAAGCTTCATCTTGGCAACCTCTTTCAAGATTGTTCAAATTATATCCCTGGGGCCAAAAATGCCCCCACTCTGGGACCCTTTGGTTTTCATAGGCTTATATAGGGAAAACCTTTAAAAAATTTCTTGTCTGAAACCAGAAGGCCCAGGTCTTTGATATTTGGATTGAAGCTTCATCTAGTGGACCATTACCAAGTTTGTTCAAATTATAGCCCTTGGGCCTAGAATGTACTGGAGACACTAATTCTCAGGTGAGCGATTCAGGGCCCTCTTGTTTTCCATCTGTTCATTTGTTTGTCCAGTGGTCAACATTAGCGTCAATCTTAGCTTTGACCCTTATATTCAAGTCAGGTTTGTTCATCACAAGGCCCCTATTTCTGTTAGCCATAGCACTCACCAACATGTTGGTCAGATTGTTCTTTACAGGTGCAACACTGCCCCCGCCCATCGGGGTTTGGAGCTATAGATTGTTCTGCATGATGCTTCCATGTTGAGCTGATACCGACTGCACATGAGTACTGGTAAACCGCTTAGAAGGTCTAAGCCTGTCCAGGCAAAGTGGTGCGTGTCAGCCCATCCATGCATATATACCCTATTGGTTTCAACGGACGACAGGGATTAAGATTAAGATGTCATTCATCTCAATGTTGGGTAAAAGTCCCACAAAATTGGAAGCAACATCTCCAAAGTTACCTAAATAGTGTTGACAGGGATGTTAAACCTCAAATCAAACCAAAACAAGGACAACATAGCCTTCTGTAGGATTCTGGTGAGGGACATATATTCAGAGTGCATGGCTATGCTACAGGTATGGATACAACTGGGATAGCATATTTTTCTAAAAGAAAATTTGTCTGTAATATTAAAATGGAACCACCCATTTATAATCGGTACTGCCCAGTTTCTTTCAAAACGAAAATCTTCACCTTGGATCTCTTATAAGACAGAAAAAAAAGGATGCAGATGGTAAAAAAATAGAGGATATTTGATTTTTTCAGTGTAAGATCGAATTTTATTTCATCGAATGAACACCAAAACTGTTATTTTCACGAGTGGCGTAGCCACGAGTGAAAATAGCAGTTTTGGTGTTCATGAGTGAAATAAAATTTGATCTTGCACTGAAAAAATCAAATTTTCTGTTTCTTACATGCTTCAAAAGGCAATATTTAGCGTCTTTAATGGTGTCGCTCACATTCGGAGAAAATTATCTTTGTTCCTGTTCGTTTCGCGTCAATTTAGTGGTGTCCATCGTGTGGAGTGGGTATACTATTGGGTGTAAACTGAAAGTTTGCACCTGAGAAATGGCCTGGGATGGTATTATTATGAATGATTAATGAAATAATTGAGAGAGTAGTTTTCCAAAGAAGTTGCTGGCAAGTCTAACGTCGCGCGACAAAAGACGTGACGTCAGCGTCATAAATGACGTCAGTAACGTCCCCGTCACACATGAACGGGCTATGCGTCAATTAGAACACATTTCAGTATTGATCCGTTATCTGACAAAGATAAAATTGAAATTAGAGTTAGATTTGAAGAAAAAAGTAGTCCCAAACAGTGAAAAATAAAAAATCGTATTTTCACTGTTTGAAACAGTGAAAATATCGATTTATATTTCACTGATAAATCTCTATCATTCATTGAAAAGCATGTAAGAAACAGCTGTTTTTGACCCGAAAAGGTTCTGCCTATCTGGAGTCTCCCACAATGAGGTTACACCACAACCTCTTTATAATGCTGTTCATTATAACACGATTTGGGGTATATCAATTTATTGATGGGTACAAAAGGTATATACAGTCAAACTTCGATGGCTCGAACCCCTTCGGGACCATAGAAATTTGTTCGAAACAGCGGTAGTTCGAGCCACAGTGGCATACTTCCAGAAAACATAACGGGGGTATTTTTGGACTTCTTTTCGGTGTTCTGTAACATAAATGTATGCTGTGTGTACTAATTAGAATCGCCTCATTGAGGCGATTCTAATGAGTACACACAGCATACATTTGCAAGATAAAAGTCGAAAATCTCCTTAATTATCCCACTCTTTTTCTTATGCAGAGGAATTCCCTAGGGACTCAAAAACGGGTTCGACTCAGCCATGGTAAACGAGCCATCGGTGTTGGAGCCATCGAAGTTCGACTGTAGATTATACAGAAAAATGACCATTAATGGTCATTTTTCTATATAATCTATATATTTGTTTGGATATAAAACTGTTGTTTAACTAGCATGCTGTAAGCTGTGCACCCCAATAACTGTTATAAGGAGGGTGTGTTGTAACTCGTATACTAATTAAAGTATTTGAGTGGGTCATGATAAAATCGGTCCTTATTATAAATGTATTTAAGAGCAGTTCATACACATGGGCCCAATAGTTCATGGCATTGTTAGCTTAACTCTTATCTTGCTGTTCACGACAACCCCTATCTATGGAAACAGTGTAGATCCAGATCAGATGGCTTCTAAAGAAGCCATCTGATCAGGATCTACACTGTTTGGCATTTAGTTTATGAATTTGCAGCAATGAATTACATCAAGTAATTTGATCGGTTGATACACAGAAATGGGTGTGGCTTAAATGAATATTCAACAAGAGAAGGGTTAACAAACTCGTTAGTGGTCAGCTTGTTAACTATCATAGCAAATAAGCAAGTGCAATATCTAATATGGTGTTATTTTTGCTGAAAAAATGAGGACAGCTTTTAGCAGCTTTTGCAACTGCTGCTAACATTTTTAGCTTGTCTGTTTTTTGAGGATTTTGGCTGAATTATCTCCCCTTTTCCAATTTTTTTCTGAAACACATTTTTTGCTCTCATTTTAATACTATTCACAACAGAGCCTTCAAACTTCACATGAATGTTCCTTGGGACAAGACCTTTTCAGTGATACCACACTTTTTGATCTGTGACCTTGACCTTTGACCTATTTTTCGAAAATTTAACCAAAAACCTTGGCCATATTTCCAAAAGTATTTGGCCTACCTTCATGAAACTTCATACACATACTCACCATCACAAGAGCTACATTCCCTACAAGTTTTATGACTCCATCTTGCAATTTGATTGCTCTTGTTTGACTTAGAACTTTGGTTTTCTAAAAGAAACTGCAGACGAGCGTTGGCATCCGCATGCGGTGCTCTTGTTTCAGCATAAGTATTGGTATATTTGTCATATTAAATTATCAAAGTTTTAACAATATGTTAACTTTACGACGTCGTTTGTTTTGAACAACTCACCCCAGGGCACAGTTGTTTAAAACTTAAGTCATTATTTTTCATCGTTAAAGCTTTGATCATTTAATATTGCACATATACTAATATTTTGCTCAAAAAGTGCGAGTAGTTTCTGCATTTGCAAAAGCTACTCACATTTTTTTCAGCAAAAATACCATTGTATTGAAAATTGTACTAGCTACGACAGTTAACACTTTGACCACTAACGAGCTCGTTGAGCTAATGAGATGTTTTGAACAACTGGGCCATGGTATATTTTTGACAAGGAAGACAACTTCAGAACTGCCTGATTGTTTTCCTATAAGCCCTTCAAATAAGGAGTCAACTAGTAAGGGGAATAGGTACGACTTCAGGGGAAGTAACTCCTGCAAAAGTATTTTTGTCTCCCATGTCAATTGAGGTACTCTTATAGGAAAGAATTTGCTCCTGGGGAGCAAATTCTTTAAATTCTTTCCTTTAAGAGTTGACCCCTTTTTCGGTGGGACAGAGCTTATAGAAAAGTGTTAAGAGTTGGCAAGGAGCAAGTTCTTTCCTTGAAGAGTAGATACTGGCCTCTGTAGCTAAGTATAATGTGAATACAGATATGGGCCATTCATTTTTGCTGACAGTGTGTTAAACTGATTTTGGGCCATTCATTTTCGCTGATAGTCTGTTAAACTGATTGTTCCCAAACGCACAAAGGACCCGTTATCATGTTTCAGTTCACTTGTTACTGCGTCAACTTTTGTACTAATGTGTTCATGCTATAGATCTAGGAGCCAGTGCTTGACAAAACCGACAAAAAGACCTGTGCAACTGTCAAAAAATGATCAGACTGCCATTCTCATGTCCCTTCTATAACCTGTGGGCTATGAAAAGTGATATAATGCAAACATTCTGCCGAGGCTGAGTTGAGTCTGCTTTTCAGTCAAGGTATAGTAGTCGCAGATAAGACCTTAGGAATACAGGTATTCTATTGACAAATAGGTAAACCAAGTCACCAGATTGTGTGAATTCAACTGTAACACAAGCATAGCTGTGGCGTATATGACCATTTCGTCCGCTTGCAGAAAGCATGCAAAGGCACTCTACCAAATCTTCTGGTGGACTCAGCGAATTTGACATATATTGACAATACCCGAGTAGCTCCGCCTAGTCAGTCTTATCTGCGACTACTATACAGTTGATCAAAACCTTGTCAGTGCAACAGACTTAAGAATGATTGAAATTTTAACAGTTGTGACAGGATATCATATCTAATACTGCAGTATTTTTGCTGAAAAAAGAATATGAGCAGCATTTGCATTACAAAGCTACTCACTTTTTTTTCAGCAAAAAAAAAAAAGATTTTTGTAGTACTGAATAATTGGTAGTTGAAAGTAATGTTTACTTAAGGGGAATGGATTCACTTCCAGGGGAGGCAACTCCTTCAAAAGTATTTCTTGTCTCCCATGTCAATAGGGTCAACTCTTAAAGGGAAGAATTTGCTCCTAAGGAGCAAATTCTTTCCTTTAAGAGTTGACCCCTTTTCCATGGGACAGTGTTTATAGGAAAGCGAACAGGAAGTCCCGAAAGTTGTCTCTCTTTGAAAAATGGCAAAAAAATCTGCCATGTATTCCCAGGTGTTTGCTTACGAGTTTGTTTGTTTGAAACAGCTGAGCACAGGTCTTCATGTTGGTTTTATTACACGTTTGCTCGTATATGGTACATATATGTGATACATAGGATTCGTTTTGTATGACATACTTCTTTTTATACGGCTGCATAATTGTGATTCTTTTGAAATATGGTAATCAAATTATACTAATGTCCTTTCTTAGATCAATTGCTTCTTTTGTTTTTGCATAAATTTGATAATAAATTAGAAAGTAGATGTTTTTTATCGAAAGCTTGTGGATTGAATTATTTGCATTCAGACAACAGATCAGCTTCATAGTTTGACCCCAAATTTTAGATGAACATGTTCATGTATTTGGTAATGAATATATTCTTTGTTTACCAACAACCCCTCCCCCACCCCCCACCCCCCCCCCCCCCCCCCCCAAAAAAAAGCATATCAGTTCCTTAACTCATATATTCTTAGCATCCCATGAAAAGCGCAAAAACAAACAATATAGACACAAATCAGAGCTGCCAATGCAATATCTGATACTGGTCTACACTGCTTGAAGTGATAGGATTTTTGTAAAACTATCAATAAATGAAATTAACCAGACAGCCTTTAACCTTTTCATTACTGTTAAAGAAATATTGTTCAGAACTTTTCTGTCTAGGCTTAAATCTGTCCATTACAAAAATACGCCTATACAAATACATTTTCTTACATGCTTTTCAATGACATATAGAGATTTGTCAGTGAAATCGAAAACACTATCGTCACTGTTTGATTTTAAATTCAATGTTCAATTTTATTTTTCACTGTTTGGGACTAGATTTTTTCTCGAAATCTTATTTCATGGTCAGTTTTATCATTGTCAGATGATTGAAAATTAATGAACTGTATTAGAATTGAGGCTAAGCCGAACGAGGACGTTAATGACGTCATTTTCGACGCTGACGTCACATATTTTGTCGCGCGACGTTAGATCTGTCCGCAGCTTCTTTGGGAAACTAATCTCTCAATTATTTCAGTAACCATTCATAGAAATGCCATCCCAGGCTAATTTTCAGGTGCAAACTTTCAGTTTCCACCCAATATGATACCCAGTAAATACTTTGGTCACCACCAAATTGACGCGCAAGGACCAGGAACAAAGTTAGTTTTCTCTGAGGGTGAATGACGCGATAATTGAAGCTAAATATTGCCGTTTTGAAGCATGTAAGAAACAGAAAATGTGATTTTTTCATTGTAAGATCAAATTTTATTTCACTCATGAACACAAAAACTTGTATTTTCACTCGTGGCTAAGCCACTTGTGAAAATACTGGTTTTGGTGTTCATTCGGTGCAATAAAATTCGATCTTACACTGAAAAAATCAAATATCCTCCTTGTAAACTTTACTGCCAAAAGAAAAAAATTGTAAGATGAAAAATTGTGATATTTATTATTTCTGCTCAAAATATAGATTGTGGATACTCGCTAGAACTGCCTCGATGAGGCGGTTCTCACAAGTACCCACATAGATTGTGGATATTCGCTAGAACTGCCTCGATGAGGCGGTTCTCACGAGTACCCACAATCTATATTTTAGAGCAAAAATAAGAAAAGTAAGGTTTACCCTGTAACCCCCAGTTTAACTATATGAAAGTGGGGTTCAAGGGGGTCAAAATTATACAGGTGCATTTTCGTGATGCATAGTAACATTCCCATCTTTAATCCCTTCCCCCACACTCCTCCCTCCTCCCATTGTATATAAATTTAAGGGGAATGGGAACACCTGGCATATTTTTCCGCCATTTTTCAAAGGGAGACAACTTTCGGGACTTCCTGTTCGCCTTTCTATAAGCCCTGTCCCACTGAAAAAGGGGTCAACTCTTAAAGGAAAGAATTTGCTCCTCTGGAGCAAATTCTTTCCTTTAAGAGTTGACCCCTATTGACATGGGAGACAAAAATACTTTTGCAGGAGTTACCTCCCCTGAAGGTGTTCCCATTCCCCTTAATGACTGTAAATAAAAAAATTGAAAACATCAGATTAGAACAGTGCTAATTGATTATCTCTTATACAGACAAAGTTCAGTGTTTCAGACACCTTTGGGACCATGAAAAGTTGTTTGAGTCAGGGCTATTTTGAGTCAGTGGGGGTTATTCAGACCACCAGGTCAGAATGATTTTGGAATATTGTCTTGATGTTCTGTATTATAAAGGTATGTTGTGTGGACTCATTAGAATCGCCTGATCACGTTATAATCCCCTGATCAAGGTGATTCTAATGAGTGCACACAAGATACATTCTCAAGATAAAAATGCCCCCCCCCCCCCCAACACACACACACACACACACACTTGATCTGCCACACTGTATCACATTGAGTGGATGTTTCCTGATCAAAGTTTCAGAAAGACAATATTTATTAGGACTTAGCTTGGCACTAATGCCATATACATGTAAATGTACATTTTTATAATGACCCAAATTTGTAGAATGACCACGGGGTCTGACAAATTTGTTCCTATTTCGGATTTTTTTTTTTTTTTTTTTTTTTTTTTGGGTATTGATAATTAATACAGCCGATTTTTACATAATGTCTGTGATAGTATTCCTTCTATTTATTGTGTATGTATGGTTGTTTTGTGTAAATGTCTTGCTCTTGATATCTCATTACCATTGTCCATTCATCAGTAGCAGCATCTTGTTCATTCATTAACCCTTTTTGTACCAAATGGAATCTTCCTCCTAATATACCAGGAGTCCATTCCAAACTTTATGGGTGTCAGGTTGTGTTTTCTTCAAAATCTATTTGGAAATTGGATGAACTGCTTGCAAACAGTGTAGGCCCTGATCAGACGCTTCATTCTGCGGCGTCTGATCTGGGCCTGCACTGTTTGCCAGAAAACCGTTTTGGGGTTTCTGGTACAAAATGGGTTAAACCATTAAACCTTGTCTTGCTGAACCAGGATTTGATCTACTTTTGCAAACAGCGCTGATGCAAATCTGATCAGTATCTACACTGACATTTATTTTGTGAATTTGTAGGAATAGTTTGCATCAAGTAATCTGATTGGTTGGAAGTTAGAAATGGGTTTGGCTAAATTAATTTATGCAAACTATGTTGATCCAAATGAGTGGCTCTTAATGAGCCACCACGTCAGGATCGATACTACATACCAGCCTGTTAATAGTACCATGTTGTTAAAGGGGAATGGGAACTCCTTCAGGGGAGGCAACTCCTGCAGAAGTATTTTGTCTTCCATGTCAATAGGGGTCAACTCTTAAAGGAAAGTATTTGCTCCTGAGGAGCAAATTCTTTCCTTGAATAGTAGACTCCTTTTTCAGTGTGACACTGGGGATAAATGTCAAAAACTATGCCATCCTTTTGATCGGGATGTTAACTGGAAGCCCCATGTGCAGGGAGACTCATCCCCTGTGCAGGTTAAAGACGCCAAACTTAATTACATGATAACTGTGTAGGTTTTCATCCTGCAAAGCTGGTGTACATAACTTACATCTGGGAGTAATGTGACCAATTGCAGTATAAGTAGAAAGAAAGAAAGAAAGACAGGGCTTATAGAAAAGTGAACAGGAAATTCTGAAAGTTGCCTCCCTTTGAAAAATGGCAGAAAAATCTGCCAGGTGTTCCCGTTTCCCTTAATCATTGTTAAGCTCAATAAATTAATTCTATCACACCCATTTCTAACCATTAACCAATCAGATCGCTTGATAAAATGTATTCATTCAGATTCACATACTGAATGACAGACGGTGTTGGTCCTGATCAGATGGTTTCTTAGATCTGGAGCTACACAGTTTGCAATGGAAGGGGTTATTCTGTTCAGCACGACAAGGGTAAACTGTGTGTTGTTTGATGGATTGGAAAAATTGAATCTGACAGTATATACAGTCAAACTTCAATGGCTCGAACACCTTTGGGACCACCAAAATCTGTTAGAGACAGGGGTAGCTCGAGCCACTGAGATTACTGTCAGGAGGCATAACGAGATACTTTTAGACATCTTTTCGGCATTCTATAATGAAAATGTAGGCTGTGTGTACTCATTAGTATCAACTCATCGAGGCGATTCTAATGAGTACACACAGCATACATTTGCAAGATAAAAGACTAAAATCTCCTTAATTATCCCCCACTATTTCTTATGTAGAGGATTTCACTATGGGCTCAAGAATGGGTTCGACACATCCATGGTAAACGAGCCGTCGGTGTTCGAGCCATCAAAGTTCTAATGTAATTGTGTAAACATTTGAGTTGAATTCAGCGGTGTTGTCATCTTTGACAGAGTTGAATTTGACAAAGATTGAGCCTATGGAGATAGATCTAGTTGTTAAAAACCCTTGTCCTGCTGAATGTTTAGATATGTCACACCCACTACTGATTATCAGCCAATTAGATTGCTTGATGCAAATTATTGCAACAAATTCATAAACTGGATGGCAAACAATGAAAATTCTGATCAGATGGCTTCTTCAGAAGCCATCTGATCTGGATCTATATTGTTTCAAAGATAAGGCATAACCGGGCTCAGCAGGACAAGGGTTAAAAACTACCAACATTTTTAGTTAACCCATTGTATACTAGTGAACTCTTCCATTACTATATGCTGGACAAGTCCATTTATCATATAAGGGATGTCAGGCCTATATTTTCATTTTTATTCCATTTTTGATGGAAACTTCTGTTAGCAAATAGTGCAGGCCCTGATCAGAAGCCGCAGAACATCTGATCTGGGCCTGCACTGTTAGCCAAGGTACTCCTTTAGGGGTTTCCTGTATACAATGGGTTAAATTGTTAAAAGTTTGATCATTAAATATGGCAAATATGCTAATATTTTTGCTGAAAAATTATAACTAGCTTTTGCATTCTAAAAGCTATATGTACTCATATTTTTCGAGCAATAATACCAGACATTACGAAAACATGCCTATATAACTTCGACCCCCTTGAACCCCACTTGTATATAATAAAACTGAGGTTTACAGGGGTAAACCTTATTTTTTCTTATTTCTGCTCAAAAATATAGGTTGTGGGTATTTGTTAGAACCGCCTCATCGAGGCGGTTCTAACGAGTACCCACAATCTATATTTTGAGCAGAAATAAGAAAAAGATCACAATTTTTTATTTCTCAAAATTTTTGTTTTCTTGGGGGAAAAGCATGCAATGCATTTGTATAGGCGTGTTTTTGTAATGGTATCAGATATGATACCTGCTAGAACAGTTAACATTTTGGCCACTTAGAGAGCTCGTTAAGCTAGCAATGCTTTGAATGTCTGGGTCGTGATCAAAGGGCTGTAACTGTGTTGTAGCTCATGTAAAATGTGATGCATTTATAAAATGTGAATAAATAAATAAGTGTACTAATAGTGGATAATCAACTGTGTTCAGGTAATACGAATTTTTGTGCATGTGTTGAATATATGTATAAATAGAGTATGATGTATTTATCTGGGCCTATTTGTCCAAAACATAGTTGACATATCATGAAAATAAAACTTTGATCTTTAAATATGGCAAATATAGTAGAATTTTTTGCTGAAAAAATTTCAGCAAAAATGCCAATATACTGTAAAACAATTAAATTTGGCAGCAGAAAATTTTTGCGGTTTTTATGAGTGGACCTTTTGGCGGATTTTTATTTTCGCGGATTTTCAATTTCAGAAATAAAACGCAAAATCTGTGATTTTTGACATAGCCATGTGTGTCTTATGTATTCAGATCCTACGTTATACACTGTGATTTTAAATTGTTTTTACTGCCTGTTCTGGTTGTTTGAGCAAATACAAATCAGTCTTAACCCTTATCTTGCTGAATATTCATTTAAGCCACACCCATTTCTGTCTATCAACCAATCAAATTACTTGATTTAATTAATTGCTACAAATTCATAAACTGAATGCCATACAATGTAGATCCTGATCAGAAGCCATCTGATCTGGATCTACACTGTTTCCAAAGATATGGGTTGCAAGATAAGGGTTAATGTTATTTAATTACTCAATGAAACAAGTTATAATTAGTTGTAGCTTTCTTTCTTGCAGTCACGCTTTAGCTGCTCAAAATGTCGGACTTGGTGTACTCACAGACAAAGCTGCCAATCAGTTACCGATTATATATGCAATTTTGACAATTACTGTCAAGATATATTTGCTTTTATTCGGCCCTGTTGTGCACGCTTAATGTCTTCATAATCGACATGTTAAGCAATGAGAAAGACTTCATAAATTGTGAATAGAATAACTTTTAGCTACGCTCCCTAACAGTATGTTCTACTTCTAAAAAGTTAATACACTGGTTTCTTTCTTAACGGACGATGCTCTTGGCTGATTGAAGTTTTATTTCCCTATATAATTCTTGCGATGTGTATTGGGATCAGAATTGCTGCCATTTTGTTATACGATGTTTGATCTTTATTGGAGGTTTTAAATTTTGGAGTTTTTTCTTTGATCGCCAATAGCGCAAAAATAGAATGACTGCGAAGTATAAGTGTTTTACAGTATTTGATATTGTTCTTGCTAGAACAGTTGAAAGTTTGACCACTTACGAGCTCGTTAAGCCAGTGATACTTTGAACAACTGGGCCCTGAATGCTTGGACTGATTTATACTTTGTATCCTTTCTTTCCGTGTGATGTGACTGTGGTGCTTGAATCTGGGTGTACCAGTTTATATAGAAATGTGTATCAAGAATCAAGTGTATCAGTATAGATTATGATGTACTTATCTGAGTGCTTTTTTTCTTAATTTTTTTTTGGTGTCAATGTAGTGTTGTTGGGCTTGAATCAGGGTGTACCTGTATATATAGAAATGTTTGTCAAGAATCAAGTATCAGTATAGATTATGATGTATTTATCTAAGTGCTTCTTTCTGTGTGGAATTACTTTGTTGCTGTGGGGCATGACTCTAGGTGTACCAGTATATGTAGAAATGTTTAACAGGAATTCAGTATCAGTATAGTGTATGATATATTTATCTGAATGATTCCTTCCATGTGATGTGACTTCGGTGCTGTTGGGCTTGAATAAGGGTCTGTCAGTATATGTAGCATTCTGTGTCAAGAATAAAATATTAGTATAGAGTACCTGACCTATACAGTGTTGACGGGGACGTTAAACCACAAATCAATCAATCAATAGTATAGAGTACCATATATGGTAATCTATCTGAGTGCTTGAGTTGTCTGTAATTCTTTTCCATTTTCTTATTGTCAGTTAGTCATTCCTTGAGTCCTGCTTGATTCCTGTGAAGGTAATTTAAGCGATAAAGATTGCCTTTCAGGTCATTAAGCTGTAGAGATTGCCATGAAGCAATAAAACTCTGAACATTGCCTTGAAGGTTATAAAGCTGTAAATATTACCTTGAAGGTCTTAAAGCTCTAAAGATTGCCTTGAAGTTATAAAGCTATAAAGATTGCCTTTAAGTAATAAAGCTGTGAATATTGCCTTGATGTAATAGAGCATTGAAGATTACCTTTTATCATATGACGTCGCGTCTGAGAGTGTAATAACGCCATATAATAATTTCGATAATCCACTAGTGGATTAAATATGCAAATTAGCTAGATACATCCCGTAACATTACATGTAGGATGTCCCTAAAGACACCGCGTTTACTAATGGCGGAATGTTGACATTTTGTTAAACAATCGTGAATAAAATGCATTTTAAATATCATATGATAAATAGAATCTTGCATTCGTGCCCGTGTATTATTGAACTTATTAAACTCGTTGAGGAAAAGGGATAAAATGCTCGGCAAAGCCTCGCATTTAATCCCTTTTCCTCAACTCATTTAATAAATTCAATAATACATGAGCACTCATGTAAGATCCTCTATGAATATTGCCTTGATGTAATAGAGCATTGAAGATTACCTTGAAGTAACAAAGCTGTAAAGATTGACTTGAAGTAATAAAGCTGTAAAGATTACCTTGAAGTAATAAAGCTGTAAAGATTGACTTGAAGTAAAAAAATGTTAGTAAAGCTCAAAAGATTTCTTTAGTTTATACAGAGGATCTTACATGAGTGTTCATGTATTATTGAATTTATTAAACAAGTTGAGGAAATGGGATAAAATGCGAGGCTTTGCCAAGCATTTTATCCCTTTTCCTCAAGAGTTTAATAAATTTGACCGAGCATTTTATCCCTTTTCCTCAATGAGTTTAATAAATAAGATAATACATGAGCACGAATGCAAGATTCTATTTATCATATGACATTTAAAATGCATTTTATTCACATTTATTTTACAAACATGTCAATATTCTGCCATTAGTAATCGCGATAAAAACTTCTTAATTATCCCCCACTATTTCTTATGAAGAGGATTTCCCTAGGAGCTCAAGAGCGAGTTCGACTCAGCCATGGTGAACGAGCCATCGGTGTTCGAGCCATCAAAGTTCTACTGTACTTGATTTTCGTGGCTGAATTTATCAGTTATGTGGTTTATTTTCTAATTTCAGTTTCTTTTGAATAATTTGAGCCAGCGCACGACGAAACTTACAATAAGACGTGTGCCCATCAAAGACTCAGATCAGCCTGTGCATCCATATAGTCTAACCAGAGACTTCTGTTGCTGCATGAAGGAGCCCTTTGCTATTCTTAGAGCGCACAATGAAGACTCTGATCAGACTGCGGGGATGCACAGGCTGATCCAATTCTTCGTTGGGCGCACATGTCTTATTGTAGGTTTTGTCATGCACTGGCTTATTTTTAGTGTATATGTGTGTGTGTAAGATGTCCTACGGAATGTCCTGATTAGTGAAAAGCAACAGATGTGCAGGCTGATCAGAGTTCACCGGTTGTGTAGACCTTGAAGGGTTTGACATGCGCTGATTATGTCTCCCCCGAAAAAAATTTTTTCGGAGAGACATATTGTTTTTCCCCCGGGCGTCTGTCTGTCTGTCCGTCTGTCCATATGTCTGTCTGTCCGTCTGTCTGTCACACATTCGTGTCCGCTCTATAACTTGAAAACCGTTGGAGCTATCGTCACGAAACTTAGTATAAATATAAATCAGCATTAGACGACGTGCAGTGCGCAAGAACTATAACTCTCACATTTATACTTTTTGAATTATCTCCCTTGGAAGTTTGTTGGTATGTATATATGTATGGGCAAATCGTGTCCGGTCAATAACTTTCTTATTTTCAGATGGATTTTAAAATTACTTGGCAGAAATATTAACAACCATAAGACGATGTGTGGTGCGCATGAATCAGGTCGGTACCTCAAAGGTCAAGGTCATACTTAGAGGTCAAAGGTAAAAAAAGGGCCTTTTTTTCGTATTTGGTCAATAACTTTCTTATTTTGAGATGAATTTTAAAATTACTTGGCAGAAATATTAACCACCATGAGAGATGTGTGGTGTGCATCAGGAAGGTCAGTACCTCGAAGGTCAAGGTCATACTTAGAGGTCAAAGGTCAAAAAGGGGGCCTTTTTTTCGTGTTTTGTCAATAACTTTCTTATTTTGAGATGGATTTTAAAATTACTTGGCAGAAATATTAACCACCATGAGACGATGTGTGGTGTGCATCAGGCAGGTCAGTACCTCGAAGGTCAAGGTCATACTTAGAGGTCAAAGTGAAAAAGGGGCCTTTTTTTCGTGTTTTGTCAATCACTTTCTTATTTTGAGATGGATTGTGAAATCACTTGGCAGAAATGTTAACCAATATAAGACGATGTGTTACATGCATGACCCAGGTTGGTACCTCAAAGGTCAAGGTCATACTTAGAGGTCAAAGGTAAAAAAGGGGCCTTTTTTCCGGTTTTGTCAATAACTTGCCTATTTTTAGATAGAATTTGAAGTTACTTGGCAAAAATGTTAACTATCATGAGACGATGTGTTGCATGCATGATTCAGTTTGATACCTCAAGTGTCAAGGTCATACATAGAGGTCAAAAGTCAAAAAAGGGGCCTTTTTTTTCGTGTTTGGTCAATAACTTTCTTATTTTTTGATGGATTTTGAAATTGCTTGGCAGAAATGTTAAACACCATGAGATGATGTGTTGCACGCATGACCCTGTTTGGTACCTGAAAGGTCAAGGTCATACATAGAGGTTAAAGGAAAAAAAAGGGCCTTTTTTGTGTTCTGTCAATAACTTTCTTATTTTAAGATGGATTTTGAAATTACTTGGCAGAAATGTTAACCACCATAAGACGATGTGTTGCATGCATGACCCAAGTTGGTGCCTTAAATGTCAAGGTCGTACTAAGAGGTCAAAGAACAAAAAGGGGCCTTTTTATGCCTCCAACTTTTTTCAAAGTTGGAGGGGCATATTGGTTCTGGTTCGTTTGTCCGTTCGTCTGTCCGTTACGCTTTTGATGCATAGCATAACTAAAGAACGGTGTATGCTAGGGTTTTGAAATTTCATATATGGATTCCTCATGGAAAATTAGCTGACGCATATTTTTTTCTCGTCCGGATTATGCCCCCTACAAGAGTTATTGCTCTTTGAAATTTTTTTAATAAAATCTTGTCAGCAAGATATATCAAAAACTATTGGAGCTAGAGCCTTGAAAGTTGGTGAATATATTGGTGGTGATGAGTAGATGAACTGATTAACTTTTGACAAAATTCCAAATAATACTTTGTGAGTTACGGCCCTTTGTCATTTTGGTAATTTGTGCCCATTGTAATGTATGCTAAAAGTGATGCATAGCATAACTTTAGAACCGTGTATGCTAGGGTTTTGAAATTTCATATATGGATTTCTCATGGAAAATTAGCTGACGCGTATTTTTTTTCTCGTCCGGATTATGCCCCTTTCAAGAGTTATTGCCCTTTGAAATTTTTTTAATAAAATCATGTCAGCAAGATATCTAAAAAACTATTGGAGCTAGAGCCTTGAAAATTGGTCAATATATATGTTGGTGGTGATGAGTAGATGAACTGTTTAACTTTTGACAAAATTCTGAAAATACTTTGTGAGTTATGGCCCTTTGTCATTTTGGTAATTTGTGCCCATTGTAATGTATGCTAAAAGTGATGCATAGCATAACTTTAGAACCGTGTATGCTAGGGTTTTGAAATTTCATATATGGATTCCTCATGGAAAATTAGCCGACTCATATTTTTTTCTCGTCCGGATTATGCCCCTTTCAAGAGTTATTGCCCTTTGAAATTTTTTCAATAAAATCTTGTCAGCAAAATTTCTCAAACACTATTGGAGCTAGAGCCTTGAAAGTTGTTGAGTATATTGATGGTGATGAGTATATGAACTGATTAACTTTTGACAAAATTCCGAAAAACACTTTATGGGTTATGGCCCTTTGTCATTTTTTTGTAATTTGTGCCCATTGTAATGAATGCCAAAAGGGATGCATAGCATAACTTTAGAACTGTGTATGCTATGGTTTTGAAATTTCATATATGCATTCCTAATGGAAAATAAGCTGACGCGTATTTTTTTTCTCATCCGGATTATGCCCCTTTCAAGAGTTATTGCCCTTTGAAATTTTGTGAACATTTTTAAAGTTACTTTGCAGAAATGTTTATCTGCATTAGATGATGTGTTGCACACAAGACCCGGCTCAATACCTCCAATGTCAAGGTTATACTAAGCGGTCAAAAACGGGGGAGACATCTGTGTTTTTGTAGAAAAACAAATTCTAGTTTGTATCAATATTCGTATGTTCAGTGTGTTGACTTGAATCAATATTCGTATGGTTAGTGTGTGTGTGGTGTGTAATGCAGTGCTTTTGTATTGCAGTTGAATCTGCATTAAAATTCTACATTAGGATTAAAAACTAAATTGTCCATTTATACATGTGAGATTGATCTGGAATCTGATTTTAGCTGAAGAGCTAGTAATTCTAGTGAGACCCTGAAATACCTACATGGAGGGGTAACAATGAAAATTAAGGGTAATTTTTTGCATTTCTTAGTAAAAACCTGTTGTGGGTACTTGTTAGAATTGCCTCATAGAGGCAATTCTAACAAGTACCCACAACGAAGGTTGGGATAATTTTGCTTATTCCTCTCTAGAAACCTGTGTTATGTGCATTTGTTGGAATGACCAGAATGAGGCTGTTCTAACACGTGTTCTAACAAGTACACACAACATAGGTTTCTGATTAGAAATAAACAAAATTATCCCAATCTGTGTTATGGCCAGCATGCGGCAGCTCTGACATGTATCCACAACAAAGATTTCTGAAGAGAAATAAGCAAAATTATCCCAACCTGTGTAGTTTGTACTTGATAGAATGGCCTGACTGGCCCCGATAGCTCAGTTGGTAGAGTGTCCGCTCCGGGGAACGGGAGGTCACGGGTTCGATCCCGGGCTGCGAAAGTCGTTAACAATGGTACTAGCTGCTCCTCGCTTGGCACTCAGATTTACGGGGCAGAGCTAGGACTGGTCGACCCAGTGTCAGGATAATGTGACTGGGTGTGGTATCATGTAATGTGTCTGGGACATGATACTTCAGTGAGGCAGCACTATAAAAGTGAGCATTGAGCTCCCTGTCGCAACCAGACACCGTCGTGATATGACTGAAAAATTGTTAAAAGCGACGTTAAACCCGAATTCACACACACACACACACACAGAGAATGGCCTGAATGTTGGGGGTTCTAACAAGTACCCACAACAAAGATTTCTCAAGAGAAATAAGCAGAATTATCCCATCCTGTGTAGTTTGTACTTGTTAGAATGGCCTGAATGTGACAATTCTAACAAGTAACCACAACAGGTTTCTCAAAAGAAATAAGCAAAATTATCACAATCTAAGTTATCTGCACTTGTTATGGCCCCTGCCCATCGGAGCTTGAAGAAATATATGGGCTGCATGATGCTTCCATGCAGAGCTGAAACCGACCTGCATATGAGTACTGGTAAACCGCTTGGAGGATCTAAGCCTGCCCAGGCAAAGCGGTGCCCGTCCATGCTTATAAACCCTATTGGTTTCATTGGGCGGCAGGGCTTGGGATGTCATTTCATCTCAATGTCGGGTAAAAGTCCCACAAAATTGGAAGCAACGTCTCCCAAATGACCTTTACAGTGTTGAAGGGGACATTAAACCTCGAATCAAACAAAAACAAAAATCTGCACTTGTTAGAATGCTTGTTGTCAGAGCAGTCTGATCAGGGTCCACACCATTTGCCTTTATACCAAAATATGTTTGAAATGTTTGCAAGAAGATGCAGCAGACAATATAAACAGAGGACATTTTCAGATGCAGTTTTTCTGGCATCTTAAGGATCAACTGATTACTAATGAAAATTTGTGATATGTTTTCTTATTTATCCCTCAAACATGGGTTGTGGGTGCTAATTTGACCTGCCTGATGAGAAGCCTATGTATTGTAGTGGTTAAGCTACTGCCCTCATAAAGCAGGGGTACCGAGTTTGATTCCAGGCTTCTTATGACTTTGATGAGTTTAAACTGAGGTCCCATCTTTGTATGACCTTGGTTGTTGGTGGGATGTAATTTGGGTTTCCAGGATGCTTATTATATAAACTTGTGAAAGTGAATCAACTTTTTCTACAATATATCTGGGTACAATAGTTCTTTTCTTTTCCAGCAATTTCTTTATTTAGTATACTAGTATTTTTGCTGAAAAAAATGTGAGTAGCTTTTGCAGTGCAAATCACATTTTTTCAGCAAAACTATTACAATAGTACTCTTTTGTTCTTGCACACCAGACAAGGAAATCCGTGATTTTACCCTCGGATAGAAATTTATGTTCTGACCCTGGTGTTCCGACCCAGAATCGAATATAATCGCGTGTTTGATAAATGCACTGGATGATTACAACCTCATGCGCGGTGTCGTCATGCGTGACGTCACTAAACATTCCTGTTGTGTCATCACAAAATGGCGGACGTCGGTAACCGAAGTGACAGCAGCATTAAAAATTCGCAATAGAAATGGAAGGTATGCAAGAAAAAGAATCCAATATGGGTGTGAGGGGTGGATAGAAAAATCCGTCCCTCGGAATCACTGTCCGGCATCACTCGGCAAGCCTCGTGATGCCGGACAGTGACCCTCGGGACGGATTTTTCCATCCACCCCTCACACCCATATAAGATTCTTATATTCTACAATGGTGTCTTTCTTATCTCTAGAATTAGCATTTTTCAGATGACTGGTTTAGATTGTGGGTGCCTGTCTTTTAATTGCTTGAATCCAGGGGCCAGTTGTTCAAAGCATCGTTAGCTTAACGAGCTCGTTAGTGGTCATATTGTTAACTGTTCTAGCAAGTTTAAAATTCAAAATTTTGGTATTTTTGCTGAAAAAATGTGAGCAGCTTTTGCGAATGCAAAAGCTGCTCACATTTTTTCAGCAAAAATATTAGCATATTTGCTATAATAAATGATCAAAGTTTTAACGATACGTTAACTAACGACGTCGTTAGTTTTGAACAACTGGCACCTGGTTTAGATTGTGGGTGCCTGTTACAAGCACCTCAGTGAGGCAGTTGAAAGGAGTACCCACAATGCTCTGGAGCTCCAAAAAAGGAAAATAATGTATACCCCTTTAAATGTCACTTTTCTCTATATAAACTAGGGTTTACCAGGGTATTGAATACATGGAATTTTAACGTGATTAATATGAATTCTTTTGCAACACTGAATGATCAGTTTTAATTAAATGTTAACAAGTGACAAGTGACTTTGTACTTGCTTTGAAAAACTTGGCATTGGTGTGGATGATTTTCTATAGTATATTTGATGTGTATGACTTCCTGCAGAATATCTGATGTGGCTGCTAGATGCTAAGAGCCTATAACTGTGCTTTTTGGATGAGTAACCAGTGTTGTCCGTATCAATGTTAGCTGATGTCTAGTCTGCAGGACTCTACAGCCTGTTACCAGTGGAAACAGACACGATTAGCCTGAGCATGATCTTAACGTAATCATTTCACCCTTCTTTTAAGTAACCATGTCAGACATGTATATTGGCATCTGATCTGAGTCTGCACTGTTTGCCAAGGTACCCCTTTAGAGTTTTCTCTCCTGAAATAGGTTAATGAATTTGAGTATTTACAAGAATGAAATCATTTCAATAACACACCCGTGTGACATAGTGCATTCTTTCACATCTCCAAAATGGTTACTTTTCTGATGAAAATTTATGGTATATTTCTTATTTATACTTCAAACATAGGTTATGGGTGCTCTTTAGAAACGCCTGAATGAGGTGGTTCTAACGAGTACACATAACCTTTGTCTTGGCGGAGAAATTGTTGGTGCTCATTGGAAATGCCGCATTAAGGTGGTTCTAAGGAATCCCCTTAACCTTTGTCTTGGAGCAGAAATAAGAAAAAAATGATGTAGACCCCTGTAACCCCCAGTTTTCTCTATATAAAGTGGGGTTTATAGGGGGTTTCATTTATATAACATGATGCCCCTATCTACATTCAAAGGTGGAAGAGTCCGTTTCAGAAACTTAGGGAAGAAAGAGTTAAGGGCATAAACTTGAATTTTCATTGGTCTGTTGTACAGTGTGGTTATAAGCATGGTTATATTAACTGACCAGCTTAACCCTTTCTGTACCAATAGCAATGGAATCTTCCTCCTAATATACAGCAGGAGTCCATTTTAAAATTTAGGGGTGTCAGGTTGTGTTTTCTTCAAAATCTATTTGGAAACTGGCTGAACATTTTGCTAACAGTGTAAGCCCAGATCAGACGCCGCATTCTGCGGCGTCTGATCTGGGCCTGCACTGTTTGCCATATACCTGTTTTAGGGTTTCTGGTACAAAATGGGTTAACATGTAAATGGGCCATGAGTACATCATGAAAACACACCTGTATAATTTTGACCCACTTAAACCCCACTTATATAGTAAAAGTGTTTACAGGAGTATATTATTTTTCTTATTTCCGCTCAAAAACTTAGATTGTAAGAAGTCATTAGAACCGCCTCGCCAAATTGGTTCTAACGTGTACCCACAATCTATGTTTTGTGTTGAAAATTGAAAAATATCAGAATTCTTTCGGTGTCAAAATTTTCAATATAATTTATTATTTGGATAGGCATGTTTTTGTAATGAACTCTGTTGGTCATTTGTTGTAAGTGTCTGTTTACCAGTCCCAGCCATTTGTTTACAGGGGTATACATCATTTTTCTCATATTTGCTCAAAAATATAGATTGTGGGACCTTGTTAGAGCCGCCCTTACTGGGGCAGTTCTAACAAGAACCCACAATCTATGTTTTCTGCAGAAAATTAAAAAAAATATCAAGCTTTTATCTGAAAATTTTCATTGTTTCTGTAGGAAAATTTTCAATTTTTGTGAATAGGTGTGTTTTTGTAATGAACTTTGCTGGTCATTTGTTGTTAAGTGTCTGTTTACCAGCCCCGGCCCATGTGTAGTAATATAATGGATTTGCTTGATAATAGTGATAAATAAAATGTTGAAACAATGCCTTCCTGGTTTTATTATATTCCCAATACATAGAATATTGTATAACGTGTCTGTCTGTCACTCGGGATATCCGGTCTTAAGGGGAATGGGAACACCTGGTAGATTTTTCTGCCATTTTTCAAAGGGAAACAACTTTCGGGACTTCCTGTTTGCTTTTCTATAAGCCCTTTTCCACTGTAAAGGGGTCTGCTCTTAAAGGAAAGAATTTTCTCCTAAGGACTAAATTCTTTCCTTTAAGAGTTGACCCCTATTGACATGGGAGACAAAAATACTTTTGCAGTAGTTGCCTCCCCTGAAGGTGTTCCCATTCCCTTTAGGTTATAAAAACTTTTTTCATGCTCAACTCACTTCAGCATGATGAGAAGACTCCATGGTGAAGTGGTTAAGCTACTTGCTTCATAAACCAAGAGAGGTGGGTCCAACTGGGGGCTTCGCCTGACTTGAAGTGGTGTGTGTTTTTAGCTCACCAGAGCCGAAGGCTCCAGGGGAGCTTATAGGATAGGCAGTTGTCCATTGTCATCTGTGTCGTTGTCTGGCGTCAACACTTTCAAAAGACATCTCTAAAGCCACTCGGCCGATTCAGCCCAAATTTCATCTGTAGCAGCGTTGGGCTGGGGGATCGAAAGTTTGTTTTTAATGAAAATCAGCTTGTTAGTTTGGTTGCTATGGCAACTTAGAGTTTCCATAGACTTATAATGGGGAAAATAGAAAAATGGCATATACTGCCAAACCTTTGCAGATATTTTGACAAAACATTTGTAGAACTATTCCTTGCATGAACCTCTTTTAGCCACATGCTTTTATGCAAAACTGGGGGTCCCTCAGGGTGTGCCGGTGCCATGCCCCACCCCTCCAGTGCATAGAAGGCCATATATCCCAGAAACCATTCAGATCCCCACCCCTAAAGGTTATATTTTCTTTTTGCTTATGATAAGACGCATTCAGTGACACAAACCTGGGGGTCCTCTGAGATGTGCTGGGGCCATGCCCCACCCCCTCCACTTCGTAAAAGGCCCAATATCTCATAAACCGTTCAGATCCCCACCCCTAAACCATATATATTCTTGTTCCTTATGATAAGATGCATTCCAGTGATACCAACCTATGGGTCTCCCGGGGTGCGCCGGGGCCATGCCCAACCCCTCCAATTCATAAAAGGTGATATATCTCAGAAACCTTTCAGACCCCCACCCAAAAACCATATATATTCTTCTTTCTTATGATAAGATACATTCAGTGACACCAACTTGGGGGTCCCCTGGAATGTGCCCGGGCCATGCCTCACCCTCTCCACTTTGTAAAAGGCCCAATATCTCAGAAACCATTTAGATCCCAACCCCCAAAACAATATGTATTCTTGTTCCTTATGATTAGACACATTCAGTGATATCAACCTACAGGTCTCCCAGGGTGTGCGGGCACATGCCCCACCCCTCCACTTCATAAAAGGCGATATATCTCAGAAACCTTTCAGATCCCCACTCCAAAACCTACGGAGCCCGGGAAATGACATATAACTCTTTTATTTATTGCGTTTTATCGAATTATTAATTCGTTATATCGAATTATTATTGCGTTATATCGATGTATTATTGCGTTATATCAAATTATTATTGCGTTTAATTGAACTATTTATTCGTTATATCGAATTATTACTGCGTTTTATCGAATTATTATTGCGTTTTATCGAATTATTAATTCGTTATATCGAATTATTATTGCGTTTTATCGAATTATTATTTCGTTATATCGAATTATTATTGCGTTCTATCGAATTATTAATTCGTTATATCGAATTATTATTGCGTTTTATCGAATAATTAATTCGTTATATCGAATTATTATTGCGTTATATCGAATTATTATTGCGTTTTATCGAATTATTAATTCGATCTATCGAATTATTATTGCGTTTTATCGAATTATTTATTGCGTTTTATCGAATTATTATTGCGTTTTATCGAATTATTATTGCGTTTTATCGAATTATTATTGCATTATATCGAATTACTAATTTGTTATATCGAATTATTATTGCGTTTTATCGAATTATTAATTCATTATATCGAATTATTATTGCGTTTTATCGATTTATTTATTGCATTTTATCGAATTATTATTGCGTTTTATCAAATTATTAATTCGTTATATCGAATTATTATTACGTTTTATCGAATTTTTTATTGTGTTTTATCGAATTATTATTGCGTTATATCGAATTACTAATTCGTTATATCGAATGATTATTGCATTCTATCGAATTATTTATTGCATTTTATCGAATTATTATTGCGTTTTATCGAATTATTAATTCGTTATATCGATTTATTATTGCGTTATATCGAATTATTATTGCGTTTTATCGAATTATTAATTCGATCGAATTATTATTGCGTTTTATCGAATTATTTATTGCGTTTTATCGAATTATTATTGCGTTTTATCGAATTATTATTGCATTATATCGAATTACTAATTTGTTATATCGAATTATTATTGCTTTTTATCGAATTATTAATTCGTTATATCGAATTATTATTGCGTTTTTATCGATTTATTTATTGCGTTTTATCGAATTATTATTGCGTTTTATCTAATTATTAATTCGTTATATCGAATTATTATTACGTTTTATCGAATTTTTTATTGTGTTTTATCGAATTATTATTGCGTTATATCGAATTACTAATTCGTTATATCGAATGATTATTGCATTCTATCGAATTATTTATTGCATTTTATCGAATTATTATTGCGTTTTATCGAATTATTAATTCGTTATATAGAATTATTATTACGTTTTATCGAATTATTTATTGCGTTTTATCGAATTATTATTGCATTTTATCGAATTATTATTGCGTTTTATCGAATTATTAATTCGTTATATCGAATTATTATGATTCGATTATAGATTTTTATAATGCGATATTACGGCAGCGTATTGGTGCTTATGTTAATTGTGTCATACCGCAATTTTTGCGACTCTACATTACGTAAACGCGTCCTTACAATCAGGACCCCTGTAAACCCTCATAATACAGAAAAAGTGGGGTTACAGGGGTATACCCTTAATTTATGATTCGATTAAAGATTTTTATAGTTTATTAGCACCAATTCATTGGGGCGGTTCTAACAAGCCCCAAAAATCTATGTTTGGACCATTAATAAGAAAAATATCTCACATTTTCTTCCGAAAAATGCCATTTTGAGGACCATAAATGGAGGCCAAATTTTGCATGAGTGTGTTAACGTAATGGATAGAGCGATTTGGTTCGATTTTCCGGTATATTTTCGACATGTACATGACTACATTCTCTGTTGTATCACTGTAAATCGGCTTACACTCACGCGAAATAAAATCAAAGTTGCAATCTTTGAATTAATATAATAATCTACTTGAACAAAGTCATCTTAAAAATAATTATCGTTATTTTGGCTCATGAAAACTTGACCAGGAATGAAAAAAAAAAAACGTTTCGCATTAAAGAAGACGATATAATCGATATAATCGCAAGTAGTGTAATTTGATGACTTTGCACAAGTCGATATGTTAATGAAGAAACTGAAAGTCGATACTTTCTAAATCGACTTTCATTATCAAACACACATATCGATAATTTAAAAGTCAGTTTTGCATTTAGCTATTGCAAAAAATCGACAAAATAAAGTTGATAGGCTATATTTCCGACCAAAAATGCATTAGTACTATAGGGTGCACTCTGTGTACCATCGACCGAGGTCATGACGGTCTGGTTCAAGCTTTGCCGAAAGTACCCAAAAATACCATTCATATGCAAAGCATGAAGGGGGTAGGTTTTAAGTTGTTATAAGAATTTAATTTATTTTCGGAGACTACTTCTGGCTTGAGTTGAGTAGCTCTGGCCCAGAAAACTTATACACGCGACAGTTTTCAGTTCTTGGGTGTATTTCTTGCTTCCAAAGGATAAACCTTTTACAGAACGTATTTAACTTCACTACAGCTGGTGTTTAGGGACTATGTGGTCACCGTAAAAAGACTCCCTGCCCTTCATCCCATAGTGTAGATTTTATTTTCTAGTCATTTAGCATTACTGATTCTATTGTGGAACTTTGAAATTATCAGGGGGTCCTTGATGAGGCCTAATCGGCCAAAACTAGCTAGTCTGGCCCAGAAATTAATAATTCGATATAACGAATTAATAATTCGATAAAACGCAATAATAATTCGATATAACGCAATAATAATTCGATAAAACGCAATAATAATTCGATAAAACGCAATAATAATTCGATATAACGAATTAATAATTTGATAAAACGCAATAATAATTCGATATAACGAATTAATAATTCGATATAACGCAATAATAATTCGATAAAACGCAATAATAATTCGAAAAAACGCAATAATAATTCGATATAACGAATTAATAATTCGATAAAACGCAATAATAATTCGATATAACGAATTAATAATTCGATAAAACGCAATAATAATTCGATATAGCGCAATAATAATTCGATAAAACGAAATAATAATTCGATATAACGAATTAATAATTCGATAAAACGCAATAATAATTCGATATAACGAATTAGTAATTCGATATCACGCAATAATAATTCGATAAAACGCAATAATAATTCGATGAAACGCAATAATAATTCGATAAAATGAAATAATAATTCGATATAACGAATTAATAATTCGATAAAACGCAATAATAATTCGATATAACGAATTAATAATTCGATAAAACGCAATAATAATTCGATAAAACGCAATAATAATTCGATAAAACGAAATAATAATTCGATATAACGAATTAATAATTCGATAAAACGCAATAAATAAAATAGTTAAATGTCACTTCCCGGGCTCCGTAAAAACCAATTGTATTCTTGTTTCTTATGATAAGACGCATTCAGTGACACCAACCTGGGCGTCCCCTGGGATGTGCCCGGACCATGCCCTACTCCCTCCACCTCAAAACCATATATTTGCTTGTTTCTCATATACAGTCCACATGGAATGGGGGTTCATTTGGGAGACATTATAATCGATAAATTAAAACCATACATGGCTGCCAGTTGGCAGTGCCCACCTAAGGTCTGGTGAGCATAGTGGCCCGTGGGCCTGGTTTCATGTCCCACCAAGAGCAAAGGTCTTACAGAGATGGGACCTCTGTTTAAGGACATCTGAAGGTCCGGAGAAGCCTGGGATCAAACCCATGACCCCTGGTTTATAAGTCTAGCAGCATAACCACTGCACCACAGCGGCTGATGACATCTCCATATGACCTTTGTTGTTATTGGGACATAAAACTCAAAACACAGTTGAGCATGAAACCTCAAAAAGGTATAAATAGTACAATATAAAGAAATTATGCTCAGCTCAGCAGAAAATCTTATTTGTCCCGCTCATAAATTTTAAAATTCCAACTATTGTCCTACTCATAAATTTTAAAATGCAAACTATTTCTGCTCATAAATTCTAAAATGCCAACTATTGTCCTACTCATAAATTTTAATAAAATGCCAACTATTCCTGCTCATAAATTTTAAAATGCCAACTATGGTCCTACTCATAAATTTCAAAATGACCACTATTCCTGCTCATAAATTTTAAAATGCCAACTCTTGTCCTACTCATAAATATTAAAATTCCAACAATAGCTGGCATTTTAAAATTTCTGAGTAGGACAAATTTCATCCCCAATAGAGTTGAGCATAGAAAAGTTTTATTGCGAGGTTCAGGTTTGAATTTCAATGGGGGCAGACAATTTTCACGTTTGTTGGATCCAGCTCAACAAAAACTGTGCAAAACACAAAAAGTTGGGCTATGCCTTTCCCATGTCCACACTAGACATGGTGAGTGCCTACCCTGTTTTGGGACAACATTCTTTTGTGGAGATTGAAATCGTTTCTACGATCATTCTCTCCCTTTCATTTATTCAAGAAGAGCAGTTGTCAGTTTATGGTGAAAGATTGTGCACTGTACTGGTTAACTACTTAGTATAAACCTGCCCTGGAAAAGTGTAGCGATGTAAACTAACCAATTTGATATGACCTAGTGTTAACTGGGGTGTTAAACTCCAAAACAAACATTTTTGGGAGCTATGGGACCTGTGTTTTATGCTATACCTTGTGAAACATAGATTGAGACATAAACCTAACCTATCTTTCAGTGTTGCTCTGCTGGTGCACTCTGGTCAGTTTATGGGTCTGACTAGTGAACAAGTGGTCTGTGTTCAATCAAAGCCAGAGCCTACAACATTCATTCATGGATATTGTACTTTTTATGCCCTTTGTAAAATGGTGGTATCATGTTATGCCCCTCGGCATCTGTCCCTCTGTCTGTAAATAAGTTTTATGCCCCTTCGAAAATTTCTGTAAACAATTTCTGGATAACTACTATATTTAACATCCAATCAAGCTGAAATTTGATATATTGTTAGGCCATGATGTAGAGCAGCACATTGTTTCGAGGTTATGGTTCACCATTCCCCTTTGAAAATTTCTGCAAACATTTTGTTTCCTGATAACTCCTACAGTTTTTACATCCGATCAGGGTGAAACTTGATATACAGTTAGATCATGATGTGGAGAAGCTCATATTGTTTCGAGGTTACAGTCCACCAAATGTTAACAAAGTAATGCCTCTTTGAAAATTCCTTTTTCGATATTTCGTTTCTCACAAGTTAGATCTGGTCAAGCTGAAATATAGTCAGACCATGATCTGAAGTAGTGCATATTGTTTTGAGGTTACAGTCCACCAATTATTGATAGTTATGCCCCATTGAAATTTTATGTGAACATTTTGTTTCTGGCTAAATCCTCCTACATTTGATCAAGCTGACACTTGATATATAGTTAGACCATGGTGTAGAGCAGTGCATATTGTTTCTGGGTGACAGTCCACCAAATGTTAGCTTGAAAATTGATGTAAACTTCGTTTCAGGCTCCTTTGAAAACTTCTGTAAACATTTTGTTTCTAGCTAACTCACCCTACAAATGACTTCTGATTAAGCTGCAACTTCTTGATTCGTTACACATTGTTATGAGGTTACAGAAGTAATTGCCCTTTGAAAAATTTCAAAAGCTAACTCTTCCTATATTTAATATTTGATCCTGCTGAAACACACCCTGATGTGGAGCAGTACATACAATTCTGAGGTTACAATCTGCCAAATATTAGCAGGGTTATTTCCCTGTCACTGTTCAGTCCCAGCTGATTACTCCTGTAGTTTGCATCCCATCAACCTGAAAGGTGATTTATACATGTAGTTATATAGAGGATCTTACACGAGTGTTCATGTATTATTGAATTTATTAAATGAGTTGAGGAAAAGGGATAAAATACGAGGCTTTGCCATTAATAAACGCTATGTCGTTAAAGACGTCGTACATGTAACGTTACGGGACGTATCTAGCTAATTTGCATATTTAATCCACTAGTGGATTATCGAAAATAAAACATGGCGTTGTTACACTCTCAGACGCAACGTCATATGATTAACCATGATATGAAGCATTTTGTTTAGAGGTTACAGTCCACCAATTATTCGCACAATTATGTCCATCTGTCCATCCAGGATTGCCTGTACAAAGTACAAGGAGAGCGTGCATGTGCGTCTGCGTTCCCGTCGCACTATGTTGAAGTTTTTTAACTCTTAAGACGCCAAGAAAAAACACCTTAAAATGTCGTCTGCTTATGTCGTCTGCTGAATCTTTTGCAAACTTTTTAGAAATATTTTTGCATACAGGAAAACAGTGTGGACTCAAACCAAATTGCTCCTAGAGGGTTCCTTTACTGTATTTTGTTGAGGAGACAGCAGCTCAGTCGGATGCACAGCTAATTGATAATCAGGATGTAGGATAACATTCTTTCTTGGAGATTGGTGATTCTACAGTCATTCCTATCTATTCAGGGGGAACAACCTACGTCATAGCAGAGATGTACCCATTTCAGAAGCGGCCATATATGTGTAAATAGGGAAATAAAATGCTTCAAACTAGATATCTACATCACGAGTCTTCAGAAAACATACTTCAGCTGGTAACGAACAATATTTGCATCCCATCGGTGAGCTAATTTCACCTAGAGACATTGAAAAGGCTTCGATAGCTTCGCCACAAGATTTGATTCGGCGCTGTAAAAAATCATAGTTCCGACATCATTGCCAAATCAGCTTGTGTCGAATTATTTAAAGAAAAGGCCGCAGTTCTGCTATTGTTGGTTCAAGAAGGACAGTTGTCAGATTTTGACGAAATAATATGCATTGTATTTAATAACCACTTAAGTACATGTATAAGCGTAGCTAGGAAAAGTGTGGATAACTAAGCCCACCGGGTCGATATTACATAAATAGTGTTGACTAGGCCATTCAAAAACCCAAACAAACAAACTTAGCTCACGTAGGCCCGTGACGAATGCATGCACTTTTATGCTTTTAAATCACTGAAGCTTTTCACATAGTCCAATACTCGTACCAAATACACCAGTATTTACAAGGTTTCTTTCAAAGTGTTGCGCAACATGCAAGAGTATCATCATACATGAACTGGCGCACGGCAAACATTACCATTACGATAACACATCCGTGTAAAATAGTGCAATAAAGGCATTTTTTTCTGATGAAAATTTGTAATATTTTTCTTATTTATATTCCAAACATAGATTGTGGGTGCTCGTTAGAACCGCCTCATTGAGGCGGTTCTAACGAGTGCCCACAACCTATGTGTTGGACCAGAAATAAGGCAAATAGTGTTTACCCACGTAAACCCCAGTTTCTCAATATAAAGTGGGGTTTAGGGGGTGGTCTTTATCTCACGGACTTGTTCACGTTACGCCACAATCAAACAAGTCTGCGCATCCCCGCAGTTTGGTCAGAGTATTTGCTCTTGACATCAAGAAAACACGCCCATATGATTTTGACCTCCTTGAACCCCACTTTTATATAGGAAAACTGGGGTTTACAAGGGTAAACCTTATTTTTCTTATTTCTGCTCCAAAATATAGATTGTGGGTACTCGTCAGAACCGCCTCGATGATGAGACGGTTCTAACGAGAACCAACAATCTATATTTTGGAGTAGGAATAAGATAAATATAACAATTTTTCATCATAAAATTTGCATTTTTTCGGCGATAAAGGTTACACTGTATTTGTATAGGCGTTTTTTCGTATTGACAGGGGTAAACCTTATTTTTCTTATTTCTGCTCCAAAATATAGATTGTGGGTACTCGTTAGAACCGCCTCGATGATGAGGCGGTTCTAACGAGAACCCACAATCTACATTTTGGAGCAGAAATAAGGAACATATCACAATTTTACATCCTAAAATTTTAATGTTTTTTTTTTTTTTTTTTTTTTCGTCAAAAAATTTACAATGTATTTGCATAGGCATGTCTGGGCTATATCAGTAGCAATCAAACTCGTGGTCGATTGTCTCTGAGTCTAGGTTAGGAACATAGTCCTTGACTGAGACTTAAACTGTTTCGTTTAACCCTTAAGGGAAAGGGGAACACTTGGCAGAATTTTCCGCCATTTTTCAAAGGGAGACAACTTTCGGAACTTCCTGTTCGCTTTTCTACAAACCCTGTCCTACAGAAAAAGAGTTCTACTCTTAAAGGAAAGAATTTGCTCCTCAGGATCAATTTTTTTCCTTTAAGAGTTGACCCCTATTGACATGGGAGACAAAAATACTTTTGCAGTAGTTGCCTCCCCTGAAGGTGTTTCCATTCCCCTTTAATTCCATTTTAAGCAAACAGTGTAGTTCTTGATCAGACGCCACGTTCTGCAGAGTCTGATCTATAGGTCTACACTGTTTGCTAAGTCCAACCCATGATTCCAGCCCAAATTCTACCCAAGTACGGCACTGCGACAAAATCAACGGTGCTATTTTCTATTGACTTCCTACACGTCAAGTCACGTGGACTTTAGCACAGAAGAGTTTTTATGCTTCGAAACTCAAAGTCATCGTTGGTCGCACATGTCTGGTAGGTTTTGTCGTGTGTTCGCTAACTTAAGGGGAAGTGATACACCTTCAGGGATGGCAACTTCTGCAAAAGTATTTTTGTCAAGAACGAACTTGTATCTAAGGAAGACAATTCTTTCCATTAAGAGTAGACCCCCTTTTCAGTGAGACAGAGTTTATAGAAAAATGAACAGGAAGTCCCGAAAGTTGTCTCCCTTTGAAAAATGGCGGGAAAATCTGCCAGCTGTATCCATTCCCCTTAAGATGGAACATAAAAAAAAACAGTTTCGTGTGTGTGAGCAG
Organism: Lucinisca nassula; assembly: GCA_963580285.1. Taxonomy (NCBI): domain Eukaryota; kingdom Metazoa; phylum Mollusca; class Bivalvia; order Lucinida; family Lucinidae; genus Lucinisca; species Lucinisca nassula. The sequence goes on from OY757011.1 coordinate 97,804,566, forward strand.
CAAATATGTAGACCAAAATGCATGCCAGCGAAGTTTGTGTCCTTAATTGTCATTGTTTTGATGCAACGGTAGCCACATCCGGGCTCGATGGCTCAGCCGGATGCATGTCTACTGGTGATCAGGGGTCGCGGGTTTCAAACCTGCCTGGTCGGCAACCTTCTGTCGGGGAGTTTGGACATGAAATATTTTTCTGCTGTCATTTTCTGCCTTCCGCTGATTCAAGTAGGGCAGTAGTTTTTTTGTTTGCTTGTTTGAATTGGGGTTTAACGTCCCCGTCAACACTATTTAGCTCACTATTTGACGCTGCTTCCATTTTGGTGGGACTTTTGCCTGACACTGAGGTGAAATGACTTCTCAAGCCCTGCCGTCCAATGAAGCCAGAAGGCTTATATGCATTGGACGATCTGACTCACACCGCTTTGCCTGGGCAGGCTAAGTCCTTCCAAGTGGTTTACCAGTACTCATGTGTGGTCAGATTCAGCTCTGCGTGGAAGTTCCATGCAGCCCAGTCTATTTCTCGAAGCCCCGATGGGCGGGCGCCAAAGGGCAGTAATCGGTTTCTGGTAAAAGAATGTGCACTGTGCTAGTTAACCGCATATGTAAACCAAGAAACGACATGACTTAAATAGTGCTGACTGGGCTGTTAAAAGCATCGGGGTCCATAGATGGCTCAGTCGACCAGCCGAGACTCAGATCAGCCTGTGCGTTTCTCAGATTAGCCTGTGCAAACGCACAAGCTGATCTGAGTCTACGCTGGTCTAACATTTTGCTTTGCCGTGGCTCTTTTCTGTAAAAGTTTAAAAAATGCGGGGGCGATGTTTCTTTAATTTCCGAGATTTTGCAGTCGTACTGTCATGTGCCTGGGTGAAATAGTCTGCCCGCCCCGGACTGTAAATATTTCTACATTGCTTTGTGACAACAAAGTTAGATCAATGATATAGATTTACAGCCTTTATGTAATTTAAATCTTCAACTGAAAAAGTTGACAACAAAATAAATGCAAAGCTCAAAGTAAATGTTTACTTAATAGGGGGGTAATGAATATTTTCTAATATTCTAAATCAAACACCAAGCATTTATACAATGAAAAAAAGAAGAACATTTAGAAGTATAGCGCATAGAATGTTCTTAATGTTTTATTTTTATTTTATTTATTTAATTCATTTTTTGTGCTTTTTGGCGAATACCGTAGTACCTCACCTGATCTTCCGTTGCAGAACATCCGTCTCATGCGACCCCCAGCGGGGAGAGAGACAGTGCTCTTACCCACTAGGTCACGGAGCCCCGTGACCATAGTAATACTCATTTGAATACTGTCGCCCCCTTTAAAAATCTCCATGACCTATATGCTTCTTAAACCGCTGTATGTGACTCTGGGGTGGGTTATATGTGAAAAAATATGTGGTGTGTGTGCGTGTGTGTGTGTTTTGATTTCTGTGTTTGTTGTTGCTGTGCTGTTGTTGTTGTTTTTTGTTTGTTTTTTTGTGTGTTTTTATTTTTTTTTTTTTTTTTTCCTGGCTTGATCTGTAATATTATATGTCATGTCTGAAATAACAGTTTTTACTGACGAGATTGTGGAGGCTCGATAGAACCGCCTCAGTAACACGTTTCTATCGAAAGCCCACAAGCCATGTTTTGGAGCAAAATATACGAACAACATTATCCAGCGTAATAATTATGTTCATGAACACTTGGACTTTTCTGTTGCTGAAGAGCATCAACATTTTTATTTTCCTTATCATTATTTTATTTAAGAAATAGATCAGCTCTAGCTGTGATTTGTTGAGTAGGCCTACTGATAAATCACAATTTGGAGATCAGTTGTAAAGTAGACAAATCACGTGCACGTAGCGCGCGTGATTTGTCTACTTACAACTGACTGACAAACTGTGTGATTTATTACTCAACAAATCACAAACTGGAGCTGATCTATTTCGATTCTAACAGGCTGAAAGTCGGCAATAATGCTATTGCTTCCTTCAAAATCTCACAACTTTAGAAATCCCGCTAAAATTATCGACTGAAACACATGACACATATTCTCTCAGAGGCCGGCTAAGGTAGATTTAAAAACGTTTTCAGTGCGAGAATATGACGTTATACCGTCTAACGTCGTTACGTCACAAATTGACAGTTTTAATGGCGTCACTCGTCACGCTCTTCCTTGCCGTGATTTGTTATAGAATGAAACACAGTTACAGTAGAACAAATTGACCTGAGACTGGTGAACTCTATTAACATAATTTCACACCCGACTGAATGCATGTATTTATCTTCGCCGTCTCCCGAAAATGGCAATATTGTTATTCAATACATAGATAGAGGTCGGTAAATGGGTCGCAATATACGAGATAACCGAAAATTCACGAGAAGTGTACGAAAGCCGACGTATAACAAGGCGATAACACTGACTAACTTATTCCATGCATAAAGGTCAGCCTCATGTCAACTTATTCGCACTATATTTTCCATTGCCTATATAGACGAGCTGTGTTAGAATATACTGTACAGGTAGTTTTTCTCCGGGTACTCCGGTTTTTTGCCGACCTCTGATTATCTTTTGGCTCAAAATAAGTGAAATAATCTTGGAAGGGCCGTAAAACCATAACAAAACAAAAAAAGTCTTGAGCAGGCTGGTCAATGGAAACTAAATAATGTTCAACTCTGCTACAACTTGGAAAACTAATTATGCTCTGCTTTTTTCTAGAAGTTTATCTTCTTATCTGCCATATTATCTGATTTACAGTCTTCTACTGGAATCTGTTTGTTTTCATAGAAATTGTTAGCCTTCAACCTAGTAAGATCAAAGCTACTCACTGTGAGGGAATTTTTGTCAGAAATTAGTAGAAGTGTGTACAATGATGTTGATAATAATAATAATAATAATAATAATAATAATAATAATAATAATAATAAGGAGAATGATAAATATAAGTAGAATAAGAGAACGAAGAACAGCAACATCAATATCAGCAGCAACAACGATAGTAATAGTAATAATGCATGCCTGCACAAACACTATTTGCTTCTATATGAAGTGAGATCTGCCTGGATATTCATTAGCTGATGGGACACAATTTGTGTACATGTTCCCGTGTTCCAGTTGCTGAACCCGAAAAAAGATTCTTTTAAGTGTAAGCAGTAGTTTGTATTATATTATATTAAAAGAGGTCAAAATAAAGCTGTTTGCCTTATTTTTGTGACACGCAGTAACTCATAATATGTTTCATGTCATGAGAATATGTGCTTTATACCATAGGCGACCAGAAAAAGGCTCGGATCAGCCTGCGCAGGAAGCGCAGCCTGAACCGGGCATTCGCTTCGCGAGGTGCCCAATTCCATCCATCACGAAATCACGACTATATTATTTGGCCCTTATGTAGTAAAACGGGGGTTTATTTGTTTGATTTGTTTGATATCAGGTTAACGTCCCCGCCAACACTGTATATGCCATTTTGGAGACTGTGCTTCCAATTTTGTAGGACTTTTACCAAACAATGAGATGAAATGACTTCTCAAGCCCTGTCGCCCAATGAAACCAATAGGTTTTATAAGCATGGACTCACACCGCTTTGCCTGGGCAGGCTTAGATCCTCTAAGCGGTTTACCTGTACTCGGATTCAGCTCTGCGTGGAAGCATCATGCCGCCCATCTATTTCTTCAAGCCCCGATCGGCGGGGGCCGAACTGACGTTTACAGGGGTGTACATTATTTTGCTTATTATTGCTCAAAAACATAGATTGAAGGTAATCGTTAAAACCGCCTCACCGAGGTGGTTCTAACGAGTAACCCCAATCTATGTTTTGAGCAGAAATATGAAAAATATCAGAATTTTATGTGAAAATGTTCAGTTTTGATGGTAAAATTTTCAATTTAGTTGAATAGGTTGTGTTAAACAGCAATGACTCCACACACACTAACCTACAGGGAGACCTCAAAGATATTTTTTCGTGGCGCGGTTAATACTGCATGAATGTTTCAAACTTTTGAAAAGAAAGTTTGTAATGATTTTCTCCATTAATGCTCCATAGATAAATGTAATACGTTTTAGATCCTATATAAAGAAATGCCCTAGACACGAAGTACATTTCAGCATTAGGAAAACGCAAACATGCGTGACTGACTGAATCTATAGCAGACAATAATAGATCAAAGTACTGAAAGTACTGAGGAAAGTTGATTTATGAGGTATATTCACCATGATAAAATGGTAGTGGTAGATAAAACAGTTCTCTAAGTAACTTTTTCACAAGATTGAAAAAGGAGTTTAACCAGGTTCGACTAAGAAAAAAATTCCTGTTGCTTGTTATTGTCCTCGTGACAATCACTGACCATCTGACTGGCGCCGACCCTGAACAAAATCCAGGTATTTGTTATTGATAGCACTGTTACAACGCATAATGTAGTAATGTAGTAATTTCTTCATTTTGAAATTTTTACTACATTATGCGTTGGCATAGTCGACGCGAAATGAAATAAAATGTCGTTTTTACTTCATTATGCGTCGATACTAAGAGGTTTGAGCAAAATGAAAGAATTATTTCATTTTGCGGCGATGGGTGGCATACTTAATTTTACTTCATTATGCGTCAACAGTTTGTTTGTTTGATTTGAGGTTTAACGTTCCCGTCAAGACTATTTAGGTCATTTTGGAGACATTGCTTCAAATTTTATGGGACTTTTACCCGATATTGAGATGAAATGACATCTCAATCGCTGCCGTCCAATTAAAAGCAATAGGGTTTATATGCATGGATGGGCCGACTCGCAGCAGTTTTCCTGGACAGGCTTAGACCTTCTAAGCAGATTACGAGGACTCATGTACGGGCGGTATCAGCTCTGCGTGGAAGCATCGTGCAGCCCATCTATTTATACCCCCGGCATACGAAGTATGCAAGGGGGTATATAGTTTTTGTCGATTCTGTCTGTCTGTCTGTCTGTCTGTCTGACGTTGCTTCCAATTTCATGGGACTTTTACCCGACATTGAGATGCCGCCCAATAAAACCAATAGGGCTTATATACATGGACGGGCCGACTCGCAGCAGTTTTCCTGGGCAAGCTTAGACCTTCCAAGCAGATTACCAGTACTAATGTGCGGTCGGTATCAACTCTGCGTGGAAGCATCGTGCAGCCCATATATTTCTTCAAGCCCCTATGGGCGGGGGCGCAGTGTGTCTGTCTGTCTGTCTGTCTGTCTGTCTGTCTGTGAGTTAACATTTATTTTGTGTCAAAGATTTCTCAAGAACTACTATACCTAGAAACTTGAAATTCAGGCATGAGACCAAAATAGCGCAAGGCGTACGATTTTACTGGCTTAATCAAATACAATGAAATTCCACTATTAAGACCACCTAAAATTAATACAAATTTTGTTTTTAAAGCATATTTGGAAGGTTAAAGCTGCATTTTCTTTGTGATTTTGACCTTCAGTGTGCTTTTGTGGAAGACCGTCTTTTGGACTGTTCAACTGTGGTCTTAAAGACCACTTTTGAACCGTCTCAAATGTGGTCTAAATTGTAGGAATTTAACTGTATTGCTTCCTAAGTCTTTTCGAAGACAGCTATGTTCTACCATCATTACTTCATTATGCGTCGATATGGTGCATATCAACGCGAAATGAAATAATTTTTTTACTTCATTTCGCGTCGACTATGCCAACGCATAATGTAGTAAAAAAAATCAAACCCTAAGAAGTCAGAGCGGAACGTCAGAAGAAAATTCTGGACTGTGCTTGTTTGTTTGTTTGTATGTTTGTTTGCTTGTTTTGAGGTTTAACATCCCCGTCAACACTGACTAGGACATTTAGAGACGTTGCTTCCAATTTTGTGAGACTTTTACCCAACACTAAAATGAAATGACATAATTATCAAGCCTGTCGCACAATGAAACCAAATAGGCTTGTGGCATGAACGGTCCGATTCGCACCACTTTGCCTGGGCAGGCTTAGATCCTCTAAGCGGTTTACCAGTACTCATGTGCGGTCGATTTCAGCTCGGCGTGGAAGTATCTTGCAGTCCGTCTATTTCTTCAAGCCCTGATGGGCGGGGCGGTAGGACTGTGCTCGTGCATTTGGCCATTGGCAAACGGAACCTCATAATCAGACGCCACATAATGCGGTGTCCGATCATATCTAATGTACCTGCTTAAACGAACAGTCCGATTTTCAGTTCATGACTATTCTCCAAACTTACATTCAGAGACGATCGATCCACCAGTTCTCTCAGCACTTTGATTAATTGAGTATTTACGTAAATACGCTGTTTATCTCGAGCACTGGACGCGAGTGAAATTTAAAACCTGTTGCTTTCTTTCGACGAGTCATGGGTCTCCAAAAATGAAGTGTACATTGCTTTCGGAGACGTTACAGCAGGACCCTTTAATTTCTACATTTTAAACAGTGGAGACGCTTCGACTTAGATTCGTCTTCCCAAGTGTCTATAAAACGAGTGCACATGCACCCAAAAATGCAAAGCTTCCTTCTATAACACTGAAGGGTCTGATTCGAGGTCACAGAATGAGGTGTCTGATCAGTGGCTTCTGAATTTGCTTAACCAATATATGACAATGTAATCTTCCAACAAATAAGTTCGGAACAGGATTGTCAGATGTTTTCTTAAAGGTAGGTTTTGCAAGAATATATGTTTTTTAGCAATCAATGCAGACTCAGATCAGACGCCAAGTTGTGCTGCGTCTGATCTTGGCCTACAATACTTACATGCCATAAAAATTGACGCTAGTTATATATGGGCTAATGTCCAGTTCGGAAACCGAGGGGTGAAAGGGAAGGAACACCTGGGGAATCAAGTCCGTCTTGATATAAAAGGATACACCGAGTATCAAAGCTGGAAAAGTCCAGTTCGGCAACTCAGGGGTGAAAGGGGAGGAACACCTGTGGAATCAAGTCCGCCGTCAATGCAAATGTTAAGAAATCAATGCGCTGGAAAAGGAAATGAGGCAAGTGCTTAATTTGGACTATTTTATGCAGCGAACGAACAGCGGAAGTGTAGTAACGCGGTCCAGTACCGGAAGTAGAAATGCAATGACATATAAACTTGATACAAGTATCAACTTTCAAAAAAACGAGCGGCGTCTATGGGGTGCCGTTTTACTATTTAATCCGTATTTATATATACCCATAAATCGAATTATGGATATCCATAATTCGATTTATGGATTTCCATAATTCGAATTATGGATATCCATAAATCGAATTATGGATATCCATATATCACCGCCAAAGCTTTTGGTTTATTGATTTCTCCCTAAGACACGTGATTGTTTATTGTAAAAATCTTCAAAATCTTCAAGGTCTTCATCATCGCTGGCAGATGATGGCCAGTCAAAGGCATCACGAAAACACGCCTATATAATTTTGACCCCCTATAACCCACTTGTATATAGTAAAACTGGGGTTTGCAGTGGTATATATTATTTCCTTATTCCTGCTCTAAGACATAGGTTGTGGGTGCTCGTTAGAACCACCTCAGCGAGAAGAAATAAGAAAAAAATCGCAATTTTTCATCAGAAAATTTTCATTTTTGGTGGCAAAGTTTTAAATATATTTAGATAGGCGTGTTTTCGCAATGGACCTCTCTGCCGTGCAGCCTTTTCAGCCCGTAAGGCTGCCAAAAGCAACGGACGCCAGTCTCTGAACGCCCGCCATGTGTGCAGCTGAATATCGGAACCAGCCGTTATATCTGGAAATTCCGACCAACGCGTCTGGTCCCTCTGGAATCACCTCTATGACGACTGCGCACCTAAGGACACTGAAAGTCGGACGTAAGAGTATAATGATCCAAACGGGGAATCCGTGCATGCTTTCTGGAGAAAAATGCACATGGTCGTTATATATAGTCTTAACATTTATCCATATAGTACTCTACTTGAGATGTATGGAGTACCAGGCAGATTCGGATATATCTCCTGGCCCCGCCAATTTGGGCTTGGAGAAATAGATTTGGCTGCACGAGCCAACACTACCCAACACTAATTTAGGTCATTTTGAGCCGGCCAGTTTACCTATCCACACTTTTCCTGTGCAGGCTTATACGAAAGCAGTTAACCAGTACAGTGCACATTCTTTCGCCAGAAACTGACAACTGCCCTTCTTGAATCCGCGTAAGGGAGAGAATGACCGTAGAAAAGATTTCAGGATCAATCTCTGCTAGTCTGATAATTAAAGTCTGATCAGTTTTAGTATTTTTATTATATTAAAAAATTATCATCTTGTTGATAATGGCAAGTCTATTTGGTAGAATCTCCAAACTTAGTAATCTCAAAATTAAGCCAGAGAGACTAGACTAGCTAAACGTTTATACTATTCATTTTAATGCAAAAGGTTGATTTTAATTTCATATTATCCATTTAAATTCGATTTATGGATATCCATAATTTGATTTATGGATATCCATAAATCAGCCGAATAACGGATATCCATAATTCGATTTATGGATATCAATAAATCGAATAATGGATATCCATTATTCGATTTATGGATATCAATAATTCAGTTCGATTTATGGATATCCATAATTCGAATTATGGACATCCATAAAAATTATGGATATCCATAAATAATAATGGATATCCATAATTCGAATTATGGATAATTCGAATTATGGATATGCATAAATAATTATGGATATCCATAAATACGGATTAAATAGTAAACCGGCGCATCATAGGCCTCAACGGCTTTTAAAGTTTGTCGGAAACGAGGTTGAGCTGAGTTCCCGGCATTATTTCTGACTTCGCAAAATTTGATTATTTTCGAATGCACAATGTAATGATTTTTTTTTCATTTATCATCATTTTGGTTTCCAATCAAGGTAACAAGTCCGTGTGAATATCCTCTTAACCCCTCATTATACAGAGAAAAGTGGGTTTAAAGGGATGTTCATTATTTCCCAGGCAAATCGTCCTTCTGGTTTCCATTGGGCGACGTGGCTTGGGTAAAAGTCCCACAAAATTGGAAGCTACATGTACCTAAATCAGATGACAAAACAGACTCCCGTGCCACTCTATTTTCGTATCGCATTATTAAATCAATTGAGTTTCTTATGGAGTTACACCAGACGACAAACCGGCCCCGATAGCTCAGTTGGTAGGGTGTCCGCTCCGGGGAACGGGAGGTCACGGGCTCGATCCCGGGCCGCGACATACCAAAGTCGTTAAGAATGGTACTAGCTGCTCCTCGCTTGTCACTCAGATTTACGGGGTAGAGCTAGGACTGGTCGACCCAGTGTCAGGATTTGTGACTGGGTGTGGTATCATGTAATGTGTCTGGGACATGATACTTCAGTGAGGCAGCACTATACAAAAATAGCATTGAGCTCCCTGTCGCAACCAGACACCGTCGTGATATGACTGAAAAATTGTTGAAAGCGACGTTAAACCGGATTCACACACACACACACACACACACACACACACACACGCACACGCACACGCACACACACACACACACACACCAGACGACAAATCAGTGCAATGTATATGTACAAAACAGATATGTTTTGCAATAACAACGCATAACTAGCCAGAAGCTTGCTCTTTTACAACAAAATAATCTCATTTTAGTGATACCAACGCATATTCTGTTGAGACTACTTAGACTGCGGATCCCTTAATGTCAGTAATACAGCAACATTCAGATGTAACCGACATACAAACAGGCAGAAGAAGTATTATAGCGATCCATGAAACTTATTTATTCTTGAAACTCACCTCATTTTTCCTGTCAAATAGCATGTTTTGTCCATGCTGTCTATCATGGTTTGGCCAACCGGACGACCAGAGTCCCTTACGTGGACGACCAGAACCAAGAAACGCCGTTTTGGCTGAACAGACTCCGTTATGCCTACCCACAGTGTAAATACTGTAGACGAGTAAAGATAAACGTCGCATTTCCGTAAGAAAATAACATACGCTCTGCAGAGCTTTTATTAAGACAAACAAAGTATTCTTTAAAAATCGGGGACGTTAAAATTAATTCAAACAAAGGCCCTGATCGAACACACACATAAGGTAGGTTTGCCTGTGCTAATCAATTTCGTAACCGTTTATATATATCCACCCAACCGTCTCGAGCATTGGTACTATAGGTACATACCGGTTTTTGATCACATTCATGTGATTGTATTTGCGGCAGTATTTCGCAAGATCGGGTCGAGAAAAGGACAAAAGAAGGCGAGGGCGGAGCCCTGCATACTCAGAATGTATTGGTATAATTTATTGTGGTGAATCATTAGTAGTTTTGTCTGATGGTGCGCCTCAGAGTAATTATCAGGATGCCACGGACTCTATCCCAACGGGGCCGTTGAGAATGGCCCCGCCCATCGGGACTTGAAGAAATAGATCGGGCTGCATGATGCTTCATCGAAGAGCTGAAACCGACTGCACATGAGTACTGGAACACTGCTTAGAGATTCTAAGCCTGCACAGGAAAAGTGTTGCGAGTCGAACCATCCAAGCATATAGACTCTACCGCATCCCATGAAAAGTGGACCCAAATAGTACTGACTGGGCCGTTGAACTCTCACAAAACAATAAAAAGGGAAGGTAAATCAAGTAGGTCACGTGATAATCACATAGAAAAGGAGGAGACAACAAGTCCGTGTAATAATCATCCCCATAAACCAACTTTATATGGAGAAAACTGGGCTATATTTTTTCATATTCTGCTCCAAGGCATAGGTTGTGGGTACACGTTAAAACCGCCTCAATGAGGCGGTTCTAACGAACACCCACAACCTATGTTCGGAGTATAAATGAGAACTTGAGATATGATCAATTTTCATCAGAAAAGAAACCATTTTTTGGAGATATGAAAGGATGCTAACTGAACCTTATTGCAAATGGGACCTCCAAAAGCTTGAAACTTGGGAAAAGAATTGGGAAATGGAATTTAACCCGGGTAAATGGCAGGTCCTACACATTTCCCGTTCTAAAGAACCCATTAGACACAATTACATTCTCCACGATGAGGTCCTCCAGGAGGCTGATCATGCCAAGTACCTGGGCCTTGAGTTTAGCCGTGATTTAACTTGGAACACCCACATTCATAACATGACCACCCTGGGCTTCATACATAGGAATATACGCACCAAACATCAAGACATACGTGAAACAGCTTATAATACCCTTGTTAGGCCCCAGCTTGAGTATGTCTCCCCTGTGTGGAGCACATATACCCAGTCAAATATAAACAAGGTTGAACAAGTACAAAGAAGAGCGGCTAGATTGGTCAAACATGACTACTCTTCATATAGTAGTGTGACCCAGATGCTTAATATCCTGGGAACAGAAGCGGGCAGATGCTCTCCTCCTATTGTTCTACAAGATAGTATATGACCTTGTCGAGATGCCGCTCCCTACATACATCCGACATCCAATCAGAACTACCAAAATAAATAAATGATTATGGATATCTATTAATACGGATTAAATAGTAAAACGGCGTCCCATATAATGCACACGTGATACCCATCACGTGAACAAGTCCGTGAATGAATACCCCTAAACCACACTATTGAGAAAAACTGCGATTTACGAGGGTATTCATTATATCAAAAAGAAAGGTTGTGGGTACTTGTTAGGCGGTTCTAACGAACATCTGTATACAATCTCTGTTTGCAGTATAAATAAGAAAGATATCACAGATTTTCATTAGAAAAGTAGCCATTTTGGAGATGTGAAGAAATGCACTATGTCGCTCGGGTGTGTTTTCGCAATGCAGCAAAGTCCTGTATAACTTGGGCGAGCTCAGGTCAGGTTCATTGCCGCTACTGGTAACATGTAAGCCAGTACAACCTGTTGAATGCAGGCAAAAGGGACCCGGCACCTCGGGAGGGCAACCCATTTAGGAAATGCTGGATCTCTAAACAAAGCTAGCGTGGGTAGGTGGAACCCGTAGCCTTGGTTGGCAATTCACCTGGGAGTTTTAGGTCCCTAAACAAAACATAGCCAGTGGCAAGGGAACTAAATTTTTCTCCACTGGATACCGTCTCCCCCTATTGGGCGAACTGGTCTTGCGTTCCATCGTGCACAGCCGTGGTCGTCCAACGAAACCCTGTGTTGGTGCTTAGTCACTCTGACTGCACATGGAACACATGGTGGTTCCTCTGCCACTGCAGTGGTAGATGGAGCTCTCAAGCCTAGCAGAAGGCAACTCCAAACAAAAATCTACATATCTGGATTTGCCTGTTCCAGTTATGTAAAGTTTGCTTCGGCAGTTTGGTCGGAAGAAATCATTTCTCTAATTCATCTGTCCAAACGGCGATGCAGCAGCCTGTCGTGGAGCATGAAGAGCATGACACGGCACTAAATATAAGTAAGTCATGGCCATCCACTGCATCCGGACTTAGCTCCGGATGTCTCGACACTATCTTGCCTCTGGATCCAGCGAGGTTTACTCTGCGCGCCTCTCCCTCACTATAATCCAATTCACAGCGCTTGTCATCTTTATCATATACACACATTCACTGCAGGCACATATATGCACGAAACTCGAAACGCCATGTGGCGATCGGCGAGCGGCGAAGCAGCAGGTGTGGATACACTGGAAGCTGTAGTTGCGGACCTGCACACAGGCGGCTTAGTTCTTATGGTCGCTTTCCTTAAGAATGAAGCAATACGGGGAATTCGGCAGCCAAACTGAGTGACTTGGCAGATCTTTTTAGGATAGCACTGCTCATCTCACTTAGCATGGGGAAGAGACTAGAAAAGGTGCACTAAACAACTGCCTGTTTCAAAAAAAACCCTGGCTGGTTAACCGCGATCAGCAGGGATCCCATCTAGCGGAGAACAGCTCTAGCTGGTAGAGAACTTAATCATTACAAAGTCGAGATTGCAGCTCTGAGCGAGACTCGGGCAAATAAAAGATGGTGCTGGCTACACTTTCTTCATGAGTGGACGCAAAATAGAAAAGCGGCGGGAAGCAGGAGCAGGCTTCGGCATCAAATCACACCTTGTCAGCAAGTTTTCAGGACTTCAAAAGGCATAAATGACCGCCTGATTATATTGAGACCCTTATCTGGTAAGAGGCATGCAACTATTGTAAGTACCAATGCACCCACAATGACTAGCCCAGATGAGGTCAAAGACAAGTTCTATGATGATTTTGATATTTCTGCTGCACCCCGGGGAGACAAACGCATCATCCGTGGAGACTTCAATGCTAGAGTGGGCACAGACCACCAAACCTGGGAAGGAGTGATTGGGAATGAAGGAGTGGGAAAGTGCAATAGCGATGGCCTCCTCCTTTTGAGGAAATGTGCATAGCATGAACAGCTGATCACCAACACAGTCTTCTGTCTGCCAACTCGCAACAAGACATCATGGATGCATCCTCGCTCCAAACACTGGCATCTTATTGATTATGTCATAGTTAGAAGGAAGGACAGACAGGATGTCAGAGTTGTTGTGCGGTCTGCTGGACAGACCACAGGCGTGTTGTCAGCAAACTCAACCTGCGTATCCAGCCTGCATGGCGACCACAAGGCAAGAAAGTGCCCAAGAGACTAGATTTCTCTAAGCTGAAACAAAACAGCAAGAGGCAAGTCTTCACCCATGACATCTGCAGCAGACTTGATGGAATGCAATTCAGTTCAGATGATCCAGAAGAGAACTGGGCAGTCTTCAGAGACACTGTTCACTCTTCATCAATGGATTCCCTAGGTCCAGTATCTCGCAAACGTCAATACTGGTTTGACAAGAATGATGAAGAAACCAGGGACTCCTTGAAGAGAAGCACCAAAGTACACAAGCCATACGGCAGTGATACCAGCTCAGTATCTAACAAGGCGGCCTATTCAGATATATTCAAGACAGTCCAAACAAGACTCAAAGACATGCAAGACCTGCAAGACGCCTGGCTGGGCAATAAGGCTGGTGAAATCCAGTCCTTTGCAGACAAAAAAGGATATGCACTAATGACAGCTTATGGTTCCAAGAGCTCAGGAACCACTCCTTTTGTCAGTGCAGATGGAACTAGTCTTCTGACTGACAAAGAGGTTATCTTGAAAAGATGGGCTGAGCACTTTGATAGTGTTCTTCATCGGTCACCCTCTATCAATGATGCTATCAACAGACTATCACAACTGCTGCTTGACAATTTCCCAACCGATACTGAAACAGTGGAAGCAATAAAATTTCTGGTATCTAGGAAGGCACATAAGCCAGATGCAATATCTGCTGAGATTTACAAAGCAGGAGGTACTTCAGTTGCAAGAAGATGACAGAGTAATTTCACATTATGTGGATAGAAGAAGCCAACCCTCCAGAATCCAATATGTGCCAATTATCGACCTATTCAAACGGAAAGGGAACCCTCAGATCTATGACAATCATCACGGCATCTTTTTATTGTCAGTTGCTGGGAAAGTCCTTGCAATAGTCCTACTTAACCGACTGAATGAACACCTTGGACAGTCAGGGCTTCTACCAGAAAGCCAGTGTGGGTTTAGGAAAGACAGAGGAACAATTGACATGACCTTCACAGCAAGGCAGCTGCATACAGAACATGGACCTATACATGACCTTTGTTGACCCTCATGAGGGCCTTTGGAAGATCTTCGTGAAAATTTGGATGTCCTACCTGTGTCAGCCGTGAGGGCCTTTTGAAGATCTTGGTGAAAATTTTGATGTCCAACCAAGTTCATAGCAATGGGGAGACAGTTCCACGATGATATGCATGGTATCCAAAATGAGGGTAAGTTTTCAGATCCATTCCCTGTGACAAACGGAGTCAAGCAAGGTTGTGTGTTAGCCCCAACACTGTTCAGTATGATGTTCTCTGGCATTCCCACAGATGCTTTCCAGGATGGTGACAACGACATACCTATTAGGTATCGCTTTGATGGGAAGCTTTTCAATCTAAGAAGATTGCAAGCTAAATCCAAGGTGCAGACAGAGGTACTAGGTGAGTTCCTCTTTGCTGATGGCATGACAAAAGGTGCTCCGACAGAAAAGAAGATGCAAAAATGTATAAATTAAGTATCTGGCTCCTGTGATAGGTATGACCTCACAATCAGCATCAAAAAGACTGAGGTAGTGTATCAGCCAGCACCTGGCAAGCTTTACAAAAAGCCCACCATCACAGTGAAAGGTGAAAGATTACAAGTGGTAGACAAGATAACCTACCTTGGGAGCACACTATCAATAGCCGTGCACATTGATGATGAAGTCAATGCCAAGATTGTTAAAGCTCTTGCAGCATTTGGCCGACTACACGGTAGTGTCTGGGATCGAAGTTGAATCAGACGTGACACAAAACTGAAAGTCTACAGAGCTGTGGTGCTGCCAACACTATTGTATGCATGTGAAACCTAGACGGTTTACCAACGGCATGCCAAGAGACGGAATCACTTCCATACAAGCTGTCTTAGAAAACGCTTAAAGATTAAGTGGCAAGACAGGATTCAAGACACGGAAGTCCTGAACATGGCGGGGCGTGCACATACTCTTCTAAAATTAGCGCAGTTAAGATGGACAGGCCATGTCATCAGAATGCCTGAGGAACATTTGCCAAAGAAAATTCTCCTTGGAGAACTAGTAATGGGTAAGCGCTCCCAAGGCGGTCAGAAGAAAGCGGCGCTACAAGGACACCCTCATAGCCTCCCTCAGGGACATTAACATTCCAACAGAGTCGTGGGAACAAATTTCACCGGACAGAGTAAAGTGACAAGGTGTCATCAGAAGGGTTGCTGTCAGTGAATACGAGGCGAAAATAATCAGTGAAGCTGAGCAGAAACGCGCGCAGCGCAAAGCCAGAGCTAAGGCATCCCCAACAGAGCCGCCTTTCCCTAACCTCTGTTGCTCCATCTGCAACAGACAGTTCAGAGCTAGAATCGGTACATCAGCCATCTTAGAACACACAAATAGTAACATTTCTCCAATAATATGATTAAAACTGGTCATTGTCAGTGATGACAGACGAATTATTATCTGGGACCAGTTGTTGAAAATTAACAATGTCGTTAGTTAACATGATAATTAAATGGCAAATATACAAATATTTTTTTCTGAAAAAGAATGTGAGCAACTTTTACAAATGCAAAAGCTGCTCACATTTTTTTCAGCAAAAATATCAGAGTTTCATTAGAAGAGTTAACAATTTGACCACTAACAAGCTCGTTAAGATAATGATTCTTTGAACAAAACAAAAAAGCTAGACCCAGGTATTTAGTTAACGTCACATTCCACACATTTCAGGTCATGTCGAAACTTGACCCTTTATTTTCGTCGTGCCTTGTTTATTATACAAGGCACAAAAATTTAATTTTCGCGCGGTTTAACTTCATTTGTCATCGATTATCGCGTGGACAATAGCAGTGAATTGTCGTCTGCTATGCTGTTGACCCATAAAATGTCAATCACAGAAATTGTCGTCTGCTTTGCCGTCTGCCGGTTACCTTAAAAGTATATTTGCAAATAGTGTGGACCTAGATCAGACTGCTCCTCTAGGAGATCTGGGCCAACATGCAAAAATATTTTTAAAAAGTTTGAAAAAAACATTCAGCAGACGACATAAGCAGACGACATTTTCAGATATATATTTTTCTCGGCGTATTAAGGGTTAACTTTGACTCAACATTTAAAACTGTCCGTTGAAAAATGTCTTCCCTAGAATCATGGAATAATTACGTAGAGTGTTATAAAAGAATTACGTAAACTGGGTGGGGTAAAGTGGCACGTGTTTGTCTATTTGATCCATTCGACAGCGTAGTCATTGTATTTGCATCTTCCCTGTACTTTTGACGTCATTTCCGATGGCCCACTCATGAAATGAGCATTTTATATGTTTACGTGTGCGCGTTTGTACAGTTTGCGTGTTTTTGCGTGTTTTCTGCGCTTTTCATTTTGGCTTACTCACATGTATAAAGCTGTGCAGCAGCAGCATGTGAGTCAAGATGGAATTCAGATTCAGAGACTTGCAATAATTGCTTAACCTTTACCCTGCTGTAGGCGACAAGCCCTATCTTTGCAAACAGTGTAGATCCAGATCAGATAGCCATCTGATCAGGATCTACACAATTTGACATTCAGTTTATGAATATGTAGAAATAAGCTGCATCAAGTAATCTGATTGGTTCAAAGTCAGAAATGAGTGTGGCTTAATTGAATATTCAGCAGGTTAAAGGTTAATATATCCAATGGTTGGAAATGCAAGTAAATTCTTGACACCATACGACTCCATTAAAAAAGGAGGCTGCACACAGCATGTCTCCTAGTCTGCAGGCTGGTTTGTGTCTTAGGCAAACACTGAATAGGGACGGGGCTACCTTTCTACCCTAAACACGACGCACTCAAGCGCAGCTATATATGAGCCCCGCCAAGCGAATTTGTGTCTTCGAGCATTCCGTCATGACAAATTTTAACTGCGCGTGCCCAGCCATTCAGAGGGGCCAGGGATATGGCTTTCTGTTCGAAGGTTCCTCTTGATTCACTGCTTGTATGAGCGAGCAGCGAAGGTTCTGGCGAGACTGCGCGGATTCGCAGGCTCGCCTGAACCTTCGCTGCTCGCATAGGCGATAAGATCCAAAATCGCTTGACGGGGCCCATATAGTAAGCTACAGAGCTCTAGAACAGTTTTGTGAGTGGATTGTTTGTCAATCGACCCAAAGTTGCTGAGCACAGAAACGCTTCAGTGCTGATGTCCACGTGACTATGACTGAAGCATAGGAAATCCTGGTAAGGGTTATTTATAGAAAATAGCCGCGCTATTCATCTCCGTCAGACTGCTGTGACTGGGTTCGTGTGTTCTGGGGAATTGGTAAACAATGTAGAACCTGATCAGACGCCGCATTTCGCGGCGTTTGACCATGGTTTACACAGTTTGCTTCAAACAGTGGTCGGCCCCCGCCCATCGGGGCTTGAAGAAATAGATTGGCTACATGATGCTTCCACGCAGACCTGAAACCAACCGCACAGCACTATTGGTGAGTGTTTTAGTTTTACGTCCCACCAACACCAAAGATCATACGGAGACGGGACCTCGGTTTAAAGACTCATCCGAAAGTCTGGAGAACCCCGGGATCGATCCTGCGATCCCTTGATTACAAGGCGAGTAGCGTAACCACTTCTACATGAGTACTGGTAAACCGCTTAGAGGATCTAAGCCTGCCCAGGCAAAGTGATGCAATTTGGACCGTCTGTGCATATAAACCCTATTAGTTTCATAGGGCGGTGGATCTTGAGATGTCATTTCATCTCTATGTCAGGTAAAAGTCCCACAACATTGGAAGCAACGTCTCCAAAATGACCTATATAGTGTTGACGGGGACGTTAAACCTCAATTCAATCAATCAGATCAAATCACACGACAGTCTAAGTCCCCGTTGCGGACCATTTTTCCAGTGTATCGTCCCACCAGTGTCATGGTCTTTTTCTTTTCTTTATTTCAACTAACAGTTTCCAGCACTTTGATACACTATGGTTATCAGATTGAACCAGTGCTTCAGCTGAAGTGCACGACCCGCCGGATGCTTTTAGCTTCATGAGTGTTACCAAATATGGGTATGGCGGCCATTTTGGTCATGTGACCTGGACCTAAAACGGTTCCCCAAATAAATGCGCTTTATCGTAAGGAGCAAAAATATATCATATACTTTAGTACTGTATTCTGAATCGTTTGCAGGATAAAATGCATTCTCAATTTTCAAATACAAAAGCATGTGTGTCAAAGTTTGACCTAGGCACAAAGAAGGTCAAGGTCAACCCAGGGTCACCATTTTAGCAATTTATGATGGGACTACGTCCCAGATGCTATTTATCAAGTTTCGTGGAAATATGCCCAGTGGTTCTGGAGAAGACTATTTTTGAAGGGTTTTTACCATATATGGCTTGGTGGCCATTTTGGTCATGTGACCTGGACCCCATGAGCAAATTTTGGTTTCCTCCATCCCATAGAGGCTCCATATGAAATTTGACTTCAATCGGCCCAACGGTTTCCGAGGAGAAGCAGTTCGAAAATTTTCACATTTTTCGCCTCGGCGAGGTTATACTAAATGGAATGTAATATTTCGCAAATTCATTGGTTAGATCTCATTGATATCTATCAGTATGCCAAAAATTGTTTAAATATTCCAAGCGGTTAAGTCACTATCACCAATTTTCACAAACGGGTTACGGACGGACAGACAGACAGACCATATATGGCTTGGCGGCCATTCTGGTCATGTGACCTGGACCCAAGGAGCAAATTTTGGTTTCCCCCATCCCATAGAGGCTCCATATGAAATTTGACTTCAATCGGCCCAACGGTTTCCGAGGAGAAGCAGTTCGAAAATTTTCACATTTTTCGCCTCGGCGAGGCTATACTAAATGGAATGTAATATTTCGCAAGTTCATTGGTTAGATCTCATTGATATCTATCAGTATGCCAAAAATTGTTTAAATATTCCAAGCGGTTAAGTCACTATCACCAATTTTCACAAACGGGTTACGGACGGACAGACAGAATGACAGAATGACACGGCGATTTTAGGGCACTCTTAGAAAATCAACCGACGTCAGTCGGTCGCTTTTTCTGCGGGTCGTGCAATTTTGATATGAATCATATATTTCAAGCTATTGAAATGAGGTTATGGGAATGTTTTTCACACTTTATAAAATCGTTGAACTTTAGTTGGCAGTTTTGAACGTCCACATGTTTATGTAATGTATGCCCTTGTTAATCCTACTGTATATAGAGAAAAGTTGGGTTTACCATGCATGCAATAGTGTCATTATGTTTTGCTGAAAAACACACCCAGGGCAACTCGTTAGAACAACAACTATAAGGTAGTTCTAACGAACATGCTCTATAAGTACAGTTAAATTCCGCTATTAAGACCACCTAAAATAAAGACTAATTTTGCTAAGAAGCTTATTTTGAAGGGTACACTTAATGTTTCTTTGTGGTTTCTGCCTATAATGTTCTCTGGTCAGGGACCACCTTTGGGGCTGATCAAAAGCGGTCTTAAAACACTTTAGAGCAGTCCCAAAGGTGGTCTTAATATAGGAATTTGACTGTATACGACACATACATAAAGAAAAAAAACAAGCCTTAGGTAAGCCGGTGTTTCTGTTCACGACCTGGGCATCATTGGGGCTTAGAACTCCTTTATCAAAGCCATCTTTTTGCTGCATATCTGGATATTTTCTTAATGGTTTATTCATATTTTTACGTTTATTATATATAAATTATCACGTTGCCAAGGTACGCCCCAACCCATCGGGGCTTGGAGAAATAGATTGGGCTGCATGTTGCTTCCACGCTGAGCTGAAACTGCATGGCCACACCTGAGATTAGTCTGTGTCGATAGCAGGCAGTAAACTGATGAAGTTCTGTTAAACGTGTATTTGAAGCTAAAGAACGTGATTAGTCCCTGCCGTTAGCAGCCAGTATAACAGATGAAGTCCTGTATAAAGGGTATTTTACACTAAAGGACGCGACTAGTCCCTGTCGATACCAGCCAGAATAACATCTGGAGTTCAATGTAAAGTGCATTTGACACTGAAGAACGCGATTGGCCCCTGTAGATAGCAGCCATTATAATAGACGAATTTCGATGTAAAGTGTATTTGACACTAAGGACGCAATTAGCCCCTGTCGATAGCAGCCAGTAGAACAGGTGAAATTCTGTGTAAAGTGTATTTGTCTGCAGCAGGTACGGGTAGAGGGGGGGGGGGGGGTGTTGTAATTTCTTCTGTTTCTACACCTCAATTTATTTTCCTCTTTCTCCCCTGTCACTAACTTTCATCTTTTCTACTATTCTGTTCTATCTCTTCTCCCATTCTCTGGGAGCCGACACAAAATGACCCAGAAAAAGGTTGACGTCGATCCAGGTAGCAGCAAGTTCTGTACGTTCAGTACTTCGATTCTACGACAATTCGCCTAAGGACAGACAAGGTTATGTTTATCAGACTGAATTTTGCAATCAATCGTATATTGCAATTAAAGTATTGCATTTATTTAAAGGCGGCTAAGAGAGAAATCAACCATCCACAAACTTTCTCAAGATTTTATTACAAGGGAAATTTCACGTTTTTACTTCATCGTAAAGTAGGCCTAGGCCTGCAAAGAAGGCGTCTCTATCTTCAGGAAGAAATTCTTTCATAGTCCAACTAGCATGAAATAGCGGACTACCTCGGCCCGACAGCGTAATTCTAGTCCAACTAGCATGAAATAGCGGACCAACCTCGGGCCGACAGCGTAAATCTAGTCCAACGAGCATGAAATAGCGGACCAACCTCGGGCCGACAGTGAAATTCTAGTCCAACTAGCCTGAAATAGCGGACCAACCTCGGGCCGACAGTGAAATTTTAGTCCAACATGCCTGAAATAGCGGACCAACCTCGGGCCGACAGTGAAATTCTAGTCCAACTAGCCTGAAATAGCGGACCAACCTCGGGCCGACAATGAAATTCTAGTCCAACTAGCATGAAATAGCGGACCAACCTCGGGCCGACAGCGAAATTCTAGTCCAACTAGCATGTAATAGCGGACCAACCTCCGGCCGACAGCGAAATTCTAGTCCAACTAGCATGAAATAGCGGACCAACCTCGGGCCGACAGTGAAACTCTAGTCCAACTAGCCTGAAATAGCGGACCAACCTCGGGCCGACAGTGAAATTCTAGTCCAACTAGCCTGAAATAGCGGACCAACCTCGGGCCGACAGCGAAATTCTAGTCCAACTAGCATGAAATAGCGGACCAACCTCGGGCCGACAGCGAAATTCTAGTCCAACTAGCATGTAATAGCGGACCAACCTCGGACCGACAGTGAAATTCTTGTCCAACTAGCCTGAAATAGCGGACCAACCTCGGGCCGACAGCGAAATTCTAGTCCAACTAGCATGAAATAGCGGACCAACCTCAGGCCGACAGCAAAATTCTAGTCCAACTAGGATGAAATAGCGGACCAACCTCGGGCCGACAGCGAAATTCTAGTCCAACTAGCATAAAATAGCGGACCAACCTCGGGCCGACACTCTTAGCTAGCGGTGAAGGAGAGCGGTAGATTCAGTTTCAGTGCAGACCCTGACAGATAGAAGGAATATAAGCCAACGCAGGAGAGTCGACTACGGCGAGCCTGCGCATATAGTCGTTGCTACTCGCAAACATGTAGAAGCTAGAAACATTGGGGTCATTACGAAAACACGCATACAAATACACTGTAAATTTTACTGCCGAAAAAAAATACGAAAATTTTAAGATGAAAATTTGTGATATTTTTATTATTTCTGCTCAAAATATAGATTTTGGGTATGTGCGTACCCACAATCTATATATATTTGGGAGCAGAAATAAGAAAAACAAGGCATCGCAGGCGATACAAATCCCCTCACACAAGACTGAAACCAATGAACTGGCAAAATTCCAACTTGATTCAAATAGTTTGTGTGAAGTCTTATTAAAATCCATTAATAATGTTCGAACTCGTTCAAGAGATTATAATTTCCAACCTTTGTGTAAAGGTATAGCAAATTTTATTAAAAAATGTAGGCGCTAGAGAGATGACAAAAGTGTTTCTATAAATAGATACAGTGACCTTGACCGCAGGACCCTGAAAGTCGTTGAGATATCATCATACCTAAGATTTGTGTGAAGTTATACTAAAATCTATCAATCAATATAGGCACTTGAGTGGTAGCAAAGTTTTTTTTCTCTAAAAATAGACACAATGACCATGACCTTGAGCCGAGGACCCTAAATGTCGAACTCGCTCGAGATATTATCATTCCTAACATTTGCGCGAAGTTGTATTCAAAAACTATCAATAAATGAAGGCGCCAGAGCAATGACAAATTTTATCTAACCATAACCACAGTGACCTTTAACTTGGCCCCAGGACCCGGAAAGTCAAAGTAGTTCGAGATATTTTTATACCCAACATTTGTGAGAAGTTATATTAAAATCCACCAATAAATGAAGGCTCTAGAGCGATGTCAATGTTTTTTTCTAAAGCCACACTGACCTTGACCTTGAGGCCATGACATTGAAAGTCGAACTTACTCGAGATATTATCATTTGCAACAGTTGTATGAAGATATTTGAAAATCCATCAATGAATATAGGCGCTAGAGCGATGACTAAGTTTTTTTCTAAAAACAGTCACAGTGACCTTGACCTTGAGGCCATAACCTTCAAAATCGAAAACTCGCTCGAGATATTATCATTTCCAACATTTATGTAGAGTTACAGCAAATTCATCAATACATGTAGCCGTTACAGCGATGACAAAGTTATTCTAAAAATAGACACAGTGACCTTGTCCTTAACCTGAAGACCCTGACAAAACAAAACATGCTGGAAATCTTATCATACCCAACATTTATGTGAAGTTATATTAAAATCCGTCAATAATTGGAGGCGCGCGAATGATGACAAAGATTTTTTTTCTGAAAATACAAAGCCACAGTGACCTTGAATTTGAGGCAATGACCTTGAAAGTCGAACTCACTCAAGATATTAACATTTCCAACATTTGTGTAAAGTTACAGCAAAATTCGTTGATAGATGTAGGCGCTAGAGCCATGACATAGTTTTTCTTAAAATAGCCACGGTGAATTTGACCTTGACCAAAGGACCCTGAAAGTCCAACTCGCTCGAGGTATTATCATGTACAACATTTTTGTGAAGTTATATTAAAACCCGTTATAAATGTGGGCGCTTTTTCTTGAAAGTCAAACTCGCTCGAAATATTATCATAAGCCACATTTTTGTGAAGTTATAATAAAATTCATGAATAAATGAAGGCGCTAGTACGATGAAAAAGTTTTTATTTCTAAAAATAGCCACAGTAACCTTGACCTTGAAGCCATGACCATTGAAAGTCAAATTCGCTCGAGATATTATCATTAGCAACATTTAAAGTTTGTGAAGTTATATTAAAATCCATAAATAAATGAAGGCGCTAGTACGATGAAAACTTTTGCTAAAAATAGCCACAGTGACAATGACCTTGAGGCAATGACCTTGAAAGTCGAACTCGCTTAAGCAACATTTTTGTGAAGTTATATTTAAATCCGTCAATAAATGTAGGCGCTAAAGCGATGACACATATACGTGTACGTACGTCGGGACAAACGATATATCCCCGCGACAATGGGCCAAAAAGTCTTCTATTTCTGGTAGTCACCCATACCCCCGTATAACAAAACATGTCATATACCAAAATGTTTGTCAGCATCCGTAGTATCTGAAACTGCCGGCATAAATTGGCAGATGTGCGCTCAGGACGTTTTATCACACAAAAGAGCGCAATGGAGTCGTCTCAATTAGTATACAACACCCCTCTGTTTTATAGAAGATTGCCTCAATGATCGAACATCCAGCGAAAAAATCATAAATTAAAATCTATTTAACGCTGAAAGACTGTTGTCATATGGTGGTACAAATATTCAATATGTATACGATAATCATTTACATGTGGCCCTACGGACACAAGAAGATGTATCTAACACATGCTTACGATGGCAAGATACGCTATGTGCATTCATTGTAGGCGCCCCTGTCAGACGATTTCTATGTCTACACGCAGCGTCCTCTTGTTTTATGGAAGACTTAAACTGTATAAAAGAAAAAAAATTCGTCTGTATTTGGTAAGCATCTTCCTTAGACAGGCACATTTTTATGATTCCATAGTAGCTTGCTTGCTACAGGTTGGATTGTATGTACAGTAAAAAAAAATTCGATGGCTCACACACCCATAGCCCGAAACCATGGCGGAGTCGAGCATTTCCTCGAGTCCCTAGAGAATTCTTTTACATATAAAATACTGAGGGGAAAAAAATAAGGAGATTTTTATATTTTCTTTTATAGACATATGCTGTGTGCGCTCGTTGGGGCCGCCTCGACGAGGCGTTTCTGATGAGCACTCACAGTATGTGCTTAAAGTAGGGGAAATTTGAAAGTATATCCAAAATCTCCATTATACCACCTGCTATGGTACTTACAGCAACCCTCATTGACTCGAGCTGCTGCGGTCTCGAACACGTTTTTGAGGTCTCGGGGGCTCGAGCCATCGAATTTCGAATGTATATAGTATTAAATTGTACACAAAGATGGATCGACGCTCGATGGGCGATTTTATGTGATGTGAGCGATACCATAAAGTAATGTAGGTGTAAAATGATGCATTTAGTTTGGTAATTGACAACAACTGTCAGCGCACGACTACGATTTAACGTCTACTAAGAAGGGCTGGCAGCCTTCAATACTACTAAGGAGAGAGAGAGAGAGAGAGAGAGAGAGACAGAGAGAGAGAGAGAGAGAGAGAGAGAGAGCTGATTTCACCCTGCAAATGATGCCCTCTAATTTATTGACACTCTTCTTATTCCAGTACGAAGATGTGTGTTGTAGGACGAGTACCCACATTGTACATGTACTATTATTATTATATTTTTTTTATCATACCTGTTTTTTATATAAAAAATGGCATACTTTTTCAGCAGGTGTTCGTCCGTCCGTCCGTCTGACCGTCCATCATTTCACTTTTTGTGAATGCAGCTTTTTCTTATTTCTTGACGTATGGTTGCAAAACTTGACACAAATATAACTTCAGAGCAGTGCTGGTGTTCCCTTCTAGCAATCTCTCTCGCAACTTCGTTTCGGCGCGAGGGTTTGGGATGAAGAGACGCCGGTAGAGCGGGCAGTGGGAGGTTCCAGGTGTTTTTTTTTTTTTTTTTTTTTGCCATTTAGTATATAAGGCTCATTTGGTTCAATTGCAGTTGCACTACGTGCAAACAGTGTAGACCTTCATCAGATGATGCTTTGCACATGGCCTGATGGGGCCCTGCAATGTCACTCGGTAATAAGCAATAAGACATTATAAAATAACTAGCTTCAATCATCTATACCTGGAAACTTTGTAACTCCCCGCGCCGCTGTCATTCAATACAAATGATGAGTTTTGGTCAGTAAAAGTTATCGTTTTTCAGTTATGTCAATTGGCAGAGCTGTATTGTTAATTTGACACGCAAATCTCTATGGGAGAAAACCCAGATAGAAAAATGCATCAGACCACCAACACGATCTTTCTGGCTCTTCTCCAAACGAGAAGGGGTGTTACATTTACTACTTGAAAAAATAAGTATAAGCAACTTTAACACGCTTATGTTAACCGGTTTTCGCTCTCCAAAGAACAGAGCATCATCGCTTTGTCATTAAGTTGACCGAGCAAGCATTTTATTGCTGTCCACACATACAGTCGCATTTTCTGCAACCTTTTTTTTCCGGGTTCTCCGGTTTTCGCCAACCTCCATTTATTGATTGATGATTCAGCATGCCGCTGAAAACACAGTATGCTTCGCATACCGTGATTTTATATTGTACCACTTTTGATACACATGTACATTCGAACTTCGATGGCTCGGGCACCGATGGCTCTTTTACCAGATCTAATCAAAAGTTTGGAGAAAACTCCCAGTTGCATATACTTATATCACTATTTCTGTGATGATTTGGGTAATTTGTGCGTGCTTAGAGTGTTACTCTGGCAATATTAACCACTATCCATAAATTCCACATTTATGATTATCATTACTGAGTTGTCTGTAATCGATCAATTCATATTGTGGGGGTGCCTAATATAGCTGGGTGGGTCGCAAACAGGGCAGCCCAGATGAGACCTCTCGATTAGCGACATCTCATCTGGGTCTGCACTGTATGCAGCAAACCGTTCGTCTGCAAATACATATTGTGGTAAAGTACATCATATAGTAAGCGTCACGCTCAGACGTAAAATTATGATAAAATCTTTAGTGAATACCATAATTGAATTTCGACCGAAATGACAAGTCTTAACAACCGATTATCTTGTCAGCTCAGAGTAGCCAGCACAAATGTGTGTGTAGTTGGGATGATTCTGAAGAGTGCAGCAACGGACAAAAATTATGGGCCCATAGGTCTTCGAGCCACTGAAGTTCGAATGTAATTGTTTTTATATCCCACCACGATATCTCACAAAAAAAATTGTATGTTTTTTGTATGTGTTCGTTTATGGAACACTTCCTTTTTTCTTGTATTTGTTTATACGTACATGTAAATATGTTGCTTGTAGGTTATGAACGTAAGGCGAAACTCATATCAAGTAAAACTGTTTATCTACATGGAATATGCCTGTCAAAACTACTGTAGCCGACATTAACAATACATTACTATTTACACCCAAATGGGGATTGACGTACTAACATACAGGGCAGCAGTAGGGTTATTTTACACTGCTACGCATAGGAGGATCGCATTTCCAAGATTCTTTATGAATTGGCGCCTCTCAGCATACTGTGTAAGAACAACATTTATTTTGCTCATTTTGCGTCTGTTTCTTAAGAATGATGAATATGCAGCGTATAAAATATTACTATTACTTGTTTGTATGGATGTCGAATTAAATCCAGGCCCTGGTAGGGAAGACATTAAATCTTTAGATATCTTTCACTTAAATACGAGAAGCATTCGTAACAAAAGTGAATATTTAAATGATCTAGTCGACGATTTTCACATTCTTTGTTTTACTGAAACACATTTAGATAACAACATAGACTCTACTTCTCTCAAGTTTCAAGGCTCTGATCCGCCCATACGTAGAGATCGGTCACACTCTGGTGGTGGTGTTATGGTATACATGTCTAGTTTGTTAAAATATAATCGTCGCGAAGATTTAGAAACTCAAAGGCTGGAAATAATCTGGGTTGAGGTAAATTTGAAGTCTTTTAATGTTCTAGTATGTTGCTTCTATCGCAGCGATTACGTGTCGACACAGTCTTTCTTTATCTCTGAGTTACAGGGCAGCATAGAAACTGCTCTAGACGAGAAGCCTCGTGTACTCCTTGCTGGTGACATAAATATAGATTGTTTATCCCTTTCAAATGTACAACTAAAAGACTGTATATCTATGTTTAACCTCACAAATGTCATTACGGAACCCACACGAATTACTCGCAACTCGTCAACATTAATTGATCCTATTTTTGTAAGTGATGCATGCTTTTTATTAGACTCAGGAACGATTCCAATAAGTGATGAAATAAGTGATCATAAAGCTACTTATACCAGTCTTAAAATACCTTTATCCCTCTCTCAGTGCTATTACAGGGATGTTTGGAATTACAACAATGCAAATTATGACTATTTAAATGCCCTTATACGACAACATGATTGGAACTCAGAAATAAGTTCAACATTATCAGTTGATGAATGTTGTGAAAATTGTCAAGTACCTTTCTTAACTTTTGTAAAGAATGTATCCCGTGTAAAAAAGTACTTATACGACCTAATGATAAACCCTGGTTCACATCAGAATTAAGATATAATATTCGTTTGCGAAATAGGCTTCGAAAAAAGCACTTCAAACAAACATGGTCACGGATTTACACCGGTATAAACAACAGCGAAACCACGTTAACAACATGAAAAAAATATGCAAAAGAGAACTATAACAATAATTTAGAGGAAATAATTTCGAATAATGACAGGGGCAACAAAACATTTTGGCAAATCATGGGGCGATTTATGGGAAAGGGTAATGGAGACTCAATAATCCCACCTTTACAAAGACCTGATCATTCTTATGCATTTACGGATTTAGAGAAAGCTACAACCTTAAATGATTACTTTTGCTCGATTTCATCTGTTGATGATGGCAACACCGAACTACCACCTTTTGAAAATAGAGCAAATAACCACATAGAAGGTATAAATATTACAGAGTCAGAAATAAAAGACATACTAACCTTACTAAAAGTTAATAAGGCATGTGGCCCAGATGGTATAAGTCATAGAATGTTGAAATATACCTGTAAAACAATAGCTATTCCCTTGTGTAAACTATTCAATTTATCGTTAGAACAAGGGACATATCCACGAACATGGGAATCGGCAATCGTAATGCCAGTATTTAAAAAAGGTGAAAAATCCGAAACCTGCAATTATAGACCTATTTCATTGATAAGTTGTGTTGGTAAATCCTTTGAAAGAGTAGTGTTTAAACATATTTATAACCATTTAACTTCAAATGCTCCTATATACAAATACCAATCCGGTTTTTTACCAGGACACTCTACAGTACACCACCTAATTGAAGTAGTTCATCGTACGTGTTTGGCTCTCGAAAATCATAAAATTAACTGTCAAGTATTTTGCGATATTTCGAAAGCTTTTGATAGAGTTTGGCACCGTGGTTTAATATTGAAATTAGAGAAATATGGAATAAGTGGAAATCTTCTCGCCTGGTTTAAAAATTATCTTCATATGAGGCATCAAAATGTCTCTATAAACAATACATGCTCCACATACAAGTACATCACAGCAGGTGTTCCTCAAGGCTCGGTGCTTGGACCGATGTTGTTTCTTATATACATCAATGATATATCGGAGACACTGACAGGGTCAGCCCGCCTATTTGCTGACGATACCTCACTTAGTTTTCCTTCTGCAGATCCTGCTGAAATAGAAACCGTTCTGAATGAAGACTTAAGCAAACTTAGTAGTTGGGCCAATACTTGGTTAGTAATATTTAATGCATCAAAAACAGAAGTGATGATCACATCGAACTTTCATTTTGACTATGACATCCAACTTATAATGGATAATACTATTTTAAAAATTGTAGAGACTCACAGGCATTTAGGAATAACTTTAGCTTCAAATAACAAATGGTCTGCTCACATTGATTCAATAATTCAGTCTGCTGCAAAACAAGTATCATTCCTAAGAAAATTGAAGTACAGATTTTCAAAAGAAACTCAAAATAAAGTATACTGTGTATACATAAGACCTCTATTGGAATATGCAAGTGAAGTTTGGGATGGGTGCAATCAGACAGAAGCTGATAGACTAGAACAAGTGCAGTTAAATGCTGCTAGAATTGTAACAGGCCTACCTATCTTCTCTTCGAGAAATTCGTTATATTATGAAACAGGCTGGGACACTCTGGCAGAAAGAAGGAAAAAATAAGAAATTAAGCTTATTGTATAAGATTGTCCATACTGAAGCCCCAACTTACTTAAAAGATCTTCTTCCACTTCGCGTAAATGAAGCTTCAAATTATAATCTGCGTAACAACCAAGATTACCAAATACCCTACACAAGACTTTGCTCATATGATTCGTCCTTTTTCCCTCAACATTACGCCTATGGAACGATTTAGATATGAGAATTCGAACTTCTAGTACAGTGTCCGAGTTTAAATCGAAATGTAGAAACCTGAATGACAAAGCATGCGAATATTTAGGTATCGGTGATAGAAAATTCAACATTATTCCAACAAGAATTCGCCATAATTGCAGCATTTTATCTGCAGATCTACATAGGGTTAACATAGCACCATCTCCCGCATGCAGATGTGGTGCAGTAATTGAAAATGCTCAACACTTTTTCTTCGAATGTAGACTTTACGAACCACAACGACAAAACCTTGAACGATTTTTGAGCTTCATTCCTGCTCTAACCTTAGACACAATACTGTACGGAAATACAATGTTTGATGTTCAGACTAACAAAAATATAATAACTGAGGTATTAGCGTACATCCGAGATACCCATAGATTTGACTAAGCGATGCTTCATGTAGTTATCTTTTTATTCCATGTGATGGAAATTAAACCTTTGAAAGCCAGAATTGTCATAATTCGCCTTCGTTCATGGCCTACAAGCAAACAAAATGTTACGTTCACATTTATTATAAAATGTTTCATACTTACCACTGTACCATTTGAAATAGTTTGTAAACTATTGGGGAGAGGACTATCTAATGTTGTATAACTTGTGTCCAATCCCATTGTTATAAAATGCAATAAAATATGTTTAATCAAATCAATTGGCATAAATGATGGCGAGCTGAGAAATCCAAGATGGCGTCCAAGATGGCCGGCAAAGCTGTAAATTCCAGTTTTTCGTAAAATATGAATATAAATGCCACAAATCATCTTACAGACTTATTTTAATTTATTTTTTCTGGTATAGAAAGACGATTTGTGCTAGAATATTGACCAACAATTTAGGTTTGACTTGAAAACCGGTGAAATAAAAGACTTTTCATCGTTTTAGTGTCTAGTTTCATAGGTGGTACATAAAGGCAATGCTGATGTTTCAAACATTTTAACAGTTTTTATTTATCTATTGTTTTATTTTAACTAAGACACTTTTCTAAAATACATTTAACACTATTCCCAAGTACATTTATGGTTTGTTATGACTTTTTTTACCATCAATTTAGCCCCAGAATTACCCCCACCCACTCAGTTTACCAGTACAATGCATTCATATAATACTCACACTCAAGGGATTTGCAGGTGAGGATTTCATTTTAGACAACAAGTAGAAGAGGGCATTGACAATAATGCTTTGTTCTGTTTTCATACTGTATTATATTATCAGGAAACCCACCTCTTTATAGCACTGTTTTCGGGATCTGAGCATTAACCGTCTTAATTAAGCAGTGCTACATCCAAACAAAAAATAACAAAATAGTGTTTATCAAATTGATATAAAATGACTTTTATTGTCATTTTTGCTGTGTAACTGGCTAGGTTTTCGGGCTTATAAAGTGTTATATCCAAACTTGTGTTATAAAAACGTATTATAAAGAGGATATGCTGTACAATTAGATTTTTATACCCGCTTTTTTGAAAAAAAAAACGGGCATATTATTTTCGTCACGGGTGTCCGTCCGTCCGGACGTCCGTCCGGACTTCCGTATGTCACGTTTCTTGTGAATGTTACTACTTTGTTATTTCTTTACCTACAGTGACCAAACTTGGTACATACATTGCTTGGGGACTGCAGATGTGCATGAAGGTGTCGAAATTTTCATCTGACCCCCTGGGTTCATGGGGTGAGGTCAAAGGTGAAATTTCTAAGAAAAGGCTTGTTCATAGGAAAAGCGGGTATTTGCGATGGTATACCATCGACTGCTGCTCTAGTATTTTGTTTGATTTGAGGTTCAACGTCCCCGTCAACACTGTATCAGTCATTTTGCATTTTGGAGACATTGCTTCCAATTTTTGTGGGACTTTCCCTGACATTGAGATGAAATGACTTCTCAAGCCCTGCCACACAAAAGGTTTTATATGCAAGGATGGTCCAACTCGCACCACTTTTCCCCGGCATGCTTAAAATCTCTAAGCGGTTTACTCTGTATACCCTGGGTCTACTGGGCTAGGCAAATTAATCTTAGATTGTATAGCTCCCCATCAAATCGGTAGCTGATATGCACACCTGTGCACTAAAATGAAATTGCTGCTGCTTTAACTAGCCCTGAGGCATTTGACTCGGTCCCAAGATCTGAAATCTCTTGAAGCTGGAAGTCTGGTTTAGGCAGAACATGAATTGCCTTCTTCTTGCCTGTACTATGTAAAGCAACCCATAAGGCAATACAGACAGCATAATTGTCCTTCCATCTGGATCTAGCTTCCTGTAAACAGTATAAACTGGAATATACCTGGTGCAGTCAGCATGCATACCCTTTCTGCCTGGCATCAGCATAAAGCAGGTTAAAGTGATGCACAAGTAGAACAAACACGTCGGAATCAGAACTGACAACAAGGGCTGCGTTAACTCCAAGAGAACCTGCAACTGCTAGTTGCAAATCATTCTACTATCAGCTTCTTCACGGTTGGAATAAAGTTCATGCTGAACAGGACCAGCATCAGCGGAAACATTAGAGCCTTGTTCTCAAGTCTACCTGCACCAAAAACAGTAGCATTCTTCTTAAGAAGCTCATGGCAATTTTTGTCAAGGTACCTAGTGTAAAGTATTGTCAGTTCGTTCTTGCTTTTACTGCTTGAAAGTATCTACCAGTCACCAGTTACTATATTTTTCCTTGTAGACACAGGTGCGTGTGAAGAAACATTCTTTTCAAACTTTGGTTGGGTCTGTGACTGTTTGCCTCATTCCTGTCAAACCGACATGAATGGTAGCTACCAAATTAATGGTAAGAAGACTGTAAGACCACAACATAGCAGCCATCCGTTGATATGTCAGTTTGAGACATGATGAATGCTGCAAATTTTAAGTACAGACATCCCGTCAAATACTATACAACCAGCAAGTCTTTCTAGTTTATCAAGGAAATCCGACTGTGTGGCGGCCGTAAAACGTCTCCCCGTACAACAACCATAGTGCAGTTTATATTTTATTTTTGGTCCTTTGAGATCAGCGTGAATATTTTGAGAAATCAGAAATAAATTATTGGTTTAGACATATATTCTAGACAGGTTTTTAATTATTTGGACCCCATTTTGATATATATCAGTCTTTGTATCGACTGCCTATTCGAAATTCGTAAAATTGCAGTATGTTTCCTCTGGCTTTGTTTGCCGGATCATTACAGGGTCACTGGTGAGGCTCTATTAGCCGAAACTACGTAGTATGACCCATCTTCTTTCTTATGAATGTTTTCATTGCTCTTAAAGGAACTCATTTTTGATTTTTATTATTGGTAGACATCATACATTCTTCATCTGTAAACAAACTCGCGTGAACATGAGCATTTTGAAAGACAAGACCTTGAATGAATGAATTGATGTATAGAAAGCATATATCTCTTCACCAGTGTCAGTCACTTCCTCAGACTGGTTTCCCCAGACACATATGCCATTGACCTGATTTCACTCATAGTCGGGAGTTTTGACCCAGGCAAAGGCTCATAAGATTGTTCTTTGAACTACCTAGCAAGCTATGGGTATGAGCCTTTCCTGCATGAATGACTCAAATGGCTTTTGACCCATTTTATGGCAAACTTCTCTGTCTCTTGAGGAACTTCAACTCCCGAAGCTATATTGTCCAAATGTCTTCGGCCCCCGCCCATCGGGGCTTGAAGATACAGATGGGCTGAATAATGCTTCCACGCAGAGCTGAAACCGACCGCACATGAGTATTGGTAAACCCCTTAGAGGATCTAAGCCTGTCCAGGCAAAGCGGTGCGAGCCGGACCGTCCATGCTTATAAGCTGTGTTGGTTTCAGTGGGCGACCAGGCTTGAGATGTCATTGCAATTGGAAGCAACGTCTCCAAAATGACATATACAGTGTTGATGGGCACAATAAACTTCAACTAAAACAAAACACAAACAAAATTGTCCAAATGTCAGGGAAAACGGTTCAATAAATTTTAAACTGTCATTATGAAATAATTCCAGCATCTTGTTAATAGACTTATTATAAGCCTGTGTTTTGGTATGTGTTTGGTAGAGCTTGCGACTGTGCATGGCCTACTTAGCGGTAATAGTTCGTGATAAAAACATCTTATAAGGGCTTGTTCATAACTTCATTGTGGGTGATTCCTATAATATAAGTGGATAGCCAGTTTGTCATTTTGTCGGACAGTAACTTTTGGCCTTCCTCTGTTGTTGTTTCCATTAAGTTCTATAGTTACTTCATGTTTGAATTTCGTTCCCGTTAGAGTCATTGATGGGAGGTGTAAGTTAATTGTATCGATTCTTGATCATTGCTTTACTTCTATTTTGAGAACAAATCTCTGAAAGTATCCAGTGATGTTGTTGCTGCTCAGCATTAACTCGGTTACAGCTATGAAGAAGCCGATAGTAGAATGATTTTGCACCTGCATTTTGCAGGTTCTCTGGGAGATAACACAGCTGTTCTGGTCAGTCCTGATACCCATGTTTTCGTTCTACTTCTGCTTCACTTTAGCCAGCTTAATGTTGATAACATATTCTTCAAGACAGGCAGGAAGGGTATTCATGCTGACTGCACCAGGTATTCCAGTTCACACTGTTTTCAGGAAGCTAGAGCCAGATGAAAGGGCAATTATGCTGTCTGTATAGCCTTACAGGTTGTGATACCTGCTCTTCTTTACATAGTATAGGCAAGAAGAATGCCTAAATCAGACTTCAAGCTTCAATAGCTTTCAGTCAAATGTCTCAGGGCCAGTTAAGGCAGCAGCATTTTTATGTAGGTTTGCTGTTCAGACAAACACATTAGACAACAATGGTGTTCCAAAAATCCAGAGTTAGACCTAGTCATCTATCACCAACTAATAGTTTTTTGCTCCATTTGTCAGCTACTGATTTGATGGGAAGCTATAAAATCTAAGATTAATTTGCCTAGCCCTATAGACCTAGGGTATATGGTTGATCCTGAAACTTGGTTATTCATTCCACAGCTCATGGCACTGTTAACCACTTACGTATAAGCCTGCCCAGGAAAAGTGTGGATAAGTAAACTGATAAGATCAAACATGACCTAAATAGTGTTGACTGGACCATTAAACCCCAATACAAACAAGCAAACTAACATTTGTAAGTCGCCCCCGCCCATCAGGGCATGGAGAAATAGGTTGGGCTGCATGGTGCTTCCACGCAGACCTGAATCTGACCACACACAAGTACTGGTAAACCGCTTTTAAGAAGGACTAAGCCTGCCCAGGCAAAGCGGTGTGTGTCAGATCGTCCAATGCATATAAGCCTTCTGGTTTCATTGGGTGGTAGGGCTTGAGATGTCATTTCATCTCAATGTCGGGTAAAAGTCCCACAAAATTCGAAGCAAAGTCACCAAAATGACCTTAATAGTGTTGACGGGGACGTTAAACCCCAATTCAAACAAACAAACACAAACTAACATTTGAAAGAACTTGTTTACAATACTAACTCATGTTTATACCGAGGACTATGACAGTTTTAAAACATGTACTTGTAGTCTCATATGGCCTATCAATACAGCACAATCGTTTTATAACACATTTTTATATAACACTGTTCAAAGCCCAAACCCCTAACTAATTGCATAGAAAAATGACAAAAACATGTAAAGGAAGTTATTTTACACTATTGTACCTTTTTGTTTGGATAAAACACTGTTTAACTAAGAGGTTTATGCTTGGATTCAGAAAACAGTATTAAAAGAGGTGGTGCTTCCAAATGGCTAAATGGCTAAAAACATAATATAACATTACGAAAACACGCATAAATCAAATCCATTGGAAGATTCTACTACCTCCCCCCCACCCCCCACCCCCCACCCCCCACACTCAACCCCCACCCCCAAAAAATCCAGATAAAATTATATTTTTCTTATTTCTGTTCAAAACATAGATTGCGGGGACTCGTTAGAACCCTCTCATCGTGGCGATGCTGTCAAACACCCACAAGCTATGTCCTTTAGCATCAATTAGAAAAATAATGCTGACCCCTGAAAACCCTACTTTTTCTATATAAAAGTGAGGTTCAAGGGGGTCAAAAACATACGGGCATGTTTTCGTGACGATATGAAAACAGACCTAAGCATTATTGTGAATGTCCTCTACTACTTAATTGTCTAAAATGAAGCACACGCCTACAAAACCCTTGTGTGTGAGCATTTATGTGAATGAAGTTTACTGGTAAACTGAGTGGGTGGGGAAATCCTGGGGCTAAACTGATGGTAAAAGTCATAACCAACCATAAATGTATTTTAGAATAGTGTTAAATGTATTTTAGAATAGTGTCTTAGTTAAAATAAAACAAAAGATATGTAAAAACTGTTTAAATTTCGAAACATCAGAATTGCTTGTATGTACCACCTATGAAACTAGAGACAAAAACAATAAAATATGATTTTTTCACCGGTTTTCAAGTCAAACCTACAAAGTTGATCTATATTCTAGCACAAATCTTCTTTCTTCACCAGAAAAATAAATTAAAATAAGTTTGTAAGATGATTTGTGGTATTTATATTCATATTTTACGATAAACTGGAATTTACAGCTATGGCGGCCATTTTGGACGCAATCTTGGATTTCTCAGCAGCTCGCCATCATTTATGCCAATTTATGCCGGCAGTTTCAGATACTACGGAACCTGACGGACATTTTGGTATATGACTTGTCTTGTTATACGAGGTGTGTGTGTGGGGGGGGGGGGGGGGGGGGGGAGGGGGGTATGGGTTCCCATTTTTTTGGTCAAGATTGTCACCCTACCATATGTTGTGCGAGGGTTTCTGTAAAACCCAGTTTTACATAAATGTGGTGTTCAAAGGAGGACAAAATTATACAGGTGTGTTTTCGTGATGTTAGTCATGCGTCTAGTCCTGTTAGCTGGCTACGCATGCGCATTTCGAAGAACGTTTGTTTGTTTGTGGTGAGGTTTTACTTCCCCATCAACACTATTTAGGTCATTTTGGAGACGTTGTTTCCGATTTTATAAGACTTTTACCCGGCTTTGAGATGAAATGACAGAGCAAGCCCTACCGCGCAAATAAACCACTTGGGTTTAAGGAGCGGTCCGACCTGCACCACTTTTCCGTGACATGCTTGGAAATTCTAAGCCGTTTAGCGGTACTCGAGTCCGTTCGGTTTCAGCGCTGAGCGGAAACACCATTCAGCCTAATCGGTTTCTCTAGACACCGCTGGCGGCGTTTTATACAAAGGTCCTTAATGAATAATGCGTTAATAAAGGTCCTTTAGTAATGCCTCCTCGAGGCGCATCCGCTTTGTCGTTTAGTTACAAGTACTATAATACAGTAAAATTCCTATATTGAGACCACCCTTGGAACTGTTCAAAGTGGTCTTTAAGACAACTTTTGAATGGTCTTTAAGACCACTTTTGAACAGTTCCAAAGGTGGTCCCTGACCTGGGGACATTGTGTGCAGAAAACACGAAGACAGACTAACCGCACCCTTCTTAATAAGCTTTTTAAAGCAGAATTAGTCTTAATTTTAGGTGGTCTTAATAGTGGAATTTCACTATATTTGTTAGACACATTGGATGCAAATTCATCTAGTGACGTCATATCTGCACATTGCAACAAGCTTTGAACTAACTTAACCCTTAAGGTGCCAGTCACAACAATTGTCGTTTGTTTTGTTGTATTCTGGATACCTTAACAGATATTGTTGCAAACAGTGTGGAGCCCAGATCAAACTTCCCCTACGAGTAGAGGATCAAAACCCACACTGTTTGCTTGTATGCGAATATGTTAGAAAAGTTTGCAAGAGTCATGAACAAACTATAAGAATCTTATATGGGTGTGAGGGGTGAATGGAAAAATCCGCCCCGAGAGTCACTGTCCGGCATCACGAGGCTTGCCGAGTGATGCCGGACAGTGATCCCGAGGGACGGATTTTTCTATCCGCCCCTCACACCCATATAGGATTATTTTTCCTGCAGTGTCATCACAATATGGCGGACGTCGGTAACCGAAGTGACTGCAGCATTAAAAATCCGCGCTAAGAAATGGAAGGTATGCAAGAAAAATAATCCTATATGGGTGTTAGGGGCGGATAGAAAAATCCATCCCTCGGGA
This sequence comes from Lucinisca nassula, assembly GCA_963580285.1. Taxonomy (NCBI): domain Eukaryota; kingdom Metazoa; phylum Mollusca; class Bivalvia; order Lucinida; family Lucinidae; genus Lucinisca; species Lucinisca nassula. Next base: position 97,842,789 of record OY757011.1, read on the forward strand.
TCACTGTCCGGCATCACTCGGCAAGCCTCGTGATGCCGCACAGTGACCCTCGGGACGGATTTTTCCATCCACCCCTCACACCCATCTAAGATTCTTATAGTCTGTTCATGACTCTTCCAAACTTTTCTAACATATTCGCATACAAGCAAACAGTGTGGGCTTTGATCCTCTAGTCGCATACGAGGTCGTAATCAACCAGTGCATTTATCAAACACGCGATTATATTCGATTTTGGGTCGGAACACCAGTAGGGTCAGAACATAAATTTCTATCCCAGGGTAGATTCACGGATTTCCTTGTCGCCATGGTGTGCAAGAAAATAGTTTTCCTTGGTATCTTAAGGAGAATGGAAGGCAACTCCTCCAAAAGTACTTTTGTCTCCCATGTCAATAGGGGACAAGTCTTAAAGGAAAGAAATTGCTCCGGAGGAAATTCTTTTTCTTTTAGAGTAGACCCCTTTTTCCGTGGGACAGAGTTTATAGAAAAGCGAACACGGAGTCCCGAAAGTTGTCTACCTTTCAAAATTGGTGGCAATATCCGCCAGGTGTATCCTTTCCCCTGAATAGTTGACACTTTGTCCTAATTTCAACCATCAGACGATGACATTTTCATTTTCTTTCGTTTCCTTTCTTTTCTACTAGAGGAAAAAATGCTTAAAAATAGAGAAAAACAGAGTTCTGCTTAAGTCTGTGCTAGAGGGCGTGGCCGTTGTACTGGTCATGAACCGAGTCTGCTTTTTTCGTTTATTAGGTGTATTCCTTGCTTCCAAAGGATATAACAATTCAGAACTTATTAACAATTATATGTGAATCATCTGCTGTCAAGTATGTTTCCCTAAAAGAAACAATGCACTGAAGTAGAAAAATGAGAAATGTGTCAGTGCGACATGGATGCCCCCGTCCAGGGTCAGCGTCACCCGGAAACAAGCACTTTGCAAAATTATGAAGTTGAAAAAGGGCCATACCTGTCATAATAATCGGCATATTGTAAGTTAAATAAAACTTGAAACTACATTTCAAGATTGTATAAAATACGCGTTCAGTGTAAATCAATCTAATAATGATTTCAAAAGATGCCAAACACAAACTACTTTTATGTGTAATATAAACGAGGTTTCAAAAAGGACCATAACTCCCAGAAAAAAACTGGTCAAATTTGACCTGCATTTTGTGAGGTCATATAAAAATTAAATACATAAATAAATGTATACGCGCTAGGGCGATGAAAAGTTTTCTAAAAATAGTCACAGTGACCTTGACCTTATGGCCAGGATTCTGAAAGTCGAACTTGTGTAATGTTATATTAAGATCGATCAATAAATGTAAGCGCAGGAGCGATGACATTTTTTTTTTCTAAAAAAAGTCACGATGACCTTGACCTTGAGCTGAGGGCCCTTAAAGTCGAACTCGCTCGAGATATTATCATATACACCAAATTTGTGTGAAATTAAATTAAAAGCCATCAATAAATGTAGGCTCTATAGCGAAGACAATGTTTTTTCTAAAGATAGTCACAGTGACCTTGACTTGAGGCCCAGACCCTGAAAGTCAAACCTGCTTGAGTTATCATCATACCAAGAGTTGTGTGAAGTTATATTAAAAGTGCTTTGTTTGTTTGATTTGAGGTTTAACAATGCACTGAATGGATGCCCCCGTCCAGGGTCAGCGTCAACACTGTATAGGTAATTTTGGAGACGTTGCTTCCAATTTTGCGGGACTTTAACCCGGCATTGAGACGAAATGACATCTCAAGCCCAATTAAACTAATAGGGTTTATATGCATGGACGGTCCAACTCGCATCACTTTTCCTGGGCATGCTTAGAACCTCTAAGCAGTTTACCAGTACTCGTGTGCGATTGGTTTCAGCTCTGCGTGGAAGCATCATGCAGTCCATCTATTTCCTCAAGCCCGGATGGGCGGGGCGGTATATTAAAATGCATCAATAAATGTAGACATCAGAGTGATGACAAAGTTTTTTCTAAAAATAGTTACAGTGACCTTGACCTTGAGCACCCGACCCCGAAAATCGAACTTATTCGAGAAATCATCATACCCGACATTTGTGTGAAGTTATATTAAAATCCATCAATAAATGAAGGCGCTAGAGATGACAAAAGCTTTCTAAAACTAGCCACAGTGACCTTGACCATGAGCTCAGGACCATGAAAGTTAAACTTGCTTGAGATACTTATCATCATACCCAACACTTGTGTGAAGTTAAATTAAAACCGTCAATAAATAAAGGCGCTGGAGCAATGACAAAGTTTTTCTAAAAATAGCCACAGCGACCTTGACCTTGAGTCCCACGCCATGAAAGTCGAACTAGCTCGAGATATCATTATACCCCACATTTTAGTGAAGTTATGATCCATTTCCATTAATAAATATAGGCGCTAGAGTGATGACAAAGTTTTTCTAAAAATTGACCATGAGGCTATGACCTTGAAAGTCAAACTCGCTCGAGATATTATTCTATGTTTGTTTGTTTGATTTGAGGTTTAAAGCCCCCGTCAACACATATGCCATTTTGGAAACGTTGCTTCCAGTTTTGTGGGGCTTCTACCCGACATTGAGATGCAATGACATATCAAGCCTTGTTGCCGTTTATAAGCATGGACGATCCGACTCGCACCGCTTTGCCTGTGCAGGCTTAGATCCTCTAAGCGGTTTAACGGTACTCGTGTGCGGTCGGATTCAGCTCTGCGTGGAAGTCTAATTCTTCAAGCCCCGATTGGCGGGGCCGTAAACATTTGAAGTTATATCAAAATCCATCAATAAATGTAGGCACTAGAGCGATGACGAAGTTTTTTTTTTTTGTTTTGTTTTGTTTTGTTTTTCTTCTAAAAATAGCCACAGTGACCTGGCGCTTGCGGCCATGACCTTGAAAGTCGAACTCGCTCGAGATAATATCAAAAGCAACATTTGTATGGAGTCATATTAAAATCCGTCAATAAATGTAGGCGCTAGAGCGATGAAAAAAGTATGCACGTACGGGACAAATGCTATATCCCCCCTCGCAACTTTCTTGTGCGAGAGGATAAAAAGGGTCGTAACTTTCAAAATGCTTGGCGGATTTTACCCGCAATCGAACTTGACCTGCATTTTATGATAATATAACTGTGTATGAAATTTGAATCCAATCCACCAAGGTTTTCAAAAGATATCACACGGAAACCATTTTTCAAGTAAAATTATACTGAAAAAGGGGCCATAATTCTATAATAATTGGTGGATTTTACCCGAAATCGAACTTGGCCTGTACTTTATGATTATATACTTGTGCATAAAATATGAATCAAATCCATAAAGGTTTTCAAAAGATATCGCACGGAAACCATTTTGCATGTAAAAATTAAGTTGAAAAAGGGTCATTACTCTTATAATAATTAGCATATTTTACCTGAAATCGAACTTGACCTGTATTTTATGATAATATACTTGTTCATGAAATTTGAATCCAATCCACCAATCTTTTCTAAAGATATCGCCATGAAACCTTTTCGGGACGTACGGACGTGCAGGACGTACGGACGCACGTACGGATAGCGGTTATACTATAAGCCCCCCCCCCCCCCCAACAAACACACACACCATTTTCAAATGGCGGGGACTTAAAAGTGTTTTTAAATTGTCATCACCTATAGTTTTCTATGGTGGAGCGCTGCGGTGCAGTGGTAAAGCATCGCTCTTGGGATCGTGAGGTAGCGGTTTCGATCCCCACTAAATCAAGTGTTGTTTCATTATCAACATTGCTTAGTACAGTGTAAAATTAATAGTTCTCCGTGTGCTGGAATCTACTCTCTAAACCTCGCAAACATACCGAAATGTAGCCCTGTAATTCAGTTCTGTTCGTTTAGCCGGCATCGGTAGCTCAGCCAGATACCCATCTGACCGGTGTTCAGTTCGATACTTGTCGGGTCGGCAACATTGATCATGAAACTTATTCTACTGTGGTTCTCTCTCTTGCGCTGATTTAAGGACAGTTGTCAGTTTCTGGGGAAAGAATGTTGTTCACTGAGCTGGTAAAGCCTACTGTTAGATCACCACTGGAACTTGTTACGTCAAACTAGAGCCGAATATAGCGTTAGCGATAAACTGTAAAATAGCCAAAATAGCGTTAGCGAGCCGTAATGCTTTGGGTTCGCTAACGCTATTTTTTACAGTTTTATAGGTTGTTTGACGTAACTACAAGTTCCAGTGCTCTAAACAAACAAACGCTGTTGATTTTTGAATTTTAATGAATACTGTTGTGTATTCTCAACAGTATTTTTCAATGTAGTCACTGATCCATTTCGGTGTACATTTCCCACACATGGTCAATTGAGGTGTATTTTGAAACATCAGGCTCTAACATTATATAAATGTTTGGAAATCAAATCTGTGTGAACATTTAAAGTTGAAATCATTTGTGTCATCTGTTGTCAGAATATAATTATCTGAATATATAGCTAATAATTATATAGATTCTCGTTTCATTCGAGCGCACAGTTGAATAGGAAACTACCATTGCACGGTAAAACATTTAATTTAAATTTATTTCTTTAAGTTTTGTTCAAACTATTAAGATCGATATTGGCACGATACTGGCAGTCAGTAAAACTTGATATTAACTCTGCCAGTTAAAATGTAGATCTATTTGTTTTCTATGTTCCAGCTGATTATTAAGCCAAGTGCACAATATTTGTACCAAATGGAATTTTCCTGGAGTTCATTTCAAATTTTTGGGGTGTCAGGTTGTGCTGTCTTCAAAATTTGATTTGGAAAATGGCTGATTTGCTTGATTTGAGGTTTAACGACCCCGTCAACACTGTAAAGGTCATTTTGGAGACTTTGCTTCCAATTTTGTAGGACTTTTGGCCGACATTGAGATGAAATGACATCTCAAGCCCTGTCGCCCAATGAAACCGATGTGGTTTATAAACATGGACGGGCCGACTAGCACCGCTTTTCCTGGTCAGGCTACGATACTGTCTAAGCGGTTTACCAGTACTCGTGTGCGGGTCGGTTTCAGCTCTGCGCGGAAGCATCATGCAGCCCATCTATTTTTTCAAGCCCGGATGGGCGGGGGTCGGGAAAATGGCTGAACTTTTTGGAAACAGTGTAGGCCCTGTTCAGACGCCGCGTTCTGCGGCGTCTGATCTGGGTCTATACTGTTTGCCAACTACTCATTTGGGGTTTCCGGTACAAAATGGGGTAAAATGTAGATGCATTTGTTTTCTATGTTCCAGCTGATAATTAAGCCAAGTGCACTTTAAATTTTTAAACCATGGGTTGAACTTGACACGCCACATTACGAAAACAAGCCTATACAAATACATTGTAAACTTTACCGCTGAAGAAAACGAAAATTTTAGATGAAAAATTGTGATATTTTTCTTGTTTCTGCTCAAAATATAGATTGTGGGAACTCGTTAGAACCGCCTCATTGAGGCGGTTCTAACGGGTACCCACAATCTATATTTCAGAGCAGAAATAAGAAAAATAAGGTTTACCCCTGTAAACCATAGTATTTCTATATAAAAATGAGGTTCAAGGGGGTCAAAATTACATAGGCGTGTTTCCGTGATGAGTTTGGAGTTTTCAACAAATAGGTTGGAAAACTTCAAACCACGGTTTCAAAATAAAATAAAATAAAAATAAAATAAAATGCACAGTAATTCGTTAAACCACGGCTTCGGCTTTCAAACTGGGTTTTAAGCATTTATTGTGCATGAGGCGTTAACACGGCGGTTAGAAGGCACCAGAAATTAAAACTCCAGTTCGAAAGTTGAATATGTGTCATAAAGAATTATTGTGCATTTTTTTTCTCTTAAAAACCGTGGTTTAAAGTAGAAATCTTCTAAACGGGGTTAGTTTAAAGATTTACCATGCACTTTACTTGCAAAAAAATATTTATTGTACAAATGGCGCCTTAAACCGAGTTTCAAACTTTGAACCATTGTTTGATTGAGGGTTAACGTCCAGTCAACACTATTAAGGTCATTTTGGAGACGTTGCTTCCAATTTTGTGGGACTTTTACCCAACATTGAGATGAATGATATCTCAAGCCCTGCCGCACAATGAAACCAAAAGCCTTATCTGCACTGGACGGTCTGACTCACATCACTTTGCCAGGGCAGGCTTAGTCCTTCTAAGCGGTTTACCAGTACTCATGTGTGGCCAGTTTCAGCTCTGCCTGGAAGCAGCATGCAACCCATTCTATTTCTCCTAGCCCCGATGGGCGGGGGGCGATGAACCATAGTTTAAGATTCATTGTACATTTGGTGTTGACCCCCCACCCCCCGGTAAACCAGACGGTCAGTTGTTCAAAACTAATGGTATCGTTAGCTATAAATGCCATTGTATAGTTTAAAGTTCGATCGTTCAGTATTGCAAATGAACTTATATTTTTGCTTGTACAAATATAGTAAAATTCCTCTATTAAGACAACGTTTGGGACTTATCAAAAAGTCCCAAAGGTGGTCTGTTACAACGCATAATGAAGTAATGTGGTCCATAACCAGAGGGCACTTTATGCAGAAAACTCAAAGAAAGAATAACTGCAATTAAATAAACTTATTAAAGCAAAAATAGTCTTAATTTTAGATGGATGGTCTTAATAGCGGAATTTCACTTTATTTTTGCTTAAACATGTGATAAGCTTTTGCACTTGAAATCTTTAAGACATTATACAGTAAAATTTCTATATTCAGACCACCTTCGGGACTGTTCAAAAGTGGTCTTAAAGACTACATTTGAACAGTCCCAAAGGTGATATATTAAAAGAGGACACTGGATGTAGAAAAGGAGAAAGAAATAATTAGTCAAACCTTTTAAACACGATTTTAAAGTTGAATTAGTTTAAATTTTAGCTTGTCTAAATGGCGGAACTTTATTGTACAGTGAAATTTCGCTATTGAGACCACCTAGAATTAAGGCCAAGTCTAGTTTATAAAGCTTAGTAGGTTGCGTTTATTCTTTCTTTGTATTTACTGCATACAGTGTACTCTGGTAAGAGGCCACCTTTGGACTGTTCAAAAGTGGTCTTAAAGACAACTTTTGAACTGTCCCAAATGTGGTCTTAATATAGGAATTTTGCTGTACTTGTTAAAACAGTTTACATTTTGCCAGACAAGAGTTCGGTGAGCTTACGATACTTTGAATAAATCATCACGAAAACACTATATAACCTGGACCCCCTTGAATCCCACTTTTATACAGTAAAACTGGGGTTTACAGGGGTAAACCTTATTTTTCTTATTTCTGCTCTAAAATATAGATTGAGGGTACTCGTTAGAACCGCCTCGATGAGGCGGTTCTAACGAATACCCACAATCTATATTATGAGCAGAAACATGAAAAATAACACAATTGTTCATCATAAAATTGTCGATTTTATCTGCGGTAAAGTTTACAATGTATTTTCATAATGGGACCCTCAGGAGTGGTTAGCTTGTTGTTGTTATTGTTGTTGTTATTGTTTTTCGGTTACAGCGGAGTCTATTAAAACCAATTCTAACCGATGGAGACTCAACTTTGCGACATAATAATATATTTTGTCATCTGGGGAGGTATAATCGGCGGTTTTACGGTCAGAAATATCGTTTCTTGGCAACACAAATTAAACCAACTTTACAAGGTATTAAATCATGGATTTGTCAAAACTCCAGACAATTCAACCTCAAACACATTGATTTGAGGTTTAACATCCCCGTCAACACTGTATTTCGGAGACGTTGCATCCAATTTTGTGGGACTTTTACCCCCATGTAGCCCAATGAAACCAATATTGTTTATAAGAATGGATGGTCGGACTCGCACCGTTTTGCCTGGGAAAGCTTAGATCCTCTAAGAAGTTTACTAGTACTCGTGTGCGGTCGGTTTCAGCTCTGCGTGGAAGTATCATGCAGCCCATCTATATCTTCAAACCCCGATGGGCGGGGGCCGTAACAGTTTTATTTACTGTGGTATATGTTTTCATCATGGCATGTCGAACTTTAACGGACTGATCCTACATAAATTTATACAGAAACTTGATAGTTATTTCCCCATAAAACAAAAACCAAAAAAAAAAAAAAAAAATAGAAATCAGAAATAAAAATTAAATAAATATAAACAATATACAGTGAAATTCCGCTATTAAGACCATCTAAAATTAAGTCTAATTCTGCTTTAAAAAGCTTATTTAGCAGATTTCAGTTATTCTATTTTTCTGTTTTCCGTATACAGTGTCCTCTGGTCAGGGACCACCTTTGGGACTTTCAAAAGTGGTCTTAAAGACCACTTTTGAACAATCCTTAAGGTGGTCTTAATACAGGAATTTTACTGTATTTGAATAGCCACATATATTTTACTGAAGTTTTATCAACACTTTTTTGTCCTTTTTTTTCATATAATTTGACCACCCTTTAAATTTATAGAATATATATGAGCCGGGCGCAGCATTTCCTATAATTTACGTGCGTGCCCAACGAAGACGCAGATCAGCTTGCCCATCCGCGCAGTCTGATCAGAGTCTTCGTTGTGCGCTCTAAGATTGGTTCGGGCCCAATGCACCTTCATGCAGCAAGAGAAGTCTCTGGTTAGACTATATGGATGCGCAGGCTGATCTGATTCTTCGCTGGGCGCACATGTCAATTGTAGGAAATGCTGTGCCCCGGCGCATATACAGTGAAATTCCGCTATTAAGACCACCTAAAAGCTTATTTTGAAAGGTGCACTTAATCTTTCTTTGTGTTTGCTGCCCTTAGTGTCCTCTGGTCAGGAACCACCTTTGGGACTGTTCAAAAGTGGTCTTTAAGACCACTTTTGAACAGTCCAAAAGGTGGTCTTAATATAGGAATTTTACTGTATATAAAATAGAATCCAGGACTGTTACACCTTAGCCCACTTTTGCTGGACAGGCTTTTGTATGGTTTTATGGCTCTTTCAATACTATTTTAATTATTTCGAACCGACCATTAAGAGGTCGACGAAAACCGGGGTACCCGGATAACAGGCTTTTAATTACTACTAGAAACTGAAAAGTGCCCAAAGAAGAATATTACGGTAGAAAAAAATTCACATTACGAAAACACGCCTATACAAATACATTGACACATTTATCGCCGAAAAAATGAAAATGTTCTGATGAAAAATTGTAATATTATTCTTATTTTTGCTAAAAATATGGATTGTGGGTACTCGTTAGAACCGCCTCATTGAGGCGATTCTAACGAGTACCAAAAATCTATATCTCAGAGCAGAAATAAGAAAAATAAGGTTTACCCCTGCAAACCCCAGTTTTACTATATAAAAGTGGGGTTAGATGGGGTCAAAATTATATAGGCGTGTTTTCGTGATGACGATTTATAATGCGGGCCTGGGGTGAGTTGATGGAACCCCGTGACCTAGTCGCAAGCCAAAGGCAGCATCCGATTGGGCCACCGAGGTTGGGCAAGGAAGAAGGAAATAAATAAACGAGAAAAATAGAAATACGATAATGATATCCAGGAAAATGCGGCACCCACTGTTTGGTATGCGTCTGATTGTTTTTATGAAGCAGACAAATTTTATGACATTTCTTTGTTCTGTAATCAAAGCGGCCTACCCGTGTTCATAAAATCTGACGAAAGATGGTGTACTTTACTGCTTAACCGCGTAATATAAGCCTGTCCAGGAATATGTGGTTATATAAACTAATCTGCTCGGCATTACCTAAATAGTGTTGACTAGGTCGTTAAACTCCAAAACCCAAACCAAAAATCGCGAAAGCAAAATCTTTCCTAAAATGGTAGATACAGCTTGATAAGAAAAATGGACATACATTCGACGTCAACGGCTCAAACACCTTTTTAGCCTTTGATGAAACAAATGACTCTAACACCTTTAATAGACTTTCCATTACGACAAGACAAGGGTGTGAATAGTGCACGTTTTCATATCTCCAAAATGTTTGCTTTTCTGGTGAAAATTTGTGATATGTTTCTTATTTATACTCCAAACATAGGTTGTGGGTTGCTCGTTAGAACCGCCTCAATGAGGCGGTTCTAACGAGTACCCCAAACTTAAGTCTTTGGAGCAGAAATAAGAGGTTTTTTCTATTTAAAGTGGGGTTTAGGAATGTTTACTTCGCGGACTTGTTCATGTAATGTTTGACATACGGACATTTCGAGCCAGTAAGGGTATCTCAGGATATGTTCCCGATCTTTTTTTAAACAAATAAAGGGATGTTTCGTGTACCGATTAGAATCGCCTCAGATATCACTTTGAGAAGGAAAACAATATGTGTTTGTGAAACATTGATGCCCCCGGACAATGTCAAGGTCAAGGTCACAAGGTCAATAATAAGGGTACCAATTGAAAGCTCTTGTCAAAAGAAATGCGCATGTGAAATATGGAAGTCCAATGACTAACCAATCAAAAGGTATGACCAATATTCAAGATTTTAAAAAGTAGGTCAATGTCATAAGGTCAAAAGTTATGGCAATACTGAAAGGATTTTGTGACAAGGAATGCACATGTGAAATATGAAAGCCCTACGAAAGTTATAGCCAATGTTAAAGGTTTTATAAATTAGGTCAAACGTCAAGGTCAAGGTGATAAGGTCATAAAATATGGTACCACTGGAAAGGCCTTGTAACAAGGAATGCGCATATGAAATATGGAATCCCTATCTTTTCCCAATCAAAAGTTATGGCCAATTTTTAAGTTTTAAAAAATAGGTCAAACGTCAAGATCAAGGTCATAAGGTAAAAATGATGGTACCACTGGAAAGGTCTTGGGACAAGGTATGCACCGGTGAAATATGAAAGCCCTATCAGCTACAATTCAAAAGTTATGCCCAATGTTAATGTTTTAGACAGACAGGCCTAAAAATATGTATGCCCCGAATCTTTGGGGCATAAAAATAAGATACATGTACTATTAAATAGTACCTTATTTTTCAACTTTAAGGTGAATGAATACACCTTCAGGGGAGACAACTCCTGTACAAGTATTTATATTTCCATGTCCATAGGGATCAACTCTTAAAGTCAAGAATTTGCGACCCTTTTTTCAGTGGGACAGCCCGAAAGTTGTGTTCCTTTGAAAAAATGGCGGAAAAATTTGTCAGCTCTTCCTATTCCCCATTAAATAAAGTAAGTCAAGCACCTTTTTGAGTAGGTACACTCCACTGAGCGAGTGGCCTCAATCTATGTTTAAAACATAAATTGGAAAAATGTAATTTTTAACTAAAAATGATCATATTTCATGATGTAAGAGATAATAGTATCTCACTTGGGTGTGCTATTTTTTAGCTACATTTGTTGCTTGATCTACATGCATAGTTCGTTTGATATGAATTTTAGCCCATATCTTGCTGAATGTTCATTTAAGCCACACCCATTTCTGTCTATGAACCAATCAAATTGCTTGATGTAATTTATTGCTACAAATTCATAAACTGAATGTCAAACAGTGTAGATCCTGATCAGATGGCTTCTTCAGAAGCCATCTTATCTGGATCTACACGGTTTGCAAAGATAAGGGTTGTCGTGAACAGCAAGATAAGGGTTAATGTACTAGTCAACACGACATGTATTTAGGAACTTGCTACCAATTTTGTTGGACTTTTACCTGAGACATCTTTCGCCCCCGCCCATTGGGTCTTGGAGAAATAAATGGGCTGCACGGTGCTTCCACGCAGAGCTGAAGCCTGTCCAGGAAAACTGATGCGAGTCGGACCGCTCCTTAAACCCTAGCGGTTTCTATGGGCGGTAGGGCTTGAGATGTCATTTCATCTCTATGTCGGGTAAAAGTCCCACAAAATTGGAAGTAACGTCTCCAAAATGACCCAAATAGTGTTGACGGGGACGTAAAACCTAAACTTAAACAAACAAACAAAACCTGAGACATCTCAAACCCTACTGCCCATTAAAACAAATAGGGTTTACATGGACGGTCCGACTTGCATATGCGGCCAGCTTCAGTGTACTCATGTGCGGTCAGCTTCAGTGTCCTCTTGTGCAGTCAACTTCAGTGTACGCATGTGCGGTCAGCTTCAGTGTACTCATGTGTGGTCAGTTTCAGTGTACTCATGTGCGGTCAGCTTCAGTGTACACATGTGCGGTCAGCTTCAGTGTACACATGTGCGGTCAGCATCAGTGTACTCATGTGCAGTCAGCTTCAGTGTACTCATGTGCAGTCAGCTTCAGTGTACTCATGTGTGGTCAGCTTCAGTGTACTAAGGTGTGGTCAGCTTCAGTGTACTCATGTGCAGTAAGCTTCAGTGTACTCATGTGCGATCAGCTTCAGTGTACTAATGTGCGGTCAGCGCCAGTGTACTCATGTGCAGTCAACTTCAGTGTACTAATGTTCTGTCAGCTTCATTGTATTCATATGCGGTCAGCTTCAGTGTACGAATGTGACGTCAGCTTCAGTGTACTAATGTGCGGTCAGCTTCAGTGTATTCATGTGCGGTCAGTTTCAGTGTACTAATGTGCGGTCAGCTTCAGTGTACTCATATGCAGTCAGCTTCACTGTACGATGTGCGGTCAGCTTCAGTGTACTAATGTGTGGTCAGCTTCAGTGTACTCATGTGCGGTCAACTTAAGTGTGTTCATGTGCGGTCAGCTTCAGTGTACAAATGTGCGGTCAGCTTCAGTGTACTGATGTGCGGTCAGCTTCCATGTATTCATGTGCGGTCAGCTTCAGTGTACAAAAGTGCGGTCAGCTTCAGTATACTAATGTGCGGTCAGCTTCAGTGTACTCATTTGCAGTCAGCTTCAGTGTACTAATGTTCGGTCAGCTTCTTTGTACTCATGTGCGGTCAGCTTCAGTGTACAAATGTGCGGTCAGCTTCAGTGTACAAATGTGCGGTCAGCTTCAGTGTACAAATGTGCGTTCAGCTTCAGTGTACAAATGTGCGGTCAGCTTCAGTGTACAAATGTGCGTTCAGCTTCAGCTGATGCAGCCCAATCTATTTCTCCAAGCCCCGATGGGCGGTGCCCTTATCTTTGCCCGTAAGCCTATATTACTCCGTGATTTTGAGCAGACTAATTTCAGGGGTTGCGGTCAAATAACTTTTTAATGATTGGTCAAATCGGTCATTCTATCCATTCTTCTAATTCCATTTTTGTCCTTTGTATGAATTTCGGACGTCAATACTTTACCGTTAATTTGAATGTAATTTTATATATATTTCATCAAATTAAGATGGGTCAATTTAAGAATAAAAATAGGACACTATGTCTAATGCACTTTAATAGTAAATTGGCAAAACTACGCGACAGGATCTGTTAAACTCCAGTAATTAAAACATTCATTATGCTGAAAAATGTGACTGAACATTTTAGAAGAAAAAATGATTTTTCTTTCCTCCAATGTTAAATTTGAGAAAATCAAATAAAAACAAATTGGGTTATTTTGAAGTTGTTATTTTTTTCGTGATTTTCGGAGATGGAAACACTGCCAGTCCCTTGATTTGACATGAGGCCTGAATGTATTAATGATGAACCAGTGCAAGACAAAACCTACAATAACGCTTGTGCGACCAGCGAAGACTCAGATCAGCGCGCAGTCTGATCAGAGTCTTTGCTGATCGCTTGTACCTTCTATAGCCTGCGGGCTATTTAAGAAGAGATACCATAAACGACAGGTAGGCATAAGCAAACAGTGCAGACCCAGATCAGACTGCTCTTAGGAGCAGTCTGATGGGGGTCTACACTGTTTGGCATTCAGTCTGCACCTTTTGGACTCCATGTTGGATCATGGAACAAATTTGTTTAAATGGGCCCCGTCAAGCGATTTTGGTACTTATCGCCTATGCGAGCAGCGAAGGTTCAGGCGAGCCTGCGCATCCGCGCAGTCTCGCCAGAACCTTCGCTGCTCGCTCATACAAGCAGTGAATCAAAAGGAACCTTCAGACAGAAAGTCATATCCGTGGCCCCTCTAAATGGCTGAGCATGCGCAGTTAAAATTTGTCATGACGGAATGCTCGAAGACACAAATTCGATCGGAATTTTACGGTAGAGGTAAATACATCCCATAGTGTGTGATGTGGGTGAGGGGGGGGGGGTCTGTTATTCGGTGCCAGAATGGACAATATTTTGGCTCTGGTTTCACGATCCTTTCAAGATTATTTCCCCCCCCCCCCCCCCCACCACACACACGTACACACGTACACACACACACACACACACACACACACACACCTAGCTTTAACATTCAGAAGATACCAAAACGCATCAATTGATAGAAAAAAGGCCATAAAATTTCCAAAATCTGGGTTAGTTCCAATTATTGACTCGATCAAGGGTCATTGACTGAAATTTGAGACGTTGTGGTTTAATAATTTTATTTATAAGTTTTCAAAAAAAGAAGTTTGCTTTCACGGTGACAGGCCATAGCACATATATAAAGTCGTTAAATTTGCTCTGACTAAATAACAGTGAAAGGAAAGAAAAAAATACGCCCTCAATGCCCGCACAGAATCTATAAATGTTAGCCCGACGTTAAACGTCGTATCGATGTTAGCCCGACGTTAAACATCGTATCGATGTCAGCCCGACGTTAAACATCGTATCGATGTCAGCCCGACGTTAAACGTCCTATCGATGTCAGCCCGAAGTTAAACGTCTTCTCGATGTCAGCCAGACGTTAAACGTCTTATCGATGTCAGCCTACGTTAAACGTCGTATCGATGTCAGTCAGAGGTTAAACATAGTATCGATGTCAGCCCGACGTTAAACGTCGTATCGATGTTAGTCCGACGTTAAACATCGTATCGATGTCAGTCCGACGTTAAACGTCCTATCGAAGTCAGCCCGACTTTAAACGTCCTATCGATGTAATTCCGACGTTAAACGTCTTATCGATGTCAGCCAGACGTTACATCGTATCGATGTCAGCCCGACTTTAAACGTCCTATCGATGTCAGTCCGACGTTAAACGTCTTATCGATGTCAGCTCGACGTTAAACATCGTATCGATGTCAGCCCGACGTAAAACGTCCTATCGATGTCAGTCCGAGGTTAAACGTCTTATCGATGTCAGTCAGACATTAAATATCGTATCGATGTCAGCCCGAAGTTAAACTTCTTATCGATGTAAGCCCGACGTTAAACGTCTTATCGATGTCAGTCCGATGTTAAACATCGTATCGATGTCAGCCCGACGTTAAACGCCCTATCGATGTCAGCCCGACGTTAAACATCCTATCGATGTCAGCCCGACGTTAAACATCCTATCGATTTCAGCCCGACGTTAAACGTCCTAACGATGTCAGCCCGAAGTTAAACGTCTAATCGATGTCAGCCCGACGTTAAACGTCCTATCGATGTCAGCCCAACGTTAAACGTCTAATCGATGTCAGCCCGAAGATAAACGTCTTATCGATGTCAGCCCGAAGATAAACGTCTTATCGATGTCAGCCCGTAGTTAAACGTCCTATCGATGTCAGCCCGACGTTAAACGTCCTATCGATGTCAGCGCGACGTTAAACGTCCTAACGATGTCAGCCCAAAGTTAAACGTCCCATCGATGTCAGCCCGAAGTTAAACATCTTATCGATGTCAGCCCGACGTAAAACATCGTATCGATGTCAGCCCGACGTTAAACGTCCTATCGATGTCAGCCCGACGTTAAACACCGTATCGATGTCAGTCCGACGTTGAACGTCCTATTGATGTCAGCCAGACGTTAATTCGTATCGATATCAGCACGGCGTTAAACGTCCTATCGATGTCAGCCAGACGTTAAACGTCCTATCGATATCAGCCCAAAGTTAAACGTCCTATCGATGTAAGCCCGAAGTTAAACGTCCTATCGATGTCAGCCAGACGTTAAACGTCCTATCGATATCAGCCCGACGTTAAACGTCCTATCGATGTCAGCCCGAAGTTAAACGGTCTATCGATATCAGCCCGAAGTTAAACGTCCTATCGATGTCAGCCAGACGTTAACCGTCCTATCGATATCAGCCCGAAGTTAAACGTCCTATCGATGTCAACCCGAAGTTAAACGTCTTATCGATATCAGCCCGAAGTTAAACGTCCTGTCGATGTCAGCCCGACATTAAACGTCATATCGATGTCAGCCCGACGTTAAACGTCCTATCGATGCCAGCCAGAAGTTAAAGGTCTTATCGATGTCAGCCCGAAGTTAAACGTCCTATCGATGTCAGCCCGACGTTAAACGTCCTATCGATGTCAGTCCGACGTTAAGCATCGTATCGATGTCGGCCCGTCGTTAAACATCGTATCGATATCAGCCCGACGTTAAACGTCCTATCGATGTCAGCCAGACGTTAAACGTCCTATCGATGTCAGCCAGACGTTAAACGTCCTATCGATGTTGGTCCGACGTTAAACGTCCTATCGATGTCAGTCCGGCGTTTAACGTCTTATCGATGTCAGCCCGACGTTAAACATCGTATCGATGTCAGCCCGACGTTAAACGTCCTATCGATGTCAGCCCGACGTTAAACACCGTATCAGCCCGACGTTAAACGCCTATCGATGCCAGCCAGAAGTTAAAGGTCTTATCGATGTCAGCCCGAAGTTAAACGTCCTATCGATGTCAGCCCGACGTTAAACGTCCTATCGATGTCAGTCCGACGTTAAGCATCGTATCGATGTCGGCCCGTCGTTAAACATCGTATCGATGTCGGCCCGTCGTTAAACATCGTATCGATATCAGCCCGACGTTAAACGTCCTATCGATGTCAGCCAGACGTTAAACGTCCTATCGATGTTGGTCCGACGTTAAACGTCCTATCGATGTCAGTCCGGCGTTTAACGTCTTATCGATGTCAGCCCGACGTTAAACATCGTATCGATGTCAGCCCGACGTTAAACGTCCTATCGATGTCAGCCCGACGTTAAACACCGTATCGATGTCAGCCCGACGTTAAACGTCCTATGACGTTAAACGTCCTATCGATGTCAGCCAGACGTTAATTCGTATCGATATCAGCACGGCGTTAAACGTCCTATCGATGTCAGCCAGACGTTAAACGTCCTATCGATATCAGCCCGAAGTTAAACGTCCTATCGATGTAAGCCCGAAGTTAAACTTCCTATCGATGTCAGCCAGACGTTAAACGTCCTATCGATATCAGCCCGACGTTTAACGTCCTATCGATGTCAGCCCGAAGTTAAACGGTCTATCGATATCAGCCCGAAGTTAAACGTCCTATCGATGTCAGCCAGACGTTAACCGTCCTACCGATATCAGCCCGAAGTTAAACTTCCTATCGATGTCAACCCGAAGTTAAACGTCTTATCGATATCAGCCCGAAGTTAAACGTCCTGTCGATGTCAGCCCGACGTTAAACGTCCTATCGATGTCAGCCCGACGTTAAACGTCCTATCGATGCCAGCCAGAAGTTAAAGGTCTTATCGATGTCAGCCCGAAGTTAAACGTCCTATCGATGTCAGCCCGACGTTAAACGTCCTATCGATGTCAGTCCGTGTAAGCATCGTATCGATGTCGGCCCGTCGTTAAACATCGTATCGATGTCGGCCCGTCGTTAAACATCGTATCGATATCAGCCCGACGTTAAACGTCCTATCGATGTCAGCCAGACGTTAAACGTCCTATCGATGTTGGTTCGAAGTTAAACGTCCTATCGATGCCAGTCCGGCGTTTAACGTCTTATCGATGTCAGCCCGACGTTAACATCGTATCGATGTCAGCCCGACGTTAAACGTCCTATCGATTTCAGCCCGACGTTAAACACCGTATCGATGTCAGACCGACGTTAAACGTCCTATCGATGTCAGCCAGACGTTAATTCGTATCGATGTCGGCCCGTCGTTAAACATCGTATCGATATCAGCCCGACGTTAAACGTCCTATCGATGTCAGCCAGACGTTAAACGTCCTATCGATGTTGGTCCGACGTTAAACATCGTATCGATGTCAGTCCGACGTTAAACGTCTTATCGATGTCAGCCCGTAGTTAAACATCGTATCGATGTCAGTCCGACGTTAAACATCGTATCGATGTCAGCCCGACGATAAACATCGTATCGATGTCAGCCCGACGTTAAACGTCCTATCGATGTCAGCCCGACGTTAAACGTCCTATAGATGTCAACCCGACGTTAAACGTCCTATCGATGTCAGCCAGACGTTAAACGTCCTATCGATGTCAGTCCGGCGTTTAACGTCTTATCGATGTCAGCCAGACGTTAAACGTCCTATCGATGTCAGTCCGACGTTAAACATCGTGTCGATGTCAGCCCGACGTTAAACGTCTTATCGATGTCAGCCCGACGTTAAACATCGTATCGATGTCAGCCCGACGTTAAACGTCCTATCGATGTCAGCCCGTCGATATCAGCCCGACGTTAAACATCTTATCGATGTCAGCCCGACTTTAAACGTCTTATCGATGTCAGTCCGACGTTTAACTTTGCATCGATTGTCAGTCCGGCTATAGACGGCATAACAATGTCGGCCCAACGTCGGAACGGCGTTTAGTCGTCACGAAAACACGCCTATATAATTTTGACCTCCTTGAACCCCACTTTTATATAGTAAAACTGGGGTTCACAGGGGTAAACATTATGTTTCCTTTTTTCTGCTCTAAAATATAGATTATGAGTGCCCACAATCTATATTTTGAGCAGAAGTAAGAAAAATATCACAATTATTCATCTTAAAATAATCGTTTTTTTACGGCGATAAAGTTTACAATGTATTTGTATAGGCATGTTTTCGACCTCCTTAGAAGCTCCTTGGTGTAGTGGTTGCTCGCCTTGTGAACCAGCGATCGCAGGATCGATCCCGGGCTTCTTCAGACTTTCGGGTTGGTCTTTAAACCGAGGTCCCGTCTCCGTATGACCTTAGCTGATGGACCACTAACTCTGCAGCCTCCTTAACTTCCATGATCCAATAGCCATATTGCGCTGGTCTAACGTCCGTTCAGGACGGCGCCCCATCTTAGAACTTTTATGATTTTTCGACGATTTATTTGTTTATTATGGGCAGGGACCACAAAAGTGAAGTGAGATTTAGAAAAGCGTGTAAAAATACAGAGTTATATATATAGTGAGTTTGGTATCAGAACTGACTTATAAGACATATTTCATTAACTTGAAAAAAGTGGGCCGAATAAAATCAAAGCACTGAGAGAACTGGTGGGTCGATCGTCTCTGAGTGTAGGTTGGGAAAATAGTCCTGAGCTGAGAATCGAACTGTTCGTTTAACTTTAAGCAAGCACAGGAGAGCTGATCAGCCATCGCGTTATGTGGCGTCTGATTATGTAGACTCTGTTTGCCAATGCCCAAGTGTATGAGCACAGTCCACCCGTCCCGTTTTCAGAGTTTGCGTACGGCCCTGAATCATGTTCAAAACTGTTGTTGCATACATATGGCGAAGAGTGCCGACCTGATCAGAAGCAGTGTACTCTATATCCGATCTTGGTCTACGCTGTATGTCTAATAACGGTACCACCTATTTAAAGTCTGGTCTACTCATTTTTGCACTTAAACATTTCAGGGTTCTAAAATTAACTTCTTAGCAGGAGTGCGAAAAGTCTATTTTTACTCGACTTGGCATACATTTGTGTAACAGTTTTATAAATAGAATATTCCGAAAGACGTCACGTGACATCGTGGCCTGGATTCTTTCATTACGTGAGCAACCTGGCATTCTTCAAGTATACTATTTCGTTTAACCCTCAAATGCCATTATTTAAGCAAACAGTGAAGTTCCTGGGCAACCTGAAGATAAGACGCCACATTCCGCGGCATCTGATCTGGGTATTATCCAGCACACGATTCCTGTCAAGACTCTATAGATAGTTCTGATTGCATCGATAAAAATAGCTCAACGTTTCAAGTTCTATTAATAAACATAATATTGGTTTTCCCAAATCAGTGATGGTCACGTGGACAACTGCATGAATTCCGTTTGGCCATTTAGTAAATTCCGTTTGGCCATTTAGTAAATTTGGGTCGATCGTAAACCGATCGACCCAAAATTGCTTTCCGTTGTATATTTGTACAGGCGTGTTTTCGTAATAGCTGACTGGATATAGAATTTAACAAACATGTTTGTATGAAAAAAAAAACGCGCTGTCTGATCAGGGTCTACACTTTTGCCAAAAAAGGTGGAACTTACGGGGTAAATGAAACAGTTTAAATCTCCGTCCATGACTATTTTCCCAGCCTACACTCAGAGACAATCGACCCACCAGTACCCTCAGTGCTTTGATGTTGGCTGTCTTGTCAGAAGAACTAATTTTGATACTGAAGCTGTTACAATCAATAATGAAATTGCTAGTTAATAGCGCGAAAAGAATAAAATTCAATAAGCCACTGGTGGGTCGATTGTTTCTGGGTGTAGGCTGGGAAAAGGATCTTAAACGGGGATTTAGACTGTTTCGTTTAACCCTTAAAGTCATGTATTTTAAGCAAACAGTGTTTTGCGGTGACTAATCTGGGTCCACAATACATGTATTTGTCAGTGCCCCCAGCATATACGCCAAGTCCAAATTCACAGGTAACCTTCTTTACAAAGAACTCTGACGGCACAGCGACAACAATAGCGATGCTATATTCATACATGGTCAATGGCCCCGCCCGTCGGGGCTTGAAGAAATAGATGGGTTGCATGATGCTTCAACGCAGAGTTGAAACCGACCCGCACACGAGTACTGGTAAACCGCTTAGAGACTCTAAGCCTGCACAGACAAAGCGGTGCGAGTCGGACCGTTCATGCTTATAAACCATATTGGTTTCTTTGGGCGACAGGGCTTGAGATGTCATTTCATCTCAATGTCGGGTAAAAGTCCCACAAAATTGGACACAACGTCTCCAAAATGACCTATACAGTGTTGACGGGGACGTTAAACCTCAAATCAAACAAACAAAATACATGGTCAGTGATGGTCACGTAGGCAGTCGTAGAAAAGTTCTGGGTGTAATTATATCTACTTACAAACACAGAAACTGGAATTTGAATAATTTTAATGAATTATTTAAATTTTGAATTTAAGGTTTTCGATATGAGGAAACTGGTTTAGCACATCAGTTTCAATAATTCAAATGGGTGATTATGCAGCTCGTGTGGACTGCAAAACACAAGATATTTCATATCTAAAACGATTAAAAATTTTAATGTGCATCAAAGACAACACAGAATATCTCATTAATGAGGAAGTTTGAAATGAAATATTTCACCCTTCAGATTGTAATATCTTGGAGGTTATGAAGATAATTTGATTTGGTTTTCGCCCTTCGATTCCTTGAAAGACGCCGAGAAAAACTACATCTGGAAATGTTGTCTGCTTATGTCGTCTGCTGATGTTTTTGCAAATGTTTAAAAAAATATGTTTGCTTACAGGCAAACAGGGTGGACCCAAGTCAGACTGCTCCTAGAGGAGCTGTCTGATTTGTGTCCACACAATTTGCAAAAATGACTTTTAAAGTAACCAGCAGACGATAAAGCAGCCGACAATTGTCGTGATTGGCATGTTATGGGTTAATGGGTTTCCATATCTTTTTATATGACCGTTAAGCTTTAGAATCATATACTTCGTGCAGTCAGGGAAAACCCTGATTGCGGCGTCTGATCTGGTCAACACTGCTTGCCAAACCCAACACAGATCGATTCTACAGGTACAATTCCGTTATTAAGACCAGTAGTTCCTGCCTTTAAAAAAGCTTATTTAGTTAGTTGCAGTTATTCTTTCTTTGTGTTTCCTGCATACAGTGGGCTCTGGTCAGAGACCACCTTTGGGACTGTTCAAAAGTGGTCTTAAAGTCCCAAAGGTGGTCTTAATATAGGAATTTTACTGTATTTACACACCGCCGACCTTACAACGGCAATAATAGCGCGGCTATGAATAACCGTTATAAATTCAGTGATAGTAACGTGGACTTGAGCAACGTAAAGCTAGTGCGCTTAGCAACTGGGTTTGTTTTTTTTTGCACCCCGTCAACTCGATTCAGGTCACTTTTGAGACTTTGCTTCCATTTTTGGGACTTCTACCAGACATTGAGATGAAATGAGTTCCCAAGCCCTACCGTTCAAACAAACGAATAGGATCTGTATGCATGCAGGGACAGTCCGACTCGCACCACTTTGCCTGAGCAGGCTTAGACCTTCTAAGCGGTTTACCAGTACTCATGTACAATCGGTTTCAGCTCTGCGTGGAAGCCTCATGCAGCCCAATCCATTTTCTCTAAGCCCCGACCGGCGGGGGCGTGTATTGCGATTAGTAGCCTGTCAGTGGTAAATGAAATCATGTGAAAAACCCGTTTTAAACGCCAACGCCAGTAATTTAGTATTTTATTGTGTCGATTGTTTATCAATCGACCCGACCCAAAATTACTAACTGCAGAAGCTTCCCGCCTGCTATTGTCAACGTCACTGTCGCTACAATGTACAAATTCCAGGTAGCAGCGCTTGTCCACTCCCAGTGACGTCAGAAAACTGCGTAAAACGTAAAATCTGGACTGGGCTCATGTACAAACGGTGCAGGTCCAGATCAGACGCCGCATTACGCGGCGTCTGATCAAGGTCTACACTGTTTGCTTAACACTTTGTAGTTTAAGGGTTAAACGAAACACTTGAAGTTTCAGTTCATGATCATTTTCCAAGCCTATAGTACACTCAAAGAGACAATCGACCTACCAGTGCTGTCAGGGCTTTGATTTCTACCTCAAGCCCCTGTCAATGACGTATACCTCAAGCCATAGTTTGTCGTTCTAAAAGCATTGTTTGTCGTTCTAAGAGCTTCACCTCCGCCCCCGCCCATCGGGGCTTGAAGAAATAGATGGGCTGCATGACGTGGCTTGAGATGTCATTTCATCTCATTGTCGGGTAAAAGCACCACAAAATTGGAAGCAACGTCTCCAAAATGACCTATACAGTGTTGACGGGGACGTTAAATCTCAAATCAAACAAAGCAAAAAAAAATGTGGGACTTTTACCCGATATAGAGATGAAATGGCATCTCAAGCCCTGTCGCCCAAACACACCAAAAGGGTATTTATGTAGGGACGGGCCATCTAGCATCACTTTGCCTTGGCACCCTCCAGGTGGTTTACCAGCATTCATGGACGATCGGTTTCAGCTCTACGTTGAAGCATCATGTAGCCCAATTCATTTCTCTAAGCCCCGATTTGCGGGGGTACGTGGCACGCCGTATTTTCTAAACTCAATGGCTCGAACGCCCAAAGGCAGTTCTATCCCCTGCCGGAGGCCCAGTGTTAAAAGCCTGGTCTGCAGGCATAATTTGGAGGACTTACGGATATATTTTCAATCTTAACCCTTGTCCTGCTGAGCCCGGATATGCCTTATCTTTCAAACAATGTAGATCCAGATCAGATGGCTTGTTCAGAAGCCATCTGATCAGGATCTTCATTGTTTGCAATCCAGTTTAAGAATTTGTCGCAATAATTTGCATGCATCAAGTTATCTGATTGGTTGATAATCAGTAGTGAGTGTGGCATATTTAAATATTCAGCAGGACAAGGGTTAAGTTTTCTGAATAAAGTTATGTGTACTCATAAAAGTGCAGCAGCATGTCGTTGAGCATAAAGAGCATGACAAGGCACAAAAGAAGCCATGGCCATCCGCTGCATCCGGGCTAAGCTGCAGATGTCTCGTCGGGCTACAGCTAGGTCAAGACGAGAGAGTGAGGTCCTCTCTCTCCCTAACTATAATCCAATTCACAGCGCATGGCATCTTAATCATATTAATCAAATAGCCTGCCTAGGAAAAGAGGTGCAAGTTGGGCCGGTCCTACCAGTCTAGACTACATGTATTTAACATTACTAATTAATAATAACAGTAATTTACTACATGAATTTAACGCAATTTTGAAATGTGGTAGAATAGGGCGTGGTGGGGTTGCCAACTGGTAACAAGTAAACCATGTGATGGTTATACAACCAGTTTTCACCACCTACGTAAAATAATTGTATATGATAAAAAAAATCTCGCGAACTGCTTGAATGAAGTACAATAATTGATTGCTTGTCCCATTGAGCTATTTATTCTTATTCTATATATACGTACCAAGTTCAGATTACATTTTTTCACGGTGTAATTATTGTGCTAGTTTTTTTTCTTCTTAACCTTGGGAGTTTTCAAATAAACAGTGTAGTATGTAAGTATTTCTCAAAAAAGTAAAACAAAAATACCATTGACCTCTTTAGGTAACAGTGATTTGAGGAGTTTGAGCTTTACGTCTCAACAACAGCTAAGGTCATACGGGGACGGTACCTCGGTTTAAAGACTCATCCGAATGTCTTGAGAAGCCCGGACTCGATCCTGCGGCCACTGGTTCACACCACGGAGGCTTCTAGTGTTTCTAGGAGACTTCACCTGATGAATTTATTTTATAGTGCATTTGTTTCATATTTAAAAAAAATCCTGGAGAATCTTATTTCTGCTTTCTCAAATCTGCTTCAAAATATAGATTGTTGGTGCTCGTTAGAACCGCCTCAACGAGTACCTACCCAGCAGGCACACGTCGCTTGGGCAACGTCAAATTAACTTTGCACCGACGTAGATTTGACGTTGCATAACGTCATGACGTTGTACCGACTTCGCAATTAAGTCATGTGCCTGCTTTTAGAGCCAGAATAAAGAATGGACGTTTACCCCTGTAAACCTCATTTTTCTCTATATAAAGAGTGGGACAACAAGAATGTTGGTCAATACATCAACCTTTTACTTGATGCATCAAACAACAACAACAACAACAACAACAACAAAAGCAACAAAACATTAATCCAAAAACTGCCATGAAAAATTGCATCTGAAAATGTCGTCTCATGGTCTGTTTATATCGTCTGCTGCATCTTGCAAACTTTCTAAAACCTTTTTTTTTTTTAGATAAAACAAACAGTGTGGCCCCTGATCAGACTCCCCTTGTCTCTACAGTGTATCAAAATTTACTTTTAAAGTTACCAGCAGACAAGCACATTTACGACCACCGTTCACAAAAAAGAGCAAAAACAAAAAACAAAAAAAAAAAACTAATTGACCTGACCCATTTCATGAGGCAACTCCGTCTAAATTTTTGTCTTCCTGTGTGTGCTCAGTTTACGGAAAAATGTCATTGACCTCTTTTGATGACAGCGACTGAAGAAAATGTTTGCCCGAAAACTGTTAATTTTAAGGTAAATGAATCGAATTGGCAATTCCGTCAGAATATATGTCTTCCTTGAACTTTAAAGGCATTGTCTGCGAATGTCATATTCTTCGAACATTGACGTCCGGAGCGCCATGCACCTTAAAACACACAAAAACATTTACCTCTTTTGGTGACAGTGAATAGACACAGCAGCCACATGACGTAACATAGACGTCATGACGTTGCACCGACGTTGATTTGACGTTGCCCTAGCGATGTGTGCCTGCAGGGAAGGAGTCTGACACGCACATTCTATTATGAAAATAATTATGCTGCAAACATAGATACCGGATTCTTGTTTGGAACTGCCACATTGTTGCGGTCCTCATTATATTTCTTTTCGAAAGAATAAAAAATGATACATATCTTTGTTAGTCCCACTTTTCCCGGGCAAACAAGTTTTCTTTTCCATTACGAAAACACGCCTATACATACGAACATTTTAAGAAGCCTCCGTGGTGTAGTGGTTACGCTACTCGCCTTGTAAACCAGGGATCACAGGATCGATCCCGGGCTTCTCCAGACTTTCGGATGAGTCTTTTAACCGAGGTCCCGTCTCCGTATGACCTTAGCTGTTGGTGGGACGTAAAACTCAAACACTCACTCACGAACATTTTAAGATGAAAATTTGTGATATGTTTCTTACTTCTGCTCAAATATAGATTGTGGATACCCACAATCAATCGCAGCGGTTCTAACGAGTACCCACAATCTATATTTTAGAGCAGAAATAAGAAAAATAAGGTATATCCCCGCAAAACGCAGTTTTACATCATAAAACTCGGGTTCAATTGGGTCAAAATTACATGGGCGTTGTTTCGTGATGTTTTTTCAATGCTATTTTTTTTTTCTTTTTCTTTTTTCGTGTCAGTGCGATCGACAACTTTCAGAAAACACTTCGGCATGCCGTGTTTTTCCTTTCAAAGGCAATATTTAATCCAAGCATTTTTATCATTATTTTATTTTTTATTTTACTCCAAACATAAACTGTGCGTGCTCTAGAACCGTTCTAATTAACGAGTACCCATAATCTGTGCATGAGGTCAAAAACAATTTGCACCCTTGTCAACTTCACATTTTCCTGAACTAACTTACTAAGTGGGGCTTTCAAGGGTCATTAAATGATGGGTCGCCAAACGATTTACTTTGGTTCCCTTCACGTTGATTAACAGCTTTGATGGAAATATTGATTTTCTTCCCAGGTACAAAGACGGATCAATACGCAAGAAAATATGAGCCCCGCCAAGCGAATTTGTGTCTTCGAGCATTCCGTCATGACAAATTTTACCTGCGCATGCCCAGCCATTCAGAGGGGCCAGGGATATGGCTTTCTGTCTGAAGGTTCCTCTTGATTCACTGCTTGTATGAACGAGCAGCGAAGGTTCTGGCGAGACTGCGCGGATGCACAAGCTCGCCTGAACCTTCGCTGCTCGCATAGGCGATAAGTACCAAAATCGCTTGATATGGAAACTGATATTTTGTAGGAAATTTAAACTTCTGTGTTTATAATGAAAAACAACATACATGTAGCTAAAAAGTAACTTGTCGTGATGTTTGGAAGTAAACAAATATTTAAATAAACCTGTATTTAAATTAGGGACATCTTCTCTTCTATTCACGGTAATTATCAGAAATTGGAAACGTGAATATTCGCTTTGTTAGGGGGCGGGGGTGGGGGGGGGGGGGGGGGGGGGGGGGGGGGGGGGGGCAAATGTCAACGATATCAAACTAACGTAGCCCGGAACTGTGTCTTTGGATTATATAGCGGTATGACGTCAGACCATCTTTAAGCGCTAATGCAACCAGTTCTATCCTTAGTACTCTGGTCGGAGTCTGTGTGGGTCGCGCAGATAAAATTGCATGAATATTTAGGTTTAGTGTAGTTACATGGCAGCATGCAAGCTTATAAGCCAGTCATTATTAGAAAACGGCAGAAGACGGAATTTAAAAATGTTTATAATCATTATTTCTATTATTATTATTATTATTATTTATAATTATTATTATTATTATTATTATTATTTTCAGAGAAAATAAGACTTGATAGATGATTTGTGTTAAATGTCAAGCATTCTGTTCTTTGATAAAAAAGTTTATCACCGGTTGTACATAGACAAACAGTAGGATCAACACTGCTTGTCATCATCATCATCAGTAATGATAAATTGTAATATACTGGGCGTGCCCAAAAGAGTTCAGGACTGAAAACTTGGGTTTAACGATCAGGTTTGACCGCTTTGTCAGCATAAAATGGACTGAAGTACTTTTTGGGTCGGTCGTTTATCAGTCGACCCAAAGTTACTAACTACAGAAGCTTCCTACCTGCTATTGTCCGCGTGACTATCGTTGACGATAAAAAAAAAAACAGGTAACGGTTATTTATAGCAGCGCTTTTCTTCTCTTGCGCAGTGTAAAAAGTGTTGGTTATTTGTAAAATCTGGAGTGGACTTGTGTGTGAATTCGGGTTTAACGTCGCTTTCAACAATTTTTCAGTCATATCACGACGGTGTCTGGTTGCGACAGGGAGCTCAATGCTCACGTTTATAGTGCTGCCTCACTGAAGTATCATGTCCCAGACACATTACATGATACCACACCCAGTCACATTATCCTGACACTGGATCGACCAGTCCTAGCTCTTCCCCGTAAACCTGAGTGCCAAGCGAGGAGCAGCTAGTACCATTTTTAACGACTTTGGTATGTCGCGGCCCGGGATCGAACCCCAGACCTCCCGTTCCCCGGAGCGGACACTCTACCAACTGAGCTATCGGGGCCGGTGGAGTGGACTTGCATTGGCATACAGTGTAGACCCCGATCAGACGCCGCAGAACGCGGCGTCTGATCGGGGTCCACACTGTTTGCCTTGAATTAAAGGTATTTAAGGGTAAAATGAAACAGTGTAAGTCACTGTTTAGGACCATTTTCCCGGCCAACACACAGGGACAGTCGACCCACTGGTGCTGTCAGTGCTTTAATTTTGTTTCAGGTATGGTGCGGAACTAAATGTTAGCTCGAATAGTGTTTGAATTCTGAGGATTTACATTGTTATAGCTGTTTATAGCTCGGATTCATTAATACTATGGGAGTTCTGAGGCAGTTTGGAGCCCTTTTGTGGAAGAATTATGTACTTCGGAAACGGAAACCAGTAAGTCTCTCTCTCTCTCTCTCTCTCTCTCTCTCTCTCTCTCTCTCTCTCTCTCTCTCTCTCTCTCTCTCTCTCTCTCTCTCTTAGAAATAGTAGTAGTACAGCCGTAGAGGTAGTAGTAGTGTGTGTGTTGAGTTTTACGTCCCATCAACAGCTAAGGTCATACGAAGACGGGACCTCGGTTTAAAGACTCGACCGAAAGTCTGGAGAAGCCCGCATCGAACCGACTACCCGTGATTTATTAGGCGAATAGCGTAACCATTACACCACGGAGGCTTCTAGTAGTAGTAGTAGTAGTAGTAGTAGTAGTAGTAGTAGTAGTAGTAGTAGTAGTAGAAGTCGTTGTTGTTGTGGTAGTGCTGCAGCATCCAGCAGTAGCATGTCTTTGTACTTCAGTTATATTTTTGCCAGAAATTACACTCTAAATTAAATAAATACCCTAATGATTAAATCCCGTATTATTTATACATCATTAGCTCACCTGGGGGGGGGGGGGGGGGGGGGGTGCAAAAGTTTGTTCACAGAGTCCAGGTCACATGGCAAAGATGACCGCCATGCCCATATAAGGTAAAAACCCTTCAAAAACTCTTCTCCGGAACCAATAAGCCAATTGTCACGAACTTGGTATATAGCATTTGCGTCTCGAGCCAGTCATAGTTTGTTCAAACGATGACCCCTGGATGACCTTGACCTATTTTACGCCAAGGTCAAATTTGGTCACAATTTGAATGGGGGGAAAAGTTAAAACCTTGTATTTTGTTTTAAATATTGCAGCCTGTGGTCTGAAAATTAGCAGATGCAGCTAACTAAATGAGTAAATTAAACTACATGTGTATTCAAAGTCAGGTTATTCCTTGACCTTGGCCCAATGTCATTCAGGTATGAAATTAACACTTGTCTTGCTCTGAAACCACTGGGCCATTTGTACCCTTTCATATAATAACTATCAGGAACAAGGAAATGAAATTTAATTAATATGAGTCTCGTCACATGATAAATATGGCCGCCATGCCCATAAATGGCAAAAACACTTCAAAAATCTTCTTCCCTGGAACCAATGGGCCGATTACCTTGAAACTTGGTATGTAGCATTTGGGACTCGGGCCCATCATTGTTCAAGTGATGATTTTTTTACCTTGACCCAGTTAACATCTAGATTAAATTTGGTTGCATATGCTTTTAATGGGAGAAAATGGATATTTTTTAATTTGTTCACAAACTATTGTTGCCTGTAAAATTTAAGTTTGTATATGCGATCAACCATCACGTGAACTAGTCCGTGAAATGAAGACACCCTATACCCCACTTTATATAGAGAAAACGGGGGTTTACGGGGGTAAACATAGAGGATCTTACATGAGTGATCATGTATTATTGAATTTATTAAACGAGTTGAGGAAAAGGGATAAAATGCGAGGCTTTGCCGAGCATTTTATTCCTTTTCCTCAACGAGTTTAATAAATTCAATAATGCATGAGCACGAATGCAAGATTCTATTTATCATATGACATTTAAAGCGCATTTTATTCACAATTGTTTACAAAAATGCCAATATTCTGCCATTAGTAAACGCGACGTCGCTAAGGAGGTCGTAAATGTTACTTTACGGAACGTAACTAGTTAATTTGCATATTTAATCCACTAGTGGATTATCGAAAATATTACATGGCGTTATTACACTCTCAGACGCGACGTCATTTGATAAATTATTTTCTTTATTTTTACTCCAAGATATAGGTTGTGGTATACTCGTTAGTACCGCCTCAACGAGGCGGTTCTAACGAGCACCCACGATCTATGTTTGCAGTATTTATAAGAAAATTATCAGGTATTTTTCATCGGAAAAGTAGCCATTTTTAAGATTGAGGCGGTTCTAACGCGTACCCACAATCTATGTCTTGGAGCAGAAATAAGAAAAATAATGTATACCTCCGTAAACCTGTAGCTTTCTCTATATAAAGTGGGGTTTAGGGGGTGGGGGTCTTCATTTCACGGATTTGTTCACGTGATGCATGGGTATCAAGTGTCAACGTCTCTCCTTAAGATTGGATCAAGGTCATCCAGGTATCCAGGTTAAACTTTGCTATTTTTTAAAATGGCTGGACAAACTTGAGTAAAATTTCAAACAAAGCTTTTATGGGATGGAAGAAGTGAAAGTTTACCATAGCCATATATGGTAAAAGAATTTCGAAAATATTCTCTGAAACCAGTTGGCTAATTGCCTTGAAACTTCGAATGCAGCATTGGAGACTTCGGTCCATCATAATCCATTCAAATGATGAGAATCATTACGAAAACACGCCTATATAATTTTGATCCCCCTTGAACCCTACTTTTATATAGTAAAAACTGGGTTTTACAGGGGTAACCATTATTTTTCTTAATTCTTATCTTAAATATAAACTGTGGGTACACGTTAGAACCGCCTCGGTGAGGTGGTTCTAACGAGTACCCACAATCTATATTTTGAACAGAAATAAGAAAAATATCACAATTTTTCATCTTAGAATTTCCATTTTTTTCCTCTTTTCGGCGAAAAAGGTTACAGTGTATTTGTATAGGCGTGTTTTCGTAATGTTAAGACAGATTTCATATGAAGCCTTTATGGGATTGGGGAATGGAAGCTTATTCAAATGACTAAGATGGCTGCCATGGTAAAAACGTTCAAAAACCGAATGGCTCCATATACACTGATCACTCAGATGAGCGGTTCAGAACCATTTTGTTCACCCATACTATAAGTGTAGACTATTAAATTGGTCATTTAAGACCATCTGTAATGTTTCGGTGAAAAATTTAGGCATTGTTACTTTTATGTGACTTGTCATAGACCAACAGACTTGAGGGGAATAGGTACACGACGGACTCCTCCAACCTCGATCAATCTTTCGAAGGCCGTCTGTTTATTTTCCTGTTAGCTCAGCCCCTCTGAAAATGGGGTCTACCCTAAAAGGAAAGAATTTGCTCCTCATGAGCAAAATCTTTCCTTTAAGAGTAGGCCTCTATTGAAACAGGCGACATATACTTTAATCAAAGCGCCAAAAGGCACTGAAATGACAGATTCTGTGAAAAATTCAGATTTACTTTCTTTAGTGATAAGGACAAAGGCGCTGGGGTGCTGATATTTAGTTTGGTTCACAAAACTGAGGTGAATCGGCTGTTATACACCTTCATCATCATTTTACTCGCACATTATAGATAATACAACATGCAAATGACTACCCAGCAGGCAAACGTCGCTAGGGCAATGTCAAATCAACGTCGATGCAACGTCATGACGTTGTACCGACGTTGATGTGACGTCACAATTACGCCATGTGCCTGCTGGGATAGTTGCCAGTTTTATGACAACACAAAGCGTAGACGCAACTTTCTTGTAAAAGCTTACACTTGTTGACTGAGATGTGTTTCGCGGCTCAGTCAAGAACCTGCCTTATGTCGTGCGCTACAATAAAGGAAAACACTTTTTAGGTCATGTAAGTGTTATGATTTTGTACCCTTTCAGCCCTTTATAGCCAAGTACAGATACCTAAAGTTGCAAACAGTGCAGAACCTGGTGAGATGGCTCATAATGATACATCGCATTCTGTTCTACATGTTGTTGACGACTATTGACTAGACACCCAATTTACATGTGTAGAATGGACGCGTACAAATTCAGTGACTGAAGAGTGAACTTGAGAAACTCGTGGGTGGAAGGGGTAAAATCTTAACCTGACCATTTTGAAATGTAGCAGAGGCCATTTCATCTTTTTTTTCTCTCTCTCTTAAATTGCGATACAAACTTCATATTTCTTACGATTCATCTGCAGGCAGCTGATTCAAATGAAATCCAATCACTGAAAAATAAGATAGAAATGTAAATTCGTCTTCTTCATGTTTTGTATGGCGCTTTTAAGATAACTAACACGTTCATTGTCCGTTTTACGAAAGACATGTGTCGTCTCATGGAACTTTCTCAACTACAGTTGTCGCCAAACCCGTCGCATGATGCAGGTGTATCGTAAGATAAAATCGTCTGCTTCAAAAGTTTGTATTACGCTTACAGAATAACTTATACGCTTGTACAATTTTGATTACTGCGCCAAACCGGACTACATTTTGTGCGGACTCATATTTCTATGGCTGTCAAAGCCGGAAGAACTGAAGCCTGAATTACTTTATACGTGTAGCACAGCAAGAATAGACAGATAGAATCTGTCATTAAAAACGGCTGTCATCCCTGAATCTGATTGCGCTGTATTACGAAAACACGCATATACAAATACATTGTAAGTTTTAACTCCGATAAAAACACACGAAAATGTTAACATGAAAAATTGTGATATTTTTAGCTCACCAGAGCCGAAGGCTCCGGGGGCGCTTATAGTATAGGCATCGGTCCGTCGTCCGTCGTCGTCTGCGTCTGCGTCGTCTGCGTCGTCTGCGTCTGCGTCGTCAACATTTTCAAACAACATCTCCTCTGAAACTACTTTGCCAATTGAAACCAAATTACATGTGGAGCCTCTATGGGAAGGGGGAACGAAAGTTTGTTCGGGAGGACTGGGTCACATGACCAATATGGCCGCCATGCCCATATATGGTAAAAACCTTTTAAAATCTTCTTCTCAAGACCCGAATAGCCGATGATCTTGAAACTTGGCATGCAGTTTCGGGGACTCGGGCCCTACCAATCAAATGATGAACTTCGGTTGACCTTGACCTGTTTTACGTCAAGGTCAAATTTGATCACTTAGACATTTGTATGGAAAAACGGCAAAACAGTGTATTTTTCTGATTGTATCCTAGCTAGTGGCATCAGAAATGGTATTTGCAATCCGCTGAATGGTATTTTGTCAGTTTCAGAGGTCAAGGTCATTTACTGACCTTAGTCCAGGACGGCTCAGATTCAGTATTTTTATCTTCTTCTTCACTTAAACTACTTGGCCAATTGAAACCAAATTACATGTGGAGCCTCTATGGAATGAGTGAATGAAAGTTTGTTCGTGAGGACTGGGTCACATGACCAATATGACCGCCATGCCCATATATGGTAAAAACCTTTAAAGATATTCTTCTCAAGAACCGAACGGCCGATGATCTTGAAACTCGGTATGCAGCATCAGAGACTCTGGCCCCACTAAGTTTGTTCAAATGATGACCTTTGGTTGACCTTGACCTGTTTTACGTCAAGTTCAAATTTGGTCACTTAGACATTTTTATGGGATAATGGCAAAACAGTGGATTTTTCTGATCGTATATTAGCTAGTGACATCAGAAATGGTATTTACAATCAGCTGAATGGAAGTTTATCAGTTCCAAAGGTCAAAGCCATTTACCGACCCTTGTCCAGAACGGCTCAGATTCAGATTCAGTATTTTTATCTTCTTCTTCACTTAAACTACTCCGCCAATTCAAACCAAATTACATGTGGAGCCTCTATGGAATGAGTGAACGAAAGTTTGTTCGTGAGGACTGGGTCACATGGCCAATATGGCCACCATTCCAATATATGGAAAAAACCTTTAAAGATATTCTTCTCAAGAACCGAATTGCAGATGATCTTGAAACTTGGTATGCAGCATCAGAGACTCTGGCCCTACCAAGTTTGCTCAAATGATGACCTTTGGTTGACCTTGGCCTGTTTTACGTCAAGTTCAAATTTGGTCACTTAGACATTTTTATGGGATAATGGCAAAACAGTGGATTTTTCTGATCGTATATTAGCTAGTGACATCAGAAATGGTATTTACAATCAGCTGAATGGAAGTTTATCAGTTCCAAAGGTCAAAGCCATTTACCGACCCTTGTCCAGAACGGCTCAGATTCAGATTCAGTATTTTTATCTTCTTCTTCACTTAAACTACTCGGCCAATTCAAACCAAATTACATGTGGAGCCTCTATGGAATGAGTGAACGAAAGTTTGTTCGTGAGGACTGGGTCACATGACCAATATGGCCACCATTCCAATATATGGAAAAAACCTTTAAAGATATTCTTCTCAAGAACCGAATGGCCGATGATCTTGAAACTTGGTATGCAGCATCAGAGACTCTGGCCCTACCAAGTTTGCTCAAATGATGACCTTTGGTTGACCTTGGCCTGTTTTACGTCAAGTTCAAATTTGGTCACTTAGACATTTTTATGGGATAATGGCAAAACAGAGGATTTTTCTGATCGTATATTAGCTAGTGGCATCAGAAATGGTATTTACAATCAGCTGAATGGAAGTTTATCAGTTCCAAAGGTCAAAGCCATTCACCAACCTTTGTCCAGAACGGCTCAGATTCAGTATTTTTATCTTCTTCTTCACTTAAACTACTCCGCCAATTCAAACCAAATTACATGTGGAGCCTCTATGGAATGAGTGAACGAAAGTTTGTTCATGACGACTGGGTCACGTGACCAAAATGGCCGCCATGCCCATCTCTGGTAAAAAACTTTAAAAATAATCTTCTCAAGAACCGAACGGCCGATGATCTTGAAACTTGGTATGCAGCATCAGGGGCTCTGTCCCTACCAAATTTGTTCAAATGATGACCTTTGGTTGACCTTGGCCTGTTTTACTTCAAGGTCAAATTTGGTCACTTAGGCATTTGTATGAAAAAATGGCAAAACAGTGGATTTTTCAGATTTTATATTAGCTAGTTGCATCAGAAATGGCATTTACAATCAGCTGAATGGAAGTTTATCAGTTCAAAAGGTCAAGGTCATTTACCGACCTTTGTTCAGGACGCCTCAGATTCAGTATTTTTTTTTTTTTTTTTTTCTTCACGAAAGTTTGTTCGTGAGGATTGGGTCACATGACCAATATGGGCCGCCATGCCCATATATGGTAAAAAACCTTTAAAAATCTTCTTCTCAAGAACCGAATGGCCGATGATCTTGAAACTTGGTATGCAGCATCAGGGACTGAATTTTGTTCAAATGATGACCTTTGGCTGACCTTGACCTGTTTTATGTCAAGGTCAAATTTGTTCACTTAGATATTTGTATGGAAAAATGGCAAAGTAGTTGATATTTCTGATTGCCTGGTAGGCTGTGACATCAAAAATGATATTTGCAGTTAGCTGAATGGAAGTTTATTAATTCCAAAGGTCAAGATCATTACTGACCTTTGTTTTGGATGGCTCAGATTCGGTATTTTATCTTCTTCTCCAGTAAAAGAGCTGTGCTGATTGAAACCAAATTACATGAAAAGCCTCTACGGGGGTGAGGCAATTAAACATTATCTGTGGTATTGTTGTCATATGACCAAGATGGGCACCTTACCTGTATATGGTATAAACCACATGACCTCTGGTGAGCGTAGTGGCCCATGGGCCTCTTGTTCTTATTTCTGCTCAAAATATAGATTCAGGGAACACGTTAGAACCGCCTCGTCGAGGCGGTTCCAACGAGTACCCACAATCTATATGTTATGTACCCACAATCTATATGTTAGAGAGGAAATAAGAAAAAATAAGGTTTACCCCTGTAAACCCGAGTTTTACTAAACTAAAGTGGGGTTAAAGAGGGTCAAAATTATATAGGCGTGTTTCGTGATGGACAATCATTACGCAAACACGCCTATACAGACACATTACCACCTTTCTCGCCGAAAAAATGAAAATTTTATGATGAAAAATTGTGATATTTTTCTTATTTCTGCTCAAAATATAGATTGTTGGCACTTGTTAGAACCGCCTCATCGAGGCGGTTCTAACGAGTGCCCGAAATATATATTTTAGAGCAGAAATAAGAAAAATAAGGTATACCCCCGGAAACCCCAGTTTTACTATATAAAAGTGGGGTTCAAGGGGTTCAAAATATATAGGCGTGTTTTCGTGATGAACTTAACGCGTGTATGTAAGTGTCTGTTCATGATTAGGTCATAAATGTTACAGAACTGAAGAGAACTTGTAGTAGTAGTAGTAGTTGTAGTTTGATTTGAGGTTTAACGTCACCGTCAACACTGTAAATGTCATTTTGGAGACGTCGCTTCCAATTTTGCGGGACGTTTACCCGACATCGAGATGAAATGACATTTTAAGCCCTGCCGTCTAAAGAAACCGATAGGGCTTAAATGCATAAACGGTCCGACTTGCAACACTTTGCCTGGGCAGGCTAAGACCCCTTTAGCGCTTTACCAGTGCCCATGTGTGGTCGATTTTAGCTGTGCGTGGAAGCACCATGCAACCCAATTTATTTCCCCATGCTCCGATGAGCGGGGGCCACATGCAGAACTTTATTTTATTTAAGCATTTAAAATTTTCGATGTATCGAAACTAAAAATTTTAGCGACCATTATTTTCATCTCAACATGGAGTTCACAATTTACTTTTAGGTCACACCGTTTTATTTTTGGCATCCGTGTTTCCGTTCGTCCATTCGTGCGCTCGATCGTTTGTTTGTCCAACCGTCAATATTTGCAACATGGTCAGTGCTTGAGTACATTCTCTAGATCATTACGGAACACCTCAGGGTCAATATATAACGTTGTTTTGTAGCATAACGTTGTTTTGTAGCCAATCAAAGACCTGAATGGCCCCCCGTGGCCTAATGGATAAGAGCACTGACTCTTAATCCTAAGGTATCTCACCGCTGTGGGTTCGATCTTGGCTCGAGTCACATGTGGGATGCCAAGTTCTGCAACGGACGGTCAGGTGGTTTTACTCCCCCGCCCCTCTGATTAACGATCAGCTCGAAACAAGTGAAATAATCTTGAAAGTGTCGTAAATTCAAACCAAAAACAAAAACAGATCTTGTTGGGGCAACACCCAGCTGGCACATAACTTTTATGCAACGTCGTATCACCTTCCATTCAACGTCGTGGTGTTGAAACGACGTTAGTGCGACGTTGCTCAGACGTCATTATGTCCTCTGGCTGGGACATAACAAGGCCTGATCTCGTCCAAGGCTGGATCCTTTACTCCACTGGGGTCATTTCTGAAGCCCTCTTCACACCACTCCTGCACCCAAACGCCTGGCAGTGGTGGTCAGTAGGGTTTATCCTGTATACTGTTTGATTGTGTTGGTGTTTAACCCTTATCTTGCTGTTCACGACAACCCCTATCTTTGGAAACAGTGTAGATCCAGATCAGATGGCTTCTGAAGAAGCCATCTGATCAGGATCTACACTGTTTGACATTCAATTTATGAATTTGTAGGAACAAATTACAGTAAAACCTGTCTTAGTGGCCACCTCTATTAAGCACGCAACCTGTCTTAAGCAAGCAGGCTTTCAGTTCCCAAAAACGGAAAATGTAATAAAAATCACCTGTGTTAAGCAAGTACCTGTCTTAAGCAAGCACTTTCTGATTATCCCAAAGGTGCTTGCTTAATACAGGTTGGACTGTACATCAAGTAATCTGATTGCTTCAAAGTCAGAAATGGGTGTGGCTTAACTGAATATTCAGCAAGAGAAGGGTTAATGCTACGTTAACCCTTGTGGGTCTAAAATGTCGTCTCCCAGAGAAAGGAAGAAAAGAGTGAGGGAGAGGGGAGAAAGAGAAAAATAAAGGAATTTGAAGAAACTGAAAAATAAAAAAATATATCAACACCCCTACCGTACCTGCTGCAAGGACAGCAGGCCTTCTTCGACTGCCCTGCAGGCACAAAACGTTGACTCAACGTTGAACTAACGTTGAAACAACGTTTTCAACGTTGTTTCAACGTTAGTTCAACATTGAGTGCCTACATGGTGTTGGCCAGTATCAGTCAGACGCACCATTCAAAAGCCTCAGTCACTTGATGCTGAATACCAAGTATCAAGGCATTCGGTCCAGACGTTCTGGTGAAGCTTTTTTTTTTCAGGTTTTTACCATCTTGGTCATGTGACCTACACCACATGATCAAAGTTTCGTTCCCCCTACGTCAGGAGATTGCAAATAAAATTTAATGAAACTAGTCCAGCTGATTAAAAGAGAATGTCTTTGAAATGTCGATGGACCTGCAATCTATTTGACCTTCGGACAAGGTCGCCGCATGACCTTGACCTTTAGCATTCAATGAGATATATTTGTACCTACTCTCAAGTCATAGACCACCATATTTATCGAAAAAACAACAACAAAAAAAAAAAAAAAAAAAAAAACATTGTTTTACATTTTGCCTATTCAAAAGCTTAAGAAACCAAAACTGACCTTACCGTAAAATAGGTCGAAGTCAACATAGGTTGAACCGTTCTCATCATGAAAACTGGTAGAACTTAGTTACCCGATGCTACGTACCAAGTTTCAAGGCAAATCGCCTGCGGTGCTTCTGGAGAAGAAGACTTTTTTAAGGTTTTTGCTATATTTTGGGATTTGCGGTTCTTAATCACTTGACCTAAATCATTAAATCTCTTACTGTCAGGAGGTTGCATATGAAATTTAATTGAAATTGGCCAAATTATTTTCGAGAAAAGTTCCTTTGGAATTTTAATGGACCTGAACGCCTTGTGACCTTGAGCAAAGGGCGCCGAATGATCTTAGCCTTTCGCATTCATGAACATTTATACCTTCATGTCAAAGACGACAATAGTCTTCGAAAAATGCATTGTTCTACAGTTTCTCTATTGAAAAGCCTCAGGAGCCAAATTTGACCTCGCGTTCAAAGAGGTCAAGTACAATCTTTGGTCATTATTTTTGCAAGCTTTGAATAACGCAATAACCCGATGCTACATACCAAATTTCAATGCAATCTGTCTTGTGGTTCATAAGCAGAAAGTTTTTGTTTAAGGTTTTCAGCATATTTCGGCATGGGGGACATCTTGGTCATGTGACCTACACCATTTGACCAAGGTTTCGTGCCCCTGTTGATTGGAAGTTGCATACATGTATAAAATTTAATTGAAATTGGCCAAGATGCTTCAGAAAAAGTTCCTTTGAAATGTCAATGTACCTATGATCCAAGCGACCTTGAGCCAAGCTCGCCAAATGACCTTGACCTTTATCATTCGTAGACATTCATTTTCCTACCTTCAATTTTCTCGAAAAATGCATTGTTCTACAATTTCTCCATACAAAATCCTAAGGAACTAAATCTGACGTTGCTGCAAAATAGGTCATATGTTTTTTTGTTTTTTTTTTCAAACTTGGTTCCTTGATGCTTAGTATCAAGTTTCAAGGCAGTCGGCTCAGTGGTGCTTGAAATGAAGAATTTTAAAGTCCCTTTTTTGGCTATATTTGTTCATGGTGGCCATCTTGGTCATGTGACATTCGACCAAGGTTTCGTTTCCCCATTGTCAGGAGGTTGCATATGAAATTTAATTGAAACTGGTCCAACCTTGTTTAGAGAAAATATCCTTTGAAATGTCAATGGACCTGCACTCCAAGCGACTAGTGAATGACCTTGACCTTTGGGATTCATATACATTTATGTTGTACCTACTCTCATGGCATAGACCATATTTTTCGAGGAATGCATTCTTTCACCCTTTTCTCATTGAAAAGCCCAGGAACCAAATTTTACCTCGCCGTAAAATAGGTCAAGGTCAACCAAAGTTCATCATTTTTGCAAACTTACCCAATGCTACATGCCAGGTTTCAAGGCATGTGGACAAGAAAATCTTTTAAGTTTTTTGTTGTTGTTGTTGTTATCGTATTTTGGTATGACGGCCATCTTGGTCACGTGACCTAACACATTCCATCAAGAGTTTGCTCCCCTGCATATAAAATTTAATTGAAATTGGCCTAGTGGTTTCAGGGATGACATTTTGAAATGGTTACGGACAACAGACGATGGAGGCCTACCATCCTATAAGCTCTCCCGGAGCCTTTTGTTCAGGGGAGCTAAAACGATAAAGATAAAGAATCTTTATTGAATGTCACATATTTGAAACAACTATAAACATAATCTCTGTAGAGTTTTATAGCGACAAACTATGTATCTTACCCAGGTGGACTGACCTAAATAGTGTTCTCTGAGCGGTTAACCCATTTAGTACCAGAAACCCCAAAAGGGGTACCCTGGCAAACAGTGCAGGCCCAGATCAGACGCCACAGAACGCGGCGTCTGATCAGGGCCTCCACTGTTTGCTAAAAATTCAATCATTTTCTAGATAGTTTTTGATGAAAACACAACATGACACCCCTATTGTTTTTAAATGAACTCCTGCTATATATAAGGAGGAAGATTCCATTTGGTACAAAAAGGGTTAAATACAAGCCATATATATAATAAGAACTGTCCAAGAAACTTGTAAATGAAAATGTGTCAAGGGCTGAGTACATTTGAAAGCCTGTGATAATGATCTCAGTGTCATTTAAGAGATACAGTTTAAAACTTTGGAACAGAAGCTATCAAAAGAAACTTGAACTAATATATTAAATGTGGTATATATGAAATTACAAGCTTCTTAAAATGTTTTAATAAATACCAAAAGGTCATGAGGTACTGTTTTGAAACTTCAGATCATGTATATGTATCGCCGGACCAAATCTCCGCTGATTCAAGAAGGTCAGTTGTCACTTTCTGGCGAAAGAATGTTAACCGCTTACGTATAAGCCTGCCCAGGAAAAGTGTGGATAGGTAAACTGACCGGCTCAAAAATGACCTAAATAGTGTTGACTGGGCCGTTAAACTCCAATAAAAACAAACAAAATCGACCCAAATCTATTAAGCATTTTGATGAAATCATTAGCTCTTTTAGAAGGTACAAGGATATGTGTATGTGCACGCGTATGTGTAGTTGCAGTGTTAAGTTAAGCACTGCACTGTCCACTCTTTATAACCATACAGTGGGCTAAATCGTCGCTTCCGAAGGAGCACACTGTACGGTTATACACAGTGCTTCGGGATCGGGAGGTCGCGGGTTCGGTTTCCGGCCGCGCCATAACAAAGTAGTAAAAATGATAGGAGCTCCTTTGGCTGACGCTCGCATTATCAGGGATACTAACCCAGACATATACATAGGGGGACAAACATTCTTTCGCCAGTAACTGACAACCGGCAGAAGGAAGAGGAGGACCCCATGAAAAGATTGCATGATCAATCTGTACGAAAAAATAATGCCGACCCAGCAGGTATCGAACCGGCGACCTCCTGATTACCAATCAGGCCCGCATCCAGCAGGCTCTCATTGTATGATCATTTATATCTACAGGTATTTCTGCTGCTTGAGGTACTATGGCCTGTTATCATTTTCGTAGCTATAGCACTGGTACGAAGAGGGGTTCCGCCCAAACCAAGAGAGTCATGTAAGTATAAGGGTAACACACCCATGCATTTTCTATATGTAAAGTGGGGTTTAAAGGGAATGGGAACACCTAGCACATTTTCCCGCCATTTTTCAAAGGGAGACAGCTTTCGGGACTTCCTGTTCGCTTTTCTATAAGCCCTGTCCCATTGAAAAAAGGGGTCTACTCTTAAAGGAAAGAATTTGCTCCTCAGGAGCAAATTCTTTCCTTTATGAGTCGATCCCTATTGACATGGGAGACAAAAATACGTTTGCAGAAGTTGCCTCCCCTGAAGGTGTTCCCATTCCCCTTAATGGGGTGTGGTTTACACGGACCCATATCATATTGTGGGTTATATTTTCTAGTTCTTTGGGATCAATGATTTCACTGCGGAATTTAGAAAATATTTGAGGGTCACTGATGAGGCCTAATTGGCCGAAATTAGCTAGTCTGACCCAGAAAAATCTTGTACTCTTCACGTTTTTCAACTCTGTGTTATTGGTCCGTGCTTCCATTAGGAATTGTTAACGTTATTTAATGTTAACGTCTGTTGGCACTGTACCCACCATATGTGCTGAGCCCAACCCACCCCTTATGTCCAGTTTTTCACATCTCCACAACTGACATTTTCAAGATATGAAAATTGTCATATTGTTTAGCTATTTTTGCTCCAAACATAGATTGGTGGTACTTGGCCCCCGCCCATCGGGGCTTGAAGAAATATATGGGTTGCATGATTTTTCCACGCAGAGCTGAAACCGATCCGCACACGAGTACTGGTAAACAGCTTTGAGGATCTAACCCTGTCCAGGCAAAGCGGTGCTAGTCGGCCCGTCCATGCTTATAAACCCTATTGGTTACATTGGGCGGCAAGGCTTGAGATGTCATTTCATCTCATTGCCGGGTAAAAGTCCCACAAAATTGGAAGCAACGTATCCAAAATGACCTTTACACTGTTGACGGGTACGTTAAACCTCAAATCAAACAAACAAAAGATTGATGGTATTACAATGAAAATAAAGAAAACCGTGTACGTATACCCATGTAAAACAGAAGTTAGCCCACGCCTCCCATCAGTGATACCAAAGGGAAAGAAATAACTAGACCTTGTGGAAACACCAACAGCGGAAAGCCAAAAGAACAGTTACTTTCCCACAAAATGGCCAATTGGCGATCCAAAACGACATACACATTCAAAGACGAATTATAACAAAAATAAACCGCGACAGAGGAACCGCCTTGGAACGGTCAGTGAAAAGTATTTCAATGGGTGTCAGGTTGGTTTTATTTAATGTAAGTTGTCTTTTAGCAAACAATGTAGACCTATATCAGACGCCGCGTTCTGCGGCGTCTGATACGGGTCTACATTGTTTGCCGACGTCCCAAAAAAGGGACGCTATGTATATATGGGTTAAACGTAGCATCTGTGTTTTTGTTTGATTTACGGTTTAACGTCCCCGTCAACACTGTAAAGGTCATTTTTGCATGCGTTGCTTCCAATTTTGTGGGACTTTTACCCGGCACTGAGATGAAATGACATCTCAAGCCCTGTCGCCCAATGAAACCAATAGGGTTTATTAGCATGGACGGTCCGCCTCGCACCGCGGTTCCTGGACAGGCTTAGATCCTCAAAGCGGTTTACCAGTACTAGTGTGCGGGCCGGATTCAGCTCTGCGTGGAAGCATCGTGCAGCCCATATATTTCTTCAAGCCTCTATGGGCGGGGGCGGTGGTTTTATTTAATGTAAGTTGTCTTTTAGCAAACAGTGTAGATCTATATCAGACGCCGCGTTCTGCGGCGTCTGATATGGGTCTACATTGTTTGCCAACGTCCCAAAAAAAGGGACGCTATGTATATATGGGTCAAACATAGCATCGGTGTTGGCCCGAGGTTGGTCTGAGATTCTGTATTATTAGTTATCCCCTTTATATATTGCATTGTAACGCATTGACCTGATAAAGGTATGCTATCTCGGACAAGTGAGCTTTATCATGTCAACGTGACATTGCACTTTGATGAATGAAGCGGACTACTAGAAAAATGACAAAAATAGTATTTTTATTAGAAAAAAATGAAAAGATTACTTGAAAAAAAATATTATAGGAAACATATAGTCAGCTGATACTAAAAATATCGACCGCCAGAATGCTGGGACGCACTGAGGGCCATCAATAATTGGTCGTAAATTGCTAATTTAAGAGTGCATAAGGGGATAAACTGATAAATAGAATACCAGATTCGTGTCATTTGATATCAAGTTTATCAGGCTCGGCTTCGAGAACGCATGTAGAATCGCTCGGCAAGCCTCGCGATTCTACAAGCGTTCTCGAAGCCTTGCCTGATAAACTTGATATCAAAAGACACTCACCTGGTATTCTATATCTATTTTCCTCTTTTGAAGCTGAAGTTGCCAGTTACAAATCTTATTGAAATGCACAGCACGTTTTCATATTTTAGGTTACTACCAGGAGAGGGCGCTGCCTAGTGCCGGAATGTTGCCTTTTCTACAGACTTCAGCATGTACACTTTCTAACCCCTGTCTGACCCCAGAAAAAGTCGAAGAGAAAGCGTCCGCTCAGGAAAGGTGGGTCCAATTTGTTTTTTTTCGGCGTAGATGTATAAGCTGGCTTTTGGCCTACTTAATGATATTAGTCTCGATTGAATAAATTGTAATTTGCGATTGGTTAAAAATGTGTAAATTTCTGCAAAAAAGTAGCGGTAAGTATAGCATTTACCAGTGTTTGATAAATATATATTCGTTGGCAGGGTCCTCTTAAAATAAGTTAAGATTAGCACGCGATAATGTGCGCCTGATGTGCGTCTGCTCAACTGTCAGAAGTATTGGTACCAATCGGGCCTTAAGCTTTCTCATTATAAGATATCCTCTGTCAGAATGGAATCCACATGTATTCTTTCCTGTGAAATGCCAACTCTACTGGCTATATATCTTTCTCTGACTCGTCTGTCAGTCATAACAATATCATGGACTTTATTGACCATCTCTGGGGTTGCAACATTGACAGGCCTTCCAGGACGGAGGTCATCCTCAAGGCTCTTTCTGCCGCGCCTAAATTCCACCACCCACATTTTCACTGCAGCATATGAAGGGGCATCTTTCCCTGGTGTTGCAGCTGTTGCTACCATATCATTATGGATGACATTAGGTGCTAAGCCTTTTTTTATGCAAATATTGAATCACTGCTCTTT
Organism: Lucinisca nassula; assembly: GCA_963580285.1. NCBI lineage: Eukaryota > Metazoa > Mollusca > Bivalvia > Lucinida > Lucinidae > Lucinisca > Lucinisca nassula. The sequence continues at coordinate 97,887,360 of OY757011.1, forward strand.
CACCGATTTTGTCCATTTGCAAAAGCTGCTTGTCTTGTTTACTTTAGAGTGTTACCTCACCGAATGAGGCCAGTCCTTGGGTATACGGCCCTATGTAGTCGGAGAATAGTAGGACTTTAAAAGGACATCAGTGCGTACCTCCTTCAATATGAGACTCACAACATATCAATCAGCCCGACGTATGTCATTCATGTGCATACATTGTCACATTTTAGCCCTCTCTGCACTATACCTCCAGAATAAGTCGATAGTTTGTGATCAAATGTAATGTAATGTATCACTTCAAAATTAGATTTCATGTGATCTTGACTCATTTTTCAAGGTGACACGTGTCGAGAGATTTTTTAATTTTTACTTGTCTGTGCCATACATCTTGAAGTGATGGAAGAATTCTTGAGAAGATTCCAATAAGCTTATATAAGCTTGTCCTCTAATCATTTAAAGTATTGTTTGCACTTACATGATTGTATATGATTGTTTAAACTAATTCTGGAGAAACTTGGTACACTATTTCATGGCAATATAGCAAATACTCGGTTCTACGTTGGTGGTGTTAACCTTTTGTTTGTTTGATATGAGGTGTAACCTCCTCGTCAACACTATTTAGGTCATTTTGGAGACTTTGCTTCCAGTTTTGTGGGACTTTTACAAGACATTGTGATGAAATGACATCTCAAGCCCTGCCACCCAATGAAACCAGTAGGGTTTATATGCATGGGCGGTCTGATTCGCGCCTTGCCAGACTTAACTGGCCTCATTTCCAAGGTCAAATGTTTGTTTGGCTCACAGTTTTGGTGGGGGAACATAGTTTTCGTTTTCTTCTGAAAACATTTCTAGTTTCTTTTGTCCACGATGTCGATGGGACTACATCCGAATTTACGTTGTTTGCAAAGGTATATATTTATCTTCTTACACTGTGTCGGTCACATTTGGCCATTACCTCAGTTGGATGTGTGGCTAAGTTTAGAATTGAGCTTAAAAAGTCACTGGATGAGCCTTAAAACTATTTAGTTTATACTAATTTATGTTAGCTCGATTGCGATGAAAGCTTCAAGCTTATTGAATCGCTCTCGAATACTCATTCGGGTGTTTTCACGCGCGCGAAAGAGAGAGGCAGTGGCTTTTACACCACTGCTACCCATTTACACCTGGGTGGAGTGGAGCAGTGTCATTACCTGTCTTGCCCAAGGACACACCTCGATACCGGTGACCGGATTCGAACACACAACCTCTCGAACATAAGTCGAACGCGTTAACCACCGCGCTAGCGAGGCTGACTTAAAACTATTTACAATCTGAATAACAGAGGTATCCTAAAACGCATATCTTTGAGTCTCAATCTTACAATGTACGGGCTTTGAACTCCTCTGCGGTCTAGGCATTCGCAGGGTTAAAGGGGTTTAGAGATTTCGTGTGTACAATTATCTCAGTATGCGAAAGTAAATTACAAAGTGTGAAAAGAGACTAGGACTTAAGGGTAGATTTGTATCAATGCTATTTTGCATAGATTATATCTGACATCTTTATCCAAGCGTTGAAGGACCAGAAGACGGCTGCTCGATGGACCTGTCCTGCCGGCGATGGCGGAACAAAATTAGTTAGGGCGATATGTTTGATGAGCTGGAATAGCCATCACTGGGGGAGGGAGTGGGGGGGGGGGTGTGCAGGATGAAAGCCTACACATTAATCATTTAATTACCGTATGGGATCTTTAACCACAGGGGGTGACTCGCCTCCAGTTAACGTCCCGACCCGAAGGACGGGGCACTTTGTGGCATTCATCCTCTCTGCAGATGATGCCAATGAAGCATTTTCGGACACCGAATTTTGGGGCCTCTAGCATCAGAGGCAAGTGCACTAACCACTGAGCTATCACTTGATCCCGCCCCATCCTCCAACCTGACTAGTTCAACCTAAACTCGGACATCGAAATCAAACAACAGACAGTATCGTAGGTACCAGGCCTGTAGTGATGCCCTGAAGAACTCCTTCTTCCCTAGAACTATTCCTCAGTGGAATAATCTTCCCTCCTCTGTGGTAGCTACCAAAACTGCAGAGGAGTTCGAAAACACGCCTATACAAATACATTGTAGCCTTTATCTCTGAAAAAATGAAAATTTTAAGATGAAAAATTATGATTATTTTCTTATTTCTGCTCAAAATATAGATTATTGGTACTCGTTAGAACCGCCTCATCGAGGCGGTTCTAACGAGTACCAAAATCTATATTTTGGAGCAGAAATAAGAAAAATAGGTTTACCCCTGTAAACCCCGGTTTTGCTATATAAAAGTGGGGTTCAAGGGGATCAAAATTATGTAGGCGTTTTTCGTGATGCCTCAGTGGAATAATCTTCCCTCCTCTGTGGTAGCTACCAAAACTGCAGAGGAGTTCAAAGCCCATTACGAAAACACACTTATACAAATACATTGTAGCCTTTATCTTCGAAAAAAAAATGAAAATTTTAAGATGAAAAGTTATAATTATTTTCTTATTTCTGCTCAAAATATAGATTGTGGGTACTCGTTAGAACCGCCTCATAAATATAGATTGTGGGTACTTGTTAGAACCGCCTCATCGAGGCGGTTCTAACGAGTACCCAGAGTCTATATTTTAGAGCAGAAATAAGAAAAATAGGTTTACCCTGTAAACCCCAGTTTTACTATATAAAAGTGTGGTTCAAGGGGGTCAAAATAATATAGGCATGTTTTCGTGATGCGTATGGTATAAATTGGGACTCAGCGGTCAGAATTAGAATTGTCACTGGTTACACGTCAAATTCCATTCATAAACCAGGACCTGTGATATGGGAAGTTAGTCCCTAGTTTTCACCTAAGAGATAAACTTAGCTACACTATCCTCTGTACCTTTAGTAGTGAATATGATTGACTCGTGAAATGCTTTCCAATCTCTAGTGGTTCGGGGGAAGAACGATTCTTTATATATGTCAGTTCTTGCAGTACAGTGCCTAGCTTGGGGAACAAGGTCAACTGTTGGAATGCTGGCAGCACCCTTTAGACATTTATATAAGAGTATGAGCCTACTGTCTCTTTCCCTTTTCTTGAGAGACGCCCATCTTAATTTTCCCAGAATTCCAGTCATGCTTCCGGTTTCAAAGCATTAATTGCTTGTTAGAAATCTAGCAGCTCTATTCTGAACTTTTTCAATTTCTTCATTAAGGACCATAAAGGATATGTTTAAACAATCCATGATGCAACTACCATATTGCAAGATTGGGCGAACAAGTCCCTTATATGCTGTCTCCTTCACATCCGGAGGACACTGATGAAGATTTCGTCTCAGGAAACCAAGTGTTCTATTCGGTCTCCGGACGTTAGCCCCCCAGGACGTTTGCCCCCCAATGACTTAATCTAAAAATGGACATTTGCCCCCCCCCCCCCCAGTTGAAAATGCGACCCGGACATTTGCCCCCCAGAGCTTATTTTTGGTATGGACATCTGCCCCCCAGTGCTTATTTTACAGGTGGACATTTGCCCCCCACTGCTTATTTCAGAAGGGACATTTGCCCCCCAACCTGGCTAGACAAGGATTTTCATTACACAGACTTGTATATAGCTACATAATTTACATGATAACATTTTGGTTAAAGTTTTACAGCCCATCCAAGATCATTTCAATTTCTTCAAGAATTAACCATCAGTGTATCCAGTGTAAAAACCACTTGAGTATAGGCTTCTGACACTGGACCCTCAGTGAGGCACAAACTCAATGTATGGTTCTGTAGCTGACTTGCTTAACCCTTATCCTGCAGAATAAATTAAGCATCTCCAATTGTTGACTATTAACCATCACATTATTGGTATATTTTTGTTAACTTAACAAATTGCATGACAAACAGTATAGATCCCCATCAGATATGGCATCTGATCGGGGTCCATACTGCTTTCTAACGTAGGGGTTGTCCATAACAGCAGGTTATTATAATGGGATTCATATTTATATAGATGGAGTAATTTATTGCTTAACATTTTGTATTTCTGATGATAATAAACCAATAAATACATTGTTTTCCTCCTTTGTGTTAGCCCTGGTCTATCTAGAGGGCAAATGTCCCTTTCTGAAATAAGCAGTGGGGGGCAAATGTCCACCTGTAAAATAAGCACTGGGGGGGGGGTGCAGATGTCCATACCAAAAATAAGCTCTGGGGGGCAAATGTCCGGGTCGCATTTTCAACTGGGGGGCAATTGTCCATTTTTAGATTAATTCATTGAGGGGCAAATGTCCTGGGGGGCAAATGTCCTGGAATCGTTCTATTCGCCTTAGTACATATATTGCTAATGTGTGTATTCCATCTCAAATCGTGTGTGGTTGTCACACCAAGGTATTTAATGGAATTCACATTTTCGAGGACCGTTCCATCTAAGATGTAAGAAGCCTCAATTTTATTTATTCTTTTCCTAGTTATCTGCTTAATATTACATTTAACGGGCTGAAATCTCATGCCCCATCTTCTTGCCCAACATCCTAATCTATCTATATCCTTCTGAAGTTTCACTGAGTCCTCCTTGTCTCTAATTTCCCGATAGCAAACCGTCTGCGAACAGTCTTACTTCTGAGTCTATCTCAGTGGAAATATCATTAATGTACAAGGAGAATATAGCAGCGGACCAAGAACAATCCCTTATGGGTCCCAAGATAAAACTGGAGCCCATTCTAAAAATTCACCATTAACAACAACACGCCGTTTTCTGTAGCAAAGGAAGGAATCCATCCTTTTGAGAGTCTTCCCTCAAATTCCATAACCAAATAATTTGTATTTAAGTTCTTCATGAGGTGGACTGTCAAAAGCCTTCTCGAAGAGTAAATGTGTCCATCCGACCCCCTTTGTCCAAGATTTTTACACAGTCATTAATAACCGTGCTCAACTCGGTTTCACAACTGTGCCTTTTCCTAAATGCATGTTGCCTGTCTGACAAAAATTTATGTTCATCCAAGTGGGCCATGTTTTTGAGCATACTATATGTTCAAGCAATTTGCACAGAACGTAGGTCAGGGACACCGGGCAATAATTTCGAGCAAGAGCCCGGTCTCCTTTTTTGAAGAGTGGACAAATGTTCGCTAGGAGACATTCTTTGGGGATTTCGTGGATCATATCTAGAGATTGTTGGAACAGATGTGCAAAAACTGAACTGAACTCATTTGCTAGTTCCTTCAGAACTCTAGGATGAAGCTCATCAGGTCTTAAAGCTTTAGACGGGGTTCAAGCCTGTAAGTATCTTGATCACTCCCGCCGATGACACAACAATATTTTCCATGAAAGGGACCGATCTTCCAGTAAATGGAACCTCGTTGAACTCAGTTTTATTAAACGCATTATTGAATTGACCAACTATTTCCTCTGTCCTTTTAGAGTCCCATTCAGCAACTCCGTTCCCTCCTCTTTTAATAGGGGGCGGAATACCTTACCTGTCTTTCTTTTGGATTTTGCTGTATCTGTAAAAGTCTCTGGGATTTGCCTTGGCCCCCGCCCATAGGGGCTTGAAGAAATATATGGGCTGCATGATGCTTCCACGCAGAGCTGAATCCGGCCCGCACACTAGTATTGGTAAACCGCTTAGAGGATCTAAGCCTGTCCAGGAACCGCGATGCGAGGTGGACCGTCCATACTAATAAACCCTATTGGTTTCATTGGGCGACAGGGCTTAAGATGTCATTTCGTCTAAATGTCGGGTAAAAGTCCCACAAAATTGGAAGCACCGTCTCCAAAATAACCTTTACAGTGTTGATGGGGACGTTAAACCTCAAATCAACCAACCAACATCTGGGATTTGCCTTTAGATATTCACATACAAATCATGATTTTTGCTGTCATTCTTAATTTCTCGCCCCAAGTTTTCAAATTTTGTCCGAAGTTTACCACTTTCCAACTGTTTTTGCTTTAGCATGAATAATGTTTCTTCTCCGAATCGTTATTCTTATTTCTGGTTTGATCAAAGGAATCGAAGATGCAGACCTGTTAGTTTTGGAGGTGATGTGATTTTCGGATGAAGCTTGAATGAAAGAAGTTATCAAATCAAATTTCTCCTGGACAGTCCGAGCGACAGAATGACCATTAAAGTATTTCTCCTTTGCAAATTTTAGTGCATCCTTCCTTCTCTTAGTCGTCCTTTTGATATAAGTACACATTGCTACGAGGTTTCTTTTTAGATGGTATGAAAATTTTAAAAAATCCGGAAACAATATTATGATCACTTTGTTTGTCTGGGGACTGGATATCTTCAAATTGTCTTGGTAAAGTTGTTAGAATCAAATCCAAAGTTTTCTTATCACGAGTAGGGAAGTCAACAATTTGTTCTAAGCCATAATCATTTATAATGTCAACCAATATTTGTCCTTCGGACGGACTCAGCATCGTGCCTTGTTTGCTGAGCCTGTCGGGCCAAACGATCTATCTGAGGTTGAAGTCACCTAGAACATGTATTGCGGGAATTTTTTTACTCTTATTCTGAGACTTAATGCGAGCAAGCTGGTCTTCAAATAATTGGAAGTTTTTGACTGTGCCATTTGGTGGTCGACACCAACTTGCTATAAAGTAAAAAGTTTTGTTTGCAAAAACCTTAACCCAAACAGATTCTGAGTCGTTTTCCAGTTCCATGAATGACATATGAGGGATGTCTCTGTGAACGAGTAACATCACCCTGCCGGCATTTGAGTTTCCATTTTTTCTGTAGACACTGTATTCACAAGTTTCAGAGAAAAGCTTACAAACATGAGAAACCCTGTGGGATATGGATTTAATCCAAGTAAGTGTCAAGTCTTACACATAACAAAATCCAGGCATCCAGCTCAGCACATCTACATGCTACATGGACAGGCTCTAGAAGCAGTTGATCACGCCAAATATCTTGGCGTAGACATCAGCAAAGACCTGAGCTGTAATACTCACATTAATAGGATTACAACAAAAGCAAACAGGACACTAGGTCTCTTGAAAAGAAACATCAAAACAAAACACACAGGCATTCGCGAAGCAGCTTATCAGACTTTAGTGTGTCCCAAAGTCGACTATGCATGCATCCCCTGTGTGGAGCCCATACACACAGAACTATATAAATAAAATTGAAATGGTCCAAAGACGGGCCATAAGATGAGTTAACAACAATTACTCCCCTCATGCTAGTGTTACAAGCATGCAAAACTCACTAGGGTGGCGTTCACTTGAGGACAGGCGAGCCGACGCCCGCCTGATACTATTATACAAAATAGTTAATAGTCTAGTTGCTGTTCCCCTCCCTACATATATTAGCCATCCCATCAGACTGACCAAGCATATGCATACCCTTCACTACGTCCAGATACCAACTACAGCCAGCTACTAAACATACTCCTTTTTTTCCCTTGGCCATTGTACAGTGGAATCAACTTCCCCACCATCTTCCTGTCCTCCAAGACCTAGAGTAATTTAGGTCATGGGTAAATGCCCTAATCCACAACACTTGTTTTTATCTGATTTTATTCTCTTCTGTAACTTTAACTTTTAAATTTTCCTTCATACTGCCTCACTTTTACTGCTTCTTTGACTTTGTCTTGCACGACGCCTCTGCGTACACACCTGCACGATAGTCCTCTTAACGGGGTTGCTGCAGGATAGATAGATAGATAGATAGATAGATAGATAGATAGATAGATAGATAGATAGATAGATAGATAGATAGATAGATAGATAGATAGATAGAATTGAACTGCCAGTCTTTTTTTTCCTGAATAGCCACACTATGTGGTTGTTGTGTATCGATGAAAGCTAAAAGTTCAAGTATTTTTCTTCTTATACAGTTAATGTATACACTACAAAGTTTCAAATCTTTTACAAAATTCGGCTTTCTCGTGTCAGTTGTCGGAGATTTACCCCTTTTTTTTCTTTGACAGAGGTTCAAAGGAGCAGTCCCTATAAGGCCCATTTTATGGCCCCTTTTGATTTTCTTTAAACTTTGCAGACTCAAAATAGGATGTATTCGCTGTAATGTGGTGAATTTTCAGATCCGCAGATGTAATGGTATTGGCTCTATGAGCAACCAAAGTGGGTGGGGTAATTCTACCCTATTGAGAGACCCGTGGTTCTTACGCTATTATCTCTAGCACAAAGCATCCTGGCAAATGGGTCTTTTTAGTATTGTTTAGACCTTTACAGATGTTAAACATAATGTATATGTTTTTGTGGAAAAATTCTTCGTTTTACCACTGTACTCACTTATAATTCGTACCTAAATCTCAGCTAAATTTACTGACCGTCTTTACGCAAAACCACAACATAAGTTTATTTCCAAAGCTACTGCAAAAGTACTTAACAGGGATAATTAAGATATAATGGGCATTGCTAAATTATGAGCATTTCTTTCTTCTGTAATTACTTATAGAGTTATATGCCCATGAATCCATTTTTTTTTACATATTTTCTGTCATATTTAAAATCTATTGATATATGGCAAAAGGATTCTTCAAAACAGTCAAGAATTCAGCACACAATGATTTTCTGTCGATCTTATGAAGCTATTAGGTGATTTGTAAATATCTTCTTTGATAATGACTTACACAATATGGGTGGGTTAAATACACCCCTTTGCTATTTCTACTGCAAAACTTCCTTGGCTTTATGTCAACTCATCTTCATAAATCTATCTTACTGACAATTAAGATGAAGTTAGAAAAAAAGGAAACTTTCTCATAATCTTTAGAATAAGTCTCCTTTTAGGTCATACTTACCTATAACATTGAAATATTACTGAACTTAATAAATCTTGCATTACATCAAAACATTTATTTTGAAGCTTTTCTGTTGATTTTACATGTATTTGGAACTGCAGCCAAAATGGTTAGTAGAAAACGGTGGTTCATCTTGTCCAGATTCCATATATGCTTTCAGGTAAACCAAGAAATGATGCTTGCAGAGCCCTTCAAGCACTGGCTTACCCAGTCCCTTCACTTGTATATCATTTTGGAGTCTTCAATAGTCTCTGGCCTTTGATTCTGGTACTCTTTGAGCCTTTCATTTAACTCTTGACACCACATACGTTGTCGACCAACTGGTAGGTGTTGTTTTTTTAAGAATTTACCTGTCAAGTGATTTCGACAGCCAGTCTTAAATAGATTATCAGCTTTGGCTGACCAACAATTGCTTAGGGATTTGACAGGAAGCAGATCCTGATTTAGACACCGACAGTTATGGTAGAAATCCAGTAAACGAAACAAGCATTCAATATTTTACACCTGAACCCATGGTGATGGTTGGCTGGACATATAGGGTCCTTCATCCCACTGGTAGTCTGTGCTACTGACCATTCTAAGGCAGTGGTTCTGATGTGGTTCATGTAATACTTTGGCGTTGATGTCCCCTTTGTGTGTTACATTTGCTGTGTGTCTTTTGTTTAACATTTTTATCACCCCTTGTGAGGAAGAAATTGTTGATTTTTGCATATGTATTTTGTCTGTCTTTGATTTGGCCACATCTTGTGATTTCGGATTTCCTTGAACCTTTCCTTTTTACTTTTGTTCATGGGTTAACATGATGTTTGGCTTTGGTGTGTTTGTCTTCTATCCTGTTCTCTATCAGACCGAGAAGGATGTTACTGTTACAAATGAATTTAGTGCTATGTATATACCCGGTAACCAACAATCCTTTCTATTCATCTCAATCAGACAAACTTGATGCACTCCAAGTGTCTATGGCTGCATCTACGACGTGGTCTATGTGAGCTCTGTTAAGTTTAGCGTCATTATTTTCTGTATTGTATCTAAAAACTTAAGTACCAGAGTAAATATGCTATATGTGCACAGCAACCAACTGTGCGTGCCCCACTTCGGCATCGACAGTACCACCCACTAATGGATTTAGTCCCTGACTGCACTCGATCCATAAACTATTACGTTTTGCTGGTCAGCCCCCGCCCATAGGGGCTTGAAGAAATACATGGGCTGCATGATGCTTCCACGCAGAGCTGAATCCGGCCGCAAACTAGTACTGGTAAACCGCTTAGAGGATCTAAGCCTGTCCAGGAACCGCGGTGCGATGCTGTCCAGGAACCGCTGTCCATACTAATAAACCCTACTGGTTTCATTGGGCGACAGGGCTTGAGATGTCATTTCACCTCAATGTCGGGAAAAAGTCCCACAAAATTGGAAGCACCGTCTCCAAAATGACCTTTACAGTGTTGACGGGGACGTTAAACCTCATATCAAACAAACGTTTTGCTGGAAGTATGCCTGGAGGGAATCTGGGCTTTAAATATACTTTCCTCCTCTTTAGGCATCAAGATTTCATACCGCCCATTCTCATTGAAATGCTCACCTGAGTAACACTGAGCTTGTTTTAGCTGATATATGCCCATGCTCAAATCCCTAAGCTCATTTTCAGCTAGTTGAGGAAACCTGCATCCTGCACCTTTTTCCCATTTAACACGTTTTTCCCCCCAATCATATTTTAGTACTTTTCCCTGCAGCTTGTTAGGACTTTTCCCCAATGCCATCATTCTTTTGGTGGCCGGATTTGAACCAAGCACCTTTCGATTGTAAGTCTAACGCACTAGCCACTGAGCTATCAAGGCTATTTACTTTTAATAGAATGTGATGTACAGCAAAAGAATAAATATAAAAATTCATGTAAAAACAAGATGTGTTTGCGAAACACTGATGCCCCTGGACAGCGCATGCTAAATATGGAAGCAGTACCACTAAGCAATCGAAAGAAATGGCCAATGTTCAAGTCTTAAAAAAGTAGGTCAAGGTCACAAGGTATAAAAATATGAAATCATTGGAAAGGTCTTGTGACACAGAATGCACATGTGAAATATGAACGCCCATTCACTTACCAATCGAAAGTTATGGCCAATGTTAAAGTTTTTAAAAAGTAGGTCAAACTTCAAGGTAAAAGTCATGAGGTCAAAATTATGGTACCACTGGAAAGGTCTTGTGAAAAAGAATGCACATGTGAAATATGAAAGCCCTATCACTTACCAATCAAAAGTTATGAAGTTTTTTAAAAGTAGGTCAAATGTCAAGGTTAAGGTCACGAGGTCAAAAGCTATCATACCACTAGAAAGGTCTTGTGACAAGGAATGCATATTTGAAATATGAAAGCCCTACCACTTACCAATCGAAAGTTATAGCCAATGTTAAAGTTTTTAAAAAGTAGGTCGATTGTCAAGGTCACAAGGTCAAAAATTATGCTACCACTTGAAAGGTCTTGCGACAAGGACTGCACTTGTGAAATATGAAAGCCCTATCACTTACCTATCGAAAGTTATGGCCAATGTTAAAGTTTTTAAATTTTTTCGAAAAAGTAGGTCAAAGGTCAAGGTCAAAGTTACCAGATCAAAAATTATGGTACCACTGGAAAGGTCTTGTTATAAGGTTTACACATGTGAAATATGAAAACTCTATCTAATACCATTCAATAGTTATGCCCAATGTTAATGGTTTTGTAGGCAGACAGACAGATCAAAAACTAGAGCTATCACTAAAGGTGATGAATACCCCCACAAAAACTGCCTTGATAGTACAACAGCGGCATTTTGCAATTTTTTCACTTGAAAGGGGCCATAACAATGTCGAAAATTGACGAATTGTTGTGGAAATCGAACTTGACCTGTATTTTATGATGTTACATCAGTGTACCAAAAATTATAAAAATCGGTGAAGCGCTTTTTGAGTTATCGTCTGGAAACCAAGTCAACAGACCGACCGACCGACCGACAGACCGACAAGCTCACTCCTATATACCCCCCAAATTTCATTTATGGGGGTATAACTATTTGCCCCCCGAATCTCGATTCCGGGGGCATAATAAGTGCTGTCAGCCAATAAAAGATCAATTTCTTTATTTCTAGACATTTCTGTTGTAATGAATGTGAACAGTTATTGTTTCTACCATCAATTATAGTATGCCCTAGTTCTTACTGTTCACAAGTATGATTTGTGAAGATGAATTGACATAAAGCCAAGGAAATTTTGCAGTAGAAATAGCAAAGGGGTGTTTTTGACCCAACCATATTGTCTTTATCAAAGAAGATATGTATAAATCACCTAATAGCTTCATTAGATCGACAGAAAATCGTTGTTTGCTGATTTTTTGACTGGTTTTGAAGAATCTTTTTTGCATATATTTATAGATTATGGATATCTATAAATACGGATTAAATAGTAAAACGGCGCCCCATACTCACATTCTATCCGTTTCTGAGTCTTTGCAATATTTTTGCACAGCCAACAGCGAAACCTTGGGCCGAGGTTAGTTGAACAATGTCTCTGACCAAGATTAAAAGAATGACCAAATTTGTTCCATCTGAGGACTTGAAGTTGCGTGGGCCCTCCGAACGTATTCTGTTCCCTAGCTTCCTAGTTAAAGCCAAGTACTGAGAACTTCTATCACAGCGTTCCTCTTTTGTAATCCTGCACTCCTGGTTTCCATCATCCGTGTGCGCTCTGTTACTTTATTTCCAAAGGGTGAACCAAAGAACCAAGACCATGGGAAGCAGGGAAACTTCATTTTAGTATACTGGGCAATTGTGTGTCAAACAATTATACAAAACAAGTTGGCTTCTTTAAAAAGAATCCAAAGGAAAGGTCTGCTGCTGTCTAGTCAGCAGAATGAACAGAGCATTATCACAATAGTAATGATAATACTAATAAACATAATAATAATAATAATAATAAACGTGCGTAATGTTTGTCTTTTGCAAACATGACCAACCCTTAACTATTTGCTTTAGAACCTTAAAATCAAGAATGATCAAATACCACTGTCATTTGGTGAATCGCTTTTATGTTTCAATACAGTCATACTTAAAACTAAGATGAGAAATTCTAAAGTTGTATAATTTGCATTTCCTGTGTTTAAGCTTCGTTTTAGCTGGAACCTCATAACAAATCAGTGGTAGAATTGGCAACTACACCAATAGCTGCCATACGTCTTGCCAGCGAAAGGCAAGAGAAAAAATAGAGAAAGTGGCCACGGGGTCATGTATACCATCGGCAGATGCAACCATGTATTGCAAAGCACAATTTTAAGTTTAAGACCTTGATCTCAATTTCTAAATAGTAAGTTTTTGACCTTGATCTGCTGACAGCAGTATCTTTTCTGCACCCATAAAAGTGTTTAAATATCAACCCTAATCGTAGGTTGAAAACCATAACAATACAAAAACTTTATCATGACTATCTCAATCAAAGTTAAAAGTGTGCGATCTTGGCAGCAGAAGTCAAATCAGTGTTACTGTACTTTGTCAGCTGTTAAGTAATACCACACATCAACTTCCAATAACATAAAAGATAGAGATCAAATATTTTACATAAACAAGTAACATGAATATTACGGAAAGTTCTGTCACTGTTACCTTTACCTTCTGTGTCAGCTGGAGCAGCAGCCACGTGACTAACTATACATTATCTGCTTTTAATTATAATATATCATACAAAACCCCAATCAACACGATGAATGCCAAAACTATACAATGACCATTCAGTTTATGCGACCATGACCTTCTGTCAGCAGCAGCAGCCACATAACTGGAACAATACTCTATACGTGTCTATTTAAAAGTAATACCCGTTAGGCATTATAAGGAAAAAAAATGAATCTGGAAAATACCAATATCGCTATATATTCTACTTACTGGCGCTAGCCAAACCCGGGCACTTAACTCAGGAGTGTGACCGACTCATGTTTAAAGCAATGCCAAAGAAACACGATATACCAAATAAAAATGTATTAGACAAGTGTTTAGAAAGATATAAGAATCAAAGCAAAACTTTAAATTTAAGTGTTGACGGACGTCCACGCGTTGTCACCAAACAGTCAATATGTGACTTTTCGTAGACAGAACAGATCGTTATGTATCACTTTTTGTGTGACAGCCACTTAAAATGCTATTTGTTCTCATGAAATGAGCGTTAAACTGATATAATGTATGACGGAAAAAACTGCAAGTGACTATATCGCAATTATTCTATAAAAAACCAATTAACAATCATTTCTTGGGCCAAGACAGACAGATGGACAAACAGATGGACAAACAGATGGAAGAAAAACAGACACAGGACGAAAACTACATGCAGCTCAACATTCTTCTCATGCCGGGGGAAATTATCAAAATATTCCTAGCGGTTTGAAAGTTATATGTCCATCATCAGCTGGTGAAAAATTTGCGTCGGCGAGGCTATTTATATAAAAAATATTGCATTATACAAATTGGTTAGGTCATGCCAATATACATCACTATGCCAAAATTATTGAAATATACCTTGCGGATAATATATCTAAAATCAGTTTGTTATTAATTTACCCCGGAGGGGTAAACAATATAACAAACTGATTAAACAATAACAAACTGATTAAACAATATAATTAATTAGATCTTGTCAATATATATCTACCTGCAAAAACTTATCAAAATAGTTCTTGCGGGTTGAAAGTTTTAACGTCTATGTCATCTAGTGAAATTTTTGCCTCGGCGAGGCGAATTATAAGGATATCAGCCTTTAGACAAACTCATTTGTTTGGTCTTGTCAATCTCTCTGCATGCTAAAACTTAATAAAACTAGAATCGCGCAGTCGATGGCACGTAATCGCATATCCCCACGCCACTACATAATCTACTCATCATGCTGTTCGCTTTGATATTTTACACGACCATGTTCTGGAAATTTTGATTTTTGAACCCCGCGGGCCCCAACCCCTGGGTCCACCCCTAGGGGTGTGATCGAAATTCCGAAAGTGTCATGCACTCCCCAGACCAAAGATCTATCAGTTCCCAAAGTTCCAAGTTTCTATCTATAACCGTCTAGGAGTTATCCGGTAAGACGGACGGACGGACAGACAGGCAGACGTGCGGACGTACGTACGTACGAACGAACGGACGACGAATACAATTACAATAGACCCACTTTTTCTTTGAAAAGCGTGGGGATAATAATCCTACTGTTGCCTTGGCCAGGCTTCTTGTGAAGAAATCAGGCATTATGATGAGGCCTAATTGGTCACTGATGAGGCCCAATTGGCCGAAACTAGCTAGTCTGGCACAGAAAACATGTACATTCCATATTTTCCAGTTCTGTGCTGTATTCCTTGCTTCCAAAGGATAACCCTTTCAAGAACACATTAGACGGTCTTGTCAATATACATCTGTTTGCCAAATATTAACAAAATACAACTTATATACCTGCAATCAGTTTGTGAATATTTTGCTTTGGCAATGCCATTTATATAAAGAAATCAGGCATTAAACAACATTGTTGACTATCTTATCAATATATATCTTATCAATATATATCTGTTTGCCGAAAAATTGTATAAAATATCTCTAACGGCTTGAAATTTATACGGCGGTACAAGTTAATGGAAAATTGCCTCGGTGAGGCTATTTATTAAGAAATCAAGCATTAGACAATCTCACTGGTAAGGTCTTGTCAATATGTATCTGCATTCAGTTTTTGAAAATGTTGCCTCGGCCAGGCCAGAAATCTGGAATTAGACTGCTGGTGGTGCTGCTTGGCGTTGTCTTGGCGCTGCCGTTCTTGGTTCTTGCTGGGGGTTGGACTGCGCAGATCCTAACGTCAAACGACAGTGACACTCTGGTGCTGAAGGCCTGTGGTAATCTCAGGAATCCCATGAAGTCGGCATGACTTCAAGAAAGCCACAAGTGGCTCTGGAATAACTCTTTCATAAATCCAGACATGTTGTGATATCGATCTGGACTAGCTGCTCAAGAGCTGAACAGAGAATAATGATGATGATGACACTGCTACGTTCGTTCGTTCAAGCTAAGGCATTTTGTGTCTGCCAGGGTCGAGCGGACAGAACTCCATAGCCCCACAACGAGACGTAAGTTATTTGCTTCTGGGCTGCGAATCGCGTTAGTCTGTCCCACAAGAGTTAATCGTGTTGGACTGCCTGTGCCCTACCGAGTAAAGTGAAGCACTGCCAGGTTTTGTGTTCACGGAGATGTTGCACTGATGAGTTAGGAGGCCTTCATGCGGACTGAACAAATTATTTGTCTAAATGGCGACGGAAGTAAGGGCGAGGATTGTGGCTACGTAAAATCGATTTAAGCCCCCTAGTGGAAATCATTCGACTGACCGTTCCAAGGCGGTTCCTCTGTGGCGGTTTATTTATGGTGTTGTTTGTTACTTACTGTGTGTATCACTTGTGTCTTTTTATTTTGGATGGCCATATGGCCATTTTGTGGGAAAGTAACTGTCCTTATGGCCTTCCTTTGTTTAGGTTCCCATTATGGTCTGGTCGCTTAATGTTTGTGTTTCTTTCCCTTTGGTGTCTTTGATGGGTGGAGTAAGTTAATTGTATCGATTCCTGATCTTCTACTTAGAAAATTTTGAATGCCAGTCTAAATTGAGACAAAGATGTAGGTTAATCAGTGACAAATCGGTTGCAGATCGCGATTTCTCTACTGTGCTCGAGAGCAGAAAGTAGGCCAGCGGTGATCTATTTTGTGGCCGCGCGATTTTGGCCATCGGACTTAGGCTGCAAATGAAGCATGCCTTTGCAAGTTTCCATACAGAAACAAGCGGCTAGTGGTCCAGGAAGAAGACTTGTCGCAAAACAGAAATGGAGGCAATGATCAGAAATCGATACAATTCACAGCTCCAAGTCCTATTCCCAAACCAGCAGGCAGGATGAGTGCAATGATCCAGATGTTGGTACAAACCCTCAGCATCTCCTAACGGCTTGGCAATGCAGAAGTGCTGCTTGTAGAACCACCACGTTCCTGGGACGAACTCATCGATCCCCGCATCCGATTTCCTCGACCCGTACATAATGCCGTTCTCTAAATGTGACTGCGGCCTAACGTGTACACGTACGTGCAAAACACTATATCATGCCTAGGCGCCCTCATTAACTTAGATACGAGCATTTATCAACGACTTTAGTCTGCTGAGCAATCAAACTTATCCGCGCAGAGTACTTGTTACTATTATTTCGAGCAGTGGTTTTCAGTTACTGGATATTAGTATGTTACGTGTAACTGTAATGAAGTTGTGATTACAGGGATTACATTAGTTTTCTTTTTTTTTGTTATAATACGTAGGTCGTGTTACGCGTTTGAACGACGCTAAAAAGAAACAATATACATGTGTATATTGGATCCGTGCCACCCATAAGAAAGATTAGTTAAATCCCAGCGGGCACATGGCGTATATGCAACGCCGAACCAACTTCAATGCAACGTCATGCCAGTAAAACTGATCATACTGACACAGAAACTGTAGTGACTTTCAGCCTCAGCAATTGATTCCCCAAGGCTGATAAAACACCCTTTTCTCGTTGGAGAAGAGGTAGCTGATTACTTTCCTTTCCGTTGCATTCTCACTGTATATAAAAAATTTCGGTTTGCCCTTCCTGTTGGCGCCATTGGTATTATGTTTTCTGTGATGTCGCCTTTTCTGGCCATCTTCATTAGTATATACCGGCCCCCCGATAGTTCAGTGGTAGAGTGTCTGCTTCGGGAATGGGAGGTCGCGGGTTCGATCCCCGGCCGCGCCATACCAAAGGCGTAAAAAATAGTACTAGGAGCTCCCTTGGCTGACGCTTACAATATCAGGGGTAGTCCTGGGAAGATAAATGAAGGCAGGTAAGTATTTGTTAAAGGATACTTTGTCGCAATAAAAGCCTATGCTATTTGTTTCGGATATGCGACGTTAAATAAAGCGCTTTTATCTTAATCTTTATATTAAGTTCACTTTTTGTCAGTTCAAATATATTGTAAATCAGCGTCATGCATACGACAAGGACGTTGTCAGACGGTTCAACAATTTGCGGCAGCTGGAATAAGGATACATTCAATTACAGATATGCTGTGCCGCTTGCTAGCGTAAGGCAAGCTTTTTTTTAAACCTCATACTTGTAGATGGTAACTTTCATTTATGGACATTTCGCCAAGTAGATACACTGCATAGAAAACTGAAGTATCCCTGCATATTTTTGACTGGTTCACATTGTTTCTTAACGTTGAATATGATTGCAAATATATGGTGGCATGTAGCTGCCATCGAGATGCGAGATATTAAGTATACTTATTGTATAGATAAAACAACAAAGGTACCATTAAGTCTACATAAGTTTCTTGTTCATTGAGATATTTTAAGTCTACATGAAATATGTTCACTTATATTTAGTCGACATAAAATATGTCGTCTTATATTTCTGTCATTTTTATGTAAAGTTTTGCTAAAAATGAGCGAGATAGTGCTTTAATATGACATACACAAACTTGAAAAAAAATAGCTTATAAGGCGCCTTGCGGAACAGGCAAGTCGACTTATTTTAAACTCGACACTTAATTTATATATCTTTTTAGTTCACTACAAAGTCGTCTCAGTGCTTTAAACTGACATGACAATAAACCATGTAGCATTTGAGGAGTATAAACGCCGGTATTAGGTCGTCGTTAAATTCAAGAATGTAACAGAATAGAATAGATTATATATACCCAAAGTATGGGTTCTAGGTGTGACGGGATGATTGTCACGGGTGGATTGTCAGTCGGTAGAGCCTGAGACTCTTAATCTCGGGGTCGTGGGTTCGAGCCCCACGTTCGGTGCCAATTGTTACGGGATGATTGTCACGGGTGGATGAATGAATTAAGGTTGTTGTGGCCACATGGTGATGTTTGTTACGATTATGTTGTTTCGACGTTAGAGCTTCTCCCGCTTTCTCGAGGGGGTTCGGGGTTCAAGAGATGACAAAGATAGATGGTGTTTCCATGTTTTTGGAGCATTGTCATGAACCTGCTCTCTGTCTGTCTGTCTGTCTGTCTGTCTGTCTGTCTGTCTGTCTGTCTCTCTCTCTCTCTCTCTCTCTCTCTCTCTCTCTCTCTCTCTCTCTCTCGACCTCGACCTCGTCATCTGAATAAATATTATAGATATCCTAAGTAATTAGGAATAAACATATAAACGGTGTCCGTCAGGTGGTCGTAAGACCTACCCTTGCCAGGGACAAAGAAAGACTGACTCGAGGTCGAGAGATCGAAATGGCAAGATATGAATATTCATGAAATAATGACAATTATGATAATTTAAAATGTTCAACATGATAATGAAATGAAGTAAACGCATACCTGAATAAATATTATAGATATCCTAAGTAATTAGGAATAAACATATAAATGGTGTCCGTCAGGTGGTCGTAAGACCTACCCTTGCCAGGTACAAAGAAAGACTGACAAAGGCTGAGGTAAGAATGTGCGCATGCGGTGTTAATCAGTGAGGTGAAAAGCGCGCGAGACTTACATAAGGACACCGGAAATTGATATACGCTACTCAGGAATGCTTAATGCTTAATGAAATATGAAATATATGAGTATATGAAGTATGAAAAGCGACGATCAATAGGGGAAAATAACTGGAAACGACTAGAAAGTCCTAAGCACAAGCGCTCCTCCAGTTTCCAAAATTTCACTCTGTGACATAGGCAAATCTTCAGAATAACAGAATACGTTCAGACATGGAGACCTTATGAGTTTATTATACTACGTCCTTGTTGCACCCAACGAAAGTATAAAGACTCTTAAGCCACAGCTCCACTTTCACGTCTTGAGCGTTAGCTTTTATTTAGAAAAAAGGTTCGTACTGGTAGTGACTAGTTGCTTAATATATCACTGGCAGGAAGTCACTCGTAAAAAAAGTGAAAAGAACACGACGCACGCGTGCGATCTATGCACTTACGACTGACCGACAGACAGCACGGTTTTTCTAAAAGTGTGTATTGCATGTAATACAAGTTCATATATGGGTGTGACATTTTTGAAAGTTAAGTATATGAATGGGTCCCTTTTTTCAGAGTACAAGTATATGAATGGGGTATGTTTTCAAAATCCTGTCCGCACACCCATACCAAATGGCCCTTAGTTCCCCAGCCCCACACGAGGCTTCAACTCAGGGTTTGTATTTGGCATATTAAAACACGCTCGTTTTCCATAAGAAAACTAGACGTGTAGCGGTCACAGATATTCGGGATTTACCTTGTGGTAACTTTGCTAAACCCGGGGTTTGTATCCAGTAATTTTATAGAGTTCGTTTTCCTGAGAAGACGATGTGCAGCAGCAAAAAAAGTATTTTCCGACCCAATTTATTGTTTTAGTGGGATGTGTAGGTGTCTGCGCATAGCAGAAGTCCTCTCATTGTCCTGTGAAAGGCCACATGCCCGGTTAGCAACCAACCACGTACATGTAAGCACATAGAATAATCATATACATTCTAGCACATGTGCTTGATATATATTGGTTTTATTTTTTGTGCTAGCAAACGGTTGTTCGTCCGAAGTTTGTCCTGATACACACATTTTACATGTATACACCTCAATAATTCATTATGTCGCATATATTTACTTCCGAAGACAATGATCTGAATAAAGCAAACTATAATGTCCCTGAATCACGTATCAGCACGGATATGTCTCAATTGTAACACACAAACGCTTTTGAAAAATCAACTTTGTCCTCCAAATTCTCCCAACATGCGTAAAACGGCACCGATGTCACAAAAAACCTAAGTCGACTTACCCTATCATGATGTCATTACAAAGCAATAATCACAAAAATTACAACGAGTTTATGTCAACATAGTAAGTAACACTTCGTTGTAAAAATATCAATGAACTGGGTGTCATTGTAAAGCAGTTTCTGGGCTAGTTAATGAAAATCGAGATATTTTTATCATAACGATAAACAAACCAAATATGTCGCCTTACACTAGTATGTCAACATAAAATACATCGACTTAGGAAGTAGGATCTCGCATCTCGATGGCAGCTACATGCCACCATACAAATAGCAAATTATAGCGAGAAGTCTGCACTGGAGCGAAAATGCTTCAAATTTCACATAAACACTGTGGAAAGGTCCTGGGACCTTTCCAATAAAGAGCCCGGCACAGAATCAGAATTGTTACTGGAATGTCAAATGACATTCAAATATCATGACTGTGACTCAAATGACATGCATAGCCTATCTATCTATCTATCTATCTTCTTATACTGAGTCGGTCACATCTGGCCATTACCTCAGTTGATTGGGTGGCTAAATTTAGAATTTAGCTGGAAAAAAAGAGAAAGGCACTGAATGCGTCCTTAAAACTATTTACAATCTGCATAACAGAGGTATCCTAAAACGCATACCTCTGAGTCCCAATCTTACACTGTGCGGGCTTTGAACTCTTCTGCGGACTTGTCTCCCTGCCCTAGTGTAGATTATATTTTCTTGTCCTTTTGGATCATTGATTCCATTGTGGAATTTTGAAAATTTCTGAGGGTCACGGATTAGGCCTAATTGGCCGAAACTAGCTAGTCTGGCCCACAAAACATGTACACTCCATATTTTTCATTTCTGTGGTGTATTCCTTGCTTCCAAAGGATAACCCTTTTATAGAACATATTGGCATTCGCCACAGAGGAGGGAAGACTAATCCATTGGGGAATAGTTCTAGGAAAGAACGAGTTCTTCAGGGCATCACTATAGGACTGGTATCTACGATATTGTGAGTCGTTTACTTTTGATGCCCTTGTTTGGGTCGACACTGTTACAGGGGTCAAGTACCTATCTTTATCAATAGACACTGAATCAGAGTGTATCTTGTAGAAGAAGGTTAAAGAGGACTGCTCACGACGGGCCTCCAGAGACGGCCACTCTAGCTCATTAAGCATGTCACCGACGCTACTTCTATTTCGCCATCGCCTACAGGTCCATCGAGCAGCTGTCCTCTGCACCTTCTCCACCTGCTGAGTCTGAGTTTTAACATAGGGATGCCAAATGGGTGATGCATATTCAAGTTGAGGGCGAACCAATGTTTTATATGCAACATCCTTTGTCTGCCTAGGTGCAAAAGCCAAGTTCCGCCTAAGGAATCCTAAAGTCCTAGTTGCTTTAGATGTAATCTCTGAGATATGTTGACCCCAATCAAGATCGTCAGTGATGGTGATACCAAGATATTTGGCGGATTGAACATGCTCCAAAATTTGCTGGTGAAGAGTATAGTCAAACTTAATTTGCTTGTCCGGAGGGTGTCGTGACACCCTCATCGAGTGACATTTGGCCACATTGAACTTCATTTGCCAATCGGCCTCCCACTGTGCAAGTTGATCCAGGTCATCTTGTAAAATAAGACAGTCAGAAGGAGAATATATGTACCTATACAGGGCACAATCATCAGCAAACAAACGGACCGATGACCTGATATTATCGGGGAGATCATTAATGAAAACCAAGAAAAGGACCGGTCCAAGGACCGAACCTTGGGGACTCCAGATAAAACAGGGACTGAAACAGACGCTTGGCCATCAAGTACGACTTGTTGTGAGCGCCCAGAGAGCCATGAGCTAATCCACCTATGTGTGGATCCTCTTATCCCATAGTACTCCAGTTTATGTAATAGCCTTCTGTGAGGTACCTTGTCAAAGGCCTTAGCGAAGTCCATGATGATCAAGTCAGTCTGTTTGTGGCCACGGTTTATGGCTCCATCCAGATTGCTCACAATGTCATGGTAAAATTGAACAAGCTGCGTTTCGCAAGACCTTTGACTCCGGAAACCATGTTGACAGTCAGCAAGAATGCTCTCAAAGGCTAAGTGCTTGTTGATTTTGCTTACTAATATATGCTCCAGGGTTTTGCAACAGATGCATGTTAGCGACACTGGTCTATAATTTGCTGCATCATATTTTTCCCCTCTTTTATAGACCGGGGTAACATTTGCTTGTCGCCAGTCATCTGGTACAGTGCCCTGGGCAAGTGATTCATTGAAGATAAAGGCCAACACAGGAGATATTTCAGCACTACATTCCTTAAGTACCCTGGCATTCAGGTCATCGGGCCCAGATGCCTTATGTATCTTGAGCTTACCTAACAGTTTATCGACCCCATTGGGGTCAACTTTTATGTCCCCCATAGAGGGGAACGGACTTGCACCTTTAGATGGTAGCTCACCATCAGTTTCACGCGTAAATGCTGATTGAAACTGTTTATTGCAAATATTAGCCTTATCGCGCGCATCTGTTTTTAGAATTCCATTTTCCCTTAGCGAAGTGATCCCAAACGCATCCTTTTTCAGGGACTTTACGAATAGCCTATAGTATACATAAAGACTTTGAACACTCACATTCAAATATCTGACAACAGTTGCGTTTTAGAATAACATTAATTATATTGCGTCTGTATACAGATTGTGTATTTAGTTTTAAGAACTCATCTAGTGATTTTTTGTTTTTATCATTATTATTATTTTATGCTAAATTCTAAATTTAGCGAACCTAACTGAGGTGAAGATATCTACGCGTGCGCTGTTGAGAAACAAAGTTGCAGTTGCGGGTATAGTTCACTAATGCAGTTGTTGCGTTTAGATGACTGAAGTGATGCAAGAGTTGTCTTTTTGAAATAGCCCAATCTGGTCCAGCATGGGGAAAGAAAAGCTCTGAAGTACAATACGCTTCTGTTTTTCACATCAAGGCCCAACTTTGTAGAAAACACACCATGCAGGCACACATCGTTGAATCAGTGTTGATTCAAGGTAGTTTCAGCGTGGAGTGCTTGCTGGATGTGGCTAGAGACTTCCACAGAGTGAAAATATTCTCTCTTTTTAGCTCACCTGAGCAAAGCTCAGGGTGAGCTTTTGTGATCACCTTTTGTCCGTTGTACGTGTGACGTGCGTCGTCAACATTTACCTTGTTAAGACTCTAGATACAACAATTTTGCTTCAATCTCCATGAAACTTTACCAGAATGTTTGTCTTGATGATATCTGGGTCAAGTTCGAATATGGGTCATGTCAGGTCAAAAAGTAGGTCAGTAGGTCAAATCATAGAAAAACTTTGTCAAGACTCTAGAGGCCACAGTTTTGGTCCAATCATCCTGAAACTTGCTCAGAATGATCAGCCTGACAAAATCTTGGTCAAGTTCGAATATGGGTCGTGTCGGGTCAAAAAGAAGGTCAGCAGGTCAAATCATAGAAAAAACATGTTAACGCTCTAGAGGCCACAGCTTTGGTCCAATCATCCTCAAACTTGCACAGAATGATCATCCTGACAATATCTCAGTCAAGTTTGAATATGGGTCATGTGGGAACAAAAAGTAGGTCCGTAGGTCAAACCATAGAAAAACCTTGTTAACACTCTAGAGGCCACAGTTTTGGTCCAGTCATCCTCAGATTTGCTAAGAATGATCATCCTGACAATATCTCGATCAAGTTCGAATACGGGTCATGTCGGGTCAAAAAGTAGGTCAGTAGGTCAAATCATAGAAAAAACATTGTTAAGACTAGAGGCCACAGTTTTGGTCCAATCATCCACAGACTTGCTCAGAATGATCATCCTGACAATATCTTGGTCATGTACGAATATGGGTCATGTGATCATCTTTTGTCTATCGTAAGTGCATTGTGCATTATTCATCATGCGACGTGCGTCGTCAACATTTACCTTGTTCAGCCTCTAGAGACCACAATTTTGCTTCAATCTTCATGAAACTTAACCAGAATGTTTGTCTTGATGATATCTGGGTCCTGGTATATGAATGTCATTTGACGTGTCACCAGTAACAATTCTGATTCTGATTCTGAAGTTCGAATATGGGTCATATCAGGTAAAAACTAGGTCCAGGTCTTTGATATTTGGTATGAAGCTTCATCTAGTGGAGCCCTACCAAGATTGTTCAAATTATAGTGCTGGGGCCAAAAATGACCCGCCCGGCTTATATAGGGAAAATCTTTAAAAATCTTCTTCTCTGAAACAGCAAGGCCCAGCTAGGTCATTGATTTTTGGTTTCAAGCTTCATCTTGTGAACCTCTACCAAGATTGTTCAAATTATAGCCCTGGGGCCAAAAATGCCCCCGCTCCAGGGCCCTTTGGTTTTACATAGACTTATATATGGAAAATCTTGAAAAATCTTCTTCTCTGAAACCACGAAGCCTAGGTCTTTGATATTTGGTATGAAGCTTCATCTAGTGGACCTCTACCAAGATCATTCAAATTATAGCCCTGAGACCAAAAATGCCCCCACCTCTGGGCCCTTTGGTTTTACATAGACATATTGGGAAAATCTTTAAAAATCTTCTTCTGTGAAACCACAAGTCCTAGGTCTTGGATATTTCTTGTGAAATTTCATCTAGTGGCCCTCAATCAAAATTGTTCAAATTATTGCCCTGAGGCCAAAAATGCCCCCGCTCCGGGGCCATTTGGTTTTATATAGGCTTATGTAGGGAATATCTTTAAAAAAAAATTCTTCTCTGAAACCGCAAGGCCCAGGTCTTTCATATTTGGTGTGTAGCTTTATCTAGTGAACCTTTGCCAAGATTGTTCAAATTATAGCCTTTGTTGATATTTGGTATGAAGCTTCACCTTTTTAGACCTCCCACAACATTATGCACATTATAGCCCTTGGGTCAATAAAGGCCCTCCCCGGAGCCCACTTGTTACTCTATGGATAAGGTGAGTGATCCAGGGCCATCATGGCCCTCTTGTTTTTTCCTTGCTGGATGTGGTGGAGACTTTCACATAGTGAAAATGGTCTCTCTTTTTGTTTTGCTTGCTGGATGTGGTAGGACTTCCACAGAGTGAAAAAGGTCTCTTTTTTTTTTTTTTGCTTGCTGGAAATGTTCTCTCTCTCTTTTTTTTTTTTTTGCTTGCTGGATGTGGTAGAGACTTCCACAGAGTGAAAATGTTCTCTCTCTTTTTTTTGCTTGCTGGATGTGGTAGAGACTTCCACAGAGTGAAAATGTTCTCTTTTTTTTTTTTTTTTTTTTGCTTTCTGGATGTGGTAGAGACTTCCACAGAGTGAAAATGGTCTCTCTTTTTATTGCTTGCTGGATGTGGTAGAGACTTCCACAGAGTCAAAATGTTCTCATTTTTTGGCTTGCTATGTGGTAGAGACTTACACAGAGTGAAAATCTTCTCCTTTTTTATTGCTTGCTGGATGTGGTAGACTTCCGCAGAGTGAAAATGTTCTCTCTTTTTTTTTTTTTTTTTTCTTTGCTGGAGGTGGTGGGGACTTACACAGAGTGAAAATGTTCTCTCTTTTTTTTTTTTTTTTTTTTTTCTTTGCTGGATGTGGTAGAGACTTCCACTGAGTGAAAATGTTCTTTTTTTTTGCTTGCTGGATGTGGTGGAGACTTCCACAGAGTGAAAATGTTCTCTTTTTTTGCTTGCTGGATGTGGTGGAGACTTCCACAGAGTGAAAATGTTTTCTTTTTTTTTGCTTGCTGGATGTGGTGGAGACTTCCAAAGAGTGAAAATGGTCTCTCTTTTTTTTTTTTGCTTTTTGGATGTGGTAGTGACTTCCAAAGAGTGAAAATGTACTGTTTTTTGCTTGCTGGATGTGATGGAGACTTCCACAGAGTGAAAATGTTCTCTTTTTTTTGCTTGCTGGATGTGGTGGAGACTTCCACAGAGTGAAAACGGTCTCTCTTTTTTTTTGCTTGCTGGATGTGGTAGAGACTTCCACAGAGTGAAAATGGACTTTTTTTGGGCTAAATTCTGACTTTAGCACACCACCCAACTGAGGTAATGGCCACGTATGACTGACTCAGTATATGAAGATAAATAGATAGCTCAAACTTCACATTTGAATAATGTATTTGAAAACCCCATATTAGGAAAACCAGGGTTAAGAAAGTACAGCAGACACTAAGCCTCTGTTACGAGGACTGTTCAAATATGAAAGCAAGTAGAACGTTTTCTCATGCACTAATGCGAAAATCACCTGGAAATAAATATCACAGCGTAGAAAAACATTTTACCTATACATTGATACCAAACCTGTTAAAATCCGTGCACTTTAGCCATGTATATCATTCGATAAACACTGTCTACTCTTGTATACTAATACAAAACATGGTTGGAAGAAGGTCAGAGTTCCCTGTTGAAATACGGTCCTATGTTAAGAAACGTTGTATTCTTGGTATACGGTGCAAAGACATTTTTGATGAAATATGTTCGGTTTATGGGCATAATGAAATGTCTTTTCTGACAGTTTTTCGTTGGTGTAAGAAATTCAGCTGTGGGCTAGGCTCAACAGAAGATGCACCACATGATCGTCGGCCGAAAAGAGCAACATCTGCCAAGATGGTTGCTAGAGTGAAAGAAATAGTTGCTACCGATGCACGATACACCACAAGGCAAATAGCTAGTATGGTTGGCATCTCATTAGGAGCAGCTCATACAATTCTGAAACGGGATTTGAAAATGAGAAAGATCTGTGCTAGATGGATTCCCCATCTGTTGACAGATGAGCAGAATAAGACACGGGTTCAGTGCGACAAGAAGTTGCTTAAAAAGTTTCCAAATTACAATGCACGGTCTTTCTCTAATATCGTCACAGGTGACGAGACATTGGTTCACTTTTTTTTGAGCCAAAACGAAAGATTCAGAACAAAATATGGGCAACAAAGTATTACAAAAGACCATGCATTGCAAAGCGGACCATGAGTGTCAAGAAGGTAATACTAATGTATGCCATATTCTTTTCAAATCAGGGCCCTGCTATTCAGGTTGCTGTGCATAAAGGCAAATCTGTAAATGCAAAGTTTTACAAGAATAAAGTTCTTCGAAAATTGAAGAAATATTTCAAAGAACGAAGACCCGCAACTGGTTTGGCCAATGTCAGATTGCTACATGACAATGCATCATCGCACAAGGCGTTCATTGTGGAAGACTATCTGAAGCAGGAAAAGGTTGTTGAACTCCCTCACCCCCCGTATTCCCCTGACCTTGCCCCGTGTGACTTTTTTTTGTTCCCGCAGCTGAAAAAAACCCTTTCTGGTTGAAAATTTGTACAGCCCAAACAGCTCAGTTCTGCAATATTCCAGTGCCTTCATAGTATACCTCGAAAAGACTACCAAAATGCATTCAATGATTGGATCAGAAGACTGAAAGTTTGTATATCTGTTAAAGGGAAATACTTTGAGGGGACAAAATAAATTTTTCATCGAAATCTACCACGGAATCATTTTTATGTGCTTAGCTGCATTCATATTTGAACAGTCCTTGTAACAAAAGTTCATGTTTAGCAATCATGGTTGATCAGGTGTATCGAAGGAGCAGTTGACTTAATGTTTATGACAGTTTAATCAACATTGAAACAAATTTTCCAAGTCTTGTTTCAATAATAAATTCTATATTGAGTGCCTTCTTGGTTGAAGTTCAGTCCATAAGTAATTTATATATCCAAAGTCTGATCTACCAATCATGAATGGGACAGAAATTACCACAAATTGAGACAACACACCCATGTGTCATAATGCATTCTTTCCTAGCTGAAACATAAAGTGAAAAAGTCTCTGAAATGAACACCCCCCTAAACCCCACTTTATATAGAGAATATGGTGGTTTATGGGGGTATACAATTTTTTCTTATTTCTGTTTCAAGACATATCCCATTTGCTCATATCTCCGTTCACTCTCATATCTCCTTTCACCTTCTTCTTTGAATAATTTTAAAGTTATGTCACATCAGAATTTCTAGTTAATAACTAACATTGCAACCTGTTTTGAAGAAAATCAGTTTTGATTTACACTTTTAATTCACACAAATTTCTCACACAAATTGAAATTTGTCACAAAATGCTTAATATTTAAGGGGTACCAAAAAATAATCTCTAACCAGTGACAAGCATGTGACTGCATATAAATAGTATCCTCAAATTAAAGTAGTGCACAGTTAAATAAAATACTCGATCATCATGTATATTTTTGTACAAAAAAAAGGTTAAGAAAAATATCACAAAAGACCATAGTGAAGTGCCATGAAATATTATCTAAAATTGTCAAGGCATGCTAAGGAAATGATTGGTTAAATGATACTGATAGGCATTAATTAATGAAGAAAAGAAACAAGTAATCAACACACTTTCAAGTCCACTTGAAAACAGCTATCTTCAAAATGTTTGCACAATTGTTATGCCAAGATTATGAATCCATTTTTTTTTACATAATTCTTTATTTTTCTAAGGGTCAGGGATAGAAAACAGTTAATTCCTTGTCCAGTATTTGCCTTTACAAGAAGGCATTTTTATTATTTTAAAGTTCACTTTCACCTCTAAAATCCTCAGCTGCTAAAGATAGCTGTTGGAACATGGAATGAACAGTCTCCTTGAGATCACTGCAGGAGATATAATCTGTAAAAATGTCTGACACCCTATAAACAACTTTAATGAGCCATTACAATTAATTAGAGCAACAGTTTAGGAGGAGAATATGATTTTATCATTCCTCAATGGTGTTATTGTGAAATGGATCTGAGAAAAAAAAATGGTGGTCATTCACTTTAAATGCATGTTGTCTGTCTGACAAAAGTTTATTTTCATCAAAGTGGGCCATGATGTTTGAGCAGACTATATGTTCAAGCAATTTACACAGAACACAAGTCAGAGACAAAGGGCGATAATTACAGACAAGAGCCCTATCTACTTTTTTGAAGAGTGGACAGAGGTTTGCTAAGAGCCATTCTTTGGGGATTTCACCCGTATCAAGAGACTGTTGAAACAAGTGTGCAAAAACTGGACATAACTCATTTGCTAGTTCCTTCAGGACTCTAGGATGAAGCTCATCAGGTCCTAAGGCCTCACTTGGGTTTAAGCCTTGAAGTAACTTGATCACTCCTGCAGCTGATACAACATTATTCATGAATGGGGCCGATCTGCCAGTCAATGGAACCTCCATGAACTCAGTTTTATTAAACGCATCATTGAATTGACCAACTAGTTCCTCTGTCCTTTCAGAGTCTGATTCAGCAACCCCGTTCCCTCCTCTTTTATTAAGAGGCGGGATACCTTGCCTGTCTTTCTTCTGGCTATTGATATATCTGTAGAAGTCCCTTGGATTTGCCTTTACATCACCTACCAAGTTATTCACATACAAATCATGCTGATTTTTTATATCAGTCTTGATTTCACGTCTCAAGTTTTCAAATTTTGTCCGGAGTTTACCACTTCCTGTCCTTTTTGCCTTTGCATGAATCTTATTCCTTCTCCGAATTTTTCTTCTTATCTCTGGTGTGATCCAGGGAACAGAAGATACAGACCTACTAGTTTTTGAGGGGATGTGATTTACTGCCGAAGGATGAATGAAAGAAGTTATCAAATACAGACCGAGCATCTGAATGACCATTGAAGTATTTCTCCTATGCAAATCTGAGTGCATCCTTCCTCATAGTTTCATATTCACCTTTCTGATATGAGTATACCTTCCTCCGAGGTTTCTTGATTGGTGGAATGTGAATTTTCAAATATCCAGAGACAATATCGTGATCACTTAGTTTATCTGGTGAATGAATATCTTCAAATTGTCCTGGCAAAGTCGTTAGGATCAGATCCAATGTGTTCTTATCACGAGTGGGGAAGTTAACAGTTTGTTCCAACCCATGATCGTTCATAATGTCAATTAATATTTGTCCTTCGGACTGACTCAACATTGTGCCTTGTTTACTGAGCCTGTCGGGCTAAACAATGACTCTGAAATGAGGTCACCTAGAACATGTACAGCCGGGATTGTTTTACCCTTATGCTGTGACTTAATGCAATCCATCTGATCTTTAAACAAGTGGAAGTTTTTGACCGTACCATTTGGCATGTTTGGTGGTCGACACCAACTTGCTACGAAGTGGGAAGTTTTTTTTTGCAAAAACCTTAACCCAGACCGATTCGGTGTCATTTCCCAGTTCCATGAAAGGCATGTGAGGGATGTCTCTGTGAATGAGCAGCATCACCCCACCACCATGGCAGTTCCTATCTTTTCTATAGATACAGTACTGACAATTTTCAGGGAAAAGCTCAGATGTGGTAATTGAACTGCCAATCTTTGTTTCCTGAATAGCAACAATATGCGGTTGACATGCATCGAGGAAAGCTAAAAGTTCAAGAATTTTTCCTCTTATTATCCCCACGTTTTTTGAAGAAAAGTGGGGATATTGTTATCGCCTCCATCCGTCCATCCGTCCGTCCGTCTGTCCGGCTATCTCCTCCTATACCGTTCATTGGAATTCAACCGAATTTGGTGTGTGAGTTACTTACATGAATGGCTTCTGCAAGAGCACATTAATTTTTGGACCAGCCCCCAGGGGTCCCTGGAAGAGGTCAAAACGTGGGGATTTGCGATGGCGCGCCATCGACTGCGCGATCTAGTTCCATTTATGTTTACTGTTGAACTTTACATTAATAATTCAAATTTATTAAAATAAGAGTTATATGCGGCAATGAAACTGTACCTTGCAAAAGTTTTAAGGCTCAGTCAAGCTAAGGCACGACAGCATTTTTCCGATAAAAAGTATAACTTACAGTGTAGTGACTATATAGCCCGTGTATATTGGGTCCGTGGCACCCAAAAACTAGCCTGGAAACCCATAACTCACTTCACCTAAGGTTGAGCAATCCTGCTTTCAATTTTTTGTTGCAAGAATAATTTTCTGCAGATATTTTTTAAACATGTGACAAAATGTCTAAGAGAATCTCAAGATTTAAGAAAATAAATATCACATCTGTTTATTCTAGAGCCTTCTAGAAATGCAGGGTGTGCTTGGGGCATGTTCTCATAACCCTGTTTACCCAAATTTATTTGATTATCATAAGCAATCAGATTCATTCTATGAATATTATACATGATGATCGAGTATTTTATTTAACTGTGCACTACTTTAATTTGAGGATACTATTTATATGCAGTCACATGCTTGTCACTGGTTAGAGATTATTTTTTGGTACCCCATAAATATTAAGAAAAGTGGAGATATTGTTATCGCCTCCATCCGTCCGTCCGTCCGTCCGTCCGTCTGTCCGTCCATCCGTCTGTCCGGCTATCTCCTCCAATACCGTTCATTGGAATTCAACCAAATTTGGTGTGTGAGTTACTTACATGAATGGCTTCTGCAAGAGCACATGTATTTTTGGACCAGCCCCCAGGGGTCCCTGGAAGAGGTCAAAACGTGGGGATTTGCGATGGCGCGCCATCGACTGCGCGATCTAGTTTCATTTATGTTTACTGTTGAACTTTACATTAAAATAATGTTACATTTCTACAAACAACACATTCAACTATTGCTTTTTAAAATAAAATAATTCAAATTTATTAAAATAAGAGTTATATGCAGCAATGAAACTGTACCTTGCAAAAGTTTTAAGGCTCAGTCAAGCTAAGCCACGACAGCATTTTTCCGATAAATAGTATAACTTACAGTGTAGTGACTATATAGCCCGTGTATATTGGGTCCGTGGCACCCAAAAACTAGCCTGGAAACCCATAACTCACTTCACCTAAGGTTGAGCAATCCTGCTTTCAATTTTTTGTTGCAAGAATAATTTTCTGCAGATATTTTTTAAACATGTGACAAAATGTCTAAGAGAATCTCAAGATTTAAGAAAATAAATATCACATCTGTTTATTCTAGAGCCTTCTTGAAATGCAGGGTGTGCTTGGGGCATGTTCTCATAACCCTGTTTACCCAAATTTATTTGATTATCATAAGCAATCAGATTCATTCTATGAATATTATAGTGAAAATGGAATCTTCCTCCTTATATATTACAGGAGTCCATTTCAAAATTAAGGGCTGTCAGGTTATTTCCCTCAAAATTTATTAGTAAAATGGTTGAACATTTTGCAAACAGTGCAGGCCCAGATCAGACGCCACAGCACACGGCGTCTAATCAGGGCTTACACTGTTTGCAAAATGTTCAACCATTTTCCTAATAAATTTTGAGGGAAATAACCTGACAGCCCTTAATTTTGATACCTCTTTTGGGGTTTTGGGTACTAAATGGGTTAATCCAGATTAAAGCATAGATTGTGGGTACTCATTGAGGTGATTCCTTTGAGTACCCATATTCTATGTTTTCATTTTTGCATAAAGTCCTGGATTTTATGCAAACAGTGTACAGGACCGTGTACAACGTGATTAACTGTAGATCAGACAAAGATTACAGAAAACAATTGTTTTGTAGGAAAGAACAGATTTTGTTTGTTTGAATTGATGTTTAACATTCCCATCACCTCTATTTAGGGCATTTTGGAGATGCTGCTTCCAATTTTGTGGGATTTTTACCCGACATTGAGATGAATGCCACCTGGCACCAGACTCAGGAAAAATGTCTTCAAAGTCTTTATTTTCATCCAAAAACATAATGAAGCCAGTATGTAAGACCGTGAACTGACAGCCTATTTAAGGATTTTTGGGAATGCAAGCTGATTAGAGAGCCTAATTACTTCTCCTTTAGTAGCTACATAGAGAGACATAGAGCTTCAATGGTCTCCTTGAGGTCAGGAATTGAGGAAACATGTTGGCCGCTGGGATACATTTGGATTACCTTGGGGAAAAATGGCTGCTGCCAGAAGGCTTCACTGAAACCATTAAATGTTGATTTAATTACCTTAGCAGATTTCAATTGGTAATAAAAGTCAGAGATTAATCATTACAGTAACTTTTTCTTGCAAATGAAGTAATTATATTTTAAAGGTGGTCATTCACTTTAAGAAAAAGCATAGTTGTGAAACTCAGCTGAGCACAGTTATTAATGACTGGGCAAAAATCTTGGACAATTGGGGGACAGGTGGACACATTCATTCTGGACTTTGAGAAGGCTTTTGACACCCCTCCTCATGAACTTCTTAAATCTAAGTTATTTGGTTATGGAATTGGGGGGTGGGGAAGACCCTCAAATGGATAGATTCCTTTCTTTGCTACAGAAAACAGGGTGTTGTTGTTAATGGTGAATCTTCAGAGTGGGCTCCAGTTTTGTCTGGAGTACCGCAAGGGACTGTTCTTGGTCCTCTATTGTTCTCCCTGTACATCAATGATATTTCCACTGACATTGACTCAGAAATAAGACTGTTTGCAGACGATTGTGTTTGTTACCAGGAAATTAGAGATACAGATGACTCACTGAAACTTCATGCTGACATAGATTAGGATGTTGGGCCCGAAAATGGGGCATGAGATTTCAGCTAGTTAAATGCAACATTATTCAGATAACAAGGAAGAGATCTAATAAAGTTGAGGCTTCTTACACCTTAGAGCAAACGGTCCTCGAGAATGTGGACTCCATTAAATACCTTGGAGTGACAATCACACACAACTTGAGATGGAATACTCATATTAGCAACATGTGTACTAAGGCAAATAGAACTCTTGGTTTCCTGAGGCGAAATCTTAATCAGTGCCCTCAGGATGTAAAAGAGGCAGCATATAAAGGTCTTGTTTGCCCAGTCTTGGAATATGGTAGTTGAATCTGGGACCCCAGTGGAGTGGTCCTTAACGAAGAAATTGAGAAAGTTCAGAATAGAGCTGCTAGATTTGTAACAGGCAATTACTGCTTTGAAACTGGGAGCATGACTGGAATACTTGGAAAATTAAAATGGGAGTCTCTCAAGAAAAGGAGAAAAGACAGTAGGCTCATCCTTTTAGACAAAGGTCTAAAGGGTGCTGCCAGCATTCCAACAGATGGCCTTATTCCCCCAGCTAGACACTGTAGAAATCACCATTCGTTGGCGTTTGAGACCCTTACTGCAAGAACTGACAGTTACATGTATAAAGAGCCGTTCTTCCCCAGAACCATTAGAGATTGGAATGTCCTTCCCGATTCGATTATTTCGACAGCTGAAAGTGCTGATGATTGTGAAGCTAAATTTACCTCTTTGGTTAGAGCGAGGGACTGACTTCCCACATCACAGGTCCTGGTGTATGAATGTCATTTGACGTGTCACCAGTAACAATTCTGATTCTGATTCTGAACAGTTTTTGTCAATTTTAACGAGAAACCTAGGCACCTAATATAGACGTTTTCTGCACTTTTGGCATAAATTTGTCAAATTTAGAGGATTTAAGCTGCATTCAATTCAATTTTTATCAATACACTATTAGAATTTTTCAACCACACTGTGTCAAAATTGACAACTAACATTTAGTTATTGATAAAATTAATTTTCATTACCGTATTCGACCTATTTACCGCACCGTGCGCTTAGTTTTTTCAAAATTGTATGAAAATATTGTGGTGAAAAATCTACCTAATAAGCGCACACTCAATACGAAAAAAATACGAAAAAAAAGCTTCCGATATGATTATTTTATAGAGTTGAATTTCAGCATAGGGGTTCACGACATATACATATGATTGTCCGGGTCAAAGATGCAGCAAAACTCAATATGAATTTGTTGGGACGTTACTGTAAAGTGAGCGCTTGTGTATTTTTTTCCAGAAAAAGCTTGGGTGTGCGCTTATAGGAGCATGTGCGGTAAATAGGTCGAATACGGTAATTTTCGTTGACTATAATTAATTAAAATAGCTGTAAAATCAAGACACAACAACATATTTTCGCAACTCAGTCAGTTACTAGTTCGCGCATATTGGGTCTGAGTGGGTACTCAGTCACTGAGTGATATAATTTGATTAATTGGCATACCACTACTGTTTGCCTTAAAATCATATTTTTCCATTATATTTGTGGACCCACATCACATGAACAAGTCTGGATAATGAAGACCCCTCCTAAGCCCCAATTTATATAGAGAAAACAGGAGTTTACGGGGGTATACATTATTGTTCTTATTTATGCTCCAAGACATAGGTTGTGGGTACTCGTTAGAACCGCCTCACTGAGGCGGTTCTAACAAGCACCTCAACCTATGTTTTGAACATTTATAACAAAAATATTAAGGATTTTCATCAGAAAAGTAGTCATTTTGGAGATTTGTTTTGTTTGTTTGATTTGAGGTTTAACCTAAACGTCCCCGTCAACACTGTAAAGGTCATTTTGGAGAAACTGCTTCCAATTTTGTGGGACTTTTACTCGACATTGAGATGAAATGACATCTCAAGCGCTGCCGCCCAATGAAACAAATAGGGTTTATAAGCATGGATGGTTCCGACTCGCACCGCATTGCCTGGGCAGGCTTAGATCCTAGTTTACCAGTACTCGTAGTGGGTCGGTTTCAGCTCTGCGTGGAAGCATCATGCAGCCCATCTTTTTCTTCAAGCCTCGATGGGTGGGGGCTGTGCAGTCTGTGTAACAAAGTACTTACGCTTTCTTTCTATTTTCAGGTTACGATCAATGTTGTACAAGGTTGAGCCCTACATCAGGAAAAATACAACTCTTACAGCTTTTGAAGCTCTGCCAACTATTGCTAAAGTTGTCAGTACCTTAAAAACTAAATTGAATGACACAGTTCTTGAAGAATTCGGTAAGTGTGTAAGAATCTGAAATTTTTCCCTATATGGGTCTATGTAACTGAAGCATACATGCTTCTAATGAGTACCGGTACCACAACATATGTTGTCATGCAGAAATAAGACGAAATATTTTGTGGATACCCCTGTTATCTGTGGTTATGGTATGGGCTTAGGTAAAGTTATTGATACCTCATGGCCTCCTTATTATACAGTATATGTACATGTAATTTTGCAAGGGCCAGATAGCATTATAAATTACAATAACACACCTGTGTGATAAAGTGGCATCTTTCATATCTCTAGAGCTAAGTCCCTTTTTATCAGATATTTTTTTATAGTTTTCTTATTTCAAGTCCAAACTTAGATTGGAGGTTCTTGTTAGAACTGCCTCACTGAGGCATTCCTTACAAGACCTACAATACCCACAATCTATGTTTTTGAGCAGGTTTAAGGAAAATAGTGTAAAGCCCTCGAAACCCATCTTTTCCCAAAGAATGGGGTTTACAGGGGTGCTCATTTTTAGCTCACCTGTCATGTAATGACGAGATGAGCTTTTGGGATCACTTTTCGTCCGTTGTGCGTCCGTTGTGCGTCCGTCCATGCGTGTGTAAACAATTTCTTCAAACAACAGCTCCTCCTAAACCACCGATTAGATTTCGACCAAACTTCACAGGAATGATCCTTAAGGACCAAACAAGCGCAAGGCCCAGGTCTTTGATATTTGGTTTGTAGCTTTGTCTAGTGAACATCTACCAAAATTATTCAAATTATAGCCCTGGGGCCAAAAGTGCCCCGATCCCAGGACCCTTTTCATTTTACAAAGACTTACATGGGGAAAAGCTGTAAAAACTTTCTTGTCTGAAACCAGAAGGCTCAGGTGTTCGATATTTGGTATGAAGCTTCGTCTTGTTGACCTTTATCAAGATTGTTCAAATTATAGCCCTGGAGCTAAAAATGCCCCCGCCCCGGGGCCCTTTGGTTTTACATAGACTTATATAGGGAAAACCTTTAAAAATCTTCTTGTCTGAAACCAGAAGGCTGAGGTGTTTGATATATGGTATGAAGCTTCGTCATGTGGACCTCTATCAAGATTGATCAAATTATAGCCTGGGGGCCATAAATGCCGCCGCCCCGGGGCCCTTTGGTTTTACATTGACTTATCTAGGAAAAATCTTCTCTTCCGAAACCTCAAGGCCCAGGTCTTTGATATTTGGTGTGTTGCTTCATCTAGTGAACCTCTACCAAGATTGTTCAAATTATAGCCCTTGGGCCAAAAATGTCCCCGCCCCGGGATCCTTTGGTTTTACATATAGGCTTACATAGAGAAAACCTTTAAAAATCTTCTTGTCTAAGACCAGAAGTCTCAGGTGTTTGATATTTGCTATGAAGCTTTAACTTGTGGACCTCTATCAAGATTGTTCAAATTATATCCCTTGGGCCAAAAATGCCCCCGCCCTGGGGCCCTTAGGTTTTTTATTGGCTTGTATAGGGAAAACCTTTAAAAATCTTCTTGTCTGAAACCCGAGGGCTCAGTTCCTTGATATTTGGGATGAAGCTTTGTCTAGTGGACCTCGACCAAGGTTGTTCAAATTATAGACCTGGGGCCAAAAATGGCTCCAATCTCTTGGGCCACTGGTTTTACATACATGTAGACTTATATAAGGAAAACCTTTAAAAATCTTCTTGCCTGAAACCAGAAAGCTCAGGTCTTTGATAATTGGTATGAAGCTTTGTGTAGTACATCTCTACCAGGATTGCTCAAATTATAGCCCTGGGGCCAAAAATGGGCCCACTCCGTTGCCCACTGGTTTTACATAGACTTATATAGGGAAAACCTTTAAAAATCTTCTTGTTTGAAACCAGAAGGCTCTGGTCTTTGATATTTGGTATGAAGCTTCATCTAGTGGACCTCTATCAAAATTGTTTAAATTATAGCCCTGGGGCCAAAAATGGGCCCATCCTGGGGCCCACTTGTTTTACATAGACTTATATTGGGAAAACCTATGAAAATCTTCTTGTCTGAAACTAGAAGGCCAAAGTCTTTGATATTTGGTATGAAGCTTCGTCTTGTGGATTCCTACCAAGATTGTTCAAATTAAAGCCCTGTGGCCAAAAATGGCCCCGCCTCGAGGCCCACAGGTTTTATATATAGACTTATATAAAGAAACCCTTTAAAAATCTTCTTGTTTGAAACCAGAAGGCTCCGGTCTTTGATATTTGGTATGAAGTTTCACCTTTTAGACCTCCCTCATGATTATGCAAATTATAGCCCTAGGGCCAATAATTCCCCTCCCAGGGGCCCACTTGTTACACTATGGATCAGGTGAGTGATCCAGGGCCATCATGGCCTTCTTGTTTTAAAATGAATCACAAAAATGTACATATATGGTCATTTTTCTATATAATCTAGACAATTTTGTTTGGATATAACATGCTTGTTTAACTGACACAGTTACTGCTTTGGACCCCATTAAAAGTGTTATAAAGAGGTTGTGGTGTATTTAGTCGCTAATGAGTGCTGTGCTTACTTTTGCAGGTGACAAACTGGTATTAAAGAACTTAGTGAAAGATGAGGAGAAAATAATTGACATGCTGGTGAACAAATACAAACTGATGGCAGAGCAACAAGCAAGAGATCTCCTTGATTCTTCTTTGAATCCAATAGAGGTACTAAGCTTTAAGGGGATGAGTCTCCCTTACCAGTAGGTCTACTCTTAAAGGAAAGAATTTGCTCTTGGGAGTTTTCCTACATAGGAGCAAGTTCTTATCTTTAACCCTTCATCTGTTACTTAACCAATAAAATACCAATCATGACAACAATTGTCGTCTACTTTTCGGCTTGGCGGTTACCTTAAATCTGGGTCTGCGCTGTTTGCTCAGCCCTGTATGTCTGAATACATATTGTAAATAAAGTTATATTATTTTCCTTTTAGGTAAGGCCTGGTTTTTGAAAGTAGTTTATAGGAAACCAAATAGCAGAGCCTACTTATCCACCGTGAAAATCTGAATTTACTTGTCCATAAACAAAAATAGTGCAAGGACATGTTACAAATGTCTATATATCCATCTGTATGTGCCTTGTTATGTAGAATGGATACATTCCTGCCATCATGGCATCACATTAACAGTCTGTGAATTGAACACCCCTCTAACCCCATTTTATATAGAGGAAACTGGGGTTTACATTTTTCCTTATTTCTGATCCAAGACATAGATTATGTGTACTCATTAAAACGGCCTCATTGAGGGGGTTCTAACGAACACCCAAAACCAGTGTTTTTGTATATTAATAAGTACAATTCCTACAATAAGACCACCTTTGGGACTGTTCAAAAGTCGTCTTTAAGACCACTTTTGAACATTTCCAAGGTGGTCTCAAGACCACTTTTGAACAGTCCCAAAGGTGGTCTCTTTCCAGAAGATGCTGAGTGCAGACAACATGTAGAAAGAATGACAGAAACCTTTTAAATATGCTTTTTAAAGGCGAATTGGTCTTAATTTTAGGTGGTCTTGATAGCGGAATTTTACTGTACATGTAAAATATGACAAGATTTCATTAGAAAAATTTTTTTTTTTCGGGATATGAAAGAATGTACTATGTCACACGGGATAGGGAGCTTTCTTTTGGAATCATGAAGTCACTGCTCAGGCTTTCAATCCTTGTCCAAACAGGAGCTGCTCTGAAAAGGAAAGAATTTGCTCCCTGGGAGCAATTTATTTTTCCTTTCAGAGTATCTCCTGCAAATCATAATGCTGGCAAAAAGATTTATCACAAAAACACCACATATTTGTTTCTGGAAGCCATTTTTTCTCTTTTTTCAAAATAACACAAAGGTACGTCTTTTCAATTTTCAAAGGGATGAGTTAAGTTCTATTTGGTCAAGTTAACCCTTGTCCTGCTAATCCCGGATATGCCTTATCTTTGAAACAATGTAGATCCAGATCAGATGGCTTCTGACGAAGCCATCTGATCAGGATCTACATTGTTTGCCATTCAGATTGTGAATTTGTTGCAATAATTTGCATCAAGTAATTTGATTGGTTTATAATCGGTAGTGGGTGTGGCATATATAAATATTCAGCAGAACAAGGGTTAAGATAAGTTAAGCATGACCATTTACTTATTCCAGGACAATTACAGACCTTTTGCAAAAACCAATTACAGACCCTTTGCAGAAACTATCTTCAGTTATCTGTTGCTGTGCATAACTGTTGGTATCTGATAATATTAACCCTTGTCCTGCTGAATATTTATATATGCCACACGCACTACCAATTATCAACCAATCAGATTACTTGATGCAAATTATTGCAACAAATTCCCAATCTGAATGACAAACAATGTAGATCCTGATCAGATGGCTTCGTCTGAAGCCATCTGATCTGGATCTACATTGTTTCAAAGATAAGGCATATCCGGGATCAGCAGGACAAGGGTTAATCTTATTTCATTTATATTCATATAGTACCTTGTATTCTAACTTATTAATCTTCATTTTGTAACGGAAACCCCAAAAATTGGTACCCTGGCAAACACTGCGGGCCCAGATCAGATGCCGCAGAATGCGGTGTTTGATCATTGTCTACACTGTTTGCAAGCCCCTGCCCATAGGGACTTGAAGAAATATATGGACTACATGATGCTTCCACGCAGAGCTGAATCTGGCCCGCACACTAGTACTGGTAAACCGCTTAGAGGATCTAAGCCTGTCCAGGAACCGCGGTGCGAGTCAGACCGTCCATGCTAATAAACCCTATTGGTTTCATTGGGCGACAAGGCTTGAGATGTCATTTCATCTCAATGTCGGGTAAAAGTCCCACAAAATTGGAAGCAACGTCTCCAAAATGACCTTTACAGTGTTGACGTTAAACCTCAAATCAAACAAACAAAAACTACACTGTTTGCAAAAAGTTCAGCCATTTTCCAAATAAATTTGAAAAAAAAAAACACAACTGGCACTCCTAAATGGACTTGTGCTATATATAAGGTGGTACAAAAAGGGTTAATCCTCATTCATTCCGCAACAAATCACTGGACATTGTGTCACTGCTGACATTGTTGCCAAATAATGATGTCTTAATTAATTACACCTGTCACCCACTTCCCTTATTGTAAGCTTAATGTCAATGACTCAAAAAGAAACAAATAAAGTGGGTGTTCATTATTTCTCAATAAAAACGTATGTTGTTGGTATTCATTATAGCTCCGCTTTGAAAAAGTGGGGGCTATATTGGATTTGCCTTGTCCTTCTCTGATTCCATAATTCTGTAATTCCATAATAAACCGTTTGAGGTATTTTCATGATAACTCAAAAACCGTTTGAGGTATTTTCATGAAACTTCACACAAATGTAAAACAGTATGAGACGATGTGCAGAGCGCATGAACCATAACTCTGGATTGCCTACTTTTGGAGTTATTCCCCTTTGAACATTGAAAAATGGCAATTTTAATCTTGTCCGCTCCATAACTCAAAAACCGTTCGAGGTATTTTCATGAACCTTCACACAAATGTTAAGCACTATAAGATGATATGCAGAGTGCATGAACCATAACTCTGGATTGCCTACTTTTGGAGTTATTGCCCTTTGAACATTGAAAAATGGCACTTGGAAATAAAATTGTTGTAATAATCCTGAAATCTGAACACTGACTTTTCCCTAGCATAGATGTGTTACAAATTTAAAGTTGCAATGGTATCCTGTAATGAATTTGTCTTATTAGATAATTCTACAATACCAATTTCAATCCTTTTTACCACCTTTAATTAGAGGCTGAAAGCTGAAAACATTTTTTTCTTGTATTTTTCTTTTCTGATATCATAGCACTACAAGGGGGCTATATTCAGATCCTCTGACAGTTCTAGTTTGATCTGCCATGCTGAGGTGGTTCATGTTGTGGGCATTCATTTACCTATTTCTGAGTCTTTGAACCTCCTCACTTATAAACCCTATTGGTTTCATTTGGCAGCAGGGCTTGAGAAGTCATTTCATCTCAATGTCGGGTAAAAATCCAGCAAAATTGGAAGTGACTTATACAGTGTTGGCAGGGACATTAAACTTCAAATCAATCAAACAAAAAACCAAATATCCACCATATCTGTTGCTATGGTAATTTTGTTCCATGTGACACATTCAAAACCTGTAAATGCATGTGTTACAGTCAAAGTTTTTTTTGGGGGTTTCTATTTACCTATGGCCAAAGGTTTAGAGCATCTAAAACAAATAGCATTTTCACCTAATTTGTGTGTTAAAATGAAAAAGAAGCTCAGCTCTAGGGCGTGGTTTTTTGACTGATACATAATACGTCATAGTTTCTTGATTATTTCATGATCTGATGTACTTTACAACAGTTACTGACCTAAAAAACTTGTATAGTTCTTCTTACAAGTATAATTATTGATTTTAATCTATATTTTCTTCTTCTTTTTTGCGGTAGGTTGTTACTTGACAATCTTTAACCCTTAAAATGCTACATTAAATCCTAGAGCAGATTGATTTTTTAAAATACATGTACAGTAAAATTCCTATATATTTGTTTGAGTTGAGGTTTTACGTCCCCTTCGACACTATTAAGGTCATTTTGGAGACGTTGCTTCCAATTTTGTGGGACTTTTACCCAACATTGAGATGAAATGACATCTCAAGCCCTACCGCCCATAGAAACTGATAGGGTTTAAGGAGCGGTCCAACTTGCATCACTTTTCCTGGGCAGGCTTAGACCTAAGCTGTTTACCAGTACTCAAGTTCGATCGGTTTCAGCTCTGCGCGGAAGCAACGTGCAGCCCAATCTATTTCTCTAGGCCCCGATGGGCGGGGGCGCAAAATTCCTATATAAAGAGCACCTTTGGGACTGTTCAAAAGTGGTCTTAAGACCACTTTTGAACTGTCCCAAAGATGGTCTTTTATTAGGAGACACTGGGTGTAGAAAATACCAAGAAAGAATAACTGGAACCTTCTCAATAAGCTTTTAAAAGCAGATTTAGTCTTAATTTAAGTTGGTCTTAACCCTTATCTTGCTGTTCACGACAACCCCTATCTTTGGAAACAGTGCAGATCCAGATCAGATGGCTTCTGAAGAAGCCATCTGATCAGGATCTACACTGTTTGACATTCAGTTTATGAATTTATAGCAATTAATTACATCAAGAAATTTGATTGGTTGATAGACAGAAATGGGTGTGGCTTAAATGAATATTCAGCAAGATAAGGGTTAACAGCGGAATTTTACTGTATTTTTCATAGTAAATAAGGCTTAACATTAAATGTGAATCATCTGCTGGGCAGACAACTCATATGTAATTTCAAGCCTTATTTTCACAAAAAAATATTTAAAAGACACTTTGAAAATGCTGTCTGCTTGATGTGAATAGCAGTCAAAAAGTTTAACCCTTAAGACGTTGAGAAAAACAACATCTGAAAATGTCATCTGCTTATGTCATCTGCTGAATTTTTTCACAAACTTTTTAAGACTATTTTTGTATACAGGTAAACAGTGTGTGCCCAGATCAGACTGGTCCTACTGGGTCCACACTGTTTGCAAAATAGTTACTTTTAAGGTAACCGGCAGACGGCAAAGCAGACGACTATAGTCGTGATTGGCATTTTATGGGTTAAGGTCAAATTAAGAATGTGAGAAAATGTCTAAAAAGAATGGTGTAAATATATCTAACAGTCCCGACAAAGACTCTTTTATACTCGCGACAGACTTCATTTGCACAATCTTGTCATCTTAACCTCTCAAGTGTTAAGCATATAATTACATTACTTTAGGCTAATGGGAA
Organism: Lucinisca nassula; assembly: GCA_963580285.1. Taxonomy (NCBI): domain Eukaryota; kingdom Metazoa; phylum Mollusca; class Bivalvia; order Lucinida; family Lucinidae; genus Lucinisca; species Lucinisca nassula. Next base: position 97,931,299 of record OY757011.1, read on the forward strand.
TTTATAGCAGGCAATACCTCTTGTGCCCCATGTTTGGTGATTCTTGTGCCCCATGTTTGATTGATATGTCCTTTTTGTCCAGCTTGTTCTGTTATAGCCATAATATCAGTAGAACTTCGATGGCTCGTTTACCATGGCTGAGTCGAACTCGTTCTTGAGTCCCTAGGGAATTCCTCTACATAAGAAATAGTGCGGGATAATTAAGGAGATTTTAGTCTTTTATCTTGCAAATGTCTTTTATCTTGCAAATGTATAGTATGTTGTTTGTACTCATTAGAATCGCCTCGATGAGGCGGTTCTAATGAGTACACACAGCATACTTTTTCATTATAGAACATCGAAAAGATATTCAAAAGTATCTAGTTATGCCTCTTGACAGTAACCCTCAGTGGCTCGAACTACCGCTGTCTCGAATACATTTTTCATGGTCCCAAAGGGGTTCGAGCCATCGAAGTTCGACTGTACTTCCTCGGAGAGTTGATTCCAAGAATTCAAGATACCAACTCTGAAGAAGTTGGAACTTTGTAAAATTCCTTTGTTTAACCTAGCTGGGTTTATAATTAGTGGAAGACGTTTTCAGATTATTTTTTTTTGATTTTTTTTTGTTTGATTTGAGGTTTAACGTCCCCGTTAACACTGTAAAGGACATTTTGGAGACGCTGCTTCCAATTTTATGGGACTTTTACCCAATCTTGAGATGAAATGACATTTCAAGCCCTGCCGCCCAATGAAACCAATAGGATTTATTAGCGTGGATGGGCCGACTCACACCTCTTTGCCTGGGCAGGCTTAGATCCTCTAAGCGGTTTTTCAGTACTTGTGTGCGGGCCGGTTTCAGCTCTTCGTGGAACCATCTTGCAGCCCATCTATTTCTTCAGGCCTCGATGGGCGGGGGCTGTTTATTTTTTTTTTCAGTGAAAATACCTAGTAAGATTTGGAATTACATGTGAATTGTCTGCTGGGTAGATGATTCACGTGAAATGTTAAGCCTTCTGTTTGAAAAATGAGAAAAAAAAATGTTATCTGCTGAAGAGTTTTCTTAAGTGCTTGAAGGGTTAAGTTTGTGACACGGGTAAAAGTCATACAGCTTAACTTCTCTTAACACCTAAGATGCCAATCATAATGAAAATGGCCGTCTGCTTTGTTGTCTGCTGGTATTGTAGGTTGTATCTACAAGGAATAACAGTCTCTAATGCATAACAAAAAATTAAGGGGAATGGGAACACCATCAGAGGAGGTAACTCCTGCAAAAGTATTTTTGTTTTTCTTGTCAATAGGGGTCAATTCTTAAAGAAAAGAATTTGCTCCTGAGGAGCAAATTCTTTCCTTTAAGAGCAGACCCCTTTTTCAGTGGGACTGAGCCTATAGAAAAGCGAACAGGAAGTCCCGAAAGTTGTCTCCCTTTGAAAAATGTTTGAAAATGTGCTAGGTGTTCCAATTCCCCTTAATGCACCGGTATTATTCCTTTGATAAACCCTTTTTTCTTACCGGTATATTAAATAGTGTGCTCCAGGGTGTTCATTTCAAGATCTTATCAATGCTGAAGGACAAAGATAACTTCTATAATTGGTTGATTGAATAAGTCTGAATTATATAAGCAATATGTAACATATTAACCCTTTCTACCCTGTAGACCAGTACAGATGTGTGTGCCCCCTGCCCATCGGGGCTTGGAGAAATAGATTGGGGTGCGTAATGTGTTACCCCCCTTCCATTATCTACCTTGGTAGATCATATGCATAGCTTCTAGGTTTATCACCACTCTCTGACAACTGCGTCAGGGAGTCGACTCTTTGGCTCAGCGGTTAGAGCACTGGACTCTCACCTGAGCGGCCCGGGTTCGAATCCCACCATAAGCGGGATTTTTTCAGGCTATGCTTCTTTCCTTTGTTATGGCTTTCATGTCGTTAGATGGGGGCTCGTCCGGGATCGGACTTTACATGCCAGAATTTGCTTCGTGCCGAAGTTGGCTCCACGTCATCATAAATGATGACCTCCTTGAAGAGGGGGTGTGTTACCTGATTCCAGGACATTTGCCCCCCAGGACATTTGCCCCCCAATGAATTAATCTAAAAATGGACATTTGCCCCCCAGTTGAAAATGCAACCCGGACATTTGCCCCCCAGAGCTTATTTTTGGTATGGACATTTGCCCCCCAGTGCTTATTTTACAGGTGGACATTTGCCCCCCACTGCTTATTTCAGAAAGGGACATTTGCCCCCCAGACAGACCAAGGCTAATACAAAGGAGAAAAAATGTATTTATTGGTTTATTATCATCAGAAATACAAAATGTTAAGCAATAAATTACTCCATCTGTATAAATATTACCTGCTGTAAACAGCAACCCCTACCTTTACAAGCAATATAGATCCAGATCAAAACAAAATGTTAGGCGATAAATTACTCCATCTTTATAAATATTAATCCCATAATAACCTGCTGTTAACAACCCCTACCTTAGAAAGCAGTATGCCATCTGATGGGGATCTGTACCGCTTGTCATGCAGTTTGTTAACATAAAGTTAACATAAACATACCAAGAATGTGATGATTAATAGTCAACAATTGGAGATGCTTAATTTATTGAGCAGGATAAGAGTTAAGCAAGTCAGCTACAGAACCATACATATAGTTTGTGCCTCACTGAGGGTCCAATGTCAGATGCCTATTTCTGCAATGCAAACTCAAGTGGTATTTACACTGGATACACTGATGGTTAATTCTTGAAGTAATTGAAATGATCTTGAATGCATAGTAAAACCATACCCTAAATGTTATCATGTAAATTATGTAGCTATATAAAAGTCTGTACAATGAATATCCTTGCAAGTTAATGGTAATGCAAGACTTATTGTTATTTATTTCATTTAGAGATAATACAAAAATATGGAATGGTAGATGTATCAGGCAGCGGGTTGGGGGGCAAATGTCCCTTTCTGAAATAAGCAGTGGGGGGCAAATGTCCCTTTCTGAAATAAGCACTGGGGGGCAAATGTCCACCTGTAAAATAAGCACTGGGGGGCAAATGTCCGGGTCGCATTTTCAACTGGGGGGCAAATATCCATTTTTAGATTAAGTCATTGGGGGGCAAACGTCCTGGGGGGCTAACGTCCGGAGACCGTGTTACCTCCCTTCCATTATCTACCTTGGTAGATCATATGCATAGCTTCTAGTTCTATCACCACTCTCTGACAACTGCGTCAGGGAGTCGACTCTTTGGCTCAGTGGTTAGAGCACTGGACTCTCACCCGAGCAGCCCAGGTTCAAATCCCACCATAGGCGGGGATTTTTTCAGGCTATGCTTCTTTCCTTTGTTACAGCTTTCATGTCGTAAGAAATGTTTGAACTGCAGAGAGCTGAAACCAACCGAACTTGAGTACTGGTAAACCTCAAAAATGGGCTAAACTTGCCCAGGAAAAGGGATGCGAGTCAGACCACTCCATCAGCCCTAGCGGTTTCTGTGAGCGGTAGGGCTTGAGGTGTCATTTCATCTCAATGAGTGTAAAAGTCCCGCAAAATGTGAATCAATGTCTCCGAAATAATCTAAATAGTGTTGATGGGGATATATAAACTCAACACAAACAAACAAGCAGTTCAGATATGCATGCTAGTAGCGAGACATCCTATCAGGATCTTAACAGTTTGTCATCCTGTTAATGATAATTACCTGAACCCAACATTTAAAAAAATGCATGTGTCAAAAATTTCAAATATGGAAAAGACCACTTCAATTGCTCAGGGGTGAAAGAGTAAAGTCACACATTGGAACTATCATTTAACCCTTTAGCTGCTGAGAAAAACTGGGTCCTAAAGTGTCGTCTGCTTATGTTGTCTGCTGAATCTTCTTGTAAACTTTTCAAACATATTTTTGCATGTAGGCAAACAGTGTGGACTCTGATCAGACTGCTCTAGGAGCTGTCTGATCTGGGTCCACACTGTTTGCAGAAATGACTTTTATAAAGTTACCAGCAGATGACAAAGCCGATGACAATTGGTGTGTTTCGCTTTTTTAGTCGTGTAGACCAGTACAGATGTGTAGAATTTAGTGAGACCTCTCATAATGAGCCATCCTATCAGGATCTACCGTACTGTTCGCCATTCTGTTATTGATTACTGCCTAAAGCCCCTATTTAATAAAATTGATGTGCCCAAAGAGACCACTTGAGTTGTTCAGGGGCGAAAGGGTTGAGTCACACAGTGGAACTATCAATTAACACTTAAGCTGCTGAGAAAAACTGGGTCCTAAAATGTTGTCTGTTTATGTCGTCTGCTGACTCTTCTTGTAAACTTTTCAAACATATTTTTGCATATAGGCAAACAATGTGGACCCTGATCAGACTGCTCTTCTTCAAACAGTGTGGACCCTGATCAGACTGCTCCTAGAGGAGCAGTCTGATCTGGGTCCACACTGTTTGCAAAAATGACATTTAAAGTTACAAGTAGCCGACAAAGCAGATGACAATTGTTGCGATTCGCTTTTTCAGTCGTGTAGACCAGTACAGATGTCTCGAACCAAGTGAGACCGCTAGTATTGAGCCATCCTATCAGGATCTACTGTTGGCCATTCTGTTATTGATCACTGACTAAACCCCCTATTTAAAGTATGGACGTTTCCATATTCAATGATGGGAAAAAAAAAAACATAAATTTTTCACAGGTGAAAGGATTATGTCACACAGTGGAACTGTCAATTAAACTTTTTTTAGAAGCATTTACTTTTAACCCATAAAATGCCAATCACAACAATTGTTGTATGCCGATTAATTTAAGTCATTGTTGCAAACATTGTGGTCCTAGATCAGACTGCTCCTCTAGGATCTGTGTCCACACTGTTTACCTGTGTGCAAAGTTTGCAAGAAGATTCAGCAGACGACATAAACGGACAGCGTTTTTCAGGTGCAGTTTTTCTCGGCATCTTAAGGGCTTGTATACAAAATAGATCTATATTTCGACCTTGGAAGCTAAAAGGATTATAATTAGCTAACTTAAACATTGAAAGGAATATTGGGTTAATATTTTCTTAATATTGGTACATCTAAACCAGCTACAAGCAGACACCTCACTGGGCACATGACATCTGTGCAACGTTGCATCAACATTGATGCAATGTCATCAACATCGACAAGACCTTGCCTACACGTCAGGTGCCTGCTGGGATGTGTTAACCCTTAACCCAGTTTAGACTGAATGGATTCTCATCCCCATCCCCCACCTCCCCCCATTTGGAGTCCATTTTGAGTTTCTTGTAGAAATTTATTAAGAAAATGTTTTAACCTTTCTGCAAGCAGTGAAGGCCCTAGTAAGGTGCTGTGTTCTACCTGCAGTGTATGCCAATTGCCAATTTTGAATTGAAGAAAAGTGTTTAAAATATCTATTTGCAACTTTTCTACCATAGTTTTGGATGTAGGCAAACAGTGTGGACCCTGATCAGACTGCTCCTAGAGGAGCAGTCTGATCTGGGTCCACACTGTTTGCAAAAATGACTTTTAAATTTACTAGCAGACGACAAAGCAGGTGACAATTGTTGCGATTCTTGTTGTTCTTGCCCTTTCGTAAGCCTCAGTTTGTTTTTTGTTCACTTTTGAGGTTTGAATAAACAAACCCATGATTTATCCATTGGAAGAAACCTCTTTTTTAGCTCACCAGGTCAGAAAGGCTGCAGGGAAGTTATCAATGGTTCATCTTCTATCATTGACATCGATGTTGGCCCCCGACATTTTCAAATGACATTTCTTTTGAAACCACATGGCTAACTGAGTCCACATTCCATTTGTAGCATCCATGGTTTGGAAGGAGTTTAAAGTTTTCTTGTGTTGGTTTTTTTGATGAAAATCTTCAGCTGTCTACTTAATAACCCTTAAAAAAAACCTATCTAAAGATGTCATCTGCTTATGTCATCTGCTGAATCTTCTTGAAAATGTTTTAAAGATATTTTTTGCTCACAGGGAAACAGTGCAGACCCAGATCAGACTGCTCCTATATAGGAGCAGTCTAATCTGGGTCCTCACTGTTTGCAAAAAAAATGACTTAAGGTAACCGGCAGACACCAAAGCAGATGATAATTGTTGTGATTGGCATCTTAAGATTTAAAGTTGCCTTAGTAAAGCATCTGATCTGGATCCACACTGTTTGCAAAGGTTGGGATTGTCCTGAACAGCAGGATACGGATTGATGTACATATACCCAGCACTGTTAAAAAACAAGGTACGGGTAGACTTTTTGTGTTTTTTTATGCCCCTTACATTAAACTAAAGCCAGTTTGCAATAAGATTCCTCTAAGGTATTTTCATTGTATGAAATGTGAAAATTTGGTTATTATGTGTATTAAGATATGTATGTGCATTGTGAAACAGTAAATTACCATAGTTAGGCAAATAAGAATGCTGTTTACATCATGAAAACATGCCTATATAATTTTGACCCCCTTGAACCCCACTTTTATATAGTAAAACTGGGGTTTACAGGGGTGAACCTAATTTTTCTTATTTCTGCTCTTAAGTATAGATTGTGGGTACTCCTTAGAACTGCCTCTATGAGGCGGTTCTAACGAGTACCCTTAATCTATATTTTGAGCAGAAATAAGAAAAATATCACAATTTTTCATCTTAAAAGTTTTTTTTTGTCAGCGATAAAGGTTATAATGTACATGCATTAGTATAGGCGTGTTTTCGTAATGAAATCAACTAAATTGCCACAGTTAGCTCTTATCCTGCTGTTCACGACAACCACTATCTTTGCAAACAGTGTAGATCCAGATCAGATGGCTTCACTGTTTGACATTAACTTTGTGAATTTGTAGGAATAAATTACATCAGGTAATTTGATTGGTTCAAAGTCAGAAATGGGTGTGGCTAAAATGAATATTCAGCAGGATAAGGGTTATGCAAATCATATGAGCCTTTTCATCATGTGAACAAGTCCGTGAAAAGAAGACCCCTCTATACCCCACTTTATATAGTGAAAACTGGGGTGTACGGGGGTATACATATAGTTTTCTTATTTTTGCTCCAAGACATAGGTTGTGGGTACTCGTTAGAACCGCCTCAATGAGGCGGTTCTAACGAGCACCCACAACCTATGTTTGAAGTATAAATAAGAAAAATATCACAGATTTTCATCAGGAAAGTAGCCATTTTGGAGATGTGAGAAAATGCACTATGAGACACGGGTGTGTTATCGTAATGTCAAAAGAAAGTCTGTTTTTGTCATTTGTGAACAACAACGGTGCTGATCAGCCTGCACATTGTGCAGTCTCATCAGGTTCATTATGATAAAACACATGTGAGACATACTGAATTTTTTCCTAGCTCAAAATGCCTGTTTTTCGGACTGAAAATATGTGATATTTGTCTTATTTTTACTCTGAGTATAGATTGTTGGTGCTTGTGTTATAGGTTGTTGTTGCACTGATGTAGATTTAACATTGCAGAAACGTCATGACGTTGTGCTGCTGTTGATGTGACGTCACAATTACGTCATGTGCCACACTCACTCCACAAGGAATTCAAAAAATGATTCTGGAACAGTTCTGTAACTAGTTCTAGAATTGTTCTTGAACATTAAATGGCCATTCTAGAAGTTCTAGAATTGTTCTTGATCAATTCTAGAATTTGTCAAGAAAATCAAGAATAGTTCTTGAACAATTCTTAAACCTAGGTTTTGGAATTCAAGAAATCATTCTAGAACAGTTCTGGAACTAGTTCTAGAATAGTAATTGAACCTTAAATGGTTTTCTAGAATCTGCTCTAGAACAATTCTAGAATTTGTTCTAGATTTTTATGAAGGTCTGAACTTCTAGTTCTAGAACAGCCATATAAAGTTCAAGAACAGTTCAAGAACTAAATTATGAAATGTTCCAATGATTATGCTTACATTTCATGATAATTAAGACCACGGACATCAAAGAAGTATTATTCTTCAATAAAAAACTAATGTAACAACAAAGAATTACAGTCAAAGGACATATACTGGTATATACATGTACTGTTTTTGCCACTTTCAAAATGGAAAAGGACTGAAAACTTCAAAACTGCACATCACTTTTGAAACTAGATATTTTTCCCTGAATTTATTGTGAGATTTTCATTTATGTCAGCTAAATTCAAATTCAAAGTTGTGTTAGCTGTCTCTTATTCATCACAGCCCTGTGCATTTACGAGCACCTTGAAATTCTTATACACACTGTAAAAGAAAAAAATCTCTAGTCCCACGCACCTTTCATCATAACAATGAAAGGGAGGGAAATTATTCTCTGCTACTGTATCTTCAAGTTTGATTTGTTTGCTTGTGCTGCTGGTAAGCAAAAAAAACAAAAAAACAAACAAAGATGTCAACAGCATTTCAGAGACAGTTATGTGTGACTGTAGTACTAAAATTTGCTACAAACCAATAGAAAAGTGGCAAATTCATATATCCAAAAGAAACAATGCAATTCGCCCCCGCCCATAGGGGCTGAAGAAATATATGGGCTGCATGATGCTTCCACGCACAGCTGAATCCGGCCCGCACACTAGTATTGGTAAACCGCTTAGAGGATCTAAGCCTGTCCAGGAACTGCGGTGCGAGGCAGACCGTCCATGCTAATTAACCCTATTGGTTTCATTGGGCGACAGGGCTTGAGATGTCATTTCATCTCAATGTCGGGTAAAAGTCCCACAAAATTGGAAGCAACGTCTCCAAAATGACCTTTACAGTGTTGACGGGGACGTTAAACCTCAAATCAAACAAACAAACAAACAAAAGAAACAATGCAAAGATTGAAAGATTGTGTTATTTTCCTCAACTGAGAGTTATTTTAAATCCAATTTTCAAATACCACTGCTCGTTTTGTTCTGTTTTGGAAGCCATTTTTAAATCCCATTATGCACTGCATTAGACTAATAATTAATATGACATCACAGCTTTTGGGTCATTATGACATATTGAGGCTAGATCAAATTTCCAGGTATTGACTCTGAGTCTATAAATAGCATTCTAATGCACTTGCATATATAACGCGACGTCTGATTGGATAACGTCAAAAATTTGCGACAGTATATTCTGCGATATACTGTCGGAAACCCGACGTCATCATGTAACGTCGCTTTTCATTGGCTGGCATTTGGTTTTACGCAGCTCACTGTACTTGCCGGTTTGGGCAAAACAACATTTTGAAAGCAAAACAAGTGAATAAGTGCATTAGAATGGGGATAACTGTATTGCAAAATTGTGATTTGGGGAGGTAAATCGTCGGTTTTACGGTCGCAAATTACGTTTTACGGCTCCGCTGACGCGTCGCCGTAAAACGAAATTTCCGACCGTAAAACCTCCGATTTACCTCCCCAAATCACAATTTTGAAAACAGTTATCCCCTAATTAATGTCCTATTGTGAAGTTTTAAAAAATTTGAACTGTTCTAGAACTAGTACAATTCTAGAACCAGAGCTTTCAGAGCTTCCATGCACTCTGGTCATTATTAACCTCAGATGTTGAGGATTGAATTATTATACCCCCGGCATACGAAGTATGCAATGGGGGTATATAGTTTTTGTCTTTTCCGTCTGTCTGTCCGTAAACAATTATTTTGTGTCAAAGATATCTCAGGAACTGCTTCACATAGAAACTTGAAATTTTGCACACATGATCAGTATGACTACTTGTATTGTGGGAAAGAAAATAAGGGCCAAGGGGTCAGGCCTTTTAGAGTTATTTCCCTTTGTAGTTCTTGCTGTTTAATAGTGTATATTTTTATTTTGTGTCAAAGATTTCTCAATAACTACTGTACATAGAAACTTGAAATTTTGCAAACATGATCAGTATGACTAGTTGTATTGTGGGAAAGAAAATAAGGGCCAAGGGGTCAGGCCTTTTAGAGTTATTTCCCTTTGTAATTCTTGCTGTTTAATAGTGTATATTTTTATTATTTTGTGTCAAAGATTTCTCAATAACTACTTTACATAGAGACTTAAAATTTGGTAGCAACAACCAGTATGACTACTTGTTTCAGCTGAGGCGATGGCACTGGCCGGGGGTATACGTGCCCCACTGGGCACTTTTTTCTAGTTTTTTCTGGAACCAACAAGTCTGTTGTTTTGGAATTTTTCTTTTTTTTCAAGTGTTTTGTGACAACAGTTGCTGTTCAAGAACCAGTTAAATGTTGGCTAACAGTTCTAGAACTTGCAAATCAGTTCAAGATTTTTTAATGAGTACAACAGTTCTAGAACTCACAAATCAGTTCAAGAACAGTGGTAGTTCTAGAATTTTTATTATTTCACTCTAGTGTGAGTTTGTGACAACTTTTCAAGAACCATTTGATTGTTGGGCAACAGTTCTAGAATTTGCAGATCAGTTCAAGAACAGGTTTAGTTCTAGAATAAATCTTCCTTAGATCCCATAGTTTTAGAACCAGTGTTCGAGAACGATTTAGGTTCCAGAACCACAGTTCAAGAATTATTCTGTAAGTTCAAGAACGGTTCTATAGGTTCATCAAAAGTTAAAGAACTTGATGCTTGTTCTAGAACTAATCTCCCAGAGCTGGGAAACGTCTTTTTCACTTGTCATGGTTTGTATGACCTTGGATCTAAAACAGACTTTTAATAGTCAATATAATTAGGTTAAGTCGCAGGAGTATATGTTACAGGGACTTTTGTGGCGGTCGGTAAACCAGTACATATATGTTTATTTTGATCTGAAACTGAATATATAATCTTCCTTACCATATATATACCATATTTAATGTATCTGTTCGGACAGATAGGCATGAGCAACCAGTGAAGACCCAGATGAGATGCTGCAGAATGCGGCATCTCATCAGGGTCTACACTGTTTGTCACTTGTGCAACTGTCACTCCCGCCCATCAGGGCTTGAAGATATAGATTGGGTTGCACAATGCTTCCATGCAGAGCTGAAACCGACCGCACACAGGAGTACTTGTAAACCCCTTAGAGGCTCTAAGACTGCCCAGGGAAAATGGTGTGAGTCTGACCGTTCATGCATATAAACCCTTTTGGTTTCATTGGGCGGCAGGGCTTGAGATGTCATTTCATCTCCATGTCGGGTACCATAGTATTACCAGTAGATACCATACTTACTAGAAGCCTCCGTTGTGCAGTGGTTACGCTACTCGCCTTGTAAACCAGGGTTCACAGGATCGATCCCAGGCTTCTCCAGACTTTCGAATGAGTCTTTAAACCGAGGTCCTGTCCCCGTATGACCTTAGCTGTTGGTGGGATGTAAAACACAAACACTCACTCACTCACTGTACTTACTAAAACAGTTAACAGTTTGACCACTTACGAGTGCATTAAGCCGGCCTAGTTAGCTCAGTCGGGTGCGCTTCTGACTGGTGATCAGGAGGACGCGGATTCGATCATACCTGTTGGGGTCAGCAACATTATTTCGTAGAGATTGATCATGAAATCTTTTCTACGGTCACTCTCTCCATTCGGCTGATTCAAGAAGGGCAGTTGTCAGTTTCTGACGAAAGAATGTGCACTGTACTGGTTATCCGCTTACGTATAAGCTGGCCCAGGTAAAGTGTGGATAGGTAAAATGACCAGCTCAAAAATGACCTAAATAGTGTTGACTGGGCCATTAAACTACAAGGGTAGGCTGAAAAGTTCTGAGCCTGACCAAGAAGCAGGCAACAAACAGCCATGAAATTTTGTATTCATTAAATCCAAACCGTTATTACTTGATTTGACTCAAATGAGTTCAAGTTTACTTGCAATAACGTAGAAATTCTAGACTTTGAAAATTGATACTACGTTTTAGAGAAAATGGACAAAATCTGGCATCGTGGTGTCATCAAGTACCTCCATAAAAAGGGGTCAGCTCCTAAGGACATTCATGCTGATATGGTTGGTACATTAGGGGATGATACTACGTATACAACCGTGAAAAGGTGGGCAGCAAATTTTAAAATGGGCAAGGACAGCCTTGAAGATGATGACCGGTGTGGAAGACCCATAACAGCAACAACTGAGGAAACCATCAGACAAGTGCACAGGGCCATGATGGATGACAGGGGTTTAACTGTAAATCAGTTAGCTAACACTGTTGGCATCTCCCGTGAACGAGTAGAGAACATTCTACACAGTGAATTAGGAATGTCAAAGGTTTCCGCCAGATGGGTGCCACGGCTTTTGATGCCTGACCAAAAGTTGACCAGTCTGATTCTGTCAATAGCCAATTTGGCTATTTTTGAAGCAGACCAAGATGGTTTTCTTGACCGTTTTGTCACTCAGGATGAGTGTTGGGTTCATCACTTTGAGCCAGAGACCAAAAGACAATTCATGCAATGGAAGCACCCTGGCTTGACCCCTCCAAAGAAGGCAAAGGTCGTCTCCTCTGCAGAGAAGGTGATGGCATCAGTGTTCTTGGATGCCAAGGGTATAATATTCATAGATTTCCTTCAAAAGGGCAGAACAATTAATGTGGAGTATTATGCGGATCTGCTAAAACAATTGCGAAAAGCAGTTAAGGCTAAACGACCCGGTGAAATTGACAAAAGGGGTCTTATTCCATCAGGACAATGCGCCTGCTCATAAATCGGTTGTCGCATTGGCTGCTGTGCATGACTGTGGCTTCACACTTGTCGATCACCCTCCGTATTCACATGATCTAGCTCCATCAGATTATTTCCTGTTTCCAAACATGAAAAAGCACTTGGCTGGGCAGCATTATCGGTCAGACGGGGAGGTGATAGCTGCTGTGGAGGAGTTTTTCAGGGTCCAAGATGAGACCTTCTATACCACTGGGATCCAAGGACTCCAGCATCGCTGGAGTAAGTGTGTGGACAGGAAGGAAGACTATGTTGAAAAATAAGGCACTTTCAGCATGGACAAACCATTGGATCTTGGTCAGGCTCAGAACTTTCCAGCCTACCCTCGTACAATACAAACAAACAAAACAAGTGCATTAAGCTAACACTGCTTTGAACAACTGGGCCCTGGTGGTTAGATTGTTTCTGAGATTAGGGTGGGAAAATCCTCCTGAAAGGGGACTTAAAGACTGTTTTGTTTAACCCTCAACCCATAAAATGCCACTCGTCTGCTTTGCCATCTGTGGTTATCTTAAAAGTCATTTAGCACAGTTAGCATTTTTTAGCAAACAGATCAGACTGCTCCTGTAGGAGCAGTCTGATCTGGGACCACACTGTTTGCCTGTATGCAAAAATATCTTTAAAAAGTTTGAAAAAAAAATTCAGCAGACGACATAAGCAGACGGCATTTTCAGATGTAGTTTTGTTTCGTTGTCTTAAGCGTTAAGTCCTAGCTGTACTGTAAACAAACACTGTAGACACTGATCATATGGCATGCTCTTTGGCATCTGATCTGGCTCTGCATTGTTTGCCTAACCCAACATGTGTCCTATCTTACTGTTTTACATAATACTCTGATGTCACAAGAACAAGAATAGCAAGGCATCAATAATAGCTGCCTGGATATCAAACAAATTAATGATACATCATGATAACAAGTCAGTGAAATAAACATCCCCGTAAATCCCATTTTATATGGAGAAACCTGGAGTTTACTTTTACTTATTTCTGCTCCTAGACATAGGTTGTGGTAGGCTGGCCACCCATCCTTTTGGTGTTGATTTCTTTATTTTTCTCTTTTCCGTTTCGGGTAAAATCTACACCTGAAGAGTCTAAAGAGAAATTGGAATACCTCGGAAGACACCGTCACGGATAACGGGGGTTAAGGTTGTGGGTGCTTGTTAGAACTGCCTCAATGAGGCTGTTCTAGCAAGCACCCACAACCTTATGTGTGGAGTATTTTGTTTGTTTGATTTGAGGTTTAACATCCCCGTCAACACTGTATAGGTCATTTTGGAGACGTTGCTTCCAATTTTGTGGGACTTTTACCCAACATTGAGATGAAATGACATCTCAAGCCCTGGTGGCCAATGAAACCAATAAGATTTATATGCACAGACAGTCCGATTCGCACCATTTTTCCTGGGCAGGCTTTGGACCTCTAAGCAGTTTACCAGTATTAATGTGCGGTCGGTTTCAGTTCTGCCTGGAAGTGTCATGCAGCCCCATCTATTTCTTCAAGCCCCGAATGGCGGCGAGGATATGTTTGGTGTATAAATAAGAAAAAGTATCACATATATTCACCGGAAAAGTATTCGTTTTTGAGATAAGAAAGGATGTACTTTCAGGTGTGTTCTCGTAATTGTCTGGTGGGCATCAACAAGTAAAGCTACTGTTCTTAGTAACTTTGGGTCAATTGACGAACAATCGGGCCTGAAGAACAATAGATTGCTGTCGGCTTTTCGTATTTTATATTTTATTGTATATGTTTCAGCTGATGAAAACCCTCAGTAACATAGACTTCAAAGAAGTGGCCTGTGATAAAACCAAACTCATGAAATATGTCTTCTTCCCGAAGCACACAGATGTTGGGGCAGTGTCTAAAAGTCTGTGTGACATTGACGATGACTTGATATCAGATATTACCAATGAATTTGTGAGACAGCTAGATGTGGCCAACCTTATCAGATTTGTAAGTACATGTACTGAGTCTTTGTACTTGAAAATGCTAAACTCGTCAGTAACCCTTGTCCTGCTGAATAAATTAATTTTGTCGCACTCATGTCTGACAATCAACCAATCAAGGTACTTGATATAATGTATTCTTTCTGTTCACAAACTGAATAGCAAAGTGTAGATCCTGATCAGATGGCTTCCTTGGAAGCCATCTGATCGGGATCCACACTTTTTGAAAAGGTAATGGTTGCCATGTGCAGCAGGACAAGGGTTAACCCTTATCTTGCTGTTCACGACAACCCCTAACTTTGGAAAACAGTGTAGATCCAGATCAGATGGCTTCTGAAGAAGCCATCTGATCAAGATCTACACTGTTTGACATTCATTTTATGAATTTGTAGAAATAAATTACATCAAGTAATCTGATTGGTTCAAAGTCAGAGATGGGTGTGGCTAAACTGAATATTCAGCAAGAGAAGGGTTAATTAGACTAAGAAGCCACATCAACATCTTTTGTTTACTCTGTGGATGTGTCAGGCCAGGACCCATAGATAACTGAGATATATGGATCTGAGTCTTTGCTGCTTGCAAATGCCAACTTATTCCTTCCTTCATTTTTCTTCCTTCCTTCCTTCCTTCCTTCCTTCCTTCCTTCCTTCCTTCCTTCCTTCCTTCCTTCCTTCCTTCCTTCCTTCCTTCCTTCCTTCCTTCCTTCCTTCCTTCCTTCCTTCCTTCCTTCCTTCCTTCCTTCCTTCCTTCCTTCCTTCCTTCCTTCCTTCCTTCCTTGTTTGTTTGTTTGTATTGGAGTTTAACGGCCCAGTCAACACTATTTAGGTCATTTTTGAGTCGGTCAGTTTACCTATCCACACTTTCCTGGGCAGGTTCCTTCCATGTACCAGTCCCGGCTTCTCCAGACTTTTGGATGAGTCTTTAAACCGAGGTCCCGTCTCCGTATGACCTTAGCTGTTGGTGGGACGTAAAACTAAAACTCACTCACTCACTCCTTGTACCAGAGCCATATAATGTCATATAAATAGGCCAAATAAAAATAATTCATAAAGAATTTTTATTGACCATATGTTGCGATAATAATGTTAAAATTGCTAATTACATATGTCCACAACAGATGTTGTTAATCAGAAAAAATATCCCTCTGTACTTAGACCACCAGCCTTGAGGCTTGCAGATAACATTTTCAAATTACTGAAAAAATCCTAAAAAAAAGAAACCGACCTTGAGGACTTGCTGTAATTCTCAAAAAAATTTGATGAATTTGTTTCACACTCCAGAAAGCAGTCTAGAGGGTGCAGACCTAATGGCAAACAGTGAAGACCCTGATCAGACTGCTCCTGAAGGAGCAGTCTGATCTGGCTCTGCACTGTTTGATTAGGTCTTTCTGTCCCAATACTTAGGATCATTATTGTTTGTTTGTTTATTTGTATTGGAGTTTAATGGCCTAGTCAACGCTAATTTAGGTCATTTTTTGAGCCGGTCAGTTTACCTGTCAACACTTTCCTGGGCAGGCTTATACGTAAGCGGTTAACCAGTACAGTGCTCATTTGCCAGAAACTGACAACTGCCATTCTTGAATCAGTGGAATAGGATCATTACTGTATTTTTAGCTCGCCTTATTAGGTCGCCTTGCGAAAGTAAGGGGGAGCTATTGCCATACCCCCGGGCGTCCGGCGTTGGCGTCAGCGTCGGCGTCGGCGTCCGCATTTGGTTAAAGTTTACCTGCAAGCTTTTATATGTGATGTTTTACAACTTTATTTTGAATATATAATTAATAATTGCTAAAAAAACAATATTTAACATTATCATTGTACTTCATTTTACAGTTTTTTTGGCTTAAATTGGACTTTTTGAGAAGTTAATATTTTCCTCTGTATTACCTCCCTTACTTCTCTGTGTTAAATTTTACCTGCAAGCTGCGTGAGTTCAAATCCTGGAGGAGGAACGTTTTTTTTAATTTTTTTTCTCTTTTTAAAGACATAGCGGGGTCTTGGGCTCAAGGTCAAGGTCACTGTGGCTATTTTTAGAAAAACATTGTCATCGCTCTAGCGCCTTCATTTATTGATGGATTTTAATATAACTTTACCCACATGTTGGGTATAATGATATCTCGAGTGACTTTGACTTACAGGGTCCGGGGCCTAAGGTCAAGGTCACTACTTTCAGGGTCACGGGGTCAAGGTCACTGTGGCTATTTTTAGAAAAAAACATTGTCATTGTTCTTGCACCTTAATTTATTGATGGATTTTAATATAACTTCACACAAATGTTGGGTATGATGATATCGCTAGCAAGTTCGACTTTCAGGTTCCGGGGCTGAAGGTCAAGGTCACTGTGGCTATTTTTAGAAAAAACTTTGTGATTGCTCTAGTGCCTACATTTATGGATGGATTTTGATATAACTTCACAAAAATGTTGGCAATGATGATATCTTGAGCGAGTTCGACTTTCAGGGTCTGGGGCTGAAGGTCAAGGTCACTGTGGCTATTTTTAGATAAACTATGTCATCGCTCTTGCGCCTTCATTTATTGATGGATTTTAATATACCTTGACACAAATGTTTGGTATGATGATATCTTGAGTGACTTTGAGTTTCCGGGTCAGGGGCTGAAGGTCAAGGTCACTGTGGCTGTTTTTTAGAAAAACTTGATCATTGCTCTAGTGTCCAGATTTATTGATGGATTTTAAGGTAACTTCATACAAATGTTGGGTATGAAGTTCAACTTTCAGGGTCTGGGGCTCAAAGTCAAGGTCACTGTGGCTATTTTTAGAAAAACTTTGTCATCACTCTTAAGTACCTACATTTATTGATGGATATAATATAATTTTACACAAATGCTAGGTGGAAAGGCTTGAAAACAGGATGATTAGGGGTACATTTTGGTTCTCTTCCATTAGCTGCAGTCTATTGGGCTGTTTTACAGAAGAAAATTTTTTTGATAACTTGCCCTCATCCATCTTAGGCCCCCAAAGGCGAGCTATGTTGTCTTCTGACAACTCTTGTTGTCTCTTAAAGTCAACAAAAATAATCTTTCCTCAAATTCCTGTTGAACTCCCATCAGCTATCACACATTTTGAAATGTCAGGCGTCTAGCCTGAAAGATTTCCCTCTGCGGAACAGCCACCTTTATTAAGCAGCCAGTTTAGCATTTTCCTTTGGTGGAAGCTTAACAGAACCAGTAGCTGTCATAATGAATAAGTAAGAGTGACGGCCATAGCTCAAGGTAAGGCGCTTTTTTCACCTGAAAAGTACTGAATTTTCCCTTGTTTCTGAAATAAGAAAAATAATATACCACAAACTCATTAGTACACAGTTGGTTATAACACCGTTTTGGATACAACGCAGTTTCAAGATGGATCCCAAAAAATGTATAGATTATATAGAAAAATGACCATAAATGGTCATTTTTCTATATAATCTTTACATTTTTGTTGGGATAAACCACGGTTGTTTAACTAACACAGTTTCTGATTTGGACCCCATTAATAGTGTTATAGAGAGGTTGTTATGTATGTGGATACCCCCTCTTATCTGGGGCTAGGGAACTTAAGGAATCATTAAGATGACTACTCATATGATATAAAGTCTTTACAGGGCCCCTAAAAATGCAGTTTTTTTGTTGAAAACTTGTGATATTTTTCTTATTCTTGATTTGAACATAGATTATGGGCTTGGAGAAATAGTTTGGCTGCACAATGCTTCCATGCAGAGCTGAAACTGACCGCATGTTAGTACTGGTAAATGGCTTAGATGGGCTAAGCCTGCCCAAGCAGATTTGTGTTAGTCAGACGGTCCAGTGCTTATAACCCCTATTAGTTTCATTGGGTAGCAGGGCTTGAGATTTCATTTATCTCAATGTCATTTTAAAGTCCCACAAATCTGGAAGCAACATCTCCAAAATTAAATGATCTCAATAGCGTTGATGGGGACGTTAAACCACAATCAATCAAACAAACAAACAAACATAGATTATGGGTGCTTGTTATTGAGGGCTGGTTTCACACCTCCGTGAGGTGGTTCAAAGGAGTACCTGCATACAAACTATGTTGCTTTGGGTTTGCTTGTTAGTTTGTGTTGAGGTTTAACATCCCCATCAACACTATTGTATTTAATAGGTCATTTTGGAAACGTTGCTTCTGATTTTATGGGACTTTTATCAGACATTGAGATGAAATTGCATCTCGAGCCCTACCGCACAAAGACACCGCTAAGGTTTATGAAACGGTCTGACTAGCACCACTTTTCCTGGAATGTTGTTTTTTGTAGGAATAATGACAGTAATGCCCAATTTTTCACTTTATAAAGTGAAGTTCGTGAGGATATTCAGTAACCCAGTGTTGTTAACCCTTCAATTTGTACCCTATCTTCCACCTTATATATAACAGAAGTCCATTTCAAAAGTTAGGGGTGTCAGGTTGTGTTTTCTTCAAAAACTATTTGGAAATTGGCTGAAAATTTTGCTAGCAGTGTAGGCCCTGATCAGACCCTGTGTTCTGCGGCGTCTGATCTGGGCCTGCACTGATTGACAACTACCCGTTTTGGGGTTTCCGGTACAAAATGGGTTAAAATATTTATATATGCATCTTATGGACATAATTCTATTCAATTGTCTGCAATCAAAAAATATTTGCTTCCATACTTTCAGTTTTGTTTGATGATGAAAAATATCTGTGTGGAAAAGTGATTAGCATTCTTGACTTTGGATCTAATAAACATGATTTGCATACAGCCTTTGTTTTTTAGCATTTCTCTCCTTAATTAAATATACACCGCAACCTAATTATAACACTTTTCATTATAACATGGTTTTTGATATAACATGGCTTCAAGATGAATCTGAAAAATAGATAGATTCTATAGAAAAACAGCCATAAACATTTTTGTCATGCCTACTTTAACCCTTTTTGTACCAAATGGAATCTTCCTCCTTATATATAGCAGGAGTCCATTTTAAAATTCAGGGGTGCCAGGTTGTGTTTTCTTAAAAATTGATTAGGAAATGGCTTAACTTTTAGCAAACAATGGAGGCCCTGATTAGACGCCGCGTTCTGCGGCATCTGATATGGGCCTGCACTGTTTGCCAAGTGCTCCTTTAGGGGTTTCCAGTACCAGTTAAGCATGGTGCAATATATGAGTCCGGTTTTCTGTCCGTTCGTAAAGCCGTCAACATTTCACCCTAATGTAAAAGACCATTTTCAAGGCGCGATATAGCCTTCTTGTTCTATACATTTTTGCTTGGATATAACAAGGACATGCAATGTTTGATCTGAGGTAATGATACTTTGACAAAAAATTAAGCAGTTGAAATCTTGGGAACTAAGACAACATTGGCCAGAAATTAGTTTGACTAAAGGAGAATGGGAACACCAGGCAGATTTTTCCGCCATTTTTTAAAGGGAGACAAGTTTCGGGACTTCCTGTTTGCTTTTCTATAAGCCCAGTCCCACTAAAAAAGGGGTCAACTCTTAAAGGAAAGAATTTGCTCCTCAGGAGCACATTCTTTCCTTTAAGAGTTGACCCTATTGACATGGGAGACAAAAATACTTTTGCAAGAGTTGCCTCCCCTGAAGGTGTTCCCATTCCCCTTAAGAACAAGACTATTTACCCTAAATATTTGGACAATACTCCTTCCCATACATGTTTCGAAATTTGAACAAGTACAATTTACTACCTTATGTTGAAGATGTACAATTTACTACCTTATATTGCACCCCAACCCTCTCCCTCCACGATCAGGGCTTGGAGAAATAGATATGGTCTGCATGGTGCAGAACTGAAACTGACGGCACATGAGTACTGGAAAAACAGCTTAGGGGGTCTAAGCCTGCACAAGGAAAGTGGTATGAGTCAGATCGCCCATGCATATACTCATAAACCCTGTTTGTTTCATTTGGCAGCAGGGCGTGAGATGTCATTTAATCTCAGTGTCTGGTAAAAGTCCCACAAAATTGGAAGCACTGTCTCCAAATGACCTAAATAGTGTTATGGGGGGGGGGGGGGCTGGCAATAAACCAGTTCAAACAAACAAGCTACCTTACGATATCTCATCTGGATTTACAGTTTACTCAGGACTTCCTGTTCAAATACATACTTCCAGAGAAAAACTAGGATTGACATTTCATGTGAATCATCTGCCAGATGAGTCACATGAAATGTCAGGCCTTATTTCTCACAAAAATAAGAAAAAAAGTACTTGGAAATGTCATCAGATCTGCTAGTCATGATTGGTGATTTAACCCTTATCCTGCTGAACACAACAACTCCTACCTTTGCAAACAGTGTAGAAGAAGCCATCTGATCAGGATCTACACTTTTTGTCAATTAGTTTGTGAATTTGAATGAAACATTATATCAAGTATTTTGATTGGTTGATAGTCAAAAATGGGTATGACAAAATTAGTTTATTCAGCAGGATAAGAGCTAAAGGTAAAGGGTAATTGTTGTGTTAACCCATAACGTGCTAATCACGACAATTGTCGTCTGCCTTGTCGTCTGTCATCTACTTTAAAAATCTTTTTAGCAAACAGTGTGGACCCAGATCAGACTGCTCCTGAAGGAGCAGTCTGATCAGGGTCCACACTGTTTGCCTGTATGCAAAAATATGTTCTAAAAGTTTGCAAGAAGATGCAGCAGACGACAAAAGCAGACGACTTTTGAAGAGCTCCTGTAGGAGCAGTCTGATCAGGGTCTACACTGTTTGCCTGTATGCAAAAATATGTTTTAAAAGTTTGCAAGAAGCAGCAGCAGATGACAAAAGCAGACGACATTTAAAGACACAGTTTTTCTCAGCACCCTAAGCTTTAATTTCAGGGAGAAGAATTTGCAAAATTCATGGGAGAGTTTGATTATGCTGTTCTGCTGCGAGACCTGGCAGATCTAGCTGAAGTCTACCTTGACAAGTCCTACCTGCTGACAGCCATGAAGGATTTACCTGACCTGTCCATGATACCAAAAGTATTGGATAAACTTGCCGATATTGTTCCTGCTTTTGAGAGTTTACAAGCTGTGGACATGGAAAGGTAGGTTAATTAGGTTAGAATCTAATGTTTGGATATACACTGCAACCTCTTTATAACACTATTAATGGAGTCCAAAGCAGAAACTGTGTTAGATAAACAACAGTGTTATATCCAAACAAAAATGTATAGATCATGTAGAAAAATGACCATAAATAAAAAATGACCCTTTTTCTATATAATCTATACATTTTTGGGATCCATCTTGAATCAGTGTTGTATCCAAAACTGTGTAACAAAGAAACTTGTTATAAAGAGGTTGTGGTGTATATAGTTTTGCTGAATCCTAATGTTGTGAGCTGTCACTGTCATTACCCCAGTGGCATGATTCTAGTTATCCGAAAATAATAATACTATAGAGACCCAGCAGATGATTCACATGTAATGTCAAGCCATATTTTAACTGAAAAATAAGAGAAAAAAATACTTTGAAAATGCTGTCTGCTAACATGCTTAGTGATTGAAAGGTCACTATTTTTAACCTTTAAGACCCTAAGAAAAACTACATCTTAAAATGTCGTCTGCTGATTTTTTTTTCAAACTTTTTAAAAATATTTTTGCATACAGGCAAACAGTGTGGGCCCAGATTAGATTGCTCCTACAGGTGCCGTTTGATTTGGGTCCACACTGTTTGCAATAAATTACTTTTAAGGTAACCTGCAGACAGCAAAGCAGACGACAATTGGCGTGATTGGCATTTTATGGGTTAAATGGTTGTGCTATGACTATTGAGTAGGCTGAACCTTAATCGATTGATAAATTCCATAAAAATGATTAGGGTTACTGATTTGCTAGTAATCAATTATTTGACCAGTACAATTTACTACCCAGTGTGATGAATGGCAAACAGCGCAGACCCTGATGAGATGCAGCATTGTGCGGCATCTCATCTAGGTCTACACTGTTTGTTCAGGCCTGTCTGTCCAAATACATATTGTAAAGAATATGGTAAGAGTCATGCTCAGAGAGACAGCCAGAAAGGTACAGGCAACTACACTGTTTGTTCAGGCCTGTCTGTCCAAATACATATTGTAAAGAATATGGTAAGAGTCATGCTCAGAGAGACAGCCAGAAAGGTACGGATATGCTCAAATCTTCAGTGATAACTAATCAACCCCGACAGCTCCATGGTAGAGCGTTTGCTTTGGGAATGGAAGGTCACGGGTTCGATCCCCTGCCGTACCATACCAAAGGCGTGAAAAATGGTACTAGGCGCTCCCTTGGCTGACGCTGGAATTGTCAGGGAAGTCCTAGGAAGATAACGAAGGCAGGTAAGTATTTGTTAAAGGATACTTTGCTTGGCGTAATAAAAGCTCTACAGAGCTTATGTTATTTGTTTCGGATATGCAACGTTAAATAAAGCTTCTTTATCTTTTATCTTTATCATTAATCCATTATTGATCACATTGAAAGAAATGAAAATCGATTATCTTTTCAGTTCTGATTAGCCAACCCTAGCTATGGATTCTGTAAGCATTTTTTTTTTTGTCTCATTTCAGTATCTCAGCATTGTATGATCTTTTTGACCCCTTGTTGGAGACTTATATAACAGATCAGACAATCTTAGATATCATTCGGACAATGGGCAAGAGCCTAGCAGATGTGAATACACCAATGAACAGTAGCGGTAAGTAGAAATTCAGACATTTGCTTGTTTCAAGCTGTTAGTCTTGGTAATCTACATATGATGTAAGGAAAACACGCCTGTGTAACAATGCGTTCTATCATGCCTCTGGAACTACCATAATGATCCTGACTATTGGTACAGACAGGTCTAGAAAATAGTGTAGACCCAGATCAGACTGCTCCTGAAGGAGCAGTCTGATCAGGGTCTACACTGTTTGCCATTCCCTCTGCCATTTTTTGACTCCTTGCTGAATCAAGAAACAAATTTGTTAAATTTTCAGGAGGATTCCTTGAGGTGTCCGATTTTTTTGTTTTTTAACGGTAAATTTTTCCTGCTCATTACAATAACAGTTGTTTGCTACTAAAATGGCGTCATTATTGCTATAAAACTAGCATTTTTCTGTTGAAGATGCTGGATATTTTTCTCATATCTGCTATAAACATACATGTATATTGTGTGCTCATTAGAACCATCTCATTGAGAATTTTTTGGTGAAATAATGGATGGAAAATAATGTGACTACAGTAAAATTCCTATATTAAGACCACCTATGGGACTGTTCAAAAGTGGTCTTTAAGACCACTTTTGAACGGTCCCAAAGATGGTCCCTGACCAGAGAGCACTGCTGGCAGAAAACGCAAAGAAAGATTAAGTGCAGCCTTCAAACTATAAAGCTTTTTAAAGCAGAATTAGTCTTAATTTTAGGTGGTCTTAATAGCAGATTTTTGCTGTACATGTATAAGTAATGATGGTAATTTTATTAAAATCAATTGAAGTAACACCAGCAAAGTTAAAGTGAACCCCTAGAATGAACATTGTTGGACCACAAGCAAAGTTTAAATGAACCTCTTTGGGGTTCACTTGTGTTGCTTGTGACTCGGTGTTGTTCATATGTCAATAAACATTAACCCTTAAGCTGCCGAGAAAAAATGCATTTTAAAATGTCATCTGTTTTTGTTGTCTGCTGAATCTTCTTGCAAACTATTCAAACATATTTTGCATACAGGCATACAGTGTGGACCCTGATCAGACTGCTCCTTGAGGAGTAGTTTCATCTTGGTCTACACTGTTTGCAATTATGGCTTTTTTTGAAGTAACCGGCATACATTTAAGCAGAAGACAATTGTCCTGATTGGCATCTTAACATTTAAAATGCATCTTAACCCTTATTCAGCTGAATAAATTAATTTAGCCACACCCATTTCAGACTATCAACCAATCAAATTTCTTCATATAGTATATGCATTCATTTCATCAACTGCATGACAAACAGTGTAGATCCTGATCAGATGGCTTCTGAAGAAGCCATCTGATCAGGATCTACACTGTTTGTGGTCATTGAGACAAGGATTAAGAGTTAAAAATTATCTGTACATGTAACATGTATTTCTTATCTTTTTAACTGATTATATACAGGAAAACCCTATACCGATCATTGGCAAACAGAGCAGGCCCAGATCAGTTTCCACAGCAGAATGTGGCATCTGATCAGGGACTTCACTGTTTGCAGAAAGTTCACCCATTTTCAATTCAAACTTCTAAAACTGACAGAACCTGATACCCCTAAATTTTACAATGGACTCTTACTATATATAAGGTGGAACAGTGTTCAGTCTAGGATTTGGGGTTTGATGGCCCTCTGGGTCCACAGGCCTTGGAAAAGGGGGTCATTTCGAAATTTAGGGGGCCCTTAAATTATACTATATAAAGTTGCCAGGAATTAATGGGTTTAACCCATTGCATGCGGGAAACCCCTAAAGGGGTACCTTGGAAAACAGTGCAGGCCCAGATCAGATGCTGCAGAATGCGGCGTCTGATCAGGGCCTGCACTATTTGCTAACAGAATTTTCCATCAACAATAGAATAAAAACGAAAAAATAGGCCTCCCCAACAGCCTTATATGACAAATGGACTTGTCCAACATATAGCAATGGAAGAATCTACTAGCATACAATGGGTTAATGAAACAGTCCAAGTCTCTTTTCAGGGCCACATTAGGATATCTCATCCATGTGATATAGTGCTTTCTTTCATATCTCTAAAATGGTTACTTTTTATGCCCCCGCCATTCGAAGAATGGTGGAAAGGGCATATAGCGTTGCCCCTGTCTGTCCGTCAATGCGTCCGTGCGTCCGAAACTTAAACGCAGTCAATAACTTCTTTATTTCTTGATGGATTTTAAAAAAACTCGGCATAAATGTTAACCATCATGAGACGATGTGTCACATGCAAAACCCAGGTCCGTACCTCCAAGGTCAAGGTCATACTTAGAGGTCAAAGGTAAAAAAAAAGGGTCCGAAACTTAAACGCAGTCAATAACTTTCTTATTTCTGGATGGATTTTGAAATTACTTTGTAGAAATGTTCACCATCATGAGGCGATGTGTCACCTGCAAAACCCAGGTCCGTACCTCCAAGGTCAAGGTGATACTTAGAGGTCAAAGGTCAAAAAAGGGTCCGAAACTTAAACGCAGTCAATAACTTACTTAATTCTGGATGGATTTTGAAATTACTTTGAAGAAATGTTAACCATCATGAGACCATGTGTCACATGCAAACCTAGATCCAAACCTTGCCAAGATCAAGGTCATACTTAGAGGTCAAAGGTAAAAAAAAATGGTCCGAAACTTAAACGCAGTCAATAACTTTCTTATCTCTGGATTGATTTTGAAATTACTTGGGAGAAATGTTGGCCATCATGAGACAATCACACAAAACCAAGGTCCTTACCTCCAAGGTCAAGGTCATACTTAGAGGTTAAATGTGAAAAAAGGGTCCAAAACTTAAACACGGTCAATAACTTTCTATGGATGAATACGGACATAGAGATATTTTTAGGCGGGGGCATCCGTGTCCTATGGACGCATTTCTAGTCTGATGAAAATTTTTTATATTTTTCTTATTTCTACTCCAATCATGATAGGTTGAGGATGCTCGTTAGAACCACCTCATTGAGGCGGTTCTAACAAGTACCCACAACCTCGTTAGAACCACCTCATTGAGGCGGTTCTAACGAGTACCCACAACTTGTGTCTTGGAACAGAAGTAAGAAGAATAATGTATACCCCCTAAACCCCCGTTTTCTCTGTATAAAGTGGGGTTTAGGGGGTCTTCATTTCACGGACTTGTTCACGTGATGATTTTTCCAGCCTGCTCTCAGAGACAAGTGACCCACCAGTCTTACCAGTGCTTTGATTATTTTTCAGCAACTGACTTTGACTGGAAGAAGTTGATGAACCTGACGGCATCTCTGAGTGACCTATTGAACTCTTGGGGAAATTCGAGCGTGAATCTAGATGCCCTATCTTACACAAATTTTAACATGATTTACGAGGCACTTACTGCGATGTTTTCGGAAAACTCTACAAATATGGGAGAATCACTGCCCCAGGCATTAACTAAGTATGTTTTTAAAGTTTTTGAGATATGTGCCACATTTACCCTAAATATTCATACACAGAAAGTAATGAAAATCAGTCTCCGTAAACAATGTAGACCCAGATCAGACTACTCCTGAAAGAGAAGTCTGATCAGGATCTACACTTTCTGTCACTGAGCAAAGATCTTCGCAGCCACAGTTTTCATATGCCGGGTTTATGCCCGTTTTGAAAAAAAAAAAAAACAGTCATATTATGTTATAGGGTGGACATCCATCTGACTGTCTGTAAACTTTAATGTTTCCAGATAATTCCTCCTACAGTTTTCATCAAGCTGAAACTATGTAGGTAGTAGGACTATTGATTTGGAATAGCACGCAAAGTGTATAACCGTCCACTAAATATTATCAGAGTTATGCCCCTTTTAAAATTTCTGTAAACATCTCGTTTCCTGCTAAGTCCTCCTACAATTAACATTCGATCAAGCTGAGTCTCTATATGTAGTTAGAGCAGCACATATTGTTTCAAGTTTAAGGTCTATCAAATAAAAACAAAGTTATGCACCCCTCGAGCTAACTCCGCAATTTAGATCCGGACAAGCCGAAACTTGATATATAGTTAAACCATGATGTGGAGCAGAGCATATTGTTTCGAGGTTATGGTCCACCAAATATTAACAGAGTTTTATCTGTTTTTCGTGAACATTTTGTTTCTGGCTAACTCCTCCATCGATCCTACAGTTATCATTTGATCAAGCTGAAACATTATATATAGTTTGACAACAATGTTGAGCAGCGCATATTGTTTCGAGGTTATGTTTCACCAAATATAAATAGAGTTAAGCCCCTTTGTAAATTTCTGTAAACATTTTGTTTGTGGCTAACTCCTACAATTTAGATCAGTTCGAGCTGAAACTTGACATACAGTTAGACCATTATGTTGAGGAGTGCATATTGTCTCGAGGTTATGGTCCACCAAATAATAATTGAGTTATACCCCTTTGAAATTTTTTGTAAACATTTTGTTTGTAGCTGACTTCTCTTGCATGTAACATTTAATCAAGCTGAAACTTGATATTTAGTTTGACTATGACATGGAGCAGCCCATATTATTTCAAGGTTATTGTGGACCAAATATTTATAGAGTTATGCCCCTTTGAAAATTTCTTTAAAAATTACGTTTCCGGCTAACTCATCTGATCAAGCTGAAACTTGACATACAGTCGAACCTGTCTTGAGAGACCACCTGTGGGAAGAACCAAAAGTGGTCTCTCAAGACAGGTGGTCTCTTAGGGCAGGGAGGATAAACCAAGACTTTTTTGAAATTCATATTGTGCAATTTATGAGATCAATAATAAAATATACACATGTATCTACAGAAAAAGAGTTGCTTCTAAAATGTTATAAAACTTGCTTGTTCCTTGATCGCAGGACCGCTAATGGTTGCATTTTTGGCGACCATGTCCTGGAACCATTTTAATGTCAATTCGTTTATGTCCTCGTATGTTGACGAAATGTGTCTTCTCTTTCTATCAGAGTGGGCATTGTTCTCAAAGTCGTCGACCAGCTCACGTTTTCGCTTTTTAATTGACTGAATTTGTGTCTTTCCAACGCCTAATTCATCAGCCACCTGTCTGCACGATTTGCCTTTTTCGATCTCTTTTAAAACATTAATTCTCTCTTCCAAAGTTAAAATTTTCAGTCGCAAAAATATATAAAAGTCTATTTTTAGAATCGGGAATTTCCATTTCCAATGCCAATATGAAGGGAGATAAGTATTGGTACTTGCGCACCGGAACCAAACAACGGTCGTGTTTCCGGTGTCAGGGTAAACTTATTTGGTCGCACATGGCAGGGAAATTTTACAATTTGGACACGTTTTCAGCGGTCGCTGGTCGCGTTGGACAGTTGGGCGCTCAGGACAGGTAATTTAACATTGAAAATTGCTCGGGAGGATTGCATGACGGTCGTTCAAGACAGGAAATCGCTTAAGACAGGTGGTCGCTCCCGCAGGTTTGACTGTATAGTTAGACCTTGCTATGGAGCAGTGCATATTGTTTTGAGGTTGCAGTTCAACAAATATAAACTTGCCACAGGCATATAGTGCCCCCCTTTTGGAGTTCTTGCTTCTCTATAAAGTGGGGTTTGCAGGGGTTTATCATCAGATAGACATGTTAACATGATGAGATGGAGCTCAAAAATGTATAGCTTACACAGAAAATTGACCATAAATGGTCATTTTCCAATATAATCTATACTTATTTGTTTGGATATAACACTGTTGCCCCACCCCATCACAAAAATAGATATAAAGAAAAACTGGGGTTTACAGGGGTAAACCTTATTTTTCTTATTTCTGCTCTAAAATATAGATTGTGGGTGCTCGTTAGAACCAGCAGTTATAAAGAGTACCCACAATCTATATTTTGAGCAAAAGTAAAAAAATACAATCATGTATCACAATTTTTTATCCTAAATTTTTTTTTTTGGCCGTAAAGTTCACAATGCATTTGTAATGGCATGTTTTTGTAATGCATTGTGGCTTTGACAAATATGGCATGGTGCTGCCATTCAGAGCTGAAATTGACTTTTGAGTACTTGTTAACCACTTAGAAAAGAAAGTGATGCGAGTCGTACCGTCCATTAAATCCTAGTGGTTTCTTTGGGCGGTAGGGCTTGAGATCTCATTTCATCTCAGTGTTGGGTAAAAGTCCCACATAATTGGCAGCAACATCTCCAAAATGACCAAAGAGTGTTGATGGGGACATGAAACCTCAATACAAACAAACACTCTAGTTTAATTAAAATGGTTTTGGAACCCAACATTAGTGTTATAAAAAGGTTGTGGTGTCTGTTACATTTATTTCTGTTACAGGCTGAACAGTGCCAATATGGCTGGATTTGAAGAAATGTTGAGATTCTACCTGCCAAGCAGCACAATGAATATGATGATGGCCATCGCCTACGAGACCATTGACATGATAATGAGCACAATGGATAGCTATTACGGTATGTGGGAACCTATGCAATCAAGTTTTTTATTATGCAGAGCTTAGTTGCTCTAACCATTGTTAGCTTATTATGATAACACATCCACATGATATAGTTCTTTCTTTCATACCTCCAAAACAATATTTTTTTTTCCGATGAAAATTGGTGATATTTTTCTTATTCATACTCCAAACACAGGTTGTGAGTGCTCATTAGAGCCGCTTCATT
Source organism: Lucinisca nassula (assembly GCA_963580285.1). Lineage (NCBI taxonomy): Eukaryota > Metazoa > Mollusca > Bivalvia > Lucinida > Lucinidae > Lucinisca > Lucinisca nassula. The sequence continues at coordinate 97,961,028 of OY757011.1, forward strand.
GAGACGGTTCTAAAGAGTACCCACAACCTATGTCTTGGAGCAGAAATAAGGAAAATAATCTATACTCCCTTACACCCCAGTTTTCTCTATATAAAGTGGGGTGTAAGGGGGTGTTCATTTCATGGACTTGTTCACGTGATGAATAGTGCATTCTTTCATACCTCCAAAACGGTCTTTTTTTCTGATAAAAATTGGTGATATTTTTTTTGTCTATACCCCAAACACAGGTTGTGAGTGCTCATTAGAACTGCCTCATTGAGGCGCTTCTAACAAGTACCCACAACCTATGTCATGGAGCAGAAATAATGTATACCCCCATAAACCCCAGTTTTCTCTATACAGGTCTGTTCATTCAATGGCTTTGTTAACATGATATTAACAAACTTTTTAGTATTCAAAATATTAACTTTCTGGCAGGTACAATATCTAATGCAATGTACTTATCATATGATGTCATTGATAAGCAGTGGATAATGTTGTGTAATAAAAATCGTATGGCTCGGCATTTTTATCCCTTTTCCTCAACTCGTTTAATAAATTCAATAATACATGGGCACTCTTGTAAGATCCTCTATACAAAATACCAAAATGGCAACAATTGTATTGTTGGCGTTTTATATTCATGAGCAGGATAAATTTCATGCTCAACTCATTTTGGCATGAAACACGTTTTATAACCCATGGCCCAGCCAGGGCATGCATTTGGTTTGGGTTCCTTTAAATTCCCATTTAAAAAATAAACTGTTTCAACCTGCATTCCTGCTGAATAGATTAATTTGTCACAGCAATTTTTAACTAGCAACCAATCAAAGTTATCGATATGACAACATTCATTTAAATTAAAAAAACTGAATGACAGTGTAGATCCCGATCAGATGGCTTCTTTAGAAACCATCTGAACTGGATCTACACTGTTCGTAAAGGTTGCACTATAGCAGGACATTGGAAAAAAAACAAACTTTAACCCTTTTGGTACCAAATGGAATCTTCTCCTTATATATAGCAGGAGTCTATTTCAAAATTTAGGGGTGACAGGTTGTTTTAATCAAAATTTATTTGCATTACGATAACTCGCCCGTACGACATAGTGCATTTTCACATCACCAAAATGGCTACTTTTCTGATGAAAATCCTTCATATTTTTCTAATAAATGCTCAAAACATAGGAGGTGGGTGCTCGTTAGAACCGCCTCATTGAGGCGGTTCTAACGAGTACCCACAACCTATGTCTTGGAGCAGAAATAAGAAAAATAATGAATACCCCCGTAAACCCCAGTTTTCTCTATATAAAGTGGGGTTTAGTGGGGTCTCCATTTCACGGACTTGTTCACATGATGGGAAAATGGCTCAACTTTTAGCAAACAGTGGAGGCCCTGATCAGACGCCGCGTTCTGCGGCGTCTGATCTGGGCCTGCACTGTTTGCCAAGTTACCAGTTTTAGGGTTTCTGGTACTAAATGGGTTAAATACCACACCTGCTGAACAGAACATTTTTGCATATGCATATGTTATTATGGTACTATTTGATATTGATGAAAATATTTTTCAGCTATTGATTCCGAGCTTCGTTACTTCGTGACATTGGATCGTGATGTCATGGGCACTAACGTCATGAATATATTTATCATGATGGGACCCGAGAAGACCTCAGCCTTCCTGACGGAGATTTTAAAACCTACCAATTTTGAGGTAACTTTTAAATTGTATTTATTGTCAAAGAAAAGTGCAAAGATTACAAAATTTTAACCAGAATTTAAGGGTAATGGGAACACCTGACATATTTTTCGGCCATTTTTCAAACGGAGACAACTTTCGGAACTTCCTGTTCACGTTTTAGCTCACCTGAGCCAACGGCTCCTGAGGAACACATTCTTTCCTTTAAGAGAAGACCCCTTTTCAGTGGGACAGGGCTCATAGTAAAGTGAACAGGAAGTCCCAAAAGTTGTCTCCCTTTGAAAAATGACGGAAAAATCTGCCATGGGTTCCCAATCCCCTTAAGACATGAATTACAACACTTGTCATCTGCTTGTTTGTCTATGCATATAAAAAACATTTTCAAAATAAAAATCTTGCTGAATTACTTTGTTATTCCTTATCTAATGGTATCCCTAAGTATTCAAAGAACTCCGTAGGGGCTCAAAAATGGATTCAACTCAGCCACTGTAGCATGTTAATTAACCATCCGTGTTTGAGCCATTGAAGCTTCATCATAAAGTAAAAATTCTATATTCAGTCAACATTTGGAACTGTTCAAAAGTGGTCCTCTAGACCACTTTCAATTAGTCCACCTTTGAGAATGTTCAGAAATGGTCTTAAAGACCACTTTCATACAGTCTACCCTTGAGACTGTTCAAAAGTGGTCCTAAAGACCACTTTTGAACAGTCTCAAAGGTGGTCACTGTTCAAAAGTGGTCTTTAAGACTACTTTCAATCTGTCCACCTTAGAGACTGTTCAAAAATGTTCTTAAGGACCACTTTCATTCAGTCAACCTTTGAGACTGTTCAAAAGTTGTCTTAAAGACCACTTTCAATCATTCCACCTTTGAGACTGTTCAGAAGTGGTCTTAAAGTCCACTCTCAATCAGTCCATTTTTTGGACTGTTCAAAAGTGGTCTTAAAGACCACTCTCAATCAGTCCACCTTTGGGACTGTTCAGAAGTGGTCTTAAAGACCATTTTTGAACAGTCTCTAAGGTGGTCTCTTACTAAAGGACACTAGATGAAAGCAAGAATCTTAGAAACCCTTAATTTACTCGTAATCTTTAAAGAAGGAGTAGTCTTAGTTTTAACTGGGCTTATCATGATTACCTAATGTATTTGGACAGACAGGATTGACACTGTTTTTTACTCAAGACTAAGAAATCAGAGAAGGAGCTCTTTCAACATATGATATACTCAAGTTCAGTCAGGATAAAATAAGTGAAGGGACATTTATTCCACTATAATTCTAATTCTCAATGATTATGTACATTTCCAGAGATTTAATTGGTTGAAATAACAGTTTTTACACTTTGACTAATTCCATGAGTAAGAATTGCAGAACTATTTCACACAGGGACAGGTAGGAATATGCATCACATGAACAAGCCCATGAAATGAATACCCCCCCCCCCCCCTAAACCCCACTTTATGTAGAGAAAACTGGAGTTTACGGGGGTATACATTATTTTTTTTTATTTCTGCTCCAAGACATAGGTTGTGGGTACTTTTTAGAACAGCCTCACTGAGGCGGTTCTAAAGAGCACCCTCGACCTATGTTTTGAGCATTTATAATAAAAATATCAAGAATTTTCATCAGAAAAGTATCCATTTTGGAGATGTGAAAAATGCACTTCATCGCATAGTTGAGTTATCGTAATGTAACGTGACGTTAAAGAGCACATATAGAACCTGCACATTACGTCATTGTATATGAAGTGACATCAAAAGCACATGATTAAAAGATTGGAAACTATTGAAAATGTAAATGTTAAAAGACAAATAAATTGAATTTAAAGACGACGTTTTTTTTGGCTTGGGTTTCTATCAAAGATGGCAGCTTCTAATTGAATAATCATTCCACCGTGACTGTTTGTAAGTTCATTCTTACGCTTTTGAAAGAATTGCCAAAATTTACCATTTTAGTGGCATTTTTAACAATTCAATGTCAAAGTGGGAATTATAAGGTATGAATTTTCATTTTTGTGGACTTTATGGATGTGTGAACTTAACTTCATGCAGTTTGTGAGTGATTAGGCAGAGTTTACACATCAATTAAAAATGTATTCCACTTTAACCCATAAGACCCCAATCACGACAAATGTCGTCTGCTTTGTCGTCTGCCGGTTACTTTAAAAGTCATTTTTTGCAAACAGTGTGGACCCAGATCAGGAGCAGTCTGATCTGGGCCCACACTGTTTGCCTGTAAGCAAAAATATTTTTTTAAAACATTTGCAAAAAATTCAGCAGACGACATAAGCAGATGACATCTTCAGATGTTGTTTTTCCTGGCAGCTTAACGGTTAACACTTACTTTTCCAGCCACTGTTACTAGGGAAAGTGGATGCTAAGTTACTGTGTGAAGATATTGCGGATCTTATCTACGAGCCAGATGACCAGGATGTCAAGTCGAGACTGTGTGCTGACATAATAGTAGAAAGATTTATGCAACTTCCGATAAGTTCACTGTACCAGGATTCTGCGAAGAAGGTAGGTACCGTAGTTAAGCTCGTACCTTATGTATTTGGAAAGACAGGTCTGAGCAAACATTGTAGACCCAGATGAGATGCTGCAAAATGCGTCATCTCATCATGGTAATTATGTTCTATAAAGGGGTTATCCTTTGGAAGCAAGGATTGCACCACAGAACAAGAAAATATGAACTGTTCGTGTTTTCTGGGCCAGACTAGCTAGTTTCGGCCAATTAGGCCTCATCAGTGACCCTCAAATATTGTTTGCCGGTCATCCAGCTATTTTTGACACTACATAAGATAGTAAATTGTACTTGTTCAAATTTCGTGCATCATGCGAACAAATCCATGAAATGAACACCCCCTAAACCCTTCTCTATACAGAGAAAACTGGGGTTTTCGGGGGGTATACATTGTTTTTTTTTTATTTTTTGCTCCAAGACATAGGTTGTGGCTACTCGTTTGAACCGCCTCAATGAGGCGTTTCTAACAAGTACCCACAACCTATGTTTGTAGTAAGAAAACATATTACAGATCTTCATCAGAAAAGTAGCCATTTTGGAGATGTTTGATTTGTTTGTTTGATCTGAGGTTTAATGTCCCCATCAACACTGTAAAGGTCATTGTGGAGATGTTGCTTCCAATTTTGTGGGATTTTACCCAACTTTTTGGAGTTGTGAAAAATACACTATGTTGCGCGGGTGTGTTATCATAATGAAAAATTCCCTCTGCTTGTCATGATTAGCTCTTAAGGGGAATGTGAACACCTGGTAGATTTTTCTGTCATGTTTCAAAGGGAGACAACTTTCGGGACTTCCTGTTTTCCTTTTCTATAAGCCCTATACCACTGAAAACAGGTCAACTCTTAAAGGAAAGAATTTGCTCCTCAGGAGCAAATTCTTCCCTTTAAGAGTTGACCCCTATTGACATGGGAGACAAAAATACTTTTGCAGGAGTTTCCTCCTGTCTCCATTCCCCTTAATAGATTAAGACTAATTGGATAGAAATTGGATAAAATAATGTTGGACTAATTGGATAAAATATCATGTACATGTATATAGAGGATCTTACACGAGTGGTCATTTCATATATATATGAAACAAGCCTTTGGCAAAAATGCATTGTTGGCATGGACGTCGCCCTGACTTTACTTCATCCGGCCAAAGTGTTTTTACATGTGTGGTCATTCAATATATATTACACGACGTTATCCACTGCTTATCACTGACGTCATATGATAAAAATTTGTATATTTTTCATTTGTTTACTAGATGGAGGAATCAATGACATACATCAGCTCTGTCATAGACGACCCCGAATCAGTAGAGAACACCATCAGCATGGAAATACTTTACGCCAAGATAAACGAGATGTCTAACGAGACAACTTATTTATCCATGGAGAGTACAAAAGAATGGACTAATATTTTGACACATCTGCCTTATGAACAGTCTGGTTATCTTGTGACATCGGGTAAAAGTGATCCAGCTGCCTGGGGTTCGGCTTGGTACAATGCATCGTCTGCTGCATTTATGACAAAGTAAGTAAAGATAAAGATAAACAGAGGATCTTTCATGAGGGCTCATGTATTATTGGATTTATTAAAAGAGTTGAGGGCCGGCTTCGGTGGCTCTGTCAGATGCGCGTCTGACTGGTGATTTGCAGGATGTGGGTTCGACTCCCGCCGGGGTCGGCAACATTCTTTCGTGGAGGTTGATCAGAAATTTTTTCTACTGTCATTCTCTCCCTTCGGCTGATTCAAGAAGGGCGGTTGTCAGTTTCTGGCGAAAGAATGTGTACTGTACCGGTTAACCGCTTACATATAAGCCTGCCCAGGAAAGTGTGGATAGTTAAACTGACCGGCTCAAAAATGACCAAAATAGTGTTGACTGGGCCGTTAAACTCCAATACAAACAAACAAAAAACAAATGAGTTGAGGAAAAGGGATAAAATGTGAGGCTTTTGCCTTTCTAACGTCTAAATCTGATGTAATTAGTGCTGTGACGTGACATAATTTGTCCCGATTTTGGGGCGTCATAGTGCATGATGGCGTTCGAAAGGAAATATATCCCCGCCTGAAAGGAATATTTTCTCTGCAGGAAAATATCATTTTTATTTCCCCATAAAATTACTTAAAATAGCAGCAAAAATGTAATATAGAAGCTTTATTTAACGTCGCATATCCGTAACGAATAACATAAGCTCTGCAGATCTTTTATTGCGACAAACAAAGTATCGTTTAACAAATACTTACCTGCCTTAATTTATCTTCCTAGGACTACCCCTGATAATGCAAGCGTCAGCCAAGGGAGCACCTAGTACCATTTTTCAAGCCTTTGGTATGGCGCGGCTGGGGATCGAACCCAGGGCCTCCCATTCCTGAAGCGGACGCTCTACCACTCAGCTATTGTGGCCGGTGGTAGCTGCAGATAATGAGGAGTATTGAGGATAATCATATGTTGTGGGTATTTGTTAGAATCGCCTCGATGAGGCGATTCTAACAAATACCCACAACATGTGTTTCTAACAATTCCCTACACTGTTTGCCAATATGTTGAAGCAGTCATGAGCCAAGCCAACATTTTCCGGCAAGCTATCTTTGTACAGCACTCTGACATCATGATGACATGAATTGGGTGCGACTATAAATAACCATTACCTAGATTTCGTAAAAATCAGTTATAATCACATGGACATCAGCCAAATAAAGCTACTGAGCTTAGTAGCTTTAGGTTGATTGACAAAATCATCCCAAAAATGCAGTTTCATAATGTGCAGTCAGTAAAACCTCAGATTAGCCTGCACATGCATTGTGGAAGTCATATTTGAGCTTTTACACCGATGCAGTAAATTCTTTCCTCTTTGAATACACCTCTTTTGATAAAAATAAAACAAAACTGTAATTTTGAAAGAGTTGTGTCTCCTGAAATGGCTGTTTCTCTGCTTTCTTGACTGAAATTGAAACCTGGAACCAGTTGTTCAAAGCATTGTTGGCTTAAAAAGCTCTGTAGTGGTCAAAATACATACAGTATCTAATACATTGCAAGCTGTATTAAGCAGTCACCTTAAGGATGTTTGTTTGTTTGTTTGTATTGGAGTTTAACAACCCCGTTAACACTATTTTAGGTCGTTTTTGAGCCGGTCAGTTTACTTATCCACACTTTTACTGGGCAGGCTTATACTTAAGCTGTTAACCAGTACAGTGCACATTCTTTCGACAGAAACTGACAACTGCCCTTCTTGAATCAACGGAAGGGAGAGAATGACCGTAGAAAAGATTTCATGATCAATCTCCACGTAAGAAAGTAGCCGACTTCGGCAGGTATCGAACCCGCTTCCTGATCACCAGTCAGACGCACATCCGACTGAGATACTGAGGCCGGCACACCTTAAGGATGATCAAAATATGCTTGCTCAAGACAGGCGCTTGCCTAATACAGGTGCCTTTGGATGTATTTTTATCCAGTCACCTTTTTTTGTGTACATACACTATGACAGGTTTTACTGTTAACTTGTATTTTTGCTGAAAAATGTAAGTAGCTTTGCACGTGGCCACTATGATGGGTTCTACTAGCATAAAGGCTTACCAAGAGTTAGATAGATCTAAGTCTATGTAATGTTGGTTGGTGCCTGATGCTCTGTCTCTGGTCGGGCCCATCGGAGTCTAATTGTTGGTTTTCTTTTGCTCCAGCATTTCAGTGTTTTCTTGCTGTCAAGTCCTCACTGTTGTTTTATCTATGTGGTTGTTTGATTTTTTGTGTTCACGGAGATGTTGCACTGATGAGTTAGGAGGCCATCATGCGGACTGAACAAATAATGTGTCTAAATCGCGACGGAAGTAAGGGCGAGGATTGTGGCCATGTAAAATCAATTTAAGCCCCCAGTGGAATTTGTTTCATTGACCGTTCCAAGGCGGTTCTTCTGTTGCGGTTTATTTTTGTTATGGTTTCTCTTTGACTGTTTGTATCGCTTATATTATTTTGCTTTGGATAGCCTATTGGCCATTTAGTGGGAAAGTAACTGTCCTTTTGGCTTTCCGCTATTGATGTTTCCATTAGAGTCTGTTGTTTCATGTTTGTGTTTCTTTCCCTTTAGTGTCTCTGATGGGAGCTGTGGGTTTATTGTATAGATTCCTGATCATTGCCTTCACTTCTGTTTTGCTGTACATTGGTATTTTTGCTGAAAAATGTGAGTAGCTTTTGCAGAATGCAAAAGCTACCCACATTTTTCAGCAAAAATATTAACATATTTGCCATAAAATGTTGATGATATGTCAACTAAGGACATCATTAGTTCTGCTCAAATGGGCCATGTTAACCCATTACATACGGGAAACCCCTAAAGGGGTACCTTGGCAAACAGTGCAGGCCCAGTTCAGACACCGCAGAATGCGGCGTCTGATCAGGGCCTGCACTATTTGCTAACAGGATTTTCCGTCAAAAATAGACTAAAAAGGAAAGAAATAGGCCTGACACCGCTTCTATGACAAATGGACTTTTCCAACATAGAGCAATAGAAGAGTCCACTAGTATACAATGGTTTAAATAAAGGTGAAGAGCTGTTTTGTCATTTCAGCATGATGATGTCCATGAAACAAGTTGGTGAGTCCATGGAGGGGACAGAACTCTGGAAGTACACAATGCCATCTTTTGTGTCCATGGAGGCTTACTGGGCAGCCACTGCGGAACCGTACAGGATGATGCAAGGTGAGTGTAGTGAAGGCCTCCTAAGATGACTACAGACAACTATAGTGCAACTTTGATGGCTCGAACATTGATGTCTCGTTTTCCACGGCTGTTTAGAACTCATTCTTGAGTTCCGAGGCAAAATTCCATTCGACTGTAAATATTGTTATATTTGTGAGAATTTAGGAGAATTTTTTTAGAATTGAAGTAAACGGCACTAATGTCGCCATTAGCTCATAAACTAACTTGGTAGTCAAGGACTTTTTCATCCCATTCTAATGATTTTACCTTTTTTGTCGGATTCCCGTTGCTTTCTATACAAACAATTCTGGTTTTCGTGTGGTCCTGGCACCTAAATGAACTTGGTAACCTATCTTTTTTTTTCATGCACATTTGGATGCAGAATGGGATGATGTACTCGTATGCAAAATTAAAAAAAAAAATCTATAGGAGAGCCCATTTACGCATTCTTAAACTTCTGCTCTTGAACTTGTTCCCTATCTGCTTAGCCTATTTTGTACCGGAAAACTCCAAAACGGGTACCATGGCAAACAGTGCAGGCTCAGATCAAACGCTGCAGAATGCTGCGTCTGATCATGGCCAACACTGTTTGCAAAAAGTTCAGCCATTTTCTGAATAAATTTTGAAGGAAACACAACCTGTGACCCCTAAATTTTGAAATGGACTCCTGCTGTATATAAGGCGGAAGATTCCATTTGGTACAAAAAGGGTTAATGTTCTGCATCTCATTAATAAGTTCATTTAAGGGGAATGGGAACACCTTCAGGGGAGGCAACTCCTGCAACAGTTTTTTTGTCTCCCATGTCAATAGGGGTCAACTCTTAAAGGAAAGAATTTGCTCCTGAGGAGCAAATTCTTTCCTTTAAGAGTAGATCCCTTTTTCAGTGGGACATGGCTTATAGAAAAGCAAACAGGAAGTCCTGAAAGTTATCTCCCTTTGAAAAATGGCAGAAAAATCTGCAGGGTGTTCCCATTTCCCTTAATGAAAATGGGGGTCTGCAGACAAACTGGTATACTGTACATCATTTTTTTTTTTTTTTTTTGCTCAAGAACTTATATTGTGGGTAATGGTTAGAACTGCCTTAATGAGACAGTTCTAACGAGCACTAGCAATCTATGTTTGGAGCAGAAATAAGAAAAAATAAAAAAAAATGTCAATATCAGAAAAATGTCAAATCTGGAGCCACAAAAAATGCTGTATGTCACATGTGTGTGGTTGTTATTCAAATCAGTTTTATGTATTTTGTGACAGATATGATGGACAAAACCACACCACTGGGTATGATGGTTGAAAACATGGAGTACATGCCTGAGGTTCTGCCTGCCATGCTGAATTTAATGAACAATGAAGAAATGGTATGTATATATAGCAAGTACATAGAACTCTCGCCGTGATTAAATTGTCAAAGGCTCACCAATTGCACTTTAGTTTTAAATACAGTAAAATTCCTATATTAAGACCACCTTTGGCAACAGTCCCAAAGGTGGTCTCTGACCAAAGGACAATGTCTGCAGAAAACACAAGGAAAACATAACTGAAACCTATTCATTAAGGGTTTTAAAGCAGAATTTGTCTTAAGTTTAGGTGGTCTTAATAGCGGAATTTCACTGTATACAAAACATGTTCTAGTTTATACCACACAGAATAAACAGATGGTTTGCCATTATTGATGCAAATTTAAATCAAGAAACTAGATGGCAGACAGGTTGAATGACTTCCAATGCTGTGGCATGCACATATTTGTTTGTTTGTTTGTTTGTTTTGAGATTTAATGGCCAAGTCAACACTATTTAGATCATTTTTGAGGCAGTCAGTTTACCTATCCGCACTTTTCCTGGGCAGGCTTATACGTAAGCAGTTTACCATTACAGTGCACATTCTTTCGCCAAAAACTGACAACTGCCCTTCTTGAATCAGGGGAACGGAGAGAATGACTATAGAAAAGATTTCATGATCAATCTCCACGAAAGAATGTTGCCGACCCCGGCAGGTATCGAACCTGTGTCCTGATCACCAGTCAGACGTGTATCCGACTGAGCTACCGAGGTCTGCCGCATGCACACATATCATTATGTGGCACCAAAAAGTGCAACATTTCTGTCATCTTTGCACAACAGTGACATAGTAAACAACATGGCCATTCCAATGTATGTGATGGTAAAAGAAATTTGTTATCATAAGACCAACAATTTACTCCCCCCCCCCCCCCCACCAAATCACATTTTTGAAGGCAGTCATTCCCTAAATATAAGTACTAACTGAGGAAACATTTCATAGGCAGAGCCTGAAGTTTCTTTTTCCATTGCAGTGCATTCATTCATGCTGGATAAGTTGTCAGTGTTTTTTTCATATATACATGTCTTTTACAACAAATACATGTGTCGTACATGTACATTAAAGACCTATTGACAGTTGTTGATGCAGTAAAATTTCTATATTAAGACTACCTTTGGGACTGTTCAAAAGTCTATCTACTGATACTGCGTCGGTCACATTTGACCATTACCAGTCGTCTTTAAGGCCGCTGTGGGACTGTGCTCTCTTACTAAGTAGGTCTTCTTTGAAGAAAATACTGTATTTTCTAAGAAAAAAAAAAGTTTCCAAGATAAGGTAATAGGTTGTTTTTAGTGGACATTGGGTGTAAGAAAAGCCAAATCAAGAAAAACTAAAACCTTTTAAGCATGTTTTACAAAGATGAATTAGTCTTAAATCGAGCGGGTCTTTCCTAGCAGGCACACATTGCTAGGGCAACAACAGATCAACGGCGGTGCAACGTCGTGACGTTGCACCGACGTAGATGTGACGTTGCAGAAACGTCATAACGTTGTATGATGTTTATGTGACGTCACAATTATGTCATGTGCCTGCTGGGTTATAGCAAAATTTCACAATAGTTTGATTTTATATGTCTCCTGTGATATTCTTATTTGAATGAAAGGCCTTATACAAAAACAGAGGTGGCAGAATCCATTCAGAACAGTACTTCAGCATTTATTGCTGTTGTCCGTATGATTACCACTGATATGTGTGTGTGTGTTTGAGTTGTAAGTCCCACCAACAACTAAGGCCATATTGAGATGGAAGCTTGGCTTAAAGACTCATCCAAGAATCTGTAGAAGTCCAGAAGCAAACCCACAAAACCTGTTTAATGAGGTTGGTAGCTCAACCACTACACCACAGAGGCTTCTACCTCTGACTAACATATTTACCCGAGAAGCCTCTGTGGTATAGTGATTATGCTACTCACCTTGTAAACCGGGGGTCACAGGATCGATCCTGGGTTTCTCCAGACTTTCAGATGAGTCTTTAAACTGAGGTCCCATCTCCGTATGACCTTAGCTGTTGGTGAGACGTAAAACTCAAACACTCACTCACTCACCATATTTACGCTAAATATTGGGACACCTCATCTCTTTACCATACTTGTTCTAAAATCTTAACAAGTACAGCCTACTGTCCAATGTTGTGTCTGGAAATAGGTGGATGAGCGGCAAACATTGTAGACCCTGATGATATGCCGCATGCTGCGGCATCTCATCTGGGTCTACACTGTTTGTTCAAACACATACAGTTAATAAGGTTCCAAAATTAAATTAAATGCAAATTTAAGGTTTTATATACTGTTAAATAAAGAGAGCCGGTAAAAATGAAGCACTCACAAGTACTAGAAAGTGTCTTGTAATATTAAAACTTGTTTAACAAAAAACAAAGGATCTCTATTATAGAGACAAAATTGTTCCCTAACATTTTACGATTACAAAGAATTTACTGCTGTTAACCCTTATCTTGCTGTTCACGACAACCGCTATCTTTGGAAACAGTGTAGATCCAGATCAGATGGCTTCTGAAGAAGCCATCTGATCAGGATCTACACTGTTTGACATTCAGTTTATGAATTTGTAGGAATAAATTACATGAAGAAATCTGATTGGTTCAAAGTCAGAAATGGGTGTGGCTTAACTGAATATTCAGCAAGAGAAGGGTTAAGAAGCCTAATAAGAGGTAGTATAATAGGGAACAAGTGACCCTTTCTCCGTACTTACTGAGAGAAACAAATATTGTGGACATTCGTTAGAATCCCCTCGTTGAGGTGATTTTAACAAATTTCAACAACATTTGTGGACATTTGTTAGAACTGACTTGCTGAGGTGATTCTAACACATATCAATAACATTTGTTTCTTGGCGTATTAAATTACAAGAATATTTCATAAATATTGTTTCAATGTAGGTATGTCAAACCCTAGAGATGGGCACGCCGATCAGTATCACGGCTAAACCTTGAGCTAAGGATAAATTCTATTGTATTCCTCATTATAACCAGTTTTGTCATTCTACAGGCATTTAAAGGATTTCGGGCTTTCCGAGTTTGGTTTTGTCTTGATTTCAGGCCTTTAGATTTTTATGTTTCCTCCTATACCATAAAAATCTTGACAATTCGGACATCTTGAGGACTTGCTGTAATTCTCCTAAAATTTTAACAAAGTTGTTTCACGATCCAACAAGCAATCCTAAAGATGCAGATAGAATGGCAAACAGTTGAAGGAGCAGTCTGATCAGGGTCTACACTGTTTGCATAGGCCTGTCTGTCATTACGGTATTCTGTGTAAAATTGCTATTCGAAGTTTCAAAATCAGGCTTCAGGCATGTTTAAGCTTGGTCAGTATTAGGCCTGCATTCCAACAAATGTTGGTATGAAGAGGGTTGATTGTAGTCCCATTTCCGAGTTCAGAATCATTTTTGTCGCACCTGCTTTAGCTGGAAGACAAAGGCGTGCAAGTTTCGTCCGTCCGTTTGTCCGTCCGTCCTTGCGTTCGTTCGTCCGCACCAACGAAACGACATTTAGGGGGCAAAAAATTTGGACATTTTGACACTTAGGTATATATTCGTGAGTCCAAATGGACTTTATTCCGTAATTTTGGTACTTAAGTGGCAAAAATTCGCTCTTAGGTGGCTTGCCGCTTAAGAGAATTTGCCGCTTAAGTAGTCAATATGCCAACGCCTAGCCACTTAAGTATCCATTCGTACAGATGTCTGTTCAGTTGTCCGTCCGTCCGTCTTTAAGTCAACATTTTACACTGGGTGTCTTGTCATCACAACTCCTCCTACAGTTTCATACCGATTATTTTGAAACTTTGCGTGTGTTTTTGCCATGGTATGAGGATGTGCATGTGGTTTGGACTTTATCGTCGTATCGTTTTTTGTCACTTTTTCCACATTGTGAACTTAGTCATTTTTATGCCCCCGCCATTCGAAGAATGGTGGAAAGGGCATAAAGCGTTACCCCTGTCCGTCTGTCCGTCCGTTCGTCCGTGTGTCCGAGCGCATCCGTGGGCACATGTTGGGTAGACATAAGTTGGGTACTTGCCATTTATTCCGTTAGTGTCCGAAAAAGTAGCCAACAAATTTGATGGGACATGTTGGGTACTTGTGCAAATTTTAGCTGATTGTTGGGTACTTATAGGTGAAAAATTAACACTGTAGTACCCAACAAATGTCCCTCTGTAAGAACGTCCGTCCGGCCGTGCGTCCGAAACTTAAACGCAGTCAATAACTTCCTTATTTCTTGATGAATTTTAAAATTACTCGGCAGAAATGATAACCATTATGAGACGACGTGTCACGTGCAAAACCCAGGTCCGTACCTCCAAGGTCAAGGTCATACTTAGAGGTCAAAGGTCAAAAAAAGGGTCCGTAACTTAAACGCAGTCAATAACTTCCTTATTTCTGGGTGGATTTTGAAATTACTTGGAGAAATGTTAACCATCATGAGTCGATGTGTCACCTGCAAAATCCAGGTCCATACCTCCAAGGTCAAGGTCATACTTGGAGGTCAAAGGTCAAAAAAAGGGTCCGAAACTTAAACGCAGTCAATAACTTTCTTATTTCTGGATGGATTTTGAAATTACTTTGTAGAAATGTTAACCATCATCAGTCGATGTGTCACATGCAAAATCCAGGTCCGTACCTCCAAGGTCAAGGTCATACTTGGAGGTCAAAGGTCAAAAAAAGGGTCCGAAACTTAAACGCAGCCAATAACTTACTTATTTTTGGATGGATTTTGAAATTATTTTGAAGAAATGTACACCATCATGAGACAATGTGTCACGTGCAAACCCAGATCCGTACCTCCAAGGTCATACCTGGAGGTCAAATGGCATAAAAAGGGTCCAAAACTTAAACACTGTCAATAACTTTCTATGGATGAATACGAACATAGACATTTTCGGGCGGGGGCATCCGTGTCCTATGGACGCATTTCTAGTTAACCTACAATTGATATATGATAGGCATCTCTTGTCATCGCAACTCCTCTTACAGTTTTATACCAATCATTTTGAAACTTTGCGTGTGCTTTCGCCATGGTTTGAGAATGTGTATGTGGTTTCGACATAATTCTCATAATATTTTTTTTCACTTTTTGCACATTATGAACTTAGCTTTTTTTATGCTTTAGTTGATATACAATAGGTACCTCTTGTCATTGCAACTTCTCTTACAGTTTTATATTGATCATTTTTAAACTTTGTGTGTGTTTTTGCTATGGTATGAGGATGTGCATGTGGTTTGGACTTTAACTTCGGATCAATTTTTATCACTTTTTCCACATTGTGAACTTAGTCATTTTTAACCTTAAATTGATATATGATAGGTACCTCTTGTCATCGCAACTCCTCTTACAGTTTTATACCAATCATTTTGAAACTTTGCATGTGCTTTTGCCATGGTATGAGGATGTGCATGTGATTTAGACATAATTCTCAGAATTTTTTTTTTCGCTTTTTGCGCATTGTGAACTTAGTCATTCTTAAGCTTCAATTGATATACAGGAGGTACCTCTTTGTCACTGCAACTCCTCTTACAGTTTTATACTAATCATTTTGAAACTTTGCATGTGTTTTTGCCATGGCATGAGGCCCTGCATGTGGTTTGGACTTAATCTTCGGATCAATTTTTGTCACTTTTTCCACATTGTGAACTTAGTCATTGTTAACCTTCAGTTGATATATGATAGGTAAGTCATTGTTAACCTTCAGTTGATATATGATAGGTACCTCGTCATCGCAACTCCTCTAACAGTTTTATACTAATCATTTTAAAACTTAGCTTGTGTTTTCTCCAAGATATGAGGATGTCCGTATGCTTTGGATATAATTCTTGGATCATTTTAGTTCATTTTATCACATTGTGAAATTAGTCAGTTTTTTACCTCACATATATAGGCTATGGATTCTTCTCAAAGCCCTATATTCATCTCTTCTGCCTTAAATAAACTTTTATTAAGGATGCTCACTCATACAACAAAATATATATAGATACAACTACTTTTGTTTATCTCCTTTTTCACATAGTTAATAAAACATTATTTCAATAATGTGTTTTAGTCTCTACAATCTCTGGCAGTATATGGACACTGAGTAGATTCAGGTCAAAGGGGGGACGCAGTGACAGCATATAACCTTGCTCGCACGAAAACGGGCACCAAATTATTAATTTGTTTGCACTCAAAATATTATGCAGTCCAATTTTGAATTTTGAGTATTCCAAAATATGCGCACACTCCAAATGTGTGCTCCAAGATTTTGTAACATTCCAAAAATTGCGCACTTCCTATAGTACGCTCCAAATTTTGTAACAGAGTATTCCAAATATTGCGTACATCCTGTTTGTACGCTCCACAATTTTTAACATTCCAAATATTGCGCACATCCTGTTTGTACGCTCCAAATTTTGTAACAATCCAAATATTGCGCACATCCTATTTGTACGCTCCAAGTATTCCAAATATTGCATACATCTTGTTTGTATGCTTTACAATTTTTAGCATTCTAAATATTGCGCACATCCTGACTGTACGCTCCACATTCTAAATATTGCGCACATCCTGACTGTACGCTACAAATTATGTAACAATCCAGATATTGCGCACATCCTATTTGTACGCTCCACTCTATCCCAACTCTTGTGCACTCCAATTTATGCACTCCAACTAATCTTGACAGTGAGCACTCCGTAATGTGCACTCCAAAATGCATTCCATGACACGCATTCCATACCATCTTCTGCATTATGCAATGCATACCATGTAATCCATCCCATATTACATATATTAAAATAGCCCCGGCTGCACGTGCGAACCTTACTTATGACTTGCAATTTAGAAATTTTTTAGTATGACCCTGGGGGGAACACATCCTCAGGCTATGGCGAACCATTTCCATGAAGGAGACGCCACCCAGTTCAAGAAGTTCTGAAAGAAACAAGCCTCAGCTCTGCTCCCAGCCACCAGTACCCGGAATCTAGGCTCAAGAACAAATCTTCAGGCTATGGCGAACCACTTCCATGAAGGAGATGCCACCCAGTCCAAGTAGAAGTCCTGAAAGAAACAAACTTCAGCCTTGCCCCCAGCAACCAGTATTTGGAATCTAGGCTCAAGGCGTAAAGTTTCATTACAACCAAACAGCTGTCTAAGCAAAGCGTCCCCCCTATCGAATGCTGAATTCCGCATTGCACCTCGAAGCTCAGCTGATCAAAAGTCAGCAGAATCTCTCGGTGAAGAAATTAGGTGGCCATAAACAACAGATCCAGAGTCTACATCATAGTGTAGATTATATCTTCTTGTCCTTTGGGATCATTGATTCCATTATGGAAATTTGAAAATATCAGATGGTCACTGATGAGGCCTAATTGGCTGAAACTAGCTAGTCTAGATTTATCTGTGATCTTTGTTATAACTTTATACTTGTATAGTCTTAATATGTGTTTGTCGACAAAATAGCCCTAGGCTAATGTTAAATTGTTGTAAATTATGAATGTCGACTTTAAATAAAGCTTCTTATATCTTGTATCTAGTCTGGCCCAGAAAACATGCACACTCCATATTTTTCACTTCTGCAGTGTATTCCTTGCTTCCAAAGGCCATCTTTAATTAGGACATGCCAGCCTCAGCACCAGGAGGAACCAAACAAGCCTGAAATGAAAAGAACTTAAGACAGTATCAGGTATTAAACTTCCTGGACTGCCAATAAGATCACAACGACAGCGGCGGGTGGGTGGGTTTTAGATTCCTCTTAAAAATACAACTTTCTTTTGCTGGATTTGAAAACGGAAAAGGAAGGTTTCCCTGAGCATGCGCAAGACGCCAAACCATAGTTTGGCCCTTAAGACGCTTGACTGCTGAATAACAAACACGGTGCAAGCGTCCAGTAACCTGGACCAACTGTCATGGTGGATGACGAGATCGAAATTGCGATCAGACATTGTTTAAACCTAAATAATGAGAGGTCAAGCCACCCTGAAGCTGCAATCATGACACATTAATGACAGTCCATTCAATTTGTTCGCACCAAATAAATGGGATTATCATTTAGTTGATAATCCCTATTATTAAGGATGCTCACTCACACAACACAATATATATAGATACAACTACTTTTGTTTATCTCCTTTTTCACATAGTTAATAAAACATTATTTCAATAATGTGTTTTAGTCTCTACAATCTCTGGCAGTATATGGACACCGAGTAGATTCAGGTCAAAGGGGGGACGCAGTGACAGCATATAACCTTGCTCGCACGAAAACGGGCACCAAATTATTAATTTGTTTGCACTCAAAATATTGTGCAGTCCAATTTTGAATTTTGAGTATTCCAAAATATGCGCACACTCCAAATGTGTGCTCCAAGATTTTGTAACATTCCAAAAATTGCGCACTTCCTATAGTACGCTCCAAATTTTGTAACAGAGTATTCCAAATATTGCGTACATCCTGTTTGTACGCTCCACAATTTTTAACATTCTAAATATTGCGCACATCCTGTTTGTACGCTCCAAATTTTGTAACAATCCAAATATTGTGCACATCCTATTTGTACGCTCCAAGTATTCCAAATATTGCATACATCTTGTTTGTATGCTTTACAATTTTTAGCATTCTAAATATTGCGCACATCCTGACTGTACGCTCCACATTCTAAATATTGCGCACATCCTGACTGTACGCTCCAAATTATGTAACAATCCAGATATTGCGCACATCCTATTTGTACGCTCCACTCTATCCCAACTCTTGTGCACTCCAATTTATGCACTCCAACTAATCTTGACAGTGAGCACTCCGTAATGTGCACTCCAAAATGCATTCCATACCATCTTCTGCATTATGCAATGCATACCATGTAATCCATCCCATATTACATATATTCAAATAGCCCCGGCTGCACGTGCGAACCTTACTTATGACTTGCAATTTAGAAATTTTTTAGTATGACCCTGGGGGGAACACATCCTCAGGCTATGGCGAACCATTTCCATGAAGGAGACGCCACCCAGTTCAAGAAGTTCTGAAAGAAACAAGCCTCAGCTCTGCTCCCAGCAACCAGTACCAGGAATCTAGGCTCAAGAACAAATCTTCAGGCTATGGCGAACCACTTCCATGAAGGAGATGCCACCCAGTCCAAGTAGAAGTCCTGAAAGAAACAAACTTCAGCCTTGCCCCCAGCAACCAGTATTTGGAATCTAGGCTCAAGGCGTAAAGTTTCATTACAACCAAACAGCTGTCTAAGCAAAGCGTCCCCCCTATCGAATGCTGAATTCCGCCACAGCAAATTTATGATGCCCCACATAAATTTGTCCCCCAATTCAGCAAGTCAACATTTTTATGAATATAGCCTTTTTATCCTTGTCCTGTTATTCTAACTACATATTAGGATTTTACATTTGGAAAGAAGGGTCTGTAACAAATTGATTGACTACTTCCTCAAATGTATTTAAAAATATGATATTGCCCACAGCAGTGAGATGAACCCTATCCGTCTTAAATAGCCCTGTTGTATTGAAATCGAGCACATGCTTGATTGTTCGGTCACTACATTTAAAGCAGGCTGTCTACCCGATTGGTTTATACGCCTCCTATGATCCAGCTTTTTAAGCCCTTCATGAGTGTTGTCCGCCCCCAGCCACGACTGACAATTAGGGAGGATGTCTGATCATACCGTTTGAGCTTCGGGATAGATAGAAGCCATGTATGCAAATTAGCTTTTAAAAGTCTTTAAGAAGTTTGCTTTGGGACCACTCAACAAGGTTGTTGCCCCCGAGGTGAATAATTATCATCACAAGGGTTGAATGAAACTGCAGCAACCATTGGAGCTCGGTGTCGTAGTGATACCAGTGCACCGCTTTACCCTAATAAAAATTTTAGCTAACAATCACTGCATTAGCTGGAGGTCTGAGAGCTGATAGATACACTGTCAGCAAGGTGTGAAACCAGGGAATCACCGATAAGCAATATATCTGTAACAGACAATTTAAAAACGTATGTACCATGTTACCGCCCCAGTTTTCCATCAACCAAGTTCTTTTATGGCTATACTAGAATACCCTTAGCTGCCAAATTAATAGCCCTTCCAATT
Source organism: Lucinisca nassula (assembly GCA_963580285.1). NCBI lineage: Eukaryota > Metazoa > Mollusca > Bivalvia > Lucinida > Lucinidae > Lucinisca > Lucinisca nassula. Next base: position 97,981,313 of record OY757011.1, read on the forward strand.
CTAAAGGAATGTGCAGCATAAAGTTGCTTTGGAAGTCCTAATTTATTTTCTACAGCTGACACAAGAATGCCACTGAGCTGACAGTGTTTTAATGAATAGCCATTCCGGAGGCAAAAGAAGTCTAGACTACCATCAGGCTTCCACATCATATATTGTTTGACAACCAAGGCAACATATAGATGCATTGATTGCAAGTGGGATGCACGATATTGTTGGAGGGCAGTTATGTCTCAACTAATTCTAAAGATGAAGTATATATTTATGCAGTTTATTTATCTGATTAGAACTATCTCATCCAACATTACCCTGCGTGAGTGGGTATGTGTGATTAGAATGTGGTGTACTGCAAGGTGCAGTGCTCAGTACTCTACATTTTAATAAATGCATAAATTAAAATAAATAAATAAATACATAAATGGAAATATCTCATTAAACATTACCCTCCGTGAGTGGTAAGGTTGATCCGTAGATTTGAAAAGATTGTTGTGTACTGCAAGGTTCAGTGCTCGGCACTCTACATTTAATATGTCATGGAAATATCTCGATTAACATTGCCTTCCGTGACTTGGTAAGGTTGGTCTGTAATTTTGAATAGAATGTGGTGTACTGCAGGGTGCAGTTCCCAGTACACTACTGTTTTTTTTTTTTTTTTTTTTTTTTATAAATCAAAAATAAATAACAGAAGATGCTCCAAAGATGGTAAAAATTATCCACTGGACCACTGGTCTTATCTCATTACCTACAAAGTAGGCACCAAAACCGAGTTCAAACCCCTTGCACGAATGGTGCAGTGCTGTAAGTCCTCATTTGACATCCAGAACCGGTCATGAGAAACGGAAATACCATAATTTTTTTTTTTTTTTTAAATTGTACCCAAAGTTCAAATTCCTTCATGTCTGCTGTGATGCGAAGGTGACTGTGTATCTTTGATAAACCACATGTAGCATTCATAAATTGCCCACAAAATGGACTCCCCAGTACCAAGCAGGAAACTGTCAAGATAACACATGAATCGTCCCTCAGAAACATGTCTAGCTACCCAGAATTCCAAAAAAGTAGCGACAGTCTCGAAAGTCTGGCGTGCTATGCTGCAACCAAATGGCATTGCTTAAACAAAATAAAAACTTCCCGTCAAGCTTGAATCTGAGCTGATCAGAGTCTAAAGGAGAGACGAGTAATAGCCCAAATTTTCCTTTTATATCGGAATTTACCAAAAGGCAACCACAGCCTTAAGCTTGTACCATTTGCACAATATAATATACAAGACCTAATGGTGATATGTGCAGAGTTCATAGCGAACAAGAGTCAAAAGGTCCAGCCACTCTCGCTGCTTTAACTTTTTTTTTTTTTTTAGCTCACCGTCACGTAGTGACGAGGTGAGCTTTTGGGATCACGTTTTGTCCGTCGTCCGTCGTCCGTGCGTCCGTCCGTCCGTCTGTGCGTAAACAATTTCTTCAAACGACATCTCCTTCTAAGCCACTGATCGGATTTTGACCAAACTTTACAGGAATGATCCTTAGGTGGTCCCCTTTCAAAGTTGTTCAAATGGTTCCGGTCCGTTGCACATCTAGGTCACAGGAGCAAAAAATAGATTTTTTTCACCAAAAACTTAAAAAATCTTCTTCTCTGAAACCACAAGGCCCAGGTCTTTGATATTTGGTATGGAGCTTCATCTAGTGGACCCCTACCAAGATTGTTCAAATTATAATGCTGGGGCCAAAAATGCCCCCGCCCTGGGGCCCTTTGGTTTTACATAGGCTTATATAGGGAAAATCTTTAAAAATCTTCTTCTCTGAAACCACAAGGCCCAGGTCTTTTATATTTGGTATGAAGCTTTATCTAGTGGACCCCTACCAAGATTGTTCAAATTAGAGTGCTGGGGCCAAAAATGCCCCCGCCCCGGGGCCCTTTGGTTTTACATAGGCTTATATAGGGAAAATCTTTAAAAATCTTCTTCTCTGAAACCACAAGGCCCAGGACTTTGATATTTGGTATGAAGCTTCATCTAGTGGACCCCTACCAAGATTGTTCAAATTTTAGTGCAGGGACAAAAAATGCCCCCGCCACAGGGCCCTTTGGTTTTACATAGGCTTATATAGGGAAAATCTTTAAAAATCTTATTCTCTGAAACCACAAGGCCCAGGACTTTGATATTTGGTATGAAGCTTCATCTAGTGGACCCCTACCAAGATTGTTCAAATTTTAGTGCAGGGACAAAAAATGCCCCCGCCACAGGGCCCTTTGGTTTTACATTGGCTTATATAGGGAAAATCTTTAAAAATCTTATTCTCTGAAACCACACGGCCCAGGTCTTTGATATTTGGTATGAAGCTTCATCTAGTTGACCCCTACCAAGATTGTTCAAATTACAGTGCTGGGGCCAAAAAGCCCCCGCCCCGGGGCCCTTGGTTTTACATTGGCTTATATAGGGAAAATCTTTAAAAATCTTCTTCTCTGAAACTGCAAGGCCCAGATCTTTGATATTTAGTATCAAGCTTCATCTTATAGACCTCTATCAGGCTTGTTCAAATTATAGCCCTGGGGCCAAAAATTCCCCCGCTCCAGGGCCCTTTGGTTTTACATAGATTATATAAGGAAAATCTTTAAAAAATCTTCTTTTCTGAAACCACAAGGCCTAGGTCTTTAATATTTGGTATGAAGCTTCATCTAGTGGACCTCTACCAAGATTGTTCAAATTATAGCCCTGAAACCAAAAATGCCCCCGCTCCGGGGCCCTTTGGTTTCACATAGACTTATGTAGGGAAAATCTATAAAAATCTTCTTCTCTGAAACCGCAAGGCCCAGGTCTTTGATATTTGGTATGAAGCTTCATCTAGTGGACCCCTTTCAAGATTTTCAAATTATAGTGCTGGGGCCAGAAATGCCCCACCCCAGGGCCCTTGGTTTTACATTGTCTTATATAGGGAAAATCTTTAAAAATCTTCTTCTCTGAAACTGCAAGGCCCAGATCTTTGATATTTAGTATCAAGCTTCATCTTATGGACCTCTATCAGGCTTGTTCAAATTATAGCCCTGGGGCCAAAAATGCCCGCGCCTGGGGACCCGTTGGCTTTACATTGTCTTATATAAAGAAAAAAAAACCTTTATAAACATTGTCCTCTGAAACTGCAAGGCCCAGGTCTTTGATATTTGGTGTGTAGCTTCATCTAGTGGACCTCTAACAAGATTGTTCAAATTATAGCCCTGGGGCCAAAAATGCCCCCCACTCCGGGGCCCTTTGGTTTTACATAGACTTATATAGCGAAAACATTTAAAAATCTTCTTGTCTGAAACCAGAAAGCTCAGGTGTTTGATATTTGTATGAAGCTTTGTCTTGTGGGCCTTGTGGTAATGATAATAGTTGTCTGAATAATATTGACAGTATGATTATTTTTTTTTTTCAGATCAGATTCAAGGCATCATTTCAATTCCCTGAAGATGTAGTAGTTTCCAGCTTGGTGAAGAGCAATATTGGTGTCGTTTATAGTCGTGCCCGGAATATTGTTTATTGTGGCTTAAGAATATTAATGATAGTTTATTTTATAAAAATAGTTCATTTGTGCCGGCCTTGGTGTCTCTGTTGGATGCACTTCTGACTGGTGATCAGGAGGTCACATGTTTGATACCTGCAGGGGTTGGCAACATTCATTTGCGAAGATTGATCACGGAATCTTTTTTAAGATCTTTAGTGGAAATTTGTCAGGAAATCTTTTCCACAGTCTTTCTTTCCCTTTCGCTGATTCAAGAAGGCCAGTGGTCAATTTCTGGCTAAAGAATGTGACTGCACTGGCCTGTCTGGGAAGTGTGGTTAGTTAAACTGACTGGCTCAAAAATGACATAGTGTTAGCTTGGACATAAAACTCCAAAACAAATAAACAAACGTTTTCTTCTGGAGCGAGCACTAACAATAAATATCCTCAAAAGGGGTGATCGCAGATGTACCAGGTAAGAAAGATGAAGGTTGTTTGGTCGGTCTCTAGACATTTTGTATAATTTTCAAATTTCGAAGCTTGTAAAAGATATAAGATGTTCACCATCTATGCACAATCTGCAGAGTGCAGAGTGCAACTTTTAGATGCCATGTACCCAGGGTAAGGACAAAATAGTCAAAAAAGAACATAAATCATTGCCTTTGTATAAAACTCATACCATCCTGTGACAGAATGTGTGAGGTATTAATAACTTTTAATGATAAATCTATTTGGTTTCAAAGATACACAAAATAAAAACTCCATTTTGCCTGTGGTAATACCTTCATCTGTGCATAGAGGGTCTCTTCCTGAAGTAAAACCGCCTTGCTGATCATATTTTTATGCTCCCGGTAGGGAGACATATTTAATACTTTGTCACCTTTTTCACTGTTCAATGAATGAAAAATTCATCAATACAAACCCAATCTACTTTTTATAATGAAAATTATTTATGAGTTTCATATTAAATAGCTTTATAGATTTGAGGTCAAAGTTACTGCAATATTTGTAATGGTATTTACTAATCAGAATTATTTTTATGTCCCCGGTACTTATAGCGGGGACAAAATGTTTTTGCCCTGTCTGTGTTTGTTGGTTGGTTTGTACGTGGACAACTTAAACGTTGGTCATAACTTTTGAACCATTTGAGATAGAACCTTCATATTTGACATGTAGGTTCCTTGTGACAAGAGCTTTCCAAACATATAAAAAATTGACCTGTGACTTTGACCCTGACCCATGACCTACTTTAAAGAAAAAAAAAATAACATTGGTCTTAACTACTGAACCATTTGAGATAGAGCCTTCATATTTGGCATGTGGGTTCTTTGTGACAAGGACTTCCCCCACTTACTCTAAAACTATTGTCCCTGACCTTGAACCATGACCTTCTTGTAAGAAAAAAACAACATTGGTCATAAATTTTGAACGGTTCATATTTTGCATGTAGGTTCCTTGTAATAAGGGCTTTGCCCCCATACAAAAAATTTGACCTGTGACCATGACCTTGACCATTGACCTACTTAAACAAAAAAATAACATTGGTCATAACTTTTGTACAGTTTGAGATAGAGCCTTCAAATTTTGCATGTATGTTTCTTGTGACAACAGCTTCACAACCATACAAAAAAATTTGACCTGTGACCTTGACCATTGACCTATTTGAAAGAAAAATAACATTGGCCATAACTTTTGAACCGTTTGAGATGCAGCCTTCATTCATATTTTGCATGTAGGTTCCTTGTGACAAGGACTGCACAACCCATACAGAGAATTTTGACCTGGGACCTTGACCTAATTTTGATCCCCCGCCACAAAGCATAGCAGGGATTACAGGAATGACCTTTATCTGTCCATCCATCTGTCTGTCCATAACACTTTCCGCTCCATATCTTCTGAACCCTTTGATAGATTTTCATTAAATTTGGTCGATTATTTGTGTCGGATAGGTGGTGTGCAGAACCCATAAATGAACCCTGCCAACTCAAGGTCAAGGTCACAGTTGAAGGTCACAAGTTTAAAACTTTGAACTTTGTGTCCGTTCCATATCTCCTTTACCTGTGGAAGGATTTTCATTAAACTTTGGTCAAATATTCTTTTCAGTGAGGTGATATGCAGAACCCATAAATGAACCATGCTGATCCAAGGTCAAGGTAACATTTGAAGGTCAAGAGTTTGAAATTTTGAATTTTGTGTCCGTTCCATATCTCTTTAACCCCTCTAAGGATTTTCATTAAACTTTGGTCAATTATCCCCCTCAGTGAGCTCATGTGCAGAGCCAATAAATGAATCATGCTGACACCAGGTCAAGGTCACATTGGAAGGACTCGAGTTTGAAACTTTGAATTTCATGTCCATTCAATATCTCCTTCAAAGGATTTTCATTAAACTTTGGTCAATTATCCCCCTCAGTGAACACATAAATAAACCCTGCTGACTCAAGGTCAAGGTCACAGTTGAAGGTCACCAGTTTGAAACTTTGTATTTTGTATCCGTTCCATATCTCCTTTATCCTTGGAAGGATTTTCATTAACCTTTCGTCAAATATCCCCCTCACTGAAATGATGTGCAACACCCATAAACCAAGCCAATTCAAGATCAAGGTCACAGGTGAAGGTCACGAGTTTGAAACTTGGAATTTTCTGTCTGTTCCATATCTCCTTTACCCCTGGAAGGATTTTCATTAAACCTTGGTCAGTTATCCCCCTCAGTGAGCTGATGTGCAGAACACATAAATAACTGGGATTTTCCTACCCTTCATAATCAGGGTCCAGGGGCCGTTGGGTTTGGGAAAAACATCTTGCTAATATTAAAGTCGGGAATTTAAATCAGCTGTAACTTTGTCAATTTTGGTTCAATTTTTATGAAATTTTCATCAAAATGTAGCACAAATTCAGGAATTGGGAAATTTGTAGTAATTTGGGAATATCTGTCTCTAAATTGGGAAAAAGTAGGGGCCGATTATCTGCCCAAAATTTGCACTAGGAAAATCCCTGAAATAAACTATGCCAGTTCAAGGTCAATGTCACAGTTGAAGGTCATGAGTTTGAAACTTTGTATTTTGTGTCCGTTCCATATCTCCCTTATCCGTAGAAGGATTTTCATTAAACTTTCGTCAAATATCCCTTTCACTGAGCTGATGTGCAACACCCATAAATAAACCCTGCCAACTCATGATGAAGGTCACAGATAAAAGTCATGAGTTTGAAACTTGGAATTTTGTGTCCGTTCCATATCTCCATTACCTATGGAAGGATTTTCATTAAACTTTTGTGAAATATACCCCTCAGTAAGCTGATGTGCAGAACCCATAAATAAACCATGCCAACTCAAGGTCAAGGTCACAGGTGACGGTAACCTTGAGCCTTGATACAAAATGCGGCAGGGGATTTGACTGTCCCTCAGACTACTTTCTTGTAAAGATAAAATTAGTATTGGTCATAACTTTTGAACTATTTGAGTTCAAACCTTTATATTGAGCGTGAAGGTTCCTTGTGACAATGTCTGCCTACTCAAACAAAAAAATCTTGACCTGTGACCTTGATCTTGACCTGTGACCAACTTCGAAGAAAAAATTACCATGCCATGGGACATATTCGTGTTTCACAAACACATCTTGTTAAAGTTTATTTTTCTTAATTTATTTAAACAGTAATTTTTTTTAGAATATAAAAAAAATTGTCTGTTTCTACAACATTGACTAATATAGTTTTTCTTTTCTTGTAGTATCAACAATATTTGTGATAAAAGAACATTATATTGTGTTTTGATCATATAAACGAAGTGATAACTACATCTTTGATAGTGATATCTACACCTTTAATAGCTACATATATAAACGGTGTTTATTAAGAGTGAAAAGAGACTAGTGTGCTGTGTAAACAGAAAAAAGACTGTCCTTGAACAACTCGTCACTGTATTCCAAGGTAAATGAACATTTGTTCAATTATGAAAAACTAATGGCTATATGATTTTGGCATAATCAAGAGTGGATCACACCTTTTGTTTGATGGAAGAATAGTTTGTTTAATCAGTGCAAAATGAATGGAGACAGTGGTTGCATTATTATTAACATGAAAATCCTAAATATTGCATTTTGATAAATTGATTCAAAGTTGTCAGTAATGTTTAATGCTATTGTGTTTGAAACTGAAGGTCAAGATCACTTTTACTGCAACAAAAATGTTGGAGGCCATTAAGAGGTAGTGAAGTATCGAAGAATAAAAACTGTACCATTTTTAACAACTATGTTCCTTTGTTTTACAAATTAATGCCAGTCAGGAGAACCCCTAGAAAAGTCTTTTAATCAAGGGTAAAAATACTTCAGGAACTGATTGAAGCAGAACCCAAAGCCTATCCCAAAGGGAAAGATGAACAGACACTTCTAAACAAACAATTAGATTAAAGACAACAGCTCTTTAACCTGCTGGCCTTGGTACCTTAGTCGGATACTGGTTAACCGCTTATGTATAAGTCGCCCTTGAAGTGTGGTAAGGTAAACTGACTGGATAAGAAATAACTTTAATTGATCTGACTGGGCCATAAAACTCCAAAACAGACAATAAAAGCAGTTCTTTACCAAATAGGTAATAACTCTGTAACCTTTACTAAATTAAATAATTTGGACACATAAGTGTTGAAAAATTACAACATATAAAAATTTAACAACAGCAAAACAGACCAATCACGAACGAACGGCACAGTCAATTCGCAAATAAGATACTGCAAAAGAAGAACTGCTGGGACATCTTGGGGTGGCTAGTAACAATTCCTGGGGGTTTAAACTGGTTTTTCAGGGCCCCCAACCCTCCCACTAATCTTCCACTGTGGTTTACGCTTTTTATTCAGCTTTTCAGCTGAATTGATGTCATCTATTAACCCTTCACCACTGAGGGATTTTGTGAATTTCGCTGATTTTCACAGTTGCACCTGACAGCAACTTCAACTAGCCTTTGTTTCAGAATGGATGGTCTGTTTTACACCAAGCTCGGTATGAATGTTCATTGGGCAGTAGCCTTTCAAATGCAACCTTTCATGACTTGAACATTGTTGTCATGGTAAAGAGGGGGCATCTCAAAGTTGGCAAAAAGTGTGTTTTCACATGAATTTTTGACCACATTTTTATCTTCACACAGCTGTCAAGGCAACAATTAAGGTGTTTGGCACTGGTCATTTTCACTGTTTGCAGCATGTTTTATCAGCATCAATTTTCAGGCATTTTTGACCCCAGACACCCTCAGATATACATTTTAGCGACCGGTTGGGCCATACACCCAAACTTTTTCGGGATGTGAGTGGGGGTGGCCCTTCAATCCCCCCAGAATATTTTCAGTGGGGAGGCGCGCGAAAAAACAGGCCACTTTTTTGCCCAACAAATCCTAAAGCAAACATAAATATCCAGGGGTAGAAATGCAGATTTTAGGTGCTTCTGGGGCTTAAAATAGGGGGGGGGGGATGCAGACATGTAAAAACACGTATCTGAGTGGGAAAGGGTTAAAAACACTTGATTGAAACTTTACACAATGCTAAAAGTCATCATGTGAAAGTCTGGAGGGCTATCATATTGTTTTACTGATTTCCTTGTCAAATTACTTAGAGCCAGTGAAAAATACATTCTGTTTTACAAAAACTCATCTAGTATTCCCCTTAAATATCTATATATTTCCATTGAAAGAAGACACCTACTTCTGTATATTTCAGGTTGAGTCATGCCACGTAAGAAGACCTGGAAGAAGTCTTTGGCAAAGACAGTGATGAGAGCTGATGGTAGCAGCCCAGGGTTACTTTTCGCAGATGTGGGCTTGACCCCCCTCACAGATCATGGAGGATCTAAGTAGGGCTGGCTAATCGGAGCTGAAAAGATAATCGATTATCACTCCCATCATTGCGATCGATAATCGATTAGTAATCGCTAATGTTTTTGTCATAATTTTACCTGTCTGGCTTTCTTCTGAGCATGACTCTTACCATATGATGCACTTTACCATATGTATATTTGAACAGACAGTCCTGAGCAAACAGTGTAGACCCAGATGAGACGCCGCAGAATGCGGCGTCTCATCAGGGTCTGCACTGTTTGCCACTCATCAAGCTATTTTAGGCATAACTTTGGGTAGTAAATTATACCTATCAAGTAATCGATTGAAAGCAAATCAGAAATGATAATCGTTTTTGTTGAATTTATCGATCGATTAATCGATTATAAGATTAATCGTGTCACCCTTAGATCTAAGCCCCAATCGCTTTTAGTGATGGGGACATCTGTGCCAGGGTCAGATAGTTTGTCAGATGGGGGTATGACCTGCCCCAAAGTGTCATCTGACGCAGGGTCTCTAGATATATCAGATGTGGGTATGACCTGCCTCAGCGTATCATCTGATGCCTCAGTTATGAATAGTACAAAGATTGACAAAGATATGAAAAGTACAATTGAAAAAAATATGGAAAGTACAATTGACAAAGATATGGAAAAATCTGTTGCCTCAGTTTTGCAAAGTACAAATGAAAAAGATATTAACAGAAAACAACTAGTACAAGATTCCAAAGTTTTACCAAATACAAATGACAATGATAGCGGCAGAAAACAACTACATGTAGTACAAAATACCACAATCAATTCACCAATAGAGATTACAAACACTGTATTGTCAAGTTTTTCACAAGTTGATGAAGAAATTATGCACACTGCCTTTCCTTTAACAGAACAAACTGATACAATGCTATGGAAGCCTTCTAATGGTCCATTTAACTCTGTCAAATTTGAACTGGGATCTTTTCACCAAGGTTCTGAAATATTTAGTAGTAAGTCCAGAGGATGTCAATGCACTGCAAATGCACTTTGTTCATTAATATATGCAGCATACTCAGACATTTCTTGTAGTACAGATCTAGACAGCATTCTTTTAGATGGAGATTGTCTGTATAATAAGATCATAGATGAATTAAAGGCAAAAGGTAAATTCAGAAGTAAGTTACTTTGCTTTGATGAACTTCCAAGGTTAGTTTCAGTTCTAAACAAAGAAGTTGTTGTGAAAACATCTGCAGTTGTGACAGGTCTTTGTACAGAACAGTTTGTCAGTACCAATTTACCTACTCTTCACCAAGTATTGTATACTACTTTACAATGTTCTTCAAGTGTTTTATTAATGATAGGTTCAATTTGTACCTCTGTGTTCAAGAGAGATTGCAAATACTTTATATTTGATTCACATTCACATGGTTTCAATGGGTTATCTGTTCCAGATGGAAAATCATTACTAGCTGCTTTCAATTGTTTAGATGATCTAGTTGCATTTTTATATGCGTTGTTTGAAAGCATGATGATTTCAATTTCCACACAGTTTGAAATTCTTCCTGTAGACTTTGACTTATCTAATCTTGAGCCTAACCCAGTATTTGATATTCAAAATCATGCAGAGTGTAATACTGACACTTCATGTGACTATGCTTGGAAATCTGTAACATACAAGAGAAAGGTGTCTGAAAGCCATATGAGGAATGCACAGGCAAGAGAAGACTATTTTGCTAATTCAAGCATTGGAAATCATGAAACACTTATTGGAAAATACTTTAAAGATCAAAAGCATAAACTTGAAGAGAAGACAGGCAATAGAACAAAGGTAACTAAAAATCAAAATATTAGGAACAAAGAAATTACATTAAATAAGAAAAATGTCACAGAAAGAAAAGAATATATGAGAGTGTATATGCAGAAACGAAGGCAAGACTCTAACTTCAAGGTAAAAGACAAAAAGTATACTCTTAAATCAATGCAGAGTGCTAGACAATCTGAAGAATACCATACAAAAGATAAAGAATATTCACTGAAATCTAAGCAGAGTGCTAGACAATCTGAAGAATACCGAAAAAAAGATAGAGAATATTCCCTCAAATCTAAGCAGAGTGCTAGACAATCTGAAGAATACCGAAAAAAAGATAGAGAATATTCCCTCAAATCTAAGCAGAGTGCTAGACAATCTGAAGAATACCAAAAAAAAGATAGAGAATATTCACTCAAATCTAAGCAGAGTGCTAGACAATCTGAAGAATACCAAAAAAAAGATAGAGAATATTCACTCAAATCTAAGCAGAGTGCTAGACAATCTGAAGAATACCAAAAAAAAGATAGAGAATATTCACTCAAATCTAAGCAGAGTGCTAGACAATCTATAGAATACCAAAAAAAAGACAGAGAATATACACTCAAATCTATGCAGAGTGCTAGACAATCTGAAGAATGCCGGAGAAAAGACAAAGCTATGACAAAAGCATGTAAGAGAAGAGCAAGATTGATAGATGAATACAAAATATGGGAAAGAGAAAAGAAAAAAGAATCTCGAGAATGCCATGAATACAAACAAAAAGAAATTCAAATACAAAATCGGTCGAAGAGGAAGGCAAGGTCAGATCCATACATATTAGAACAAGAAAGGTTTGCAAAACAACAATGGAGATTAAATGAAAGAAACAAGAAAGCTGAAAACATTATAGACTGTAAAAGAAAAGCTACTAAGCGTAAAGATCCATCTTTTTCTCAAGCTGAAAATATAACCACAAAGCACAGAAAATTTGGTAGTGATATTGATGTTTGTATTGAAAAGTTTCACAAGAATATATCAGTTGGACCTGTCTATATATGTAGTTGTTGTCAACAGACATGGTTTGAAGAGACTGTATCAAAAGCTAAAACTTTTGTTTCTAAAAACAAGGAAAGATACTTAACTGGGGTGAAATCAGTCAATGAAGAAGAATGGATATGCCGTACATGCAAAGACAATATTAAGTGTGGTAAAGTCCCAAAATTGTCTGTTTTAAACGGAATGAAGTGGCCACCAAAACCGAAAGAATTGGAACTGTTTCCACTTGAAGAACGCCTTATTGCTTTACGTATACCATTCATGCAGATGCGAGAACTACCTAGAGGTCGCCAGTTATCAGTAAAAGGAAATGTTGTTAATGTACCTGTTGACATTCAACCAATTGTGAATGCTTTACCTAGACCTTTTGACGAAAATGTTACAGTTGCAGTGAAATTAAAGAAGAAGATGTCGTTTAAGTCATATGTTTTCTCAGAAAATGTTCGACCATATCATGTACTTTGTGCTTTGCACTGGCTAATGAGTGGTAGTGAATTGTACAAAAACGCAAATGTTGAAATAGACCAGCAATGGTTAAAGAGAATCACTGAAGAAAGTAATGAAACACTGCATGCATTTTTTGAATCACAAAAAAAAGCCTGCTCTGAAACAAATAATGATCCTTCTGATGGTGTTTTGGATGAAAGTCTTCAGGATATTCCATGTGATCAGAACCAAGCTGAGGCTATACATAATTTTTTTGAGTTATGTACAAAAGAATGTTCAAAGTATGATATTGTTGATTTTGATGGTGTTGTTAGTGAAATGTGTGACAATTGGTCAAAAAATCAGTTAGAAAAAAACGATATTTCAAATCATAACAAAACTCATGTGGAAGAACTGTATGATTCAGATGCTCAGTTAGAAGAAAATGATATTTCTAATCATAACCCAACTCATGTGGAAGAACTGTATGATTCAGATGCAGAAGAAATCGCACAGGAAAATGTGGGAAATATTGACACTCTGTTGGATGATGCAGATTTTGAAAACAGAAATTCTACTTTCACATTTGCTCCTGGAGAAGGTCAGCGACCACTCAGTATATTTCAAGATAAAGATTCAGAATATCTTTGTTTTCCCACCATTTTTTGTGGGCATAGGCGAATAGATAATGATGATAGAATAGTGCCTGTACATTATAGTGATATTGCTAAGTGGGAATTGAGAAGTCAGGATAGGCGGGCTGCTAACAGTGTACCTAACATTTTTTTCAAACTGAAAAAAATACAAATGAAGCAATTGAATGATAAAGCAAACCTAGCTGTTAGAAGGTGTCAAACTGGAGCAAATAATATTACTGCTGTACAAGCAAGAAACTCAGAGTGTATTGACACTATTGTAAAAAAGGATGAAGGTTACTATTTGTTTAAACAGCTAAGAAATTCTCCAGCCTATTTAGAATCTAGAAAAAAAGATGTTTATGCTATGATTCGACAGTTAGGTTTACCAACATGGTTTATGTCATTGTCCTCAGCTGATACAAGATGGATTGACCTTTTGAAAATGTTAGCTATCTTAAATAAAAGTTTGAACTTTACTGATGGTCAAATTGAAAACTTTACTTGGGAACAAAAGATAAAACTCATTCAGTCTGATCCAGTCACTTGTTCCAGATATTTCGAGCATAGGGTTAAAGAATTTATCAACACAGTTCTTAAGAGTGAGCACGAACCTCTTGGAAAAGTAGTTGATTACTTTTTTAGAGTGGAATTTCAGCAACGTGGATCGCCACACATTCACATGATTGTATGGGTACAAAATGCACCAAAATTTAATGTTGACTCAGATGCAGAGGTGGCTGCTTATGTGGATCAGTATTTAAAATGTTCTATACACAATCCTTATCTTAGTCATTTAATAGAACTTCAAATTCACAAGCATTCTAGAACATGCAGAAAACGAGAAGATAAAATCTGTCGATTTGGTTATCCTTTGCCACCTCTTTCCAAAACTATGGTCTTACAGCCTCTCGAAACTGAAAAAGACAAGTATTATAAATTGTACCAAAACCTACAGAAAACAATGAACAGTAAGAAAGATGGATATGATACTTCTTATGAGGAGTTTCTGACAAGTGTTGTCCAAATGAGTGAGGAAGAATATATTAAATGTATCAGAAGTTCTTTAAACTCTTCAAAAGTGTTTTTGAAAAGAAATCCAAGTGAGATCCGTGTAAATCTCTACAATGATAGTGTGTTAAAAGCTTGGAAGGCAAACATTGACATACAATTTGTGTTAGATCCATATGCTTGTGCTATGTATATAGTTTCATATATTAGTAAATCTCAAAGAGGGATGAGTAATTTGTTGCATGCAGCTGCAAAAGAAGCAAGGAATGGCAACATGGATCTCAAAAGGCAAGTTAGACATATTGGAAATGTATTTTCAAACAGCGTTGAAGTAAGTGCACAAGAGGCAGTTTATTTGGTACTCCAAATGCCGTTGACTAAAAGTTCAAGGAGTGTTGTCTTCATAAACACGTCACTGCCAAACCAGAGAGTACAGTTACTGAAACCAAAGTCAGTACTTGATGAATTGCCGGCAGACTCAACAGATATAATGTCGGACAATAAAATTAAAAGATACTCAAAGCGTCCCAAACCATTGGAAAAGTATTGCTTAGCCGATTATGTGTCTGAGTTAGAAGTCATTTACCCAGATGGAGAGAATGATAGCAGGGATGAGGAGAATCAAGATTATGAGAAAGATGTACAAATGCCAGATGAAGAATGCTTTGGTGATGGTGAAACTATTTTAACTTTAAAGAATGGCATAAAAATCAAACAATGCCTTAATTCTAAAATAATTAGGTATGTGAGATTCAATCGCAAAACAGATGAAGAGAACTACTATAGAGAGAAACTTTTACTTTTTCACCCATGCAGAAATGAAGAGACTGACTTACTTGGAACTTTTAGAACCTATAAAGAACACTATGAGTCTATGAAGCATGTGATAGATCATAAATGTTCAACTTATGAACATCATGCTGAAGAGTTGGAAATAGCAAGAGATTTAGCAGAAATCGAATATGATGCATTCGATGATATTGCACCAAGTACACAACAAGTTGAAGGTGATGATGCTGAAAGGGAACCAGTTCAGTCTGAAGAGTTTATATATTTTAATCCTGATAGAATTGAACATAGAGACTATGATATAGGGACTGAAATTGGATGTTATGTTTCTGCACCTCAGATTGATGTGAATGAGACTATTCTTTCAGATTTTGTTTGTTTGATTTGAGGTTTAACGTCCCCGTCAACACTGTAAAGGTCATTTTGGAGACGTTGCTTCCAATTTTGTGGGACTTTTACCCGACACTGAGATGAAATGACATCTCAAGCCCTGTCGCCCAATGAAACCAATAGGGTTTATTAGCATGGACGGTCTGCCTCGCACCACGGTTCCTGGACAGGCTTAGATCCTCTAAGCGGTTCACCAGTACTAGTGTGCGGGCCGGATTCAGCTCTGCGTGGAAGCATCATGCAGCCCATATATTTCTTCAAGCCCCTATGGGCGGGGGCCACTATTCTTTCAGATATTGATTATAGAAAGCTCCTGCAGTGTTTAAATAGTAAACAAAAACAGTTTTACAATCATGTGATTCATTGGATTAAAAACAAAGGATGCACCTTTATATGTATTTCTTTCTGGCGGAGCTGGTGTTGGAAAAAGTCTAGTTATTCGAGCATTATATCAGACTTTGTTTAGAATATTAAATCTGAAAGAAGGAGAAGATGCAGACCACACAAGAGTTCTTCTTTGTGCATTTACAGGAAAAGCAGCATTTAATATTAATGGTTCTACCATCTCATCTGCATTTAAACAGAAGTATAAGCAATCAGATCAAACATTAACCTGTGACAGTCTGAATACCTTTAGATCAAAGTACCGTGATTTGTCAGTTGTGATTATTGATGAAATTTCAATGGTTAGTAATTCTATGTTGAATTTTATTGATCAGAGACTTCAAGCATTGAAAGGAACAAGAATACCTTTTGGTGGTGTTAGCATTATTGCTGTTGGTGATCTTTATCAGTTGAAACCTGTGAGTGGTGATTGGATATTCAATGATATGAAACATGATGCAGCTGCTTTATCACGAAATCTCTGGAAAGACTTATTTACCATGTTTGAATTAACAGAAATTATGAGACAGAAAGATGACCTTGAATTTGCAGAATTGTTAAATAGATTAAGGATCAATGCCTTGACTGCTGAAGACAAGACTAGGTTTAAGCAGTGTGAAGTAACTACAAATGATATTGATTATCAGAAGAATGCGCCTCACCTCTTTGCAGAAAACTGTTTCATGCACGTTTTTAATGATGAAATTATAAGAAATATGGCAACAGAAAAGGTTGAAATACCATGTATGGATACATATGTGTCACCTAAGTTATCTAAAGAGAAGATGGACTGTGCACTCAAGAACCTAAAGAATGTAACAGATTCAAACCAAACAGCCAATTTACATTGCTCTTTAACAGTTGTTGTTGACATGATTTATGATTTAACAATAAACATAAAAACAGAAGATGGACTAGCAAATGGAGCATCATGTGTAGTTAAGTTTATTGAGTATAAACTACAAACCACACAACGTCCAAGCATAATTTGGGTCCAGTTTGATGACAAAAAAGCAGGAATGGAAACCAGAATCAAATACAAAAACAGGGGACTGTATCATAGCAATATTGATGAAAATTGGACACCAATTTTTGATGTCAACAGGTCATTTACTTACAACAGAAAGACCTTTCAGAGAGTTCAATTTCCTTTGCAACCTTCTGCAGGGCATTCAGTACATAGAGCACAAGGTAGTACCCTTGAAAGAGTTGTCATTGACTTATCACAACGTAAAACCCGCAAAGTTCCACATTTACACTATGTTGCACTCAGCAGGGTAAGGTCAATTGAAAAGCTTCAGATCCTTAACTTCAATGAGAAAGCATTACAAGTTGATGATCAGGTTAAGACAGAAATGCAGCGATTGCATGAAACAGCAATGCTTCAACTGTGTGATACATCTTTAGAACTGATAGATCCAGATACACATTTCAAAGTTGCTTTCAATAATTGTAGATCCTTGAATCTTCATTTTGATGATGTTAGACATGACAAAAATCTGTTGTCAACCCACATATTTGGATTAGCAGAAACACGACTACATCAGCCTGATAATGATAGTGATTATGTAATAGACGGCTATTGTTTGATAAGAAATGACCAAATTGGATACAATACTTGCAAAAGACCTCCTCATGGATTAGCAGTTTATGCCAAAGATGATATCAATATAATACAGAACAGAAAGTATAGTTCAGATACATTAGAATTTATTATGATAGCTGCCAGGCATGTCTTGATTGAAAGTCAGATTGTATTTTTGTATAAGTCACCTCAAATGTCTGACAGTAATCTTCTTTCTTGTCTGAACAAAGAACTTATTCCATATTTGACCCCATCAAAGCCATTGATGATAATTGGAGATTTCAATATTAATGTTTTGCTGAAACATAACATTATTAAGAAATTAAGTGATAAGTTTTCATGCAAAATGCTTGCAAATGAATGTACCACAGATCATATGACAACGCTTGATTTGATATTTTCTAATGTTGATTTTTCATATGTTGATGGTGCAGTGGGAACATGTGAAACATACTGGTCAGATCACAAAATAGTCTTTTTGCACATGAAATCCAAAAGTTGAAGACTTTTCACCTGCATAGTTTTAAATGTATAAAACCAGCCTCTCAAATTAAGGTCGCTGTTTTTTGGTGAAATTGGAACAGAGGAATCTATTGGTCAGATCATAAGTACCGCACTTTTTGCATAACAACTTAGAAATAGTGTCAGGTGTTTTTATGCTACTTTTCAGTGCACTCACCCACCACATAAAATGCTGTATTTACCTTTTTAAAGGTAGATATTGCTGGTGGTTTTGCAAGATTTGGGTGGCCACCACTTACAGATATCAGGAAATGAGCACCCCTGTAAAACTCCTTATATAGAGAAAAGTGGAGTTTACAGAGCTATTCTTTATTTTCTATACATATTTTTTCCATTTTCTCACTCAAAACGTAGACTGTGTGTACTCCTAAGAACTGTCTCAGTGAGGTGTTTCTCACAATGATCTATGTTTTAAGCAGAAATAAGAAAAATATATAAATTTTCACTTCAAAAATGGCATTTTTTCTATCATGACTGAAAGCATTACATATATGGATGCATTATTCTAATGGAATAGGTCCTCTTTTTTCCATTCAGAAGTGAGAAATAGGATAACTTTGAATCAACAATATGGAAAAATAAAAGTTTAATCTTAAAGGGCCTTAATAATATTTAATATTTTATTTGGTTTTCCAGTTTTATAGTAGAAGATTAAAAAATATATTTTGAGTATGATTTCAACCTTTTCTTAGAATTTATGTGCACAAGATGAAACTACACTTTCTGTTGGCATAAAATTTTGAAGATTATAAAGCATATGATAGTCTGTTGATACAGTGTAGGCTTCAAAGATTGACTTGTATGTATGTATATTTTTATGATGTCACATTACATGGATGCTGTTAATATATGTTTGGTTTATATTAATTGTACTCTTCAACGTCACGTGAACAAGCCCGTGAAATGAACACCCCCTTAAACCCCACTTTATATAGAGAAACCTGGGGTTTAGAGGGGTATACATTATTTTTCTTATTTCTGCTCCAATACATAGGTTGTGGGTACTCATTAGAACTGCCTCAATCAGATAGTTCTAACTAGCACCCGCAACGTATGTTTTCAGTATAAATAAGGAAAATATCATGGATTTTCATCATAAAAGTAGCTATTTTGAAGATGCAAAAAAATGCATTATGTTGCAAGGGTTTGTTATCTTAATGCTTAGATGTATTGCAGAAAAATTAAAAAAATATTAATTCTTTACTTATCCACAAACATTTGCTACCTTCATATTAAACATCTGTCCAGACACTTTGTCAAGAGAAGAATTGACTTACAGTGTACATTCTGTCCATTTTTCACCCGACGTTAGTCTAAGGGGACTATAGTAGAGGTTTCATCTGTCCATCCGCAGTCCATCCATCAGTCTGCAACTCCTCCTACATTTTCCAGGTATTTTGATGAAACTTTCCAGTTATTGTTCCCATGTCCTGAAGATGATCATATTTTATCCAGGTCATGCTAGACTGATTTTTACCAGAGTTATTGCCCTTTGTCAGTTTTAGCAATTTTATCAAAAGAAGTTTTTGTCTCTGCAACTCCTCCCAGTGTTCAAGAGATTTTGATGAAACTTTCCAGTTATTGTTCTTATGACCTGAAAATGATCATATTTTAAGGAGGTTGTGCCTGATTGATTTTTACCAGCATCATTGCCCTTTGTCAGTCTAAGACATGTTATCAACTGAAGTTCTTGTCTCCACAACTCCTCCTACAGTTTTCACCGGATTTGGATGAAACTTTCCAGTTATTGTTTCCATGACCTGAAGATGATCATATTTTATTGCGGTCATGCTGAATTTTCCTAGGGTTTTGGTCCTTTGTCTTACAGTTTTGGAGATCACTTTTTCCCCCGTAAATTTATTCCTTACAACTTTAGGAACATTTAAAAGAAATAGTCTGTTGAAAGGGTTTTTAATTCCCCAAAACATGGCTTATGACATATATGTTATAGACATATTCACCACATACTGACATTTCAGAGATGGGGGGACACTTGGCTTGGGGCCTTTTATTCACAATATTCTGAATTCTGCCAAATAACATACTGTGTAGTATTCTTATTTTCAACACTGTATTGACATGTAAATCTATTGTTCTTAGAGAAAGGTTTATTGCAGTATTTTGAATTTTGTCAATATTTTATTATTTTCTTATTTGCAACATTGACAATAATTTTACATGTAAATCTGTTGTTACTTGAAAAGGCTGAAAACAGATTTTCTTCAAAAAGATTTAAGTTACAATTTTCTACATACTTGCAAGATCAGGAATTTATTTATTGGTGATCAAGAGAATAAGGTAATGCATCTGCTTTCTTTGCATAGAAATGACTCACAATATTTTTAGCTGTTCTTTATTTTGTGCACCTAAAGATACTTTTTTGGCACATATCACGACATAGATTCTACACATGTTTGTGTGTCTTAGTTTATGCCTTATTATAATTATGACCACTGTAACAGAATTATTTCTTTGTGGGTTTAAGATAGATGTAACAACCAAGATGTTTATGATAGAAAGGTAACTTAATCTATAATATGAGCCTTATACATCGGTGTGACTGAGTAAAAGTCAAAGATACAGTCTGGATAAAACTAAACAGACTTTGGCCTCTCTTTTTGACATGGAAGCAGCTATTTCAGATCATCAGTGTTTCTTATGTCAATTTTGTCATACCATGCAATACTGTTGTTAACCACTGTGTCGAAAGGAAATCATAGCTACAGATATTGATTTCTTTGTCAAATTATGACTTCATCATGAACATGAACATAGAATTACAAAGACTAACTGCATGGATTCAAGAAGTCTTGTGTATACTCCACATCTTGCCCTTCAAGATTTCATCCTGAAGAGTTCAACTGGTTCAACTGATGTACAAGTATATTGACCACACTGGATCTATAAAGACATTGATATCAATCAATCAGGTAAACAAACATGTCTTGCCTTTCTGCACAGTTCTTTTTTTCTAAACATCACTAATGATTTTCTGGTACACAGGTGAGCGATTAAGGGCCATCATGGCCCTCTTGTTTTTTACAATGTCTGGCTTGATATTGGCAGACTCATATCGAATCAGATGAGGTTTGTGGCTTCAAATATGTTTTGAAAGTCAATAAAATTACCTTTAGAAATTATATATTGTTTGTGGTCATTGAATTCCCAATATATGTTTAATTGACAGGTTACTAACGATAATACCGGTATATCACACCTGTGATTCAAGCGGCTATGTCCGGCTCAAAAGTAGGTCGGGTGTTCATAAATAAACTAACATTCAACAACACATGGTCATTTGCATATTTAAAATTAACATAGCTGGTCAGCCGAGCCGTCAAGCTATCCCGCAATGCCTGCGCTGTTTAACTCTGACAACCCAAACTGACGCTATTATACCCGAAAGTCGAGGCATAATCCCTTCAAAAATATAAAGAAAATTCTAAAAGCGCATTTACTTAAAATATGGTATTTTAAGTTAATTTAGCGTTACACAATGAGTGCCAAAGGTCATGACCCCTGTGGAAATTCCCCAGTCAGTTTGTAAATATCGGCCACCATCTTGTCTACAATCTATCTACAGATAAATTCCCAAGATTTGCACTCAAAATAAACAGATACCGGGCGTCCCTGTGGTACAAAATATATAAGGACGGTCGGCGTGAAGTCACTTCCACTAAGGTCCGCCGTTTTCGGAGGTTCAAACAAAGGTATTCTGCTATATGACCTTACCAAATGTACACAAGAAATATTTTCAATCAGCCCCACACCTCTGGCAAAGATTTTGCTTTTAAAACTGTTCAAAAATGATCAAATTTTAGCAATAAAACCGAAGCTTTCACCTCCACCAAATGAGAAACTGGCGGGAAAGATATCCGTTCTTTGTTTCTTTTTACTGAAGAGTTCCCTGCCGACCGTCCTTATATCAGAAATCATATTTAGCCCTTTAATTTCTTCGCTGCATACTATTTATCTTCCATAATAACATTTTTTCCCAAGCTTTATAAGGTACCAAAAACTCGCAGGGCCACCATTGTCACCCATGTATATTTTGCAATTAAAATGGCGATTTTTATGCCGCCGTAGTGTCACTTTTCCTAATATTTTCGTAACGGTGAACTGTCTTAGTTTTTCCTTTTTCCCTATTTAGTTGTACCTCGTCACTAACGCATTTTATCATTTCCGGTTGCAAAACGAAAGTACCGATAATATTATTGTTGTTCGAGGTCAACCAATGGAAATTCTTATATTATAGCTAAAGGACACCTTCTTCTTTTATTATGAAACATATCTCAACCGAGTCCCAACAACTTTCTCTTGCTGGATTTTTAGTTTTAGATTCCTCTTAAAAATACAACTTTCTTTTGCTGGATTTGAAAACGGAAAAGGAAGGTTTCCCTGAGCATGCGCAAGACGCCAAACCATAGTTTGGCCCTTAAGACGCTTGACTGCTGAATAACAAACACGGTGCAAGCGTCCAGTAACCTGGACCAACTGTCATGGTGGATGACGAGATCGAAATTGCGATCAGACATTGTTTAAACCTAAATAATGAGAGGTCAAGCCACCCTGAAGCTGCAATCATGACACATTAACAGTCCATTCAATTTGTTCGCACCAAATAAATGGGATTATCATTTAGTTGATAATCCCTATTATTTTTTGTGTTGGGCAGGTGGGGAGCAGGTGCGACATCTATCTATCTATCTTCTTATACTGAGTCGGTCATATTTGGCCATTACCTCAGTTGGGTGCGTAGCTAAATTTAGAATTTAGCTGAAAAAAAAAAAAAAAAAAAAAAGAGAAGTCACTGGATGAGTCCTTAAAACTATTTACAATCTGAATAACAGAGGTATACTATAACGCATACCTCTGAGTCTCAATCTTACACTGTATGGGCTTTGAACTCCTCTGCAGTCTTAGCATTCACCACAGAAGAGGGAAGACTATTCCACTGGGGAATAGTCCTAGGGAAGAAGGAATTTTTCAGGGCATCACTGTAGGACTGGTACCTGTGATACTGTGAGTTGTTTACTTTTGATGCCCTTGTTCGAGTTGAAACTGTCACAGGGGTCAAGTATTTATCTTTATTAACGGCCACTGTACCTGAATGTATCTTATAGAAGAAGGTTAAAGAGGACTGCTCACGACATGCCTCTAGGGACGGCCATTCTAGCTCGTTAAGCATGTCACCGACGCTGCTTCTATTGCGCCATCGTCGGCAGGTCCATCGAGCAGCTGTCCTCTGCACCTTCTCCACCTGCTGAATCTGAGTTTTAACATAGGGATGCCAAATGGGTGATGCATATTCTAGCTGAGGGCAAACCAATGTTTTATATGCAACATCCTTTGTCTGCCTAGGTGCAAAAGCCAAGTTTCGTCTAAGAAATCCTAAAGTCCTAGTTGCTTTTGATGTAATTTCAGAAACGTGTTGACCCCAATCAAGATCATCAGTGATGGTGATACCAAGATATTTGGCGGATTGAACCTGCTCCAAGATTTGCTCGTGTAGTTTATAGTCAAACTTAATTTGTTTGTCAGGAGGGTGTCGCGACACCCTCATTGAATGACATTTGGCCACATTGAACTTCATCTGCCAATCGGCCTCCCACTGTGCTAGTTGATTCAGGTCATCTTGTAGAATAAGACAGTCAGAAGAAGAATATATATTCCTATAAAGGACACAATCATCAGCAAACAAACGGACAGATGACCTGATGTTATCAGGGAGATCATTAATGAATACCAAGAAAAGGACCGGTCCAAGGACCGAACCTTGGGGGACACCAGATAAAACAGGGACTGGATCAGACGCTTGGCCATCAAGTACAACTTGTTGTGAGCGCCCTGAGAGCCATGAGCTAATCCACCTGTGTGTGGATCCTCTTATCCCATAGTAATCCAATTTATACAATAGCCTCCTGTGAGGTACCTTGTCAAAGGCCTTAGCGAAGTCCATGATAATCAAGTCAGTCTGTTTGTGGCCACGGTTTGTGGCCCCATCCAGATTGCTCACAATGTCATGGTAAAACTGAACTAATTGAGTTTCGCAAGACCTTTGACTTCGGAAACCATGTTGACAGTCAGCAAGAATGCTCTCTAAGGCTAGGTGCTTGTTGATGTTACTAACTATTATATGCTCCAGGGTTTTGCAACAGATGCATGTTAGCGACACTGGTCTATAATTTGCTGCATCGTATTTTTCTCCTTTTTTATAGACCGGGGTAACATTAGCTTGTCGCCAGTCATCTGGTACAGTGCCCTGGGCGAGTGATTCATTGAAGATAAAGGCCAGCACAGGTGAAATTTCAGCACCACATTCTTTAAGCACCCTGGCATTCAGGTCATCCGGCCCAGATGCCTTATGTATTTTGAGCTTACCTAACAGTTTGGCGACCCCGTTTGGGTCAACTGTTATGTCCCCCATTGAGGGGAACTGACTATTACCTTTAGTTGGTAGCTCACCATCAGTTTCACGCGTAAATGCAGATTGAAACTGTTTGTTACATATGTTGGCCTTATCGCGCGAATCTGTTTTGAGAATACCGTTATCTCTTAACGAAGTGATCCCAAAGGCTTCCTTTTTCAGGGACTTTACAAATGACCAAAACTTTTTTACTTTACCGTTCTTCTGGGGACTGTCGGGATCTGTATTATCATCCTCAAAGGTAAAGATGCTGGAAACATGCTTCCAATATGCATCTCTTATTACCTTTTGTACATGTGCTCTGAACCTTTTGTAATGGCTCTTAACGTCAGGGCTACTAGACTTACGAGCACGAAAGTACATTCGATTGCGTCTTCTAATTAGATGCTTGATCGTGTTGTCGATCCAAGGCGCACTAAACTTTGTTTTGGTCATTTTCGTTGGAATAAACCTTTCCATAGCCGCAGTTAATTCGGTCTTAAAATTGACCCACATGTCGTTAACTGACATGTGCGAAAGGTCAGAGGAAAGGAACGAATCTCTAAATCGCGCCATATGGTCTCGCAGACCATCCATATCCGCACGTTTATATAGATATATTTTACGCGGGGCTTGTCTGATTCGTTTTGCTTTTATGTCGTATTCAATAAGGACTATGTCGTGATCGGCTTTGCCGATCGGGGGCATCCCCTTAACTCGATTAACTGGGGATGGTGAATTTGTAAATAATAGATCGAGGGTCTTCTCTTGACGGGTGGGTATATTAATTACTTGGGCTAGGCAGTGTTCTTTGATTATATCTAAAAGCTGTTGCTGTGTCTGCCTTTTAGATACCCCATGGGGCACCTGCATGTTGCACCATTCAATGTCACCACAATTGAAGTCTCCGCCAACCAAAATATGGGCATTTGCATTTGACATTATCCTAGACAAAGATGAATTAAAAGCCTCAAGATATTCTGGGTCAATCTGATCTGGGGGGCGATAAAAGGAACCAAGGTACAGAGTCCTACATCCAATAATGTTCAATTTACACCAAACTAATTCACATTTGGTGTCCAATTCCGGAGTTTCTGTACAGAGTAGGTCTCGCTTGAAAGCCACAAAGACACCTCCATGTGCATCCCCAACTCTGTCTTTCCGGATAGCCTCAAAAGATTCTGGAAAAATTTCTGAGTTTTTAATTTCTGGGGTTAGCCAGGACTCATTGCCCAAAATGATGTCCGGCTTAGCTGAGTCGATAATAGTATGAAGTTCAGCCCTTTTGTTCTTTATTGACTGACAATTCATAATCAATATTCTGAGGGGGTGGTTAAGGACCGCCTTTTTGGTCTTCATTTTAGCTTCTTTTGACTGCTGCACAATGGGCGAAGAAGCTGCCGTGGGCGGGCCAATATTGTCTGGTATCGGACTGTCAGGCTCGGACAGGGTAGATAACTTCACCGAAGTTGAATTTCTGGTTTCAAGCCTACACTCGGAGTCATTCAACTCACCATTGTTTTCAGTATTTTGATTTTTATGTTTTTTTGTAGAAAAAGGAGATGGATGCTTTCTATGCTGATCCAATGTTTGCTATATGTGAAGATGACTTCCTTCTGCTGTTGAATGTCTCCGACAAAGTTCCGATGGAAAATATAAAGAGTTCACTCTGTGACACGGACTGGGAGGAGTACGGCAGGAACATGGTTGAAACTATGGATTGGATGGGTACAATGCAAAAGGTGAGATTTCTTGACCCAGTCTGTACTGAATGGAATCTTCTTTTGTTTTGTTTGATTTGAGGTTTAACGTCCCCGTCAACACTGTAAAGGTCATTTTGGAGACGTTGCTTCCAATTCTGTGGGACTTTTACCCGACGTTGAGATGAAATGACATCTCTTTCATATGTATATAATATAATACAGGAGTGCATTTCAAAATGTAGTGATGTGTGTGTGTGAGTGTTGGGGGTGGGTGGGTCAGGCTGTATTATCTTTATATCTTTAAAACCAATTTGGAAAATGGCTGATGTTTTGCCAAACAATGTAGGCCCTGATCAGATTCCACATACTGGGCGGCAGGGCTTGAGATGTCATTGCATCTCAATGTTGGGTAAAAGACCCACAAAATTGGAAGCAACATCTCCAAATTGGCTTCTACAGTATACACAAAGTATACTAAATCAAAAGAAATAAAGGCCTTGACCTTTTTCACAAATTTGAAATGGGACTTTAAAAAGAATCCCTCAGATTTTTATATATTAGCTCACCTGTCACGTAGTGACAAGGTGAGCTTTTGGGATCACTTTTTGTCCGTCGTCCGTCGTGCGTCCGTGCGTGCGTGCGTCCGTAAACTTTTCTTCAAACGACATCTCCTCCTAAACCACTGATCGTATTTTGACCAAACTTCACAGGAATGATCCTTAGGGGGTCCCCTTTCAAAGTTGTTCAAATGGTTCCGGTCCGTTGCACATGTAGGTCACAGTAGCCAAAAATAGATTTTTTACACCGCAAACTTAAAAAATCTTCTTCTCTGAAACCGCAAGGCCCAGGTCTTTGATATTTGGTATGAAGCTTCATCTAGTGGACCCCTACCAAGATTGTTCAAATTATAGTGCTGGGGCGTAAAATGCCCCCGCACAGGGGCCCTTTGGTTTTACATGGGCTTATATAGGGAAAATCTTGAAAAATCTTCTTCTCTGAAACCGCAAGGTCCAGGTCTTTGATATTTGGTATGAAGCTTCATCTAGTGGACCCCTACCAAGATTGTTCAAATTATAGTGCTGGAGCTAAAAATGCCCCCCACACGGGGGCCCTTTGGTTTTACATGGGCTTATATAGGGAAAATCTTGAAAAATCTTCTTCTCTGGAACCGCAGGTCTTTGATATTTGGTATGAAGCTTCATCTAGTGGACCCCTACCAAGATTATTCTAATTATAGTGCTGGGGCCAAAAATGCCCCCGCACCAGGGCCCTTTTGTTGTCGCGCCTGCTATTAGCATGGCGCGATATAGGCGTCCGGTTTTCCGTCCGTTCGTCCGTCCGTTTGTCAAGGCGTCAACATTTGCGACCACCCTAGCGTTCACCCTGAGGTTCAAGTTTATTTCTCAAGAACTATAAGAGCTTCATTAATGATACTTGGTACAAACTTGTATCTGGGGATGACAACTTACATGCAAGCATCCATATTTGACCTTGACCTACATTTCATGGTTCACTGACTTTGTAAAATATTGCGACCACCCTAGCATTCACCCTGAGGTTCAAGTTTATTTCTAAAGAACTATAAGAGCTTCATTAATGATACTTGGTACAAGCTTGTATCTGGGGATGACAACTTACATGCAAGCATCCATATTTGACCTTGACCTACATTTCATGGTTCACTGACTTTGTAAAATATTGCGACCACCCTAGCGTTCACCCTGAGGTTCAAGTTTATTTCTAAAGAACTATAAGAGCTTCATTAATGATACTTGGTACAAACTTGTATCTGGGGATGACAACTTACATGCAAGCATCCATATTTGACCTTGACCTATATTTCATGGTTGACTGACTTTGTAAAATATTGTGACCACCCTAGCGTTCACCCTAATGGTCAAGTTTATTTCTCAAGAACTATAGGAGCTACATTAATGATACTTGGTACAAGCTTGCATTTAAGAATGGAAACTTTTGTGCAAGCATCTATGTTTGACCTTGACCTACATATCATGGTTCGGTGACTTTGCGCCCCCACAGGCGCGACATAGCCTTCGGCGGAATTCTTGTTTTACATAGGCTTATATAGGGAAAATCTTCAAAAAATCTTCTTCTCTGAAACTGCAAGGCCCAGGTCTTTGATATCTGGTATAAAGCTTCATCTTGTGGACCTCTACCAAGATTGTTCAAATTATAGCCCTGGGGCCAAAAATGCCCCTGCTCCGGGGCCCTTTGGTTTTACATAGACGTATATAGGGAAAATCTTGAAAAATCTTCTTCTTTGAAACCACAAGGCTTAGGTCTTCGATATTTGTTATGAAGCTTCAGCTAGTGGACCTCTATAAAGATTGTTCAAATTATAGCCCTGAGACCAAAAATGCCTCCGCCATGTGGCCCTTTGGTTTTACATAGACTTATATAGGGAAAATCTTTAAAAATCATCTTCTCTGAAACACAAGGCTTAGGTCTTTGATATTTGTTATGAAGCTTCAGCTAGTGGACCTCTACCAAGATTGTTCAAATTATAGCCCTGGGGCCAAAAATGCCCCTGTTCCGGGGCCCTTTGGTTTAACATAGACTTATATAGGGAAAATCTTGTTTTACATAGACTTCTATATGCAGGGTAAACCTTTAAAATCTTCTTCTCTGAAACCAGAAAGCCCAGGTCTATCATATTCGATATGAAGCTTCATCTTGTGGACCTCTACCAAGATTGTTCAAATTATAGCCCTGGGGCCAAAATTGACCCTGCCCGGGGCCCACTTGTTATACATTGGATCAGGTGAGCGAACCAGGGCCCTCTGGGCCCTCTTGTTTTAGTTTATAGAATACTTGTCCAGAATTCCTTTTTTCTGATTATTTCAGAAAGTTGACCTCTTATATTACAATGGAACAACATCATCAGTGGATTGGGACGCAATGATTGAAAATATGGAGTTATATAGTACAGCAATAAGTAGACCAGAGAAGGTTGTTGAGGATGCCCTATATGTCGTGAACAAAATGAATGTAACCAAGTTACTGGAGTCTCTTGGCAATATGGACAGTAATGGACTTCAGGATTTCACATTTAAAGAAATGAACAAGTAAGTCATCGATTATTCTAATGCACTTGTGTATGTAATGCGACATTTGATTGGATAACGTCAAAAATTTGCAACAGTATATTCTGGGATATACTGTAATAAACCCGACGTCAAGTTACCTCGCATTGGCTAGTATGTGTTTTTTTGCAGCTGACAGAGCCTGCCCCTTTGTGCAAAATGAAAAAAAATTCAACAAACAATCCAATAAGTGCATTTAAATGGGGATAACTGTATTGAAAATTGTTATTTGGGGAAGTAAATTGCCGGTTTGAGGGTTGCAAATTCCATTTTACGGCTCCGCTTTCACATCACAGTAAAACGAAATTTCCAACCTTAAAACTGCCGATTTACCTCCCCAAATTATAATTTTGAATACAGATATCCACTAATTTTAATACAGTGCACCTATTAGGTGTAATGGTTATGGATATATAGCACTTCTTCAACCTTTGTGAAGGAACTTCTGGTGAGAAAGTTGAACGTGGACAACCTGTATAAGGTCGGAGAAATAGCGCGGTCACCCCACGTTCCCCCCTAGCACCATGTATCCACAGTGGCCATCACATATTTAATCCTTTTTGTCATGGCCAGCTCAGTGCGAGGTTTCACGGGTTCAAAAAGATTTGCTGTGGGTGTACTGTAGGTGTGTTTTTTATAGGCTTGAAAACATGCAGCATTGATTGCCTGTGGTAAGAACTTACTTGCTGTCCATTATGAAAGCTACCATATAGTTGGGACAGACAGGCCTTAGCAAACAGTGAAGACCCAGATCATCTGGCTCCTGAAGGAGCAGTCTGATCAGGGTTTGTGCTGTTCGCCATATTGTCTGCACTTTTTGGACTCATTGATATTTGTTAAAATTTAGGAGAATTACAGCAAGTTCTCAAGGTGTCTGAATTCTTGGGATATTAACATTTTTTTTTATGCCCCCCATAGGAGGGCATATAGTTTTGCACTGTCAGTTTGTTTGTGCGTTTGTGCATTTGTGGGTTTGTAAGTCCACACTTTTTTGTGATGCAAACTACTTCCACATTTCTTCAACAATTGAGCCGAAACTTTGCACATGCATTCCTTGTGAGGTGAAGGGATGCCTAACACAATTTTCACGTTGGTCCTATCATTTTCGAAGGAGTTACGGCCCTTTATTTTCTAAAAAATGTGCTAAAAACCTTATGATGTGAACTACTTCAACATTTCTTCACTGATTCAGCTGAAACTTTGCACATGCATTCCTTGTGAGGTGAAGGGGTGTCTAACACAATTTTCATGTTGATCCTATCATCTGTGACGGAGTTACGGCCCTTGATTCTCTGAAAAAACACGTTCAAAAACCTTGTGACAAGAACTACTTCCACATTTCTTCACTGCTTGAGCTGAAACTTTGCACATACATTCCTTGTGAGGTAAAGGGGTGCCTAACACAATTTTCACATTGATCCTATCATCTGCGAAGGAGTTACTGCCCTTTATTTTCTGAAAAACGCATTCTTAAACCTTGTGACGCGAACTACTTCCACATTTCCTTGCTAATTTTGCTAAATTTTTGCATATGCATTTGCAGTGATATGTAGATGTGCCTAACACAAAATCCATTCTGCGAGGATGAAGCGTTTTGGAGTTATGGCTCTTGATTTTCTCAAAAATGCGCTAAAAAATCTTGTGACACAAACTACCTCCACATATCGTCACTGATTGAGCTGAAACTTTGCACATGCATTCCTTGTGAGGTGAAGGGGTGCCTAACACAATTTTCACGTTGATCCTATCACCTGCGACAAAGTTACAGCCCTTGATATTCTGAAAAACAGGTTCGAAAACCTTGTGACGCAAACTTCTTCCACATTTCTTCACCGTTTGAGCTGAAACTTTGCCCATGCATTCCTTGTGAGGTAAAGGGGTGCCTAACACAATTTTCGCGTTGATCCTATCATCTGCGAAGGAGTTACGGCCCTTTATTTTCTGAAATAACTTGTTCTTAAACCTTGTGACGCGAACTACTTCCACATTTCTTCGACAATTTTGTTAAATTTTTATGCCCCCGTAGGAGGGCATATAGTTTTTGCACTGTCCGTTTGTTTGTGGGTTTGTGGGTTAGTCCGCACTTTTTTTTCCTCAAATTGGCTCCTACGGGGGCATTGCTCCCTTATAGTGACAGCTCTTGTTTATATTGTTTTCAGTTCGATGGCTTCCTTAGTTTTAGTGATGGAAAGTGTGGACAAGAGTATGGGTAATATGTCATTCTGGAACTACGCTAAACATGTTGCGAAATTCTGGATAGCATACACTGACATTGCAAGTGATGTTTATACTCATACCAAAGGTGAGTAAACAATATTTCCAAAATCAAAGTACTGATAGCACTGATGGGTGACTTGTCTTTGAGTTTAGGCTGGATAAATGGACCAGAAAAGGGATGTGGCCTAGTGGATAAGGACGCTGACTCTTAAATCATTAGGTTTCACCACTGTGGGTTTGAGCCTGGCCCGGGTCACATGTGAGACACCAAGTCCTGCAATGGAAGTTCAGGTGTTTTTATATGCCTGTTTTGTAAAAACGTTTGTATTATGGTATGGGGTCACCATCCTTCCGTGCGTCTGTAAACTTTTCGTTTCTGGATATCTCCTCCTATAGTTTTCATCCAATCAAGCTGAAACTTAGTAGATGGTAAGTCTATGAGGTGTTGTTACTGTTGTAGCCCATAATGTTTCAAGGTTATAGTCCCCCAAATATTTACAGAGATATGCCCCTTTTTGTTTTATCGGGCCACAGGGCTTGAGATGTCATTTCATCTCAATGTCGGGTAAAAGTCCCGCAAAATTGGAAGCAATGTCTCCAAAATGACCTCAATAGTGTTGATGGGGACACTAAACCTCAATTCAAACAAACAAACAAATGCCCCTTTGAAAATTTTGTGAACTATTTTGTTTCTGGGTTACTTATACAGTTGTCATCGGATGAAGCTGAAACTTGGTAGATAGTTAGACTATGAGGTGCTGTAGCGCATATTGTTTCGAGGATACAGTTCACCAAATATTTACAGAGTAATGCCCCTTTGTAAATTTTGAGAGCTTTTTCATTTTCAGCTAACTTCTCCCACAATTAACATTCTATCTAATGTTAACTGAAACTTGATATATAGTTAGACCATGACGTGGAGCAGGGCCTGTTGTTAGGGCCCCACAATGACCATATCTATATTGCTTTTGTCCTTGTTTTTCTCAAGCCATAACCAAAAAACCTACCCACGATCATATCTTCAGAAGTATACCTTACTCTCATGAAACACACATACTAACCATTATAAGACCTACATTTTGACAAAGGGCCATAGCTGTATATTGTTTTTGTCCATGTGTTTGTCATGCCTTAACCAAAAACTTGACCAAGGTCATAACTTCAGAAGTATTTGTCCTACACTCATGAAACTTCGCACACATATTTACCATCACAAGACCTACATTCT
Source organism: Lucinisca nassula (assembly GCA_963580285.1). Taxonomy (NCBI): domain Eukaryota; kingdom Metazoa; phylum Mollusca; class Bivalvia; order Lucinida; family Lucinidae; genus Lucinisca; species Lucinisca nassula. Next base: position 98,013,819 of record OY757011.1, read on the forward strand.
GCCTTAACCAAAAAGTCTAATGTCTGTCATAACTTCAAAAGTATTTCCCTTTCTTTCATGAAATTTCATACAAATACTTACCATCATCACAAAAACTTGTACCATACTTCTTTGACAGCTTTATCTGGGGCCCTTTCTGATGCGGTCATTGATCTAGTTTTAAGGTTTTGGCCGCCAAATAAAAACAAATAACCCTTTTATAGATCATATTTAACGCCACTACAGCTGGTGTCTGGGAATGTGTGGCGGCTGTAAAAAGTATCCCTGCCCTACATCATAGTGTAGTTTATATTTTCTTGTCCTTTGGGGTCATTGATTCCATTGTGGAATTTTGAAAATATTTGAGGGTCACTGATGAGGCCTAATTGGCCGAAACTAGCTAGTCTGGTGTTTTCTTTGCTTCCGAAGGATAACCCTTTTATAGAACATATTTCTGGAAACATTTTGTTTCGGCTAACTTAGCTTATAGATCCTGTCAAGCTGAAACTTGATATATAATTAGACCATGATGTGGAGCAGCATATATTGTTTATAGGTTACCATCCACCAAATATTTACAGAGTTATTCCCTTTAAAGTTTGACCACAATGTGGAGCAGCGCATATTGTTTCTAGGTTATGGTCCTCCAAAAATGAATTGAGGTATTCTCTTTGAACCTTTCTGTACACATAATGGTTGTTGCTAACTTCTCCTTCAAGTAACATGTAACATATGATCTAGAAAAAACCTTGATATTTAGTTTGACTATGATCATGTAGCAGCACTTGTTATTTAGAGCAGTTCATATTGTTTCAAGGCTGCAGTCCAACAAATATTAACTTGCCATGGGCATATAATGCCCCGCTTGTGGAGCTCTTGCTTCTCCGGGTATTCCGGTTTTCACCCACCTTTGATTTAGGATTGGCTCGATATGAATGAAATGATCTTGAAAGGGCCATAAAACCCAAACTAAAAAAAAAACAAAAAACAAAAAAACACACCAAAAACAGAAGAACAGGGACTTATCATGTAAGCAAACAGTGTAGACACTGAGGAGATGCAGCATTCTCTGGCATCTGATCTAGGTCTACACTGTTTGACAAACCCAACACATGGTTCCAGCTCAGAATCTATAGATAATCCAAAACACTATGACCTCACACCAAAAGAATAGCATGACTATTTCTTATATATAACCCTTACCTGGATTTTGCTACAAAGCAGTGATTGTCACATGGACACCAACATGAAAAGCTACTGTGCTTAGTAACTTTGGTTGATTGACAAACAATCAACCAAAAATGTTCCTAATGTAAGAAAACCCAATTTTTGTTGCACCTTCTTTAAGCAGGGCGCGATATAGGAGTCCGGTTTTCCATTCATTCATTCGTCAAACCATCTACATTTGTGACCACCCTAACTTAATGTAGGAGTCCCAACAGGCCTGACATGGCCTTCGGCGGAATCCTTGTCTACCGGTTATGTATAAAGTTGGTTTCTAAGGATATACATTAAATAGCCATGCTGGGGAGATGCATCAGCAATGGATGAGAATATACTTAACCCAAATACGACAATGGAATCTCCCTACTAATAAGTTTGGAGGGGTCCATTTACAATTATAGGGTGTTGGGTTTGTTTTGTTTGAGGTAAGTTGTGAACAAATGCGTGAACGTTGTGCAGACAGTGTGTACCCAGATCAGACGCTGCCTTCACTGTTTGCCTGTACCCAGATCAGACGCGTGTTCAGCAGCACCTGATCTGGGTTTACACTTTTTGCCATTGTCCCCAAAAAAGGCTGCCAGGCATATACGGGTTGAAATCCTTTGCCTTATAATGCCACTTTATGTAATGGATTATGTCATATAAAAAAACATTGTATGACCACACATATAATAACACAGGGTTGTTAGTGTGTAGTGTCAAGGCATCGTCCTAATAACTATGTTTCTATTAAAATATCTTTTGAACTTTCTTGGCAATAAAATTTGATTTGAAATCATAATAATAAACAGAATCTTACACTTTTGGTTGTTTTGTATGAGGCTTATGAAACATGCTCAAGCTGTTTTCAATAATTTCATATTAACCCATAAAATGCCAATCACGACAATTGTCGTCTGCTTTGTCATCTGCCAGTTACTTTAAAACTCATTTTTGCAAACAGTGTGGACCCAGATCAGACTGCTCCTATAGGAGCAGTCTGATCTGGGTCCACACTGTTGATCTGGATCCACACTGTTTGCCTGTATGCAAAAATATTTTTAAAAAAGTTTGCAAGAAGATTCAGCAGACGACATTAGCAGACGACATTTTCAGATGTAGTTTTTCTCCATGTCCTAAGGGTTGAATAATCATTCATATAAGATCCTCTATGTAGTCCTTTTCTTTTTTGTCTTCAGGTTCCATAGACATTACAGAGTATATCAAGACAGTCTCTCCAACATTAGGAGAATATTATATGAACATCTCGACCATGTTTCCCACGCTTTTCGACGACCTAACAAAAAGTCTTCAGAACCCACAGACTGTAAGTGAAACAAAGCAGAAATACTGCTGACTCTTGTTAACTTAAACTCCTTTACTTCTAAACACAAGCTTAAAGTAAATTTACTTTTATTGTGGATTAGGGTGAGGTGAGGTGAAGGTGTCGTGTAACTTACGTCAATGGGCTGTCCCAAGTGATATTAGCTTCGTCACAAAAACACACCTGTACAAATACATTGCAAACATTACCGCCTAAAAAAATAAAAATTTTAAGATGAAAAAATAGTGACACTTTTCTTATCTCTACTCCAAACAGGTTTTGGGTACTACTTAGAACCCCCTAACGAGTACCCACAACCTATGTAATGGAGCAGAAATAAGTAAAATAATGTTTACCCCCGTAAACCCCAGTTTTCTCTGAATAAAAAGTAGAAGTAAAACAAAGATCAGGAATTGATACAATTAACTTACTTCACCCATAAAAGACACCAAAGGGAAAGAAATACAAACATTAAGCGAGCAGACCATAATGGAAACCTAAACAAAGGAAGGCCATAAGGACAGTTACTTTCCCACAAAATGGCCATATGGCCATCCAAAACTAAAAGACACAAGTGATACACACAGTAAGTAACAAACAACAACATAAATAAATCGCCACAGAAGAGCCGCCTTGGAACGGTCAGTGGAAGATTTCCACTGGGGGGCTTAAATCGATTTTACGTGGCCACAATCCTCGCCCTTACTTCCGCCGCGATTTAGACAAATAATTTGTTCAGTCCGCATGAAGGCCTCCTAACTCATCAGTGCAACATCTCCGTGAACACAAAAATCAAAGAACCACAGAGGTGAGACAACGGTGAGGACTCAACAGCAAGAAACCACTGAAATGCTGGAGCAAAAGAAAACCAACAGTTAGACTCCGATGAGCCCGACCAGAGACAGAGCATCAGGCACCAACCAACATTATCTCTCTAATTTTCAATAAGCCTTTACGTTGGAGCCGTCATAGAATCTGAGGCCTGACCCACCGGCGTGCAATTAAAGAGGGAAGCAAAGTTGCCAACCGTGATTGGGTTAACTACCATGCATGCAGTCTGTCGTATAATATCCATGTTGTACCCAATCTTTTTATATCGAAGAATGATTTTACGAAATTGGGTGCTGAAGTCATTGCGGTTATATATTTTTCTGAATTTATATACTAAGTCACCATAAAATTCGGGTTCCGATAGACCTTGTTGCAGAAGAGATTTAAGTCTAATATTGAATTTTGAAATTAAATCAGAATGGCGTCTATAAAATTTTGAAAAGGCTTTGCGTAGTTTATGGTACCGATAACCCTGATTAAGGAGTTTAGCCGTTAATAATTTATTACGAGTGTTGAAGTCAGTTACATGACTACACACTCTAGCAAATCAAATTAATTGCGAAATATAAACGCCATAGGATGGCGCACGAGGAACATCACCATCCAAAAAAGGAAAATTTACAATCTCAAAATCAAAGTCATCGCGTTTATCATAAATTTTGCACGAAACAAATCCATAGTTGGGTTTAGAGGGGTATTCATTTCACAGACTTGTTAACATGACGACTGATATTGGCATACATTTGGGCAAAGACTAGGCCTGCTGTCCTTGCAGCAGGGAAGGGCAGTGGGGGCATCTTGTTTCTTTTCACTTTTTCTCCTCTGTCCCTTACTTTCATCTCCTCTACTGTCTCTTCCATCTCTTTTCACTCTTTCTCTGGGAGACAACACAGAGTTTTCCAGAAGGGTTGATGCGTTCTTAAACACCAATACTATCGATCAATCATGATTGTGGTTTTTATTCTCAATATCTTCTTTAGAGTTAAACTCTTTATGTCAGAAAACTGATATTTCAGAATATTTCAAACAATTGGTATTACAGGTATATGGTTATAGCACCAATATTGGTGAACGTTGTCCCTCATTGGAATATAGAAGGACATCCTTTTCTGTATGATAACCAATTCCTGTGACAAAGTGCTTTCTTTCCTATCTTAAGATGTTTTTTTTTTTATTGTTTTTTTCCTGATGAAATTTTTGAATATTTGTCTTACAAATGTGCCAAACATAGCTTGTGAGTATTGGTTAGAACCACTTCATTTAGGTGGTTCTACTTGAGAACCCACAACCTGTCTTAGAGGAGAAATGAGAAAAAACCCAAGTACACCCCAGTTTTCACTGTATAGATGTGGGGTTTAAAGGGGAGTTCATTACACAGGCTTGTTAATGTGATGTGATAACCATTGTTCCTCGGGTTTTATCTTGCTTTTCTAATCATTCAATATTTAAAGCTTTATATTAATTCAAAATATTCCAAACAGCTGATATATTCATCACAAAAACAGGACTATATAATTTTGACCTCCTTTAACCACATTTTTCTATAGGGAAACTGGGGTTTACTGGAATATATATTATTTTTCTTATTTCTGCTCAAAAACATGGATTGCCTCCTCTCACAAGTCTGAGGTTGTGAGTTCATATTTGGCTGCTGAAAAGGTCGAGGTAAATCATCCTCCCTATTCTCCTGAAATAGGGAGTTCAGGCAAGTTTTTCTTGTTTCCAAGATTCAAGAAAATGCTTTCTGGAAAGAGTTATAAGTCCAGATGTGCACTTGGCAGCACACCTTATCTGTGCCAACAGGTACCTAACCTAATGGAGACTACCAGCTTTTAGAAATTGGATCCGAAGGTTACAAAAATGTTTTTTTCGGCGGGGGGGGTGGGGGGGGGGGGGGGGGGGTTGTAGGGCTACTTTGAGAGCCTGCAATACTGAAAAAAAAAATAAATGTTTAGGAAATAAAACCCCAGTGACAAAACCTTTTGAAGGACCCTTGTACTTGTTAGAATGACACTAAATGACCCACAAGGGTTGAAGTGCTGTTAAACCCCAACACATCAGCTGTTCTGTATGTTTGTAAAGTACACCACAACCTCTTTATAACACTATTTTTGTCTTAAATTTTTGACTTCCAGCATTAAAATTTACTGCCTCAACATTGATTGGAATTTGTGTGCCTTTATGTTACTATTCCTTGTTTGTAAAAGAGTTATGTACAGTAAAATCCCGATATTCAGACCACCTTTGGGACTGTTCAAAAGTGGTCTTTAAGACCACTTTTGAACAGTCCCAAAGGTGGTCCCTGACCAGAGAACAATGAGTGCAGAAAACACTAAGAAAGGATAACTGCACCCTTCTAAATAAGCTTTTTATGGCATGATTAGTCTTAATTTTAAGTGGTCTTAATAGCGGAATTTTACTGTATATTTATATGTTCCGTTGGACACCTTCTATATATTGGTTTTCCGAATAACCTGAAATTTTGCTCACAAATTTATTTTTTATTACAGATTTTGTCAGCTATGCTGAACGTTAAATGGGAGAACATTTGTAATGGTACAAAAATAAGTGAAATATTCCACCTTAAAGACACTGAAGGAGCTCATGAGTTTGAGCGAGGCCTCTGCGAGCTCAACTGGACAGCTATTATGGAAGAAGTTGTAGATTACAATCCAAACATTAAAATATATACTGATGAGGTAATATATTTTTTTCTTTTTAAAAAGTTTAATCCAAACAATGAAATACATAACACTCTTATAGCATGTCTGCATAATGAGTGTCCCTGTTAACCCCACTTTATATAAAGAAAAGTTTGGTTAACATGGGTAAATTTTATTTTCCTTCTTTTTGCTCCACAATATAGATTGTGGGTGCTTGTTAGAACTGCCTCAGTGAGAGAGTTCTAACAGGCACCCTTAATCTTTCATCTGCCAAGCAAAACAAAATCTGAAGATGTCGTCTGCTTCTGTCGTCTGCTGCATCTTCATGCAAACTTTTTGAAAATATTTTTGCTCACAAGCAAACAGTGTGGGATAAGATCAGACTGCAGCATGATCTGGGTCCACAAGGTGGGCTCAGATCAGATTGCTCCTATAGGAGTAGTCTGATCTGGGTCCACACTGTTTGCCAAAAAATGCCTTTTTAGGTAACCGGCAGATGGCAAAGCAGACAATAATTGTAGTATATTTAACAATTTCATCTGAAAAATGCTAGTTCTATAAATATGAAAGATGCTTTGGATCATATGGAAGATGCATTATTATATTGTAAGAAGGAAATAATATATAATATTGTACGTTTGTAATTAAAAGTGTTAAATTCTTTCAACAACATGTATTAGCCCATTCAGCACCAGAAACCCCTAAAGGGGTACCTTGGCAAACGGTGCAGGCCCAGATCAGACGCCGCAGAACGCGGCGTCTGATCAAGGCCTACACTGTTTGCAAAAAGTTAAGCCATTTCCCGAATAAAAGAAAACACAACCTGACACCCCTAAATTTTTAAATGAACTCTTGCTGTATATAAGGTGGAAGACTCCATTTGGTACAAAAAGGGTGAACTCTTTCAGCTGTCCAAATGGGACCGTGTCATCTGCTGTAATTTAGAGCTTTCTGGAAATGAACACCTTTACCCATTATTCTTGCATAAATACCTATGCGCATGGCTGTTTGAAACCATTGTCAAATGGGCCGAAAGCCGTGCTCAAACAGCAAAAACCATGTTCAAATCATGAAATTCGCGTGCTGTTTGAACATGGATTTTGAGCTTTTGATATGACAAGACGGGCCTTGCTTTGTTCGCGTTATGTTGAGTGACGTAACGTTATCGCCCTGAACGTAGTGTTTTATGGTTTTATGATGACGTCACTGCATGACAACGTCATTGTAAACAACATTCTGAACTGGCCGCCATTTTGGTTTGCCTGTCACATTTGAAGAGTTTATATGGAATTTATATGGAACTTTTGGGCGTTTTCGTCAAAATTTGCTGTCGGATTCGTATAAGTTATGCAAGAACAACGATCATCCATGGTTATTTCATTGCATTAACATTTGCCAGATTCCTCAGAAGATATTTGAACGTTTGGCCTTGCAGCCTCATGTTCAAACAGCTTCCTCGGGATCCGGCAAATGTTAATGCATGAAAAACCATGGTTGATTCCTATATTCTTGCATAAGTACAGATGTGCATAGATGTCTCTTTTGGAATGGACTAGAAACCTCTTGCGTTCAGACCTGAAGTTCGCATGCTGTTTGAATGTGTTTTCAACTTACCTGAGTCAAAGGCTCAAGCTGAGTTTCTGTGAATACTCAATGTCCGTTGTCTGTTGTCCGTTCTGCATCGGTGGTGGTCTGTGGTGCATAGTCGGTCTGTCAACAATTTTTATAAAAGACTTCTCCTCCAAAACCGGTGAACGGATTTTGAAATAATTTTACAGGAATGTTCCCTGTACCAAAATTGCGAAAATGGTTTCACTCTGCTAAACAAAATGGCTGCCAGAGCTAAAAATAAAAACAAAACTTTTATATGACATCTCCCAGGCAACTGGCCAGATTTCGAAATAATTTTGACTGACAATCTACACAAAAACCTGATGAGTGCTTGGAGAAGATACAGATTGTCCATTCATACCATTAATATAATTCTAAAAATAGAACTGATGTAATTTCAGCTGATGATACTAGCAGGCTCCATCGACAATGCTCCAGCAGTTACAGTAAACTGGACAGAACTGGCCGAGGGTACAATGAATCTGTTAGAGAATATGCAGAGCTGGTTCACTGCAGATAGCTCAACACATGTTGAGGGTATAGATACTGACAGCCTGAATACAACACTGGGAGATTTCGTTAAAACCCTAACACAAACAGACCAGTGGGATGCAGCTAAGTATGCTTTTCACCCTGCTGAATACCTCATTATGCTACACTCCTATCCAATTTTTAGCCATTTTTATCAGCAATTTCAATTTTAACCACGGTTTCAGAAGCAGATTGGAAAACAGTATAGATCCTGATCAGCTGGCTTCTAAGAAGCTAGCTGATCTGGATCTATACTGTTTTTTTTTTTGTTTTTTTTAAAGAATGTATCTGAGTTCAGCATTCTAAGGCTTACAAATCTGTGTAATGAAGACTCTGTAAATCCTTCTTTATCTAGAGACATCTGGGGCTTACAGGGGTATACCTTATTTTTCTAATTTCTGCTCCAAGACATTGTTTCTGGGTACTCATTGAGGTGGTTCTAAAAAGCACCTACTGCCTATGTTTTGAGTATAAATGAGATAACTATCACAAATTTTAATCAGAAAATTAATGGTATTGGAGTTCCCCCGCCCATTGGGGCTTGAAGAAATAGATGGGCTGCATGATGCTTCCAGCCAGAGCTGAAACTGAGCACACACTAGTACTGGTAAACTGCTTAGAGGATCTAAGCCTGCTCAGGCAAAGTAGTGTGAGTCGGACCATCTATGCTTATAAACGCTATTGGTTTCATTTGGTGACAGGGCTTGAGATGTCATTTCATCTCAATGTCGGGTAAAAGTGCCACAAAACTGGAAGCAACATCTCCAAAATGACCTGTACAGTGTTGACGGGGACAGTAAACCTCAAATCAAACAAAATAATGGTATTGGAGATATAAAAGTATGCATTTTAAATGCATTGTAAAAGGCTGAATTAGAGGCATCATACATGCTTGATATTAGATTATGTTCTCCAGGGTTTTTGCCATTTTCCCTGTAGAAAATGAAATTTAGGAGACAGATTTGTCCCCTTGTATAAATATTAATATTTTTTGGAGGACAAAATTTAAAAATCGGGCAGAATAGCCATCATTTTACATTACGATAACACATCCGTGCGACATAGTGCATTTTTTTCACACCTCCAAAATGGCTACTTTTCTGATAAAATCTGTGATGTTTATACTGCAAACATAGGTTGTGGGTGCTCGTTAGAACCGTCTCATTGTGATGGTTCTAAAGATTACCCACAACCTATGTCTTTGAGCAGAAATAAGAAAAATAATAAATACCCCGTAAATTCCAGTTTTCTCTATATAAAGTGGAGTTCATGGGGGTGATTATACATTTCACAGACTTGTTGCCGTGGTGTATGCTACAAAATCTTGATTTGTTCAAAGAAATGTTATAGGTTCTTAATCCATTTTAAATAGGAAACCACCTAAAATGGGGTCCTTGGTAACAGTGGAGGCCCAGATCAAAGGTGACAGAAAGTTAAACCCGACACCTCTAAAATTTGCAATGGACTCCTGTATATAAGGTGGAAAATTCCATTCAGTACAAAAAGACTAAATAGGATAACCTCAAATGGCATGCCCTTGTGACATTCTGATTGGTAACTTTGAAGATGGTTGAAAATGAATGTTGACCCATAAAATGCCAGTCACGACAATTGTCGTCTGCTTTGTCATCTGTCGGTTACTTTAAAAGTCATTTTTGCAAGCAGTGTGAACCCAGATCAGACTGCTCCTCTAGGAGCAGTCTGATCTAGAGGAGCAGTCTGATCAGGGTCTACACTGTTTGCCTGTACGCAAAAATATTTTTAAAAAGCTCGCAAAAAGATTCAGCAGACGACATAAGCAGACGACATTTTCAGATGTAATTTTTCTCGGTGTCTTAAAGGTTAATGCTCCGGGTGCTTCAAATACATGTATATGATTCACCATGTTTACGAGAATATGAGAAAAAGAATTGATTATTGTTGTTTGGTGGGGACAGGAAATCCCAAAGTCCGGTCCAGTGATCACATATGGGAAACAAGGCAAAGCTGGACCCTCAGGCTAGGGTTTCTATATCCCTACTGAAAATAATGATAGATTCTATATAATGATCCTTAATATTGGGACAGATAGGCCTAAGCAAACAGTGAAGACCCAGATCAGACTGATCACGGTCTACACTGCTTGGCATTCCGTCTTCACCTTTGGGACTCCTTTCTTTATGGTGAAACAAATTTGTCAAAATTTCAGAAGAATTACAAAAACTCCTTATGGTGTCCAAATTTTTGGATTTTTAGGGTATTCGTTTTACAACTTCAGGTTTGGTTCCCTGGCAGATGAAATGATGAAACTTGTAACCAGCCAGAGTGAAGGTGATGGCAACTCGACAATCTGGGATCTAACCATGCAGAGTACCATGCTACAGCTGTACATTTCATATCATTCTCTCAAGTTTTTTAACCTACAACTACACTATATAAACAGTAAGTATATACAGTAAAATTCCAATATTGAGACCACCTTTTGGACTGTTCAAAAGTGGTCTTTAAGACCACTTTTGAACAGTCCCAAAGGTGGTCTTTGACCAGAGGACATTGTGTGCAGGGAATTCGAAGACAGAATAACTGCTTCCTCCTAAATAAGCTTTTTAAAGCAGAATTATTTATGTCCCCCCACCCGAAAGGGAGGGGGACATATTGGTTTTGGTGCGGATCGTGTCGGCGTCGGCATTGGCGTTGCCTCTTGTCTGCACTCTATCTTCTGAATGGATGCATGGATTTTAATTAAACTTACACAGATACACCATTGGGAGGGGGAAAAGTACTGATTAGGTTTTGGTGACCTTGGTCTAATTTTCAAGGTCACAGTGCGCAAAACATTGTCGAATTTTAGGCCAAAAAAGCTTGTCTGCACTCTATCTCCTGAACCAATGGATGGATTTTGTTCAAACTTGGTACATAGTATAATTGGGATGGTCTCAAGAACTGATTAGATTTTGGTGACCTTGACCTAATTTTCAAGGTCACCACGGGACTAAGACTGTTAAAAATAAGCTTGTCTGCACTCTATCTCCTGAACCAATGGATGGATTTGGTTCAAACTTGGTACATAAGGTAAGTGGGACAGTCTCTAGAATTGATGAGTGACATATTGGTTTTGGTGCGGATCCTGTCGGTGTAGGCGTTGGCGTTGCCTCTTGTCTGCACTCTATCTCCTGAATGGATAGATGGATTTTGATTAAACTTACACAGATACACCATTGGGAGGGGGAAAAATACTGATTAGATTTTGGTGACCTTGGTCTAATTTTCAAGGTCACAGTGCTCAAAAATTGTTGAATTTTAGGCCAAAAAAGCTTGTCTGCACTCTATCTCCTGAACCAATGGATGGATTTTGTTCAAACTTGGTACATAGTATAATTTGGATGGTCTCAAGAACTGTTTAGATTTTGGTGACCTTGACCTAATTTTCAAGGTCACCACGGGACTAAGACTGTTAAAAATAAGCTTGTCTGCACTCTATCTCCTGAACCAATGGATGGATTTGGTTCATACTTGGTACATAAAGTAAGTGGGATAGTCTCTAGAACTGATTAGATTTTGGTGACCTTGACCTAATTTTCAAGGTCACCACGGAAATAAGACTGTTAAAAATAAGCTTGTCTGCACTCTATCTCCTGACCCGATGGATGGATTTGGTTCAAACTTGGTACATAAGGTAAGTGGGACAGTCTCTAGAATTGGTGAGATTTTGGTGACCTTGACCTAATTTTCAAGGTCACCACGGGACTTAGATTGTTAAAAATAAGCTTGTCTGCACTCTATCTCCTGAACCAATGGATGGATTTGGTTCAGACTTGGTACATAAGATAAATGGGATGGTCTCAAGGACTGATTAGATTTTGGTGACCTTGATCCAATTTTCAAGGTCAAACTGTTGGGGGGACATATGTTTTCTTCTGAAAACACTGTTCTAGTTAGTCTTAATTTAGCAGAATTTCACTGTATACTACACTACACTTTATCAACAGGAACTAATTAGCCAACCTATCATTGTCATAATAAAATCAAAGACATTGGTTCGACCGCAACTCGAGTATGCATCACCTGTTGAAAACTCCGATTCTACAGGTTGAGAAGGCTCAGAGGACGGATGCCCGAGCGACCGGCAGGCAATGCCAGAACAGAAGTAGTGTTGGCAAAATGCTTGATGAGCTGGAATGGCCATCGTTGGAGGCCTGTCGTGAGCAGTCCTCTTAAACTTTCTTTTATAAGATACACTTGGATACAGTGTTTCTTAATAAAGATAAATACTTGACCCCCGTGGCGACTTCAACTCAAACAAGGGCCTCAAAATTAAATAGCAGTCAATATCGTAGGTACCAGGCGTATAGTGATACCCTGAAGAATTCTTTCTTCCCTAGAACTATTCCTCAGTGGAATAGTCTTCCCTCCTCTGTGGTATATGCCAAAACTGCAGAGGAGTTCAAAGCCCGCATGGTGTAGATTGGGACCCAGAGGTATGCGTTTTAGTACACCCCTGAAAGCAGATTGTAAATAGTTTTAAGAACTCATCCAGTGAGTTTTTTTTGCAAAGTTCTAAATTTATCGCCCCACCCAACTGAGGTAATAGCCAAGTATGACCGACTCAGTATATGAAGATAGATAGCGAAGGAAATCCTGGAATTTACCCGTGGATAGAAATTCTTTTCGTACCCAGGTAAATATTGAGTATTCTCACGTGTTAGATGTGGACTGATTGTATATGATCTCATGTACACTGTCATTGAGATTGACATCACCGCATGTTACATGATGTCACTAAACATCACAGTATTGTCCAATAGAAAACATGGGGTTGACATGGATGACACCATTACATTATGCCCAAGTAACCATGTGTTGCTACAATATGGTCGTCGTTTTTATGACATGATGTTATCCATTAAAAAAGCAATGTCATATGATAGATATGATTATGTCTTTCAGCAACCGATCCTCTAGATATCAAGAAATATTTGGACTCTGAGGAAGTTAATAAGGTGTTCAGAGCTATGGAAGTTTCGTCACAAGTCAACGCCGCTCTGCTCAGCAATGTCAAAGAATATACTACAAATCCACAAAAGGTAAATAGTTTACTATTACGGTAACATATCCGTGCAACATAGTGCATTCTTTTATATCTCCGAAACGGTAAATTTTGTAATGACATATTGTGATATTATACTTATTTTCACTCAAAACAAAGGTTGTGGGTGCACGTTAGAACCGCCTCATCGAGGCGGTTCTAACGAGTACCTACAACCTATGTCTTGGAGGGAAAATAAGAAAAATAATATTTACCCCTGTAAACCCGAGTTTTCTCTATATGAAGTGGGGTTTAAGGGGATGTTTATCTCATGGACTTGTTAACATGATGCTTGGTAAAAAGGACCTAATTTTTATTGCGAATTAGTAATATTAATTACACAGAATGCAAAGCTACCAGCATATCCCAGAATTCCTTTACCAGACTCAGGCACGGGTTGGAGGTCTTTGACATTTGTTGTGGCTCTGGAATTAGGGGACACCGTATTTTCAGTATGTATTCAGAATGACAGGCCTGAGCAAACAGTGCAGATGGGATGCCGCTGAATGCAACATCTCATCTTGGTCTCACTGCTTGCCACTCCTCCTGCTATTCTGTACTTGTAGTAAACTGTACTTGTTCAAATTATAGAACAAGTATGGGAAGGAGTTAAGGTGTACGAATACTTACGGTAAATACGGTAAATCTCAAATTTGAGCCAGCTCATGACAAAATCTGCACGAAGTCTTAAGCCACCAGCGAAGACACAGATCAGCCTGCACATTCGTGCAGTCTGATCAGAGTCTTCGCTGATCACATGTACCTACTATAGGCTAATATCTATGTAAAGTGACATAATCATAAGGTCTTGTCATAGTGGATGGGTGGGCAGGTTGATTTGAGTCTGTGCTGGTCACATCGGTCTTATTGTAGGTTTTGTTATGTGCCGGCTCATTTGTCATTTGTGGAAGTAAATTGTCAGTTATATGGTTCTTCACCATGTCAGTGCATCAAGGGAGGTATAGAAAAAATTTACAACTACATTATGAAAACATGCCTACACAAATACATTGTAAATTTTGATGCCGAAAAAAAGAAAATTTTAAGATGAAAAATTGTAATATTTTTCTTATTTCTGCTCAAAATAGAGTGTTGGTACATGTTAGAACTGCCTCTTGAGGCAGTTCTAACAAGTTAGAGGTGGTTCTAATGAATACCCACAATCTATATTGAGGCAGTTCTAATGAGTACCCACTGTCACAATCTATATTTTAGAGCAGAAAATAAGTAGAAAAATGTAAACACAAGTTTTACTATATATAGGTGGGGTTCAAGGGGTGAAAACTATACAGGCATGTTTTTGTGATGATGACTTTTTAAGTCAAATGTTTACCTCACCAAATGACAATTTTTAATACAGTTATCCACTTTCTAATGCATTTAATCGCTTTTTGTAAACTCAGCCCCAGCTTAAAGAAATAGCTGGGCTGCATGATGCATGATGCTTCCAGGCAGAGCTGAAACCGATGGCACACAAGTACTGGTAAACCAGTTAGAGGATCTAAGCCTGCCCAGGCAAAGCAGTGCGAATCAAACCGTCCATGCTTATAAGCCCTATTGGGTTCATTGGACAACAGGGCTTGAAATGTCATTTCATCTCAATGTCGGGTAAAAGTCCCACAATATTGGAAGCAGCATCTCCAAAATGACCTATACAGTGTTGATGGGGGATGTTAAACTCAAATCAAACAAAACATTTTGTAAAAAAAATAAAATAAATGAAATAAAAATCATTTGCCACAAAAAAGCAAGCATTGGCAGCTTTTAAAAACCAAATATCAGTAAATTAAACACAATGTTACATGATGACATGAGGTTTCAGTTTTCTGTATAAAAAGTGGGGCATGTTAACCCTTATCTTGCTGTTCGCGACAACCCCTATCTTTGCAAACAGTGTAGGTCCAGATCAGATGGCTTCTGAAGAAGCCATCTGATCAGGATCTACACTGTTTGGCATTCAGTTTATGAATTTGTAGCAATAAATTACATCAAGTAATTTGATTGGCTGATAGACAGAAATGGGTGTGGCTTAAATGAATATTCAGCAAGATAAGGGTTAATTTTACGGACTTGTTCAGGTGATGAATGTCCTTTTAGGTAGCAAAACTCTTTGTCTCTGTGATGTTTCTCTCAGATCTGCTTTTATACCAGGCATTTCTTTTTGAATTTCCACCACAAAAACATGCCTATATAATTTTGACCCCCTTAAACCCCACTTTTATATATAGTAAAACTAGGATTTGCAGGGGTATACATTATTTTTCTTATTTCTGCTCAAAAACATAGATTGTGGATACTCGTTAAAACCCCATGAGGAGGTTCTAACGAGTATCCACAATCTATGTTGTTGAGCAGAAATAAGGAAAAAAACACAATTTTTCATCTGAAAATTTTCATTTTTCGGTGGTAAAATTTACAATGTATTTGTATAGGCGTGTTTTCGGAATGAATTATTTTGATACCTTTACTACACAAAGAGTTTAGGTGTACATGTACCATATGTAACGTATCATGATCAGCCTCATCCAGGTTATAGAGGATCTTACATGAGTGTTCATGTATTATTGAATTTATTAAACGAGTTGAGGAAAAGGGATAAAATGCGAGGCTTTGCCGAGCATTTTATCCCTTTTCCTCGACGAGTTTAATAAATTCAATAATACATGAGCACAAATGCAAGATTCTATTATCATATGACATTTGAAACGCATTTTATTCACGATTGTTTACAAAAATAGCAATATTCAGCCATTAGTAAAAGGCGATGTTGTTAAGGAAGTCGTACATGTAACGTTACGGGACGTATCTAGCTAATTTGCATATTTAATCCACTAGTGGATTATCGAAAATATTACATGGCGTTTTTACACTCTCAGATGCGACGTCATATGATAAAGCCAATTATGGCCCACTTGGGCCTCTAGTTTTTTTTTGTTAATGCTGACATATTTCTCTGATTTTTTCTTGTTGTAGATGACAGACCTTCTATCCTCCAACTGGACAGCTATTTGTGAAAACGAGCAGACCTTCAGCAAATTATTTAGTGTACCAGTAGACTCCAATCTTACGATCCGTGACTTGCAAGACACTGTATGTGGAATCAATCTGGACTTTAACAAGCTTCAAACAGAGCTGGAGAAAAGTATCCCAGGACTGAAAGCATTCATTGATGCTGTAAGTTTATAAAGCTCTGTACAGATAAGGAGGAGTATTGAGTCTGAGAATGTCGTCTGCTTATGTCATCTGCTGAATCTTTTTGCGAAATTTTTAGAAATATTTTTGCATATAGGCAGGTAGACAGTGTGGGCCCAGATCAGACTGCTCCTACAGGAGCAGTCTGATCTGGGTCCACACTGTTTGCAAAAAATGAATTTTAAGGTAACAGGCAGACAGCAAAGCAAACGACAATTGTTGTGATTGGCATCTTATGGGTTAATAAGGGATAATTATCCCCCGCCGAAGGCGGAGGGATATAGTTTTGGCGTTGTTTGTCCGTCCGTCCATCCTTCCATCCGTCCTTCCGAGCGCATCTGTGGGCACATGTTGGGTAGACATAAGTTGGGTACTTGCCGTTTATTCCGTTAGTGTCCGAAAAAGTAGCCAAAAAATGTGATGGGACATGTTGGGTACTTGTGCAAATTTTAGCTGATTGTTGGGTACTTATAGGTGAAAAATTAACACTGTAGTACCCAACAAATGTCCATCTGTAAGAACGTCCGTCCGTCCTTCCGTCCGTCCGTCACACTTTGTCCGGAACCGTTTCTCAGCAACTATTGCATGGAATTAAATGAAACTTGAAATAAATATGTATTATTATGCTATGGTGATGCACGCGCAATTTTTTTTCAGATTGACTTTTTACATCCAGAGTTATGGCCCCTTGAATGATTGAAATTCTGGATTTTTCGTCGTCTCATTTGTCCGGAACCGTTTCTCAGCAACTATTGCATGGAATTAAATGAAAATTGAAATAAATATGTATTATTATGCTGCAGTGATGCACGCGCAATTTTTTTTCGGATTGACTTTTTACATCCAGAGTTATGGCCCCTTAAATGATTGAAATTCTGGATTTTTTCGTCATCTCACTTTGTCCGGAACTGTTTCTCAGCAACTATTGCATGGAATTAAATGAAACGTGAAATAAATTTGTATTATTATGCTGCGGTTATGCACGCACAATTTTTTTCTGGATTGACTTTTTACATCCAGAGTTATGGCCCCTTAAATGATCGAAATTCTGGATTTTTCGTCGTCTCACTTTGTCCGGAACCGTTTCTCAGCTATTGCATGGAATTAAATGAAACTTGAAATAAATATGTATTATTATGCTGTGGTGATGCACACGCATTTTTTTCCGGATTTACTTTTTACATCCCGAGTTATGGCCCCTTAAAAGATTGAAATTCTGGATTTTTCGTCGTCTCACTTTGTCTGGAATCGCTTCTCAGCAACTATTGCATGGAATAAAATGAAACTTGAAATAAATATGTATTATTATGCTGCCGTGATGCACGCGCAATTTTTTTTTCTCAATTTTTGCCAGATATATTTTCTTGCCATTCTACACGAAAAACCCATTCGGCGGGGGATATCAATTCAACGAATTTGCTTATTTCTTTTATTTTCTTAAAAATAACATATTTGGTAGGCATTTGTTAGAATAGCTTCATCCAAGTTGGGTTTACTTTGATCTATGTACATGTTATAGACCTGTTACTGCAAGGTTGGATTGATTGTTTGTTAATCATTCAATCTTTCGGTCAGCTGTATGTTATTTGAATCAAAGTTACTAGCTGCAGTTGCTTTACGTTGCTGATGTGCACATTACTATCACTGATTTGTACCAGTTATTTATAGCCATGCTGCTATTCTTGTCATTGTGACATCAGAGTGTTTTGTAAATAGAGGATCTTATATGAGTCATCATCATCATCAAAGTTTTGATTAACATACATGTATAGGGGCAACATCCACATAAATGGGCACCCTTGCAGGTAGCTGGCTTGCTGCACGCATGGCAGATCTCACACCAGTCGATAGCAGAGAGCTTCCACTCTCTGCGATCTCTCCCTGTCAGCTGCTTCCAGTACATCTTGGGCCTCCCAGGCCCACACCTTCCATCTACGTATGTCCATATGAGTGATCATGTATTATTGAATTTCTTAAATGAATTGAAATAAAAAGGGATAAAATGCAAGGCTTTGCCAAGCATTTCATCCCTTTTCCTCAACAAGCTTAATAAATTTAATAATACATGTGCATGAATGCAAGATTCTATTTATCATATGACATTTAAAACGCATTATATTTCACGATTTTTTAACAAAAAAGGCTCTATTCCGCCATTAGTAATTGTAACATTGTTAAGGATGTCGTATGCATAACATTATGGGGGCATATCTAACTAATTTGCATATTAAATCCACGAGTGGATTACCAAATTTATTGCAGGGCATTATTACATTCTCAGATGCAATCCCATATGTTAAAGAGAGCATTCCATAAACTTCTAGGCACATAACTTGGACACAAGTGTTGGGTTAGGCAAACAGTGAAGACCCAGATCAGATGCTGCAGAATGCACCTTTGATCAGGGTCTACACTACTTGTATAAAAAAACATGAATTAATGATTGAAGGGAAATAATCTTATTCTTTCTTCAGGACTTCCGTAAAAATCCTAAAAATTTGGACATCTTGAGAACTTGCTGTAATTCTCCTAAAATTTTAACAAAATTGTTTTCACAATCAAGCGAGTTGTCCCAAAAGTGCAGATGGAATGGCAAACAATGTAGACCCTGATCAGACTGCTGCTGAAGGAGCAGTCTGATCTGGGTTTGCACCATTTCAAACAGTGTAGCCCTTGATCACTTCACATCACATGAACAAGTCCATGAAATAAAAGACCCCCCTAAACCCCACTTTATATAGAGAAAGCTGGGGTTTACTGGGGTGAACATTATTTTCCTTATTTCTGCTCCAAGACATAGGTTGTGGGTAGTCGTTAGAACAACCTCAATGAGGTGGTTCTAGCGAGCACCCAAAACCTATGTTTGGAGTATAAATAAGCAAAATATCACAAATTTTCAACAGAAAATTACCTTTTTTTGAGATATGAAAAATGCACTGTATCACATAGAGGATATTTGATTTTTTCAGTGTAAGATCGAATTTTATTTCATCGAATGAACACCGAGACCAGTATTTTCACGAGTGGTGTAGCTACGAGTGGCGTAGCTAAGAGTGAAAATACCAGTTTTGGTGTTCATGAGTGAAATAAAATTTGATCTTACACTGAAAAAATAAAATTTTCTGTTTCTTACATGCTTCAAAATGGCAATACATGTATTTAGCTTCACTAATCGCGTCACTCACCCTCAGAGAAAACTAACTTTTTTCCTGGTCGTTTTGCATCAATTTGGTGGTGTCCAACGTATTTACTGGGTATAATATTGGGTTTAAACTGAAAGTTTGCACCTTAGAAATAGCCTGGGATGGCATTTTTATGAATGGTTACTGAACTAATTGAGACATCAGTTTCCCAAAGAAGGCTCGGACAGATCTACTGTCGCGCAACAAAGTATGTGACGTCAGCATCGAAAATGACGTCATTAACGTCCTCGTGACATGTGAACGGGCTTAGCGTCAATTCTAATACTGTTCATAAATTTTCAATCATCTGACGATGGAAAAAATGACCACATAATTTGATTTGGAGAAAAAAGTAGTTCCAAACAGTGAAAATAAAATTGATATCAGTCACTGTTTGAAACAGTGACAATATTGGTTCCTATTTCACTGAGAAATCCCTATGTTTAATTGAAAAGCATGTAAGAAACGGGTGTGTTATCATAAAGAGGAGCAGTCTGATCTGGGTCTGCACCATTTGCTTAGCCGTGTCTGTCCCAATTTTTAGGATTATTACGGTATTTCCCTAGCTGGTAGTCAGCTAGTCTACCAGTACTGCCAGTGCTTTGATATTTTTCTTATTCTGCAGATAAGTAAAGTAGAAACCATGGCTGCTGAAGGTTTAAAGCCTGAGGAGTATGTCAACATCACACAGTATACTGCTGAAAATGACCGGTTCTCCAAACTTCTGGGCAGTATAATAAGCCACCCACCTCATATTATACAGTTTTGGGCTAGTCCGGAAGAAGATACGGAGTTGTATCTTAAACAACTTGAAGATTTCGCTAACTTCACCATGTCTGGGTTCAAAGATCAAGAAATTGCCTCGTAAGTGTTCTCCGCTTGCACATTAAGTTCATTGAACATTGCAATAACATTCAGCATTGTTGCCAAATGGATTCAATGTTTTTTTGTTACTGGGTTTGTTGCAATATGAGATTTAGTAGATTTTAATGATTACGACAGTTACTGTACTGAAATTTTTTTTTTTGTGATGTATGAGAGCATAGGTGAATACGGTATTCATTTATTCATGAGCCTGTTCTAACGAGCACTCAAAACCTAAGTTTGATGAGTAAAAGTAAGAAAATAGCACAAATTTTTATCAGAAAAATAACCATTTTTGAGATATGAAAGAATGCACTATGTCTAATGACGTCGCGTCTGAGAGTGTAATAACGCCATGTAATATTTTCTATAATCCACTGGTGGATTAAATATGCAAATTAGCTAGATACGTCCCGTAACGTTACATGTACAACGTCCTTAACAACATCACGTTTACTAACGGCGGAATATTGATATTTTTGTAAACAATCTAGAATAAAATGCGTTTTAAATGCCATATGATAAATAGAAGCTTGCATTCGTGCTCATGTATTATTGAATTTATTAAACTTGTTGAGGAAAAGGGATAAAATGCTCGGCAAAGCCTCGCATTTTATCCCTTTTCCTCAACTCATTTAATAAATTCAATAATACATGAACACTCAAGTAAGATCTTCTATAAGTCACATGGGCGTATTATCATAATGTATAAAGCATGGACGGTCCAACTTGCACCACTTGGTTTACCAGTACCCATGTTCAGTTGATTTCAGCTCTGCATGGAAGCATCATGCAGCCCTATCTATTTCTCCAAGCCCTGTTTGGCGGTGGCCGAGTTACTATATTTACCATAGATATTTGGACACCAACTCCTTTGAACAAATACAATTTTACTAAAGATGTTGTTAAATGAGTTGCAAACAGTGTAAACACTGCTTGTTCTGCAGAATCTCAAATGCGTTTACATGTTTGCTCATGCCTGTCTGTCCAAATACATACAGTTAATATGGAAAAAATACAAGCACTTAGACAGCATTTTTAACCCACGACAGTTGTTGTCTGCTTTGTCACCTGCCAGTTACCTTTAAAGTAATTTTTTGCAAACAATGTGGACCCAGATCAGACTGGGCCCACACTGTTTGTCTGTATGCAAAAATATTTTTAAAAATGTTGCAAAAAAAAAAATCAGCGGACAACAAAAGCAGATGACATTTTCAGATGTTGTGTTTCTTAGCATCTTAAAGTTTAATGTTTTTATTTTTTGGTCTGCTAGGCAGACTATGCACATGAAATGATGAGCCTTTTTTATCAGAAAAAAACCTTCCTCTCTGCTAAAATTTGGTGTATGCTTGAATGATTAATACATCCAAGAGGCAATTCTAACAAAATGTCTATAATGTTTATTTCTTGCAGTCTTGAGGCAACTCCTGCAAAAGTATTTTGTCTCCCATGTCAATAGAAGGAAAGAATTTGCTTCTGAGGAGCAAATTTTTTCCTTTAAGAGTAGACCCCTTTTTCAGTGGGACAGGGCTTACAGAAAAGCAAACGGAAAGTCCCAAAACTTGTGTCCCTTTGAAAAATGTCGGATAAATCTACGAGGTGTTTCCGTTCTCCTGAAGGGAAAAATGTTTGCTTCTTGTCATAATTAGGCGAAAATGCCCTTAGTTGCTTGTTATACTTCTCCTTGTTGGGATTCTTTTTTATCCAGTTATTAAGTCTCTGAAATGAACACCCCTCTAAATACCACTTTGTGTGGAGAAAAATGGGGTTTACTGGAGTATTCATTGTTTTCTTTATTTTTACTCAGAAACATATGAGCCCCGCCAAGCAAATTTGTGTCTTCGAGCATTCCGTCATGACAAATTTCAACTGGGCATGCCCAGCCATTCAGAGGGGGCAGAGATATGGCTTTCTGTCTGAAGGTTCCTCTTGATTCACTGCTTGTATGGGCGAGCAGTGAAGGTTCTGGCGAGACTGCGCATATGCGCAGGCTCGCCTGAACCTTCGCTGCTCGCATAGGGGATAAGTACCAAAATAGCTTGACGGGGCCCATATAATGTGGGTATGTGTTTAGAACTGCCTCATTGACCCACAATCTGTATTCAGGTATAACAGAAATAAGAAAAATAGCACGTATTTTTGTCTAAAACATTTACTTTTAGAGATAAGATATGCACATTTTAGTTCACTGGCATGTTGTCATTATAAGCAGACGGCAAAATGTTTGAGAGCTACATGTAATACTGTTGTTAGTAAGAGGGTCATATGTACAATGGTAATTTATATTGCAGAACCTATGGTAATTTATATTGCAGAACCTATGGTAATTTATATTGCAGAACCTATGGTAATTCATATTGCAGGTCCTTTGGTAATTTATATTGCAAGAACTTTGGTAATTTATATTGCAGGACCTTTAAACTTGGTAAATCATATTGTAGGACCTTTGGTAATTTATATTGCAAAACCTTTGGTAATATACTAAAGGACAGTTGGTAATTATACCCCCGGCATACGAAGTATGCAATGGGGGTATATAGTTTTTGTCTTTTCTGTCTGTCTGTCTGTCTGTCTGTCTGTGTGTCCGTAAACAATTATATTGTGTCAAAGATATCTCAGGAACTGCTTCACATAGAAACTTGAAATTTTGCACACAGGATCAGTATGACTACTTCTATTGTGGGAAAGAAAATAAGGGCCAAGGGGTCAGGCCTTTTAGAGTTATTTCCCTTTGTAGTTCTTGCTGTTTAATAGTGTATATTTTTATTTTGTGTCAAAGATTTCTCCATAACTACTGTACATAGAAACTTGAAATTTTGCAAACATGATCAGTATGACTAGTTGTATTGTGGGAAAGAAAATAAGGGCCAAGGGGTCAGGCCTTTTAGAGTTATTTCCCTTTGTAGTTCTTGTTTCAGCTGAGGTGATGGCACTGGCCGGGGGTATACGTGCCCCACTGGGCACTTTTGTCTAGTTTATATTGCAGGACCTTTGGTAATTTATACTGAAGGACCTTTGGTAATTTATATTGTAGGACCTTTGGTAACTTATATTAAGGACCTTTGGTTATTTATACTGAGGGAACTTTGGTAATTTAGATTGCAGGACCTTTGGTAATTTATATTGAAGACTTTTGGTTGTTTATGCTGAAGGACTTTTCATAATTTATATTGCAGCACCTTTGGTAATTATAGCCCCGCTTTGAAAAAGTGGGGCTATATTGGATTTGCCATGTCCTTCTGTCATTCCGTGATTCCGTTAATTTGTGTTGGCTCCATAACTTTGTATCTGCTTAACATATTTTCATGAAACTTCACACAAATGTTAAACACCATAAGACAATGTGCAGAGCGAAGGAATTATAACTGTGGATTGCCTACTTTTGGAGTTATTGCCCTTTGAACATTTTCCGTAATTCCGTGATTCCGTTAATTTGTGTTGGCTCCATAACTTTGTATCTGCTTAACATATTTTCATGAAACTTCACACAAATGTTAAACACCATAAGACAATGTGCAGAGCGAAGGAATTATAACTGTGGATTGCCTACTTTTTGAGTTATTGCCCTTTGAACATTGAAAAATGGCAATTTTAATTGTGTCCGCTTCATAACTCGAAAACCGTTTGAGATATTTTTAGGAAACTTCACACAAATGTTAAGCACTATGAGACGATGTGCAGAGTGCAGGAACCATAACTCTGCATTGCTTATTTTTGGAGTTATTGCCCTTTGAACATTGAAAAATGGCAATTTTAACAGTGTCCGCTTCATAACTCGAAAACCGTTTGAGATAATTTCATGAAACTTCACACAAATGTTAAGCACTATGAGACAATGTGCAGAGCGCAAGAACCATAACTCTGGTTTTCGTATTTTCTGTGTGTCTGTCTGTGTCTGTTAACAATTTTCGTGTCCGCTCCATAACTTTAAAACCCATTCACATATTTTCATGAAACTTCACACAAACATTAAACACAATGAGATGGTGTGCAGAGTGCAGGAACCATAACTCTGGATTGCCTAATTTTTGAGTTATTTCCCTTTGAATATTGAAAAATATCAATTTTAGCCGTCTTTGCTCGATAACTCAAAAACCGTTTGAGATAATTTTATGAAACTTCACACAAATGTAAAGCACCATATTACGTGTGCAGAGCGCAGGAACCCAAACTCTGGATTGTCTACTTTTTCAGTTATAGGCTTTTGAATATTAAAAAATGGCAATTTTAACTATGTCCGCTCCATAACCGTTTCTGATATTTTCATGAAACTTCAAATAAATGAAAAGCACCTTGAGATGATGTGCAGAGTGCAGGAACCATAACTCTGGTTTGACTACTTTAGGAGTTATTGCCCTTTGAACATTTAAAAAGGCAATTTTGACTGTGTCGGCTCCATAACTCACAAACCATTTGAGATATTTTCATGACACTTCACACAAGTGTAAAGCACCATGAGACAATGTGCAGAGCGCAGGAACCCTGACTCTGATTTGCCTACTTTAGGAGTTATTACCCTTTGAACATTGAAAAATGGAAGATGAAATTTAGTATAAACATGGACATTCTGGTAATGTATCATGCTCATTGAAATGAGGGACAAGGGCTCACAACTCTTAGAGTTTTTCCAGATAATGTAAAATTTTCAACAGTTATTTCTTGTTCATAACTGTTTTCTCTGCAGCTTAAATAACTTTCTTCTCTGACAGCGCTGAAGCGGGGCTATAGTCAGATCCTCTGACAGTTCTAGTTTATATTTAGGATCTTTGGTTATTTATGCTGAAGAACTTTTGGTAATTTATATTGCAGGACATTCGGTACTATACAACAACATCTTGGTGAGGCCCTGTCTGGAGTTGCCTCCTCCTCTCCTGAGATAGAATCAATCTTGTACATTGCTGATGCCTATCTCAAAACAGTGGAAAATTCTCTGATACGGGATCAAACAGGTATGTAGGAGTAGAGTATAAGAATCTTATATGGGTGTGATGGGTGGATTGAAAAATCCGTCC
Organism: Lucinisca nassula; assembly: GCA_963580285.1. Classification (NCBI taxonomy): domain Eukaryota; kingdom Metazoa; phylum Mollusca; class Bivalvia; order Lucinida; family Lucinidae; genus Lucinisca; species Lucinisca nassula. The sequence continues at coordinate 98,039,276 of OY757011.1, forward strand.
CGAGGGTCATTGTCCGGCATCACGAGGCTTGCCGAAGGATGCTGGACAGTGATCCCTCGGGACGGATTTTTCTATCCACCCCTCACATCCATATTGGATTCTTTTTCTTGCATACCTTACCTTTCTTAGCGCGGAATTTCAATGCTGCAGTCACTTTGGTTACCAACGTCCTCCATATTATGTTGACACTGCATTAATATGAAGTGATGTCACGGATCGTGCATGACGTCAGCCTTAACGACGGCGCACACAAGGTCGTAATCAACCAGTGCATTTATCAAACACGCAATTATATTCGATTTGGGGTCGGAACACCAGGGTCAGAACATAAATTTCTATCCTAGGGTAAAATCGCGGATTTCCTTGTCTGATGTGCAAGAATAACCCTGCTAAAGCTGAATAAATTAATTTGCCACACCCATCACGAAAACACGCCTATATAATTGTGACCCCCTTGAACCCTTCTTTTTTCAAGTAAAACTGGGGTTTACAGGGGTAAACCTTATTTTTCTTATTTCTGCTCTAAAATATAGATTGTTGGTACTCATTAGAACCGCCTCAATGAGGCGGTTCTAACGAGTACCCACAATCTATATTTTGAGCAGAAATTAGAAAAATATCACATTTTTCATCTTAAAATTTTCTTTTTCTCAGCTATATAGTTTACAATGCAATTGTATGGGCGTGTTTTCGTTATTTATTTCTTATTCTCAGTCAATCAAATTATTGAAATGATGTAACAGTTTAGATCCTGATCCGATGGCTTATTGAGACACCATCTGATATTGCATCTAATCTGTTTTCTATGGTAGGGGCTGTTTTGTTCACCAGAACAAATGCTAAGCAGCCATCCAGGAAAAACTTTAAAGAGGGTTACTTTTTGACATTTTTCGCTGCTTAAACATGTTGTATACTGTAGGACTGTTAACAAACAGTGTAATTCTGGATCAGATGACACATTTTGTGGTTATGCACTGTTTGCCTATGTCCCTTCTATGTCCCGCCACAACAAGTTACGAGTTGTGATGAGATAAGGAGAGATGCGTACAATTATGGACCAGGGTCATATGCTAGGACAATGACAAACTGTAGATCTAGATCACAGTGTCTGATCAGAGGCTACACTGTTTGCTTAAAACACACGAATTTAAGGGCTTTACAACATCAAGAAAACATGCCTATATAATTTTGTCCCCCTTCAACCCCACTTTTATACAGTAAAACTGGGGTTTACAGAGATGAACCTTATTTTCCTTATTTCTGCTCTAAAATATAGATTGTGGTTACTCATTAGAACCGCCTCCATGAGGCGGTTCTAAAGTGTACCCACAATCAATATTTTGAGCAGAAATAAGAAAAATGTCACAATTTCTCGCCTTAATTTTTAGCTCACCAGAGCCGAAGGCTCCGGGGGAGCTTATAGGATAGGCAGTTGTCCGGCGTCGTCGTCGTCGTCGTCGTCGTTGTCGTCGTTGTCGTCGTCGTCGTCTGACGTCAACACTTTCAAACATCTTCTTCTCTGAAGCCACTGGACCGATTCAGCCCAAATTTTATCTGTAGCATCCTTGGGCTGGGGGATTGAAAGTTTGTGTTTTTTATGAAAATTGGCCCATTAGTTTGGTTGCTATAGCAACTTAGAGCTCCCATAGACTTATAATGGGGAAAATTGAAAAATGGCATTTACTGCCAAGCGACTGCAGATATTTTGACAAAACTTTCATAGAAATATTCCTTAGGCAATCTACTATCTGCCATATGATTTTAGGCCTACTGCTCATTTGTATTGGTTGCCATGGAAACCAAAATGAAAAAATAGAAAAAAAAAATACTTAAAAAATCATCTCCTCAGAAACCGTATGCTCTATGAGGCTGAAAGTTTATGGAAATATTCACCATATTTGCCTTTACAGGTTTTGTGTTTTTTATGAAATTCGGCTCTTTAGTTTGGTTGCTATGGCAACTTAGATTTTCCATAGACTTATAATGGGGAAAATTGAAAAATGGCATTAACTACAAAGCCTTTGCAGATATTCCTCAGAAACCGTATGCTCTATGAGGCTGAAAGTTTATGGAAATATTCACCATATTTGCCTTTACAGGTTTTGTGTTTTTTATGAAATTCGGCTCTTTAGTTTGGTTGCTATGGCAACTTAGATTTTCCATAGACTTATAATGGGGAAAATTGAAAAATGGCATTAACTACAAAGCCTTTGCAGATATTTTGACAAAACTTTCATAGAAATGTTCCTTTAGTAAACTTCTCTCAGCCATATGCTGTTATGTCAACCTGGGGGTCCAGTAGGTTGTGCCGGGGCCATGCCCCGCCCCCAGTACTTCATAAAATGACTTTAATCTCAGAAACCTTACAGATCCCCACCCCTAAACCATATATATTCTTGTTCCTATTGATAAGACGGATTCAGTGACACCAACCTGGAGGTCCTCCGGGATGTGCCGAGGCCATGCCCCACCCCCTCCACTTCATAAAAGGCCCAATATCTCGGAAGCCATTCAGATCCCCACCCCTTAACCCTATATACTCTTGTTCCTTATGATAAGACGCATTCAGTGACATCAAACTGGGGGTCCCCCGGGATGCGCCGGGGCCATGTCCCACCCCTCCATTTCATAAAAGGCCCAATATCTCGGAAACCTTACAGATCCCCACCCCTAAACCATATATATTCTTGCTCCTTATGATAAGACGCATTCATTGACCCCAAATTGGGGGTCTTCCGGGGTGCGCCGGAGCCATGCCCCACCCCTTCACTTCACAAAAGGCCATATATCTCAGAAACTGTTCAGATCCCCACCCCTAAACCATATATGTTCTTGTATATTATGATGAGACACATTCAGTGACACCAACCTGGGAGTCCCCAGGGATGTGCTCGGGCCATGCCCCACCCCCTCCATTTCATAATATCACAATATCTCGGAAACCTTACAGATCCCCACCCCTAAACCATATATATTCTTGTACCTTATGATAAGACACTTTCATTGACACCAACCTGGGGGTCTCCCTGGGCCTTGCCCCACCCCTGCACTTCACAAAAGGCCTTATATCTCAGAAACTGTTCAGAGCCCCACCCCTAAACCATATATATTCATCTTCCTTATGATAAGGCACATTCATTGACACCAGCTTGTGAGTCCCCGGGGCATGCCCGGGCCTTGCTCCACTGCTTGACTTCATTAAAAGCCACATATCTCAGAAATAGTTCAGATCCCCACCCCTAAACCATATATATTCTTGTTCCTTATGATAAGACTCATTCAGTCACACCAACTTGGGGGTCTCTTTGTGCTGAGGCAATGTGCCCCGCCCTTCCACTTCATAAAAGGCCATATATTTCAGAAACCATTAAATCCCCACCCCATATTCATATATGTTCTTGTTCCTTATTATTAGCACACCTACTGTAGGTGTGTCCGCAGGGGCCAGTCCTCTCCTTTCCACTTCATGAAAGGATATCTTGGAAACCGTTCAGATTCCCACCCCTAAACCATATATATACTTGGTCCTTATGATGAGACACATTTAGGGATAACAATCTTGGGCTTTCCTGGGAACGACAGGGCATGCTCCAACCCCTCCACTTATATCTCCAGCCATGCAGATCCCCACTGCTAAACCATATATATTCTTGTTCTTTGTGATAAGACACATTTAGTGATACCAACCACGGCTCCATTGGGTCCATGCCCCACCCCCTCTACTTCATAAAAGGCCTAATGTTTCATATACTGAGTCCACATGGATGCTCATTTGGATATGGGGGTTCATTTGGCAGATTAAAATGATATCATGTTAAAATACATGGCTGCAATTTGGCAGTGCCCACCTGAGCTCTGGTGAGCATAGTGGCCCATGGGCCTCTTGTTTAGATTTTCGGCGGTACAATTTGCAATGTATTTGTATAGCATGTTTACGTAATGAACAGTCTAAATCCCCGTTCAGGACCATTGTCCAAGCCTACACTCTGACAGTGACAATCAACCCATCAGTGCTCTCAGTGCTTTGATTACATGTGAACTGAAATGTACATTGTTTTTTCTAAGGATTGTGGGAGGATCCACGTGTCAGCCTTGCCAAGTACCCAGAAATGCTAAAAGTGTGGAATTTGATGGAACAACTTCCTGAGGTTTACGAAACATTCCAGTATACCCTGTCTTACTCCAATAAAAAGGTTAGAAATTCACATGCTTTTCAAGGGTGATAGATAGTTGTTTCTTTTACAGACAGTTGGCCATTTTGTGGGAAAGTAACTGTCCTTTAGGCTTTCCGCTATTGATGTTTCAGTCAGGCAAGCCTCGTGATGCCGGACTGCTTGCCTCGTGATGCCGGACTGTGACCCTCGGAAGGGATTTTGCTATTCACCCCTTCCACCCATGAAAGATTCTTATAGTATCACATACTAATGCCTATATTAGACCAAGACAGCCCTGTGTTTGCTGGCTAGTTGCTAAATAAGACCCCAAAAAACACCCATACAGGAAAGAAATCTGTCCCACTTGGGCACTCATATGGGACAGTTCACAGGTGACTTTTTTCATCTGACGTTTCATATTAGCTGATAATGTTGGCTTTATACATTAGCAGAGAAAAATTGCATCTGAAAATGTTATCTGTTTGCAATGTTTACCCTATGTTTTTTATTGAAATTCTTTTGAACATGTGTGGCAGTAAAAAAAAAGCAATTTAAAATCATCAATGATAAACAGAATCTTACACAGAGACTTGTTTCATAAATTTCAAATTTTAATATGAAATAACCACTCGTGTAAGACATTCTATTTACTTTTCATTACGATAACATATCTGTGTGATTTATCCTCCTCAGAACCTCCGTATTAAGATGTCACAAACGAGTAGCCAGTACCTGTATCTTGGAGCATAAATAAGAAAGATAATGTGTACCCCTGTAAACACTAGTTTTCTTCTGTATAAAGTGATGTTTACAGCGGTTTTCATTACATGGGCTTCGTTAACATCATTACGAAAACCCGCCAATACAAACACATTGTAAACTTTACTGCTGAAAAAAAGGAACATTTTAAGATGAAAAATTGTGATATTTTTCTTATTTCTGCTCAAAATATACATTGTGGATACTCATTAGAACCGCCTCATTGAGGCGGTTCTAACGAGCACCCACAATCTATATATTAGAGCAGAAATAAGAAAAATAAAGTTTACCCTGTAAACCCCAGTTTTACTGTATAAAAGTGGGTTCAGGTGAGTCAAAATTATATAGGCGTGTTTTGGTGATGTGATGGAAAGTGACAAGCTGGAAGATAATCAGAATTTCATCTTTTGCTTTCATCTTTTACAGATAACAACATTTGTATCGACAGTAATGGAAGGCTTTGATAAACTATGCTCTGCAGATCCCGACACCCTGATGACTGTTCCACCGAACAGTAAATTCAGCTTTACACAATTTATGGCTGATTTGTGTGACATTAATGCTACAAAATTGGGAGAAGAATCCAACGACTACTATGGTGGACAGCTAATAATGGATGCTGTAAGGTTCCCTCGCTTTCTCTAGTCTTTCTCGGGCTGTCTGTCTCAAAATGCATCTGTGGGGCCAGTTGTTCAAAACAAACGACATCATTAGCAAATGTATCGTTAAAAATTTGATCATTCATTATGGTGAAAATACTAACATTTTTGCTGGAAAAATGTGAGCAGCTTTTGCAAATGCAAAAGCTGCTCACATTTTTACAGCAAAAATATCAAAAATTTAGATATTGTACTTCTTAGAATGGTTAACAATTTGACCACTAACGAGCTTGTTAAGCTAACGAGGCTTTGAACAACTCATTAAAATAACATTTTTTGAGAAAACACAGCTTTAATTGTGGATCCCCAAAATACATAGATTACAGAGAAAAAAGACCATAAATGGTCATTGTTTCAAAAAAGCTATATATTTTGGTTGGATATAACAGGTTTTTATGCAGAAATAAGAAAAATTACAGTATTTTTCAGCTAAAAAATTGTCTTACCTGGAGCTATGCTTGTGACAGCTTCTTTTTATTTGATTTTTCAGTATGCAACTATAGACAACATCACGGAGCCTACCAACATCACAGCCATGTTTATGAGGCTCGATGAGCTGTACGGAACCTTAGTTGACATGTCAAATGACACCACTATGACAGATATGAAACTTCCGAGATTTCTAGACATGAAAATTTGGGAAGAAGTGTTCTCAAAGTCGGAACAGGTTCTTGCTAATTCAACTCTGAATGTTGTGTAAGTGGTATAAGATATTCTATAAAGGGTAATTCCTTGGTAGCGTGGTATACACCGCAGAATAAAAAGTATAGAGTGTGCAAATTTTTCTGGGCTAGCTAGTTTTGGCCAATTAGGCCTCATCAGTGACCCTCAGATATTTTCAAAATTCCACAGTGGAATCAATGATCCCAAAAGACTAGAAAATATATTCTACTTTATTAGGAAAACACACCTAGACAAATACATTGTAAACTTTACCGCCGAAAAAACGAAAATTTTAAGATGAAAAATTGTGATATTTTTCTTATATCTGCTCAAAATATAGAGTGTGGGTACTCATTAGAACCACCTCATTGAGCCGGTTCTAACGAGTACCCACAATCTATATTTTAGAGCAGAAATAAGAAAAAAAAAGTTTACCCCTGTAAACCCCAGTTTTACTATATAAAAGTGGGGTTCATGGGGGTCAACATTATATGCTATGAGGACAGGGAGACTTTTTACGGCGGCCATATTCCCTTAATACCAGCTGTAGTGAAGTTTAATATGTTCTAAGAATAGCAATCTCTTAGAAGCATGGAATACACAACAGAAATGAAAAGTTTAGAGTGTGCAAGTTTTTCAAAACCCAGTTAACCCAGTTTGTTTGTTTGCATTTGTTTGGAATTTAATGGCCTAGCCAACACTGTTTAACCCATTGTATACTAGTGGACTCTGCCATTGCTATATGTTGGACAAGCCCATTTGTCATATATAAGGGGTGTCAGGCCCATTTTTTCATTTTTATTCTATTTTTGACAGAAAATTCTGTTAGCAAATAGTGCAGGCCCTGATCAGACGCCACATTCTGTGGCGTCTGATCTGGGTCTGTACTGTTTGCCAGGGTACCATTTTTGGGGTTTCTGGTACAAAATGGGCTAAATCATGCTAAGCTGCTCAGTTTTCCTAAACACACTCTTTCTTGGCAGGCTTAAACTTGATCTGTTAAGCAGTCCAGTGCACATTATTTTGCCAGAAACTGCCCTTCTTGAATCAGCAGAAGGGAGAGAATGACAGTGATCATTTTACACTAAAAAAAGTTTTGCTGGACTTTGCAGTGATCAAACCCATGACCTCCTGATTACCAGTCCAAGGTTGCCTAAAATATCTGCGAGTGTGTGTGGCAGTATAATAGAGATAGATTGATAGAATGTAGATTGAGATCAGATGATTTCCAAAGAAGGCATCTGATAGAAGCAATCTGATTAGCATCACAGTATCTACACTGTCTGTCATGCAGGTTATGAATTAACCCATTTTGTACCAAATGGAATCTTCCTCCTTATATGTAGCAGGAGTCCATTTCAAAATTTAGGGGTTTCAGGTTGTGTTTTCTTAAAAATTTATTTTGAAAATGACTGAACTTTTAGCAAACATTGGAGGCTCTGATCAGACACCGTGTTCTGCAGGGTCTGATCTGGGCCTGCACTGTTTGCCAGGGTACCTGTTTTGGGATTTCTGGTACTAAATGGGTTAAATGAATACATTATATCAAGTGATTTGATTGATAGATAGTTAGAAATGGGTGTGACTTAAGTAATTTATTCAGCAAAATAAGGTTTTAAAAATTGCTATCAGCTTTACAACCCGTTTATTAACTGCAAAACAGTACATTGTCAAACAGTACAGACCCAGATCAGAAAACACAAAATGTGGCATCTGATCAGAGCCTCTGCTGTTTGCACAAAGTTCAGCCTACCAGTTGACACTATCAAATACTTTTGCCATTATTAACAAGTAACAGCTTTTAATAATAAGAATAAACAGTCAGCCTTTTACATGGATTTTCAGAATACCGTAATAATCCTAAAAATGCGGACACATTGAGGACTTGCTGTAATTCTCCTAAAACATTAACAGATTTGTTTCATGAACCAGCAAGGAGTCCAAAAAGTTCAGACCGAATGGTAAACAGTGTAGACCCTGATCAGACTGCTCCTTAGGAGCAGTCGAATCTGGGTCTGCACTGTTTGCTTTGGCCTATCTGTCCAAATACATAGGATCATTATGGTAGTGGCTGGTCTAGTTTTAAGCAATCATGCATTAAGGTTCCTGAGCATGGCTTATGCATTAAAACTTGCCTGTATTTAGCAAGTACCTGTCTAGAACACACACATTTTGGTTATCCTGTAGCTGCTTGCTAAACATTACGAAAACACGCCTATACAAACATTGTACACTTTACCTCGGAAAAAATGAAAGTTTTAAGATGAAAAATTGTGATATTTTTCTAATTTCTGCTCAAAATATAGATTGTGAGTACTCGTTAGAACTGCCTTATCCAGGCAGTTCTAATGAGTACCCACAATCTATATTTTAGAATTGTGGGTACTCGTTAGAACCGCCTCATCTAGGCAGTTCTAACAAGTACCCACAATCTATGTTTTAGAGCAGAAATAAGAAAGATAAGGTTTACCCTCGTAAACCCCAGTTTTACTATATAAAAGTGGGGTACAAGGGGGTCAAAATTATATAGGCGTGTTTTCATAATATAAAGATTGGACCGTTACTTTATTTTCAGTGACCAAGCTTCCATCATATCCCAGATAATGGATGCATTCAATGATATACAAACCTCAACACCTCAGATAAGACCATACCTGAATTTGATGGACGTATATCTGTCTGTGATGGTTCATAATACTAAACGGCAGTTAGGTAGGTACTACTTGTCAGTCGGTTGGTTGTATTGGAGTTTAACGGCCCAGTCAACACTATTTAGGTCATTTTTGAACCGATCAGTTTACCTATCCACATTTTTCCTAGGCAGGCTAATACATAAGCGGTTAACCAGTACAGTCCAAATTCTTTCGCCAGAAACTGACAACTGCCCATCTTGAATCAGCTCAAGGGAGAGAATGACCATAGAAAAGATTTCATGATCAATCTCCATGAAAGAATGTTGCGGATCCCGGCAGGTATCAAACCTACGTCCTGATCCTCCTCAGACGCGGATCCGACTGAGCTACCGAGGCCGGTGCACTACTTGTCAGGCCTGTGGAAATACTTAATCGTTTTGTCCCATTTCACTCAAAACTAGTTAATTTTTTTCACATCCACAAGCTTCCATGGCCCAGTGGATAAGAGCGCTGACTCTTAATAATTAATTAGGTCTCTCACTGCTGTGGGTTCAAGCCTGGCATGAGTCACATGTGACATGCCAAGTCCTGAAATGGAAGGTCAGGTATTTTTTTCTCCAGGTACTCTGGTTTTTAACCACCCCTGATTAATCATCAGCTCAATATGAGTGAAATAATCTTGAAAGGGCGGTAAAACCCCCAAAAATTATCAGAGGCCTGTCGTTAAAACTTGTTTAAAGAAGGCTAATACGCGTTTAATGAGGCCAATATGCTAATATTTTTGCTGAAAAAAAATGTGAGTAGCTTTTGCAAAAGCTACTCACATTTTTCCAGCAAAAATACTTGAGTATTAGATTTTGTACTTGCTAAAACTGTTAACAGTTTAAAGGTGCATTATTGAGCTACCGGGTCTCAATTTTTTTTTCTGGTTTTTATCTTCAATGCATACTCCTTTGTCATGTGTACACTTTTGGAGCCAAATACAGCTTCAGAACATTGTGAAAATGGTCGTTTTCATTCGTGTTTACCCTTCACTCTGAACATGTGTTCGGAATTTCTGTTCTAAAAATAAATCTGTCACTTTACACATACATGGCGACAGTATCGTCTCTGAGTGTCGTTACTTATGGCATGGTATTCAGCGTCATATTTTTTTCCGATTCATGCATGGCCTAAGCAAACAAGGCCAAAAATGAACGTCGCATAATGTCATATATGGGGATTCTATTTTTGTCACGAACTAAAAATAGATCTAACTAGTGTTCGAAACCTAGTTATGGAATCCCTCTGAAACTCGTTTACCTGTCATCATAATTGTTTGCATTTTTGTATAAAATGCATTCATTTGTATTGTTTTAAAGAAAAATACCGGCTATATGTATTTTATTTTTGGAAGCATTTTTTTAGATAGCTCAATAACGCACCTTTAACCACAAAGGATCTAGTTAAATTAATGATGCTTTGGACAACTGGTCCTTGATTAACAAGTCCATGCAATGAACACCCTAAGCCCCCACTTTATATATAGGAAAAGTGGGATTTATGGGGTAGCAAGCACCAACAATCTATATTTGGAATATATATTTTGGCTAATTACTAGAACCACCACATTGAGACAGTTCTTACAAACATCAACAATCTATATTTGGATTACAAATACAAAGAATTTCAAGCAATTTTATTTGAAAAATGCTAGCTCTCGAGATAAGAAAGTTGCAATTTGAGGGCATGCATCACGAAAATACACCTATATAATTTGACCCAGAATTTTTTTATTGGAAATTTTCATTTTCAGTCGATATAATTTTCCAATATATTTGAATTGACATGTCTTTTGTAATGTACTGTTTTCTGTTAGATATGACCAGAGATCCTGCCAGTGCGTTCATGGAATTCCCGGAGATGCGCAAAATGTGGTTGTTAATGGATGACCTTCCAGAACTTTATCTGACGTATTACTACACTTCAATGACAGCACCTAATAAGGTGAGTGATTAACTATGCATAGTTTGACCCATATTGTACTGAATGGAATCTTGCACCTCATATAGCAGGAGTTCACATCAGGAAAACATGCCGACAATAAAAATCCTAAAAATTCGTACACCTCGCGGACTTGCTGTAATTCTCCTAAAATTTTTACAAATTTGTTACATGATCCAACAAGGAGTCCAAAAGATGCAGACTGAATGGCAAACAGTGAAGACCCTGATCAGACTGCTCCTGCAGGAGCAGTCTGATCTGGGTCTGCACTGTTTGCTTAGGCCTATATAATTCCAACTTCCTTGAACACCTCTTTCGTATACATGCACTAAAACTTTGGTTTACAGGGGTAAACTTTACCTTTTTCTTTCCATTTCTGCTCAGAAACATAGAATGTTGGTACTCGTTAAAACAGCCTCGATGACTTAATGACTACTGTACTAGCCATTAGTTATCATATAGCATCATTGTTATTTAATGTATAATGTCATGAAATGAAAATGATTTGTCAGTACATGAAATAAGAGATGCTTATAGATGTGTACCATCGAGACACCATCCATGCCTACCCTTTGATTTCTTTTTCACTTATTTTGCAGTAAAATCCAGTTTAAAATCATAAAATGATAAACGGAATCTTACATTCATTGTCATTTCATATGAAATTTTTTAAACTCGCTTCAGGCTTGTTAATAGATTTCATAAGAAATGGCCACAATCATGGTTGTTTTGGTACGAAATTTATGAAACTTGCCACAGGCTTGTTGACAAATTTCATAAGAAATGTCCACTCTTATGGCCATTTCATCTGAAATTTTTTACAGTTGCCCCAGGCTCATTAACAGATTTCATAAAAAAATGGCCACCAATCATCATAGTCACTTCGTATGAAACTTTTGAAACTCGCCGAAATGGCCACCTACATGTCATTTAATATGAAATTTGTAAAACAAGCCATAGGTCATGGTCATTTCATATGAAATTTGTGAAACAATAAACAGGACATAGATCACATTCATGGTTATTTCATATGAAATTTATTAAACAAGCCATAGGCAATAGGTCACCTTCATGTCATTTCATATGAAATTTGTGAAACAAGCCATAGGCCTTGTTCGTGGTCATTTCATATGAAATTTGTGAAACAGGCCATAGGCCATAGGTCACCTTCATGACATTTCATATGAAATTTGTGAAACAAGCCATAGGTCACATTCATGGTCATTTCATATCAAATTTGCAAAACAAGCAATAGGCCATAGGTCATGTTCATGTCATTTAATATGGAAATTTGTGAAAAAAGCCATAGGTCATAGGTCATGTTCATGTCATTTCATATGAGATTTTTGAAACAATCCACAGGCCATAGATCAAGTTCATTTATGGTCATTTCATATGAAATTTGTGAACCAAGCCACAGGTCATAGGTCACTTTCATGTCATTCCATATGAATTTGTGAAACAAGCCATAGGCCATGTGTTACCATGTCATTTCATATGAAATTTGTGAAACAAGCCATAGGTCACATTCATGGTCATTTCTTATGAATTTTTTGAAACAAGCCATAGGCCACCTTCATGTCATTTCATATGAAATTTGTGAAATAAGCCATAGGTCACATTTATGGTCATTTCATATGAAATTTTTGGAACAAGCCATAGGCCACCTTCATGTCATTTCATATGAAATTTTTGAAACAAGCCATAGGCCACCTTCATGTCATTTCATATGAAATTTTTTAAACAAGCCATAGGCCACCTTCATGTCATTTCATATGAAATTTGTGAAATAAGCCATAGGCTATAGGTCACATGAATGGTCATTTCATATGAAATTTGTGAAACAAGCCAAAGGTCACCTTTATGTCATGTCATATGTAATTTATGAAAAAAAGAGCCATAGGCTTGTTTCATAAATTGCATATGAAACGACCACTTGTATAAGATTCTCTGTTTATCACATGGCTTTGTTTCCTCATGTACATCTCAATTCCTTACCATACTTTTTGATGATTTTTCTGAAATATTAACAATAAAGTATGGTTTACTGCCTGATGTTGTGAATGGCAAGCAGTGCAGACCCTGATGAGATGCCAGTAATCATGCCACATTATCTGCATTGTGCGGCGTCTCATCTGGGACTGTGCTGTTTCCTCAGGCATGTCTGCCCAAATACATGAGGTAAATGCAGTACTGTATGTTTTGTAGAATTTGTAAATAATATGTGGGCTTCACGGGAGATTAGTTATTGTTCTAACTATGTTGCCATCTTGGAATAAACACACTATTATTATTATTATTATTGAATTTCAGATTACTAATTTCACAACAGCTTTAACAACTGGCTTTGAGAGTCTGTGTGAAGCCAATCCAGCTGACCTCATGACTGTGCCACCAGACCTTGACTTTGACTTTGCTAATTTCCACCAAAAGCTCTGTGCTGTCAATTTGACAACTCTTTTGGATGAAAGCATGAGATTTAATAGCCAGGATAATATAACAAGAGCAGTAAGTATTTCTTATTTTACTTTTTTTCTTGTTATTTATTTTTATGAGGAGCAGGGAGTGGGTGGGGGTTTGGTTGGGGGGTGGGGTGGAGTTTATGACGCTTTCAATATTTAATGAAAAGTAATGAAATATTTCATGATGGTAGGTCATTTTGAGCTAGTCAGTTTACCTATCCACACTTTTTCCTGGGCAGGCTTATATCAGGGGTGACAACCTACGTCATAGCAGGGATGTTGTATCCATTTCAGAAGCGTCCATGTTGGTGTAACTAGGGTAAATAAAAGCTTCAAACTAGATATGTACATTACGAGTCTTCAGAAAACATACTTCAGCTGGTAACCAACAATATTTGCATCCCATCAGTAAGCAAATTCCACCTAGAAACATTGAAAAGGCTTCGATAGCTTCGTCACAAGATTTGATTCGGCGCTGTAAACAATGGTAGTTCCGACATCATTGCCAAATCAGCTTGTGTCGAATTATATAAAGAAAAGGCCACATTTGTGAGACATGTTTCAGTGTTTGATTCTTTTATGACCTAATGCATCGACTGTGCCTACTTGTTGCAACAAATGCCTTTTGCGTAGTAAACCCCGGCAAACCTACGAATGGTTACGACGTCACTACTCTGACGTAGGTTGTTCCCCCGATATAGTAAACGGTTAACCAGGCTACATATGCAGACTTAACCAGTTAAGTGCACATTCTTTTGCCAGAAACTGACAACTACCCTTTTTGAATCAGTGGAATTGAGAGAATGACCATAGAAAAGATTTTATGCTCATTCACCATGAGAGAATGTTGCTGAGCCCCGCAGGTATCTTACCCTTGTCCTCCTGCTCACAAGTCAGACACACATACAACTGAACTAGGGAGGATGGCTAAACAGGTTTTGATGTTACACAACAACCTCTTTATAACATTATTATTTGGGTCCAAAATAGAAACTGTGTTAGTTAAACAAACATGTTATGTATAGATTATATAGAAAAATGACCATTATGGTCATATAACCTTGTTATAATGAACAGTGTTAAAATAAGGTTGCAGTGTACATGGAATGTAGGTATAAAGAGTGTTGACTGTATGTGAATTTGTTTTCTTTTTATTTCAGTATGAGAATTTCAACAATTTGACAGACCTGGTAAATCTAAATGACATGTCAAAGAAGATAAATGATTTAACAGAGACATTCACCAAGATCTTCAACTTCACAGAAATGACCGGCAATGATGTTCCCCGATTTTTAAATTTTACTTTGTGGATGGATGTCATGAATACCGTAAACACCTGGGTGATGGACCCCGAAATTTATTCCCAGTAAGTACTTATAAATTTTGTTTGTTTGATTGATTTGAGGTTTATCGTCCCCGTCAACATTTTTGAGACATTGCTTCCAATTTTGTAGGACTTTTGCCCGGCATTGAGATGAAATGACATCTCAAGCCCTGTCGCCCAATGAAACCAATAGGGTTTATAAGCATGGACGGTCCGACTCACACCGCTTTGCCTGAGCAGGCTTAGATCCTCTAGGCAGTTTACCAGTACTCGTGTGCGGTCGGTTTCAGCTCTGCGTTCCAGCATCATGCAGCCCATCTATTTCTTCAAGCCCTGATGGGTGGGGCAAAGCACTTATAAATTATGTCCCCTGTCCACAAAGGGTGATGGGGACATTTTTGTTTCAAAGTGGGTTTTGTTAGAGGCAATATTGTTATGTCATACTATAATGATCCTAATTAATGGAAGAGATAGGTCTAAGTAAACAGTGCAGACCCAGATCAGACTGCATCAAAAGTGCAAATGGAATGGCAAACAGTTTAGACCCTGATCAGTTAACTCTAATCATTTTGAATATTTAACTAATATGTGACAATGGAACCTTCCACCTAGTAAGTTTGGAGTGGTCCATTTCCAATTATAGGGGTGTCCGGTTTGCTTTTGTTTGAGGCAGATTGTACAGAAAATGCATGTTATTTAAGCAAACAGTTTAGACCCAGATCAGGCACCACATTCTGCTCTCATTCTCAACCCTCTGCTCAAGAATTTAGGGCAGTCAAAGTTTTGTGTTAAACCTTTTTGAGTGCTCATATCTCTGTAACCATATATATTTGGTACAGGATATTTCTAAAGCATTGCCTTCCATATGGAATGTCTAAGCTCCCAGGTCAGGCCCCTGGGTGGGCCGTCCATTCGTCTGTCCGTTCATTAACGTTTATGTCAAAGTTTTGTGTTAAACCTTTTTGATTGCTCATATCTCTGTAACCACATGTTCAATTCTCTTCATATTTGGTACAGGGTATCTCTTTAGCATTATTTTTCATATGGAATATCTAAGGTCCTTGGTCAAGCCCCTGGGTGGGCTGTCCATCTGTTTGTCAACTTTTATGTCAAAGTTTTGTGTTAAACCTTTTTAATTGCTAATACCTCTGTAACCACATATTAGATTCTCTTCATATTTGGTACAAGATATCTCTACAGCATTACCTTTCATATGGAATATCTAAGCTCAAGCCCCTTGGTGGGCTGTCCATCCATTTGTCAACTTTTGCGTCAAAGTTTTGGGTTAAAACTTTTTCATTGCTGATATCACTGTAACCATGTTTGATTCTCTTCATATTTTGGTACAGGATATCTGTAAAGCATAACCTTTTATACGGAATATGGACTGTATAGGCAAAGAAGCTATAGACATTGCCATTGCCAGCAGAGGCAATGGCACTGCCCGGGGTTATATGTGCCCAACTGGGCACTTTGTCTAGTTATTAGAGCTAGTGCACAGGAAAACCTGTGTTAAGGTTTGTGCAACCAGCAAAGACTCAGATCAGCCTGTGTATTTGCACAGTCTGATCAGAGCCTTTGCTGATTGTATGTACTTTTTATAGCCTTGCGGCCATTCAAAGAGAGAAATGAGCAGACTGATCAGGGTATTTGAAGGTTTGGTCCTACGCTGCATCATTAGTATTATTATCATTGTGTACATAGGTAAGCCTACCCAAGTTGTGAGGTTGGGTAAACTGATCAGCTTGATATGATCTAATGGCCATTAACCCATTGAGTATCAGAAACCCCAAAACGGGCATTACGCTAACACACCCGTGCGACATAGAGCATTTTTTCACATCTCCAAAATGGCTACTTTTCTGATGAAAATGAGTGATGTTTTTCTTATTTATACTAAAAACATAGGTTGTGGGTGCTCGTTAAAACCGCCTCAATGAGGCGGTTCTAACGAGTACCCACAACCTATGTCTTGGAGCAGAAATAAAGAAAATAATGTTTACCCCCGTAAACCCCAGTTTTCTCTATATAAAGTGGGGTTTAAGGGGGTGTTCATTTCAAGGACTTGTTCACGTGCCGGGTAATTGGCAAACAGTGCAGGCCTAGATCAGATGCCGCAGAATGCGGGATCTGTTCAGGGCCTCCACTGTTTGCTAAATGTTCAGTCATTTTCCAAATACATTTTGATGAAAACACAACCTGACACCCCTAAATTTCGAAATGGACTCCTGTTTTATATAAGGAGGAGGATTCCATTTGGTACAAAAAGGGTTAAACTACAAAACAAACAAACTTCATTCTCTTTGAATTCATTTCAGAATGATTGCCAACAGTAATGATGTGTTTTCAATGCTGTCCAATCTTGGAATGTCCGAGACAGACAGAGCCATGCTGAGAAACATGGAGGCTGTAAATATGCTGATGGAGACCCTTCTAGATAAGCTGGAGGCTAAAAATGGTAATGTCAGTTTTATTTATACGGTAAAATTCCGCTATTAAGACCATCTAAAATTAAGACTAAATCTGCTTTTAAAAGTTTATTGAGAAGGTTTCAGTTATTCTTCCTTCCTGTTTTCTACACCCAGTGTCACCTAAAAAGAGACAACCTTTGGGACTGTTCAAAAGTGGTCTTTAAGACCACTTTTGAACAGTCCCAAAGGTGGTCTTAATATAGGAATTTTACTGTATGTACAAATACGGATGGTTCTTTTACCACGGCCAATTTGAACTCATATTTGAGCTACTAGAGAATTTTTTTTCAGCATGAAAACATGCTCATTCAAATACCTTGTAAATTTTACCCGCAACTAACGATCTTTTTTCATATGAAAAATTGTAATATTTTTCTTATTTCTGCTCAAGATATAGATTGTGGTTACACGTTAGATGGGTCTAACGTGTACCCACAATCTATGTCTTAGAGCAGAAATTAGAAAAATAAGGTTTACCATTGTTAACACCAGTTTTACTGTATAAAAGTGGGGTTCACGTGGGTCAGATTTATATAGGCGTGTTTTCCTGATGTAGGTCCAGATATTCATATATTTAGGATAATTAATGGAGGTTTGTTTTATTTCATCTTGAAAAGGTATGTTGTGTGCACTCATCAGGATTGCCTCAGTTAGATGATTCTAATGAGTACACACAACATTCCTTTATTTATTGGTATGTCCGAGACTGACAGAGCCATGCTGAGAACTATGGAGGCTGTAAATATGCTGATGGAGACCCTTCTTGATAAGTTGGAGGCTAAAAACGGTAATGTCAGTTTTATTTATGCAGTAAAATTCCGCTATTAAGACCACCTAAAATTAAGACTAAATCTGCTTTTAAAAGTTTATTGAGAAGGTTTCAGTTATTCTTTCTTCCTGTTTTCTACACCCAGTGTCTCCTAAAAAGAGACAACCTTTGGGACTGTTCAAAAGAGGTCTTAAAGACCACTTTTGAACAGACCACTTTTGAACAGTCCCAAAGGTGGTCTTAATATAGAAATTTTACTGTATGTACAGTACAACTTCCACATTTCAAATACGGATGGCTCTTTTACCATGGCCAATTTGAACTCAATTTGGAATTCTTAGAGAATTTTACTTCATTACAAAAATATGCACATTCAAATACCTTTTAAATTTTACCCCCACAAAAATGATCTTTTTTTTTTCAGATGAAAAATTGTGATATTTTTCTTACTTCTGCTCAAGATATAGATTGTGGTTTCACGTTAGAATCGCCTCACTGTTTCTATTTTTTGCTTAGAATTTTGTCTTGAAAATAGCTGTATGAGGAAGTATCATTGTAAAATGCTCTGACAGTTCTGGTTTTATTAACCAGGTTTTCCAATGGAAAACTCTGGTTATTAAAATGATGTATGTCGGCAGACAGGCTGGCGGGTGTAAACAATTTGTTTCCGGAGCATAACTCTGCAACCGTTCGAAATATTTTAATTAATACTTGGTTAGATTATAGAACAAGTCAGTGTGACTATTGGAAAACCTGGTTTTCATGGAAATTCCCAGTTTACTGTTTCATCTTGAAAAAGGTATGCTGTGTGTACTAATGAGTACATACAGCCATGCATTTATATTAAAAATATATCCTTCAATAAACCCCAGGATCCAGCAAGAAGTCAAAAAAGTGCAGATGTTATGGCAAACAGTGTAGACCCTGATCAGACTGCTCCTTCAGGAGAGCTGTTTGCTTAGGCTTTACTGCCCCAGTTCTTAGAATCATTACAGTATCTTCATAAATAATCATTTTTTCAGTTTGTCTGAATATTTCTTTCTTGGTAGCAGCCTCCATAGCTCAGTGGTTAGTGCATTGGACTTATGATCGAGAGGTTGTGGGTTCGAAGCCACCCGAGGCAAGGTGAGTCCTTGGGCAAGACTCATAATGCCACTGCCCCACTCCAATGATGCGTAAATTGAGAGCAGTGGTGTAAAAGTGACTGCCTCTGTTGCGCGTATGATAACACCCAGAATGAGTGATCAAGAGCAATTCAACAAGCTTGAAGCTTTCATCGTGAGTTAATTGTATTGATTCCTGATCAATGCCTTCACTTCTATTCAATTAGTTTGAAGCTTTCATCGCAGTCAATCTAAATTAACCCATTTTGTACTGGAAACCCCAAAATGGGTAGTTGGCAAACAGTGCAGGCCCAGATCAGACGCCACAGAATGTGGCGTCTGATCAGGGTTTACACAGTTTGCCAAAAAGTTAGCCATTTTCCATATAAATTATGAAGATAACAAAACCTGACACCCCTAAATTTTGAAATGGACTCCTGCTATAAATAAGAAGGACGATTCCATTTGGTACCAAAGGGTTAAATTAGTATAAAACTATTTCTTTCGTAGGTACCAATGACACATTCAAGATGGAAGATTTCTTCACGTCCTCAGCTGAAGTTCTTAAACTAATACATCTTATACAGAAGCCAGGGATGATGGAAATTATGATATACTCTTCTAATAATCCAGAGGTATGCAAAATTCTCCGTAGAAAATATAAAGTGAAAATATATATATTTTTGAAATGTAGTTTCATGAAATATTGGCAAATATCTGGAGGTGATATAAACTTCGACCCATAAAATGCTTATCACGACAAATGTTACGGGCCTCCGTGGCCTAATGGATAAGAGCGCTGACTCTTAGTCATTAGGTCTCTCACCGCCGTGGGTTCGAACCTCGCTCGGGTCACATGTGAGACGCCAAGTTCTGCAACGGAAGGTCAGGTGGTTTTTCTCCGGGTACTTCGGTTTTCGCCCACCTAAGATTAACGATTGGCTCGATATGAGTGAAATAATCTTGAAAGGGCCGTAAAACCCAAACCAAAAAAAAAAAAAAAAAAAAATCACGACAAATGTTGTATGCTTTGCCGTCTGCCGGTTACCTTAAAAGTGTTTTTTTAGCTCACCTGTCACGTAGTGACAAGGTGAGCTTTTGGGATCACTTTTTGTCCGTCGTCCGTCGTGCGTCCGTGCGTCCGTCCGTGCGTCCGTGCGTGCGTCCGTAAACTTTTCTTCAAACGACATCTCCTCCTAAACCACTGATCGCATTTTGACCAAACTTCACAGGAATGATCCTTAGGTGGTCCCCTTTCAAAGTTGTTCAAATGGTTCCGGTCCGTTGCACATATAGGTCACAGTAGCCAAAAATAGATTTTTTTCAACGCAAACTTAAAAAATCTTCTTCTCTGAAACCGCAAGGCCCAGGTCTTTGATATTTGGTATGAAGCTTCATCTAGTGGACCCCTACCAAGATTGTTCAAATTAAAGTGCTGGGGCCAAAAATGCCCCCGCACGGGGGCCCTTTGGTTTTACATGGGCTTATATAGGGAAAATCTTTAAAAATCTTCTTCTCTGAAACCGCAAGGCCCAGGTCTTTGATATTTGGTATGAAGCTTCATCTAGTGGACCCCTACCAAGATTGTTCAAATTATAGTGCTGGAGCTAAAAATGCCCCCGCACGGGGGCCCTTTGGTTTTACATGGGCTTATATAGGAAAAATCTTGAAAAATCTTCTTCTCTGAAACCGCAAGGCCCAGGTCTTTGATATTTGGTATGAAGCTTCATCTAGTGGACCCCTACCAAGATTGTTCAAATTATAGTGCTGGGGCCAAAAATGCCCCCGCAGGGGGGCCCTTTGGTTTTACATGGGCTTATATAGGGAAAATATTTAAAAATCTTCTTCTCTGAAACCGCAAGGCCCAGGTCTTTGATATTTGGTATGAAGCTTCATCTAGTGGACCCCTACCAAGATTGTTCAAATTATAGAGCTGGGGCCAAAAATACCTCCGCACCAGGGCCCTTTTGTTTTACATAGGCTTATATAGGGAATATCTTTAAAAATCTTCTTATCAGAAACCGCAAGGCCCAGGTCTTTGATATTTGGTATGAAGCTTCATCTAGTGGACCCCTACCAAGATTGTTCAAATTATAGTGCTGGAGCTAAAAATGCCCCCCACACTGGGGCCCTTTGATTTTACATGGGCTTATATAGGGAAAATCTTGAAAAATCTTCTTCTCTGAAACCGCAAGGCCCAGGTCTTTGATATTTGGTATGAAGCTTCATCTAGTGGACCCCTACCAAGATTATTCAAATTATATTGCTGGGGCCAAAAATGCCCCCGCACCAGGGCCCTTTTGTTTTACATAGGCATATATAGGGAAAATCTTGAAAAATCTTCTTCTCTGAAACTGCAAGGCCCAGGTCTTTGATATTTGGTATGAAGCTTCATCTTGTGAACCGCTACCAAGATTGTTCAAATTATAGCCCTGGGGCCAAAAATGCCCCCGCCCCGTGCCCTTTGGTTTTACATAGACGTATATAGGGAAAATCTTGAAAAATCTTCTTTGAAACCACAAGGCTTAGGTCTTCGATATTTGTTATGAAGCTTCAGCTAGTGGACCTCTATAAAGATTGTTCATATTATAGCCCTGAGACCAAAAATGCCTCCGCCATGTGGCCCTTTGGTTATACATAGACTTTTAAATATAGGGAAAATCTTTAAAAATCATCTTGTCTGAAATACAAGGCTTAGGTCTTTGGTATTTGTTATGAAGCTTCAGCTAGTGGACCTCTACCAAGATTGTTCAAATTATAGCCCTGGGGCCAAAAATGCCCCTGCTCCGGGGCCCTTTGGTTTAACATAGACTTATATAGGGAAAATCTTGTTTTCATAGACTTATATAGGGAAAATCTTGTTTTACATAGACTTCTATATGCAGGGTAAACCTTTAAAATCTTCTTGTCTGAAACCAGAAAGCCCAGGTCTTTCATATTCGATATGAAGCTGCATCTTGTGGACCTCTACCAAGATTGTTCAAATTATAGCCCTGGGGCCAAAATTGACCCTGCCCAGGGCCCACTTGTTATACATTGGATCAGGTGAGCGAAGCAGGGCCCTCTGGGCCCTCTTGTTTTTTTTGCAAACAGATTGGACTTAGATCAGACTGCTCCTGTAGGAGCAGTCTGATCTGGGCCCACACTGTTTGCCCATGTGCAATTTTTTTTTTAAAAGTTTGCAAGAAGATTCAGCAGAAGGCATAAGCTGACAACATTTTCAGATGTTGTTTTTCTCAGCAACTTAAGGGTTAAATTCTATGGCTGAAACACTTTGGATTGTTTAGCATTGTTATTTTGAACCTTGGCTCTTGAGACCCTAGAATTAGGATTTTTTAGGGAGAGTTTTATATTTTTTTTATCTTAACCCTTAAAGGCATTTATTCTGTAACAGTAGAACACACATAATTGTTCTATTGCACCCTGTGATATACTGACTATAGCTGATTAAAGGCGGCCCATAATAGGGTGATTAGTAGCTCTTGTTGAATCCCCTGACTGAGACACTTAAGGGGAAAATCAATAATGTACACCAGTCAACAGTAAGTAATTTATTGAATTTCCCCAAGGCTGCCCCTTACCTGTTGAAGACAGAGGTCTTCTCTTCAGTGAGCACTGAGGGCTACATAATATTATGTAATGAAATGATAGACCTCAATAATCAAGAATAAATGCCTTTAAGACGCCGAGAAAAACTATATTCTGAAAATGTCGTTTGCTTATGTCGTCTGCTGATTTTTATTTTTGCAAAATTTTTAAAAATATTTTTGCTTACAGGCAAACAGTGGGGAACCAGATAGGAGCCGTCTGATCTGGGTCCACACTGTTTGCAGTCTGATCTGGGTCCACTTTTAAGGTAACGGGCAGATGGCAAGCAGACGACAATTGTCGTGTCATACATTTTATGGGTTTAAAAGGTTTTTTGTGTGTACTCATTCTAATGAGTACACACATCATACCTTTATTTTTATAGAAGAGGGAAATATTACCGCCACTATGCCTTGTGATCTGGCACTATAATTAGCCCTCAGTGACTTAAACTACCCCTGTCTCAAAGAAATCTTCATGTTCCCAAAGGTAATTAAGGGGAATGTGAACACCTACAGGGGAGGCAACTCCTGCAAACATATTTTTGTCTCCCATGTCAATAGGGGTCAACTCTGAGGAACAAATTCTTTCCTTTAAGAGTAGACCCCTTTTTCCATGTGACAGGGCTTATAGAAAAGTGAACAGGAAGTCCCGAAAGTTGTCTCCCTTGAAAAAATGACGGAAAAATCTGCCAGGTGTTCCCATTCCCCTTAAAGTGGGTGTGAAACTACGAGGTAGACTGACACTACATTTGCAAATAACCCTTATTTATGAACCATTATGTGTGACCATGAACCATTAACTATGGTGTAATCATGCACTTTTAACTATGGTTTTGTTGGTCTGATTTTCGTTTTTAAAATCCCCCTCAACACTGTATAGGTCATTTGAAAGATGTTGCTAATTTTGTGGGACTTTTACCGGACATTGAGATGAAATGACATCTCAAGCCTTGAGGCCAAACAAAATTAATAGGGTTTTTATGCATGGATGGTCAAACTCGCACCACTTTCCTGGGCAAGCTTAGAACCTGTAAACAGTTTAACAGTACTCATTTGCGGTCGGTTTCAGCTCTGCATGGAAGCATCACATTACGAAAACATGCCTATATGAATACACTGTAACCAATATCACTGAAAACATGAAAATTTTAAGATGAAAAATTGTTATATTTTTCTTATTTCTGCTCAAAATATAGATTGTGGGTACTCGTTAGAACCGCCTCGATGAGGCGGTTCTAACGAGTACCCACAATCTATATTTTAGAGCAGAAATAAGAAAATTAAGGTTTACCCCTGCAAACCCCAGTTTTAGTATATAAAAGTGGGGTTCAAGGGGGTCAAAATTATATAGGCGTGTTTTTGTGATGATGCAGCCCAATCTATTTCTTCAAGCCTTGATGGGTGGGGGCTTCATTAACTATGGTGTGACCATGAACCATTTTTGTTTATTTGTTTGTTTGATTTGAGGTTTAACGTCCCTGTCAACACTGTAAAGGTCATTTTGGAGACGTTGCTTCCAATTTTTAGGGACTTTTACCCAACATTACGATGAAATCACATCTCAAGCCCTGCAGCCTAATGAAACCAATAGGGTTTATATGCATGGATGGGTCAACTCGCACCGCTGTGCTTTGGCAGGCTTAGATCCTCTTAACGGTTTACCAGTACTCGTGTGTGGGACGGTTTCAGCTCTGCGTGGAAGCATCATGCAGCCCATATATTTCTTCAACTGATTTATTCACCTTATTTGCATTATCTGCTGGTTCCTAGTCTGCCGGTTATCAGTGTTGGAAAAACAGGTAACCAGACCCCCCTGACCTTGAAAGGTCAGGGGGGTCTGGTTACCTGTTTTTCCAATATTGACAATGTGCAAGCTGGGAGCCAGCAAATAATGCAAATATGGTGAATTAGGTTTCTGTTCCATGTAAACCATCTGGGCTTTTAAGATGTGTCATTGTTGTAGGATACTGATGTAATAAGATGTTTGTATCAATGTTTATTTTTTTTTTCAGTTTTCAGCCATTTTGATGAAAGATAATACTGCTGAGGCTTTTGAAGACCTCTGTGCAAGGGACTGGGTGGAAATGTTGAAATTGCCGGAGAAAAAAGATGTTGATTTCAAGGCTCTTCAGGATGAGTTTTGCGCCATAAATTTCACTGCCATTGTTCCTGAGCTGTACGAAGAATTCAAAATACAGGCTGTAATTGACAAGGTTGGTTTCAGATGGTTTTACTTTTCATGTAATTTATCACAGAAACACACCTATACTATTCAGCCCCAATTTTACTGTATAAAAAGGGGTTTGAGATTGTCACAATTATTGTGACAATTTCAAACCACTTTTTATACAGTAAAATTGGGGTTTTGAGATGTATATATTATTTTTCTTATTTCTGCTAAAAAACATATATTGTCAGCCCTGGATAGAACTGTCCGACCAAGGTGGTTCAACAAGTTCCCCCAATCTATTTTTATAGCAGTTATAAGAAAAATATTGCATTACAAAAACACGCCTATACAAATACATCGTAAATTTTACCACCAAAAAAATGCAAAATTTAAGATGTAAAATTGTGATATTTTTCTTATTTTTGCTCAAAATATAAATTTTGTGTACTCGTGGGTACTTTTAAAGCCGAATTAAGAAAATTGAGGTTTATCCCTGTCAAACCCCAGTTTTACTATATAAAAGTGGGGTTCAAGGGGTTCAAAATTATATAGGCGTGTTTTCCTGATGTTGGAGGGATGTGCGTCTGACTGGTAATTGGGAGTTGGGGTTGGATGCTTGCAGGTCGTCAACATTCTTTCATTGATATCGATCATAAAATCTTTTCTGTGATCACTCTCTCCCTTCCACTGATTCAAGAAGGCCATTTGACAGTTTCTGCTTTTCTGAATGTTGAGTACAAGTCACACAGAATTGAAAGTGATGTCTCAAAAATGACCTAAATAGTGTTTATGGGGATGTAAAATCACAAATTTAATTAACAAAACTTAGACAGAAAACAAACTTTCCTGACTGCCTGATAAAACTTTGTATCAGTGGCCATCTGTATATTGCACAGCAATGACTGACATCAGACTGTGTAGAAGCGCTGTCTGATCTAAGTCTGTGCTGGAGGCCCGTGCTGGAAGGCACCTTGTAGGTTGGCATGGCCTGTATAAACTGTACTATGATTTTGTTTGTTTGTTTTGGAGTTTTGCAATCCAGTCAAAGTAGAAATGGAGGCAATGACCAGGAATCGATACAATTAACCCATGGCTCCCATCAGAGACACCAAAGGGAAAGAAACACAAACATGAAACAACAGACCCTAATGGAAACATCAATAGCGGAAAGTCAAAAGGACAGTTACTATCCCACAAAATGGCCAATAGGCTAGCCAAAATAAAATACTATAAGCGACACAAGCAACACAAAGCATTGCATAAAGTAGAAGTAAAACAAAGACCAGGAATCCATACAATTAACTTACTCCACCCATCAAAGACACCAAACGGAAAGAAACGCAAACATTAAGCGACCAGACCATAATGGAAACCTAAACAAAGGAAGGCCATAAGGACAGTTACTTTCCCACAAAATGGCCATATGGCCATCCAAAATAAAAAGACACAAGTGATACACACAGTAAGTAACAAACAACACCATAAATAAATCGCCACAGAAGAACCGCCTTGGAACGGTATAAAGTCCATGCCCACAAAAGTCCTGGAAAAGTCATTATCACCAGCCACAGACAACCCAATTATTACCCCCCCCCCCCCCCATTCCCCCAATTTTCCCGCCCTGCAAAAACATATCTTATTTTTTATCTGAAAATTTTCTTTTTTTGGTGGTAAAATTTTCAATATATTTGATTGGTTAATTTCAGATGTCTTCAAATGACTCAGTTGACTGGCAGTATATCAACAAACAGAATGAAAGACTGCAGAAAAGAATTGAAAGATTAATTACCTCACCCATGGAGTTTGAATTGCCAGCACATTGGACTGATGAGAAAGAATGGGAAGATTTGTTTACAGCGTACTCTGAACTGATGTCCGACGTTAGCCAGATTCCCGAAAGGTATTGTATCATAATAACGGATAAGGTGTGTAACGCAATGATCCTTAGTATTAGGACAGATAGACGTAAGCAATGCAGAGCCTGAGACTTCTTCCAGCAAACAATGCAGACCCTGATCAGACTGCTCCTGAAGGAGCAGTCTGATCAGGGTCTACACTGTTTACCATTCTGTCAGCACCTTTTGGAGTCTTTGCTAGAAATAGAAACATTTGTTAAAATTTTAGGAAAATTTCATACACCAAGATGTCCAAATTTTTAGGATTTTTACCTTATTTGTATAGTTCGAACAAATTGGTGAACTCTATTAGCATCATTTCACACCCGACTGAATGCATGTATTTATCTTCACTGTCTCCCAAAGATTGCGATATTGTTATTCAATACATATGACATAGAGGTCGGTAAATGGGTCGCAATTCACAAGATGCCGAAAATTCACGAGAAGTTTACGAAAGCCGACGTACTAGGCGATAACATTGACTAATTTATTCCTTGCATAAAGGTCAGACTCATGTCAAATTGTTCGAACTATAGATAATTGAAGGATAATTTTTCTTAACTCGCACTGTACAGTCGACTCTTGTTTTCTGAAACTCCAAGGGTCTAAACTATGTCTCTGAAAGTAGCTGCCTGATAAAGGTCTATGCTATGTTTCTTAAAGTAGCAGCCTGATAAGGATCTACACTATGTTTCTTAAAGTAGCAGCCTGATAAGGCTCTTTATCATATGACGTCGCATCTGAGAGTGTAATTACGCCATGTAATATTTTCGATAATCCACTAGTGGATTAAATATGCAAATTAGCTAGATACGTCCCGTAACGTTACATGTACGACGTCCTTAGCGACGTTGCGTTTACTAACGGCGGACTATTGACATTTTCATAAACAATCGTGAATAAAATGCGTTTTAAATGTCATATGATAAATAGAATCTTGCATTCGTGCTCATATATTATTGAATTTATTAAACTCGTTGAAGAAAAGGGATAAAATGCTCGGCAAAGCCTCGCATTTTATCCCTTTTCCTCAACTCGTTTAATAAATTCAATAATACATGAGCACTCATGGAAGATCCTCTATATGCTATGTTGTCTACACGATATATTTCTTTGTTCAGGGTGTTGTTGTCATTATTTCAGTTCATCAATATTTGATCAAGTTTTCACGCCTCTGAGAAACCCAGATATGGACAGAATTGGAGCAGCTGTTGATGTTCTTGTGGATGTTCTAATCAAAAGACTTGAAGACTACCCAGGTAAAATATGTGTATCAATCGCAAGTGAGGCGCCAATTTCTGCAACAGAAGATGAGTTGTTTTTTCTCAAGGTACACTGGTATTCGGCAACCTCTGTTTAACTATTGGCTCAAAATATGAGAAATAGATTCTTGAAAGAGCCATAACCACAAAAACAAAACATCAGAGAAAATCAGTATAACACTATTGATGGGGTCCAAAGCAGAAACCATGTTATTTCCAAACAAAAATGTATAAATGGTCATTTTTCTATATAATCTGTACGTTTTTGGGATCCATCTTGAAACTGCATTATATTCAAAACCGTGTTATTATAAACTATGTTTTAAAGAGGTTGGGGTGTACCTGTTTGGTAGGAATAAACAATAGAGTGTTCAATATAAAAGTTCACTGCTACCTAGAATTATATTTCTTGCACACCAGATAAAGAGCTCCTGGACTTAACCCTGGCATAGAAATTCTTATCTTATCCAGGTTATCCTGCCAAGGGATAGGATAAAAATCAAGAATTTTCACGTGTTTGATTTGCACTGGTTGAAAAGGACATCATATATTTGCCTTTGTTAATTTTGAATTCACTGCACTTATATTGTCATCTGTGAAGATATGGCAGATGTCCACAATCCAAGTGACTACATTACACAAAATCCACTCTCAGAAATGAGAGGTTTCAGAAAAAGTATCTTACATGGATGTGAGGGTTAGATAAAAAAATCCATCCATGATGAAAACACTCTCCCCAATTCCGGAGAGTGACAATTCAGGACATATTTTTTATCCTCCTCTCACACCCATGTAAGTTTCTTATATACTTTTATCCCTATAAATAAACGTAAGTTCAATCAATTTCTAAGCCCAGCTGACTTTGTGGCTTGCTTGTATGTAGCTTAAGATTGGCTTCCTTGGTCATCATGTTACCAAATCACTGTGGTGACAATTCCACCCCCCCCCCAAAAAAAAAAGAAAAGAAAAGACACTATATCTAGACAAAAATGGGGATTGCCAGAAATTCTAATGCACTTGTGTTTGTAACGAGACATCCGATTGGATAACATAAAAAATTTGCGATAGTATATTCTGGGATATACTGTTGGAAACCTGACATCATCACTTAATGTCGCTTTTCATTGGCTTGCATTTGGTTTTACCCAGCTCCCCGCGCTTGTCCCCTTGTGCAAACTAGTAGAATTTTAACTTAAAAACTGAATAAGTGCATTAGAATTGGGATGACTGTATTGAAAATTGTCATTTGGAGAGGTAAATCGTCAGTTTTACAATCGCAAATTAAGTTTTACGGTTCTGCTAGCGCATCGCCGTAAAACAAAATTTCCTACCGTAAAACTTTCGATTTAAGTCCCGGCCCGTAGGGGCTTGAAGAAATATATGGGCTGCATGATGCTTCCACGCAGAGCTGAATCCGGCCCGCACACTAGTACTGGTAAACCCCTTAGAGGATCTAAGCCTGTCCAGGAACCGCGGCGCGAGGCGGACCGTCCATGCTAATAAACCCTATTGGTTTCATTGGTCGACAGGGCTTGAGAAGTCATTTCATCTCAATGTCGGGTAAAAGTTCCACAAAATTGGAAGCAATGTCTCCAAAATGACCTTTACAGTGTTGACAGGGACGTTAAACCTCAAATCAAACAAACAAACAAAACTTCAGGGGCCAGTTGTTCAAAACTAACGACGTCGTTAGTTAACATATCGTTAAAACTTTGATCATTAAATATGGCAAATATGCTGAAATTTTTGCTGAAAAAATGTGAGCAGCTTTTGCGGACGCAAAAGCTGCTCACATTTTATCAGCAAAAATACCAAAATTTACATTATTGTACTTGCTAGAAGAGTTAACAATATGACCACTAACGAGCTCGTTAAGCTAACGATGTTTTGAACAACTGGCCCCAGATTTACCTCCCCAAATCATAATTTTCAGTACAGTTAACCCCTAAATATATTGTTTCTCTTAATTTAGCTCAAAAAGGTAGATAATTGGATACTCATATGATTTCTAGCTACCTGATTAAGAAAATCTTGTTTACTGGGCTAAACAGAGGACCCTCTTATAATGACAGTATTTGTTCCGAAATATTGTGCCGTTACAAAGAATTTGCCTTTTTAATGAATCCCTATTTATAGGAGTATGATAATTAATAAAGGGACTTTTCCCCTTCCCGCTCCTACTTCTTGAAACAAATGAGGCCATTCTAACATTTCTTGGTTAGTATTGCCTCATTGATATCATTCTATCGTATATCAATAACATTGGTTGCAGTATTAGATTACAAGAGTCTTTCATGACTGTGGATTTTATTTTGGCTTTTCCAGTTCAAGGGAAGCCCGTGCCTGGTTCTTAAAAAGTTTGCAAGAAGATGCAGCAAACAACATAGAAAGACAACATTTTCAAATGCAGTATTTCTTGGCATCTTTAGTCATCCTTCTTTATGCTATAATTTCTTCTATTTTTTGTTTCAGAGGAGATAACTCTAGATTACATATTGAACAACAACACAGAATTAAGGGCCCTTCTTGATGCTGTAAATGCTTTAAGTTACACTGGAACACAGGATTTCCTTGATGGAAACATTGATGTCTCGAAGGTAGAATTTTTTTTTTTTTTTTAAGGGGAATGAATGGGAACACCTGGCAGATTTTTTTGCCAGTTTTCAAAGGGAGACAATTTTTGGGACTCCTGTTCACCTTTTTATAAGCCCTGTCCCACGTAAAAAGGGGTCTGCTCTTTAAGGAAAGAATTTGCTCCTCAGGAGCAAATTCTTTCCTTTAAGAGTTGATCCCTATTGACTTTGGAGACAAAAATACTTTTTCAGGAGTTGCCTCCCCTGAAGGTGTACCAATTCCCCTTAAATCTTCTCAACCTGTGTACTGTAATCTTATTTTTAGACTTTCTTAGATGTACAAGACATGTTCTTGTAAAGATATTTACTACATGCATTACAAAAACATGATGTTTCAAATATATTGAAAATTTTATCACCATAAATGAAAAGTGTTGATAAAAAATTCTGATAGTTTTTAGCTCACCGTCACGTAGTGACAAGGTGAGCTTTTGGGATCACTTTTTGTCCATCGTCTGTCGTGCGTGCGTGCGTGCGTGCGTGCATCCGTCCGTGCATGCGTGCGTGCGTGACAGCGTGTGTAAACAATTTTCTTTAAACGACATCTCCTCCTAAACCACTGATCAGATTTTGACCAAACTTCACAGGAATGATCCTTAGGTGGTCCCCTTTCAAAGTTATTCAAATGGTTCCAGTCCATTGCACATCTAGGTCACAGGAGCCAAAAGTAGATTTTTTCCACCGAAAACTTAAAAAATCTTCCTCTCTGAAACCACAAGGCCCAGGTCTTTGATATTTGGTATGAAGCTTCATCTAGTGGACCCCTACCAAGATTGTTCAAATTATAGTGCTGTGGCGAAAAATGCCCCCGCCCCGGGGCCCTTTGGTTTTACATAGGCTTATATATGGAAAATCTTTAAAAATCTTCTTCTCTGAAACCGCAAGGCCCAGGTCTTTGCTGTTTGGTATGAAACTTCATCTAGTGGACCCCTACCAAGATTGTTCAAATTATAGTGCTGGGGCCAAAAATGCCCCCACCCCGGGGCCTTTTGGTTTTACATGGGCTTATATAGGGAAAATATTTAAAAATCTTCTCTGAAACCGCAAGGCCCAGGTCTTTGCTATTTGGTATGAAGCTTCATCTAGTGAACCCCTACCAAGGTTGTTCAAATTAATGTGCTGGGGCCAAAAAGCCCCAGCCCCGGGGCCCTTTGGTTTTACATAGGCTTATATAGGGAAAATCTTGAAAAATTTTCTTCTCTGAAACCACAAGGCCTAGGTCTTTGATATTTGGTATGAAGCTTCATCTAGTGGACCTCTACCAAGATTGTTCAAATTATAGCCCTGAGACCAAAAATGCCCCCGCCTCGGGGCCCTTTGGTTTTACATAAACTTATATAGGGAAAATCTTTAAAAATCTTCTTCTGTGAAACCACAAGGCTTAGGCCTAGGTCTTTGATATTTGGTGTGAATTATAATCTAGTGGACCTCTATCAAGATTGTTCAAATTATAGCCCTGGGGCCAAATATGTCCCCGCCCCGAGACCCTTTGGTTTTACATAGACTTATATAGGGAAATCTTTAAAAATCTTCTTCTCTGAAACTGCAAGGCCCATGTCTTTGATATTTGGTATGTAGCTTCATCTAGTTGACCTCTACCAATTTTGTTCAAATTATAGCCCTCAGGCCACAAATGCCCCCACCCCGGGGCCCATTGGTTTTGCATAGACTCTTATAGAGATAATCTTTGAAAATCTTCTTCTCTGAAACAGCAAGGCCCAGGTCTTTGATATTTGGTGTGAAGCTTCATCTAGTGGACTTCTATCAAGATTGTTTAAATTATAGCCCTGAGGCGAAAAATGCCCCCGCCCCGGGGCCATTTGGTTTATATGGGCTTATGTAGGGAATATCTTTAAAAAAATCTTCTTCTCTGAAACTGCAAGGCCCAGGTCTTTGATATTTGGTGTGTAGCTTCATCTAGTGGACCTTTGCCAAGATTGTTAAAATTATAGCCTTTGTTGATATTTGGTATGAAGCTTCACCTTTTTAGACCTCTTTCAACGTTATGCACATTATAGCCCTGGGGTTAATAATGGGCCTCCCCGGGGCTCACTTGTTACTCTATGGATCAGGTGAGCAATCCAGGGCCATCATGGCCCTCTTGTTTATATGTCTGCTCAATATTTTGTTCTAATGTGTAGGGCTGGCGAATCGGAGCTGAAAAGATAATCGATTATCACTCCTGTCATTGCGATCGATAATCGATTATTAATCGCTAAGGTTTTTGTCATTATTTTACCTGTCTGGTTTCCATCTGAGAATTGACTCTTACCATATGTTGCACTTTACCAATCGTATATTTGAACAGACAAGCCTGAGCATAATGCTCAATGCGGCGTCTCATCAGGGTCTGCACTGTTTGCCACTCATCCAGCTATTTTAGGCATAACTTTGGGTAGTAAATTGTACCTATCAAGTAATCGATTAAAAGCAAATCAGAAATGATAATCATTTTTGTGGAATTTATCGATCGATAAATCGGTTATATGATTGATTATGTCAGCCTTACTAATGAGTACCCACAATGAATGTTTTGAGCACATTACGATAACGCATCTGTGTGACATAGTGCATTCTTCCATTGCTCAAAAATGTTTATATTTTTGATGAAAATTTGTGATATTTTCTTATTATTATGCCAAACATAGGTAGTGGGTGCTCATTAGAACTGCCCCATGAAAACACAGCAATATAATTTTGACCCGCTTGAACTCCACTTTAATGTAGTAGAACTGAGGTTTACAGGGGGATAAACATTATTTTTCTTATTTCCATTCCGAAACGTAGATTGTAACCTCTATGATATCTATCTAATGAGTACACACAACATATCTTTTTATATTGAGGTGATTCTTATGAGTACACACAACAAAATTTTATTTCATCACGAAAAAAAAAACACGCCTATATGATTTTGACCCCCTTGAACCCCACTTTTATATAGTAAAACTGGGGTTTCCGGGGGTATACTTTATATTTCTTATTTGTGCTCTAAAATATAGATTGTGGGTACTCGTTAGAACCGCCTCGAGGCGGTTCTAACGAGTGCCCACAATCTATATTTTGAGCAGAAATAAGAAAAATATCACAATTTTTCATCTTAAAATTTTCATTTTTTCGGCGATAAAGGTGACAATGTATTTGTATAGGCGTGCTTGCGTAATGTATATAAGCATCATGCCTCTATGAATAAGCCTTGGTGGACAGGTCTCTGTGGCCTAGAGGATAAGAGTGCTGACTCAATCATCAGGTCTCTCACAGCTGTGGTTCGAGCCTGGCTTAGGTCACATGTGCCAAATTCTGCAACAGAAGGTCAGGTGTTTTTCTCTGGGTATTCCGGTTTTCACCCACCTCTGATTAACGATTGGCTCAATATGAGTGAAATAATCTTGAAATGGCTGTGAAATGAAAACATGAAAAAACAAAGAAAAATATAATAACCCTGGTTGGCTTAAGGGGAATGGGAACACCTGGCAGATTTTTCCGCCATTTTTCAAAGGAAAACAACTTTCTGGACTTCCTGTTTGCTTTTCTGTAAGCCCTGTCCCACTCAAGTCTACTCTTAAAGGAAAGTATTTGCTCCTCAGGAGCAAATTCTAAGGAGCAATTCTTTCCTTTAAGATATGACCCCTTTTGCCATGGGAGACAAAAATATTTTTGCAGGAGTTACCTTCCCTGAAGATGTTCCCATTCCCTTTAAACTACCTCTGTCTTAAACAATTGTCAAGGTACCAAAGGTGTTTAAGCCATCCAAGTTTCTCTATTATGTGACTATATTTTTCAGCTGTTGGGTCTAGTGGTTGATCCTACAAAGTTAGAAGAAGCTTGCAAGGACAAGACTTTCTTGACACAGATCTCTAAGAAAGGAACTATATCGGAGACAGCTCGTAACATAGAGGAAGTGCTGTGTATGGACACTGAGGCTGTTTCTCAAGCATTGATGGACCTATCTGATTCATCTACTGTTCAAGACAAGGTAAACATAGTACAGTACTGACTGGCTCAGTGTGACCTAAATTGTGTTGACTGGGTCATTAAACTCCAAATAACACTAACAAAAAAACCTGTGATATAAAATAGCATTATAATGAAATTGCTGTATCACTTGATAAAATAATACTCTGTAAAAATCCTAAAAAATTGGACACCTGGAAGACTTAACAAATTTGTTTCACGATCCTGCAAGGAGTCCAAAAGGTGAAACCAGACTGGAAAACAGTGTAGACCCTGATCAGACTGCTCCTAAAGGAGCAGTCTGATCTGGGTCTGCACTGTTTGCTTAGGTCTATATCTGTCCCAATACTTAGGATCATCATGGTAGTGCACACCCATGCTACAAAGTGCATTGTTACCGTTGGTTTTATGATGATTTGCGATCGTTCTTGTTTATACTCTAAACATAGGTTATAGGTGCTGGTTTCAACAACTTCATCATTGAGATATGAGTCGGCCTCGGTAGCTCAGTCAGATGTGTGTCTGACTGGTGATCAGATGGACGCGGGTTCGATATCTGCCAGGGTCGGCAACATTCTTTCGTGGAGATTGATCATGAAATCTTTTCTATGGTCATTCTCTCCCTTCCACTGATTCATGAAGGGCAGTTGTCAGTGTCGGGTAAAAGAATGTGCACTGTACTGGTTAAAGCTTAAGTATAAGTCTGCCCAGGAAAAGTGTGGATAGGTAAACTGACCGGCTCAAAAAAGGACCAAAAATAGTGTTGACTGGACTGTTCAACTCCAATACAAACAAACAAACAAACAAATCATTGAGATGATTCAAATAAGTACCTCAGCCTGTCTTTGAGCAGAAAAAAAAAGAGAAAAATAATGTAAACCCCTGTAAACCCCAGTTTTCTATGTATATAAAGTGGGGTTTATGGGGTTTTCATCACACAGACTTGATAACATGAAGCAGTGTAAACCCTTATGAGTAGATTTGTGTCTAGGCCTAGATTGGGAAAATGGTCCTGAAAGTGTCAGGGACTGTTTCCTTTTACCCATAAATTCCTATTTTTTATCCAAACAGTCGATACCTGCCAGGGTCAACAACATTGATCATGAAATCTTTTCTACGGTCATTCTCTCCCTTCCGCTAATTCAAGAAGGGCACTTGTCAGTTTCTGGCAAAAGTATGTGCGCTGTACTGGTTAACCGCTTATATATAAGCCTGCCCAGGAAAAGTGTGTATAGGTAAAATGACCTAAAAAGTGTTGACTGGGCTGTTAAACTCCATTACAAACAAACAAATATCCAAACAGTATGTCTGCTGTGTGTACTCATTAGAACCATGTCAATGAGTACACACAACATGCATTTTAAAGATAAAACCTCCCAAAAATATCCATATACAGTAAAATTTCTTTACTAAGATCAGCTTTGGGACTATTCAAAAGTTTCAAAAGTGGTCTTACAGACCACTTTTGAACAGTCCCAAAGGTGGACTCTGACCAGAGGACACTGTACACAGAAAACACAAAGAAAGAATAACTGCAACCTACTAAATAAGCTTTTTAAAGCAGAATTAGTCCTAATTTTAGGTGGTCTTAATAGTGGAATTTCGCTGTATATCTGGCGCTTTTGAAAAAATTCTCTAACCCATTGTATACTAGTGGATGCTTCCATTGCTATATGTTGGACAAGTCCTTTTGTCATATAAGGGGTGTCGGGTCTATATTTCGTTCTTGTTCTTTTTTTGGATGGAAAATTCTGTTATCAAATAGTGTAGGCCCTGATCAGACGCCGTATTCTGCGTCGTCTGATCTGAGCCTGCACTGTTTGCCAAGGTACCCCTATAGGGGTTTCCCGCATACAATCTGCTAGGGACTCAAGAGTGACTTCCAATTTCTTAAGGTAAATGAGCCATCCATGTTTGAAATTTTGAGGTTTTCAAGTTTTACTTCATAGACCTGCTTTGAGGCTATGTTTCAAAAATAAAACTTAACAAACATTAACCCATTGCATGCGGGAAACCCCTAAATGGGTGCCTTGGCAAACAGTGCAGGCCCAGATCAAACCTGATCAGGGCCAGCACTATTTACCAACAAAATTTTCGGTCAAAAAAGAACAAAAACAAGAAAATAGGCCTGAAACCCCTTATATGACAAATGGACTTGTCCAACATATAGCAATGGAAGAGTCCACTAGTATACAATAAGTTAGAGGGCCTCAATGAAAATTGGTTTGCCAATTGAGTTACCCTCTTTAAATAAAGTCGTTACTTACTTACTTACTAACATGATAAGTAAATTGACTTCTGTTTTCTTTATGCCTTAGTTAATGAGGATCTTCAATGGCTCAGAACCTGTGTCTCTGGACTGGAAATCACTGGGCTCCAAAGTTGACTCCCTCACCAAACTGATGACTGAGATGTTCTCTAGGACCACTACCATGAGTGTTGAACTGACAGAACTGTTCAATATCAACAATACAATACCCTTGCTGCAATCACTGTTTACTAATCCTAACATGTAAGTACAGTAAAACCTGTCTTAGTGGCCACCTCTGTTAAGCAGGTAACCTGTTTTAAGCAAGCATGCATTCCGTTCCCGTAAAAGGCAAATGTGTTAAAATTCACCTGTATTAAGCAACCTTCTGTCATAAGTAAGCACATTTTGGTTATCTCTTATTGCTTGCTTAATACATGTTGGACTGTAAATGTATTTCTCTCTCTCTCTCTGTCTGTCTGTCTGTCTCTCTCTCTCTCTCTCTCTCTCTCTCTCTCTCTCTCTCTCTCTCTCTCTCTCTCTCTCTCTCTCCTCCATAACACTCTGCCTCTCTCTCTCCAAAAAAATTCTGTCATTTCATTACAGTAACACATCCGTGCGACCTAGTGCATTTTATCACATCTTCAAATTGGCTATATTTCTGAAGAAAATACTATATATTTTTCTTATTTATACTGCAAATATAGGTTGTGCGTGCTCGTTAGAACCGCCTCATTGGGCTGTTCTAACGAGTACCAATAACCTATATCTTGGAGCAGAAATAAGAAAAAATAATTTAGACCCCTTAAACCCCAATTTCTCTATATAAAGTGGGGTTTAGTGGGGTGTTCATTTCACAGATTTGTTCACGTTATGTAATTTATCTGTTTAAATTCATTTTGTGCCAGTTTTCTAAATTCATCTCTCTTTCATATGTTGGCAAAAGCTGGAAAGCTGATAAGCCCCATAAATTTAAAACAAAATAGTTTTCATTTCTTTTATCTATTTAAATTCATTCAATATAGCCCCGCTTTGAAAAAGTTGGGACTATATTGGATTTGCCTTGTCCTTCTGTGATTCAGTGATTCCCTAATTCCTTTATTCATCATAACTCAAAAACCGTTTGAGGTACTTCCATGAAACTTCACACAAATGTAAAGCACTATGAATTAATATGCAGTGCCCATGAACCATAACTCTGGATTGCCTACTTCTGGAGTTATTGCTCTTTGAACATTGATAAAATTCCGTTATTCATGATAACTCAAAAATCGTTTGAGATATTTTCATGAAACTTTACACAAATGTAAAGCACAATAAAACGATGTGCAGAGCACACGAACCATAACTCTGGATTGCCTACTTTTTGAGTTATCACCCTTTGAACATTGAAAAATGGCAATTTTAACCTTGTCCGCTCCATAACTCAAAAACTGTTTGAGATATTTTCATGAAACTGCACACAAATGTAAAGCATTCTAAGACGATGTGCAGAGTGCATGAACCATAACTCAGGATTGCCTTTTTACCACCTTTAATTAGAGGCTGAAAGCTGAAAACATTTTTTTTCTTGTATTTTTCTTTTCTGATAGCGCTATAGCGGGGCTATAGTCAGATCCTCCTCTGACAGTTCTAGTTTTATGTCTGTTTTCTTAATTGATCATAAATTACAGCTTAAGATATTAAAACTGCTAAAGTCCAGGGGCCAGTTGTCCAAAACTAACGATGTCCTTAGTTAATGTATCGTTGAAATTTTGATCATTTAATAAAGCAAATGTGCTAATATTTTTGCTGAAAAAAATGTGATGCAAAAGCTGCTCACATTTTTTCAGCAAAAATACCAAACTTTTAGCTATTGAACTTGCTAGAACAGTTAACAGTATGACCAAGTACGAGCTCATTAAGCTAACGATGCTTTGAACAACTGGCCCCTGGTTTTCAAACTTTACAAAGTTGTTAGTTAATGTTACGTTAAAATTTCCATCATAATTTGCTGTAACAAGGTGAGTAGCTTTTGCACTTCAAATGCTACTCACATTTTACTGGAAAAATACCACGTCATAGTGCATTTTTTACATCTCCAAAATGGTCAATTTTCTGAAGAAAATTTGTGATATTATTCTCGTTTATACTCAAAACATATGTTGTGGGTACTCTTAGAAACGCCTCATTGAGGCGGTTCTAACGAGTACCCACAACCTTTGTCTTGGAGCAGAAATAAGGACAATATTGTATACCACTGTAAACCCCAGTTTTCTCTATATAAAGTGGGGTGTAAGGGGGTGTTAAATACGCCTGTGTATTAATTTGAAATTTCATTATTCAAAACACCACGCTAACAATAAATAATGTTAGCGTGGTGTTTTGAATATAAATGAAATTTCAAATTAAAATTCAATTGAGTAAGATGCAACTTCAGGTGAAAATAATGGGTATCTGTTTTCGTTTATTCTTTAAAGCATTGGCCAGATGTCGGGAGCCCTCGTGCCAATTTTGGACCAGAGTATTATTGAGATCATGCATCCATTAGTTAGTGCAATGGCTGACATGTTCAAAATATTACAAGGTAGTATATAGTTTCTTTAGCCTTATGCCATTATGAAAACACACATATGCAAATACATTGTAACCTTTATCACTGAAAAATTGAAAATTTTAAGATGAAAAATTGTGATATTTTTCTTATTTCTGCTCTAAAATATAGATTGTGGGTACTCGTTAGAACCGCCTCGATTTTTCTTATTTCTGCTCTAAAATATAGATTGTGGGTACTCGTTAGAACCGCCTCATTGAGGCGGTTCTAACAAGTTTCAACAATTTATATTTAAGAGCAGAAATAAGAAAAATAAGGTTTACCCCTGTAAACCCCAGTTTTACTATATAAAAGTGGGGTTCAAGGGTTTCAAAATTATATAGTCGTGTTTTCATGATGGTTAACAATGTCACCATTGATTTTCTGAAGTGGATTCTTTCTGTTTTGAATTTGGACACATCTGTTCTTGTAAATAAATTATCAGTTGTTTAGGGCATAACTCTATTTAAAATTTTCATTTGGGAAGATAATTTTGCGTTTTTAAGGTTGGAAATTTTGTTTTATGGCGACGTGACAACAAAGCCGTAAAATCAAATTTGCGACCGTAAAACTGATGATTTGCCTTCCCAGTTGTCAACTTTGAATACAGTTATCCCCGTTCTAATGTACTTTTTCAGTTGTAAAATGGTACTATTTTGCTCAAAGTAGCAAATTGCTGTTAGCTGCATAAAAACAAATACCAACCAATGAACAGCGATGTTACATAATGACATCGGGTTTCTGACAGTATATCGCAGAATATAATGTTGCAAAATTTTGACGTTATCCAATCAGACATTGTGTTACATATGTATGTGCATTAGAATGATATATACTACACCACAACCTCATTATAGCACGGTTTATTGTAACACAGTTTTGGATATAAAACAGTTTCAGGATGGATCCCAAAAATGTATAGAATATATAGAAAAATGATCATAAATGGTCATTTTTCTATGTAATCTATACATTTTTGTTTGGATATAACATGTTTGTTTAACTAACATGGTTTCTGCTTAGGACCCCGTTAATAGTGTTATAAAGAGGTTGTTGTGTACTTGTACAGCCTTCCAGTATGAATGAGTTCTTTTGGCAATATGGGTAGAGTGGTTGGCTTTTAGACAAAGTTAGACGACAGAGAGTGAGGTTAGTATCTAGATGGGTGATCGTTGTTTGATTTCGCAGATGATCTGGCAAATGCTAAATTTGTGGCAGTAGGGGATTAGAAGACAATGGCCTTAGTATGTTGAATAGGCTTTGGACTTGGTTCTGCCTAGTGAGGCATGCTTCACTTTGGAATGAGTCAAGAGATGATGGTGAGAAATCTAACGTTTTCATATACAGTCCAACCTGTGTTAAGCAAGCCCCTAGGGATAATCAAAATATGATTGCTTAAGGCAGGTGCTTGCTTAATACAGGTGAATTTTAATGCATTTGCCTGTTCCGGGAACTAAATGCATGCTTGCTTAAGACAGGTTGCTTGCTTAATAGACGTGGCCACTAAGACAGGTTTGACTGTATACAGTGAAACTTCGAAAACTTGAACACGGATAGCTTGTTTACCATGGCTAATTAGAATGCTCCTTGAGTCCCTAGAGAATCTTCCATATATTCGAATTTAGAGAAGGTTTTCTTGATTTGATTGATACAAGGTATGCTGTGTACTCATTAGAATCGCCTCCATGAGTACACACCATACCATTGAGGTGATTCTAATGAGTACACACAGCATACCTTTATTTCGTATAAGATCAAGAGATATTAAAGTGATCCACATTATGCTTCATGACCTGAAACTATAATTAAACCTAAGTAGTTCGAACCACCCCTTTTTCGAACAAATTTTCATGGTCCCAAAGTTATTCGAGTTATTACAGCTGGCTCT
Source organism: Lucinisca nassula (assembly GCA_963580285.1). NCBI lineage: Eukaryota > Metazoa > Mollusca > Bivalvia > Lucinida > Lucinidae > Lucinisca > Lucinisca nassula. The sequence goes on from OY757011.1 coordinate 98,080,471, forward strand.
TTAAGTGACGCAGGTTGAGTGGTTGGCTTTTTCACAAAGTTGAGCAATGGAGAGTGAGATTATTACCTGGATGGGTGACCATGTACATGTATTTTTAGCTCGGCTGTTTTCGAAGAAAACGCCGAGGTATTGTCATAGCTCTGGCGTTGTCTGCATCGTTATGCAAAAACTTTGACATTTTGTAATATCTCTGTTATTACTGAACATATTTACTTGAAACTCGGACTAGTTGTTCATTATGAAAAGGGGGTGCAGCCGAGCATTGGCACCCACATGTAGTGCTCTTGTTACTTCATGGAAAACCCAACAAATGCTGCAACTGGGTGTTAAGTAAATAATCAGTATTGTTTTAGCAAGCAGTGTAGATCCTGATGATGAGCCATTGATAAAACTCTTGTTTAACAAGTTGTCTGATTTGTTCCCTTTGCTTCTGTTACAGACAAGAACATTACAGTGCAGTCCCTGATGACTAACCCTGAGCAGTTAAATGAGCTACTGATGACACTGAATACTTTCAGCAATCTCTTGAATTCCTATAATTCTTATACTGAGGACGTCATCAGGCCAGCCGTAAGTTTATACAAACATCACGTGAACAAGTCCGTGAAACAAAGACCCCCCTAAACCCCACTTTATACAGAGAAAACTGGGGTTTACGGGGGTAAACATTACTTTCCTTATTTCTGCTCCAAGACATAGGTTGTGGGTACTCGTTAGAACCGCCTCAATGAGGCGGTTCTATCGAGCACCCAAAACCTATGTTTGGAGTATAAATAAGAAAATTATTACAAATTTTCTCCAGAAAAATTGCCTTTTTGGAGGTTTGAAAAATGTACTATATTGCACGGATGTGTTGTAATGAAATTCACTATTTGTTACAATATTACAGCCGTAAACTCGTGCCAAATAGCATCTTTCATATTTCTAGAAAAAGCATTTTTCAGATGAAAAATGTTAATTTTTTTCTATCACTGGTCCAAACCAAGATTGTTGGTGCTCATTAGAACCACCTCATTGAGGCGGTGCAGTTGAAATGAGCACATATAATCTTCTTATGGACCAGAAACAAGAAAAAATCAAAATAGGTGTTCATTAGAATTGCCTCAGTAAGGTGGCTCAACAGTCTCTTGGAGCAAAATTTGCAAAAACTGAGCCATTTTATACGTTTTTATGCCCCCAGAATCAAGATTTGGGGGGCATGTAGTTTTTGGTCTGTCTGTCTGTTTGTTTGTGTCTGTCTACAAAAACCTTAACATTGGGTATAACTTTTGAATGGTAATAGACAGAGCTTTCATATTTCACATGTATATACCTTATCACAAGTGGTACCATAATTTTTGATCTCTTGACCTTGACATTTGACCTACTTTTTAAAAATTGTAACATTGGTCATGACTTTCGATTGGTAAGTGGTAGGGCTTTCATATTTCACATGTGCATTCCTTGTCACAAGACCTTCTAAGTGGTACCATAATTTTGACCGCCTGACCTTGACCTTCACATTTGACCTACATTTTAAAAATTGTAACATTGGCGATGACATTCGATTGGTAAGTGCTAGGGCTTTCATATTTCACATGTGCATTCCTTGTCACAAGACCTTCTAAGTGGTACCTTAATTTTTTACCTTGTGACCTTGACGTTTGACCTACTTTTTAAAAACTTTAACATTGTCCATAACTTTCGATTGGTAAGTGATAGGGCTTTTATATTTCACATGTGCATTCTTTTTCACAAGACCTTTCCAGTGGTACCATAATTTTTGACCTCATGAACTTTACCTTGACGTTTGACCTACCGGTACTTTTTAAAAACTTTAACATTGGCCATAACTTTCGCTTGGTAAGAGATAGGGCTTTCATATTTCACTTGTGCATTCTATTTTACAAGACCTTTCCAACGATCCCTTAATTTTTGACCTTGTGACCTTGACCTACTTTTTTAAGACTTGAACATTGGCAATACTTTTCGATTGCTTAGTGATAATGCTTTCATATTTAACATGCGCTGTCCGGGGGCACCAGTGTTTCACAAACACATCTTGTTCTTATTTCTTCAAATAATAGATTTTGAGTACTTGTTAGAACTGCCTCATTGAGGCAGTTCTAACAAGCACCCAAAATCTATTTTTGGAGCCTGAATATGAAACTTTCCAGAAATATACAAGTGTAAATAAAATAATGTAAAGTTTGTTTGTGTTGGTGTTGTTTTAAATTGATTAGATAAACTATGAATTGATGAAAAATCCTAATTCTTATTTTCAGATAGAGCATGCTGGTTCAGTCCACACTGTCAAGGTGGCAGTATGTGATGTAGCATCACTGTATGAGAAAGCAAAGACGGTTCCTATCATGGGTGTTGATGTCAGAGAGCTTGCTAATCTACTGTGTGGAAAGGCGGGCAGCGAGTGGTTTAACATTTTGGTTGATGCAGAATTTACCCAAACAGAGCTGTTAGGAGTGAAAAGCTTGGTAATTATAGAAATTTTTTTCTGTTTTACCTATTTAACCGTTGTCCAGCTGAACACAACAACCCATACCTTTGCAAACAGTGAAGATCCAGATCATAGCCATCTGATCGGGATCGGCACTGTTTGGCATGCAGTTTTTGACTTGAACATATATATCTTATTTTCTTATTTCTGCTCAAAGACATAGGTTGTGGGTACTCATTAGCACCGCCTCAATGAGGCAGTTCTAACGAGCACCTACAAGCTATGTTTGCAGTATAAATAAGAAAAATATCACAGATTTTCATCAGAAAAGTGACCATTTTGGAGATGTGAAAAAATGTACTATGTCACACGGGTGTGTTATCGTAATGAATGGGTACATGTAATTTAACCCATTTAGTACCAGAAACCCCAAAACGGGTACCTTGGCAAACAGTGCAGGCCCAGATCAGACGCCGCATAACGCGGCGTCTGATCACGGGTCTGATCACGGCCTGCACTGTTTGCTAAAAGTTCAGACATTTTCCAAATAAATTTTGATGACAACATAACCTGAAACCCCTAAATTTGGAATGGACTCTGGTTATACATAAGGAGGAAGATTCCATTTGGTACAAACAGGGTTAATTATGGAAGGGTTAGCCTCCATTTTCAAGAAACACCACTCCAAGAAATATGAATTTGATTCTTGAGTACTCCTATTGTACAAAATTTCGAAGTGTATTGATATTATTGCATTTCTCTATCAGGAAAAAATCCGCAAACATAAATACACGGGGATATAAAAAAAATTGTGAATTGCAAGTAGGAGAAATTCGTAAATCCATAAACTGTAATACCAGTGAATATGCACAAATCTGGAACACTGTGAACAATCGTGAAATGTGAAAGTAAGTACAATTACAGTATCAAATAGGATGGTTTCTTGTAAAGTAAAAATTTGCTCGGGAGTGGTGGTGGTGTGTGTGTGTGTGTGGGGGGGGGTGCTGGGTTAGGTGGGGAGGGGCGGTTAGAGCAGTGTTTCTCTGTATAAAGGGAATTCGCTTGCAGCGGGAGCACATCTTTTTCTTTCCGTATGGTTCGACATAACTTAGATATACAAATGTTTCAACAGAGTAATCTCCCTTATTTGATTTCTTTTACCTTAAAGGTCAGAGTGAATACACATGTAACCAGACCTGACAGAATAGTCTCCCTTAGAAGGATTCCTTAAAGAATGTGCCTTGCAGAACAGAGAAAATATTCCTTTTGCAGAATACATATAGCAAAAATCCTAGAAATTGGAACACTTTGAGGACTTGCTGCAATTCTCCTAAAATTTTAACAAATTTGTTTCATGATCTAGCAAGGAGTCTAAATGATAGGGGCTTCAAGAAATATATGGGCTGCATGATGCTTCCACGCAGAGCTGAATCTGGCCCGCACGCCAGTACTGGTAAATCGCTTAGGGGATCTAAGCCTGTCCAGGAACCGCTGTGCGAGGCAGACCGTCCATGCTAATAAACCCTATTGGTTTCATTGGGCGACAGGGCTTGAGATGTCATTTCATCTCAATGTCGGGTAAAAGTCCCACAAAATTGGAAGCAACGTCTCCAAAATGACCTTTACAGTGTTGACGGGGACGTTAAACCTCAAATCAAACAAACAAACAAAAATGATACAGACAGAAATGGCAAACAGTGTAGACCCTGACTGCACTGTTTGCAGTGTAGACCCAGATCCGACTGCTCCTTCAGGAGCAATCTAATTTGGGTCTGCACTGTGTGCTTATAAGGCCCATCTGTATTGTTATGGGTAGTTTCCATTGACCTGTCCCCAAGGTTAACCTGGGATGGGTTTCAGTTCAAGGGAGACTGTTGAGCATGAAATTTGTAATGCTAATTGTATTCAGATACAAACAAATGATGCAGTTTTCCTGCTCAGATTAGCACAATGTTTTTGTCCTTCTCATAAATTTTAAAATGTCAACAGTTGATGAAAGGAAATAAATGAGTCTTAGAATTTCTTTCATGCTCAACTGCAGCCTGAAAGCCGAGCAGGTATTTTATCCTGCTCAGATCAGCACAGTGTTTTTGTTCTGCTCATTAATTTTAAGACAATACCTTGAACGAGTTCGACTTTCAAGGTCAAGATCACTGTGGCTATTTTTGAAAAACTTTGTCATTGCTCTAGCGCTTACATTTTTTTGGTTTTTGAATTATCTGCCCTTGATTTAGTTCCATATAGTAAACCGTTTCATGAAAGGCATTTGGCGGGGGCATCCGTGTCCTATGGACATTTTTTCTAGTAAAATTTATGAGCAGGATAAATTGCCTTTCAGGCTCAAAAGAGTTGAGCATAAAAATCCTCAGACTCATATTTGTTTTCACCTCAAATGTCAAAGAGTATGTCATTGTCAATTTCAGTTGGAATCGTTTTACAAAGATGGTGACAAGGACAGCGACACCGGGACAGCCTTCACGAAGAGCATGACAGATCTTGTAGAGCTATATATGCATTTTCTGAGTGCAAGTGGTTCGTCAGAAGGGGTCGCCCAAACACCAGCTGCATTCGATTTTAACAGTTATATGAATGAAACTTTGAGGAGGTACAAGGTCTTCTATCACAATCAGCATGTTAACCCTTATCTTGCTGAATATTCAATTAAGCCACACCCGTTTCTGACTTTGAACCAATCAGATTACTTAATGTAATTTATTCCTACAAATCCATAAACTGAATGTCAAACAGTGTAGTTCCTGATCAGATGGCCATCTGGTCTGGATCTACACTATTTCCAAAGATAGGGGTTGTCGTGAACAGCAGGATAAGAGTTAACAAATCCAGAAATGAAGACCGCTGTAAATCCAACTGTAAACAGAAAAAAGTGGTCCTACAAGGGTGTACATTGTTTTCCCCTAAAACAGATTGTAGGTACTCGTTAATTCTGCCTCATTAAAAGGAATATGTAACATAAAAATCCTAGCACTACGGAGGACTTGCTGTAATTCTCCTAAAATCTTAACAAACTTGTTTCAGGATCCAGCAAGGAGTCCAAAAAGTGCAGACAGAATGGCAAACAGTGTAGACACTGCTCAGACCGGAGCAGTCTGATCTGGGTCTGCACTGTTTGCTTAGGCCTGTCTGTCCCAATATTTAGGATCATGACGGTAGGCATTTATCACATATGCGACCAGCAAAAGGTCAGGCAAGCTTGTGCATCAACGCAGTCTCATCGAAGCCATTGCTATGAGCAGATGTTGAGCAGACAACAACAATTCTTACACCTTGAGGACTTGCTGTTATTCTCCTAAAATCTTAACAAACTTGTTTCAGGATCCAGCAAGGAGTCCAAAAAGTGCAGACAGAATGGTAAACAGTGTAGACACTGCTCAGACTGCTCCTTCAGGAGCAGTCTGATCTGGGTCTGCACTGTTTGCTAAGGCGTGTCTGTCCCGATACTTATGATCATTACAGTAGGCATTTATCACATATGCGACCAGCAAAAGGTCAGGCAAGCTTGTGCATCAACGCAGTCTCATCTAAGCCATTGCTATGAGCAGATGTTGAACAGACATAGCGATATAGCATGCAAGAAGGCGGACCTCTGTAGCTCAGTCAGATGCACCACTGACTGTTGTTCAGGAGACCTGCCAGGTTAGCCACATTCTTTCTTGAAGATTAATCATGAAATCTTTTCTAAGGTCATGCTTCTGGTGATTCAAGTAGGGCAGTTGTGAGTTTCTGTCGAAAGAATGTGCCCTGTACTGTTCATGCTCATGTATAAGCCTGCGCAGGAAACGTGTTGTTATGGATACTGACTGGCTAGACTTGACCTAAATAGGATGTATTTTTAGCTCACCGTCACATAGTGACGAGGTGAGCTTATGGGATCACTTTTCGTCCGTCGTCCGTCGTGCGTCAGTGCGTCCGTGTGTCCGTAAACAATTTCTTTAAACGACATCTCCTCCTAAACCACTGATCGGATTTTGACCAAACTTCACAGGAATGATCCTTAGGTGGTCCCCTTTCAAAGTTGTTCAAATGGTTCTGGTCTGTTGCACATCTAGGTCATAGGAGCCAAAAATAGATTTTTTTTCACCAAAAACTTAAAAAATCTTCTTCTCTGAAACCGTAAGGCCCAGGTCTTTGATATTTAGTCTGAAGCTTCATCTAGTGGACCCCTACCAAGATTGTTCAAATCATAGTGCTGGGGCCAAAAATGCCCCCGCTCCGGGGCCCTTTGGTTTTACATGGGCTTATATAGGGAAAATCTTTAAAAATCTTCTTCTCTGAAACTGTAAGGCCCAGGTCTTTGACATTTGGTCTGAAGCTTCATCTAGTGGACCCCTACCAAGATTGTTCAAATTATAGTGCTGGGGCCAAAAATGCCCCCGCTCCGGGGCCCTTTGGTTTTACATGGGCTTATATAGGGAAAATCTTTAAAAATCTTCTTCTCTGAAACTGTAAGGCCCAGGTCTTTGACATTTGGTCTGAAGCTTCATCTAGTGGACCCCTACCAAGATTGTTCAAATTATAGTGCTGGGGCCAAAAATGCCCCCACCCCGGGCCCCTTTGGTTTTACATGGGCTAATATAGGGAAAATCTTTAAAAATCTTCTTCTCTAACACCTTAAGGCCCAGGTCTTTGATATTTGGTCTGATGCTTCATCTAGTGGACCCCTACCAAGATTGTTCAAATTATAGTGCTGGGGCCAAAAATGTCCCCGCTCCGGGGCCCTTTGGTTTTACATGGGCTTACATAGGGAAAATCTTTTAAAATTTTCTTCTCTGAAACCGCAAGGCCCAAGTCTTTGATATTTGGTATGAAGCTTCACCTAGTGGACCCCTACCAAGATTGTTCAAATTATAGCCCTGGGGCTAAAAATGCCCCCCCCCCCCCCCCCCCCCCCCCCCACGGGGCCCTTTGATTTTACATGGGCTTATATAAGGAAAGTCTTTAAAAATCTTCTTCTCTGAAACCGTAAGGCCCAGGTCTTTGATATTTGGTCTGAAGCTTCATCTAGTGGACCCCTACCAAGATTGTTCAAATTATAGTGCTGGGGCCAAAAATGCCCCCGCTCCGGGGCCCTTTGGTTTTACATGGGCTTATATAGGGAAAATCTTTAAAAATCTTCTCTCTAACCATAAGGCCCAAGTCTTTGATATTTGGTCTGAAGCTTCATCTAGTGGACCCCTACCAAGATTGTTCAAATTCTAGTGCTGGGGCCAAAAATGCCCCTGCCCCGGGCCCCTTTGATTTTACATGGCCTAATATAGGGAAAATCTTTAAAAATCTTCTTCTCTGAAACCGCAAGGCCCAGGTCTTTGATATTTGGTATGAAGCTTCATCTAGTGGACCCCTACCAAGATTGTTCAAATTATAGTGCTGGGGCCAAAAATGCCCCCGCCCGGGGGCCCTTTGGTTTTACATGGGCTTACATAGGGAAAATCTTTTAAAATTTTCCTCTCTGAAACTGCAAGGCCCAAGTCTTTGATATTTGGTATGAAGCTTCACCTAGTGGACTCCTACCAAGATTGTTCAAATTTTAGCCCCAAGGCCAAAAATGCCCCGCGCCCCGGGGCCCTTTGATTTTACATGGGCTTATATAGGGAAAATCTTTAAAAATCTTCTTCTCTGAAACGGCTAGGCCCAGGTCTTTGATATTTGGTATGAAGCTTCACCTAGTGAACCCCAACCAAGATTGTTCAAATTATAGTGCTGGGACAAAAAATGCCCCCCATCTGGGGCCCTTTGGTTTTTCATGGGCTTATATAGGGAAAATCTTTAAAAATTTTCTTCTCTGAAACCGTAAGGCCTATGTCTTTGACATTTGGTATGAAGCTTCACCCAACAAGGCCCAGGTCCCCCCCCCCACACACACACACCCTGGAGCCATTTGGTTTTACATGGGCTTATATAGGGAAAATCTTTAAAAATCTTCTTCTCTGAAACCGCTAGGCCCAGGTCTTTGATATTTGGTCTGAAGCTTCATCTAGTGGACCCCTACCAAGATTGTTCAAATTATAGTGCTGGGGCCAAAAATGCCCCCGCCCCGGGTCCCTTTGATTTTACATGGCCTAATATAGGGAAAATCTTTAAAAATTGTCTTCTCTGAAACAGTAAGGCCCATGTCTTTGATATTTGGTATGAAGCTTCACCCCACAAGGCCCAGCCCCCCTCCCCCTCCCCCTCCCCCCCCCCCCCCTGCACCCAGGGCCTTTTGGTTTTACATGGGCTTATGTATGGAAAATCTTAAAAAATCTTCATCTCTGAAACTGCAAGGCCCAAGTCTTTGATATTCTATATGAAGCTTCACCTAGTGGACCCCTACCAAGATTATTCAAATTATAGCCCTGGGGCCAAAAATGCCCCCGCTCCAGGGCCCTTTGGTTTTACATAGACGTATATATGGAAAATCTTGAAAAATCTTCTTCTGAAACCTCAAGGCCCAGGTCTTTGATATTTGGTATGAAGCTTCATCTAGTGGACCCCTACCAAGATTGATCAAATTATAGTGCTTGGGCCAAAAATGCCCCCGCCCCGGGGCCCTTTGGTTTTACATGAGCTTATATAGGGAAAATCTTTAATAATCTTCTTCTCTGAAACCGCAAGGCCCAGGTCTTTGATATTTGGTATGAAGCTTCATCTAGTGGACCCCTACCAATATTGTTCAAATTTTAGTGCTGGGGCCGAAAATGCCCCCGCCCCGGGGCCTTTTGTTTTTTCATGGGCTTATATAGGGAAAATCTTTAAAAATCTTTGTCTCTGAAACCGCTAGGCCCAGGTGTTTGGTATTTGGTATGAAGCGTCACCTAGTGGACCCCTACCAAGATTGTCCAAATTAAAGTGCTGGGGCAAAAAATGCCCCCGCTCTGGGGCCCTTTGGTTTTACATGGCTTATATAGGGAAACTCTTTAAAAATCTTCTTTTCTGAAACCACAGGGCCCAGGTCTTTGATATTTGGTATGAAGCTTCACCTAGTGGACCCCTACCAAAATTGTTCAAATTATTGCCCTGGGGCCAAAAATGCTCCCACTCCGGGGCCCTTTGGTTTTACATAGACTTATATAGGGAAAATCTTTAAAAATCTTCTTCTCTGAAACCGTAAGGCCCATGTTTTTGATATTTGGTATGAAGCTTCACCCAAAAAGGCCCAGTTACCCCCCCCCCCCTCCCCCCCCGCCGCGTTATATAGGGAAAATCTTTATTAATCTTCTTCTCTGAAACCGCAAGGCCCAGGTCTTTGATATTTGGTATGAAGTTCATCTGGTGGACCCCTACCAATATTGTTCAAACTATAGTGCTGGGGCCAAAAATGCCCCCGCCCCGGGGCCTTTAGGTTTTACATAGGCTTATAGAGGGGAAAATCTTGAAAAATCTTCTTCTCAGAAACCACAAGGCCGAGGTCTTTGATATTTGGTATGAAGCTTCATCTAGTAGACCTCTACCAAAATTGTTCAATTATAGCCCTGAGACCAAAAATGCCCCCGCCTCGGGGGCCCTTTGGTTTTACATAGACTTATATAGGGAAAATCTTTAAAAATCTTCTTCTCTGAAACCACAAGGCCTAGGTCTTTGATATTTGGTATGAAGCTTCATTTTGTGGACCTCTACCAAGATTGTTCAAATTATAGCCCTGGGGCCAAAAATGCCCCTGCTTTGGGGCCCTTTGGTATTACATAGACTTATATAGGGAAAATCTTGAAAAATCTTCTTCTTTGAAACCAGAAGGCCTAGGTCTTTGATATTTGGTATGAAGCTTCATCTAGTGGACCTCTATGAAGATTGTTAAATTTTAGCCCTGAGACCAAAAACGCCTCTGTCTCGGGGGCCCTTTGGTTTTACATAGACTTATATAGGGAAAATTTTTAAAAATCTTCTTCTGTGAAACCACAAGGCCTAGGTCTTTGATATTTCGTGTGAAATTTCATCTAGTGGACCTCTATCAAGATTGTTCAAATTATAGGCTATTAGCCCTGGGGCCAAAAATGCCCCCGCCCCGAGACCCTTTGGTTTTACACAGACTTATATAGGGAAATCTTTAAAAATCTTCTTCTCTGAAACCACTAGGCCCATGCCTTTGATATTTGGTATGGAACTTCATCTAGTGGACCTCTACCAAGATTGTTCAAATTATATGGTTTCATTGGGCGACAGGGCTTGAGATGTCATTTCATCTCAATGTCGGGTAAAAGTCCCACAAAATTGGAAGCAACGTCTCCAAAATGACCTTTACAGTGTTGACGGGGACGTTAAACCTCAAATCAATCAATCAATTGTTCAAATTAAAGCCCCTGCCCCGGGCCCTGTGGTTTTACATAGACTTATATATAGAGATAATCTTTGAAAATTTTCTTCTCTGAAACAGCAAGGCCCAGGTCTTTGATGTTTGATGTGAAGCTTCATCTAGTGGACCTCTATCAAGATTGTTTAAATTATGGCCCTGAGGTCAAAAATGCCCCCGCTCCGGGGCCATTTGGTTTTACATAGTCTAATGTAGGCAATATCTTTAAAAAATCTTCTTCTCTGAAACCCCATGGCCAGGGTCTTTGATATTTGGTGTGTAGCTTCATCTTGTTGACCTTTGCCAAGATTGTTCAAATTATAGCCTTTGTTGATATTTGGTATGAAGCTTCACCTCTTTAGACCTCCCTCAACATTATGCACATTGTAGCCCTGGGGTCAATAATGGCCCTCCCCGAGGCCCACTTGTTACTCTATCATATGGATCAGGTGAGCGATCCAGGGCCATCATGGCCCTCTTGTTCTATCTTTCCCTCACACCCATATAAGGTTCTTTTTCTTGCATACCTTTCATTTCTGTGCATGAATATTTAGCTCCCTGAGCAAAGGGCTCCGGAGGAGCTTATAAGATGGTAGGTCTCTGTTGTCCACCATTTTCAAAAGACTTCTCTGAAACCACTGGGCCAATTTCAGTTTAATTTCATATGCAGTCCCCTGGCAATGGGGGAACAAAAATTGCAAGTATGGGCTAGGTCACATGATCAAGATGGCCACCATGCCCAAATATGGTAAACGCCATAAAAAATCTGCTCCAGAACCACTGGGCTGATTGTCTTGAAACTTGGTATGTAGCATCAGGCGACTAAGTACTACCAAGTTTGCAAAAAATGATGACCCTAGGTTGACCTTGACCTATTTTATGCCAAAGTCAGATTTGGCTCTTTAGGCTTTTTAATGGAAAATAGCTAAATCAATGCATTTTTCAAAAAATATTGTGGTCTGTGATATGAGAATAGGTAAGAAATGAATGTCTGTGGATGCCTAAGGTCAAGATTATTCAGTGACCTTGGCCCAAGGTCACTTGTATTGCAGGTCCATTGACATATTAGATTACATTTTCTCTAAAACTACTGGGCCAATTTCATTTAAATTTTAGGTTCAGCCTTAGGACTGTTGGGGAACTAAAATTTATTCAAATGTTCCAGGTCACAAGACCAAGATCGCCCCCATGCCAGAATATGGTAAAAACCTTAAAAAATCTTCTCCAGAACCACTAAGATGATTGTTCTGAAACTTGGTATGTAGCATTCGGTGATTGAGTACTAGCAAGTTTGCAACAATGATGACACTAGGTTGACGTGACCTATTTTATGTCAAGGTCTAACTGGTTCATTTGGCTTTTAAATGGTGAAAAGGTTGAACAACGCATTTTTCGAAAAATATTGTGGTCATTGACATGACAATAGATACAAAATGAATGCTAAAGGTCAGGGTCATTTGATTACCTTTGCACCAGGTTACTTGGATTGCAGGTCCATTGACATTTCAAAATACATTTTCTCTGAAACCACAGGGCCAATTTCATTTGAATTTTATATATATTAAGGACAATGAGGGAATGCCAATTTATTTGGCCATTAGCAATTTCCATATAATAGTTTTAGAACTTTTATTCATTTACTTCATTGAATATTTGGATGAAACGTCACAGATACACCACTAAAGGAAGCCTGTTTGGGATTGTTAATTGGCAAAATATGTTAACATTTGACAGTGTTTTGGCCTTTAAAATTCCCAATTCCAATTAAATGGTTTTCCTTTACCTAATGAAATATATGGATGGAACTTTACAGAGCAATCAGTCCTGAATGGATTTGATAAATGTTTTTTTTTTTTCCTCTTTTTCTCCTTTGCCATATGGGATATCTTGAACTTTTTACAGATATATAAATCACGAAAGGAAGCATATTATTGCCAAGAACAGTCACTCTGCCTATTTTGGTTATTGCATCATCTGCCCTTGATATTTATCAGTGCCAAAGATAATAGTCACTTAGATGGGAAAATAAGGGACCAAAAAATACACAGGGCTCAGGAGAGCAATCAGGACCTCATGGTCCTCTTGTTGATAATGCAGCCATATTTTGATGACAGTCATGTGATGCTTATGGACGTCACAAAACATACAATAACATCAAACTTAAGGGGAATGGGAACAGCTTCAGGGGAGGCAACTCCTGCAAAAGTATTTTTGTCTCCCATGTCAATAGGGGTCAACTCTTAAAGTAAAGAATTTGCTCCTGAGGAGCAAATTCTTTCCTTCAAGAGTAGACCCCTTTTTCAGTGGGACAGGGCTTATAGAAAAGTGAACAGGAAGTTCCTAAAGTTGTCTCCCTTTGAAAAATGGCGGAAAAATCTATCAGGTGTTCCCATTCCCCTTAACAGCAGCATCTATGAGGTTGTATTCAACCATTGCACATCAAACACATGAAAACACTCAATTCTTATCCTGTCTCTGGGTAGGATAGCCTGGGTCAGATAAGAATTTTTATCTCAGTGTAAGATCAAGGATTTTCTCATCTTGGTCTAGCTGTTCAAAGCAAGCAATATCATTAGTTAACATATCGTTAAAACTTTAAGCATTTAATATAGCAAATATGCTAATATTTTTGTAGAAAAAAAAAGTGAGCAGCTTTTGCAAATGCAAAAGCTGCTCATATTTTTTCTGCGAAAATCCCACTATTAGATAATGTACTTATTAGAACAGTAACTGTTAACATTTTGACAACTAACGAGCAGGGGCCAGTTGTTCAAAACTAACGACGTCGTTAGTTAACGTATCGTTAAAACTTCGATCATTAAATATGGCAAATATGCTGAAAATTTTGCTGAAAAAATGTGAGCAGCTTTTGCTGACGCAAAAGCTGCTCACATTTTTCCAGCAAAAATACCAAAATTTACGATATTGTACTTGCTAGAAGAGTTAACAATTTGACCACTAACGAGCTCGTTAAGCTAACGATGCTTTGAACAACTGGCCCCTGGTTAAGCAAACAATGCTTTGAACAACTGGGCCCAGGAGTACAAGAACCAGTGTTTATTTCAGTTTCATCTCCTTCATGGAAGTGATAGAAGCAGATTCAGGAACGTGGGGTGATAGTTTAGGAGAGTTAAGACAGTTCTTCAGTATCGTGTCAAATATTCAGAATTACTTGAATGAACAACTAGAGAAAGGAAGAGGTAAATACTGTGTGATAGTAGTTACATATTAGAGAAATAGACAGGGCAAAGTATGTCAACATCTATCATGTTTATGTTATCCCAAAAGTATGGAATCCATCCATCCATCCATTCATTATCCATCCATCCATCCATCCATCCATCCTTAAACTTTTTATTTTAGACTAACATCCGTTCAAGCAGAAACTTGATTTTTTTTTTATTAAATCATGATCTGGTGCAGGACACATTGTTTCAAGATTACAGTCCTCTCAATTTTGGCAGTTTTATGCCCCCACACATTGGGGCTTGAAGAAATAGATAGGTTCCACGATGCTTCCACGCAGAGCTGAAACCAACCACACACGAGTACTGGTAAACCATTTCGAGGATCTAATCCAGCCCAGACAAAGCGGCACAAGTCGGCCCATCCATGCTTATGAAATTGGTTTCATTGGGCAACAGGGCTTGAGATGTCATTTCATCTCAATATCGGGTAAAAGTCCCACAAAATTGAAAGCAACGTCTCCAAAATGTCCCACATAGTGTTGATGGGGACTTAAACCTCAAATCAAACAAACAGTATGCCCCTTTGAAAAATTGTGAAATTCACAGCAATAAGAATAACACGGCTATAAATTACCATCAGCTGGATTTTGTACATGATCAGCACTTGTCACATGGACACTAGCAGGTGGGAAACTTCTGTGTCCAGTTGTTCAAAGCCTTGTTAGCTTAACCCTTTTGTACCAAATGGAATCTTCCTCCTTATATATAGCAGGAGTCCATTTCAAAATTTTGGGGTGTCAGACTGTGTTTTCTTCAATATTGATTTGGAAAATGGCAATAGTGTAGGCCCTGATCAGATGCCACGTTCTGCAGCATATTTTCTGGGCCTGCACTGTTTGGCAGGGTACCTATTTTTGAGTTTCTGGTACAAAATGGGTTAACAAGCTAGTTAGTGGTTAAATTGTTAACTGTGCTAGCAAGTACAATATTTAAAATTTTGCTTGCTTTTTGCTGAAACGATGTGAGTAGCTTTTGCATAAACAAAAGCTACTCACATTTTTTCAGCAAAAATATAAGGATATTTGCCATATTAAATGATCAAAGTTTTAACGATTTGTTAACTAATGATGTTGTATAAGTTTTGAACAACTGGCCGCTGGAGTATAGTAACTTTGGGTTGATTGATTGACAATCAATGATTTTTCTAAGAAAAAAATGTGAATGAAAGGTAAGCATCACTAGAGTATAGTATCCTTTTCACAGTTATACTGCAAAAAAAAAAATTGTAGGCTTTTGATTGGACAGTGCAAGAGCAAATATTTTCCATGTACCCCGTCAGCAAAATACTGCCCTCTGGTGCTCACCTTTGCTGCATTGTGATGTCCACCACCTTGAATTTACAGCACTGTTGATGAGAAATAAAAGCAAAATAATTTCAAGCACCACAGTAACTTTCAACTAATAAATAACAAAAAAAAAGAGACTTTGATTGTTTTTGTCCATTTGTTTCTTTATTTCATTGTTTTCCAGTTAAAACTTTAATTATTATTCTTCCTACCAGTTAACGCTTTCCCACTGAGCCTAATGTAAATGGCACTGTAATCAAACTAGAATAATGTACATTATCAGTGTAGTGTGTGGAGAAGGCTGATGCTTTTGATGGTATCTCGTGTGAACATTTACTTCTCACAATGTCTGCTGCAAAAGAATTCTTTGAAAAACATTGCAACAATGTACAAAACATCGTGAAAAAGCTTTGCAAAATAATAAATCCATTATTTTGATTCGTGATGGGGAACGTAGGACCACAGTTCCCACCTGAAAGCAATGTTTACCCTCACCTGCCTGCTCTGGCAAATATTGCTCACAGGCGGAGTATATGATCCGATATCCCTGTCAAGAGTGAATGAGTGTTTGAGGTTTACGTCTCATCAAAAGCTAAGGTCATACAGAGACGGGACCTCGGTTTCATTACGATAACAGACCCGTGCGATATAGTGCAATTTTTACATCTCCAAAATGGCTACTTTTCTGATGAAAATTCATGATATTTTTCTTATAAATGCTCAAAACATAGGTTGTGGATGCTCGTTAGAACCGCCTCATTGAGGCGGTTCTAACGAGTACCCTAAACCTATGTCTTGGAGCAGAAATAAGAAAAATATTGTTTACCCCCGTAAACCCCAGTTTTCTCTATATAAAGTGGGGTGTAAGGGGGTGTTTATTTCACGGACTTGTTCACGTGATGTAAAGATTCATCCGAAAGTCTGAAGAAACCCGGGATTGATCCTGCATCCCCTGGTTTACAAGGCTAGTAGCATAACCACTACACCATGGAGACTTCTATCCCCATCAAGAATCAAAACATTTCAAAAACATGCCTATACAAATACATTGTAAACTTTACAGCCAAAAAAAAGAGAAAATTTTAAGATGAAAAATTGTGATATTTTTCTTACTTTTGCTCAAAATAAAGATTGTGGGTACTCATTAGAACTGCCTCATCGAGGTGGTTCTGACGGGTACCAACAATCTTTATTTTAGAGCAGAAATAAGAAAAATAAGGTATACCCCCGGAAACCCCAGTTTTACTATATAAAAGTGGGGTTCAAGGGGGTCAAAATTATATAGGCGTGTTTTCGTGATGCCATTTTCAGAGTCTGGCAAAGGACTGCAACTAGAAACGCTTCTACCAGATGCAGAGTTAATGGCCAAGATGCTGACCGGCATGCAGAGTGTGGAGTATACAGCAATTGTTACACTCATGGGTATACACCCAGAGAAGTTTCTAAACATCTCTGTCCATGGTTTGTGGAAAGAAGTTGCCTGCAACCCTGTCAGGTTCTACACAGAGTTCCACTTCGAGAAAGACTTTGATGCAGAAAGATTGAGAAACATCATCTGTGAGGAGGTGTCATCAGATAGTTCCACATTTTCTATGGTACTGGATAATGTGCAGATGGGAGATCTCCTCAAGGAGGTAGGTTATTCACCTTATTTGCATTATCTGCTGGTTCCTTGTCTGAAGGTTATCAGTGTTGGAAAAACAGGTAACCAGACCCCCCTGACCTTTCAAGGTCAGGGGGGTCTGGTTACCTGATTTTCAAGTATAGACAATGTGCAAGCTGGGAGCTAGCAAATAATGCAAATATGGTGACATTTTCTATGGTACTGGATAATGTGCAGATGGGAGATCTCCTCAAGGAGGTAGGTTATTGCAACATCTCTGGATAAGAAGAAGTAACAAGTATATAGAGGATCATACATGAGTGTTCAGGTATTATTGAATTTTTTAAATGAGTTGAGGAAAAGGGATAAAATGCGAGGCTTGCCGAGCATTTTATGCCTTTTCCTCAACGAGTTTAATAAATTTAATAATACATGAGCACGAATGCAAGATTCTATTTATCATATGACATTTAAAACGCATTTTATTCACGATCGTTTACAAAAATATCAATATTCCACTATTAGTGAACACGACGTTGTTAAGGACGTCGTACATGTAACGTTATGGGACATATCTACCTAATTTGCATATTTTATCCACTAGTGGATTATCGAATTTATTACATGGAGTTATTACACTCTCAGACGCGACGTCATATGATAAAAAGAGATAATTTTCTTTATTTCTTATAAGAAATCTGCAGATAAGAATGACCACTGAGGATGATTGTGGGACCCTTTTTCTTATTTTTCCATAAAAAACATGTAAATCCCAGGTTTACGATTTTAAAGTGGGGTTCAAGGGGGTCAAAATTATATAGGCATGTTTTTGTGGTGTACAGATAAGGACCACTACTGAGGATAATTTTGGGACACTTTTTAGCTCACCTGAGCCTTTAGGCTCATAGGTGAGCTTATAGTATAGCCATGGTCCGTTGTCCGTCCATCCGTCCGCAGGAACAAATGTATACTTGTGTGTTTAAAATTATGGACACTTACATTAAACTCAATGCGATTTATTCCGTAAACACACAAGTCACTGACTTGTGTGTCAAAAATAGTAATTTGTCCGTCCGTCAGTCCACCATTTTCAAAGATCTTCTTCTCCTATACTGCAGGGCCAATCAAAGCCAAATTTCATATGGAGCCTCAGTGGGATGGGGGAACGTAAGTTTGTTCGCGGGGTCTGGATCACATGACCAAGATGGCCGCCATGCCCATATATGGTAAAAAGTCTTAAAAAATCTTCTTATCCAGAACCATAAGGCCAGTGGCCTTGAAACTTGGCATGTAGCATATGGTACTCGGGCCCATCATGGTTTGTACAAATGGTGACCCCGGGTTGATCTTGACCTATTTTACAGCAATGTCAAATTTGCCGAAGTAGGCTTTTGCATGGGGCAAAGTGAAAATAATTGATTTATAGGAAAACCATTGAAGACAGTGTCACCAAAATTTGTAGATCAGGTAAAGTAACTGAATACATGAAGATCTATGGGTCAGAAAGGTCAAGGTCATTCATTGGCCTTAGACCAAGGTCATTCAGGATCCATATTTCAAACATTTTTTTCTCCAAAACTGCTGAGCCAATTTAAGTGAAATTTAATATGGAGCCTTTGTGAGTTGAACAAATGAAAAAATGCCAATACGGTCTAGATCACATGACCAAGATGGCCGTCACGCCTATATATATGGTAAAAAGCCTTAAAAATTCTTCTTCTCCAGAACCGTAAGGCCAATGGCCTTGAAACTTGGCATTGTAGCATATGGTACTCAGGTCCATCATAGTTTGTACAAATGGTGACCCCGGGTTGACCTTGACCTATTTTACAGCAATGTCAAATTTGCCGACTTAGGCTTTTGCATGGGAAAAAGTGAAAATAATGGATTTTTAAGAAACCATTGAAGACAGTGTCACCAAAATTAGTAGATAAGGTAAAGTAGCTGAATACATGAAGATCTATGTGTAAGAAAGGTCAA
The DNA here is from genome assembly GCA_963580285.1 of Lucinisca nassula. Classification (NCBI taxonomy): domain Eukaryota; kingdom Metazoa; phylum Mollusca; class Bivalvia; order Lucinida; family Lucinidae; genus Lucinisca; species Lucinisca nassula. Next base: position 98,099,306 of record OY757011.1, read on the forward strand.
GGTCATTAATTGACCTTAGACCAAGGTCACGCAGGTTCCATATTTCAAACATTTTTTCTCAGAAACTACTGAGCCAATTGAAGTGAAATTCAATATGGAGCCTTTGGGAGTTGAACAAATGAAAAGCTGCCAACATGGTCTAGATCACATGACCAAGATGGCCACCACGCCAATATATGGTAAAGAAACTTCGAAATTCTTCTTCTCAAGAACCGTAAGGCCAATGGCCTTGAAACTTGGCATGTAGCATATGGTACTCGGGCCTATCATAATTTGTTCAAATGGTGACCCTGGGTTGATCTTGACCTATTTTACAGTAATGTCAAATTTGCTGACTTAGGCTTTTGCATAGGAAAAAGTGAAAATAATTGATATTTAGGGAAACCATTGAAGACAGTGTAACCAAAATTTGTAGATTAGGTAAAGTAACTGAATACATGAAGATCTATGGGTAAGAAAGGTCAAGGTCATTCAGTGACCTTAGACCAAGGTCACTCCGATTTCATATTTAAAAAAAAAAACATTTTTTCTCAGAAACTACTGAGCCAATTTAAGTGAAATTCAATATGGAGCTTTTGTGAGTTGAACAAATGAAAAGTTGCCAGTACGGTCTAGATCACATGACCAAGATGGCCGCCACGCCCATATATGGTAAAAAGCCTCCAAAAATTTTCTTCTCCAGAACCGTAAGGCCAATGGCTTTGAAACTTGGCATATATCATATGGTACTCGGGCTCGTCATAGTTTTTACAAATGCTGACCCTGGGTTGACCTTGACCTATTTTATGGCAGTGTCAAATTTGTCAACTTAGGCTTTTGCATGGGAAAAAGTGAAAATAATGGATTTTTAGGAAACCATTGAAGACAATGTCACCAAATTGGTAGATCAGGTAAAGTAAATGAATACATGAAGATTCATGGGTAAGAAAAGTCATCATTCAGTGACCTGGGACCAAGATTAACCAGGTTCCATATTTCAAACAGATTTTTTTCAGAAACCGCTGGCCCAATTCAAGTGAAATTTGATATGGATCCTTTATATGATGAACAAATGAAAATTTGCTCATATGGTCCAGGTCACATGACCAAGATGGTGGCCATGCCCATATATGGTAAAAACACTTCAAAATTATTCTTCTCCAGAACCGTAAGGCAAATGACCCTGAAACTTGGCAGGAAGCATCTGGTACACGGGCCTATCATAATTTGTTCAAATGGTGACCCTGGGTTGACCTTTACCTATTTTACGGCAATGTCAAATTTGCGGACTTAGGCTTTTGCTTGGGAAAAAGTGAAAATAATTGATTTTTAGCTCACCTGAGCCTTTAGGGCTTATAGTATAGCCATGGTCTGTCGTCCATCCATCCGTTGTCCGTCCGTCCACCATTTTCAAAGATCTTCTCCTCCAAAACAGGGAGGCCAATCAAAGCCAAATTTCATGTGGAGCTTCAGTAGGATGGGGGAACGAAAGTTTGTTCGCGGGGTCTGGGTCACATGACCAAGATGGCAGCCATGCCCATATATGGTAAAAAGCCTTCAAAAATCTTCTTCTCCAGAACCATGAAGCCAATGACCTTGAAAGTTGGCTTGTAGCATCTGGTACTTGAGCCCATCATAGTTTGTAAAAATGGTGACCCTGGGATGGCCTTGACCTATTTTATGGCTATGTCAAATGTACACCAGGACCAGGTGTCAGGTGAGCGTTTACAGGACCACTGGTCCTCTGGTTTCTTTATTTTTCCATGAAAACATGCTGTGGGTACTTGTTAGAATCGCCTCATTGAGGTGGCCCCGCCCATCTGGGCTTGAACAAATAGATTGGCTGCATGATGCTTCCACGCAGAGCTGAAACTGACCGCACACGAGTACTGTTAAACAGCTTAGAGGATCTAAGCCTGCCCTGGCAAAGCAGCGTGAGTCGGACCGTCCATGCTTATTAAACCCTATTGGTTTCATTGGGCGACAGGGTTTGAGATGTCATTTCATCTCAGTGTTGGGTAAAAATCCCACAAAATTGGAAGCAACATCTCCTAAATGACCAATACAGTGTTGACGGGGATGTTAAAACCTCAAATCAAACAAAACCAAAGGCTCATTGAGGCGATTCTAAAAAGTACCCACAACATATGTTTCTAACAAAAGATAAGGAAAAGTGTCCCCTAAGTATCCTTTTTACTGTTCCTTATCTGGGACCGGCCCCGATAGCTCAGTTGGTAGAGTGTCCGCTCCGGGGAACGGGAGGTCATGGGTTCGATCCTGGACTGCGACATACCAAAGTTGTTAAAAATGGTACTAGCTGCTCCTCGCTTGGCACTCAGATTTACGGGGTAGAGCTAGGACTGGTAGACCCAGTGTCAGGATAATGTGACTGGGTGTGGTATCATGTAATGTGTCTGGGACATGATACTTCAGTGAGGCAGCACTATAAAAGTGAGCATTGAGCTCCCTGTCGCAACCAGACACCGTCGTGATATGAAATTGTTGAAAGCAACATTAAACCCGAATTCACACACACACAAAGTTCCTTATCTGGAGCTATGAATCTGTGTTGTGTGTACTAGTTAGAATCATCTCCTTTCAAAATTTTTATCGAGGGTACTTACTAGAATCACCAGAACTTTACTGGCTTTTATTAAGAAACAAGAAAAGTTATCCTTGAACCCATTTTGTACCGGTAACCTCAAAACGGGTACCCTGGCAAACAGTGCAGGCCCAGATCAGATGCCGCAGAACGCGGCATCTGATCAGGGCCTACACTGTTTGCAAAAAAGTTCAGCTATTTTCCGAATAGTTTTTGAAGAGAACACAACCTGACACTCCTAAATTTTGGAAATGGACTCATGCTATACATAAGGTGGAAGATTCCATTTGGTACAAAAAGGGTTAATAATCCTCATGACTTCCCCTTAGGGCTTGAAAAACCTTCAAAATTACATTTGTCCTCAATGACTTGTAGATTTTGATAAATTTCATTGGAATGGCTGGCGCCAACATGAGGCACTGGCTATGGCGAGTGGACAAATACATCGTGGCTCCCGCAGAGGCACTTTTTTCATCTGATATTTTTTCTTATTTCTGCACAAAACAAATGTTGTGGGTACTAGTTAAAAGATACCTCAGTGACAACACATGTTTTTGTGCTTAAATAAGAAAAATAATACTTCGAACCCTCTCATGTTTTTGTGCTTAAATAAGAAAAATAATACTTCGAACCCTCTCTTATCTAGGGCTGTGTGCATTTTTCCAGCCCTGCCCCTAATCTGCAGCTATGTTCACTGTTGAGCCAGAATTCCCCTATGTGTTATTGTTATTATATACAAATCAGAATTGAGGACATAGAGTTAAATATTTATTGTTCATAAACTCAAGCCTAGCCAACCAGGGCTTGTAGAGATAGATTACACTGCATAGTGCTTACAGGGAGAGCTGAAACCGACCAAACTTTTGAATAGTGGTAAACTGCTTAAACAGTCTTTGCCTGCTCAGGAAAAGTGGTGTAAGTTGGACTGTTCTTTAACCCATTTTGTACCGGAAACCCCAAAACGGGTACCTTGGCAAACAGTGCAGGCCTAGATCAGACGCCGCAGAATGCGGCGTCTGATCAGGGCCTCCACTGTTTGCTAAAAGTTCAGTCATTTTCCAAATACAGTCGAACTTCGATGGCTCGAACACCTTAGGGACCTTGAAAATTTGTTCGAGACAGGGTATAGTTCGAGCCACTGAGCGTTACTGTCAGGAGACATAACAAGGCACTTTTGGACAACTTTTCGGTATTCTATAATGAAAATGTATGCTGTGCACGTGTACTCATCAGAATCACCTCCATTGGAGGCGATTCTAATGAGTACACACAGCATACATTTGTAATATAAAAGACGAAACTCTCCTAAATTATCCCCCCACTTTTTGTTATGTAGAGCATTCCCCAAGGGGCTGAAGAACTGGTTCGACTCAGCCGTGGTAAACGAGCCATTGGTGTTCGAGCCAGCGAAGTTTCACTGTAGATTTTGATGAAAACACAACCTGACACCCCTAAATTTTACAAAGTAATGAACCATGCTATAACAAGTTTTTTGGTGTATTTACAGATAAGTAGTTGGATAAACAGTGACAGTGGTACAACTGTGAGCAAAGATGTCTGGAATGAGCTCTTGCACACCTCTGAGCAGTTCCTGAAGAATGTGTTAGAATTACAAAATATCAACTTAGATGGGTTGATATCGTATGGGGAGACGCTGCTGAAGCACATGGGAGAACTTTCAACCCCATCAACTAGCAGGTAATGTCCAGTCATACATATGCCTATCTATATGTATTGAAAATTCTGCCACCAAAAAATATGAAAATTTTCGGATAAAAAATTATGATATTTTTAGCTCATCAGAGCCGAAGGCTCGGAGGGAGTTTATAGGATAGGCAGTTGTCCGTCGTCACTGTCCATTGTTATTGTCGTAGTCTGTCGTGTGACGTCAACACTTTCAAACCACATCTCCTCTGAAGCCTCTGGGCCGATTCAGCCAAAAATTCATCTGTAGCATCCTTGGGCTGGGGGAGATTTAAAGCTTATGTTTTTAATGAAAATCAGCTCATTAGTTTTGTTGCTATGGCAACTTAGAGTTTCCATAGACTTACAATGGGAAAAATGGCATTTACTGCCAAGCCTTTGCAGATATTTTTACAGAACTATTATAGAAATATTCCTTGAGTAAATTTCTTTCAGCAATATGCTTTTATGCCAACCTGGGGGTCCCCCAGGACGTGCCGGCGCCATGCCCCACTCCCTTCACTTCATAAAAGGCCATGTATTTCAGAAACCATTTAGATCCCTATCCCTAAACCATATATTTGTGGAGCGTGATAGCTCAGTGGTTAGTGCACTTGCCTCTGATGCTAGAGGTCCCGGGTTTGATCCCCGGCAGCGGCGATAAAATTTCGGTGTCCGAACACGCTCCATTGGCATCATTTGCAGGGATGAATGTCATAAAGTGCACCGTCCTTCAGATCCGGACGTTAACTGGAGGGCCCCTGTGCATGGAGAACCATCCCCTGTGCAGGTTAAAGATCCCTACCGTAATAACATGATTACTGTGTAGGCTTTCATCCTACAAAACCTGGAGTGTATGTAATATACACCTGCGGTAATGGTCAAATGTGACCAACGCAGTATCAGAAGATAGATAGATGGATAGATAGATAGATAGATAGATAGATAGATAGATAGATAGATAGATAGATAGATTTGCAGTAAAAATAAGAAAAATATCACAGATTTTCATCAGAAAAGTAGCCAGTTTGAAGACGTGAAAAGGTGCATTATGTCACAATGGTGTGTTATTGTGTATTACAGTTACACGGAACAATGTGAGAGTACAGTGAAACAGTTCTATGGTACAGAGTTATACGACAAGACAATGCTGCCCATCTTGAATATGGTATATACCCAGACCAGCCTGCAGTACAGATATCAGGTCTTGACAGGAGGTTAGTGTATTTTTCCAGATCTTCAGAATAAAAATTAAAACTGATCATTACGCAAACACACCTATACAAATACATTGCCACCTTTATCGCCAAAAAATGAAAATGTTATGATGAAAAATTGTGATATTTTTCTTATTTCTGTTCAAAATATAAAGTGTGGGTACTTGTTAGAACCGCCTTGATTAGGGGGTTGTAACGAGTACCCACAGTCTATATTTTAGAGCAGAAATAAGAAAAATTAGTTATACCCCCCGGAAACCCCAGTTTTACTATATAAAAGTTGGGTTCAAAGGGGTTAAATGTATATAGGGGTGTTTTCATGATGTCCTGAAGTTACATTCAAAATAGTATTCATCAAAAATGATTCCGTACTAATCACATTTTGTAATCTGTACTCATACTAGATGGATACTCATTACATCTGTCAACCCTGAGAGAGAGATTCTAATATGATCTGGTTGTGGGTACTGGATACTTAATGGAATAGCCTTATTGAGGCAATTTTAAAAATGTACCCACAGCATATGTTTCTATACAGAAATAAGAAACATCATCCCAAAATTATCCCCGTTATCCCTACACACCTGGGGCCAGTTGTTCAAAACTAACAACCTCGTTAGTTAACATATCATTAAAATTTTGATCATTTAATATGGCAAGTATGCTAATATTTTTGCTGAAAAAATGTGAGCAGCTTTTGCATTTGCAAAAGCTGCTCACATTTTTTTCAGCAAAAATATTATTTTTCAGCAAAAATACCACTGTACTTGATATTGTACTTACTGGAATAGTAAACAGTTTGACCACTAACCAGCCTGTTAAGCTAACAAGGTTTTGAACAGTCGCATACAGGGGCCAGTTGTTCAAAGCCTTTTTCACTTAACAAGCTCATTAGTGGTCATATTGTTAACTGTTTTAGCAAGTACAATATCTAAAATTCTGGCCTTTTTGCTGAAAAAAATGTGAGCAAAAGCTGCTCACATTTTTTTTTAAGGAAACACATTAGCATTTTGCCGTATTAAATTGTCAAAGTTTTAACAATACGTTAACTAATGGTGTCATTCGTTTTGAACAACTGGCCCCAGATGAATTGTGTATTTTATTTTCAGAAATGCTGGATGTGATGTGTGAAGAACCAGCATCAAACATGACAAGGCTGATAGATCTGTTGAAGAAGTCCTCAGTACCAGAGATAATGAAAGAAGTAAGTATAAAGAGCTTTATACTTTAGCCTCAATAGCGCAGTGGTTAACATGTTCAACTTATGATCGAGAGGTTGTGCGCTCGAAGCGGGCCACCAGTATCGAGGTGTGTCCTTGGGCAAGACACGTAATGACACTGCCCCACTCCACCCAGGTGTAAATGGGTAGCAGTGGTGTAAAAGCCACTGTCTGTCACTCAGGCATGCGTGAAAACACCTGGAATGAGTGTTAGAGAGCGATTCAATAAGCTTTCATCGCAACTGAACTAAAATAAATTAGTATAAACTAAAGAGCTTTACATCATGTTTACAAGTCTATGTAATGAACACCTGTCTAAAACCACACTTTATATCGAAAAAACTGGGGTTTACATTTCTGCTGCACAACATAGATTGTGGGTACTCATTAGAACCACCTTAAAGAGGCATTTGTAACAAGCACCCTCAATCTGTATTTGAGGCATTAATAGGAGAATTATCAAATTTTCATCAGGAGTCAGTTATTCAAAACTTAAAGGACATCATTAGTTAAAGAATCGTTTAAACTTTGATCATTTAATATGGTAAGTATGCTAATATTTTTGCTAAAAAATGTGAGCAGCTTTTGCAAATGCAAAAGCTGCTCACATTTTTGCAGCAAAAATACCAATCTGTTACATATTGTACTTGTTAGAACAGTAAACAAATTGACCACTAACGAGCTTGTTAAGCTATCGATGGTTTGAATAACTGGCCTCAGAAAAAAATAACAGTTTTGGAGTTATCAAAGAATGCATTCGTATGTCAATAGAATGAAAATGAAAAATAGACCAGAAGCATGTTGGAGATCAACTTTCAGACAAACATTCAAAACTATGCTTCTATTTACCCATTATATGCGGGGAAACTCCTAAATTGGTACCTTGGCAAACAGTGCAGGCCCAGATCAGACGCTGCAGAACGCGGCGTCTGATCAGGACCTGCACTATTTGTTGACAGAATTTTCCGTCAGATGAGGTCTAAGCCTGCCCAGGAAAAGTGGGCGAGTCGGCCCGTCGTTGCATATAAACCCTAATGGTATCGTTGGGTGGCAGGGATTGAGATATCATTTCGGATAAAAGTCCAACAACATTGGAAGCAACTTCTCCAAAATAACCTAATTAGTGTTGACAGGGATGTTAAACCTCAAATCAAACATTCAAACAAAATATATATTCTTGTTCCTTATGATAAGACGCATTCAGTCACACCAAGTTTCGGGTTCCTGGGGGTTTGTAGGGGCCATTCCCTACCATCCACTTCATAAAAATGCCTCATATCTTAGAAACTGTTCAGATCCCCACCCCTAAACCATTTATCGTCTTGGTCCTTATGATAAGACACATCCAGTGACAACAATTTTGGACTTTCGTTGTGTCTGCCGGAGCCATGCCTCACCCAACCACTGCTTAAAAGGCCTTTCCAGTATATCTCAGGAACCGTTCAGATCCCCACCCCTAAACCATATGCATGTATATTGTTAGTTTATACTAATTTATTTTAGTTCGATTAGGATGAAAGCTTCAAGCTTATTGAATCGCTCTCAAACACTCATTCCGGGTGTTTTCACGCGTGCGGGAGAGAAAGGCAGTGGCTTTTACACCACTGGTACCCATTTACACTTGGCTGGAGTGAGGCAGTGTCACTACGTGTCTTGCCTAAGGACACACCTCGATACCAGTGGCCGGATTCGAATGCACAACCTCTCGATCATAAGTCAAACGTGTTATCCACTGTGCTATCAAGGCTGACGTGTATATTGTTATTCTGTATGATAAGGCCCATTCAGTGATCCGTTGGGTCCATGCCCCACCCAACTTCATAAAAGGCTAGGTATTTCAGAATCCACATGGGTGACCATTTGTACATGGGAGTTCATTTCGGAGATTTTATGATCAGTAGATTATAATCATATGTTGTTGTACATATTTTCATGTATACGAATGTTCGCAGTTTTCCTGATGTGTGCACAGTCACAGGTATTAAATTTTGTGGATGTATGATTTTCTCGTATTTGCAAAAATTCTCAAAATTTTTATATTAATATTAATGTTCTGCATGCTGGGTATTTTTTCAAACGACATTTTGCAATATTTTTCGTATTTTTCTCTGAAAACAGGATTTGACAGTTCTTCCAATTTGTCTCCACCCTGTTTTTAGCTCACCGTCACGTAGTGACGAGGTGAGCTTTTGGGATCACTTTTCGTCCGTCGTCCGTCCGTCCGTGCGTCCGTCCGTGCGTCCGTAAACAATTCTTTAAACGACATCTCCTCCTAAACCACTGATCGGATTATGACCAAACTTCACAGGAATGATCCTTAGGTGGTCCCCTTTCAAAGTTGTTCAAATGGTTCCGGTCCGTTGCACATCTAGGTCATAGGAGCCAAAAACAGATTTTTTTCACCAAAAACTTAAAAAATCTTCTTCTCTGAAACCACAAGGCCCAGGTCTTTGATATTTGGTATGAAGCTTCATCTGGTGGACCCCTACCAAGATTGTTCAAATTATAGTGCTGGGGCCAAAAATGCCCCCGCTCCGGGGCCCTTTGGTTTTACATGGGCTTATATAGGGAAAATCTTTAAAAATCTTCTTCTCTGAAACCGTAAGGCCGAGGTCTTTGATATTTGGTATGAAGCTTCATCTAGTGGACCCCTACCAAGATTGTTCAAATTATAGTGCTGGAGCCAAAAATGCCCCCGCTCCGGGGCCCTTTGGTTTTACATGGGCTTATATAGGGAAAATCTTTAAAAATCTTTTCTCTGAAACCGCAAGGCCCAGGTCTTTGATATTTGGTATGAAGCTTCATCTAGTGGACCCCTACCAAGATTGTTCAAATTATAGTGCTGGGGCCAAAAATGCCCCCGCTCCAGGGCCCTTTGGTTTTACATGGGCTTATATGGGGAAGAGCTTTAAAAATTTTCTTCTCTGAAACCATAAGGCCCAGGTCTTTGATATTTATTATGAAGCTTTATCTAGGGGACCCCTACCAAGATTGTTCAAATTATAGGGCTGGGGTCAAATATGCCCCCGCTCCGGGGCCCTTTGGTTTTACATTGGCTTATATAGGGAAAATCTTTAAAAATTTTCTTCTCTGAAACCGTAAGGCCCATGTCTTTGATATTTGGTATGAAGCTTCATCCCACACGGCCTTGGTCCTTCTTACCCCCCCCCCCCCCACCACTCCGGGGCCCTTTGGTTTTAAATGGGCTTATATAGGGAAAATCTTAAAAAATCTTCTTCTCTGAAACCGCAAGGCCCAGTTCTTCTCTGAAACCGCAAGGCCCAGGTCTTTGCTATTTGGTATGAAGCTTCATCTAGTGGACTCCTACCAAGACTGTTCAAATTATAGTGCTTGGGCTAAAAATGCCACCGCCCCGGGGCCCTATGGTTTTACATGGGCTTATATGGGGAAAATCTTTAAAAATCTTCTTCTCGGCAACCCCAAGGGCCAGGTCTTTGCTATTTGGTATGAAGCTTCATCTAGTGGACTCCTACCAAGATTGTTCAAATTATAGTGCTTGGGCTAAAAATGCCACCGCCCCGGGGCCCTATGGTTTTACATGGGCTTATATGGGGAAAATCTTTAAAAATCTTCTTCTCGGCAACCCCAAGGGCCAGGTCTTTGCTATTTGGTATGAAGCTTCATCTAGTGGACCCCTACCAAGATTGTTCAAATTATAGTGCTAGGGCCGAAACTGCCCCCGACCTGGGGCCCTTTGGTTTTACATAGACTTATATAGAGATATTCCTTAAAAATCTTCTTCTGAAACAGCAAGGCCATGGTCTTTGATATTTGGTGTGAAGCTTCCTCTAGTGGACCTCTATCAAGATGGTTTAAATTATAGCCCTGAGGCCAAAAATGCCCCCGCCCTGGAGCCATTTGGTTTTATATAGGCTTATGTAGGGAATATCTTTAATAAAAATCTTCTTCTCTGAAACCGCAAGGCCCAGGTCTTTGATATTTGGTATGTAGCATATCTAGTGAACCTTTGCCAAGATTGTTCAAATTATAGCCTTTGTTGATATTTGGTATGAAGCTTCACCTTTTTAGACGTCTCTGAACATTATGCACATTATAGCCCTGGGGTTAATAATGGCCCTCCCCGGGTCCCACTTGTTACTCTATGGATCAGGTGAGCGATCCAGGGCCATCATGGCCCTCTTGTGTTTTATATTAGGATCACTTTTTGGCTGTAATCCGTGCGTAAACAATTTCTTTAAACGACATCTCCTCCTAAACCACTGATCGTATTTTGACCAAACTTCACAGGAATGATCCTTAGGTGGACCCCTTTCAAAGTTGTTCAAATGGTTCTGGTCTGCTGCACATCTAGGTAACAGGAGCCAAAAATAGATTTTTTTCACCGAAAGGGCCCCGGGGCCCTTTGGTTTTACATGGGCTTATATAGGGAAAATCTTTAAAAATCTTCTTCTCTGAAACCACAAGGCCCAGGTCTTTGATATTTGGTATGAAGCTTCATCTAGTGGACCCCTACCAAGATTGTTCAAATTATAGTGCTGGGGCCAAAAATGCCCCCGCCCCAGGGCCCTTTGGTTTAACATATGATTTTATAGGGAAAATCTTTAAAAATCTTCTTCTCTGAAACCCCAAGGCCCAGGTCTTTGCTATTTGGTATGAAGCTTCATCTAGTGGACCCCTACCAAGATTGTTCAAATTATAGTGCTGGGGCTAAAAATGCCCCCACCCCGGGGCCCTTTGGTTTTACATTGGCTTATATAGGGAAAATCTTTAAAAATCTTTTTCTCTGAAACCGCAATGCCCAGGTCTTTGATATTTGGTATGAGGCTTCATCTAGTCGACCCCTACCAAGATTGTTCAAATTATAGTGCTGGGGCCAAAAATGCCCCCACTTCGGGGCCCTTTGGTTTTACATGGGCTTATATAGGGAAAATCTTTAAAAATCTTCTTCTCTGAAATCGGAAGGCCCAGGTCTTTGCTATTTGGTATGAAGCTTCAAAATGCTCCCGCTCCGGGGCCCTTTGGTTTTACATAGACTTATTTTGGGAAAATCTTCTTCTGTGAAACCACTGGGCCTAGGTCTTTGATATTTGGTGTGAAATTTCATCTAGTGGACCTCTAACAAGATTTTTTAAATTATAGCCCTGGGGCAAAAAATGCCCCCGCCCTGAGACCCTTTGGTTTAACAAGACTTATATAGGGAAATCTTTAAAAATCTTCTTCTCTGAAACTGCAATGCCCATGTCTTTGATATTTGGTTTGAAGCTTCACCTTTTTAGACCTCCCTCAACATTATGCACATTATAATCCTGGGGTCAATAATGGCCCTCCGGACGGCCCACTTGTTACTCTATGGATCAGGTGAGCGATCCAGGGCCATCATGGCCCTCTTGTTATCATTTCATGTTCCTATGGGGACAATATGCATGAGATGTCAAGTTATGTTTTCTGGGAAAAACAAGAAAAATATCAACAATTTGTCATCTGCTGAGTTTGCCCAGAGTGTGTTAACCCTTTTTGTACCAAATGGAATCTTCCTCATTATATATAGCAGGAGTCCATTTCAAAATTTAGGGGTTTCTGGTTGTGTTTTCATCAAAATTTATTTGGAAAATGACTGAACTTTTAGCAAACAGTGGAGGCCCTGATCAGACGCCGCATTCTGCGGCGTCTGATCTGGGCCTGCACTGTTTGCCAGGGTATCCGTTTTGGGGTTTCTGGTGCAAAATAAGTTATAGGTTAATGTTTGTGGAATTTTGCTGATCTATAAATTTGCCATCATTCTCAGTTGCTAAGATACTATTTTTTGCAGATAGCCAAGCAGACAACAGAGAGCTTGACATTCTCCTGTGAGGGCATGGTTAACGCCTCGCTACTCCTGGCAGATTCAGTGAATAAATCGCTCACCTTGTGGATGGATTTTGACAGATACTCTGGCTGTATGGAAGGACAGATGAAAATGATGTTGGAAGTATTTGGGGATGTCGCAAAGTTAGTTTCATTAGAACTCAAAGCACACTCTAAGGAGGAGTCAAAAGACTCCTTGCCCCTTATCATAGTGAGAGAGACTTTGAGTTTGTACATCTCACCAACAGCTAAGGTCATATGGAGACGGGACCTCGGTTTAAGTCTGGAGAAGCCCGGGATCAATCCTGCGACCCCTGGTTTACAAGGCGAGTAGCATAACCACTACACCACGGAGGCTTCTCCCTTATCACAGTACACCACAACATCTTTATAACACTATTAATGAGGTTCAAAGCAGAAACCATGTAAGTTTAGTATGGGCCTCCGTGGCCTAGTGGATAAGAGCGCTGTCTCTCAATCATTAGGCCTCTCACCGCTGTGGTTTGAGCCTCGTTCGGATCACATGTGAGACGCCAAGTTCTGCAACGGAAGGTCAGGTGGGTTTTCTCCGGGTACTCTGGTTTTCGCCCACCTCTGATTAACGATCGGCTCAATATGAGTGAAATAATCTTGAAAGGGCTGTAAAACCAAAATAAATAAAAAATAAAATGTTAGATTAGACAACCGTGTTATATCCAACAAAAATGTAGAGATTATGTAGAAAAATGACCATTTATGGTCATTTTTCTATAAAATCTGTACATTTTTGTGATATATCTTGAAACTGTGTTTTATGCATATCTGTGTTATAACAAACACTTTTATAATGGGTTTGTAGTGTATTGGTTATAGTTTTAGTCCTTTGGGATTGATTCCATTATGGAATTTTGGAAATACCTGAGGGTCACTGATGAGGCCTAATCCGCCGAAACTAGCTAGTCTGACCCAGAAAAAAAGTTGTACACTCCACAGTTTTCAGTTCTGTATTGTTATCATTACGTAAACACACCTATACAAATACATTGTCACCTTTATTGCCGAAAAAATGAAAATTTCATGGTGAAAAATTGTGATAAATTTTTCTTATTTCTGCTCAAAATATAGATTGTGGGTACTCGTTAGAACCGCCTCGTTGAGGCGGTTCTAATGAGTACCCACAATCTATATTTTAGAGCAGAAGTAAGGAAAATAAGGTATACCCCCGAAAAACCCAGTTTTACTATATAAAAGTGGGGTTCAAGGGGGTCAAAATTATATAGGCGTGTTTTCGTGATGCCTTGCTTTCATAGGATTACCTTTTTAAAAAACATGAACAGCTTGACTGCAAGAGATTGGGTGGCCTGGAAAAAAATTATCTTGTCTATATAGTCCCAGCCACCCTTTATAGGGTTGATCGGCAGAGGCAGTGATCAACAGTGCCATCACCAAATAATGGAGGTACTAGTCTTAGTCTATGTCATGGACAGCTTACCAACATTTGGTAAAAATGACATCATAATCAGATTCTTCTCTGAAAAATCAGTTGAACCACTTGTAGAGCTAATTATGTTCTACAATAAAATGTGATTGTTAATTTACACCACTTGCTTTTACGATAACACACCCATGCGATATAGTGCATTTTCTCACATCTCAAAAATGGCTACTACTCATTGAGGCACTGGCCCCGATAGCTCAGTTGGTAGAGTGTCCACTCCAGGGAAAGGGAGGTCACGGGTTCGATCCCGGGCTGCGACATACCAAAATCGTTAAAAATGGTACTAGCTGCTCCTCGATTGGCACTCAGATTTATGGGGTAGAGCTAGGACTGGTCGACCTAGTGTCAGGATAATGTGACTGGGTGTAGTATCATGTAATGTGTCTTGGACATGATACTTCAGTGAGGCAGCACTATAAAAGTGAGCATTGAGCTCCCTGTCGCAACCAGACACTGTCGTGATATGACTGAAAAATTGTTGAAAGCGACGTTAAACCCGAATTCACACACACACTCATTGAGGCAGCTCTAAAGAGTACCCACAAATGTCTTGGAGTAGAAATAAGAAAAATAATGTATACCCCTACAAACCCAAGTGGGGTTTAGTGGGTTGATCATTTCACGGACTTGTTCACGTGATGTGTACCTTCTCACAAATCCAAATAGCAGCTACTTGTGCCAGCTCATCCATGCCTCTAGGTATTAACTTACAGGCAAGCAAGAAAATTGTATGTTTGAAAGATCTGACTCCCCTAGTGGTGTATCTGTAAGCTCTATTTACTTTTCCTTCAGATTATTTGAAGCAAGTAAAGTGATGTTACGTGAAATCAACGACGAAGATTTCCGGGAGTTCATCACCACTATAGCTGGAAATGAGGATATTCTACAAGTCATGGAATACATCTTGCAGGGATTTGTACAGCAACAGAATTGTAAGTGAATATTACTATAACACACGTAAAATATTATGTGGTTATTTGATGGCTGTTTGGACAATAGTCTTTCATTTGTTTTGATTTGAGGTTTTACGTTTATTTAACTCCCCAGTTGACAATTTTCAATGCAGTTATCCCAACGCTTATGCACTTATTATTATTTTTTTAAGGGGAATGGGAACACCCTTAGGGGAGGCAACTCCTGCAAAAATATTTTAGTCAACCATGTCAGTGGGGATCAACTCTTATAGGAAAGAATTTGCTCCAGAGGAGCAAATTCTTTCCTTTAAGAGTAGACCCCTTTTTCAGTGAGAAAGGGCTTATGGAAAAGCAAACAGGAAGTCCTGAAAGTTGTCTCCCTTTGAAAAATAGTGGAAAAAAACTGCCAGGTGTTCCCATTCCCCTTAAGGTTAAAATTTTTTGAGGTTTGCCAAAAGCAGTAGGAGCTGTCAGCTGTATAAAACAAAATGCATTATGAAAACACGCCTATTCAATATATTGAATATTTTGCCACGAAAAAATGAAAATTTTCCGATAAAAATTTCAATATTTTTCATATTTTCACTCTAAAAATATAGTGTGGCTCTTGTTAGAACTGCCTCAGCGAGGTGGTTCTAATGATAACCCACAATCTATGTTTTTGAGCAAAAATAAGAAAAATAATGTACATGTATATCCCTTTAAACCCACATTTTACCATATAAAAGTGGGGTTCCAGGGGGTCAAGATTATAAAGGCATGTTTTCGTGGTGAATGAAATGCAATGTTATATGATGATTTCAAGTATATTCCAAAATGTACCGGTATCATTGTACGTTTTTGACATTATCCAGTCAGATACATCATGAAACAAGTCTATTAAATTTTGATCCCCCCCCTTGAACTCCACTACTACATAGTAAAACTGTGGTTTACAGGGGCAAACCTTATTTTTCTTATTTCTGTTCTAAAATATAGATTGTGGGTACTCATTAGAACCGCCTCATTGAGGCGGTTCTAACATGCACCCACAATCTATATTTTGAGCAGAAATAAGCAAGATATCACAATTTTCATTGTAAAATCTTCGTTTTTTCGGCGGTGAAATTTACAATGTATTCATATAGGCGTATTTTCGTAATGTCTAACTACATACGAAAATCGATTAGAATTGTCTGTATTATTACAGGGATTGAGGAGGCAAACAAGAGGATAGAGAGTAATATTACAGAGTTGGAGAACTACATAGAAGACACATTCAGCATGTCCCCTGATGTTTTGCAGAGTCTACTTAACGCTACATTCAGCAAGGATATGGTGAGTCCAGAATGGTTATTGAGTCTCTAGTTTTATGGGCAATGAATTCCCTGACATATTTTCACCCATTTTCATATCATGTTAACAAGTCTGTGTACCATGAAAACCCCCTTTAAACCCCGCTTTATACAGAAAAAGGTTTACTGGTAATACTTAAGGATATCCATAATGATATGGTAGCAACACTAGGGAAAGATGCTACTTCATATGCTACAGTGAAAAGGTGGGTAGCCGAATTCAAGCATGACAGACAGAGCCTAGAGGATGACCGCCGTCCTGGAAGGCCTGTCAATGTTGCAACCCCAGAAATGGCCAATAAAGCCCATGTTATTGTTATGACTGACAGATGAGTCAAAGAAAGATATATCGCCAGTAAGAGTTGGCATTTCAGAGGAAGGAGTACATTCCAATCTTGCAATGAGAAAGCTTTCTGCCCGATGGGTACCAAGACTTCAGACAGTTGATCAGAAGCACATCAGGTACACATTATCACATGCTAATCTTAACCATTTTGAGGAAGATCCAGATTTGTCAATAGGGATGAAACATGGGTCCATCATTTTACCCCAGATGCCATACAACAATCGAAACAATTAATAGAAGCACCCTGGCTCACCCCCACCAAAGAAGGCAAAGACTGTTCCATCAGCTGGGAAGGTTATGGCCTCGAGTTTTCTTGGATGCAGATGGTAATCTCCTGATAGATTATCTCAAAAAGGGACAATCAATGGCACATACGATGCAGCATCACGAGAACAAGTCCGTGAAATGAAGACCCCCTTATACCCCACTATATATAGAGAACACTGGGGTTTACGGGGGTATACATTATTTTTCTTATTTTTACGCCAAGGCATAGGTTGTGGGTACTCGTTAGAACCGCCTCAATGAGGCGGTTTGAACGAGCACCCACAACCTATATTTGCAGTATTTATAAGAAAAATATCACGGATTTTCATCAGAAAAATGGCCATTTCGGAGATGTGAAAAATGCACTATGTCGCACAGGTGTGTTATCGTAATGGTTACTGGAAAATATTAAGCTTAACCCCCACGGAAAGCTCACTAAAGGTGTCTTGTTCCATTAGGACAATGCTCCTGGTCACAAGTCTGTCATTGCTATGGCTGCCATTCACGATTGTGGCTTTAAATTGATTGAGCTTCCGTCTTATTCATCGGATCTCGCTCCATCAGACTTTCACCTTTTTCCAAAACTCCATGTCTTAAGGATTCAGAGTTAAGAATAGACCCCAGCTGATAAGAGAGGCAAAAATAGATATCAAAGTTATCTCCCTTCAAAATGTAGCCCATCCCTTTAGCATATAGCTCACTGTATTTAGATCTACCCTAAGTACTAAGACACCTTAACTCCATACCATACTTGTTCTCCAATTTGAACAAGTATGGTTTACTGCCCGATGTTGTCTCTGGATGAGTGGCAAACAGGGTAGACCCTGTTGAGATGCAGCATTCTGCTGCATCTCATCAGGGTCTACACTGTTTTCTCAGGCCTCTCTGTCCGAATACATAAGGTAAATATTGCACTTATGGAACTTGTTTATGGGGTGGTTGGATGAGGCGAAGGGTGGAGAATCTCACCTCAACATGGCATCCAACTAATATTGGCTTGCAGTTTGGCAAGACCTGCTGTAAGGGTAGAGGGGATAACAGTTTTTATTCTGTTTCTTCACTCTCATTCATTTTCCTTTTTCTTCCATCTCTCATTAATCTCATTTGCTATCATTTTTCACTCTTCCACTGGTAGATGATTCAAAATGACCCACAAGCGGTTGACTTGTCATTAAACCACAGCACTATTTTACAATATCAATGGTGTCTTTTTTTTCTGCACAGAGCAAATTCACAGCAGAAGAATTAGTTAACTCGCTGTGTGCTGACAGTCTGTCCGAACCTGCAGATGAGTTCTTATCCTTCTTCAACTCATCACTCAGAGAGGCCATTGGGATTGATTGTGAGAAGGACTGGAATACAACTTACGATATTGTTAGCAGTCTACTTACACTGTCCAAACTCATTCAAGAGGTAAGTTCATTAACTTGTAACTGTTAACCCATAAAATGCCAATCACAACAAGTCGTCTGCTTTGTCGTCTGCTGGTTACTTTAAAAGTCATTTTTGCAAACAGCGTGAGCCCAAATCAGACTGCTCCTCTAGGAGCAGTCTGATTTGGGTCCACACTGTTTGCCGTATGCAAAAATATTATTAAAAAGTTTGCCAAAAAAAAATCAGCAGACGACATTAGCAGACAACATTTTCAGATGTAGTTTTTCTCAGCGTCTTAAGGGTTGACTCCAGCTTAGCTTAACAACCATTGTGGAACAAATATAGCATGTGTAGAAGAAAAGTCTGGTTTTGGCATTACGGAATTCTTCCACAAAGAAAAAGAACCCCTTGAAAGGTTCACATATTGAAAAACAACTAGGGCAGGTACTCGCGTTTACCACAGATATAACATCAGAATAAGGGCAGTGACTCATTCCCGGCTTAACAATTATTTACTTCTCTTTTGTGAAGGTTTAGCTTGAAATACATTAGCATACAGTAGAACTTTGATGGCTCGAACACTGATGGCTCGTTTACCATGGCTGAGTCGAATTTGTTTTCGAACCCCTAGGGAAATCCTCTACATAAGAAATATTGGGGGATAATTTAGGAGATTTTAGTCTTTATCTTGCAAATGTATGCTGTGTGTACTCATTTTTGTTCTTTTATGTGTTCTTTGTTTCCAAAGGCAACCTTTTAGCTATTTATTCATATTCAGTTTCAGACCAACATCGAACTAGATGACATCACCTGGTGGATGGGCTTGTCACAAGACCTATCAGAGCTTGCATCTGGTATCCAGGGTTTGTCCGAGCTGACTGGTCTCCTAGACAACTTTAATGACATTGATATTACAACTCTAATGGAGAATGGGGAACTGCTGGGAACCATCCAGAGACTACTGATGGATAGTGGTCCGGAGAGCTTGGTTGACAAGTATGTTTGCTCTAGTATCACAAATAATTGGATAAATGGCTAGGAAATCACTGCAAACCCAGACCTGGTCAGAGGGGTGCACTGTTTGGCATTTCCTTATTTTTCATGCTTCAAAAACAGGGTGTTGATTCATATCAAAAATTAGTGTTTTACTATATAAATATATGTTAAATTTTTTTTTTTTTCTTTCTTTCTTTCTTTCTTTCTTTCTTTCTTTCTTTTGTCTGTACCTTGTGTAGCCAACCCCAGTAGCTCAGTCGGATACACATCCGAATGTATCCGACTGTTAATCATGAGGTTGCAGGCTCAATACCTGCTGGGCCGGCAACATTGTTTTGTGGAGATTGATCACAAAATCTTTTCTATGGGCTTTCTCTCCCTTCTTCTGATTCTAGAAGTACAGTTGTCAGTTTTTGGCGAAAAAATGTGCACTGTACTGGTTAACCGCTTATGTATAAGCCTTCCCCCCTCCCCCCACCCCCCACCCCCCACACCCCAAAAAATAAACCTTCCCAGAAAGAACATGGTTACTGACTGTCTCAATATGTCCTTAATAGTGTTGACTTGGCAGTTAAATTCTAACAAATGTCCACAGCATTTGTGAGGTGAATCTAACAATGTCCACAACATTAGTTTCTTGAAATAACTAAGGTAAAACATCCTTTATTATCTACCTATTATACTTCTTATTAAGATTCTTTATTGCGGCAAATTTGCTATAACCGCAAATTGTAAGCGAACAAATACTGTCGTTATAGTGAGGGTCCTATGTATAATATTACAGCTTAAACAGCATCCTGGATAGGTTTGGCGAACTCAACGATGATTCTCAGGAAATATTCAAGGATATGCAAATACTTACCAGAGGAATGCTGTCATTTACCACCTTGAGAAGACTGATTATTAGTAATGGTATGTAGTTATAAGTGTCTTACATCTTTAACCCATAAAATGCCAATCGGGATAGTTGTCATCAGTTTTGCCGTCTGCCAGTTCCCTTAAAAGTTATCATTCACAAACAGTGTGGACCCAGATCAGACTGCTCCTGATGGAGCAGTCTGATCTGGGCCCACACTGTTTGCCAGAATGCAAAAAAAAATATTTTTAAAAGTTTGCAAGAAGATTCATTAGACGACATCAGTAGACGACATCAGCAGACGACATCAGCAGACAACATTTTCAGATGTTTTTTCTGGGCAGCTTAGGGGTTGAATGATACAGAAAGATGTTGAAATTTTTATCTGCTGGCCACGGTAGCTGAGGCAGATGCATATCCGATTTGGGATAAGGAGGATACGGGTTTGATACCTGCCAGGTCGGCAATATTCTTTATTGGAGAGTGATCATGAAATATTTCTTCAGTTATTATCTCCCTTCCACTGATTCAAGAAGGGCAGTTGTCAGTTTCTGGCAGAAGGTTGTACAATTGTATGTACTGGTTAACCACTTATATATAAGCATGCACAGGAAATATGTGGTTAGGTAAACTGACCAGCTCAATATGACCTGAAAAGTGTTGACTGGGCTGTTAAACTTTAAATAATACTAAACTGAAAAATAATTAATGATCTAAGTATACTGTTAGTCCACCCTCTTTAAACCAATATTTGATATAACGAGAAAAATTTTTATGACGACAATTTCAATGGAACAAATCTTAACTCAAGATATTAAAGATGGATTATTGGAGATATTCAAGAATATGGTAATTATTTAATACCCATAGAAAAAAATGTAGATATTGTTAGAATCATAGAGGTGATTCTAACAAATGTCTTCAACATTTGTTTCTGGCGTCATTAAGGGGAATGGGAACACCTGGCAGATTTTTTGGCCATTTTTCAAAGGGAGACAATGTCCTGTTCACTTTTCTGTAAGCCCTGTCCCACTGAAATAGGTGTCTACTCTTAAAGGAAAGAATTTACCCCTCACACAATGACATGCTAAACAAGAGTTTGCATCACAAGTTACACATTTATGAAAGTACAAAGAAACCGTAATCTATAATAAGCATCATGAATACCGGTAAATTACGCTCCATACAGAAAGTGGGGGCCAAAATCTAAACCGCTGCAATCCCGCCTTCTTCAGATTTATGCTCCATTTTAAAATATGTTATTATCATTACATCCGTTGTCTGAAAGTTTTCAGCCATTCAAATTAGAATGACTAGCCATGCAATTGCTCCACCCACCTTGTCATTCATCTCTAAAACCTGTTAAGAAGCACATGACAGAAAGTTCAACATGGTGTGACAAAGCTTTCGGGGCATCGGTGATTTTCGTTGCAAACAGCATCAAACATACGATGGGGAGAAGTCTTATTGCTAAACTGCCGGTTGCATGGTTTTAACCCATTGTATACTGGTGGACTCTTCCATTGCTATATGTTGGACAAGTCCACTTGTCATATAAGGGGTGGAAGGTCTATTTTTTTTCGTTTTATTCTAATTTTGACAGAAAATTCTGTAAGCAAATAGTGCAGGCCCTGATCAGACGCCGCATTTTGTGGCGTCTGATCTGGGCCTGCACTGTTTGCCAAGGTACCCCTTTAGGGGTTTCCCTGCATGCAATGGTTTAATAGCAAAAATGAAAATGAAATGTCTTTTACTTTTCAGTTCAAATCAAGGACCTTTTAAAGAAGCCAGAAGAATTCGAGCAGTATTTGATTGATAATATTGATATCCCTAAAGATGTGGCCGAAGCTATCATTGATGGAAGCCTCAGCTTTGAACTCGTGAGTAAATTGGGCAAACAGCAAGTTAACCCTTGACCTGCTGAATATTCATATATGCCACACCCACTACTGATTATCAACCAATCGGATTACTTGATGCAAATTATTGCAACAAATTCATGAGCTGAATGACAAACAATGAAGATCCTGATCACATGGTTTCTTCAGAAGCCATCTGATCTGGATCTCCATCTTTGAAAGATAAGACATATCCGGGCTCAGCAGGACAAGGGTTTACAAGTCTGTGAAATGAACATCCCTATAAACCCCACTTTACATAGAGAAAACCAGGGTTTGCAGGGGTTTGCATTATTATGTTGGAGGGGCATATTGCTTCTTGGAGGTTTGTGCATGCATGTGTCTGTCAGTGTGTGCATTGCATGTGTCCATTTGTGTGTGCATGCATCCATTATGCTCTTTGATGCATAGGATAACTTAAGAACCATGTACACGAGGGTTTTGAAATTTCTTATATGGATTCCTCATGAAAAAATGGCTGACCCGTATTGTTTTTCTTCCTCTGGATTATGCCCCATTCCAGAGTAATGGCCCTTTGAAAAAAAAGGTATGAAATCTTGTCAGCAAAATGGCTCAAAAATATTAAAGCTAGAGCCTTGAAATTTGATGAGTGGATTGCTGGTGATGAGTAGCTGACCTGATTTTCTTTTGAAGAACTTCCGAAAAATACTTCCTGAGTTATGGCCCTTTTTAACTTTTGGCATTTGTACATTGCATGCTTTGTGATGCATAGCATAACTTAAGTACCATATATGCTGGCATTTTGAAATTTCATATATGGATTCCTCGTAAAAAATCAGCTGACACATACTTTTTTTTTCTTGTCAGAATTATGCCTCTTACCAGAGTTATGGCCTTTCGAAATAATTTGGATGAAATCTTCTCAGCAAAATATCTCAAAACCTATTGAAGCTAGAGCCTTAAAATTTGATGTGTGGATTGCTTGTGATGACTAGATGACATGATTTACTTTTGAAGAGATTCTGAAAAATTTTAATGAGTTATTGCCCTTATCGTATCATAATTAACCATTTTGGAGCTCTGAAAGAATCACTATGTCACAGGGGTGTGTTAACGTAAAAGAATTTCATCTTAACTCAGAAGGGAATAAATGCATGTATTTGCAGACATTGTAGACCCAGATCAGACTCCTGCTACTCAACAACCTCTTTATAACATTATTGTTGTGACCCAAAGAAGAACCCTTGTTTGTTAAACAACCATATATGCATGCTATAGCCAAAGAAAAATGCACACCATTTATGTTCATTTTTCTATATAATCTATACTTTTTGGTAATTGTCATTTTTCTAAATAAACTATACCTTTTTGGTTCCTGAAAAAGGCAAATGTGTTGAATTTTACCTGCATTAAGCACTGTATCAAACATGCATTTATTTGACCCTTAGTTACTACCAACCTGTATTAAGCAAGTGCCTAAGGGATAACAAAAATGTGCTTGCTTAAGACAGGTGCTTGCTTAATACAGGTGAAATTCAACACATTTGCCTTTTCCAGGAACCAAACACCTGCTTGCTTGAGACAGGTTGCTTGCTTAATAGAGGTGGCCACAAGACAGGTTTTACTGCATTTAAAACCACAGATGCTCTTCATTGCGGATATCCACATCATATGACATCGCGTCTGAGAATGTAATAATGCCATGTAATAAATTGGATAATCCACTAGTGGATTAAATATGCAAATTAGTTAGATACACTCCGTAACTTTACATGTACAACTTCCTTAACAACGTCGCATTTACTAATGGCGGAATAGTGTCATTTTTTTTTATCAAACAACCATGAATAAAATGCATTTTAAATGTCATATGATAAATAGAACCTTGCAGTCATGCTCCTGTATTATTGAATTTATTAAACAAGTTGAGGAAAAGGGATAAAATGCTCGGCTTTGCCTCGCATTTTATCCCTTTTCCTCAACTTGTTTAATAAATTCAATATTTCATGAACACTCATGTACGATCCTCTATGTCAACAATTTATTAAACTCATTGAAGAAAAGGGATAAAATGCTCGGCAAAGCCTCGCATTTTATCCCTTTTCCTCAACTTGTTTAATAAATTCAATAATACATGAACACTCATGTAAGATCCTCTATGACTATCACTGATTTGTAGGAAATCCAGGTAACGGTTATTTATAGGAAATATTTTTATCTGTTCCTGCGAGGGTTGTCTAAAAACCTGGACGGGAATCAAGTACATATATTGTGTTTAGCAAACAATAAAAACCCAGCTCAGAAGCCACATTCTAGACACTGCAGAATGTGGCATCTGATCAGGGTTTACTCTTTGCTTACAATACAGAAATTAACCCTTAAGACGCCGAGAAAATTTATATCAGAAACAGTTGTATGCTAATGTCGTCTGCTGAACTTTTTTGCGAACTTTTTAATAATATTTTTGCATACAGGCAAACAATGTGGGCCCAGATCAGACTGCAGTCTAATCTGGGTCCACACTGTTTGCAAAAAATTACTTTTAAGGTAACCAGCAGACAATAAAGTGGACAATAATAGTCGTGATTGGCATTTTATGGGTTAAAGTTTTAATTAATAAAACAGTTATAGTCCCCGGTCAGGACCATTTTTCCAGGCGATTCTCAGAGACATTTGACCCCGTATATTGCACAAAATCTGTGCAGCCCTAGAGTTGGACAGCGTGTGTTTTTGTGATGACAAGGTTGTTTAAATACCAAGATTTCTGCTTTGGACCCCAGACATCACGCTAACAAGTCCGTGAAATGAACACCCCTTACACCCCTTTTTATATAGAGATAACCAGGGTTTACGGGGGTATACATTATTTTACTTATTTCTGCTCCTAGACATAGGTTGTGGGTACTTGTTAGAACCGCCTCAATGAGGGGGTTCTAACATGGACCCACAATCTAAGTTTTGAGTGTGAATAAGAATAATATAAAAAAATTTCATCAGAAAATTAACCGTTTTGGAGATGTAAACAATTGCACTATGACGCACGGCTGTGTTATTGTAATGAAAAGAGTTATGAAGAGGTTGTAATGTGTATCTTTGAAACTTTCTTCAGCTAGTAAATGCCTCTCAGGCCAATGTAACTGACTGGATCTGTGAACCAGACAAGCTAGCCGAACTTCTCAACATCACCAGTTCTAAGATTGACCACGAGTTTGTCAGCGAGACATTCTGTAACCTGGATACAGACACCATAACAGACATTCTAGATGAAGTCATCAGCCAGCTAGATATTGGAGACTTGGTAGAAGAGGTAATCTATTTTTGTTTTCCATTTCATCACATTAACAAGTGCACTGTAGATCCAGTATATTGCTGTGTTTGGGGTCCAAGTTCCGCTAGCGTGATATGTCCAGATCGTGATATAAGTCGCGGTGGTAGTTTGCCGAGTTAAGGATACAAATCACAGTGATAGTTTGATGAGATGCCACTTATGAGTCCATACTAAATTGCTGTCAGTAATGCTATCGGCCATATTTCACCATTAAAGTAGGTTCAGAATTACTCAATGACAGAATATACAATGGGGACTGTGTCTTACAATTAACTTACAAACGAGAACAGATGATAAACTGCGTTTGGAAACCTGATTGCTGAAATAACAAAGAGGACGCCATTTTGGATGTACTGGCTCCCTGTATTGGTTCCCTGTAACAGTGAAGGCCGAAGGGGTGCAACTCACATATCCTCAGTGCTAAGACAATTTGAGTTGTCTCCCTTCATTTGCCAGAGGTCGGAATCGTTAAAAGTTGCAGTTGGATAAAAGGATTTACTGTCTGCTCTGGGCCCCAAAACTATACAACAACAAAACTATCATTTTATTATCTTTTGATTTCTTTAATTTTATTTTCGCAATCCACACGTAATTGCTGTCGGCCATATTTCACCATTAAAGTAGGTTCAGAACTACTCAGTGACAGAATATACAATGGGGACTATGTCTTCCAATTAACTTATATACGAGAACAGCTGATAAACTGCGTTTGAAAACCTGATTGCTGAAATAACTGATTGAGGCGATTCTAGTACCCACAATCTATATTTTAGAGCAGAAATAAGAAAAATAATGCTTACCCTTGTAAACCCCAGTTTTACTGTATATAATTGGGGTTAAAGATGGTCAAAATTATATAGGCTTGTTTTCGTGAGTTCGCATGTGAACTAAGGTCTGTTTCGACAAAAAGATAAGAAAAATATCACTAATTTTCATGCTAGTTCCAGCGATACGATACCGCCTTAAACCCCAGTTTTACTATATAAAAGTGGGGTTTAAGGGGGTTAAATTATATTGGAGTGTTTTCGTGATGAGTTATAGTATCATCGTACTTTCAGTTTTTGTAACTTTTAATGGCTATTTATATAATATCTTAAATGCACAAACAGTTTTTAGCACATTTATTTATCGCATAACTTTTCAACCATCTCCAACGTTTCGGCTTTTGGCCGCCTTGCCTTCATTGTCTTCTTTCCACCATTTTGAATTTTCAAAATGTCAAAATGATGGAAAAAAGACATTGAAGAATTTGTAATAGTTGAGAGAACAATTTCTTGATAAAGGCTGTTCTCTATGTGATGAAAGCCGAAACGTTGGAGATGGTGGAGAAGTAATGCGAAAAATAAATACTTATATGAGCCCCGCCAAGCGAATTTGTGTCTTCGAGCATTCCGTCATAACAAATTTTAACTGCGCATGCCCAGCCATTCGGAGGGGCCAGGGATATGGCTTTCTCTTGATTCACTGCTTGTATGAGCAAGCAGCGAAGGTTCTGGCGAGACTGCACGGATGCGCAGGCTCGCCTGAACCGTCGCTGCTTGCATAGGCGATAAGTACCAAAATCGCTTGATGGGGCCCATATAATGTTTTTCACTCTCTTTCTCATTTCTCTGTAGTTCATAACAGCCAGTATTGATGAGATTCTGGGAGAGTCAGGAATTACAAGGAAAGATACAGAAGAGGCGCTAGAAGCTGTACAGAATGCTAATGACGATTTAAAAGAAGTTATTGATGTGTTTGATGAGTATACTGTCAACATGAAAGATGCTATTGCAGCCCTGGCAGAGGCTCAGATAGGTGAGGACATAATGCAATACAACAGTTTTCAGTTGCTGGTGAAAAAATGTTCATTGTTCGGGTTAGCTGCTTACATAATATTATAAGCCATGATGCAGAAAAGTGTAGTCAGGAAAACTTGGCCTTAATTGTGTTAACAGAACCTTTAGACTCCAATCTAAACTGAACCAGATCAAACTTTAATTACCTTAAGTTCTCAAAAATTCTGACACTTTGAGAATTTGCTTTAATTCTCCAAAAATTTTAACACATTTGTGTCACGATCCAGCAAGGAGTCCAAAAAGTGCAGACAGATTGGCAAACAGTGTAGACCCTGATCAGACTGCTCCTGAAGGAGCAGTCTTATCTGGGTCTACCTTGTTTGCTTACAAACAGTGTAATCCCTGATCAGACTGCTCCCGAAGGAGCAGTCTGATCTGGGTCTGCCTTGTTTGCTTAGGCTTGTCTCTCCCAATACTTAGGATTATTATGGCAGGCTATATCATAGCTTCTATATGAATGTGATTTCCATTTTTGTGATGAAACAAGAAAGACATTTTTCAGATCATTTCCTTAACCCATTACCACTCAGGTATTTTGTGAATTTCGCTGATTTTCACAGTGTTGCACCTGACAGCAACTTCAACTAGCCATTGTTTCATAATGGATGGTCTGTTTTACACCAAACTCGGTATGAATGTTCATTGGGCAGTAGCCTTTCAAATGCAACCTTTCATGACTTGATCATTGTTGTCATGGTAAAGAGGGGGCATCTCAAAGTTGGCATAAAGTGTGTTTTCACATGAATTTTTGACCACATATTAATCTTCACACAGCTGTCAAGGCAACAATTAAGGTGTTTGGCTCTGGCCATTTTCACTGTTTGCAGCATGTTTTATCAGCATCAATTTCCAGGCATTTTTGACCCCAGACATCCTCAGATATAAATTTTAGCGGCCGGTTGGGCCATACACCCAAAATTTTTCGGGATGTGAGGGGGCGTTACCCCCCTTCAATCCCCCCCCCCCCCAGAATATTTTTAGTGGGGAGGTGCGCGAAAAAACAGGTCACTTTTTTGCCAAACAAATCCTAAAGCAAACATACCTATCCAGGGGTAGAAATGCAGGTTTTAGGTGCTTCTGCAACTTAAAATGGGGGGGGGGGTGCAGACACGTAAAAACACGTATCTGAGTGGGTAAGGGTTAAAGTACTGTCGCAGGTGGAGTTTGGGATAAAGGAGTAACTCAGTCGGACTAGTTGATTTTAATTATTAAAATTGGAGAAAAAGGGTGTCCTGCAACAAATACAAATAATTGTCATAGCTACTATAATATACTAATAAATATATATGACTAATTGATATTACATATATTCAACATAGCATGACAATACAAACTGTCATAACTATCCCTGAATAAATATAATAAATATAGAGAAGACTTTGTCGGTATGAATCGACAAATGTCAGACGACGACAACAATTCTTCGGACAGCCGGTGCATGATAATATATGAAAGTATTCCAACCTCATGCACAAATCATATTAACATAAATAAATAAATACAGAAATTCTGAAATACAGAGAGGCAGATTAGACGTCACTGAGATAACAAAGATACAGATCAGACGGCTCAGCTTCACCGACCGAGCTGTATATTTGCCTCTCACAATTTATATATAAATTTACCTTGGTCAAGAAGCCGTATGATACAGTGGTTTGCATATTATGTGCTTAATAATCGAGGTCCTTGAATTGATCCCTGGCTCCTTCAGACATCAGACAAACCGCCAGACCAAGGCCTCATCTCTGCATGACCATACTAGTTGCTGGGACACATAATTAAAACTTCACACACATTGGTCTTATTAAAACTACATAATCTTGGGACCAGCACATAAAATATTGCAGCACAGGGAAAATATTAATGTTTCACTCCAGGTTTTACCGAAATCCCTTATATAATAACTATTTTCTGTATCGGAATGTGGGACACAGACCGACATATTGAACAATGGCTGGGACAACTCTTGTTCCCCTAAATAACCAATGCAACTACATAAAACTATTCATGTACATACGTAAACTCACAAACTGAATGGCAAACATTGCAGACCCCGATCAGATGGCATCATCAGAATTCATCTGATCTGGTTCCACACTGCTTACAAAGGCAGAGATGTACATGAATAGCAGGACAAGGGATAAACTAAACCATGTTCTTCTATGGACAACTTGAAAGCATTTTGCTTATCAGCAGTTTACATGTACAATGTAAATATTGGCCCATTCAGAATAAATACACAATTTCTGGTAAAATAATACTATTGTGGAAAAGGGCAAGCATTGGGGAATTACCTGGACTCATCTTAAAATAATACTACTACTGGATCTATATCTATTTCTGAAATCATTGAAGACTTCAAATCGACTTGAAAATCAGCTGTACAAAATGGCTGTTCCAGAATTCATACAAAAGGATTTCCCGCGTGCAATAATTGTTATTGTGCATATTAAAAGTGACCAATCACACATACTGTTACTCACACATACGTTAAAAGTCAATGGGGAAAATACCTTTGGCTATAATAAAAGAAATTCCATTGGTTGACCTCAAATGTCAAAAATAAACAATAATGAAGGCTGTTTCGTTTTGCCACCGGAATATAAGCCGAAGTGACGAGGTGCAACAAACTACCGAAAAAGTGACAACCAAGACAATTCACCTTTATGAGTATATTACGAAAAGTAACAACTGTGACATTCTCCCCTGCTTAGAATAAAATGTCTCCTGACATTTTCAATATCAACAAAGTATGGAAATCACGATGCTGGATGTGATATGAAAAAAAATAAAAACTATACACTACCTGAAGTGTACACATTATAAGAATACAATAATGTATCCCATGATTTCCAACGTTTAAAGAAAACACTTCATAACTGAACTATTCCTGAACAGTTCATGAAACATAGTAAATCAACATGAACATCCAGCAGGTTGTGAGTTATAACACAGCTACTATCCCCATTTAAACAGACTTTTACATATAAAATACAATGTATCTTATGATTGCTATAGAGCTTACCACAACAACCACAGAAACATACACAGACAAGGATTTGCAAATACACAATTTTAATATATAATGTATCTTAAGACTGTAATGGATCTAACCACAACAATCAAAGAGACATTCAGACACTTAATTGCAAATACACATAAATTCACTGACTGACATTCTCCCCTGGATGGGAAAATGTATATAAAACACTTATTTGCAAATACAAATAATTTCACTGACTGTGACATTCTCCCCTGAGTGGGAAAATGTAATTAAAAAAAACAAATAAAATACATATTTAAACAAAGTACTCCTGTACATCTGGGTTTTCAATCAGTATCTGGCTGCTGACCCATTCGCCATAGCGGTTAGGAGCTTTTCTTACTCTGGTCGACCTTCTTGGGGATGGAGGCATTGCTGATGGTAATTCAGATGCTTCTGGTGGATGTGACTGATCTGAGTCAGTCCCTATTGAATAAGGGTGTGTAGTGTCATCCACGAGAAATGCATCTGGAGTACCATCAGTTGTCTGCACTGAATCAAGATCAGATAAGGAACCTGATAATTGAATATTAGGACCATGACCTGAAATAGAAGAAGGAACTCTACTCCTTTGCTGAGACCTTCCACGCCTAGGTTGCAGGACGGGGTAAATAAAAGGTGTATTTGTGTCAGAATCAGAATGACTTGATTCTGAATCACCTGAAAATGTATCCCGCTGACTGGTGGCAACCCTTCTAGATCGTAGAGGCCTTGCTTGAGAATCTGAATTATCAGATTTTGCCGGGATAGCACTAAACGGTAGTAGCATATTCCGGTGTAGAGTTTTGACCACATGGTCACCAGATTCCTTTTGGACCTTGTAGACAGGGACATTTTTATTGGGGATTTTAACAATTACATATGGTGTTTTCTCCCATCTGTCCGCTATCTTATGCCTTCCCCGAAAGCCAACTTGCCTTACTAAGACTCTGTCGCCTACATCTAAAGTTGCTTCTCTGACTTTGAGATCATAGTGTCTCTTATTCCTGTCAGCACTTTTACGAGCTTCAT
The DNA here is from genome assembly GCA_963580285.1 of Lucinisca nassula. Classification (NCBI taxonomy): domain Eukaryota; kingdom Metazoa; phylum Mollusca; class Bivalvia; order Lucinida; family Lucinidae; genus Lucinisca; species Lucinisca nassula. The sequence continues at coordinate 98,130,476 of OY757011.1, forward strand.
TTGAAGCAACTTTATATGCAAACTGAAGACGTTTCTTCAGTTTTGTTGCATAATGCTCCTTAGAACGGACTTTATGCTCCTCCGGGGACTTCAGACCTAAATAGGCGTCAATAGCAAGTCTGGGGTGTCTTCCAAACATAAGGAAGAAAGGACTATAACCAGTACTGTCATGGCGAGTAGCATTGTACGAGTGTACCAATGGAGCTACATATGATTTCCAGTCCTCCTTCTGATGGCTCTCTAAGGTACCCAACATATTTAATAAGGTCTGATTGAACCTTTCCACCATACCATTCCCCATAGGGTGGTATGGTGTAGTTCTAGATTTTTCAATACTAGCCAGGCTGCAAAGTTCACTAATGACATTGCTTTCAAAATTTCTTCCCTGATCGCTATGTAAACGAGCAGGGAAGCCATAATGAACAATGAAATTGTCGAAGAGAACTTTTGCAGTGGTTTTGGCTTCTTGATTTCTAGTTGGAAATGCCTGGGCGTACCTTGTAAAATGGTCTGTAATGACCAGGATGTTTTCAAAGCCGACCTTAGACCTTTCCAACGTAAGGAAATCAATACATAATAATTCCATGGGCTGTGTACTGACTATATTGCATAGTTCAGCACCAGGAGCTGGAATAATCTTTCTTCTTATGCATTTTTCACAATTCTGTACCTTGTTTACCACATCTGCTTCTAAACCAGGCCAATAAAAACGTGAACGAACCAATGACAGAGTGCGATCACGGCCCTGATGACCGACATCATCATGTAAATGTTGTAACACAATGCTATGAAAGCGAACAGGTAATACAAGTTGTTTTGTGTCAACACCATTCAGTACAGTAAATCTGTACAAAATGTTGTCGCACAAAGATAACTTGTTCCATTCTCGAAAGTATTTCGAAACCTCTGAACTTTCAGACTTTCGATCAATATCTTGTGGTTTATAACCACCTTTGATCAAATACATGACTCTGCCAATGGTTGGATCGGAAGCTTGTTCCTTTGCCCAGTCAACAGTACTAATATCAGTAGAATCTACTGAATGATCTAAATGAGGATCAACAGAATCCAGAATAGTTGCATGACTAGTAACAACTAAATTTTCGGCCAAAGGACAACTGTCACGTGATACAGTAAGGGCATCACAAATTGCCGAAATAACATCTGGAAATAATTCCTCTGTATCCTGAGGTCTTCTAGAGAGTCCATCTGCATCTCCATTGGATTTACCACTTCTGTAAACTAATTTAAAATTGAAACTACCAAGAGATGCTAGCCACCGATGACTTGTTGCATCTAATTTGGCTGTAGACAAAACATAAGTTAAGGGATTGTTGTCTGTATAGACAGTGAACTGATTTCCATAGAGATAGTCATGGAATTTGTCAGTCACTGCCCATTTCAGACAAAGAAATTCCAACTTATGTGCAGGATAGTGCTTTTCACTATTCCTAAGGCCTCTACTAGCGTATGCAATAACGCGTTCCAGACCGTCTTGTTCTTGATAAAGAACAGCACCAAGCCCTTCAGTACTGGCGTCAGTATGCAGAATAAAGGGTTTTGAAAAATCTGCATATGCTAAAATAGGAGGAGAGGACAGTTTTTCTTTAAGGGAATTAAAAGCAAGCTCTTGAGCATCACCCCACTGCCAAGGAACAGACTCCTTCTTCTTCTTCTTCTGTCCGGGAACTTTATGGGTACAATGGCCCACAAGTAAATCATTTAAGGGTTTAACGATTTTGGCATAATCCCTTATAAACCTCCTATAGTAGCCCGTGAAGCCTAAAAATGACCGTAATTCTTTTACGTTACTTGGTGCGGGCCAAGCAGCTAATGCCTCTATTTTGTCTGGGTCAGTTTTTACTCCCTCTTCACTTACCACATGTCCCAGATATTTAACATTCGTCTTAAAGAATTCGCACTTTGAGGGCTTTAACTTAAGACCATGTTGCCTTAATCTGCTAAAAACAGCTTCCAATCTGTCTAGATGATCCTCAAAATTTTCAGAGAAAATTAAGATATCATCTAAAAAGATTAGACATTCCTTCAAATTGAGTTCCCCCATAGTGCGCTCCATAAGACGTTGAAATGTTGCCGGTGCGTTAGTTAACCCGAATGCCATGCGATTACATCGTAAAATCCCAGGTTTCCTACGCTGAAGGCTGTTTTATGTTTGTCTTCTTCTTTCATTTCAACTTGCCAATATCCACTGCGCAAGTCTAATTTTGAGAAGAATTTTGCCCCTAGAAGTGTATCTATGGTGTCATCAATACGAGGCAATGAGTATGCATCTTTAACTGTACGGCTATTTAATTTGCGAAAATCTACGCAAAAGCGTAATGAGCCATCCTTTTTTCTTACAAGCACGACATTGGACGAAAATGGACTTTGTGACTCCCTTATTGCACCTGCTTCTAACATTTCTTTAAGATGTATACGAACTTCCTCATAAAGGGCTGGAGGAATTCTACGATAAGGCTCTTTGAAAGGAGTTTCATCGTTAAGTTTTATCTCATGCTTAACAATGTCTGCTTTGCCAAGGTCTGTTGGACCTTTAGAAAATATACAAGACCATCTATTTAATACAACCTTTGCCTGCTCTTCCTGATCCGAAGTAAGATTTTCAGTGTCAACAGTGACGCCTAAATCTTCAAAAGATGTTGAATTTAAGTTTTCTTCCTGTTTTTGTGATAAATCAGGAGTCCAAGAATCAACTACCTTTACACCATTCAAAGAACAGAGAAGAGATTTTGGAGGAATCTCAATCACATGAGCAGACAAATTACAAACACGGACTGGAATTTTATTAGTCGTACCAGAATGTTTCAATTCAACAACACGAGGACAAATGGTCAAATCACCTGATAAAGAAGTGTCTGTATGCTCTGTAACCGCAGTGTTAAAATGACCTACATTTCTTGCTATCCCATGCACAGTTTTAATCTCACCGGGAGCTAAACGAATACCAAAGTTGTTTGTAGTTTTGACTGGTATATTGTCATCACATATATTATCAAAAGCTAACTGCCATTCCTCAGGGACTGATTCCTCTAAAACTTGTGAGGAAGTATACTTTGAGTTCCTACAGCGATTAATAATATTAGTACCAATCAAAGATGGAACTTTACTATTGTACGAAGTATCTGAAACAACTAACATAGGTATCTTGTCAGATAAGGCTCCAAAATGTGGAATCTTAATATCTGCTTCAATATAGCCAATGTATGGAATCTTACTACCATTGGCAGTTGTGACTGACAGACCAAATTCCGAAATATCATGTAAACTTGGTTTTGGACTCAAAGATTCATAAAATGATTGTGAAACTGAACTAATCATTGAGCCTGTATCTATTAAGCCACGTGTATTGACACCACAGATATTAATATCACTTTCATTAGATGAACCTATCATTCTTTCAAGTACAGTGGGATTTGACTTAGGGCTACTATAGGTGGTAGCTTCCTCTGGTCGCCCTTCAACAGAGGAAGTTAAAAGTTTAAATGTTGATCTGAACCATTTGAAGTACTACCACGTATAGCACCACGGCCGCTAGTGCCACCGCGATAATTACTTCTGGACCGACCACCACCAAAACCGCCACGCGAAGTATCATTTTGGGAATCAATTGTGTTTCCCTGGTACCCCCGGCCAAAATCACCATGTGTGTTATTGTAGCTACCGCGTCCATAACCACCACGAAAATTGCCTCTCTGCCTGAAATTCCTACGGTTATAGTTTGTATAGCCGCCGCGCTGATCTTGAAAAGATCTGTAGGACGACGACTGACTATCAGCAGACTTCTGCTGATTTTCAAGTCGTTGTTCCATAGACTTCATTCTGCCCATTAAATCGGACAGCTGTTTTAAAATTTTGTCCTCTTTGGACTCCGTTTCAGCCTGTCCAGACTGCTGTTGGGCCTTTTGTTTCTGAGTAGGTCTCAGGCAACTGGCTTCCTCAGATTCTACTTTTCGAATCTCTTTTAGCAAAGATTGAAATTCAAAAATACTGTCATAAAGATGACGGGTAGAATTTTTCAGTTGCTGGGATTTAAGCCCAGTCCAAAATTTACTACGAAGGATGGAATCTTTTGCTGAAAATTCAATGTGGCCATGAGTAACTGCCCTTGACAGTGTTTGCTCAAGACGCGTCCCATATGACACTATAGATTCAGAATCTTTCTGAAAGTCATTATAAAATGTTTGCATCAGGGTTGCACCTGTGCTCACAATACCATAAAACCCTTCTAATTTGGCTAAAATTTCATCAACAGATGCATTTTCCCCAAGAGGTATAATTACATCTCTCGCAGAACCTCTGAGAGAGTTTCTTATAGATTGTAATAAGGAATATTCAGGTAATTCCTGAATATTTCTTAAACATTTCACCTCTAAGCTCCATACTTCATATGTAGCTTCTCCCTTTTGTGGTACTTCCGAACCACTGAAAATGGGGAGTTTGGGGAAAGAGAAATTTTGTGGCACATAAGTGACATTTTGACCTTGTGATGCATTAAAAGGTTGATGCATTGTTGGGACAGGGGAAGGTGTAGTAAGGGGATTTTTAAATGTAAATTTAGGTTTAGCACCTTGTGATACTGGGTTTGAAGGTAATGCCGCCCGGGGAGTACTTGTAAGAGTATTAAATGTAAATTTGGGCTTAGCAGCCTCAGATACTGGGTCTGATGGTAATGTAACCCGAGATGTACTAGCAAGTGCACTTTTCTTAGCCAATGCTAAAAGGGCGTCATAATCTTCTTTACTGAGTACTTTATACTCAGAGCTAGCTTTAACTTTTGTCAAAGCTTCTTCCAGTGCCTTATCAGTTTCATCCCCCGTTGCTCCACCTGTAGCTCCTTTAGATTTATTCAAAGACATTTTGAAAAATAATGCTTTACTTCAACATGGTATTTGAAAATACTTTAAATTATATTATTGTCACTAATAGTGGACTTGTACTGATAATTTACAAAAAAAAAATTGACCAGAAATAAAACAGCAAACTGTTGGAAGACTCAAGTGAGGCTATGCAGTAATTGCTCTTGACTGATGGTTGACCGAAGGTTAAGCACCTGACGGGGAAGAGACCCTACCTACTGCGCCACCTTCACTCAATAAGTATCAGCAAAGAACAAAAACTACAAGGCTAAATTCACTTGCAATCTACAAATATTTGAGTGATGATCTTTTTCATCCAACAGTAAGCTAGATCCTAATTTGGATGAATACCATCATGCTGTTTCAAATAATTTCCTTTGCTATCTGACACAAGGATAGGCTTATACTTCAATGGTCCTCCAAAATTATTTGGGCGTTTATTATATTTCACTACTCTGTGTTTACTCATAACAAATATAATGACTGAAATAGTGTTGACAGATATTAAACTCTAGTCAAAACCATGTTATTGAAATACTGAAGAACTAGGGTCTGAATCACAGTTTAAATAAACATATTTCTAGTACAAAACAAATCACCTACCTCAGTTCACATAGTGTGCACTTGGGATTCAAAATTCAAGGCAACAAGGAGGGGTAAGCATTCACTAGAACTAGGCTACATGGGAGTATGGCAACCTACAAAAGTAACATCTCCAATAGAACCCAAAATATCACAGTCAGGAATTAATCTAAAATAGTAGAATAAAATATTCTCTTACAGGCATCAGCATTCATCCTGTGGAGTGAAGTGTGTTAGAAATAAGGCATGCCAAAAAAAAATAAGTGCAGTTGTGAAACATGCATTTACACTAAGCCTTACAGTTACACTAACACTTACATTTACACTGTGTCTAAATAATACAAATACAGACAGCTATATAATGTGTAAATAATGCAAACACTTAGACAACATAATTCATAGTGATTAACTGTAAACTACTCAACTAAGCTGAAATTAGATAGAGTCTATCACCAGCACACTCAAATTCTGTTTGTAAATGCAGTGACATTTCAAACTATGAGAAAAAGATCATGAAAGGTCTATATTGCATTAAGCTATCTGAAAAAGAAACATTGTATCTAACTACTATACATCAACAAAGAAATCCTGTTAAAATATAGCACAAACACACACAAGCACATATACATAATACTGATAAGAGATAAATAATAAAATAGAAACAGTTCGGCTGTCACGTATGTGCCGTAATAATCAAAGCTGAAAGAACCATCATCTTGACAGTGATGTCAATAATATCACTAGTTGATAGCTAGTGTTTATAGATAATACTCTACGCGCATGGTAGTTATGTTGAAATTTATGCAAGCTTGCTTAAATATAAATTAGACTTAAGATTTTAATTTTCACGGGGCCGGCCATATTCGCGTACTGCAGTAAAGATATGTTGTGAGAAATATATTTATCACAGATACACAAACAATAATTCACAGCAGAGAATATCAGACATCACGAATAAAACACAGTAGTGGACATCAGACATCATGAAGACACAGACATCACATACAGCCAGAACACCCTAAGTTGATCTAGTGGATTCGTTGAACCGATTTGGTGGGCGCCATTTGTCGCAGGTGGAGTTTGGGATAAAGGAGTAACTCAGTCGGACTAGTTGATTTTAATTATTAAAATTGGAGAAAAAGGGTGTCCTGCAACAAATACAAATAATTGTCATAGCTACTATAATATACTAATAAATATATATGACTAATTGATATTACATATATTCAACATAGCATGACAATACAAACTGTCATAACTATCCCTGAATAAATATAATAAATATAGAGAAGACTTTGTCGGTATGAATCGACAAATGTCAGACGACGACAACAATTCTTCGGACAGCCGGTGCATGATAATATATGAAAGTATTCCAACCTCATGCACAAATCATATTAACATTAATAAATAAATACAGAAATTCTGAAATACAGAGAGGCAGATTAGACGTCACTGAGATAACAAAGATACAGATCAGACGGCTCAGCTTCACCGACCGAGCTGTATATTTGCCTCTCACAATTTATATATAAATTTACCTTGGTCAAGAAGCCGTATGATACAGTGGTTTGCATATTATGTGCTTAATAATCGAGGTCCTTGAATTGATCCCTGGCTCCTTCAGACATCAGACAAACCGCCAGACCAAGGCCTCATCTCTGCATGACCATACTAGTTGCTGGGACACATAATTAAAACTTCACACACATTGGTCTTATTAAAACTACATAATCTTGGGACCAGCACATAAAATATTGCAGCACAGGGAAAATATTAATGTTTCACTCCAGGTTTTACCGAAATCCCTTATATAATAACTATTTTCTGTATCGGAATGTGGGACACAGACCGACATATTGAACAATGGCTGGGACAACTCTTGTTCCCCTAAATAACCAATGCAACTACATAAAACTATTCATGTACATACGTAAACTCACAAACTGAATGGCAAACATTGCAGACCCCGATCAGATGGCATCATCAGAATTCATCTGATCTGGTTCCACACTGCTTACAAAGGCAGAGATGTACATGAATAGCAGGACAAGGGATAAACTAAACCATGTTCTTCTATGGACAACTTGAAAGCATTTTGCTTATCAGCAGTTTACATGTACAATGTAAATATTGGCCCATTCAGAATAAATACACAATTTCTGGTAAAATAATACTATTGTGGAAAAGGGCAAGCATTGGGGAATTACCTGGACTCATCTTAAAATAATACTACTACTGGATCTATATCTATTTCTGAAATCATTGAAGACTTCAAATCGACTTGAAAATCAGCTGTACAAAATGGCTGTTCCAGAATTCATACAAAAGGATTTCCCGCGTGCAATAATTGTTATTGTGCATATTAAAAGTGACCAATCACACATACTGTTACTCACACATACGTTAAAAGTCAATGGGGAAAATACCTTTGGCTATAATAAAAGAAATTCCATTGGTTGACCTCAAATGTCAAAAATAAACAATAATGAAGGCTGTTTCGTTTTGCCACCGGAATATAAGCCGAAGTGACGAGGTGCAACAAACTACCGAAAAAGTGACAACCAAGACAATTCACCTTTATGAGTATATTACGAAAAGTAACAACTGTGACAGTACAATAGACACAGAGCTTAACACCAGTAGGAGAAAATTGTCTTTAAACTACAGTGCAACTTCAGTGTGGGGGATCATTGATTTCACTGTGGAATATAGGAAATACTTGAGGGTCACTAATGAGGCCTAACTGGCCAAAACTAGCTAGTCTGGCCCTGAAAAAATCTTGTTCACCCCATAGTTTTCAGTTCTGTGTTTTTGTCATTACCCATTTTTCAGAACATTTAACTTCACCACAGCTGGTGTTAAGGGAGTTTGTGGTGGCTGTAAAAAGTCTCCCTGTCCTTCATAATAGTGTGGTTATATTTTCTAATCCTTTGGGATCATTGATTTCACTGCAGAATATAGGAAGTATTTGAGGGTCACTGGTGAGGCCTAACTGACCGGAACTAGCTAGTCTGGCCCAGAAAAAATCTCGTTCACTCCGTAGGTTTAAGTTCTGTGTTGTAGTCATTGCTTCCAAAGGACATTCAATGGCTCGAACACTGTTGGCTTGGTGACCACGGCTGCTTCAAACTCCATTACAATAACACACCCATGTAACATAGTGCATTCTATCGTACCTTCAAAATGGCTAATTCTTCAATGATTTTTTTTTATTTTTCTTATTTATACTCCAAACATAGGTTGTGAGTACTCATTAGAGCCCACTCAATGAGGCGGTTCTAATGAGTACCCACAACCTACATGTATATCTTCAAGCAGAAATAAGCAAAATAATGTATACCCCTGAAATATTCAGTTTTCTCTGTATAAAGTTGGGTTTAGAGGGGTGTTATTTCACAGACTAATTGGCCTAAACTAACTAGTCTGGCCGAGAAAACATGTACAGTCCTTATTTTCCAGTTCTTTGGTTTATTCCTTGCTTCCAAAGGATATCCCTTTTATAGAATATATTGTCAATCTGATAGCGTTCTTGATCGCGAGTCCCTTGGCAAAATATCCTGCAGCTTCAGATATTAATATTTTTGGGGGCTAATTTAGGTACAATTTTCTTAATATATTTTTTGAAAATGTATGCTGTGTGTAGTCATTGGATTTGCCTCAATGAGAGGATACTAATGGATACACACAGCTTATCCTAATTTTAAAATATATATAAGGCATTACGTGAACAAGTCTGTGAAATGAACACCACCTTAAACCCCACTTTATATGGAGAAAAATGGGGTTTACGAGGATATACATTATATTTCTCCTCCAGGATATAGGTTGTGGGTACTCGTTAGAAATGCCTCATTGGGGAGGTTATAAGGAACACCTGCAACCTACAGTATAAATAAGAAAAATATCACAGATTTTCATCAGAAAAGTAGACATTTTGGAGATGTGAAAATATGCACTATGCTTCATGGGTGTGTTATCCTAATGGTACGCCACAACAGTTTGTTATAACACAGTTTAGGATATAACACGGTTTCCAGATGGATCCAAAAATGTATAGATTATATATAAAAATGACCAGACACCATGTTGGTTAAAGAACCATGTTACATCCAAACTAAAATGTATATAGAAAAATGAGTATTTTTCTTTATAATCAATACATTTTTGGGGTCCCCCCTTCAAACCTAGTTATATCCAAAATTATGTTATAATGAATTGTGTTATATACTCTCTTTACTTTCAGGTACCTCCAGTCCATCATCGTTATCATCACTTCTCTGTGGAGAGACGATGAGTGACATTGATGACGACTTCAAACTCAGTGACTCGCTACCGTCGGCGGAAACTTTATCTGATGAACAGAAAAAAGAATTGGAAGAACTGAAAGCAGAGCGTAATCATTTTTTCTCTCTTTTTTTAACTTAATTATAAAGCAGGACATATTCATATTCAATGGATGTAATCTTTATAACCCACTCGCGCTACGCACTCGTGATTAGATCTGTAAAACTGACCCCTCTAAACTGTACTGCATTACTCAACAATTCACCGCTAGAGCTCATCTATTTCTCAAGTGTGGAACATAAGCATTATATTTCTTAATTGTTATACTGCAAAGAAATTTCCAGGCTTTTGATTGGACAGTGCAAGTGCAATTATTTTCCATATACCCCGTGAGAAAAAAATATATACCGTATTGTGCTTAAAGATTGGGACACCCAAAGTTTTGGGACACGGTTGAAAATCTTGAAAATAATTATTTTTCACAGTCCAAAGATTTGGGACATACTAAAAAACACAAGAAAATTATGTAATTTTTCTTTCCAAAGAATTGGGACAGGTTTGTTTTTACGAAAAAGTAAGAAGAAAAATGCCGCACATGACGATTTTTATTTTTCAGCTTGTCCTTTGCTTGCCAGATCTTACTGTGATGAAATGAAGATATTCAGAGCCGATTTTATCCAGTAAAAGAATTATTCATCAATATACACCGATTGAAATTAAAGAATTACAAGCATTAGCATTTCTGATCATCTAATCAATTTATTTGTGTCTGAACATAAATCTGGCAACGATGTTACCGATCCGTGGCCGCCATTTTTTAAATCCATATCATGTGACCGCCACGTGACCAGACATGTGGCAGTCACTTGCAAATTTGCATATTTTTATTATATTTTTTGTTCTGCGTGTCTTTTTTTCGCCATAAATAAAATTTTAAAAGAAAAGAGGATAATAATAATAATAATAGGAAAAACGCTGAACAATTAATATATAAAACTACGTCCTCGGCCGATAACTTCAGGGCTAATGCAAGGTGCACTTCTCAATCCTGTTTTCTTCTGACGAACCGGAAAAATCATGAAACTTTTTTTATCTTCATTTCAAAATTTTCCATTTTGCATGCTTGCTTATTTGTTTGTTTGATAGAGTTGTTTTCTGCGAGGTCATGGACTGCAGGCTTTTTTCCGGCAATGTCCCGCGAAGACCATACATACGGAAAAAGCCGATAGGTGATTTTTGAATTGATATAAATCGCCGCCTACAAACCACCGCTACCATTTTTCTGCAAGCGATTGGTAAATGACGTCATCCGATGCCAGCACTCCCACACGTGTTTAATGTCATTGTGTGTATCTCTTTCATAAAATAAAATGTTTGGAACCGGTAAAAAATCTTTTCTCGATAGCTAAACGGTTGTGAATAGAGGTGGATGGAAAACCAGCGCTTTGCACAGCCCCCCGAATTTTCCCCAGAAGCTCCGTGTCAATAACCAACAACAGCGTTCGACTTTTCCCGCCCATCGTCTGCTATTTGGCGCCAAAACATAACCATTCATGAGATCGCAGAAAAGTCCGTTTTTATTATGAAAATATCTTCCTTTAGATGTAGCTAATTGTCTGAGGAGCAATTAAATCATTTTCACATTGATTGTGGATTAAATTTTATGATTGGAGGATAAACGCCAATTAGAGACATAACTTGACCATATTTTCACACCTTATCGACACGCACCGCAGGGTGGCAATTATATGACAGGGATTAACAATAGTGTCATACTTGAACCATAATAAATACACAGATGGTTTGTTTCTGAATTGACAGTGCAGTAATTATTGCGATTTACTTACTGGTCTAGTTTTACTCAAAAAGACTGACAGTTGTAGACGATTTTTTTTGGCATCATAACTTGATAAGGTCCAAAGCTCAGATCAGTTAGATGAGCTCTCGAACAGTCAACAACGCTCTTATCGTGTCTGTCTGTATGAAAGAGTATCGTCTACCTGAGCCACTTGTGGCTTTCTTGAAGTCCTGTTGACTTCATGGGGTGCCTGAGGTAAAAACAGGCCTCCATCATCAGTTTGTAACAGTGAGCCTTCGCTGGGATCTCAGCACTCCAGCTCCAAAGAGACCCAGCAAGACAGCCAAGACAGCCAAGCCACAGCAGCCAGCCAAGGAGAGACCGCTACAAGAGACAGCACCACCAGCAACAGTGACCATAGAGGTCTCTCCACCAGCCACCATATCAAGACCAGCGACAGCCAGCGCCGAACCAGCGCCCGCGCCGACACTGCAGCGACCTTCACCTGCACCAGCGCCTCCTTCACCAGAGCCGTCTCAGCCGACACCACCTGAGCCACCGAAGAAGCAGCGCCGCAAGACCTCGCCGCCCAAGCCAGCCTACCAGCCACTCGCGCCAGACATGGACTTCGTGACGATCGACCAGCATTTCCGGGTACAAGACCACTACGACTGCCAAGCTGTCCGCTGCTATGATGATCATGACATCTACCTGCTTAGCAGGAAGCCTACGGGTCGAACCTACCCGTACGCGACAGAGTGCTATGCCTTCCAACATCGGGAGAATGGCACTCTGTACGTGTCAAGGTCATCGGACGCGGGGGACGACGAGTTCGTCCCCGGAGCTTGGCGGTTCTACAAGCAGCACTTCTGCATGGCTAAGCCGGTAGGAGATGCTGCGGGCTTGTACCAACGCCTGGATCGTTACGCGCTCATCCTGCCTGCTGGTTGGGAATAAGACTTGCGACCAGTCTTCTTCCTGGACCTGAATGGAAACCTGCATAGGCATGACTCATTGGCAGCCTAAGTCCGATGGCCAAAATCGCGCGGCCCCAAGAGAGAGCACCGTTGACCTACTTTCCGCTCTCGAGCACAGTAGAGAAATCGCAATTTGCAGCCGAATTGGCACTGATTTCTCTACATTTTTGGCTCATTTTAGACCGGCCTTCAAAATTTCTAAAACTGGCAGTGCTTCATTTTCCTTGGCAGGGCACAGGCAGACCAACGCGATTGACTCTTGTTGGATAAACTGCCGCGATTTGCAGCCCAGAAGCACAAAACTTACGTCTCGCTGTGGAGCTATGGAGTTCAGTCCGCTCGACCTTGGCAGACGTAAAATGCCTTAACTTCAACCAACCAACCAACCAATCAGTTAGATGTTTTCTCTTGTCGATATGCGCCAATACTTTTTGGCTTTTGCGGCGCATTGCGACTACCCCTTCGACCCCAAACCAAAGTTTTGGGACACCTAAAAATATAATTATTTTTCATCGACCTAAATATTGGGACAGCTCCAAAAGTAATTATTTTTTTCTGTCCCAATTTTTAAGCACAATACGGTACCCCTCTCACACTTGCCTTCATTGTGATGTCCGCCATCTTGGATTTACTGCAGTTGATGAAAAATATAAGCAAAATAATTTCATGCACAAGAATAAACTAGAAATTTTTGATTGTTTTTCATTCATTTGGTACTTCATTTCATTGTTTTCCATTATAAAACTCACATTCCCCATCTGAAAGCGATATTTGCCCTTGCCTAATGGCTCGGGCAAGTATCGCTCTCAGGCGGGGAATGTGAATCACATTTCCCGCCTGAAAGCGATATTTGCCCTTGCCTAATGGCTCAGGCAAGTATCGCTCTCAGGCGGGAAATGTGGATCACATTCCCCGCCTGAAAGCGATATTTGCCCTTGCCTAATGGCTCGTGCAAGTATTGCTCTCAGGCGGGGAATGTGGATCACATTCCCCGCCTGAAAGCGATATTTTCCCTTGCCTAATGGCTCGGTCAAGTATTGCTCTCAGGCGGGGAAAGTGGATCCCATTCCCCGCCTGAAACCGATATTTGCCCTTGCCTAATGGCTCGGGCAAGTATTGCTCTCAGCAGGGGAATGTGGATCACATTCCCCGCCTGAAAGCGATATTTGCCCTTGCCTAATGGCTCATGCAAGTATTGCTCTCAGGCGGGGAATGTGGATCACATTCCCCACCTGAAAGTGATATTTGCCCTTGCCTAATGGCTCGGGCAAGTATTGCTCTCAGGCGGGGAATGTGGATCACATTCCCCGCCTGAAAGCGATCTTTGCCCTTGCCTAATGGCTCATGCAAGTATTGCTCTCAGGCGGGGAATGTGGATCACATTCCCCGCCTGAAAGCGATATTTGCCCTTGCCTAATGGCTCGGGCAAGTATTGCTCTCAGGCGGGGAATGTGATCCCATGTTCCCCGCCAAGAATGAAAATATTTAATAATGTTTGACAGTATATGCGTAACCAGCCTTATTATTTAACACTCCACCCAGGTGTAAATGGATAGCAGTGGTGTAAAATTACTACCTCTCGCGCGCGCGCTGTAACATCCGGAATGAGTGTTCAAGAGCGATTCAATTAAGCTTGAAGCTTTCATCGTAGTCAAACTAAAATAAACTAGAATACTGTCGATGGCGCGCCATCGCAAATCCCCACGTTTTCTACAGAGGGGCCAAGTACCGAAAACCCCTCACCCTGGGCCCTAATTTGACTCCATGGTCAAAATATTACCTGTATTATATTCTACTAATCATGCCCTTCAATTTCATATGCCACATGACTATGTTCCAAAAAACTTAAATTTTGACCCTTTGACCCCTCTCCCAGGGCCCCAATCTGACCCCAGGGTCAAAATTTTACTTGTAGTTTATTCTACCCATTATCCCCTTCGCATAGATATGCAACATGACTATGTTCTGAAAAACTTTAATTTTGACCCCCGACCTCCCCCCCCCCCCCAAGTCCGACCCCCAGGGCGTGACCTAGGGGTCACAGCCAAAATCCCGTTCAATATGTTTTACTTTTTTCATAACTAAGTACATGTGCAAAGTTTGGCATCAAAATCTTCAAAATTGACTTTGTAATTGAATTTTATTGATATTTGACCTTTTGACCCCTCCCCAGGGCCCCTGGGGGCGAGGACAAAAAAAAATGTGCTCTTGCGCAAGCCATTCATGTAAGCAACTCGCATACCAAATTTGGTTGAATTCCGGCTAACGGTTTAGGAGGAGATAGCCGGACAGACAGACGGACAGACAGACAGACAGACTGAGGCGATTGCAATATCCCCACTTTTTTTTAAAAACGTGGGGATAATTAGTATAAACTAACCTTATTATTTCTATTTATAGATGCAGTTTGTGAAAAGTTATACTTGGATATCATGACTGCTAGTGGAGGACCAATCATCTGGGGCTATCTTAAACCAATCATGAGAGGGAAGATTTTGTTTTCTCCTAACAATGATGTCACAAGAGGAATCATTGAAAAGGTATATCCATGTCCTGCACAAAGTGAGAATCAGTACAATTCCAGTGGAGTGGGTTGGAGTGGAATTAGTTCCCAAAAAAAAAAAATGATTCAATTCACAATTGAAACTCTGGTGTCAAGAATGCTATCATCTTCTGCAAAATCTATGTTTTCCATGAAAGAATTAAAAACATTCTTTACTGGAAAACATAGATTTTGCAGAAGATGACAGAATGCTGTCATCTTCTGCCAAATCTATATTTTCCATGAAAGAATTCAAAAAATTCTTTCATTGAAAACATAGATTTTGCAGAAGATGACAGCATTCTTGACACTGGAGTTCGA
Source organism: Lucinisca nassula (assembly GCA_963580285.1). NCBI lineage: Eukaryota > Metazoa > Mollusca > Bivalvia > Lucinida > Lucinidae > Lucinisca > Lucinisca nassula. The sequence continues at coordinate 98,145,860 of OY757011.1, forward strand.
AGAAACATTATGAACAGGAAGTTATTAAGAAGATAAATTTCAATGATATTAAGAGAGAGAAAATCTTCTCATGTTCACTCTAATACTAGTTCCACTTCCTTATTATATAAATATGTATGTTTTCAATTAGTATTAACCTCAAGGTGCCAATCACAACAATTGTCATCTGATTGTTGTCTGCTTGTTATTTTAAAAGTCATGGTTGCAAATAGTGTGGACCCAGATCAGACTGCTCCTCTAGGAGCAGTCTGATCAGAGTCCACACTGTTTGACCATATGCAAACATGCTGGTTCAATCAAACAGCCTTGTTCAACCAGCTGGTTCAACCAAACATGCAGGTTCAACCGGCTAGTTCAACCAAACATGCTGGTTCAACCAAGCATGCTGGAGCCATCAAACCGAATTCATTGATTTACCTCCCCAAAATCACAATTTTCAATACAGTTGTCCCCATTCTAATGCACTTATTCCATTTTTTTTTGTTATAAAAAATGTACTATTTTGCTTGAAGCCGCAAGCGCTGTAAGCTGCATAAAACCAAATGCTACCCAATGAAAAGGGTCGTTACAAAATGACATCAGATTTCTGACAGTTCATTGCAGCATATACGATCACAGATTTTTGACATTATCCAGTCAAACATCGGATTAAGTATGTGCCAGTGCATGACAAAATCTACAATAAGTCTTGAGCGACAAGCGAAGACTAAGATCAGGCTGCGCATTGCGCAGTCTGATCAGAGTCTTCGCTGATCACATGTACCTACTATAAGCTAATATCTATGCAAAGAGATGGTGATGGTGATGATTTCGTGTTTAACAACATGTCAACCTTGTTTGTGGGTCATAAGCATCAAACGGTTAATGGTTAAACAGTATCTATGCAAAGAGACACAAGCATAAGGTCTTGTCATAGTGGATGGGTGCGCATGTTGATTCAAGTCTGTGCTGGTCACACCGGTCTTATTGTAGGTTTTGTCATGCCCCGGCTCATATGCAAGTGCATTAGAATCTCTTTACGCACATTTTTTATAGCCCCGCTTTGAAAAAGTGGGGCTATATTTTCAAAGCGGGGCTATATTGGATTTGCCATGTCCTTCTGTCATTCCGTGATTCCGTTAATTTGTGTTGGCTCCATAACTTTGTATCTGCTTAACATATTTTCATGAAACTTCACACAAATGTTAAACACCATAAGACAATGTGCAGAGCGAAGGAATTATAACTGTGGATTGCCTACTTTTGGAGTTATTGCCCTTTGAACATTTTCCGTAATTCCGTAATTCCGTAATTCCGTGATTCCGTTAATTTGTGTTGGCTCCATAACTTTGTATCTGCTTAACATATTTTCATGAAACTTCACACAAATGTTAAACACCATAAGACAATGTGCAGAGCGAAGGAATTATAACTGTGGATTGCCTACTTTTGGAGTTATTGCCCTTTGAACATTGAAAAATGGCAATTTTAATTGTGTCCGCTTCATAACTCGAAAACCGTTTGAGATATTTTTAGGAAACTTCACACAAATGTTAAGCACTATGAGACGATGTGCAGAGCGCAGGAACCATAACTCTGCATTGCTTATTTTTGGAGTTATTGCCCTTTGAACATTGAAAAATGGCAATTTTAACAGTGTCCGCTTCATAACTCGAAAACCGTTTAAGATAATTTCATGAAACTTCACACAAATGTTAAGCACTATGAGACAATGTGCAGAGCGCAAGAACCATAACTCTGGTTTTCGTATTTTCTGTGTGTCTGTCTGTGTGTCTGTCTGTGTCTGTTAACAATTTTCGTGTCCGCTCCATAACTTTAAAACCCATTCACATATTTTCATGAAACTTCACACAAACATTAAACACCATGAGATGGTGTGCAGAGTGCAGGAACCATAACTCTGGATTGCCTAATTTTTGAGTTATTTCCCTTTGAATATTGAAAAATATCAATTTTAGCCGTCTTTGCTGGATAACTCAAAAACCGTTTGAGATAATTTTATGAAACTTCACACAAATGTAAAGCACCATATTAGCAGAGCGCAGGAACCCAAACTCTGGATTGTCTACTTTTTCAGTTATAGGCTTTTGAATATTAAAAAATGGCAATTTTAACTATGTCCGCTCCATAACCGTTTCTGATATTTTCATGAAACTTCAAATAAATGAAAAGCACCTTGAGATGATGTGCAGAGTGCAGGAACCATAACTCTGGTTTGCCTACTTTAGGAGTTATTGCCCTTTGAACATTTAAAAAGGCAATTTTGACTGTGTCGGCTCCATAACTCACAAACCATTTGAGATATTTTCATGACACTTCACACAAGTGTAAAGCACCATGAGACAATGTGCAGAGTGCAGGAACCCTGACTCTGATTTGCCTACTTTAGGAGTTATTACCCTTTGAACATTGAAAAATGGAAGATGAAATTTAGTATAAACATGGACATTCTGGTAATGTATCATGCTCATTGAAATGAGGGACAAGGGCTCACAACTCTTAGAGTTTTTCCAGATAATGTAAAATTTTCAACAGTTATTTCTTGTTCATAACTGTTTTCTCTGCAGCTTAAATAACTTTCTTCTCTGACAGCGCTGAAGCGGGGCTATAGTCAGATCCTCTGACAGCTCTAGTTTTGTTTTAGATGAATTCCACATTTGCTGTGATAGAGGAGTTCCAAGAAGAGGCTGTGCGGCTAGCTGCTGGTGCTACATCATTGAATAATATTACTTCAGGGGATACAGACTTAGCGGTATGGGGCCAGTTGTTAGTTAACGTAGCGTTAAAACCTTGATCACTTAATATGGGAAATGTGCTAATATTTTTGCTGAAAAAATGTGAGCAGCTTTGGCAGATGCAAAAGCTGTTCACATATTTCCAGCAAAAATACCCAAATTTTAAATATTTAACTTGCTAGAACAGCTAACAATATGACCGCTAACGAGCTTGTTAAGCTAAGGATGCTTTGAACAACTAAGCGGTATTGTATTGTGTGCTTTCTTGTCACCTAGTCTTTCACTTCTTTTGTTTGGATGGCTCTGTTCTTTGTTTCCTGAGTATCTTTTTATGCCCTAGCCTTTTTCAGGGCACAATAGTGCATTCTTTCACATCACTCAAACAGTTATTTTTCATTACGATAACTAGCCTGAAGAACATAGTGCATTTTTCACATCTCCAAAACGGCTACTTTTCTGATGAAAATCCTTCATATTTTTCTTATAAATGCTCAAAACATAGGATGTGGGTGCTCGTTAGAACCGCCTCAAGGAGGCGGTTCTAACGAGTACCTAGGATGTGGGTGCTCGTTAGAACCGCCTCAAGGAGGCGGTTCTAACGAGTACCCACAACCTATATCTTGGAGCAGAAATAAGAAAAATAATGTATACCCCCGTAAACCCCAGTTTTTATGCCCCCGCTATTCGAAGAATGGTGGAAAGGGCATATAGCGTTGCCCCTGTCCGTCCGTCTGTGCGTCCTTCTGTCCGTGCGTCCGAAACTTAAACGCAGTCAATAACTTCCTTATTTCTTGATGGATTTTTAAAATTACTCGGCAGAAATGTTAACCATCATGAGACGAAGTGTCATGTGCAAAACCCAGGTCCTTACCTCCAAGGTCAACGTCATACTTAGAGGTCAAAGGTCAAAAAAAGGGTCCGAAACTTAAACGCAGTCAATAACTTTCTTATTTCTGGATGGATTTTGAAATTACTTTGGAAAAATGTTAACCATCATGAGTCGATGTGTCACGTGCAAAACCCAGGTCCGTACCTCCAAGGTCAAGGTCATACTTGGAGGTCAAAGGTCAAAAAAAGGGTCCGAAACTTAAACGCAGTCAATAACTTTCTTATTTCTGGATGAATTTTGAGATTACTTTGTAGAAATGTTAACCATCATGAGTCGATGTGTCACATGCAAAATCCAGGTCCGTACCTCCAAGGTCAAGGTCATACTTGGAGGTCAAAGGTCAAAAAAGTGTCCGAAACTTAAACGCAGCCAATAACTTACTTATTTTTGGATGGATTTTGAAATTATTTTGAAGAAATGTTAACCATCATGAGACAATGTGTCACGTGCAAACCCAGATCCGTACCTCCAAGGTCATACTTAGAGGTCAAATGGCATAAAAAGGGTCCAAAACTTTAACACTGTCAATAACTTTCTATGGATGAATACGAACATAGTCATATTTTCGGGCGGGGGCATCCGTGTCCTATGGACGCATTTCTAGTCTCTATATAAAGTGGGGTTAGGGGGATCTTCATTTCACGGACTTGTTCACATGATGTCTAATGAGTTAACCTGATAGAGAGGCATATAGTATTATTGCGGTTATTATATACGTCCAAATGTACTTACGGTAGAACTTCGATGGCTAGAACATTGAAGGCTCTTTTATTATGACTGTGCCAAATCCATTCTTGAGTCCCTAGGGAATTCTTCTAAACAAGAAATTGTGAGGGATATTTTAGGAGGAGGAGCAAATTCTTTTCTTTAAGAGTTGACCCCTTTTTCAGTTGGACAGAGTTTATAGAAAAGTGAACAGAAAGTCCCAAAAGTTGTTTCCCTTTTAAAAATGGCGAAAAAATCTGCCAGTTGCTCTCAGCTGGGCAGCTGAACATGACCTGAATAGCATTGACAAGGCTGTTAAACTCCAACCCAAAATCAATTGACCACAGGCAATATTTTCGTCTTTTAAGCATGGGTTCTAATTGGTCTGGGCATCTCCGGTTCAAAATGCCTTTATTGAATCCATCATGAAAACACACCTATATAATTTAGACCCCCTATAACCCCACTTTCATATAGTAAATTAAGGCGTACCTATACTAAATTTAGTGACACAGAGGCCTTTCTGATATTTAATCTTCATCAGTGTGTCTCAACCCCAAAGTTCTGAAACCCAAAAGGATGATGGACAAGTCCCGGCAAACACAGCACATCCCCCTCCGAGCACACACCGACCGACACAAATCATGAGACAGGTCAACTGGAGGAATCAGGCAAGAGACGCACACATCAGGACTAATAGGCTTCCCCCACCGAGCAAACTTCAGCAAACATGGCCCACACTCCACGGAAGTCCCGGGCATCAGGAAGATGTCCAAAGTAGCGAGACTTGCAAAATTTTAAAATATAACACAAAGTGGCAACCAAATCCGCTAAGATACATGTCTCACCTGACAAGTCAGTCTTAGTTTTAGAAAAATTAGAATTTTATGCTGCAAAAATTATAGATATAATATAGTTATAATTTAAATCAGTACCTGAGTACTGAAGTCACCACCGCAGTATCAACCTCAGCACTGAGGAACTGATACTGAGCTGATGATACCCTCGGGGATGAACAAATCATCCACCAGCAGAGATACTGACCCAGTGGTTGCAATTAACGCATACCTATACTAAATTTAGTGACACAGAGGCCTTTCTGATATTTAATCTTCATCATTGTGTCTCAACCCCAAAGTTCTGAAACCGAAAAGGATGATGGACAAGTCCCGGCAAACACAGCACATCCCCCTCAGAGCACACACCGACCGAGGCAGATCATGAGACAGGTCAACTGGAGGCATCAGGCAAGAGAAAAAACTGGGCTTTGCAGGGGCATACATTATTTTTCGTATTTCTGCTCAAAAACATAGATAGTGGGTACTCGTTGGAACCAGCTCCCACAGTCTGTGTTTTAAACAGAAATATGCAAAATATCAGATTTTTATCTACAAATTTTCATTATTTGGCGGTAAAATTTTCAATATATTTGCATATGTATGTTTTCGTAATGCATACTACTGAAAGATAATTTTAATCCTTGGCCTACTGAGCTATAAGATCCACTACCTTTGCCTACAGTGTATTTCCTGTTGAGATGGCTTTACAACACTGTCATTCAATTCATAAATTTGTAAGAATGAATTACATCAAGTAAACCAATTGGTTGAAAATTGAAAAGGGAAACGATCAGAAACTGATACAATCAGATCCCAAATCCTCCCCACAATATCACTTGGGAAAGAAGTCAAAACATAGAGTGATGGCATTAAACAAAACAGACCACTGGTAAACCGAGTCAGCAGCTCTTTCCCAAACAGGTTGTGACTCAGACAATCCAAATGTAACTAAAAAGGAACAACATACATAATGGGGAAAAGAATCATAATCACCAACATAACAAACATTAATTACTGGTGGGCTTAAGTATACTTTACCGCCCTCACTTTCACTGTGGCTCAAACATGTATTTTTTCAGTCTGCACAAAGGCCCCCGCCCATAGGGGCTTGAAGAAAAATATGGGCTGCATGATGCTTCCACGCAGAGCTGAATCAGGCCCGCACACTAGTACTGGTAAACCGCTTGGAGGATCTAAGCCTGTCCAGGAACCGCGGTGCGAGGCGGACCGTCCATGCTAATAAACCCTATTGGTTTCATTGGGCGACAGGGCTTGAGATGTCATTTCATCTCAATGTCGGGTAAAAGTCCCACAAAATTGGAAGCAACGTCTCCAAAATGACCTTTGCAGTGGTGACGGGGACGTTAAACCTCAAATCAAACAAAACAAATCAGTCTGCACAAAGGTTTTCTAACTCTTCAGTGAATCAACTTGGTTAACAAAGAAATCACAATTTAAGCCAATTTTATCCAAGGACTCAGCAGTAAAGTACGTTGAGGCATCTTCATTTTTTGTGCTGCATGCAATGCCACAGGACCACTGGAGCAAAAGAAAACCAACAGTTGAACCCCGTTGGACCAAGCAGAAGACAGAAAAGTTCTGGCTCAGACCAACTAATAAAATGCTTTAAGCCAGACCCATCATGGAGTCCGAACCCCAATCCACCGGTGTGCAATTAAAGAGGAAAACAAAATGTCTGACCATGATTGGGTCAAACACAATGCATGCAGACTGTTTAATAGCGTTTATATTGTATCACATGCATTTATAACATTTGATATTGTTATGAAATTGTTCCGAAAAGTTAGGTTTGCCTTTAATTTTTCTTGATTTTAATTTTATATATAATGTCGCCAAAAAAAGCAGGCTGTGACATCCCCTGCAGCAGAAGTCTTTGCAATCCAACCTTAACCCTTGGACTGCTGAGCCAAGATATGCCTTATCTTTCAAACAATGTAGATCCAGATCAGATGGCTTCTGAAGAAGCCATCTGATCAGAATCTTCATTGTTTGTCATTCAGGTTATGACTTTGTTGCAATAATTTGCATCATGTAATCCGATTGGTTGATAATCAGTAGTGAGTGTATTCTGCTGGACAAGGGTTAAAGTCAAGATATGGGTCTGGCTTAATTAATTTATTGAGCAGGACAAGGGTTCATCTTATTTCCTAATGGATGATTTTTTTTCTTCTTTTCTTTCAGAAATTGATAAGCTCACCAATAGTAGAGAGTTTTCTGTCACAGTTTTCGGACTCTTCAGAATCTGGTTTTGAAGACCTTGTATATACCCTCAACAATACAGATGGAGACCTTGTAGGGGCATTGTCGAATGCGGCCACCTTCATGGGAGACTATATTCACTGTATCCAGCTGAACAGATTTGTCGGTTATGATAATGAGGCCGACTTGGAATGGGAAGCGGCAAAATTATCTAGCAAGAATAACCTTTTAGCAGGTATAGTAAAACCTCCTTTAACAGCCACCTCTGTTTTACAGCCACCTTTCTTCAACAGCCATTTTCATTTCCCCCAAAAAATTTCAATATTAATATGTGTACCATATTTACCCTATGTGTTTGGACAGACAGGCCTGAGCAATCAGTGTAGACCCAGATGAGATGCCACAGAACACAGCATCTCATCTGGGTCCCCACTGTTTGACATTAATCCAGCTATTTTTAGACACAAAATTGGGAAGTAAATTGTACTTTTTCAAATTTCAGAGCAAGTATGGTAGGAGTTGAGGTGTCCGAATATTTAACCCTTATCTTGCTGAATACAGTCAAAAACCTGTCCTAAAGACCACCTGTGAACAAAGACCACCTGTCTACAAAGACCATTTCCAATTCCTCCCATCCAATTAGACTATATAATGCACCTGTCAACAGAGACCACCTGTGCACTAGGACCAGAGGACAGTCAAAATCCTTCCCAAATGCATATTTTTACCCTGAACAAAGACCACTTTGTGCTTTGAACAGCATTGCCCAAAGTTTTAATTGGGCAATTAATTGTTAGTGGACATCCTTAAATGAGCCAAAGTAATTTTTTTAGTGATACATTATTAAAACATGACATAATGTTACCTTTAGGGGATTGAATCAGTGAATCATTCAAGTGTAACTGGGATTATCCAATATATATCTGCAAAAATGCTGTGAAGTAATCCTTGTATTCTAAGCAGTTGATGCAAAACTGACCCTCTAAATAAAGACCACCTGTGGACAAAGACCGTATTTCTTCTTTCCCTAGAGTGGTCTTTGTAGACAGGTTAGACTGTATTCATTTAAGCCACACCCATTTCTGTCTATCAAACAATCAAATTACTTGATGTAATTTATTGCTACAAATTCATAAACTGAATACCAAAGAGTGTAGATCCTGAGCAGATGGCTTCTTCAGAAGCCATCTGATCTGGATCTACGTTCAGAAGCCATCTGATCTGGATCTACACTGTTTGCAAAGGTAGGAGTTGTCTTGAACAGCAAGATAAGGGTTAGGATGACCTCTGCTGTGCAGCGATGCCTCTCCCCTGGCCAGCAGAAAAATTTTGATATTTTTCTTATTTCTGCTCTAAACATAGATTGTAGTTACTCGTTAGAACTACCTTTACGAGGTTGTTCTAACAAATACCCACAAGCTATGTTTTTGAGCAAAAATAAGAAAACTAATATATGCCCCTGTAAACCCCAGATTTACTATATAAAAGTTGGGTTTAAGGGGGTCAAAATTATATGGAATTGTGTTTGTGTTGCTTTTCCTGATAAATAGTCATTTTTCTGTATAGTCTATACAGTTTTGTTTGGATATAATATTCTTGCTAAACAGGCATTGTTTTTACTTTGGAACCCATGCAGTAGTGTTATAAATGTTATAAAAAAGTTGGGGTAGACTAAAATTACCTCAGTGATCTGAACAGAAATATAGATATAAACTGCAATATGATGGAGTGTGGGGATATGCTTTACTACCAACACTTGGCACTTAACTCCACATTATGAAAACATGCCCGTGCAACATAGTGCATTTTTTCACATCTCCAAAATGGCTACTTTTCTCATGAAAATCTGTGATATTTTTCTTATTTATACTTCAAACTTAGCTTGTTGGTGCCCGTTAGAATCCCGAATCTAACGAGTACCCACAACCTATGTATTGGAGCAGAAATAAGACAAATAATGTGTACCCCTGTAAACTACAGTTTTCTCTATAAAGTGGGGTTTAGTGGAGTTTTCATTTCACGGACTTGTTCACATGATGAACTGCAATTTATACCTGAATTTCAATGGCATCAAGTAAACTATACTCAAAATGATGATGATCTTTTATCTTTCTGGGGGCCAGTTGTTAAAAACATCTTTAGTTAACATATCATTCAAATTTTGATTATTTGATACGGCAAATATGCTAATATTTTTGCTGAAAACTGTAATCAGTAATTTGACCACCATCGTGATAACAAGTTTGTGAAATGAACACTGCTCTAAACCCCACTTCATATGATAAAACTGGGGTGTACAGGGGTATGCATTAGTTTGCTTATTTCTTCTTATAGACATAGGTGGTGGGTATTCATTTGAACCACCTCAATGAGGTGGTTCTAACAAGTACTCACATAGGTCTTCTAGACATAGGTTATGGGTACTCATAAGAACCGCCTCAATGAGGCGGTTCTAACGAGTACCCACAACCTATGTTTGGAGTATAAATCAGAAAAATATAACAAATTTTCATTGGAGAAGTAGCCATTTTGGAGATACGAAAGAATGCACCGTCACGTGGGTGTGTTATCGTAATGACTACTAAGCTCGTTAAACAAACGATGCTTTGAACGATGGGCCCCTGACTTTCATTTTTTTTTCAGGGATTGTTTTCACAAATGCTGAGCAGAATAATGCAAGAAAGAAGAGGGATGCACATCAAGACCTACCAAAGCATTTGATGTACAAAATCCGCATGGACATTGATAATGTTGAACACACTCAGAGAATTAAAGACAGGATCTGGCGACCACAGGCTCGAGATATTTTTGCGGAAGATATGCGATACTTACGAGGATTTGTACAGCTTCAGGATATGGTTGATTCAGCCATTATTGAGTCTGTGACACGCACGGATGGAACGAAAGTTGTTTCTTCAACAAAACAATTTCCATTCCCTTGTCATAAACGAGACACGTGAGTACATTTTATAATACGAATGAGTTTCATTTTGTTGGTTTTATCGTTGTGTAAACTCTGGCGAATCACTCACAAACTGCATGAATGCTAAGTTTTTGAGTGATTCACCAGAATTAACACATGGATAAAAGCCACAAAACTGATAATACATTCCTTATACAGTCGAACTTCAATGGCTCAAACACCTTTGGGACCTCGAAAATCTGTTCGAGACTGGGGTAGTTCGAGCCACTGAGGGTTACAGTCAGGAGGCATAACGAGATACTTTTAGACATCTTGTTGGTGTTCTATAATGAATATGTATGCTGTGTGTACTCATTAGAATCGCCTCATCGAGGCGATTCTAATGAGTACACACAGCATGCATTTGCAAGTAATAAGACTAAAATATCCTTCATTATCCCCCACTATTTCTTATGTAGAGGATTTCGCTAGGGGCTCAAGAATGGGTTCGACTCATCCATGGTAAACGAGCCATCGGTGTTCGAGCCATCGAAGTTCTACTGTAATTCCAACTTTGTCATTGAAATATTAAAATACATACATCCTAAAAATTCGGACACCTTGAGGCCTTGCTATAATTCTCCTAAAATTTTAACAAATTTGTTTCATGGTCCAGCAAGGATTTTAAAAGGTACAGATGGAATGGCAAACAGTGTAGACCCTGATCAGACTGCTCCGATTTTAACTGAAAAAGAATTTTAAAAAATCGGTCCATAATTCAATAAAATTTTCAAAAAATCGGTTCAAAAATATTCGCTAAATCATCGTTGTAAAGACAAGCTGACCGTTTGCCACTGATAATCCAAGCATGTATACAAAAATCGCCTACAGCACAATGTGTTAGACTGGTTCATTATCTAACTAGGTGAAAATCGGACAATTCCACGTCGGGTTCTTTGATCTTATCGCAGCGAAATTTGACCTGTGTGTTAAAATTATTCAACCATGAACAATGGCCTCAGGCGTTATCGGAATGCTAGCAGGGTGAGAAAATTAGGTCAATCAATGCAGGACATACGCTAGTTTGTTTACACAAGTCATTAATTTATGGCTTACTATAGAACCGGTATTTAAATATATAATTATACCCCCGGCATACGAAGTTTGCAATGGGGGTATATAGTTTTTGTCTTTTCCGTCTGTCTGTCTGTATGTGTGTCCGTAAACAATTATTTTGTGTCAAAGATATCTCAGGAACTGCTTCACATAGAAACTTGAAATTTTGCACACATGATCAGTATGACTACTTGTATTGTGGGAAAGAAAATAAGGGCCAAGGGGTCAGGCCTTTTAGAGTTATTTCCCTTTGTAGTTCTTGCTGTTTTATAGTGTATATTTTTATTTTGTGTCAAAGATTTCTCAATAACTACTGTACATAGAAACTTGAAAGTTTGCAAACATGATCAGTATGACTAGTTGTATTGTGGGAAAGAAAATAAGGGCCAAGGGGTCAAGCCTTTTACAGTTATTTCCCTTTGTAGTTCTTGCTGTTTAATAGTGTATATTTTTATTATTTTGTGTCAAAGATTTCTCAATAACTACTGTACATAGAGACTTAAAATTTGGTAGCAACAACCAGTATGACTACTTAATTCAGCTGAGGTGATGGCACTGGCCGGGGGTATACGTGCCCCACTGGGCACTTTTGTCTAGTTGTTTTTTTTTTTTCACAGGGTGCAATTTTCAATACACACCTGTCATGTCTGTTAAGACTTCCAGAGAAATTGCCTTTATTTTCACCCATTCTTAACGATATTTCTATTTAAGAAATATGCTCCATTGAAACTAATAACATAAACCACGTGTGTATTATGCCCTTGAATGAATTAAAATGAAACCGCATGACGTCATTTTCCGATCACGTGCCATCAATATCGGTCGCCGTTTGTAGACAAAGCGATTTCTTTCAGGCTTGTGTGATCGTGAAATATGTATTTATATTCTTTAGAACTCGGTTGGGCCACATAAGATTTTCAATGACTCTCGTTCGGCCATGTTTTGGTTTGAGAGAAAAGAAATGTTTTTCGATTTTTTAACCCGTTCAAAACGATTTTTTTTTAGAAATCCACTCTATTAAAATCAGTGACATAAAACTGGTGTGTGTGTGTGTGTGTGTTACGTCCGTGACTACATTAATGTGTATTGTGTAAAAGGAAACGGTATGACGTCATTTTCCGACCATGTGGCTGCAATCGGTCGCCATTTATAAACAAAGCAACTTGGGCAAAATAAAGATGCGTGAAATAAGAGAAATATTATAAAGGTTTTAAAAAAAGGGCAAAAAATATAGTGACCATCGAGCTGATCTTTGACTGCACCACGCCAGCGGTCTTCAGGTGCTGAGTGACCCGGATATTGGGAAAATGAAAGTAGATGAAATCTGAACTATGTGAGCAATAATTGCTGTTTATAATCGAGATACTGGTGCTTATATTCGTTGACAAGTGTAAGAGCAATATTGGTATGTTATTCGTTACGCTAATAACACATTTTGAAATTGCAAATCACCAAGGATGTTTACAGAAATTACCGAAACCGATCGGCAGTTTCCGTAATTTTTTGGCGAAATCTGGCTGGACCGATTTGGATTCTTCAGTTTCTCGAGCCCTGGCCCCCGCCCATTGGGGCTTGAAGAAATAAATGGACCGCATGATGCTTCCAAGCAGACCTGAAACCGACCGCACACGAGTACTGGTAAACCGCTTAGAGGATCTAAGCCTGCCCAAGTAAAGCAGTGCGAGTCGGACTGTCTGTTGTCTATAAACCCTATTGGTTTCATTGGACAACAGGGCTTGAGAAGTCATTTCATCTCAAAGTCGGGTAAAAGTCCCACAAAATTGGAAGCAACGTCTCCAAAATGACATTTACAGTGTTGACAGGGACGTTAAACCTCAAATCAAACAAATAAACTAATGTTAACCTATAGAATACAATGTAGTTCATACTTCCATGAACGCATCGAGTCACATGATTTTCAGTGACGTCAAGTGATGTCAGTCTAAACCATGGTTCTCTAAAGGCATTGTTGACGTCAACGCCCTTCCGCTCTTTGTAGAAAAACAGTGTGTAAATGTTTTTCAGCTTTAAAAATTTGCCCTATAAGCATTTTTTCGCCTACTGATGAGGGGCAAAGAATGTATTAAATATAAGAAATAAACTTAACTTTTCTGCTTTTCATTAAAGTATGAACGACAGCAGGTCACTAGCAAAGTTTACATGAACCCCTTCGAGGTTCATTTACTTTGCATGCAACCTACTGCGTTCATACTTTCATGAACAGCAGAAAAATAAAATTCATTTTAATGAATACATAGTCCCACATGACGTCCGTGACTTAAAAATAAACAGTGATTCTCTCTAATATGATTGGACGATGGCAACGTTATGGCGCCAGCAACACTGTTCCACTGTCAGTTGGAAAACTGTCAGCAATAGGGTAATACAGGAGTCATTTTTACTTCAAGTCATTAACATTTGCTACAACCCTAGCATTCACCCAAATGTTCATGTCAATTTGGAGCCAGTTGTTCAAAACTAATGACATCATTAGTTTAAGTATCATTAAAACTTTTTGAAATTTACTATGGCAAATATGTTAATATTTTTTTCTGAAAAAATATTTTTTTCTGAAAAAATGTGAACAGCTTTTGTGAATGCAAAAGCTGCTCACATTTTTTCAGCAAAAATACCAAATTTAAATGTTGAACTTGCTAGAACAGTTAACAATATGACTGCTAACGAGCTCCTAAACCTAACAATGCTTTGAACAACTGGGACCTGGTGTTGAAATATTCTTGAAAAGGTCAGAAAACCTTAATCAAATAAAAACATTTCTCTTTTAGGTTCCTAAATGCCCTGATTGCCTACCTGTTACCCGTCATGATGACATTTGCCTGGCTGGCTGGCCTGGCTCTAGCGACCTATAATCTTGTACTTGACAGAGAAGATGGCCAAGAGGAGGTAAGGGAGCTATTTTTCTTTGCACACCAGATAAGGAAATCCATAGTTTTAGCTTGGGATAGAAATTCTGTTCTAACCCTGGTGTTCTTGCCCAAAATCGAATATTCTCGCATGTTTGATAAATGCGCTGGTTGAATACGACCTCATATGCGCCATTGTTAAGGTTGACGTCACAGGACGTTGCGTGATGTCACTAGACATTCCTGAAGTGTCATCACAATATGGCGGACGTCGGTAACAGAAGTGACTGCAGCATTAAAAATCCACGCTAAGAAATGGAAGGTATGCAAGAAAAAGAATCCTATATGGGTGTGAGGGGTGGATAGAAAAATCCGTCCCTCGGGATCACTGTCCGGCATCACGAGGCAAGCCTCGTGATGCCTGGCAGTGACCCTCGGGACCCATTTTTCCATCCTCGGGATCACTGTCCGGCATCACTCGGCAAACCTCGTGCATGTACAACACTGAGTTTAACCCTGAAGATGTCAATAACAACAGTTGTCATCTGCTTTGTTGTCTGCTGGTTTCTTTGAAATGTATATTTATATTGAGAAATCAGATCCACTACAGACGGCTTATTGTACATACAAAACCCAACATCGAGCTCTTTCCTAACCTGCTTTCATACTCTGGTTCCAAGATATTTTTTTTTTTTGAACATCCTGTTGGATGCTCATTTATTCTCCCCGTAATTTTGGTGTGTAGTGGGTCGGGGAGGACCATCCCACCAGCACACCTTACAATTATTTAATTTTATTACATGTCAGATAACAGTTATCACAACTTCAGTCAAAGTGGATAATTGAAAAGGCAGTGTAGACTACATGTACTTTCATTGTTTTATGCGCTACAGCACATCTACTCTATAACCACTGGAGCTGCCCCAGCCAGGCAGTCCCAGTGAGCATTGAGATGATTTCCTCTGGCATATTCGTAACATAACTGTCTTCTAACAGTTCCACTGATAAGAGCTGTGACAAAGTACATACAAGACAAAGAAGTAATTTGTACATCATTCAACAAGTATTTACATAATTTACATAATTCAGTTTACTTCTCACAATTCTAAGTTGAAGAGAAATTATTGAAGAAATTTAAGTCATTGAAAATTTCCCATCTTTGGCTAAGTTACTGACATTAAAGAATGCAAAATGAATATCAAGAAGATACTTTTTCTGGTTCCAAGATATGGAATGCCAGCCCTGATAATATAAAACAAAGTACCTCTGTCGGTCAGATTAAAGCAAGGTACCTTCAGTGCTTTTCTCCTTAAGTTAAAATGCCATTACGCACGAAGTCAGTGCTTCTAACTTTGATCTGAACATGTTCTAGCTATGCTTTATTTTATGTCATCATCTTTGTAAATGTTGTATATATTTGTATGTTTGTGTATGTTGCAAAGAGGACCCCAGGGAAGATTAGACATAAGTCCAACAGGGCCTTCTCTATAAATAAAGTATTATTATTTTTACTATTATTAGCCTTCTGTTATTTAAGCTCTTGCTTTGCTGAAACCAAATACATACATATTAACTCTAAAGCTGTGGAGAAAAACAACATCTGAAAATGTCGTCTGCTAATGCCGTCTGCTAAATCTTCTTGCAAACTTTTTAAAAAATATATATTTTGCATACAGGCAAACAGTATGGGCCCAGATCAGACTGCTCCAGTCTGATCTGGACCCAAATTAGGAGCAGGCTGATCTGGGCCCAAACTGTTTGCAAAAATGATTTTTAAGGTAACCGGCAGACTTCAAAGCAGACGACAATTGTCGTGATTGGCATTTTATGGGTTAAAAGCATAACTACAAGTATGATATAGCAGAAGAAAGTCACATGAATTATTTGATGGCATTTTATTGGTTAAAGGCATGACTACAAGTATCATATACCAGAAAAAAGTCACATGAATTATTTGATGGCATTTTATTGGTTAAAGGCATAACTACAAGTATCATATACCATAAAAAGTCACATGACTTATTTGATGGCATTTTATTGGTTAAAGGCATTACTAAAAGTATCATAGACCAGAAGAAAATCACATGACTTATTTGAATCTATATCCACTTGATGATTTCATCTTCTATTTCAGACTCTGCGAGCTATGGGACTGGTTTGTTGTCTAAACTGGTGGGCCTGGTTTATCAGCACAATGCTGGTGATGACGTTTGTGTCCATTATCATCACTATAATATCCCACTACGCTGAAATCGTACCATTCAGTAACTTCGGCATCATCTTCCTTTACTTCCTGGATTTCTGCTTCTCTGCTACCATGTTATGGTGAGTGTACTAAGAAAAACTCATACGAAAACACACCTATACAAATACATTGTAAACTTTACCGCCTAAAAAAAGAAAATTTTAAGTAAAAATATTGTAATATTTTTCTTATTTCTGTTCAAAATATAGATTGTGGGTAAACGTTAGAACCGCCTTATCGAGGGGTTCTAACGAGTACCCACATTCTTTATTTAAGAGCAGAAATAAGAAAATGATAACACCCCTGTAAACCCCAGTTTTACTATATAAAAGGGGGGTTTAAAGAGGTCAAAGTTATATAGACGTGTGTTCATGATGTAAGGCAAGTAAGGATATCCTTAAGTTTGCTCAAGAGCATGGATTGAAGATATTCATTGAAATCACCTCAAAGAGGCATTTTTAACGAGCCCCGCAATCAACATTTGGAAATACCATATCAAAGAAAAGGATATATTTTTAGACACATATAAGAAATCATTAGCTGACATGGATATGCAAAAGCTGCTCACAATTTTTTTTTTTTTCAGCAAAAATACCAGAGTATTAGATATTGTACTTACTAGAACAGTTTTTGTTTGTTTGAGTTGAGGTTTTACATCCCCATCAACACTTTTAAGGTCATTTTGGAGACGTTGCTTCCGAGTTTGTGGGACTTTTACCCGACATTGAGATGACATGACATTTCAAGCCCTACCACCCATAAAAACTGCTAGGGTTTAAGGAGTGGTCCAACTAGCATCACTTTTCCTGGGCAGGCTCAGACCTAAGCTGTTTACCTGTACTCAAGTTCGGTCGGTTTCAGCTCTGGGCAGAAGTACCATGCAGCCCAATAAATTTCTTCAGGCCCCGATGGGCAGGGGAGCTGACATTTTGACCACTAATGAGCTGGTTAAGCAAACAATGCTTTGAGCAACTGGTCCCTGAAGCCTTGCCCAAGGAATATAAATCTGAATCTATATCTATATTTTCAGTTACTTTGTGAGTGCCTTCTTCACGAGAACATCTATAGCTATCCTGGTTACACTGATTGTGTATTTCATCAGTTACATTCCCTACGTGATTCTGCTAACATTGGATATACAGATGACATTCTGGCAGAAAACATTGGCTGTAAGTTGGCATTTAACCCTGATCCTGCATCCTGCTAAACACGACAACCTCTACTCATCACAAAAACATGCATTTAAATGGCATCCACACCCATTTCTACTCTTTCTGATACATTCAGCCCACTTCATACCACATTTGATAACATTTGTTCTTGCACACCAGACAAGGGCATCCATGATTTTACCCTGGGATAGAAATTAATGTTCTGACCCTGGTGTTCTGACCCAGGCAACTAACATAAATACGCTTCAATTCTATTCATCTGCCGGAACTACTTCCGCACTACTTTTATTTTGTAAACAATATACATGTGCGAGCTGTCAAAACTAACCGGAGGTGTTGTGCAAGAAAAAGAATCCAATATGGGGTTCTGTTGTAGATGGGCGTTTCCAACCCTCTGGATGACCGTGCTGAGCGGAACCTCGGCGTAGCCTCGGTTCCGCTCAGCATGGTCATCCCTCGGGTTGGAAACGCTCATCTACAACAGAACCCCATATTGGATTCTTTTAATATAACATCAAAACTTGCTATGATATTCATTACGTCCATTTAAATGGAACAAATCCTGAAGTCAAAATGAGTTGGATTAATATGAAGATATTCAAGAATATTGTAATTAATACTTCAAGAAAAAGAAAACTTGTACATATTTACCAGAATCACCTCCAGGAGGCAATTCTAACAAATGTCCACAACACTTGTTTATTTGATTATTTAATAAAGGGCAAAAATACCCCCTTAATAATAGTAATAAAGGGAAAATACCCCCTAAAATAAATTATTCTACACCTCATTATGAATCTTTTTGCAACAAATTCTTTGTAATGACAAAACATCACGCGAACAAGAATGTGAAATAAACACCTCCCATAACCCCACTTTATATGGAGAAAACTGGGTAAATGGGGGCATACATTATTTTTCTTATTTCTGCTCCAAGACAAAGGTTGTGGGTACTTGTAAGAACCTCACTGAGGCAGTTCTAACGAGCACACACAATCTATGTTTGCAGTATAAACAAGAAAAATATGACAGACTTTCATCTGAAAAGAAGCCATTTTGGAGATGTGAAAAAATGCACTATGTCACACGGTGTAATGGGGAACAAAAACTGTCATTATAATGAGTGTCATTTGTATTATATGTAATGTTTTACAGTGCTTGTCATCCACCTCAGCATTTGGGTTCTCTGCCCAGTATCTAGCCTGGTATGAAGAACAACAGATAGGAATCCACTGGTCTAATATTGACACCAGTGCTATCCGTGGTGACGAGGCTAGCTTCTCCTGGTGTTGCATTATGATGTTGATTGACGGTGTAATATACCTCATTCTAGGCTGGTATGTCAGGAGTGTGAAGCCAGGTATGGTTATACTTTGTTTATACTTGTAAATCTGGGGCCAGTTGTTCAAAACTAACGACATCTTTTCTTAACATATTGTTAAAATTTTAATCATTCATTCGGAAAACATGTCCGTAAGAAATAATGGTGTCCAACATGGTGTCAGAAAATGATAAATATTAGGTAAAAATGATAACATCTTTATTATTTCTGCTTTCAACATAGATTGTGGGTGCTCGTTAGAACCGCCTCAATGAGGCAGTTCTAACGAGCACCCATAACCTATGTTTGCAGCATAAATAAGAAAAATTATACAGATTTCCATCAAAACATAGCCATTTTGTAAATGTGATAAAATGCACTATGGCGCACGGATACGCTATCCTAATGGTACTGGTAAATCTTGGGCCAGTTGTCCAAAACTAACAACATCTTTTGTTAACATATCGTTAAAATTTTGATCATTGAATGTGGCAAAGATGCTCATATTTTTGCTGAAAAAATAAATGTAAGCAGCTTTTGCATCTGCAAAAGCTGCTCACATTTTTTCAGCAAAAATATCAAAATTTTCGAAATTGTACCTACTAGAATAGTTAACAATATCACCACTAACGAGTTCGTTAAGCTAACGAGGCTTTGAACAACTGGGGCCTGATGATTAAGCACATCCCCCCTTATGTCAGTTTTCGATACAGTTATCTCCATTCCTATGCATGAACACCACAACCTCTTTATAACACTATTCTTGGGGGTCTTAAGGCGAAATCTTGTCTTTTAAAAAACCTATACAAACATAATACATTTGTATCTCACAGTGGCATCTAGTATGGTGAATTATGATGTTACAGTGAAACCTGTCATACCAGCCACCTCTACTAAGCAAGTAACCTGTCTTAAGCAAGCATGCTCTTGTTTCCCAATTAAAGGAAATGTATTAAAAATCAGCTGTATTAAGCAAGCACCTGTCTTAAACAAGCACATTTTGATCATTCCCTTAGGCGCTTGCTTAACAGAGGTTGGACTGTATATTCAAACAAAAATGTATAGATCATATAGAAAAATGACTATGGTCATTTTTCTATATAAAAATGACTATGGTCATTTTTCTATATAATCTATACAAGTGTTATAATGAGGTTTAGGTGTATTTGTTTTGTTTTAAAAATTGTCATATTTGCACAAAAATTCATGCATTGTCAGCAGTGTTATACCAAGTGCCAATGGTATATAAAATATACAAGCAGGCATACATCCATCCATCCATCCACTAATCCATCCATCTATCGATCTACATACATACATACATACATACATACATACATACATACATACATACATACATACATACATACATACATTCATACATACATACATACATACATACATACATACAATACATACATACATACATACGCGCGAACGTCACAATATTTCTGCGTACGTCAATGTACATACGTAGTAACTGATTACATGTTCATACGCAGAATTTGATTATATGCTTGTCTACACTTACACTAAATAAGGTGCAAATTATTGGCCCTGAATATTTCAGTAACTGTATACCTGCAAAGACATTTTACAGGGAGCCGGTGTCCACTTCCCTTCCAAATTTATTTACTTTTATTTAATCAACACTACTTACGTACTCGAGATACTACGTAAGGAGTTGTCCATCACCACTGTTGCTTAGATTTTGTTTATGTTTATGTATCTTTGTTTCATTTCTTTCTCTTCTTTTCGCGACTATGCCATTTCCCTGTTTATACTTTTCTCAGCTTTCCTCCTCGACTGTCCTCCCTGCATCTGGACTCTTACAGCAGCTGCATTACTACATAGCTAGTCGTCTCAAACAAGACACACTAGACCAACCATCAAGGCTCATCTTGATATTTCTACAGTTCTTATTAAGTAGTATCTGATGGTAAGCAAACTGAGATCAGACGGACTTGGTGGCATGGTTAGTGTCTCTATATCGTTAGGGCTAGGTTATAAGAAACGTATATCACATAAGAATTTTCACCTGCTTCTTTTTAACATGATACTTGTACTGTTATGCACCCCAAATACCAGGAATGAACTCGCCTTTAGCATGACGCTAGCTATTCAGCGAAACAACGAGCTGTACAGAAATATTCGGTCCCCCTTTGTGCGTATCCTCTTCCAAGTACCCATTAGAAATATCTATTTTTGCCGTAAATTGTTACTTTCCCTTATAGTTGCTAATCTGTCCCTATTCTTAATCTCGTTATTACTAATGTGTGGAGACATAGAGACGAACCCAGGACCAGACTCTGTCGAAGCAGGCAGTACTTCTAGCTGCGACCTAACAGCAACATCGCTCGAATTATTGCATAACCACTTGAGTATTATGCATGCAAACGTCCAAAGTCTTGTACCAAAGCTGGACATAATCCGCAGCGAAGCTGATACATATGACGTCCTCGTCTTTTCCGAAAGCTGGCTAAATCGTAATATTGCAAATCACACAATACTCATCGAGCACTTTATGCCCCCTTTTAGAGCCGACAGACATGATCGTCTTGGCGGAGGAGTGGTAGTTTACATCCGTGACACATTGTCATGCAAGCGTAGGAGCGACCTAGAACTGCTAGGCATGGAATCTGTCTGGGTAGAACTTAAGTTGAAATCGAAAAAGGTATTAGTAGGTGGCTTTTACAGACCTCCTAACAGCGGTCACGACTACTTTGAACTTATTAAAGAAAGTATCGATAGAGCGTGTAGCACTAACATTGCAGACATAATTATTACAGGCGATTTCAATGTCGATATGTCTAAAAATGGTAATAATAGGATTAGAGAACTCATGTTAGAATACAATCTTTCCCAGCTTATAACTGAACCTACACACTTTACAGAAAACTCATTATCAATCATTGATCTTATCTTAGTACGCAATACAAGTAATATTTTGACAAGCGGCGTAGTAGATCCTTTCATGGCCGATTATACCAGATATCATTGTCCGGTAATAGTCTTGCTGAAATTTACACGTCTACATGCACACTCATTTCGAAGACAGGTATGGAACTATAAATTGGCCGATTACGACAAATACAGAACAATTCTCTCTGAATCAAACATTTTAGAAAAAGTTGAATCTAATGAAAATATTGACTGCGACATACAGACCATCACCGACATTATATTTGACGCTGCAAAACAATCTATTCCAAACAAAACAGTCACAATCAAACCAAACGACCACCCATGGATTACATGTCATATAAAAAATTTAATACGGAAACGCAAACGCACTTATAGGCAATTTAAAAAAACTAACAATGACTACTTTTGGACTAAATATAAACTTCTTAGAAACCAAACTATCACTGCCATACGGATATCAAAGAAACAATATTTTGATAAACTCGATCAACTGCTGTCGTCTGAAAATTGCGACCCTAAAGTATTTTGGAAAACTTCCAAACAATTGTTAAATCTTACACGCTCCTCAGACAGCATTCCGGCTCTTCTAATGAATAACGAAGTGGCTGAAACAGATGACAAGAAAGCACAAATGTTAAACGCATATTTCTCTTTGCAGACTAAGGTTAATGACAACAACAAACCCCTGCCTAATCTTGAGACACCTCCGTCCACCCTGGAATCAATTACTATAACCACACAGGACGTTCTTGATGTCCTTAAGCACCTTGATGTTAGTAAAGCGTGCGGCCCCGATCTTATTAGCCCAAGACTCTTAAGGGAAGGTGCAGATTACCTAGCACGCCCTTATTCCATTGTTTTCAACCGATCTCTTGTACAGGGATACTTTCCGCCTGTGTGGAAAATTGCAAATGTTTCTCCTATCCACAAAAAAGATGACAGGTCTCTGCCGGCCAACTATAGACCAATATCCCTATTGAGCCCCGTAGGAAAAACGATGGAACGCTGTGTGCACAAAATCCTCTACAACTACGTCGTATCCAATCAGATGATAACTCCATTCCAGTCAGGCTTTATGCATGGCGACTCCACCACTTACCAACTACTCCATACTTATCACACTTTTTGTGAGGCAGTGGACAGCGGCAAAGAAGTACGAGCTGTCTTTTGTGACATCACGAAAGCCTTTGACAGAGTCTGGCACAAAGGACTACTTCACAAACTCCGTGGCATTGGAAGTTCTGAAAAGGTTTTGAAATGGTTTAATAGTTATTTATCTGATCGCAGGCAACGTGTAGTCATCAATGGCAAATCTTCAGATTGGACCGTAGTCGAAGCTGGAGTCCCTCAAGGGTCCATATTAGGCCCACTCTTATTCCTACTATATATCAATGACATCGTAAAGAATATTGGTTGCTCCATACGTCTCTTTGCAGACGACACAAGCTTGTACATTATTGTTGAAAGTCCCGACATAGCAGCCAGGCAGCTAAATGGTGATCTCCAAACTATTTCAAACTGGGCGGAAGATTGGCTTGTGGAATTTCACGCAAAGAAGACAAAGGCAATGACCCTATCTAGGAAACTAAATACCGTTCACCACCCACCCCTGTTTTTGAACAACACTAGGATACAAGAAACATCTACACATAAACATCTGGGCCTTACATTCTCTGACAAATGCAACTGGACCGACCACGTGACTTATATTTCTGAAAAAGCACGGATACGTCTCAACTTACTAAGAGCTCTTAAATTCAGAGTAAGCAGAAAATCTCTGGAAAAGATGTACATTAGCTTCGTCCGACCCCTCCTCGAATATAGCGACATCGTTTGGGACAACTGCTCCACAGATACTAAAAAATATCTTGATACAATTCACGTCGAAGCCGCACGAATTATAAGTGGCGCAACAAAACTTTGCAGTATTGATAAGCTTTTTTCTGAACTCGGTTGGGAGTCCCTCCAAAGTCGCCGTAATAAGCATAAACTAATTGCTTTCTACAAAATACTACACGGTCTCACTCCAGATTACCTCTCGGACCTCGTACCACCCACTGTACAAGCTACAACAAGGTATAACTTACGTAACTCCGAAGATATTCAAAACCTCAGAGCTAATACAAATCTTTTTCTTCAATCATTCTTTCCTTCAACAATACGAGCATGGAACTCATTACCAAACGAAATAAAAGATAAACCTTCTGTAGCATCATTCAAGCACTCTCTGAACAGAAACATTATGCAACCCCCAAAATACTTTAATGCAGGCACACGCATGGGGCAAATCCTTCAGGCTAGGATGAGAATGGGCTGTAGTTCACTCAACTCAGATCTTTATAGAAAACATATTGTCCCTAGTCCCTCTTGCAGCTGTGGTGAATTTGAAAGCGCTAATCATTTTTTCTTCTCCTGTCCGAACTATAGAGTTGCAAGGGAGAGATACCTGCCAAGAGATCTCCATACTTACTCATTGAACAACCTGTTGTACGGGAAGATCACCCTTCCAGTACACGAGAATGAAACACTCTTTTTGCAAGTGCAAGATTTTATAGTAAAATCTGGTAGATTTATCCAACCTGTCCAGCCCTAACATTAATGACCTAACATTAACGGCTTATCAGCTCAACTCTACAATATCTTCTTGGATGCAGGGATCAGTCGAACAGCTCTCTCTCTCGCTCTTTCTCTCTCTCTCTCTCTCTCTCTCTCTCTCTCTCTCTCTCTCTTAACAGTCGCGTGACACTGAAGTTGGTTGAGTGGGTGTCGACAGCATGACTCGAGTCAACGTTAACTCGACGCCATGGCGTCGACATCGCCCGCCCGTCGGTCTACTCATTGTTATTTTTTTTTTTTTTTTTTTTGACTGTCTGTATGTTTGTTTATCTGTCTAACTGTCCATCCGTTCGTTTGTTTGTTTGTCAGCCAGTCCGTCAGTCAGTCAGACAGTATGTCTGGCTGGCTGTCTGCCTGCCTGTCTACCTCAATCACAACAATTTACTCAATATTTTCAGTCATACCACTCTAATGTAATGTAAATTAGTTTGTTTTAGGAGATGATATTTATAAGCCTCAGGCTTACTGTCAAATCCTGTTTGTCAGTTCCAATGTATTTAATTGTACACGATACTTGCTAGAAATAAAATATTGTTTAAACCAAGTGCCAATGGTTGAAAAGGTTACGTGATAAAGTCAAAAGTTTGTGATAGTGTATAAACTCTGATTTTCTGTCCTAAACCCGACATCATCCTGAAACTGAATTTTACAACCACCAATGAAAGTTGTTTAATGAAAATCCTGTCAAAGTTCGTAACATAATCATGTCAGTGTTTTGACAGAGCTATAGCCCTTTTATGGGATCATATCTATTTTTCATCACACAAAAATGCCTATATAATTTTGACCCCCTTGAACCCCACTTTTACCCCACTTTTATATAGTAAAACTGGGGTTTACAGGGGTAAACCTTATTTTTCTTATTTCTGCTCTAAAAGATCAACGAGGCAGTTCTAACGAGTGCCCACAATCTATGTTTTGAGCAAAAATAAGAAAAATATCGCAATTTTTCATCTTAAAATTTTTTTTGGGGCGGTAAAATTTACACTGTATTTGTACAGGCGTGTTATCATTATGTAAGAGATGCACATAGGATACGGATAGTTGTATGCATACTTTTTTTATGTTCCAGGTAAATATGGTGTGTCAGAGCCCTGGTACTTCATAATCTGTCCTTGGTACTGGAGTAGCTGCTTTGGATTATCGTCAGGTGCGAAAGACAAGTATCGGGCAGCTGAACAAGGTAATTATAGCTGAACTCTTTAGGACAACAGTCATTCAAAATACACCAGTGATAGGCTATTATAATCACTGTAGTCTACTGACTACATTGTAAGTTGAATATTATCCTTGTTGACTTGTTAGGGCCCCGCAAATTTATTTGCGGGTGCCCTTTAGTAATTTATTTGTGGGTGCCCTATAGTAATCACCCTGTCTCTCCGTCTGTCCATCCATCCCTCCGTCCGTCTGTCCATCCACATTTTTTATGTTTTTTCTTAAAAACTTAAAAACAGTCAGATGCATCAACTTCAAACTTTAAATATAAGGTCACAATATCATTACACATTTTCATGTCAAGTTATGTAACTCTAGCTACAATACTCTCAGTTATGGCCCTTTGAAAAACTTGTCCACATTTTTCATGTTTTTCTTAATAACTTACAAACCGTCAAACCTATCAACTTCAAACTTTAAATATATGGTCTCATCATCATTACACAATTTTATGGCAAGTTACCTAACTGTAGCTTCAATACTCTTAGAGTTATGGCCCTTTGAAAAACTTAAAAAATCAGCTTTTTCATGTTTTTTTCTTAATAACTTACAAACCGTCAAACCTATCAACTTCAAACTTTAAATATATGGTCTCATTATCAATACACAATTTTAGGACAAATTACATTACTGTAGTTTCAATACTCTAAGAGTTATGGCCCTTTGAAAAACTTAAAAAATCAACTTTTTTGTCTTTTTTTCATCTCTATTTTAAAATCGCTATAGATATCCAAATGAAACTTCATATAGTTACTGACAGTTGCCCTATAGTAATACCCTGTCCGTCTGTACGTCTGTCAATCCATCCATCCATCCATCTGTCTGTCCATCTGACTGTCTGTCCATCAACATTTTTCATGTTTACAAACCTTCAAACGCATCATTTTCAACCTTTAAAGGTAAGATCACAACAACATTAACAATTTCAAGGCAAGTTACTTAACTCTAGCAATAATACTCTGAGGGTTATTGCCTTTTGAAAAACAAATAAATCTGCTTTTCCCGTCGTTTGTTTTCATCTTAATTTCAAAACCAATATAGATATCCAAATGAAAATGAAGCTGAAGTTATTGACAGTTGCCATATAGTAATACCCTTTCATATTTTATTCATAACTTACAAACCGTCAAATGCATCAACTTCAAACTTTAGATATAAGGTCACAATATCATTACACAATTACATGGCAATTATAGCCCTTTGAAAAAAATCCAACTCCTCTGATAGCACTGCCAGGGCCCTAGTCAGTTTCACTGGCAGCTCTAGTTCCTGCATAGAAATCTGCATAGGCATGCTCCATTTGCTGCCTTAGTCAAATGACCATCATCATGCGGCCCAAATAAGGAGCACTTTTGAATCAATCATCGCTCTTGAGCAAAGCACAGAAATCATGATTTACAGCCGTATTGACACTGATTTCTCTACATTTTTAGCCCATTTTTCAGCTGGCCTTCTAAATTTCAAAAACAGGCAGTGCTTCCCTTTCTTTGGTCGGGCACCAGCAGTCCAACGCCAAAAATTTGCTTTTGTTGAACAAACTGCCACGATTTGCAGCCCAGAAGTCTTGTTGTGGAGCTATGGAGTTCTGTCCGCTTGACCATCTCCCTCATCACAATTGCAAATCTCCCTCATACAGTTAAAAAATTATCATAGGTATGTTTTTGTATTTTTCAGTGAAAATAAGGCCTGAAAACATGTTAATCTTCTGCCAAGCAGACAATACACATGTAATTTTATGCCTAATTTACTGCAAATATTGAAAAAAAAATCATATTTTTGTCTGCTCCAGGAAGTTATGAAGCAGTTGAAGGGTTAAACTTTATAATAATAATAATAATGATGATAATAATAATAGAGTTAAATTTTGTTGAAGGCATTTGACACCCTTCTTCCCAGTTATAGTTGAAAATTTTGTTTCTGTCTTAAGGTGAGCAGTTTGAAGCTGAAACATCAAGGTCACCAAAGGTCATATCTGTGAGGGGTCTCTCAAAAGAGTACAAAAAGGGCAAACCTGTAGTGTCAGACTTGAACATGGATGTATATGCAGGTCAGGTGACCACACTGCTGGGACACAATGGAGCTGCCAAAACTACAACAATGTAAGTGGAAAAAATAAAATAGATTTTTACAGTAACAAGTAAAGTAAAAGGAAATCTGTATACATAAACCTCTGTATAAAATGGTTTTGGATATAACACAGTTTAACCCATTGCATGGGAGAAACCCCTAAAGGGGTACCATGGCAAACAGTGCAGTCCCAGATCAGATGCCACAGAATGTGGCATCTGATCTGGGCCTGCACTATTTGCTAACAGAATTTCACTTAAAAAATAGAACAAAAACGAAAAAAATAGGCCTGGCACCCCTTATATCACAAATGCCCTTGTCCAACATATAGCTATTGAAGAGTTCACTAGAATAGAATGGGTTGAAGATGATCTCAAAAATAGTGGGAAAAAAATGATTATGTAGAAAATTGACCACAAATGGTAATTTTTCTACATTAGTCTATACATTTTTGTTTGGATATACATGTATCAAGGTTGTTTAACTAACTTGGTTTCTGCTTAGAACCCCAACTATGGTGTTTAAAGAGGTTGTGGTGTATATTGAACTGATCCATGCTGGCAATCCACAGTAGGGGTAAGCAGTACAGATGCATTCTTGGTCAACACTGTTTGCCAGGGGCAAAGGATATGGCTCTGAAGGCGGCACATAAATCACATTATGTATCTTCAAGTGGTTATAATGGAAAATAAAGAGGATTTTTATTTTTTTGTGTGTAAGAATGATCATTATTTCATCAAATAATCACTGAAAGACGTATTTTCACGAGTGGCGAAGCCACAAGTGAAAATACTTCTTTTGGTGTTCATGCATGAAATGAAAATTGATCTTACACTGAAAAAAAAATCAAATTTTCTGTTTCTTTCATGCTTTTAATTGTAATTTGTAATGCAGTTTCGAAGCTTCAGCCATCATCACAGAGAACAAACTTTTTCCAGGGCAATTTCGCATCAATTTAGAGATATCCAGTATGTTAACTGGGTATAATATTGCATGTAAACTAAAATATTGCACCTGGAAAACAGCTTGGAATGTAACTTTATCAAATGGTTTACTTGAATATTGCATTTAAATAATGTCTGCTGTTGCTATGCTTGGCTGGCATCGTGTGCATTATTTACATTGCATAGGTGCGAATAGTGATGTCATCAATTTCGGAATGACGTGACAAGGTGTGTGACAGAATTTTTGTGTGTGTGTGTGTGTGTGAATTCGGGTTTAACGTCGCTTTTAACAATTTTTCAGTCATATCACGACGGTGTCTGGTTGCGACAGGGAGCTCAATGCTCACATTTATAGTGCTGCCTCACTGAAGTATCATGTCCCAGACACATTACATGATACCACACCCAGTCACATTATCCTGACACTGGATCGACCAGTCCTAGCTCTACCCCGTAAATCTGAGTGCCAAACGAGGAGCAGCTAGTACCATTTTTAACGACTTTGGTATGTCGCGGCCCGGGGTCGAACCCCAGACCTCCCGTTCCCCGGAGCGGACACTCTACCAACTGAGCTATCGGGGCCGGTAACAGAATTTTTGTCACACATCGATAAGGTTTAGTAATTACTTGTCAAATGTTTTCTTATGGATGCTATCCTAGAACCTATTGCAGGGGATGTGTCAATATTTAAGTAGTCAATGTATTTTAGTATCTTCATTACTGAGTTACTTGCCCTTGTTACAGCAACATTACTGAGTTACTTGCCCTTGTTATGGGAACATTACTGAGTTATTTGCCTTGTTACAGGAACATGTTAACAGGTATCCTAGAACCTACAGCAGGGGATGTATCAATATTTAACCAGCCTCTGAAGAATATGAAGAGAAGTATTGGAATCTGTCCACAGCACAATGCTCTCTACAAATAGTAAGTATTCAGTTAAATACCTGTATTATTGTTTTGCTACACCAGACTTTTATACCAGGGTCCATTTGTTCAAAGTATTGTTGCATTACAAAAACAGGCCTATTCAAATACAAGGTAAATTTTACTGCCAAAAAAATGAAAATTTTCGGGTGACAAATTGTGATATTTTTAGCTCACCAGAGCCGAAGGCTCCAGGGGAGCTTGTAGGATAGGCAGTTGTCCGTCGGCGTCTGCGTCGTCTGTGTCGTCTGCGTTGTGTGACATCAACACTTTTAAACATCTTCTCCTCTGAAGCCACTGGGCCGATTGGGCCCAAATTTTATCTGTAGCATCCTTGGGCTGGGGGATTGAAAGTTTGTGTTTTTTATAAAAATCGCCTCATTAGTTTGGTTGCTATGGCAACTTGTAATTTCCATAGACTTATAATGGGGAAAATTGAAAAATGGCATTTACTGCCAAATCATTCAGATATTTTGACAAAACTTTTATTGAAATGTTTCTTGAGTAAACTTCACTCAGCCGTATGCTTTTATGCAAACCTGAAGGTCCCCCAGGTTGTGCCGGGCCATGCCCCACCCCCTTCACTTTATAAAAGGCCATATATCACAGAAACCATTCAGATCCAGACCCCTTAACCATATATTTTCTTGTTCCTATTGATAAGACGCATTCAGTGACACCAACCTAGGGGTTCTCAGGGATGCGCCCAGGCCATGCCCCACCCCCTCCACTTAATAAAAGGCCGAATATCTTGGAAACCATTCAGATCCCCACCCCTAAACCATATATATTCTTGTTCCTTATGATAAGACCCATTCAGTGACATCAACCTGGGAGTCCCTAGGATGCGCCAGGGCCATGCCCCACCCCCTCCATTTCATAAAAGGCCCAATATCTCAGAAACCTTACAGATCCCCGCCCCTAAACCATATATATTATTGATCCTTATAATAAGACACATTCATTGACACCAACCTGGGGGTCCTCAGGGATGGGCCGGGGCCTTGCCCCACCCCTTTACTTCACAAAAGGCCATATATCTCAGAAACCGTTCAGATTCTCACCCCTAAGCCATATATATTTTTGTTCATTATGATAAGACGCATTCAGTGATACCAACCTGGGGGTCCCCAGGGATGTGCTGGGGCCATGCCCCACCTTCTCCATTTCATAATCTCACAATATCTTGGAAACCCTACAGATGGCTACCCCCTAAACCATATATATTCTTGTTTCTTATGATAAGACATACTCATTGAAACCAACCTGGGAGTCTCCTGGGGCCTTGCCCCACCCCTCCACTTCACAAAAGGCCTTATATCTCAGAAACTGTTCTTAGCCCCATCCTAGACCATATATATTCATCTACCTTATGATAAGACGCATTCAGTGACACCAGCTTGGGAGTCCCCGGGCATGCCCAGGCCATGCCCCATTGCTTTTCTTCATTAAAAGCCATATATCTCAGAAATAGTTCAGATCCCCACCCCTAAACCATATGCTTGTTCCTTATGATAAGACTCGTTCAATCACACCAGCCTGGGGGTCTCTTTGTGCTGACGCAATGTGCCCCGCCCTTCCACTTCATAAAAGGCTTTATATTTCAGAAACCATTCAAATCCCCACCCCATAATCATATATGTTCTTGTTCCTTATTATTAACACACCTACTGTAGGGGGGTCCACAGGGCTATTCCTATCCTTTCCACTTCATAAAAGGGCCTCAAATCTCAGAAACCGTTCAGATTCCAACCCCTAAACCATATATATACTTGGTCCTTATGATAAGACACATTTAGGGACAACAATCTTGGGCTTTCCTGGGATCAACAGGGCATGCCCCAACCCCTCCACTACTTAAGAGGCCTTACAGATCCCCACTGCTAAACCATATATATTCTTGTTCCTTATGCTAAGACGCATTTTGTGATACCAACCAGGGCTCCATTGGGTCAATGCCTCACCCCCTCTACTTCATAAAAGGCCTAATGTTACAGATACTGAGTCCACATGGGTGCTCATTTGGACATGGGGGTTCATTTGGTAGATTAAAATGATATCTTGTTAAAATACATGGCTGCCATTGGGCAGTGCCCACCTGAGCTCTGGTGAGCATAGTGGCCCATGGGCCTCTTGTTCTTATTTCTGCTCAAAATATAGATTGAGGGTACAGGTTAGAACCACCTCGATGAGGCGGTTCTAACAAGTACCCACAATCTATATTTTAGAGGAGAAATGTGAAAAATAAGTTTTACCCCTATCATCACAAAAACACGCCTATATAATTTTGACCCCCTTGAACCCGACTTTTATATAGTAAAACCGGGGTTTACAGGGGTAAACCTTATTTTTCTTATTTCTACTCTAAAATATAGATTGTGGGTACTCGTTAGAACCGCCTCAATGAGGCGGTTCTAACGTGTGCCCTTAATCTATATTTTGAGGAGAAATAGGAAAAATATCACAATTTTTCACCAAAAATTTTCATTTTTTCAGCGAATAAGTGTACTATATATTTCATATATTTGTATAGGCGTGTTTTCGTAATGAAACCCCAATTCCAAGGGGGGTCAGAATTATATAGGCGTGTTTTCGTGATTGGCTTAACAAGCTTGTTAGTGGTTAAAATGTTAACTATTCTAGCAAATATAATATCTAACACTATGGTATTTTTGCTGCAAAAATATGAGTAGCTTTTACAAATGCAAAAGTTACTTTTTTTCAGCGCAAATCATTACGAAAACCCGCCTGTACGAATGCATTGTAAACTTTACCGCCAAAAAATGAAGATTTTAAGATGAAAAATTAGGATATTTTTCTTATCTCCGCTTAGAATATAGATTGGGAGTACACCGTAGAACCCCCTCATCGAGGCAGTTCTAACGAGTACCCAGATTCTTTATTTTAGAGGAGAAATAAGAAAAATAAGGTTTAACCCTGTAAACTCCAGTTTTACTACATGAAAGTGGGGTTCAAGGGAGTTAAAATTATTTATATAGGTATGTGCTTAAAAATAGGATTGTAACTGGTAAAACAAATAAAAAAAAAAAAACATTTTACTGTACCGGTAATTTCAATTGTACAACATATGGTTTATAACAAACTCATCATCACGAAAACACGCCTATATAATTTTGATCCCCTCGAACCCCAATTTTATATAGTAAAACTGGGGTTTCAGGGGTATACCTTATTTTTCTTATTCTTGCTCTAAAATATAGATTGTGGGTACTCGTTAGAACCGCCTCGATGAGGCGGTTCTAACGAGTGCCCACATTCCATATTTTGTGCAGAAATAAGAAAAACATCACAATTTTTCATCATAATTTTTTTTTTTTTTCGGCAATAAAGGTGGCAATGTATTTGTATAGGCGTGTTTGCATAATGTAAGTTTGCATCAGACAGCTGCAAATTGTGAGAAAATTGCAAAAACAAACTCTAGATTGAAAAGGCACAAATTTATACTGAAT
This sequence comes from Lucinisca nassula, assembly GCA_963580285.1. Classification (NCBI taxonomy): domain Eukaryota; kingdom Metazoa; phylum Mollusca; class Bivalvia; order Lucinida; family Lucinidae; genus Lucinisca; species Lucinisca nassula. The sequence continues at coordinate 98,179,032 of OY757011.1, forward strand.
GTGAGTAGCTGCTCACATTAATTTCAGCAAATAGAGGCAGTTCTAAGGAGTACCCACAACCTATGTCTTTGAAGCAGAAATAAGAAATATAATGTATACCCCACAATTCCCAGTTCTGTCTATTTAAAGTAGGGTTTTGTCAGAGGGGGGGGGGGGGGCAAGGTTCTGATCTGGGTGTATAGTGTCTGCCTTTATGTAAAAATATGTTTTAGAAAAGTTTGAAAGAAGATGCAGCAGATGGCATAAGCAGACAACATTTTCAGATGCAGTTTTTCTTGGCATCTGAAGATTTAACGTAGTGTTAGGTTTGGGCCAGTTGTTCAAAGCATTGTTCACTTAACGAGCTCGTAAGTGGTAAAATTTTAACTGTTCTAATAAGTACAATATCTAATATAGTATTATTTTTGTTGAAAAAATGTGAGCAAACGCTGCTCACATTTTTTTTCTGCAAAAATATTAGCATAATTGCCATATTTAATGATCAAAGTTTTAATGATTCGTTAACTATTGACATCTTTAGTTGGGGCCAGTTGTTCAAAATTATTGATGTCGTTAGTTAACAAATCATTAAAAGTTTGATAATTTAATATGGCAGATATGCTTATATTTTTGCTGAAAAAATGTGAGTAGCTTTTGCAAATGCAAAAGCTGCTCATATTTTTTTAGCAAAAATACAAAATTTTAGATATTGTACTTGCTAGAACAGTTAACTGCCCACTAACGAGGAAAAACTGGACCCTGGTCTGAGAATTTTAAATTGTTTGTATTTGGTTTCAGCATGACAGTGATAGAGCATATGGAGTTTGTCCAGTCGGTCAAGAGTGGATCATCTCATGCTGGTTCTAAAGATGAAATAAGACAGTGAGTAATGTATGCTTGGAACCTGGAACCATCTGTTTGCTCCCAGGGGCATGTATCTTGACTTTCTTTATTATGACAATGCATCTGTGTGGCATCATTCTTTCATATCTCCAGAATGATTATGTGATTTTCTTTTCTTACTCTGCAGCCCCCGCCCATAGGGGCTTGAAGAAATATATGGGCTGCATGATGCTTCCACGCAGGGCTGAATCCGGCCCTCACACTAGTACTGGTAAACCGTTTAGAGGATCTAAGCCTTCCAGGAACCGGGGTGTGAGGCAGACCGTCCATGCTAATAAACCCTATTGGTTTCATTGGGCGACAGGGCTTGAGATGTCATTTCATCGCAATGTCAGGTAAAAGTCCCACAAATTTGGAAGAAATGTCTCCAAAATGACCTTTACAGTGTTGATGGGGATCGATGTTAAACCTCAAATCAAACAAACAAATCTTTTCTTACTCCAAACATAGGTTGCAGGTGCTAGTTAGAACCTCCTTATTTAGGCATTTCTAATCTTACGACATGAAAGTCTAAACAAAGGAAAGAAGCATAGCCTGAAAGAATCCCCACCTATGGTGGGGTTCGAACCCTGGTCGCTGGGGTGATAGTCCAATGCTCTAACCGCTAAGCCAAAGAGTCGACTCTCTGACACAGTTGTCAGAGTGTGGTTATAAACCTAGAAGCTATGCATATGATCTACCAAGGTAGATAATGGAAGGGAGGTAACACACCCCCTCTTCAGGAAGTCATCATTAATGATGAGGTGAAGGATGCCAACTTGGCACAAGCCAATTCTGGCATGTAAAGTCTGATCCCGGACAAGCCCCCATCTTACGAAATGAAAGTCCTAACAAAGGAAAGAAGCATAGCCTGAAAAAATCCCCGCCGGGTGGCTGGGTGATAGTCCAGTGCTCTAACCGCTGAGCCAAAGAGTCGACTCTCTGACGCAGTTGTCAGAGAGAGGTTATAAACCTAGAAGCTATGCATATGATCTACCAAGGTCGATAATGGAAGGGAGGTAACACTAACAAGACATAGGTTGCAGATGCTTGTAACGAGCACCCTCAACCTATGTTTGGTGTATGTTTGGAGTAAAAATTGGGGAAAATATCACAGATTTTCAACGGAAAATAACCCTTTGAGAGCTATGAAAGATTGCTGTATATCACGTGGGTGTGTTATCATAATAGTATTGCTCATTGATACGAAAGAGGCAACATTCCTCTTGAGAGCCCAGTTTTTTTTATAAATCATTGTTTGCTTAACTAGCGCTTGCTTAACAAGCTCATTAGTGGTCAGAATGATTAAATGGGCCCTGTCAAGCGATTTTGGTACTTATTGCTATGCGAGCAGCAAAGGTTCAGACGAGCCTGCGCATCCGCGCAGTCTCGCCAGAACCTTCGCTGCCTGCTCATACAAGCAGTGAATCAAGAGGAAGCCATATCCCTGGCCCCTCGGAATGGCTGGGCATGCGCAGTTAAAATTTGTCATGACAGAATGCTCGAAGACACAAATTCGCTTGGCGGGGCTCAAATGATCTAGCAAATCCAATATCTAATACTCTGGAATTTTTGCTGAAAAAAATGTGAGTAGCTTTTGCATTTGCAAAAGCTACTCACATGTTTTTCACCAAAATATTAGTATATTTAAATGATAAAAATTTTATTCTAACACAGCGCGCCTATATAGGCAATGGAAAACAACTGTGTTTTATTCTGCAACAAATCACAGCTCGGAAGAGCGTGACGAGTGACGTCATTAAAACTGCAAATTTATGACGTCACTAGTCGATTTCCTTGACGTTAGACGGTGTAACGTCATATTCTCGCATCAAAAACGTTAGAAAAGGGTATAAGTGCATGTGTTTCAGTCGATAATTTTAGCGGGATTTCTTCTAATAATGGCGAAAAGTTGTGAGATTTTGAAGGAAACAACAGCATTATTGTCGATTTTCAGCCTGTTAGAATTGAAATAGATCAGCTCTAATTTGCGGTCAGTTGTAAGTAGACAAATCACGCGCGCTACGCGCTTGTGATTTGATCTACTTTACAACTGCCCTCCAAACTGTGATTTATTACTCAACAAATCACAGTTAGAGCTGATCTATTTCTTAAACAATACATTAACTAATGGCATTGTTAGTTTGGATCAAATGACCCCCCCCACCCCCCCCCCCCCCCCGGATCAGAAAATGTTATTAGTCCCACACATAAACATTAACCCTTGTCCTGCTGAGCCCGGATATGTCTTATGCCATCTGATCAGGATCTTCATTGTTTGTCATTCAGCTCATGAATTTGTTGCAATAATTTGCATCAAGTAATCTGTTTGGTTGATAATCAGTAGTGGGTGTGGCATATATAAATATTCAGCAGGACAAGGGTTAAAATGCTAACAATAGTTGCATTCTGATATTTATGTGCAGGATAAGTTTCGTGTTCAAGAGAATTGAGCATGAACATTTTTATCTTGCACCCCAGATAAGGAAACCCTGGACTTTACCTTGGGATAGAAATTCTTATCCTACCCAGGCTATCCTATGGTGGATGTAAACAATCAAAGTGACTGCATTACAAAAAAATGAAATGTATGCAAGAAAAAGACCGCACATGAGTACTGGTAAACGGCTTAGAGGATCTAAGCCTGCCCAGGAAAAGCGGTGTGAGTAAGACCATCCAGGCTTATAAACCCTATTGGTTTCATTGGAAGACAGGGCTTGAGATGTCATTTCATCTCACTTTGGGTAAAAGTTCCACAATGTGGGAAGTGATATCTTCAAAATGACCTATACATTGTTGATGGGCATGTTAAATCTCCAATCAAACAAGCAAAAGATTGGGTGTAAGGAGTATAATCTGTCACTCGGCCTCTCTCCACTTTTCACAGCCATGTAATTTTCTTTCATTTTATGCTAAGCAGTGAAATCAGGGCATATTTGAAACAACTAACAATGAAAATTTTAACACACTCATTGAATTGTTAGCTCACCTGTCACGTAGTGACAAGGCGAGCTTTTGTGATCACTTTTTGTCCGTCGTGCGTGCGTCTGTGCATGCATCCGTCCATCCGTAAACAATTTCAAATAAGTATATCTCTAATACCACATGGCCAATCTTGATCAAATTTCATGTGAAGCATCATCAGGTAATGGGAAAGGCTGCATAAGGTTTTTGGGCTGATCAGATTGGAATTCTGGTTGCCATGGCAACATATAGCTCCCATAGACTTATAATGTGAAAAATTCAAAAAATCTTCTTCTCTGAAACCACAGGGCCCAGAGCTTAGATATTTAGCATGTAGCAACAGCCAGTGGTCACCTTCATAATTCCTGCCAATCTTGCCCCTGGGTTTCAAATGGGCCACGCCCCGGGGCCCCTTAGCTCCCATAGACTCATAATGGAAAAAGCTCCAAAAAGCTTCTTCTCTGTAACCACAGGGCCCAGAGATTAGATATTTAGCATGTAGCAAAGGCAAGTGGTCACCTACAAAATTCCTGCCGATCATGCCCCTGGAGTCCAAACGGGCCACGCCCCAGGGTCCCTTACCGTAAAAATTCGGCTATAAGACGAGGATTTTTCCCTCCAAAATGAGCCAAAAAAATGACCCCGTCTTATAGTCGAGGTCATAGACTGCAGGCTTTTTTCCGGCAATGTCCAGCGAAGACCAGACATACGGAAAAAGCCGATCGGTGATTTTTGAATTGATATAAATCGCCGCCCACAAACCACCGCTACGATTTTACTGCACGCGATCGGTAAATGACGTAATCCGACGCCATTACCCCCAAACGTGTTCAATGTCATTGCATGTATCTCTTTCATAAAAATAATGTTTTGAACTGGTAAAAAATATTTTCCCGATAGCTAAGCGGTTGTGAATAGAGGTGGATAGAAAATCAATGCTTTGCACAGCTCCCACATTATCCCCAGAAGCTCCATGTCAATAACCAACAACAGCGTTCGACTTTTCCCGCCAACGTCTGCTATTTGGCGCCAAAACATAACCATTCATGAGATCGCAAAATAGTCCGATTTTATAATGCAAATATTTACCGTTAGATGTAGCTAATAGTCTGAGGAGCAATTAAATCATTTTCACATTGATGGTGGATTAAATTTTATGACTGGAGGATAAACGCAAATTAGAGACAAACTTGACCATATTTTCACACCTTATCGACACGCACCGCAGGGTGGCAATTATACGACAGGGATTAACATTAGTGTCATACTTGAACCCTAATCAATACACAGATGGTATGTCTCTGAATTGACAGCGATTTACTTACTGGTCTATTTTTTCCGTATTTAAGGACTCAAAAAAGACTGGCAGTTGTAGACGATTTTTTTTTTCTTGCATTTGTCCCGACAGAGCTTCATAATGTCAAAGTGCACCTGCCCGGCGTGATTTCGGTCTTGTCCCAGACGGCCAGGAAATGGATTTGTCAGCCCCTGTCGTCTATTAAATAGGAGTCTGTGTAGCCTAAGCCAGCAAAGCATGTACCGGGCCGACGTTTGCCGCTATTTTGTGCTAGCTGGTTCTGAAACTAAATAACTAGGTGTTGTGTTCCCCGATAAAAAAAAAGGTCCAGTTACTTATAAAAAAGCTGCAACAAATATTTCTAAATTTTGTGGATAGAAATGAATTTTCCCCTTTCCCAAGGCTTAATAGTTGTACCTATTCAGATTCAATAAGAGATGTCTCTCTTTGTAACTCTTACAAAAGAAGACACAGAATGTCAAAAGACATAAACAAGTGGCCAAACAAGCCATGTTAGGGGTAAGTAGAGGGGTTTTCTGACGAAAAAAGGCCGATTTCTCACATCTAAATGGCATCTGGCGGTAGCAGATAGGCCCCGACAGATATCGCAAAAATTGAACCCGTCTTATAAAAGAGTATAAGCAAAATCCCACCTTAGAAAAGCGGTCTCCGGACGTTAGCCCCCCAGGACGTTTGCCCCCCAATGACTTAATCTAAAAATGGACATTTGCCCCCCAGTTGAAAATGCGACCCGGACATTTGCCCCCCAGAGCTTATTTTTGGTATGGACATCTGCCCCCCAGTGCTTATTCTACTGGTGGACATTTGCCCCCCAGTTCTTATTCTACTGGTGGACATTTGCCCCCCAACATGTTCCTACAATCTTTGTTTTTGAGCTGAAATTAAGAAAATAATGCAAACCCTTGTATGCTTTAATTTTTTTTTCTGAAAACTTACAAGGATATTCATTTAAAGACTTGTATATAGCTACATAATTTACATGATGTTTTGACCAAGAATTAACCATCAGTGTATCCAGTGTAAAAACCACTTGAGTATATGCGTCTGACATTGGACTCTCAGTGAGGTACAAACTCAATATATGGTTCTGTAGCTGACTTGCTTAACCCTAATTCTGCTGAATAAATTAAGCATCTCCAATTGTTGACTATTAACCATCACATTCTTGGTATATTTTTGTTAACTTAACAAATTGCATGACAAACAGTATAGATATCCATCATATTTGGCTTCTGATCTGGATCCATACTGCTTTCTACGATTGGGGTTGTCCATAACAGCAGGTTATTATGAGATTTATATTTACATAGATGGAGTAATTTATTGCTTAACATTTAGTATTTCTGATGACAATTAACCAATAAATGCATTTTTTCCTCCTTTGTATTAGCCCTGGTCTATCTGGGGGGCAAATGTCCATTTCTGAAATAAGCAGTGGGGGGCAAATATCCACCTGTAAAATAAGCACTGGGGGGCAGATGTCCATACCAAAAATAAGCTCTGGGGGGCAAATGTCCGGGTCGCATTTTCAACTGGGGGGCAAATGTCCATTTTTAGATTAATACATTGGGGGGCAAATGTCCTGGGGGGCAAATGTCCTGGAATCTAGAAAAGCTGAAAAGGGGGTCCCGTCTCATAGCCGAATCGCCTTATAGCTGAATTTTTACGGTAGTTCCTATAGACTCATAATGGAAAAAGCTCCAAAAAGCTTCTTCTCTGTAACCACAGGGCCCAGAGCTGAGATATTTAGCATGTAGCAAAGGCAAGTGGTCACCTACATAAATCCTGCCAATCATGCTCCTGGGGTCCAAATTGGCCACGCCCCGGGGCCCCTTAGCTCCCATAGACTCATAATGGGAAACAAGTTTAAAAAAACTTCTTCTCTGAAACCACAGGGCCCAGAGCTTAGATATTTAGCATGTAGCAACGGCAAGTGGTCACCTACATAATTCCTGCCAATCATGCCCCTGGGTTTCAAATGGGCAACGCCCCGGGGCCCCTTAGCTCCCATAGACTCCTAGTGAAAAAAACTTCAAAAATCTTCTCCTCTGAAACAACAGGGCCCAGAGCTTAGATATTAAGCAGGTAGCAACGGCAAGTGGTCACCTACATAAATCCTGCCAATCATGCCCCTGGGGTCCAAATGGGCCACGCCCCAGGGCTCCTTAGCTCCCATAGACTCCTAATGGAAAAAAGCTTAAAAAATCTTCTCTGAAACCACAGGGCCGAGAGATTAGATATTTAGCATGTAGCAACGGCAAGTGGTCACCTACATTTTTCCTGATAATCATGCCCCTGGGTTCCAAATGGGCCAAGCCCCGGGGCCCCTTAGCTCACATAGACTCCTAATGGAAAAATGCTTCAAAAATCTTCTTCTCTGAAACCACAGGGCCCAGAGCTCCGGTATTTAGCATGTAGCAATGACAAGTGGTCATCTTTATAAATCCTGCCATTCATGCCCCTGGGGTTCAAATGGGCCACGCCCTTGGGCCCCTTATCTCCCATAGACTCCTAATGGAACAAAAAAAGCTTCAAAAATCTTCTTCTCTGAAACCAAAGGGCCCAGAGCTTAGATACTTAGCATATCGCAACGGCAAGTGTTCACCTACATAAATCCTGCCAATCATGCCCCTGGGGTCCAAATGGGCCACGCCCCAGGGCCCCTTAGCTCCCATTGACTCTTAATGGAAAAAAGCTTAAAAAATCTTCTTCTCTGAAACCACAGGGCCCAGAGCTTAGATATTTAGCATGTAGCAACGGCAAGTGGCCACCTACATAAATCCTGCCAATCTTGCCCCTGGGGTCCAAATGGGCCACACCCCGGGGCCCCTTAGCTCCCATAGACTCCTAATGGAAAAAAGCTTAAAAAATCTTCTCCTCTGAAACCACAGGGCCCAGAGCTTAGATATTTAGCATGTAGCAACGGTAAGTAGTCACCTACATAAATCCTGCCAATCATGCCCCTTGGGTCCAAATGGGCCACGCCCCAGGGCCCCTTAGCTCCCAAAGACTCCTAAAGGAAAAAAGCTTCAAAACTCTTCTTCTCTGAAACCACAGGGCCCAGGTCACCTTCATAAATCCTGCCAATCATGCCCCTTGGGCCAGAATTGGCCACAACCAAGGCCCATTATTTACCATGGATGGACTTAAAATGGAAAAAAACTAAAAATGGAAAAAAAACCTTGAAAAATATTCTTCTGTGACAAGTGGTCACCTACATAAATCCTGCCAATCATGCCCCTGGGGTCCAAATGGGCCACACCCCGGGGCCCCTTAGCTGCCATAGACTCCTAATGGAAAAAAAGCTTTAAAAATCTTCTTCTCTGAAACCATGAAGTACGGACCTTAGATATTTAGTATGTAGCAACATAAAATGGTCGCCTACATAAATCCTGCCAACCATGCCCTTTGGGTCAAAATTGACCTATGGACTTATACTGGAAAAAAAATCAAAAATCTTCTCCAAAGCCATAAGGCCCAGAGCTCAGATATTTAGTATGTAGCAATGTCAAGTGGTCTCCTACACTTATGATTTTCTGGTACACAGGTGAGCGATATAGGGCCATTGGGCCCTCTTGTTATTTCAAAAATGTAAATCATCACATGAGCAATGAAATGAACACTCCTCTAAACCCCACTTTATATAGAGAAAACTGGGGTTTATGGGGGTAAACATTATTTTTCTTATTTCTGCTCCAATACATAGGTTGTGGGTACTCAATGAGGCGGTTCTAACAAGTTCCCACAACCTATGTTTACAGGATTAATAAGAAAAATATCACATATTTTCATCAGAAAAGTAGCCATTTTGAAGATATAATAGTAAAAGATTGCACTAAGTCGCATGGATGTGTTATTGTAATGCTCCTCTATATTTTATCACCTCGGGTACAGTAATCACTGAGTATATTTAGACGACAGAGTTTTGAATAACATCATTGCGGATGCTTGAATGAATTTATTATGTTTTTAGGATTCTGGAAGAAGTGAACCTATGGCATTGTCGGCATTGCAGTGTTCAAGAATTATCTGGGGGTATGCAGCGACGACTGTGTGTGGCACTGGCGTTTGTCGGCAACTCTAAGGCCGTGATTCTTGATGAGCCGACAAGTGGTGTGGATCCTAGTGGAAGACGGTCCATCTGGAACCTCATTATCAGAAAGAAGGGAGGTAAGGCCTCCTGCTATTGATAATAAATAATTTATACACAACCAACTACTGTCGACCTTCAATGGCTCAAACACCTTTGGAACCATGAAAATTTGTTAGAGACAGGGGTAGTTCGAGCTACAGAGGGTTAGAGAGTTCTAATGAGTACACACAACATACATTTATTTTGAAAAAAAATTTGAAAAGATGTCCATATTTTGCCTCTGAGGCATAATATTGTCCATATTATGCCTCGGAGGCATAATATGGATATTTTTTTAAATTTTGGCGAAAGAATGTGAACTGTACTGGTTAACCGCTTTCGTATAAACCTGCCTAGGAAAAGTGTGGATATGTAAACGTACAGGCTCAGAAAGTTACCTAAAAAGTGTTGACTTGGCCATTAAACTCCAATACAAACAAACAAATGCATTTTTCCTAGGGATTCAAGAAATTAGTTCGAAACAGAGGTGGTAAACAAGTCATTGGTGTTCGAGCCATAGAAGTTATACTTTTAGGTTGATTTTTGAAATAATGAAATACATCAGAAACATTATTGTTATTAAAACAACAATCACTAACAAATTCCCCATTCTTTTAACCTAAACACAAATATTTGGCTCCCCTTTAGTTTAGTTTATACTAATTTATTTTAGTTTGATTGCGATAAAAGCTTCAAGCTTATTTCAATTGCTCTCGAGCACTCATTCCGGATGTTATCATGTGTGCAAAGGGCAGTGACTTTTACACCACTGCTACCCATTTACACCTGGGTGGAGTGGGCAATGGTATTAAGTGTCTCGCCCAAGGACACACCTCTGCTCTGGAGGCCTGATTTGAACCAACAACCTCTTGATCATAGTCAAACAAGCTAACCACTGAGCTATCGAGGTCGCCACTTAGATATCGAGGCCGCATTTTTGGGCTGCTCACTCACAAGTATGACATTAGTAAGTCTTGAACCAGACCAAGATCAACCTGATTAATAGCAGTTGTGGTCACAAAACATGATCCGCACAGAAAACAGATACACCACAACTTCATTATAACACGGTACGTTATAACACGGTTTTGCATATAACACGGTTTCAAGATAGATTCCAAAAATGTGTAGGTTATATAGAAAAATGACCATAAATGGTCATTTTTCTATATAATCTATGGTCATTTTTCTATATAATCTATACATTTTTGTTTGGTTGGCCCCCACCCATTGGGGCGTGAAGAAATAGATGGGCTGCAAGATGCTTCCACGCAGAGCTGAAACCGACCCCACATGAGTACTTGTAAACCGCTTAGAGGATTTAAGCTTGCCCAGGCAAAGCAGTGCGAGTCGAACCATTTCATGCTGATAATCCCTATTGGTTTCATTGGCCGGCAGGGCTTGAGATGTCATTACATCTCAATGTCGGGTAAAAATATCACAAAATTAGAAGCAACATCTCCAAAATAAACTGTACAGTGTTGACGGGGACGTTAAACCTCAAATCAAACAAACAAAACATTTTTGTTTGGATGTTTGGATATAACACAGTTGTTTAACAAACACAGTTTCTGCTTTGGACCCCATTTATAGTGTTATAAAGAGGTTGAACATGCTGATCTCAGATGGAGTGAAGATGGCCATGTTTGCTGATGTTGGCTCGGTGGGGGACGCCTATATGTCCGCGGGTGGGCGTCTCTTGCCTGATGCCTCCAGTTGACCTGTCTCATGAGCTACGTCGGTCGGTGTGTGCACAGTTATTGCTCCATGTTTAAACAATTGCCACATGATCCTTTTGAAATATATACACCGCAACCTCTTATACTGTGGCAGAGAGATAAAGTGAATCTGGGTCCGAAGTTGAGCATATAATGTCCTGCTCATGAATATTAAAATGCCAAGAACAGTTCACCATGCTGATTACAGATATATCACTTTTTGATAATAATATCATCATGTGAACAAGTCCGTGAAATGAACACCCCTCTAAACCCCACTTTATGTAGAGAAGACTGGGTTTCTGGGGGTATGCATAATTTTCTTATATCTGCTCCAAGACATTGGTTGTTGGTACTCATTAGAACCGCCTCAATGAGGAGGTTCTCACGAGCACCCACAACCTATGTTTGCAGTAAAAATAAGAAAAATATTACGGATTTTCATCAGAAAAGTAGCTATTTTGGAGCTGTGAAAAAATGCACTATGTCGCACGGCTGTGTTATCGTACTGAGATTCAAATCAGCTGGTCAAGATCTATACAGTTTTCCATTCTGCTTCTTTATCCTTGGTAAGAAATGGAAATAATGCAGCATGAAATGACTGAAAAATTGGGGAGGAGTGTAGTATATTGAAATATTTGACATGGTGAGGGTTAATTAATTAAGGACCATAACAAATATAATTCTCTGTGGATATAAACATGGACAGAGTATTCTTGCACACCAGATAAGGAAATCCATATTTTAGCTTGGGGGGGGGGGGGGGGGGTGCATAATTTTTCTTATTTCTGCTCCAAGACATTGGTTGTTGGTACTCGTTAGAACTGCCTCAGTGAGGCGGTTCTAACGAGCACCCACAACCTATGTTTGCAGTAAAAATAAGAAAAATAACACGGATTTTCATCAGAAAAGTAGCTATTTTGGAGCTGTGAAATAATGCACTATGTCGCTAGGCTGTGTTATGGTACTGAGATTCAAATCAGCTGGTCAAGATCTATACTGTTATCCATTCTGCTTCTTTATCCTTGGAAAAAAGTGGAAATTATGCAGCACTAATGACTGAGTGTAGTATATTGAAATATTTGGCATGGTGAGGTTAATATTTAGGACCATAACAAATATCATCCTCTGTACATATAAACATGAACAGGGTGTTCATTATATAGAGGATCTTACATGAGGGTTCATGCATTATTGAATTTATTAAATGAGTTGAGGAAAAGGAATAAAATGCGAGCCTCGCATTTTATGCCATTCCTCAACGAGTTTAATAAATTCAGCAACACATGAGCATGAATTCAAGATTCTATTTATCATACGGCATTTATTTGCATTTTAGTCAGGATTTTTTTTTTTTTTTACAAAAATGCCAATATTATGCCATTAGTCAACTTCGTACATTTAATGTGAGGGGGGTTATCAAACTAATTTGCATATTAAATCGACTAGTATATTATCCAATTTAATAACATGAGGTTATTACATTCTCATCGCGACATCATATGATAAACAGAGTTATCACATGTTAACGAGTCCATGAAATGAACACACCTCTAAACCCCACTTTATATGGAGAAGGGGAATACATTATTTCGCTTATTTCTGCTCAAAGACATAGGTTGTGGGTACTCGTTAGAACTGCTTCTATGAGGCGCTTCAAAGGAGCACTCACAATCTCGTTAGAATTGCCTCTATGAGGCGGTTCTAACAAGCACCCACAACCTATGTTTGGAGTATAAATAAGAAAAATATCGCAGATTTTCATAAAAAAGTAACCATTTTGGAGATATGAAAAATGCAGTATGTCGCACAGGTGTGTTATCGTAATGAAACATCATCTCTCATGTCACCTTTCATGTTTCCAGATACCAGTGAGAAAGGTACGTTCTCAACCATATCTCATCCTATTTACGCTGGTGTTGTGCTTATTTCTTAGCCCTTTTTGTACCAAATGGAATCTTCCTCTTTGTATTCACCATATTTGCATTATTGGCTGGCTCCCAGCTTGCACATTGTCAATATTGGAAAAACAGGTAACCAGACCCCCCTGACCTTGAAAGGTCAGGGGGGTCTGGTTACCTGTTTTTCCAACACTGACAACCTTCAGACTAGGAACCAGCAGATAATGCAAATAAGGTGAATATAGCAGGAGTCCACTTCAAAATTTAGGGGTGTCAGGTTGTGTTTTCTTCACAATTTATTTGGAAAATGGCTAAACTTTTAGCAAACAGCGGAGGCCCTGATCAGACGCCGCATTCTGCGGCGTCTGATCTGGGCCTGCACTGTTTGCCAGTGTACCCGTTTTGGGGTTTCTGGTACAAAATGGGTTAAACTCGTTATTTCCCGTAGGATGATTAGTGAACTGTCAAAGACGTTACTAAAAAATATCCATATGAGATCATGCTATCTCCCATGGTGTTACAGACAACATTTTGCAGGAATTTATGGACAATGAAGACTCTGATAAGACTGCAGGATTGTGCAGGCTGTTCTTTGTCTTTGCTGGTCACATAGATTTTCTGTTAGGTTTTGTTATACACTGGCTGATATTTCACTAAAATTAAAATCAAATTTGAAAAACTCTAATATCTTATATCTGTGGGACCATGAATTATTGTTGGAGTTAAGGGTAGTTTGAACTACATGTACTTAGAGTTTCTCATACAGGTAGGCCCATGGGGCATAATGGAGATGACCTCTGGATATATTTTCGACTTTCTATAAAGGGGTGGTTGGGTGAGGCAAAAGTTACGTTATCTTACGTCACTGGGTGGCCAACTGATATTGGCTTACAGTTGGGCAAGGCCTACTGTGCTTGCTGCAGGTAAGGGTAGAGGGGGGAGTATTGTTATTTCATCTGTTTCTACACTTCCATTCATTTTCCTCTTTCTCCTCTGTCCCTTACTTTCATCTCCTCTACTATCTCTTCTATCTCCTTTTTCTCCCTTTCTTGGGGTGACAACACAAAATGACCCACAAGGGTTGACATGTTGTTATACACAAAACAATCAATCAATAGGCTTTGTATAGAATAAAGGTATGTTGTGTGTACTCATTAGAATTGCCTCAATGAGACAATTCTAATGAGTACACACAACATACCTTTTTTAAGATGTTAAAATCAGATAAACATCTGGGGCCAGTTGTTCAAAGCATTGTTAGCTTAACGAGCTCGTTAGTGGTCATATTGTTAACTCTTCTAGCAAGTACAATATTGTAAATTTTGGTATTTTTGCTAAAAAAATGTGAGCAGCTTTTGCGTCCGCAAAAGCTGCTCACATTTTTATGGCTCCGCATCATATGATGCCGGGGGCATATAGTTTTTCGGTTTTCCATACGTGCGTATGTGCATACATGTGTACGTCCGTCTGTACGTGTGTGTGTATGTACGAACGTACGTACGTGATCCTGTAACCTCAGGTTAAAGTTTTTGTAACAGGTAGAGCCTGCTTTATGAATGGCATTTGGCGGGGGCATCCGTGTCCTATGGACACTTTTTCTAGTTTCAGCAAAAATTTTAGCATATTTGCCATATTTAATGATCAAAGATTTAACGATACGTTAACTAACGACGTTGTTAGTTTTGAACAACTGGCCCCTGTAAATTAACCTTAACCCATAAGCTGCCAAGAAAAACAACATCTGAAAATGTCGTCTGCTTATGTTGTCTGCCGAATCTTCTAGCAAACATTTTAAAAGTATTTTTGCATACAGGCAAACAATATGGGCCTGATCTGGGTCCAGACTGTTTGCAAAAAAGGACTTTAAGGTAACCGGCAGATGGCAAAGCAGACAACAATTGTCATGATTGGCATGTTATGGGTCAATACACGACTATCTGGAGCTAATCTAGGGACTTCATAACAAATTTGAATTATCCATGGTAAAGAGCCATCCATTTACACATTAGGCCATCCTTAAAATAAAATTTTGTTTGCTGTGCTCCTACCCAGCATATGTGAGGTGGATAGGAAGGTAGGTCTTTTTTTTTTTTTTTTGATAGATCTGAAAAGATATTTGACCCTTAAAGCACCATACAACAACCGGACACATCATTTCAAATACTTATTTTCTGATTTTTTCAGAGAAAATCAGGCTTGAAATTTCATTTGAATGGTCTGCTAGGCAGACCATTCAAATGAAATGTCAAGCCTGATTTTCTCTGAAAGAAATAGATAAAACAGCAAAAAAAAACAAGAATGTCATCTTCTTGAAATTTAAATGGCTTAGTGTGTTAAATTTGAGTTTAATCAGGATTTCAAAAAAAAATATCTTTTCCTCAGAATGTTAATAAAATTTTTTGGGTACGGGCAATCTGTGGGTAGGTAGGAGCACAGCAAACCAAGAATTTTTAAGGATGACCTTATCAAAGTTTCACTGTACCTCTAATCAGTGCTTTTCTCCATTATTTTGCATTTTCCTGTATCAACCCTTTTTCTGCTGAATACGAAAACCCCTACCTTTGCAAACAGTGTTAATCTGAAGATGCCATCTGATCAGGATCTTCACTGTTTGTCATTCTGTTTGTGAACTGAATAAATACATTGTATCAAGTTACATGATTGGTTGATAGTCAGAATGGGTGTGGCAGAATTAATCTATTCATCAGGACAAGGTTATCATGTAATTCTGTTTTTCTATCTAAAGGCTTTTACTTTAGGCCAAAGAAAAATATGTATGTTTAGGTTTTCATGTCGGGGGAAAAAAATCAGTAAGGTAGTTTTTGTCACGCCTGCTTTAAACAAGGCACAATATAGGAGTCGGGTTTTCCATCCCTTTGTCCATTCGTTCATCCATTAGTTCGTGAAACCATCAACATTTGAGACCACCCTAACTTTCACCCTAATGTAAGAATTCATTTCTCCAGAACTTTAAGACCTTTATTAATGATACTTGGTACAAATTTGCATCTAGGAATGGCAACTTCAATGCAAGCATCCATCTCTGGCCTTGACTTACATTTCATGTTTCACTGACTTAGTGAATTATTTCGACCACCCTAACTGTCACCCAAATGTAAGAGTCCTTTTCTCTAGAACTATAAGAGTTTCATTAATGATACTTGGTACAAGCTTGCATCTGTGAATAGCAACTTCAATGCAAGCATCCATATCTGACCTTTACTTACATTTCATGGTTCGTTGACTGTGAATTATTGTGACCACCCTAACTTTCACCCTAATGTAAGAGTCCATTTCTCAAGAACTATAAGAGCTTCATTAATGACACTTGGTATAAACTCACATCTAGGAATGGCAATGTTAATGCAAGCATCCATATCTCACCTTGACCTACAATTCATGGTTTACTGATTTGATAATTATTGCAACCACCCTAACTTGCATTCTGATGTAAGAGCCCATTTCTCCACAACTGTAAGAGCTTCATTAATGATACTTGGTTTAAGCTTGCATCTAGGTGTGAGAACTTTTATGCAGGCATCCATGTTTGACCTTGACATACATTTCATGGTTCAGTGACTTTGTGCCCACACAAGCACGACATAGCCTTTGGCTGAACTCTTGTTTTTTTATGAATAATTTTCAAGAAACATACCTCTAGATAAGAAAGACAAACAAGGATAACTTTCCTGATTTCCTGTCAGAAACATAATGTTGTGGGAAATTGTTGGAGTCGCCTCAATGAGGAGATTCCACCCATCACCAACAGCATACGTTTTTATAGAGAAATAAGAAAAAATATACCCAAAATCATGCTTAGTACTCCTTGCTTTGAGTTATGTAGAAATATACACATATAATGCTTAAAAAAAAACAACAAAAAAACAAATATACTATAAAAATGCATAGTTCGAACTTTTTTATTCATCAGAAAACATGATAAAAAATCCTGCTTATCTGGAGCTATGTAGGAAGATCAAAGTAAGGGGAACGGGAACACCTTCAGGGGAGGCAGCTCCTGCAAACATATTTTTGTCTCCCATGTCAATTGGGGTCAACTCTAAAAGGGAAGAATTTGCTCCTAAGGAGCAAATTCTTTTCTTTAAGAATAGACCCCTTTTTTCATGGGAAAGAGTTTAAAGAAAAGCGAACAGGAAGTCCCAAAAGTTGAGTCCCTTTGAAAAATGTTGGAAAAAATATGCCAGGTGTTCCCAATCCCTTCAGCCCAAACAAGCCCATATGTTCTTTTAAAATGCATAGTTTTCAAAAAACATGAACAAGTTTTGTTTTGGTTTTTCCAGTAAATATGAAAAAAAAACTCCTCAAAAATCAGTGGGTTTGGAAACCCAAAACATTCATATTTTTTGTCTGGCCTTATGCTGACATATCCATGTGATATAATGGCTCCTTACAAGATTGTAGGACAGGTGAAAATTCTTTACAATCTTCTTAATGTTCCTATGACTGTTTCAAATAGATTGTGGGTGCTCATGGAGGTGGTTCTAATGAGTACCCACAATCTATGCTTTCAGGCAAAAGTAAGGAAAATAATGTATACCTATGTAAACTCGACTTTTCTCATTATAAAGTGGGGTTTGCAAGGGTGTTCATTGCATGGACTTGTTAACATGATGAACCTCTTGATGAGCTTATATTACCTGTTATAGTAGTAAGGGTGTGAACAAAGTGGAAAGATTTCAAATTTTCAGAAGAAAGGAGCATCAAACACTTGAAGAAATAGTAATAAGAGAAAGTTACAATCAGAGAGCATAGCCATCTCAAGCCACACAAAGCAGTGAAAGAAAAATACCACAACCTCTTTATACCACTTTTAATGGGGTTCAAAGCAGAAACCGTGTTAGTTAAATAACCATTTTATATCCAAACAAAAATGTATAGGTTACCGTATTCGCCCTAATTACCGCACTGTGCCCTTGGTTTTTTCAAAATCGTGTCAAAAATCATGGTGAAAAATCTACCTAATTAGCGCACACTTGATACGGAAACAATAGCTTCCGAGATGATGCATACTGATATTTAATGGGACAGAAAAGGATACGTAAGCATTGTCTTCACTGTTGAAGATATAATGTAGGTTTTTATGGATTTACTGTGAGAGGTTCAAGGGGAGGTTACTGTAAAGTGTGCGCTTATGCATTTCCTTTTCAAAAATAGCTTTGGTGTGCGCTTATAGGAGCATGTGCGGTAATTAGGGCGAATATGGTATATAGAAATATAATATATTCATTTCGGAATCCATCTTGAACCTGGAAGCCCCCGTGGTGTAGTGGTTACGCTACTCGTCTTGTAAACCAGGGGTCGCAGGATCAATCCCGGGCTTCTCCAGACTTTTAGATGAGTCTTTAAACCGAGGTCCCGTCTCCGTATGACCTAAGCTGTTGGTGGGACGTAAAACCCAAACACTCACTCCATCTTGAAACCATGTTATATCCAACAACATGTTATAATGAACTGTGTTAAAATGAGGTTGTGGTATAGTGGCATAAACATCAGGTTCACAAGTCAGTGTAATGAACACCCCTATAAATGTCATATTTACAGAGAAAAATGGCACTTTTGGGGGTATTCTTTTTTTGCCATTTTTTCTCAAAAACATAAATTGTGGGTATTCGTTAGAACCGACTAAGTGAGGCAGTTCTAACAACCACCCACAATATATTTGAACTAGAAATAAGAAAAATATCAAACATTTTCATCTGAAAAATGCTAGTTCTGGAGATAGGAGAGACGGCATTTTTTACATCTCCAAAATGGGAACTTTTCTGAAGACAATCTGTGATATTTTGCTTATTTATACTGCAAATATAGGTTATGGGTGCTCGCTAGAACTGCCTCATTCTAACGAGCACCCAGAATCTATGTCCTGGAGCAGAAATAAGGAAAAATAATGTATACTCCCGTAAACCCCAGTTTTCTCTACATAAAAGTTGGTTTAGGTGTTCATTTCATCACGAAAACAGACCTATATAATTTTGACCCCTTGACCCCCACTTTTATATAGTAAAACTGGGGTTTCCGGGGGTATACCTTATTTTTCTTATTTCTGCTCTAAAATATAGATCGTTGGTACTTGTTAGAACCGCCTCGATGAGGCGGTTCTAACAAGTGCCCACAATCTATATTTTGAGCAGAAATAAGAAAAATATCACAATATGTCATCATAAAATTTTCATTTTTTCGGCGATAAAGGTGGCAATGTATTTGTATAGGCGTGTTTGCATAATGTCACAGACTTGTTATCCTGATGAAAAACAAACACCCAAAAAATGGTACATGTACATGCAGAAACAACATGATAGCAAATAACTTAATAAGAAACAGCAATCTATATTTACTGCATAAACTGCATTTATGGTCATTTTCTGATATAATCTATACATTTTTGGGATCCATGTTTAAACGATGTTCAGGGATGGAAAATTCCACTTGTCTGCTCTCCGTCATGAGTTGGCTCACTATGACGATTAAAAATTTTGGAGGACGAGTAAAAATTTTGTCTCGACCCTATGAAATTTACCAAAATCTGCATGCCCTTGGTCATGCAGAATGAGTGAAATTTTGTAGAATTTTCCAGCCATGATGTTATATCCAAAACTGTGTTATAATGAACAGTGTTATACAGAGTTTAAAGTGCACTTATCCCTGTGTCATTTTGGGTCATTTGTTTGTCAATCAACCCAAATTACTCAGGCCAGTGGCTTTTCATTGCTGATGTCCACATTACTATTTCTGATTCAAGGTAATGGTTATTTTAAGCTGTGCTATTCTTAACATTATGACATCAGAGGCCAGTTATTCCAAGCATCATTAGCTTAATGAGCTCATTAGTGGTCAAATTGTTAACTGTTCTAGCAGGTACAATATCTAAAATAGTGTTATTTTTGCTGAAAAAATGAGAGCAGCTTTTGCAAATGCAAAAGCTGCTCACATTTTTTAAGCAAAAATACTAGTATATTTGCCATATTAAATGATCAAAGTTTTAATGATACGTTAGCTAACGATGTTGTTAGCTTTGAACAACTGAACAACTGGCCCCAGAGTGTCAAGTAAAGAGGATACCTTGTAGAATCAATCTAGACTGGACTAATGTGTTGGGTTGGGCAAACAGTGTAGACCCAGATAAGATGCTGCAGAAAGTGCCATCTAATTCGATGCCACTTTCTGCAGCATCTTATCTGGGTCTACATTGGCAAACAGTGTAGACCCAGATCAGATGCTGCAGAAAGTGGCATCTAATCAGATGCCACTTTCTGCAGCGTCTGATCAGGCTCTACACTGTTTGGTTAACATACAGGAATTTTAGGGTGAAACAAAACAATCTAAATATGTTCTATAAAAGGGTTATCCTTCGGAAGCAAAGAATACACTGCAGAACTGAAAAATATTGAGTATACAAGTGTTTCTGGGCCAGGCAAGCTTGTTTTGGTCAGTTAGGCTTCATCAGTGACCCTCAGATATTTTCAGAACTCCACGATGGAATCAATGATCCCAAAGGATGGGAAAATGCAAACTACACTAAGTCCCCTTCAGGGCCTTTTTCCCAGCATACCAATACACTTGGAGACAATTAACCCACCATTCCTGTCTGTACTTTGATTATTTCAGCCGTTGGGGTGTTGCTGTCCACTCATCATCTAGATGAAGCTGAAGTCATATCAGACAGAGTGTGTATACTACACGAAGGGAAGCTACTCTGTTCAGGATCACCCTTGTACCTGAAGGAGAAGTTTTCTAAGGGACACCGTATGATAGTAGAGACTGAAAGAGGAGGTACTACATGCATACCATATTGTTTTTGTTGTTTTTTTTTATTTGAGGTTTAACATCCCTGTCAACACTCTATAGGTTATTTTGGAGACATTGCTTCCAATTTTGTGGGACTTGTACCCGACATTGAGATGAAATGACATCTCAAGCCCTGTGGCCCAATGAAACCAATAGGGTTTATAAGCATGGACGGTCTGACTCACACCACTTTGCCTGGGCAGGCTTAGTTCTTCTGAGCGGTTTACCAATACTTGTGTGGGGTCAGGTTCAGCTCCGCGTGGAAGCATCATGCAGCCCATCTATTTCTTCAAGCCCCGATGGGCAGGGGCCTACATGCACACAGTAATGAGCCTAAGTATTGAAACAGATAGGCCAAAGCAAACAGTGCAGACCCAGATCAGACTGCTCGTGCAGTATGACCAGTCTCCACTGTTTGCCAGACTCAGACAAGGAGAAGTCTGATCATGGTCTACACTGTTTGCCATTTTATCTCCACCTTTTGGACTCCTTGCTTGATCGTGAAATATATTTGTCAAATTTGTTTCGGAGAATTGGGGCATGTCTTTAATGTGTCCAAATTTTTAGGATTTTTACCGCATTATTTTTAAAATAAGAAACATCCCAAAGCCTCTTTAGCTCAGTCTGATACACATCTTCTGACATGTAATCTGCAGGCTGTGGGTTTGATACCTGCCAGGGGTCTTTTTGAAGATTAAGGGGAATGGGAACACCCGGCAGATATTTCCGCCAATTTTCAAAGGGTGACAACTTTTGTGATTTCCTGTTCGCTTTTCTATAAGACTTGTCCACCTGACAAAGAGTTCTACACTTTAATGAAAGAAATTGTCCCTGAGGAGCAAATTCTTTCCTTTAAGAGTCGACCCCTCTTGGCATGGGTGAAAAAATACTTTTGGAGGAGTGACCTCCCCTGAAGGTGTTCCCATTCCCCTTAATTAATGAAATCTTTTCCACTTCCACTGATTCAAGAAGAGTAGTTTTCAAGGGACAGAATTTGCACTGTAGTGGTTAGCTGCTATGTATAGGCCTGCTCAGGTAAAGTGTGGTTAGTTAAATTCACTGGCTCAGTATGACCTAAAAAGTATTGATTAGGCTGTTAACCCATTTTGTACCGGAAACCCCAAAACGAGTACCCTGGCAAACAGTGCAGGGCTAGATCAGACGCTGCAGAACACGGTGTCTGATCAGGGTCTGCACTATTTGCAAAAAGCAAAAAGTTCAGTTATTTTCTGAGTAAATTCTAAAGAAAACACAACCTATCACCCCTAAATTTCGAAATGGAATCCTGCCAAAAATAAGGAGGAAGATTCCATTTGGTACAAAAAGGGTTAAACCAAAACCAAGGTATCAAAAAAAGATGCTCAGATAGTGCATATAACACTGACTCAGTATTCACTCAGAATGTGCAAGCAGTGCATGCCCAGATCAGATGCCGCACGATGTGGCATCTGATCAGGCCATAACTATTTGCAGGAAGTTCAGCCATTTTCTAAATAAATTTCTAAAAATTACTGAACCAGGCACCCCTAAATTTCAAAATGAACTCCTGCTGTATATAAGTGGGAAGATTCCATTCATTAAAAAAATGGGTTAGCTGAGAAGGAAAACCTGGGCCAGAGGTCATAAAAGTTTTTTTCAAGCTCAATTCAGTTGAGCATGAAATTTGTCCTGCTCACAAATTTTAAAATGCCAACAATTGTTGTCATTTTAAAATTTGTAAGCAGGACGGATAACATTCTATGCTACACTGAGCCCGTGGTTATAGAACATTTTTGTTCATGCTCAACTCAGTTGAGCATGAAATTTGTCCTGCTCACAAATTTTAAAATGCCAACAATTGTTGGCATTTTAAAATTTGTAAGCAGGACAAGTAACATTCTTTGCTACCTGAGAAAGAAAAATTGCTCAAATTATTAGTATTCTAAGTTTTACGAGTACTATAAAATTTATGCTCAGCAGGTTGAGCATGAAAAAAGTTTAAGGTCGGTATTCAGACTGAGTGAGCACACTAGCTAATTTGAGTCTTTGCCCAAGTCAAAAGTGTGCTTGATGCAACAACAATCACTAAAATTGTTCCGGTCACAGGCAGAAACCGTGCTAGTTAAACAACTGTGTCATATCCAAACAAACATGTATAGATTATATAGAAATTTTTTGTGTGTTTGTTAGATTTTAGGTTTAATGTCCCCGTCAACACTGTATAGGCCAGTTTTGTGGGACTTTTACCCGACATTGGGATGAAATGACATCTCAAGCCCTGTCGCAAGATGAAACCAATAGGGTTTATAAGCATGGATGGTCCGACTCGCACAGGCTTAGATCCTCTAAGCTTTTACCATTACTCCTGTGCGGCCAGTTTCAGCTCTGCGTGGAAGCACCATACTACCCATCTATTTCTTCAAGCCCTGATTGGTGAGGGCTTAGATTATAATCTATACAAAACAAAAACGTATAGATTTTATAGAAAAATCACCATTTATGGTCATTTCCATTTAATCTATACAAAACAAAAATGTATAAATTATATTGAAAAACGATCATTTACGGTCATTTTTCTATAAAATGTATAGATCATATAGAAAAATGAATTTTTATTGTCATTTTTCTATGTAATCTATACAAGACAAAAATGTATAGATTATATAGAAAAATGACCATTTATGGTCATTTTTCTATATTATCTATACATTTTTTGGGTCCATCTTTAATCTGTGTTATATCCAAAATAGTGCTGTAAAGAGATAATGGTTTATGGTAAGGATTTTAGGTGTTAAAACACATAGGGTAAACTATAGGGTACTTATTCATTTCAGATGATGAGCACTCGGCCATAACAATGTGTATTCAACACTACGTACCTAGTGCAGTACTTCAGTCATCGGTGGGGAATGAGATGACGTTTGTTTTGCCGACATCGAACCGTATGAATTTCTACAACCTGTTCACGACCCTAGAAGAGAGAAGAGAAGAACTACAGATTGCAGGTTTCGGGATTTCCGATCCTACATTGGAAGAGGTAGATAAAATTGCTTGTCCAGCTGTGGTCAGTTTTTCAAAACTAACATCATCCTTAGTTAACAAATTGTTAAAACTTTGATCATCTAATATGGCAAATACACTAAGATTTAAACATT
The DNA here is from genome assembly GCA_963580285.1 of Lucinisca nassula. NCBI lineage: Eukaryota > Metazoa > Mollusca > Bivalvia > Lucinida > Lucinidae > Lucinisca > Lucinisca nassula. The sequence goes on from OY757011.1 coordinate 98,202,866, forward strand.
TTAGGATCCATCTTGAAACTGTGTTATATCCAGAACCGTGTTATTAGAAACAGTGTTATAATGAGGTGGTGTAACAGTTATTTATGGCAGCCCTTATCTTCTCTCTGTGTCATCAGAGTGCTGTCTGTGAGGGTTGGTTATCTGCAAAATCTGGACTGGGCTTATGTATTGAGACATTGAAAAACAGTTTAGACCCAGATCAGATGCCACATTCTGTGGCATCTGATCAGGGTCTACACTGTTTGCAGAAGATACAAAATTTTATGGGTTAACTGAAACAGCCGCAGGTCCCCTTTGGGAACATTTTCCCAGCCTACTGTCAGCGACAGTGGACCCACCAATACTTTGATTTTCTAGGAATCAATGGTACTAATGAGTACGAACAATCTACTGTCAGACCTTAATGGCTCAATTATCTTTGGGACCATGAAAGTTTGTTTGAGCCATCGGTAGTTTGAGCCATTGAAGCTTTACAATTTCATCCAATCAGGAGGCATAGTTAACCCTTTTTGTTCCAAATGGAATCTTTCTCCTTATAAATAGCATGAGTCCATTTCAAAATTTAGGGGTGTCAGGTTGTGTTGTCTTCAAAATTTATTAGGAAAATGGCTGAACTTTTTGCAAACATTGTAGGCCCTGATCAGATGCCGCATTCCGTGGCGTCTGATCTGGGCCTGCACTGTTGGCCAACTACCCCTTTTGGGGTTTCTGGTACAAAATGGGTTAAGGAATATCTTTTTCAATTTTCTTTAAAAAATAGGAGAATGCAATGTGTAATCATTATAATTGCCACACAGAGGCAATGCTTATGAGTACACCCAGCCTAAATTTTCAAGATAAAATTAGAACATTATCACAAATGTATTCATATCTGAAATATATTGGGGGTGGTTGGGTGTGGCAAAGGTGACAAGGTGACATGTACCTTGCGTCCCTAGGGCATCCAACTGATATTGGTTTACATTCGGACAAGGCCTGATGTCCTTTCAGCAGGTAAGGGTAGAGAGGGAAGGTTGTTATTTTTTTCTGTTTCTCTTTTTTCTCTTTTCTCTGTGAGATGACACAAAATGACCCACAAGGGTTGACATGTCATTGAACCCAAACCAATCAATCTGAAATATATTAGAAATTTTTCCTTGTGACTCAAGAAGGGGTTTGAAACAGCCATGGTAAACAAGCTATTGGTGTTCAAGTTATTGTCAAGTTTCACTGTATAAAGAGAATACCAGGTTTGTGTCTTTTGATATCAAGTTTATCAGGCTCGGCTTTGAGAATGCTTGTAGAATTGCGAGGCTTGCCAAGCGATTCTACATGCATTCCCAAAACCGAGCCTGATAAACTTGATATCAAATGACAAGAATCTCAGTTAATCCCATTGTACACTCTTACATTTTTGCCAGTTTTTACAGCAGTCCAGTTCATAGATGTGCAATGTCACATTGACCTGATAAAGCTCACTTGTCCTGAGATAGTATATCTATATCTGGTCAAGTTGTTACAATGCAGTTAATATAGGGGGTAACTGATGAAATGAATGAAGCATTCAGTGGCTGCCTGCCTGTTTTTCATATCTTTATCAGATCAAGGTGTTACAATGCAGTTAATATAGGGGGTAACTGATGAAATGAATAAAGCATTCAGTGGCTGGTTGCCTGTTTTTCAGGTATTCCTGACTGTGTGTAGAACAGCTGATAGAGGTGAGGAGGAGGAACCAGACTCCAGTGATGTCATCAATCTTGGTAAGCCACTTACTTAAAAATAACATGTCTGCCATCCTTTATATCCATAAAATCTAGACTAGTGGAGCGTGATAGCTCAGTGGTTAGTGCACTTGCCTCTGATGCTAGAGGTCCCAGGTTCGATTCCCGGCAGCAGCGATAAAATTTTGGTGTCCAAACACGCTTGATTGGCATCATTTGCAGGGATGAATGTCATAAAGTGCACCGTCCTTCGGATTGGGACGTTAACTGGAGGCCCCCTGTGCACGAAGAGTCATGCCCTGTGCAGGTTAAAGACCCCTACCGTAATTACATGATTACTGTGTAGGCTTTCGTCCTGCAAACCTGGTGTGTATGTAATGTACACCTGCGAGTAACGGTCAGATGTGACCAATCGCAGTATAAGTAGATAAAAAGAAAGACTAGACACGAACAGTGTAGATCCAGATCAGATGCTACAGAATGCAGCATCTGATCAGTGTCTACACTAGTTGTATAAGATACAAGAATTTAAGGGTTTTGGTTTGATTTTTTGTCAACTGACCTAAATTTAATGATACTGCAGCAGTCTTATTGCAGATACCCATGTTATTGCCACTAATCAATAATGATAAACAGCATGTAAATTCCAATCACATGAATTGTAGTTGTCTGCTTTGTTGTTTTCAGGTTACTTTAAAAGTCATTGTTACAAACAGTGTGGACCCTGATCAGAGGAGCCGTCCGATCAGGGTCCACACTGTTTGCCTGTATGCAAAAATATGTTTAAAAAGTTTGAAAGAAGCTGCAGCAGACAACATAAACAGAAGACTTTTTCAGATGTAGATTTCTTGGTATCATAAGAGTTAAAAATAAACAGAGTATGATGCAAATAGCAAAAATTGGTTTAATAATTTTTTGTTTGTTTGATTTGAGGGTTAACATCCCCGTTAACACTGTATAGGTCATTTTGGAGACGTTGCTTCCAATTTTGTGGGACTTTTACCCGACATTGAGCTGAAAAGACATCTCAAGCCCTGTTGCTCATTGAAACCAATAGGGTTTATAAGCAAGGACGGGCCGACTCGCACCACTTCGCCTCGACAGGCTTAGATCCTCTAAGTGGTTTACCAGTACTTATGCGCTGTCGGTTTCAGCTCTGCATGGAAGCATCATGCAACACCATCTATTTCTTCAAGCCCCAATGGGCGGGGGCGATGGTTTAATAATGCATATCATCATCATCAACGGATTTTTGATTAACGTGCAGGTACAGGGGCAACGTCCACATAAGTGGGCCCCCTTCCAGGTAGCTGGCTTGCTGCACGCATGGCAGATCTTACACCAGATCTCCAGGCTTGTCTATCATGAGGATCGATAGCAGAGAGCTTCCATTCTCTGCAATCTCTTTCTGTTAGCTGCTTCCAGGTCATCTTGGGCCTTCCTGGCCCCCGCTTTCCACTTACCTGTATGTCACAGGCAGTCTTGACTGCACCATTGGAGCGTTCCACATGTCCATACCAGCGAAGTCTTCTCTCTTTCAGGATGAGGTCCAGGTCCTCAATGCCAAGGCGCTCAAGTAACTCACTGGACCTGATGGTGACAGTGTCCTGTGGCTTGACATTGCAGATCTGTCTGATCATTGCCCTGTCATTTCGTTGTAGACGTTGGAGGTTTGGCTTTGTCAATGGCCATGTCTCACTGGCATGGAGCATTGCGCTCCGCACACAAGAGCTATACACACGGCCACGTGTCTTGAACGAGAGGTGGCGGGAAGAGAGAACTGGTAGCAACTCCTTGAATTTCTTCCAGGCTGTTTTCACACGTGTTGTAGTTGAAAGGTCGCAACCACCCGCTGCTGAGAGCATATCACCTAGGTAGCAGAAGGAAGCTACAACCTCCAGCTTGTCGGATCCGACTTGGACTTCCCTCTGTGGTCTGCCATCTAAGGGGCGTGCAGTTCCTTGGCACCGTGTACACCTGTAATCAGGGTCCTCTATCAAGCGTTTGAGCCCACTGCATTTCTTGTGCACCCAGAACTTGCAGCCATTACAAAAAATACTGTTGCTGCCCACTCCAGTGCGACATACAGCGCATGGGAACTGGCCTGTACTCTGCAAGAGGTCCAGACCTGTACCACAGATCATGATCTTTGTCTTTCCTGCGTTCACTCTCAGCCCTTTCGCCTCCATTGCGTCTTTCCAAGTTAAGAGCCTCCTGACACATTCCTCAAGGGATTCAGCTATGATGACAAGGTCATCAGCATACAGGTCCTCCCAGGGGACTCCAGAGCGGAACTCGCATGACAAGGCTTCAAGCACAATGATGAAAAGCAGTGGGCTGAGAACAGAGCCTTGATGAACACCCACCTTCACCTCGAATTCTTCACTGTAACCATCACCAACGCGGACACGGCTCCGAGCATTAGCGTACATCCCTTGGACCAGTTTCACAATCCACTCGTCCACTCCAAGTTTTCTTAGTGCCCACCAGATGACTTTCCGAGGCACTCGATCAAATGCCTTCTCCAGGTCTACAAAAGCCATGTAAAGTCTCCTGTTGGCCGCCAGATACTTCTCTTGCAGCTGTCGGACAACAAAAATTGCATCTGTTGTGCCTCTTCCTGGGACGAAGCCAAACTGGGAATCGTCGATGGACACCAACTGTCTAATGAGGCCATCCACAATCCTCTCCAGGACTTTCATGACCTGTTCTGTCAGCTTGAGACCACGGTAGTTGCCCCGTTCCAATGCATCGCCCTTGCCCTTGTAGAGACAGACAATGAAACTCTGTTCCCAGTCAGAGGGTACCTTCCCATCACGGATGATTGCAGCTGCAAGGTCGCGGATCATCGAGGCACCCGCATCACCTGCAGCTCTTATCATCTCCACCACTATGCCAGAGGGACCCGGTGCCTTGCCAGTCTTCATCTGAGAGATAGCCTTCTTAACCATATCAATAGTGATTGGGATTGGTGGCCCTTCCACTGGTGGTTCATCAGACAGGTGGTCTGGGTCCCAGTCGAACTCAACATTGAGTAGCCTTTGGTAGTGTTCTAACCAGGCCCTCTGCTTTGAGTCTTCACTCATTGACATCTCCCCTGCATCATTCTTTACTGGTTTGTCACCTACAACATCGGCATTCTCTCTTCTCATCTGGTTAGCAAGACGGTATACTTCTGAGGACTTAGGGTCAATATTCTTGTAGATCTCCTTCTCAGCTTCTTGGCGAGCATGGTGCACCTCACGTCTGGCTATGCGTTTGGCCGCAAGATATGATGCACGGGTGCCCTTACCAGTCTTCCAAGCTTTAAAGGCTTGTCGCTTGGCTGCAATGACCTTATTAACATCCTCATTCCACCACCAGGTTTCGCGACGCCAGCGGTGGGGCCGAGTTGTGCCACACACCTCTTCAGTTGTCTTGAGCAGACCGGTCTTGATGCTGTTCCATATATCCTCAGTGGTAGCATCTGCTACACCTGCCGAAGCACTCACATGCTGGCTGAAAACCTCCTGGAAATGATTTCTTGTCTGAGATTCTTTCAGCTTCCAAACTTTTAGTCTGGGGGTGAACTTGCGCTTGGGTTTTGGTGGCACATCAATCCTCATATCGCATATGAGTAGCTGATGTTGCAGGGCTACTTCCTCTCCAGGGATTACTTTCACATCTGTGACAAGTTTGCGCATTGTCCTGCGGTAAAGGATGAAATCTATCTGCGTTGCTGCGCTTCTATCTGCATACATGTCAAGAGTCCATACAAATGCTGTGAACCCAGATCAGACACAGCAAAAGTTGATTTCTGATCAGGGTTGACATTGTTTGCTTGAAGTAAGGAAAACTTACAGCAATGAAAATAAACTTGATATCCCTTGTATTGAAATTGAACATGTGCAAAGCTATTCCGCGGAAGCTTCTGTTTGTCATCCAAGTGTAAACCCTTAAGTTGTCAGTCTGCTTTGTTGCCTGCTGGTTAGCTTTAAAAGTCATTGTTACAAGTACACTGTAACCTCATTATTACCCGGGGGCTGGGGTCCAAGACAGGTGACCGCGTTAGCAGTGATCACTGTGCCATAAAGACATGGTACTGACGGGAAGCATGTACCCCCTCCATTAATATACTATGATCTTTAAGCCCCCCCCTATTCGGAGAATAGCCGAAGGGCATTAAGTTTTACCCCTGTATGTCCGTTCGTTTGTCAGTCCGTCTGTCCCAACATAGTGTCTGGGCCATAACTCCTAAACCGTATGAAATATATTCATGAAACATCACAGGTGCATTCATCACACTGAGACGATGTGTCATGAACAAGGAAGACAACTTGCATTTTTGGTTTTTGGATTATCTGCCCTTGACTTAGTACCATATAGTAAACCGTGTCCAGGCCATAACTCCTAAACCGTATGGATTATATTCATGAAACTTCACAGGTGCATTCATCACACTGAGATGCTGTGTCATGAACAAGGAAGACAACTCTTGCATTTTTGGTTTTTGGATTATTCTGCCCTTGACTTAGTACCATATAGTAAACCGTGTCCGAGCTATAACTCCTAAACTAATGGAATATATTCATGAAACTTCACAGGTGCATTCATCACACTGAGACAATGTGTCATGAACAAGGAAGACAACTCTTGCATTTTTGGTTTTTGGATTATCTGCCCTTGACTTAGTACCATATAGTAAACCGTGTCCGGGCCATAACTCCTTAACCGTATGGAATATATTCATGAAACTTCACAGGTGCATTCATCACACTGAGACGATGTGTCATGAACAAGGAAGACAACTCTTGCTTTTTTGGTTTTTGAATTATCTGACCTTGACTTAGTACCTTATAGTTAACCGTGTCCGGGCCATAACTCCTAAACCGTATGGAATATATTCATGAAACTTCACAAGTGCATTCATCACACTTGGATGATGTGTCATGAACAAGGAAGACAACTCTTGCATTTTTGGTTTTTGGATTATCTGCCCTTGACTTAGTACCATATAGTAAACCGTGTCTGGGCCATACTTCCTAAACCGTACGGAATGTATTCATGAAACTTCACAGGTGCATTCATCACACTGAGACAATGTGTCATGAAAAAGGAAGAAACTCTTGCATTTTTGGTTTTTGGATTATCTGCCCTTGACTTAGTACCATATAGTAAACCGTGTCCGGGCCATAACTCCTAAACCGTATGGAATATATTCATGAAACTTCACAGGTGCATTTATCACACTGAGACGATGTGTCTTGAACAAGGAAGACAGCTCTTGATTTTTTGGTTTTTGGATTATCTGCCCTTGATGCATATATTTTATGATTGATTTGAAGTACATTTGTAATATTTTTTATGAATGGCATTTGGCGGGGGCATACGTGTCCTATGGACACTTTTTCTAGTTTAAAATGGTGTTTATGCATCACTGAAAAGTAATTGTCATATGCAGTTAACAGAAAGATGACCTGTCACCTCAATCCTCCTCTTGGTGCAAACTGTGTGGACCCAGATCGGACTGCTCCTTTAGGAGCAGTCTGAACAGGGTCCACAGTGTTTGCCTGTATTCAAAAATATGTTTGAAAAGTATCCAAAAAGAAGCAGCAGACAACACCAATCAACAACAATAATTATTTCAGATGCAGTTTTTCTTGGCCTTCATATTTAAGGGTTAAATGAAACTGACAAAATCCAAGTTCAGGACCATTTTAAAAAATTTCAGCCTAAATTCAGAGAGAATCGACCCACCAGTTTTGTCACTGAATTTGATATAGACTTCTGAATATTATTTTCAGCAACTGCCCCACAGACAGTGCCACTCCCAGAAGCTCGTTACAACACTGGGTTGTCATGGAAACTACATCAATTCTTTGCCATGTTTGTGAAGAGATTCCATCACTACCGTAGAAACTGGAGACTGTTCCTGTCCGCCATCCTTCTCCCAGTTCTCCTTTTCGTTGCTGCTTCAGGGCTGCACACTGTCCGACCAGATAACACACAGAAGAACCTCATCCTGTCACCAGCAATATATGGACCAAAGAGTTATTTCTTCCTTAAGTAAGTACAGATGACCCTCGTTATAACGACAGTATTTGTTCCCTATTATTGTGCCGTTATAAAGAATATGCCGTTATAAAGAATCCCAGTTAGGAGTATGATAGGTAACAAAAAGCCCTTTTCCCCATCATTACTCCAGGAAACAAATGTTATAGACATTTGGGCCCCGCCAAGCAATTTTGGTACTTATCGCCTATGCGAGCAGCGAAGGTTCAGGCGAGCCTGCGCATCCGCGCAGTCTCGCCAGAACCTTCGCTGCTCGCTCATACAAGCAGTAAATCAAGAGGAACCTTCAGACAGAAAGCCATATCCCTGGCCCCTCTGAATGGCTGGGCATGCGCAGTTAAAATGTGTCATGACGGAATGCTCGAAGACCCAAAAATTCGCTTGGCGGGGCTCATTTGTTAGAATCCCCTTGGCTCTCCTATCCCTGGAACTAGCATTATTTCTTGTTCAAATATAGATTGTAGGTACCCACAAGCTATGTTTTTGAACAAAAATAAGGAAGATAGTGAATTCTCTGTACACCCCACTTTTCTCTATATAAAGTGGGTTTTAGAGTTGTCTGTTCATTACACAGACATGTTAACCTGAAGAGTTTCTGTTTCTGCCGCTTCAATCATGAAGTCTTTTTCTGTATTATTTGTTCATTTTTGGGTTCCCATTATGAAACCATGTTATATCCAAAAAGTGTTAGAGGGAGGTTGTGGTGTATTTAACCCTTAAGATGCTGAGAAAAACTTCATCTGAAAATGTCATCTGCTTATGTTGTCTACTGAATCTTCTTGCAAACTTCTTAGAAATATCTTTTCATACAAGCAACCAGTGTGGACCCAGATCAGACTGCTCGAGGAGGAGCTGTCTGATCTGGGTCCACACTGTTTGAAAAATGTGTTAAGGTAACTGGCAAACAACAAAAGCAGACAACAATTGTGGTGATTGGCATTTGTAGCTCACCTGTCACGTAGTGACGAGTTGAGCTTTAGAGATCACTTTTCCTCCGTCGTCCGTCGTACGTGCGTCCGTCCGTATGTGAGTAACCAATTTCTTCAAACAACATCTCCTCCTAAACCACTGATCGGATTTTGACAAAACTTCACAGGAATGATCCTTAGGTGGACCCTTTCAAAGTTGTTCAAATGGTTCCGGTACGTTGCACATATAGGTCACAGGAGCCAAAAATAGATTTTTTTCACCGAAAACTTAAAAAAATCTTCTTCTCTGAAACCGCAAGGCCCAGGACTTTGATATTTGGTATGAAGCTTCATCTAGTGGACCCCTACCAAGATTGTTCAAATTATAGTGCTGGGGCCAAAAATGCCCCAGCACCAGGGGCCCTTTGGTTTCACATGGGCTTATATGGGGAAAATCTTTAAAAATCTTTTTCTCTGAAACCGCAAGGCCCAGGTCTTTGATATTTGGTATGAAGCTCCATCTGGTGGACCCCTACCCAGATTGTTCAAATTATAGTGCTGGGGCCAAAAATGCCCCCACCCCAGGGCCCTTTGGTTTTACATAGGCTTATATGGGGAAAATCTTTAAAAATCTTTTTCTCTGAAACCGCAAGGCCCAGGTCTTTGATTTGTTTTGTTTGTTTGATTTGAGGTTTAACGTCTCCGTCAACACTGTAAAGGTCATTTTGGAGACGTTGCTTCCAATTGTGTGGGACTTTTACCCGACATTGAGATGAAATGACATCTCAAGCCCTGTCGCCCAATGAAACCAATAGGGTTCATTAGCATGGACGGTCCGCCTCGCACCGCAGTTCCTGGACAGGCTTAGATCCTCTAAGCGGTTTACCAGTACTAGTGTGCGGGCCGGATTCAGCTCTGCGTGGAAGCATCATGCAGCCCATATATTTCTTCAAGCCCCTATGGGCGCCCAGGTCTTTGATATTTGCTATGAAGCTCCATCTGGTGGACCCCTACCCAGATTGTTCAAATTATAGTGCTGGGACCAAAAATGCCCCCACCCCAGGGCCCTTTGGTTTCACATAGGCTTATATAGGGAAAATCTTGAAAGATCTTCTCTGAAACCGCAAGGCCCAGGACTTTGATATTTGGTATGAAGCTTCATCTAGTGGACCCCTACCAAGATTGTTCAAATTATAGTGCTGGGGCCAAAAATGCCCCAGCACCGGGGGCCCTTTGGTTTTACATGGGCTTATATGGGGAAAATCTTTAAAAATCTTTTTCTCTGAAACCGCAAGGCCCAGGTCTTTGATATTTGGTATGAAGCTCCATCTGGTGGACCCCTACCCAGATTGTTCAAATTATAGTGCTGGGGCCAAAAATGCCCCCACCCCAGGGCCCTTTGGTATTAAATAGGCTTATATAGGGAAAATCTTGAAAGATCTTCTTCTCTGAAACCACAAGGCTTAGGTCTTTGATATTTGTTATGAAGCTTCAGCTAGTGGACCTTTACCAAGATTGTTCCAATTATAGCCCTGGGGCCAAAAATGCCCCTGCTCCAGGGCCCTTTAGTTTTACATAGACTAATATAGTGAAAATCTTGAAAAATCTTCTTCTCTGAGACCACAAGGCTTAGGTCTTTGATATTTGTTATGAAGCTTCAGCTAGTGGACCTCTACCAAGATTGTTCAAATTATAGCCCTGAGACCAAAAATGCCCCTGCCACGTGGCCCTTTGGTTTTACATAGACTTATATAGGGAAAATCTTTAAAAATCTTCTTTTCTGAAACCACTAGGCCCAGGTCTTTGCTATTTGGTATGAAGCTTCATCCAGTGGACCCCTGCCAAGATTGTTCAAATTATAGTGCTGGAGCCAAAAAAAGCCCCCGCCCCGGGGTCCTTTGGTTTTACATAGGCATATATAAGGAAAATCTTTAAAATCTTCTTCTGAAACCACAAGGCCTAGGTCTTTGATATTTGGTGTGAAATTTCATCTAGTGGACCTCTATCAAGATTGTTCAAATTATAGTGCTGGGGCAAAAAATGCCCCCACCCGAGACCCTTTGGTTTTACGTAGACTTATATAGGGAAATCTTTAAAAATCTTCTCCTCTGAAAATGCAAGGCCATGGTCTTTGATATTTGGTATGGAGCTTCATCTAGTGGACCTCTACCAAGATTGTTCAAATTATAGCCCTCGGGCCACAAATGCCCCCGCCCCGGGGCCCTTTGGTTTTACATAGACTTATATAGAGATAATCTTTGAAAATCTTGACTTCTCTGAAACAGCAAGGCCCAGGTCTTTGATTTTGGTGTGAAGCTTCATCTAGTGGACCTCTATCAAGATTGTTTAAATTATAGCCCTGTGGCCAAAAATGCCCCCACCCCGGGGTTTTACATAGGCTTATGTAGGGAATATCCTTGAAAAAACCTTCGCTGAAACCGCAAGGCCCAGGTCTTTAATATTTGGTGTGTTGCTTCATCTAGTAGACCTTTGCCAAGATTGTTCAAATTATAGCCTTTGTTGATATTTGGTATGAAGCTTCACCTTTTTAGACCTCCCTCAACATTATGCACATTATAACCCTGGGGTCAATAATGGCCCTGCCCGGGGCCCACTTGTTACTCTATGGATCATTTGAGCGATCCAGGGCCATCATGGCCCTCTTGTATGGGTTAAGTTAGCCTGTTGCTTTCTTATAAAAACCTGTAGTATCAGTTATTTTAACTAATTATTAATTTACTATCCTATATTACACAAGGTCAACCAATATTAAAAAATCATAAATCATGTTTTTATTTGCGTCAGTTAATAAAATTGTCATTAATCAAGTAATTTCGTATTGTCCCAGTTACAGGTCCTCGGTCAGCTGTATTGGCCTCTGCCTTCGGCCTCGGGCCAATACAGCAGACCTCGGACCTGTAACTGGAACAATACGAAATTACTTGATTAATAACATTATAATATTTCTTCGTTTTTCAGCGATCATACTAGTGGACAAGAGGCTATGAATCTGTACAGTACTTTCATGGAGAACCCAGGTGTAGGGACAACTTGTATGGAATACATGAAAGAATATAGGTTAGTGTTATATATATATCAGCTATGCATACAAGCAAATTTATATTGCTGATGTCCACATGACTTTCACTGACCAATGGAAATCACATTTGAGCCAGCGCATGACAAAATCTAGAAGAAGGCTTGAGTAACCAGCAAAGACTCAGATCAGCCTGGGCATTTGCGCAGTCTGATCAGAGTATTCGCTGGTCACATGTACCTACTATAGGCAAAGAGACTTAAGCAAAATGTCTTGTCATAGTCAATGGATGCACAGGTTGATTTGAGTCTCTGCTGGTCATACTGGTTTTATTGTAGGTTTTGTCATGGGCAGGCTTATTTGTATCAATTCCAGGTAACAGTTATTTATTAGCCCCCGCCCATTGGGGCTTGAAGAAATAGGTGAACTGCATGATGCTTCCACGCAGAGCTTAAACCGACCCTCACACCAGTACTGATAAACTGTTTAGAGGATCTAAGCCTGCCCAGGCAATGCGGTGCGAGTCGGCCCATCTATGCTTATAAACCGTATTGGTTTCATTGGGCGGCAGGGCTTGAGATGTCATTTCATCTCAGTGTCGGGTAAAAGTCCCACAAATTTGGAAGCATCGTCTCCAAAATGACTTTTACAGTGTTGACCGGGACGTTAAACTTCAAATCAAACAAACAAAACAGTTATTTATAGCTATGCTATTCTTGTTGTCATAATGCAGAGTGCCTTGTAAAAAAAGGTTATCTGTAAAACATGGACTGGGCTCATGTGCTAGGACATTGGCAAACAGTGAAGACCCTGATCAGATGCCGCAGAATGCGGCATCTGATCAGGGTCTTCACTGTTTGCTTAAAATGCAGTAATTTAAGGATAATATGAAACAGTCCTGAGTCTCGATTTAGGACCAATAACCTATCATACACTTTGGAGCAGTTGACCCTCCAGTGTTGTCATTGCTTTGACTGTAATTTGTACTGTACCAAGGAAACTTGTCTCATGCAATTCACAGCAGTCACTAGATCAAATAATTTTTTCTGTCAGTGCAAGAAATGGGGTAAACTGCATATTTAGGACTTTCTTATACTTATCCAGCATAGGATATAGGAATTTCCTTGATGGGCATCTGATCAGGGTCTTCACTGTTTGCCATTTTTATAACATTTTCAGTAGTGATTTAATAACATCACGAAAACACGCCTATATAATTTTGACCCCATTGAACCCCACTTTTATATAGTAAAACTGGGGTTTATCGAGGTAAACTTTATTTTTATTATTTCTGCTCTAAAATATAGATTGTGTGTACTCGTTAGAACCGCCTCGATGAGGCGGTTCTAACGAGTACCCACAATCTATATTTTAGCAGAAATAAAAAAAAATATCACAATTTTTCATGTTAAAAATTTCGTTTTTCCGGCAGTAAAGTTTACAATGTATTTTATAGTCATGTTTTCCTAATGAGATTTCTCAGTGAATTATAATGTATAATTCACTGAGTGAATACATGTAATTTCATTTTGAACCTTTTAACATCATAATTGCTAGTCAATATTGCTGAACTCATTTGTAACAACAGTAACAATAGTTGATGTTTGGCAGAAAATCTGATAAAAGCATGGAAATCAAACTTCAATTTTCAAGTCCATTTGATGCTTTTGAGGAAAAACCTGCAACATGCAGATAAAGGATGATTTTCTACTTTCATGACATCGTTGTATCTGTATTTCAAGCACAGGATGATTTTTGCATTGAAATGAAAACAAGATGATTTCCTGAAATTCATGCCATGACTGGAATTATTTTGACAGGAAATCAGAACGGCTGAATGTGAAAATTAGAGGTAAAACATAAATGAAAATGTAATAATCAGTTTATTTTGTTTTTTGATTACAGAGAAATAATTTGGCCATGTCCTAAGGCTTTCGTATAAAAAAACTCACTCGCTATAGCTCACACCTGTCGAAGCTAAGCACAGTTATTAATGACTGGGCAAAAATCTTGGACAAAGGGGGACAGGTGGACACATTTATTCTGGACTTCGAGAAGGCTTTTGACACCCCTCCTCATGAACTACTTAAATCTAAGTTATTTGGTTATGGAATGGGGGGAAAGACCCTCAAATGGATAGGTTCCTTTCTTTGCTACAGAAAACAGCGGGTTGTTGTTAATGGTGAATCTTCAGAGTGGTCCACTTTTGTTCTCCCTGTACATCAATGATATTTCCACTAACATTGACTCAGAAATAAGACTGTTCGCAGATGACTGTGTTTGTTACCGGGAAATCAGAGATACAGATGACTCATTGAAACTTCAGGCTGACATAAATAGATTAGGATGTTGGGCACGTAAATGGGGCATGAGATTTCAGCCAGTTAAATGCAATATTATGCAGATAACTAGGAAGAGATCTAATAAAGTTGAGGCTTCTTACACCTTAGAGGGAACGGTCCTCGAGAATGTGGACTCCATTAAATACCTTGGAGTGACAATCTCACACATCTTGAGATGGAATACTCATATTAGCAACATGTGTACTAAGGCAAATAGAACGCTTGGTTTCCTGAGGCGAAATCTTCATCAGTGCCCTCAGGATGTAAAAGAGGCAGCATATAGAGGTCTTGTTCGCCCAATCTTGGAATAAGGTAGTTGTATCTGGGACACCAGTGGAGTGGTCCTTAACAACGAAATTGAGAAAGTTCAGAATAGAGCTGCTAGATTTGTAACAGGCAATTACTGCTTTGAAACTGGGAGCATGACTGGAATACTTGGAAAATTAAAATGGGAGTCTCTCAAGAAAAGGAGAAAAGACAGTAGGCTAATCATTTTATACAAAGGTCTAAAGGGTGCTGCCAGCATTCCAACAGATGACCTTGTTCCCCCAGCTAGACACTGTAGAAATCACCATTCGTTGCCGTTTCAGACCCTTAGCGCAAGAACTGACATTTATAAAGAGTCGTTCTTCCACAGAACCATTAGAGATTGGAATGCCCTTCCCGATTCGATTATTTCGACAGCTAAAGGTGCTGATGATTGTGTAGCTAAATTTACCTCTTTGGTTAGAGCTAGGGACTAACTTCCCACATCACAGGTCCTGGTGTATGAATGTCATTTGACGTGTCACGTCACCAGTAACAATTCTGATTCTGATTCTGACACCTTTCTTACTCGGAAGCCTTAGAACACTTGTGAATTATTTCTCCGTAATCAATAAAAAAACAACTATATCTACCATTTCACCTTTCTTTTTTCAGAGATGAGTACAACTTGGAATGTGTGGCCCCTCACACATCGTACAATGTGCCCGACTACAAACAGAATCCTGATGCCAACTGTACCTGTATCGACTACAAATACACATGTACCGAGGGCTCAGCTATACCTCCTCCAAGACAGAGAGTTACGACCACTGGTGATGTCCTACAGAACCTAGATGAGAGAAATACAGAAGCTTACCTCTTTGAAAGTTTTGATCAGTTTATTGACAAGAGGTATATACAATAAGATACAGTGTTATTTCTTTCATCTTGAAAACATGCCTATATAATTTTTATCCCCTTGAACCCACTTTTATATAGTAAATCTGGTGTTTAAGGGGGTTTACATTATTTTTCTAATTTCTGCCTAAAACATAGATTGTGGGTACTTGTTAGAACTGCCTCAGCTAAGTGGTTCTAATGAGTACCCCCAATCAGTGTTTTTAGGCAAAAATAAGAAAAATAATAGAATAGAATTTTTTATTTGAAAATGTTCATGCTTTGGTGGTAAAATTGTCAATGACTATTTGGAATAGGCATGTTTTCGTGATGATTGTATAGTATACAAGCAGCTATAAATATTGAATGACAAGCACCACAATTTATGTTTAAACAAGAATTCATCTGAAACATGCTAATTCTGGTGATATGAAAGACACCATTTTAACACATTGGTATGTTATCGTAATGTGTAGTTTCACTGTGTCTTCTATCTTGTAGGTTCGGAGGTTTCAGTTTTGAAGATGGAGACAGCAATGGTGGCACTGAAACCACGATAAAGTCAACAGTTTGGTTCAATAACAAAGGATATCATAGTCTGCCATCGTTCTACAGTGGTCTCAGTAATGCTGTTCTAAGATCACGAGCACACAGCATGAACAGTGGTGATGCAGAAAAATATGGTAAGCTATCTAATGAAAGGGTGCTGTTTTGTGTATACTTTTTGGGTCACATCACGTGAACAAGTCCGTGAAATGAACACCCACTAAAACTGGGGTTTACGGGGGTGAACATTATTTTCCTTATTCCTGCTCCAAGACATAGGCTGTGGGTACTCTTTAGAACTGCCTCATTGAGGCGGTTCTAACAAGAACCCACAACCTATGTTTGCAGTAAAAATAAGTAAAATATCACAGATTTTCATCAGAAAAGTAGCCATTTTGGGAATGTGAAAAAGTTTACACTATGTCGCACGAGTGTGTTATCGTAATGCGTCATTTATCAATCTGCCCAGAGTTATTAAGCGCAGTAAGCTTTTCACTGCTCCATGTCCATGTGACTATTGCTGGCTTGTGAGAAGACCAGGTAATGGTTATTTATAGATTATAGCCATGCTATTCTTTATTCTTATCAGTGCATAAGAAGGTTATCTATAGAATCTTGCCTGGAACCATGGGTTGGGCGTTGCAAACAGTGTAGATCCAGATCAGAATGTGGCGTCTGAACGGGATCTACACTTTTTGCTTAAAAAAAAACTTTAATTTAATGGTTACATGTCAATCCAGGACTATTTTTCCAGCCTACACTCAAGAGACAATGGACCTACCAGTACTCTCAGCACTTTGATTACAATCACCTTGATGGGAGCTCTTGATAATGATACTTACCCATCGGGGCTTGAAGAAATATATGGGCTGCATGATGCTTCCACGCAGAGCTGAAACCGACCACACACAAGTACTGGTAAACCACTTAGAGGATCCAAGCCTTCCCAGGCAAAGCGGTGCGAGTCAGCCCGTCCATGCTTATAAACCCTATTGGTTTCATTGGGTGGCAGGGCTTGAGATGTCATTTCATCTCAATGTCGGGTAAAAGTCCCACAAAATTAGAAGCAACGTCTCCAAAATGACCTTTACAGTGTTGACGGGGACGTTAAACCTCAAATCAAACAAACAAACTTACATATGTTATGGCATCACGAAAACAAGCCTATATACTTCTGAACCCCTTGAACCCCACTTTTGTATAGTAAAACTGGGGTTTACCGGGGTAAACCATATTTTTCTTATTTCTGCTCTAAAATATAGATTGTGGGTACTCGTTAGAACCGCCTCGGCGATGAGGCGGTTCTAACGAGTACCCACAATCTATATTTTGAGCAGAAATAAGAAAAATATCACAATTTTTCATCTGAAAATTTTCTTCTTCAGGTGCTAAAATTTACCATTTATTTGTATAGGCGTGTTTTCATAATGTTTTGTTTCTTTGGACTTAAATGGCCCAATCAGCACTGTGTAGGTCATGTAGACCACTGTTGAAAGATGAGTCTAAAATATTTTTCAAAAAAGTGTCCTTCATTCGTGTGTATCAGGTGTAGCAAAGAAATAAACAATAATTACATTCTCGGTGCCTTTACAGAAAAATCCTGCAGTAAAGTATTGGGACATAACGTTCTTCATACTTTAATGATTACATTGACTCATGCTTCAAGTGATCAGCAAGTTTGAGCACCCATGACCTATGTTTGAATATAAATAAGAAAAGTATCACGAAATTTCATCAGAAAAATAAGGGCAAATAGTGTTGCCCTTGTCCGTTCATTCTTCCATCCGTCCATCAACCCAAAACTTGAACATGATCAATATCTTTATTATTTCTGGATAAATTCTGAAATTTCTTAGCAGAAATGTTACCTATCATGAGACAATGTGTCACGTGCAAAATCCAAGTCCGTACCTTCAAGGTCAAGGTCATACATAGAGGTAAGAGGTAAAAAAAGGGTCTGAAACTTAAACATAGTCAATTACTTTCTTATTTCTGGATGGATTACTTGGCAGAAATTATAACCATCAAGAGATGATGTGTTGCACACAAAACCCAGGTTGGTACCGCCAAGGCCAAGGTCGTACTTAGAGGTCAAAGGTCAAAAAGGGTCTGAAACTTAAACATGGTTGATAAGTTTCTTATTTCTGGATGGATTCTGAAATTACATGGCAGAAATGTTAACCATCATGACATGATGTGTCGTGCGCAAGACCAAGGTTGGTACCACCAAAGTTAAGGTCATACTTAGAGGTTAAAGGTAAAGACAAATTTTTCTTGTGTCTGGTTATCCTGAATGGATTTGGAAATTACTTGGTAGAAATGTTAACTAACATGAGTCAATATCTCATGCGCAAGACCCAGGTTGGTACCTCCAAGGTCAGGTCATACTTTGAGGTCAAAGTAAAAGAAAAGTGTCTTTTTCTTGTGTCTGCTCAATACCTTTGTTGTTCCTGGATGGATTTGGAAATTATTTGGCATAAATGTTAACCATCCTGAGACAATTTGTTGCAAGCAAGTCCCAGGTCCGTACCTGTAAGGTCAAGGCCATACTTATAGGTCAAAGGTCTAATACTAACATCAACATATTTTGAGGAGGGGCATCCATGTCCTGTGGGCATATTTCTAGTTGAAGTATGAAAGAATGCACTATATCACACGGATGTGTTATCATAATGAATTGTAAATACTGGAACTTTAAACTTTGGGAGATGATGATTGTCTCATCCCTCCAAAAGGTCAATTCTACAGTCTGAGAAGACTCCTGACCTCAACGGGAAAGAAGAAGAAAAAGACCTGATGTTTTTAAATAACTTTTGTTATTACATGAGACCATATAGCCCATATATGTAAAAGGCAGTCTGCCCCCGCCCATCGGGGCTTGAAGAAATAGATGGGCTGCATTTTGCTTCCACGCAGAGTTGAAACCGTCTGCACACTAGTACTGGTAAACCGCTTAGAGGATCTAGGCCTGTCCAGGAACCGCGGTGCGAGTCGGCCCATCCTTGCTTATAAACCCTATTGATTTCATTGGGCAATAGGGCTTGAGATGTCATTTCATCTCAATGTCGGGTAAAAGTCTCACAAAATGGGAAGCAACATCTCCAAAATGACCATTACAGTGTTGACGGGGACGTTAAATCTCAAATCAAACAAACAAATGTAAAAGGCAGTGAAACAAACAGAAAAACTGTATTTAAGAGTTGATATACAAAACCTGTATTGAAGAGTTGGGGTCAGTTGTTCAAAACTAAGGATGTCATTATCTAATGTATCATTATGTCTCCCCCGAAAAAATTTTTTTCAGAGAGACATATTGTTTTTCCCCCGGGCATCTGTCTGTCTGTCCGTCTGTCCGTCTGTCACACTTTCATGTCCGCTCTGTAACTTGAAAACCGTTAGAGCTATCTTCATGAAACTTCGTATAAATATTAATCAGCATTAGGCGACGTGCAGTGTGCAAGAACTATAACTCTCGCATTTATACTTTTTGAATTATCTCCCTTGGAAGTTTGTTGGTATGTATATATGTATGGGCAAATCGTGTCCGGTCAATAACTGTCTTATTTTTTGATGGATTTTAAAATTACTTTGCAGAAATATTAACAACCATAAGACGATGTGTGGTGCACATGAGGCAGGTCGGTACCTCAAAGGTCAAGGTCATACTTAGAGGTCAAAGGTCAAAAAAGGGGCCTTTTTTTTGGTATTTGGTCAATAACTTTTTTATTTTGAGATGGATTTTAAAACTACTTGGCATAATTATTAACAACCATAAGACGGTGTGTGGTGCGCATGACCCAGGTTGGTACCTCAAAGGTCAAGGTCATACTTAGAGGTCAAAGTTAAAAAAGGGGCCTTTTTTCGTGTTTGGTCAATAACTTTCTTATTTTTAGATGGATTTTGAAATTGCTAGGCAGAAATGTTAACCACCATGAGATGATGTGTTGCACGCATGAACCAGTTTGGTACCTGAGAGGTCAAGGTCATTCATAGAGGTTAAAGGTAAAAAAGGGCCTTTTTTGTGTTCTGTCAATAACTTTCTTATTATGCCCCCAACTATGAAAAAGTTGGAGCGGCATATTGGTTCTTGTTCGTTAGTCCGTTCGTCCATCCTTTACACTTTGATGCATAGCATGACTAAAGAACCGTGTATGCTAGGGTTTTGAAATTTCATATATGGATTCCTCATGGAAAATTAGCAGACGCGTATTTTTTTTCTCGTCCGGATTATGTCCCCTTCAAGAGTTATTGCCGTTTGAAATTTTTTTAATAAAATCTTGTCAGCAAGATATCTAAAAAACTATTGGAGCTAGAGCCTTGAAAGTTGGTGAATATATTGGTGGTGATGAGTAGATGAACTGATTAACTTTTGACAAAATTCCGAAAAAATATTTTGTGAGTTATGGCCCTTTGTCATTTTGGTACTTTGTGCCCATTGTAATGTATGCTAAAAGTGATGCATAGCATAACTTTAGAACCGTGTATGCTAGTGTTTTGAAATTTCATATATTGATTCCTCATGGAAATTTAGCTGACACGTATTTTTTTTCTCGTCCGGATTATGTCCCCTTCAAGTGTTATTGCCCTTTGAAATTTTTTTAATAAAATCTTGTCAGCAAGAACTATTGGAGCTAGAGCCTTGAAAGTTGGTGAATATATTGGTGGTGATGAGTAGATGAACTGATTAACTTTTGACAAAATTCCGAAAAAATACTTTGTGAGTTATGGCCCTTTGTCATTTTGGAACTTTGTGCCCATTGTAATGTATGCTAAAAGTGATGCATAGCATAACTTTAGAACCGTGTATGCTAGTGTTTTGAAATTTCATATATTGATTCCTCATGGAAAATTAGCTGACGTGTATTTTTTTTCTCGTCCGGATAATGCCCCTTTCAAGAGTAATTGCCCTTTGAAATTTTTTAAATAAAATCTTGTCAGCAAGATATCTCAAAAACTATTGGAGCTAGAGCCTTGAAAATTGGTGAATAGATTGTTGGAGATGAGTAGATGAACTGATTAACTTATGACAAAATTCCGAAAAATACTTTGCGAGTTATGGCCCTTTGTCATATTGGTAATTTGTGCCCATTGTAATGTATGCTAAAAGTGATGCATAGCATAACTTTAGAATCGTGTATGCTAGGGTTTTGAAATTTCACATATGGATTCCTCATGGAAAATTAGCAGACACATATTTTTTTCTCGTCCAGATTATGCCCCTTTCAAGAGTAATTGCCCTTTGAAATTTTTTTTAATAAATCTTGTCAGCAAGATATCTAAAAAACTATTGGAGCTAGAGCCTTGAAAATTGGTGAATTGATTGTTGGAGATGAGTAGATGAACTGATTAACTTATGACAAAATTCCGAAGAATACTTTGTGAGTTATGGCCCTTTGTCATTTTGGTAATTTGTGCCCATTGTAATGTATGCTAAAAGTGATGCATAGCATAACTTTAGAACCCTGTATGCTAGTGTTTTGAAATTTCATATATGCATTTCTGATGGAAAATAAGCTGACACATATTTTTTTCTCATCAGGATTATGCCCCTTTCAAGAGTTATTCCCCTTTGAAATTTTTTAAATAAAATCTTGTCTGCAAGATATCTCAAAAACTATTGGAGCTAGAGCCTTGAAAGTTGGTGAATATATTGGTGGTGATGAGTAGATGAACTGATTAACTTTTGACAAAATTCCGAACAAATACTTTGTGAGTTATGGCCCTTTGTCATTTCGGAAATTTTTGCCCATTGCAATGTATGCTAAAAGTGATGCATAGCATAAATTTAGAACCGTGTATGCTTGTGTTTTGAAATTTCATATATTGATTCCTCATGGAAAATTAGCTGACGCGAATTTTTTTCCTCGTCCGGATTCTGCCCCTATCAAGAGTTATTGCCCTTTGAAATTTTTTTTAATAAAATCTTGTCAGCAAAATATCTCAAACACTATTGGATCTAGAGCCTTGAAAGTTGTTGAGTATATTGGTGGTGATGAGTTTATGAACTGATTAACTTTTTACAAAATTCCGAAAAATACTTTGCGAGTTATGGCCCTTTGTCATTTTGGTAATTTGTGCCCATTGTAATGTATGCTAAAAGTGATGCATAGCATAACTTTAGAACCGTGTATGCTAGTGTTTTGAAATTTCATATATGCATTTCTGATGGAAAATAAGCTGACACGTATTTTTTTTCTCGTCAGGATTATGCCCCTTTCAAGAGTTATTCCCCTTTGAAATTTTTTAAATAAAATCTTGTCAGCAAGATATCTCAAAAAGTATTGGAGCGAGAGCCTTGAAAGTTGGTGAATATCTTGTCAGCAAGATATCTCAAAAACTATTGGAGCTAGAGCCTTGAAAGTTGGTGAATATATTGGTGGTGATGAGTAGATGAACTGATTAACTTTTGACAAAATTCCGAAAAAATACTTTGTGAGTTATGGCCCTTTGTCATTTTGGTAATTTTTTGCCCATTGTAATGTATGCTAAAATTGATGCATAGCATAACTTTAGAACCCTGTATGCTAGTGTTTTGAAATTTCATATATGCATTTCTGATGGAAAATATGCTGACGCGTTTTTTTTTCTCGTCAGGATTATGCCCCTTTCAAGAGTTATTGCCCTTTGAAATTTTTTAAATAAAATCTTGTCAGCAAGATATCTCAAAAACTATTGGAGCTAGAGCCTTGAAAGTTGGTGAATATATTGGTGGTGATGAGTAGATGAACTGATTAACTTTTGACAAAATTCCGAAAAAATACTTTGTGAGTTATGGCCCTTTGTCATTTCGGAAAATTTTGCCCATTGTAATGTATGCTAAAAGTGATGCATAGCATAAATTTAGAACTGTGTATGCTTGTGTTTTGAAATTTCATATATTGATTCCTCATGGAAAATTAGCTGACGCAAATTTTTTTCCTCGTCCGGATTCTGCCCCTATCAAGAGTTATTGCCCTTTGAAATTTTTTTTAATAAAATCTTGTCAGCAAAATATCTCAAACACTATTGGATCTAGAGCCTTGAAAGTTGTTGAGTATATTGGTGGTGATGAGTTTATGAACTGATTAACTTTTTACAAAATTCCGAAAAATACTTTGCGAGTTATGGCCCTTTGTCATTTTGGTAATTTGTGCCAATTGTAATGTATGCTAAAAGTGATGCATAGCATAACTTTAGAACCGTGTATGCTAGTGTTTTGAAATTTCATATATGCATTTCTGATGGAAAATAAGCTGACACGTATTTTTTTTCTCGTCAGGATTATGCCCCTTTCAAGAGTTATTCCCCTTTGAAATTTTTTAAATAAAATCTTGTCAGCAATGTGTGTGTGTGTGTGTGAATTCGGGTTTAACGTCGCTTTCAACAATTTTTCAGTCATATCACGACGGTGTCTGGTTGCGACAGGGAGCTCAATGCTCACGTTTATAGTGCTGCCTCACTGAAGTATCATGTCCCAGACACATTACATGATACCACACCCAGTCACATTATCCTGACACTGGATCGACCAGTCCTAGCTCTACCCCGTAAATCTGAGTGCCAAGCGAGGAGCAGCTAGTACCATTTTTAACGACTTTGGTATGTCGCGGCCCGGGATCGAACCCGAGACCTCCCGTTCCCCGGAGCGGACACTCTACCAACTGAGCTATCGGGGCCGGTATCTTGTCTGCAAGATATCTCAAAAACTATTGGAGCTAGAGCCTTGAAAATTGGTGAATATTTTGGTGGTGATGAGTAGATGAACTGATTAACTTTTGACAAAATTCCGAAAAAAATACTTTGTGAGTTATGGCCCTTTGTCATTTTGGTAATTTTTGCCCATTGTAATGTATGCTAAAAGTGATGCATAGCTTAACTTTAGAACCGTGTATGCTAGTGTTTTGAAATTTCATATATGCATTTCTGATGGAAAATATGCTGATGCGTATTTTTTTTCTCGTCAGGATTATGCCCCTTTCAAGAGTTATTCCCCTTTGAAATTTTTTAAATAAAATCTTGTCAGCAAGATATCTCAAAAACTATTGGAGCAAGAGCCTTGAAAGTTGGTGAATATATTGGTGGTGATGAGTAGATGAACTGATTAACTTTTGACAAAATTCCGAAAAAATACTTTGTGAGTTATGGCCCTTTGTCATTTCGGTAATTTTTGCCCATTGTAATGTATGCTAAAAGTGATGCATAGCATAAATTTAGAACCGTGTATGCTAGTGTTTTGAAATTTCATATGTTGATTCCTCATGGAAAATTAGCTGACGCGAATTTTTTTTCCTCGTCCGGATTATGCCCCTATCAAGAGTTATTGCCCTTTGAAATTTTTTTAATAAAATCTTGTCAGCAAAATATCTCAAACACTTTTGGATCTAGAGCCTTGAAAGTTGTTGAGTATATTGGTGGTGATGAGTATATGAACTGATTAACTTTTTACAAAATTCCGAAAAATACTTTGCGAGTTATGGCCCTTTGTCATTTTGGCAATTTGTGCCCATTGTAATGTATGCTAAAAGTGATGCATAGCATAACTTTAGAACCGTGTATGCTAGTGTTTTGAAATTTCATATATGCATTTCTGATGGAAAATAAGCTGACGCGTATTTTTTACTCGTCAGGATTATGCCCCTTTCAAGAGTTATTCCCCTTTGAATTTTTTTTAAATAAAATCTTGTCAGCAAGATATCTCAAAAACTATTGGAGCTAGAGCCTTGAAAGTTGGTGAATATATTGGTGGTGATGAGTAGATGAACTGATTAACTTTTGACAAAATTCCGAAAAAATACTTTGTGAGTTATAGCCCTTTGTCATTTTGGTAATTTTTGCCCATTGTAATGTATGCTAAAAGTGATGCATAGCATAAATTTAGAACCGTGTATGCTAGTGTTTTGAAATTTCATATATTGATTCCTCATGGAAAATTAGCTGACGCGAATTTTTTTCCTCGTCCGGATTATGCCCCTATCAAGAGTTATTGCCCTTTGAATTTTTTTTAATAAAATCTTGTCAGCAAGATATCTCAAAAACTATTGGAGCTAGAGCCTTGAAAGTTGGTGAACATATTGTTGGTGATGATCGGATGGACTGATTAACTTTTGACAAAATTCCGAAAAACACTTTGTGAGTTATGGCCCTTTGTCATTTTGGTAATTTTTGCCCATTGTAATATATGCTAAAAGTGATGCATAGCATAACTTTAGAACCGTGTATGCTATGGTTTTGAAATTTCATATATGCATTTCTGATGGAAAATTAGCTGACAAGCATTTTTTTTCTCATCCGGATTATGCCCCTTTCAAGAGTGATTGCCCTTTAAAGTTTTTTTGAATAAAATCTTGTCAGCAAAATATCTCAAAAACTATTATAGCTACAGCCTTGAATGTTGGTGAATACACGTAGATTGGTGTTGATGAGTAGATGACCTGCTTAACTTTTGACAAAATTCCGAAAAATACTTTGTGAGTTATGGCCCTTTGTCATTTTGGTAATTTGTGCCCAATGTATGCTAAAAGTGATGCATAGCATACCTTTAGAACTGTATATGCTATTGTTTTGAAATTTCATATATGCATTCCTGATGGAAAATAAGCTGATGCGTATTTTTTTTCTCATCCGGATTATGCCTCTTTCAAGAGTTATTGCCTTTTGAAGTTTTTTTAATAAAATCTTGTCAGCAAGAGATCTCAAAAACTATTATAGCTAGAGTCTTGAAAGTTGATGAAAAGATTGGTGGTGATGAGTAGATGACCTGATTAACTTTTGACAAAATTTGAGTTATGGCCCTTTGTCATTTTGGTCATTTGTGTCTATTGTAATGTATGCTAAAAGTGATGCATTCCATAACTTTAGAACCATGTATGCTATGGTTTTGAAATTTCGTATATGCGTTCCTGATGGAAAATAAGCTGACACGAATTTTTTTTTCATCGAGATTAACTTAAGAACCGTGTAAGCTAGGGTTTTGAAATTTCATATATGGATTCGCTATGGAAAATTAGCTGACACATATTTTTTTCTCATCCGCATTATGCCCCTTTCAAAAGTTATTGTCCTTTGATTTATTTGTTAGCATTACCTCCAATGTCAAGGTCATACCTAGAGGTCAAAGGTAAAAAAAGGACAGTCAATAACTTCCTTATTATTTGATGGATTATGAAATTACTCGGCAGAAATGTTAACCATCATGAGACGATGTGTTGTACCGCAAAGGTCAAGGCCATACTTAGAGGTCAAAGGTAAAAAAGTGCATTTTTTGTTTATAGCCAATAACTTTTTAGCTCACCTGAGCCTTTAGGCTCATAGGTGAGCTTATAGTATAGCCATGGTCCGTCGTCCTTCCGTCCGTCCACCATTTTCAAAGATCTTCTTCTCCTATACTGCAGGGCCAATCAAAGCCAAATTTCATATGGAGCCTCAGTGGGATGGGGGTACGAATGTTTGTTCGCGGGGTCTGGATCACATGACCAAGATGGCCGCCATGCCCATATATGGTAAAAAGCCTTCAAAAACCTTCTTCTCCAGAACCATAAGGCCAGTGGCCTTGAAACTTGGCATGTAGCATATGGTACTCAGGCCCATCATGGTTTGTACAAATGGTGACCCTGGGTTGACCTTGACCTATTTTACAGCAATGTCAAATTTGCCGACTTAGGCTTTTGCATGGGGCAAAGTGAAAATTATGGATTTATAGGAAACCATTGAAGACAGTGTCACCAAAATTTGTAGATCAGGTAAAGTAACTGAATACATGAAGATCTATGGGTGATAAAGGTCAAGGTCATTCATTGGCCTTAGAGCCAAGATGGACGTCATGCCCATATATGGTAAAAAACCTTAAAAAATCTTCTTCTCCAGAACCATAAGGCCATTGGCCTTGAAACTTGGCATGTAGCATATGGTTCTCGGGCCCATCATGGTTTGTACAAATGGTGACCCTTGGTTGACCTTGACCTATTTTACAACAATGTCAAATTTGCCGACTTAGGCTTTTGCATGGGGCAAAGTGAAAATAATGGATTTATAGGAAACCATTGAAGACAGTGTCACCAAAATTTGTAGATCAGGTAAAGTAACTGAATACATGAAGAACTATGGGTGAGAAAGGTCAAGGTCATTCATTGGCCTTAGACCAAGGTCATTCAGGATCCATATTTCAGATATTTTTTCTCCAAAACTGCTGAGCCAATTTAAGTGAAATTTAATATGGAGCCTTTGTGAGTTGAACAAATGAAAAAATGCCAATACGGTCTAGATCACATGACCAAGATGAAAAGTTGCCAATATGGTCTAGGTCACATGACCAAGATAGCCACCACGACTATATATTAATATATTTTTCTTATAACTATTTGATTTTGTGCAGAGTTTAATTTAAATAAATAAATAAAGGCTGTTTATAGTTTTAAACGTCGGTTGTTATTGTTTTTTTTTATTATTTTCTACTTGAAAATAGACAAAAAGGGGACCAGTCTGAAGCATTTTTTTGTCCCGTAGCTATTTATGGAATCAATCAAGTGTTGAAAAAAGGGCGAGAAGTGTACACGACAGCCCATGTATTTGTAATTACAAATGAAGGAGCTGGGATGACGACTGGCACCATCAGCATCTTAGGGATAATGTTGAGAGTTGAGAATCACGTGTTTTGTTTTGATTTTAAATTGATGATATTTTTATATTTTTAATTGATTTATTGCACATATTTGTAACACCACAAATTTTTAAAAGCGCCTTCCTGAGGTGTGGTCTGGATACACGGCTAAATGCTTTTCATCAATTTATATTCATAAGTTTTAAAATGCCAACAAATATTGAGATGGCATTTTAAAATTTATGAGCAGGGTAAATGACATTTTCTGCTGATCTAAGTAGGAAAATTGTCACCAGACAGGTGAGCGGTTCAGGACCACTGGTCCTCTGGTTTATTTTTCTATGAACATTTTTAAAGTTACTATGCAGAAATGTTCATCTTCATTAGATGATGTGTTGCACACAAGACCCAGCTCCATACCTCCAAGGTCAAGGTTATACTTAGCAGTCAAAAACGGGGGAGACATCTGTGTTTTTGTAGAAAAACAAATTCTAGTTAAAACTTTGATTATTTAATATGGCAAATATGCTAATTTTTTTGCTGAAAAAATGTGGGCAGCTTTTGCAAATGCAAAAGCTGCTCACATTTTTCAGCAAAATACCAGTAAATTAGCTATATTTCTTACCAGAACAGTAACATTTTGACTACTAACAAGCTCGTTAAGCTAACAATACTTTGAACAACTGGCCCCAGATGTTGAAATATCATTGCAATTACTATTCTTTATTTTATGTTTTGTCTGTTTTTCAGGTATCACAACCTTTAATCATCCTTTCACCTTTAATACTAGACAGCTCTCTAAAGAAACCATGTAAGTGATTTGAAATGTGCCTGTGTAATGCTTGCATATGATGGCATTTAACCTTTGTTTGTTTAATATACTAATTTCCACTCTCTGCAATCTCTCTGTCAGCTGCATCCAGGTCATCTTTTGCCACCCAGGCCCATGTTTTTCATCTACCTGTATGTCAGAGGCAGTCTTGACTTTACCGTTGGAGAGGTCCACATGTCCATACCAGTGTAGCCTTCTCTCTTTTTCTGGATGAGGTCCAAGTTCTCAGTGCCAAGCTGTGCAAGTAACCCATTGGACCTGATGGTGACAGTGTCTTGAGGCTTGACATTGCAGATTAGTCTGATCATTGCCCTGATATTGTGCTGCAAACATTGGAGGTTTGGCTTTGTCAATGGCCAAATCTCACTGGCAGGGAGCATTTTGCTCAGTACACAACAGCGCTACACATGGCCTGTTGTCTTGAACAAAAAGTTGGGGGAAGAGAGAATTGGTAGCAGCTCCTTAAACTTCTATAACTCCTTGAAATATTCTTAAAGTAAATTATGAGTATCTGTATCAAATGCAAAAACTCCTCACATTTTTGCAACAACACACACACACAAAAAAATAACTACCCCCCCCCCCCCCCACCCCCACCAAAAAAAAACAACAACACTGTCTTAGATATTCTGCATATTAATTTTAGACCAGTTAAAATATTTTACCACTAACAAGCTTGTTAAGCTAATGATGATTTTAACAACTAGGCACAAATCACTGGTGTTCTTTGTAAGGAATTGTCTTCTGATGAAGAACTTGACCCTTATCCTGCTGAATAAATTAAGTGACACACATTTCTAACTATCCACCAATCCAATTGCTTGATGTTATGCATTTGTTCTGTTCACAAACTGCATGACAAACAGTGTAGATCCAGATCAGATGGCATCTTCTGAAGAAGTATTTATGGTAAAGATGATACTATGCAATTCTTCATTTTAGCCTCCAGAGTGCTGCTGACCTTGGCATTGCAGCAACAATCATGTTGGCCTTCACTTTCATCCCGGTCGGTATTGTGATGTATTCTGTGAATGAGTATATCAACAAAGAGAAACATCTGCAGTTTACCTCTGGCATTGGACCAGCCCTGTATTGGTTCACATCCTACTTCTGGGATCTAGTAAGTGGAATTTTAGCTTTAGTGGCTCTGTCAGATGCACTGTTCATTATGTAAACACGCCTATACAAATACATTGCACATTTTAACGCTGAAAATAAAAAATTTCAAGATAAAAAACTGTGATATTTTTAGCTCACCAGAGCCGAAGGCTCCGGGGGAGCTTATAGTATAGGCATTGGTCCGTCGTCCGTCGTCGTCTGCGTCGTCAACATTTTCAAACAACATCTCCTCTGAAACTACTTGGCCAATTGAAACCAAATTACATGTGGAGCCTCTATGGGAAGGGGGAACGAAAGTTTGTTCGGGAGGACTGGGTCACATGACCAATATGGCCGCCATGCCCATATATGGTAAAAACCTTTAAAAATCTTCTTCTCAAGAACAGAATGGCATCTGGGACTCGGGCCCGACCAAGTTTGTTCAAATGATGACCTTTGGTTGACCTTGACCTGTTTTATGTCAAGGTCAAATTTTGTCACTTAGACATTTGTATGGAAAAAAACGGCAAAGTAGTGGATATTTCTGATTGCCTGGTGGGCTGTGACATCAAAAATGATATTTGCAGTTAGCTGAATGGAAGCTTATTAATTTCAAAGGTCAAGGTCATTGCTGACCTTTGTCTTGGATGGCTCAGATTCAGTATTTTTATCTTCTCCAGTAAAAGAGCTGTGCTGATTGAAACCAAATAACATGAAAAGCCTTTATTCGGCAGAGGCAATTAAACATTATTCGTGGTATTGTTGTCACATGACAAAGATGGGCACCTTGCCTGTATATGGTATATGTCTAAGTGACCAAATTTGACCTTGACATGACCTCTGGTGAGGGTAGTGGCCCATGGGCCTCTTGTTCTTATTTCTGCTCAAAATATGTATTGTGGGTACATCCTGGCGGTTCGAACAAGTACCCACAAGCCATATTTTAGAGCAGAAATAAGAACAATAAGGTTTAGCCCTGTAAACCCCAGTTTTACTATATAAAAGTGGGGTTCAAGGGGTTCAGAATTTTACAGGCGTGTTTTCTTGATGTGACCCCCACTTGCTGGGCACCATTAAAATAGATCATGAAATCTCTTCTGTGATAATTTCTCCCTTCTGCTGATTCAAGAAAGACATTTGTCAGTTCCTGGCAAAAAAGTGCACTTATCTCCCTTCTAATCATTCAAGCAGTTGTCAGTTTCTTTGGCAAAATATCCAAACAAAAATGTATAGAATATATGGTAAAATACCATTTCTGGTCATTTTTCAATGAAATCTATATATTTGTGGGATCTATCCTTTAACTGTGTTGTACATGGTATCAGTAGTTGACATGGTACACCGACGAGTACAGTAAAATTCCTAAATTAAGACCACCTTTGGGGCTGTTCAAAAGGTGGCCTTTAAGACCACTTTTGAACAGTCCCAAAAGTCGTCCCTTACTAGAGGACATTGTGTGCAGAAATCTTGAAGAAAGAATAACTGCACCCTTCTAGATAAGGTTTTTAAAGCAGAACTAGTCTTAATTTTAGGTGGTCTTAATAGCGGAATTTCACTGTATTTATTTAATTGAGACTCAGTAAAGCGTTATGGTTATAGAGGATATTTAATTTTGAGATGAAATCCAAAACTATTTCATCGAGTGTGTTGAAAACATCGGAATTTTCACTAGTGCGCACAAGTCAAAATTCTGATGTTTTCAAGACATGAGATGATATGTTTTTGGTATTTATCGAATAAAAGGAAATTTTCTTCTTAGTCTCTGTAGCTCATCACGATAACAAGTCAGTGAAACGAAGACCCCTCTAAACCCCATTTTATATAGGGAAAAGTGGGGTGTAAGGGGGTAAACATAATCTGCAGTATTTTTGCTCCAAACCATAGATTGGGGGTACTCGTTAGAACCGCCTCATTGAGGCGGTTCTAACGAGCACCCACAATCTATGTTGAAAGCAGAAATAAGAAAGATGTTACAACTTTTACCTAATATGTGTAATTTCTGACACCATGTTGGACGCCATTATTTCACACGGACATGTTTTTCTAATGTTCTGTGAAAAACATGGTTATATTATTTTTCACACTGTGAAAATATATCTTTTCATAATGTGAAAATATCATTTTCATTTGTTTCAGATATGCATTGATTTCACTGCTAAGTGTAAATAAAAACAAAGTACACTTACTGTGCATAATATTATTACGATTATGAACATTATCCACTCAGCGGGTAGGTGATTAGTTGCCTTAGCTCATTTTGACACTTGAAAAGTCACTCACTCAATATTTGGGATCATTACTGTAGCCATGAACCGACCCCGATAGCTCAGTTGGTAGAGTGTCCGCTCCAGGGAACGGGAAGTCACGGGT
Organism: Lucinisca nassula; assembly: GCA_963580285.1. Taxonomy (NCBI): domain Eukaryota; kingdom Metazoa; phylum Mollusca; class Bivalvia; order Lucinida; family Lucinidae; genus Lucinisca; species Lucinisca nassula. The sequence continues at coordinate 98,234,468 of OY757011.1, forward strand.
TCGATCCCGGACCGCGACATACCAAAGTCGTTAAGAATGGAACTAGCTGCTCCTCGCTTGGCACTCAGATTTACGGGGTAGAGCTAGGAATGGTCGAGCCAGTGTCAGGATAATGTGACTGGGGGTGGTATCATGTAATGTGTCTGGGACATGATACTTCAGTGAGGCAGCACTATAAAAGTGAGCATTGAGCTCCCTGTCGCAACCAGACACCATCGTGATATGACTGAAAAATTGTTGAAAGCGACGTTAAACCCGAATTCACACACACACACACACACACACACACACTGTAGCCTTGTGTTTGTGTATGTGTTTGAGTTTTACGTCCCACCAACAGCTAAATTTATGTAGAGATGGGACCTCGGTTTAAAGACGCATCTGAAAGTCAGGAGAAGCCCCAGATCAAACCCTCAAATCCTGGTTTTTGAGGCGAGTAGCATAACCAACTATACCACGGAGGCTTCTACAGTATCCTTGTAAACCCCATGCTTCCTATACATAAAGTTTGGTTTTCAAGGACAGTTAATGCATGGATGTTTAAATGAGATGAAAAGAAATTGTTGTACACATTTTAGAATTGAATTCTCTTTTGTTTTCAGATTGTGTTGGCAATAACTACAGCATTAGTGTTTGCTGTGATGGCTATTTTTAGACATGATTCATTCTGGGCAAGAAACAATGCTGCGGGAGCGGTAGTGCTTATATTGTTGTATGGGTAAGTCTTAAACTAAATGTTCTTAGGTTGTTGGCTGACCTTGAGTGATTAGCTCCAGGTCAGCTTAAACCTTGTCCTGCTGAATATTTTAATCTGCCACACCCACAACCGATCATCAACCAATCAGATTACTTGATGCAAATTATTGCAACAAATTCATAACCTGAATGACCTGGATCTACATTGTTTGAAAGATAAGACATATCCTGGCTCAGCAGGACAAAATTAATATTATGCCATGGCCCTGTAGTCCATTGTCTGTCATCCATTTGTCATATCTGTCTGTCATCTATTGTTAGCTTTTTACATTGTCGACATCTCCAGAACCATAAGTCAAATTGGGTTTATACTTGATGGGTGGCATTTGGGCAAAAAGGAGATTCAGAATTCATTATGAAAACACGTCTATGAAAATACACAGTAAATTTATTCTCCCAAAAAATGAAGATTTTAAGTTGAAAAATTGTGATATTTTTCTTATTTCTGCTCAAAATATAGTTTATGGGTACACGTTAGAACCGCCTCATCGATCTATATTTTAGAGCAGAAATAAGGAACATCGATGAGGCGGTTCCTACATGTACTATATTTTGAGCAGAAATAAGAAAAATAAGGTTTACCCCTGTAAATCCCAGTTTCACTATATAAAAGTGGGGTTCAAGTGGGTCAACATTATATAGGCATGTTTTCGTGATGATTCATTGTTAGATTTTTACTTTTTCGACATCTCCAGAACCGTAAGTTAAATTGTGTTGATACTTGGTGGGAGGCATTTGGGCAAAATGGAGATTCAGAATAATTGCTATAATTGTTTCTTTGTGACATACAAGATGGTTGCCTTTAAAGGACATCTCCTCATTTTGGCCCCCAGAACTAAGAGTAGAAAAACCTTTAAACGACATCTCCTCCGAGGGTAGTGGTCCGAATTTAATAATTTTCACAGAAATGTTGCTTTGGTGATCCTCTTCCAAAATTTCTAAAATGATTCCACTGTGCAGAACAAAATGGCTGTCAGAGCTAAAAATAGAAGAAATCTTCCAGCTACCATGTCATTGCATCATAACTCTCGGCCCCCGCCCATTGGGTCTTGAAGAAATAGAGGGGTTGCATGATGCCTCCATGCAGAGCTGAAACCGACTGCACATGAGTACTAGTAAACAGCTTAAAGGATCTAAGCCTGCCCAGGCAAAGCGGTGCAAGTCGGACCATCCATGGTTATAAACCCTATTGGTTTCATTGTGCAACAGGGCTTGAGATGTCATTTCATCTCAATGTCGGGTAAAAGTCCCACAAAATTGGTAGCAACATTTCCAAAATGACCTATACAGTGTTGATAGGGACGTTAAACATAAAAAAAAAAAAAAAGTATCATAAGTCAGGGGAGCAAATTAGATCCATCATGAATCTCTTGTATTATAAAAGTTCAATTTTCTTTGGAAAAGCCCATCCTTAGACCCATAAAAGAAATGTGAATGTCATATCATTAAGTAAACACGCCTTAACAAATGCATTGTAAACTTAACCGCATAACAAGCAAAATTTTTAAGATGAAAAATTGTGATATTTTTCTTATTTCTGCTCAAAATATAGATTGTGGGTACTCGTTAGAACTGCCTCAATGAACTGCTGCCTCAATGAGGCAGTTCTAAAGAGTACACACAATCTATATTTTAAGAGCAGAAATAAGAAAAATAAGGTTTACCCGTGTATACCCCAGTTTTACTAGATAAAAGTGGGTCAGAATAATATAGGCGTGTTTTTGTGATATCGTTCTTGTTTTTTCAGCTGGGCAACACTCCCCTTGGTCTACTGCACAACAAAGTTATTTAACGCTGCCTCAACGGCCTTCTTGACCATGTTCTGTATCCTAAACTTCATAGGACTGATTCCTATCTGCATTGTGTTTGTACTGAACTTTTACCAGCATCATGAGGTAAGAACTGGTAGCCTACTTTAACCCTTAAGATGCTAGTCACAACAATTGTCATCTGCTTAGTTGTTTATTTAGTTTATACTTATTTATTTTAGTTTGATTGCAATGAAAGCTTCAAGCTTATTGAATTGCTCTCAAGCACTCATTCCGGGTGTTTTCACGCATACGAGAGAGAGAGGCAGTGGCTTTTACACTCTCGATACCATGGCCTGATTCGAACGTACAACCTCTCAATCATAAGTCAAACGCGTTGACCACTGCGCTATTGAGGCTGTTGTCTGCTAGTACCTTAAAAGTCATTGTGGCAAACAGTGTGGACCCAGAGGGTCCATACTGTTTACCTGTATGCAAAAATATTTTAAAACTTTGCTAGAAGATGAAGCAGACGGCCAGAAAATGCAGAAGACGACATTAATATACAACATATTTAGCAGCAGTTTTTAGCTCACCAGAGCTGAAGGCTCCGGGGGAGCTCATAGGATAGGCAGTTGTCAGTCGCCGTCGTCTGCGTCTGCATCTGCGTCTTATGTCCGTCGTCAACACTTTCAAACAACTTCTCTTCTGAAGCCACTGAGCCGATTGGGCCCAAATTTTATCTGTAGCATCCTTGGGTGGGGGGATTGAAAGTTTGTGTTTTTATTTATGAAAATCGGCTCATCAGTTTGGTTGCTATGGCAACTTAGAGTTCCCATAGACTTATAATGGGGAAAATTGAAAAATGGCATTTACTGCCAAGCCTCTGCAGATATTTTGGCAAAATTTTCATAGAAATGTTCCTCAGACAATCTACTCTCTGCCATATGAATTTAGGGCTGCTGCTCATTTGTATTGGTTGCCATGGAAACCAAAATGAAAAAAAATAGAAAAAAAAATACTTAAAAAATCATCTCCTCAGAAACCGTATGCTCTATGAGGCTGAGAGTTTATGGAAATATTCACCATATTTGCCTTTTCAGGTTTTGTGTTTTTTATGAAATTCGGCTCTTTAGTTTGGTTGCTATGGCAACTTAGATTTTCCATAGTCTTATAATGTGGAAAATTGAAAAATGGCATTAACTACCAAGCCTTTGCAGATATTTTGACAAAATTTTTATAGAAATGTTCCTTGAGTAAACTTCTCACAGCCATATGCTTTTATGTCAACCTGTGGGTCCCGTAGGTTGTGCCAGGGCCATGCCCCGCCCCCTCCACTTCATAAAATGCCTTATATCTCAGAATCCTTACAGATCCCCACCCCTAAATCATATATATTCTTGTTCCTTATGATAAGACACATTAAGTGACACCAACCTGGGGGTTCCCCCCGGATGTGCCGGGGACATGCCCCACCCCCTCCACTTCATTAAATGCCATTTATCTCAGAAACCATTCAAATCCCAACCCCTAAACCGTATATATTCATGTTTCTTATGATAAGACACACTCAATGACAGCAACCTGGGGGTCCCTCGGGATGTGTCTGGGCCATGCCCCACCCCCTCCATTTCATAAACGGCCCAATATCCCAGAAACCCTACAGATCCCCACCCCTAAACCATATATATTCTCGTTCCTTATGATAATTCACATTCAGTGACACCAACCTGGGGGACACCCAGGAAGTGCCAGGGCCATGCCCAACCCCCTCCACTTCATAAAAGGCCCAATATTCCAGAAACCCTACAGATCCCCACCCCTAAACCATATATATTCTTGTTCCTTATGATAAGATGCATTAAGTGACACTAACTTGGGGGTTCCCCCTGATGTGCCTGGGCATAGCCCACCTCCTCCACTTCATAAAATGCCATTTATCACAGAAACCATTCAGATCCCCACCCCTTAACCATATATATTCTTGTTCCTTATGATAAGACACACTCAGTGACACCAACCTGGGGGTCCCCCGGGAAGTGCCGGGCCATGCCCCATCCCCTCCACTTCATAAAAGGCCAGATCCCCACCCCTAAACCATATATATTCTTGTTCCTTATGATAAGACACATTCAGTGACACCAACCTAGGAGTCACCCAGGGCATGCCCAGGCCATGCTCCACCCCTCAACTTCACAAAAGACCATATATCTGAGAAACTGTTCAGAGCCCTACCCCTAAACCATAATATATTCTTGTCCCTTATGATAAGACGCAATCAGTGACACCAGCATGGGGGACTCCCGGGGTGCCACTGGCCATGTCCCACCCCTTTACTTCATTAAAAGCCATATATCTCAGAAACTGTTCAGATTCCCACCCCTTAACCATATATATTCTTCTTCCTTATGATAAGTCCCCACTTCATAATAGGCCATATATCTCAGAAACCATTCAAATCCCCACCCCATAATCACAAATATTCTTGTTCATTGTTATTTGACACATTCAGTCACCCCCATCTTGGGGGTCCGCAGGGGCCATTTCTCTCCCATCCACTTCATAAAAGGGCCTCATATCTCAGAAACTGTTCAGCATTCAGTGACAGCAATCTTGGGCTTTTCTGGGATCCACCATGCCCGAATCCCTCCACTGCTTAAAAAGCCTTATATCTCAGGAACCAAACATATCCCCACCGCTAAACCATAATGTCTCTGTTCCTTTTGATAAGATGCATTTAGTGACATCAACCAGGGCTCCATTGGGTTCATGCCCCACCTTCTCTACTTTATAAAACACCTTATATTTCAGATACAATCTACATGAGTGCTCATTTGGGTATGGGGTTTGTTTGGGAGACTTTATAATTGGTAGATTAAAATCATATCCTGTTAAAAAACAATGTCATGGGCAGTACCCACCTGAGCTCTGGTTTATAAAATTTGGCTCTTTGGTTTGTTTGCTATGGCAAGTTAAGAATTTCCATTGACTTATAGATGGGGAAAATGGAAAAATGACATTTATGCCTTTCAAGATATTTTGTCAAACTTACATAGAAATGTTCCTTTAATAATGTTCTTTTAGGCCTATTAGTTGCCACAGATGGGAAATTGTCAATTGTCATCTGTTGTCCTGCAACAACATATTCAAGCAACATCAGACCTCTGAAGCCACTAGGCTGATTGGGTCCAAATTCTATCTGTAGTATCCTTGGGCGCAGGGCTTCCATGGTTAATTAAAATACACTGCTGCCAGTGGGCAGTGCCCCCCTAAGCTCTGGTGAGCATAGTGGCGCATGGGCCTCTTGTTATTGGAATCTTACAGGTTAACCCATTTTGTACCTGAAACCCCAAATTGGGTAGTTGGCAAACAGTGCAGGCCCAGATCAGATGCCGCAGAATGCGGCGTCTGATCTGGGCCTGCACTGTTAGCAAAAAATTAAGCCAATTTCCAAATAAATTTTGAAGAAAACGCAGCCTGTCACCCCTAAATTTTGAAGTGGACTCATGCTATTCAAAAGGAGGAAGATTCCATTTGGTACAAAAAAGTGTTAATTTATTCTAAAACTGGGCCCTTATAAAACAATTTCTATAATTAGCCTAGGCCCAGTTGTTCAAAGCTAGTGGGGTCATTATTTAATGTATCGTTAAAACTTTGAAAATTTCAGATGCGGCAAATATGCAAATGTATAGCATGTTTGTCACATCAAATTTTCAAATTTTTGCTGAAAAAAAAATGTGAGTAGCTTGTAAATGCACAATTTTTTTCTGTATTTGATATTTTTCATGCTGAGAACATTTAACATTTTGGCCACTTAAGTTCATTAACCTAAGCTATCAAACCTTTGAACAAGTGGGCCATGAGTTTTAATCAGGATGGCTTTACCCTTTGACAATGTGTTTATAAACATTACAGTGCTGTGTGTATGAAAAATTGCTACAGTACATGTAAATGACTTCCCATCTTTATAGATGGAAATTTCCATTACAGTTGACTCAATATTAACCCTTAAAGCATTTTTAGCAAACAATGTTTTCAAAATATTTTTTTCCTCCTCTTATTTTCCGGCCAAAAGAAAGGCATTTCGGTACATGTGAAGAGTCTGCTCTGGGCAGATCATTCACATATTATGTCAATAGAGGATATTTGATTTTTTCAGTGTAAGATCGAATTTTATTTCATCGAATGAACACCAAAACTGTTATTTTCACGAGTGGCGTAGCCACGAGTGAAAATAGCAGTTTTGGTGTTCATGAGTGAAATAAAATTTGATCTTGCACTGAAAAAATCAAATTTTCTGTTTCTTACATGCTTCAAAAAGCAATATTTAGCGTCTTTAATGGTGTCGCTCACATTCGGAGAAAATTATCTTTGTTCCTGTTCGTTTCGCGTCAATTTAGTGGTGTCCATCGTGTTTAGTGGGTATACTATTGGGTGTAAACTGAAAGTTTGCACCTGAGAAATGGCCTGGGATGGTATTATTATGAATGATTAATATAATAACTGAGAGAGTAGTTTTCCAAAGAAGTTGCTGGCAAGTCTTACGTCGCGCGACAAAAGACGTGACGTCAGCGTCATAAATGACGTCAGTAACGTCCCTGTCACACATGAACGGGCTATGCGTCAATTAGAACACATCTCAGTATTGTTCAGTTATCTGACAAAGATAAAATTGAAATTAGAGATAGATTTGAAGAAAAAAGTAGTCCCAAACAGTGAAAAATAAAAAATCGTATTTTCACTGTTTGAAACAGTGAAAATATTGATTTATATTTCACTGATAAATCTCTATCATTCATTGAAAAGCATGTAAGAAAGCCTTCTTTTCCCGAAAAATAATCTGAAAACTAAAATTGCTGTGTCTGCTGTAAGCATTTACATTGTTACTAAAAAAAGCAATACCTTTAAGCAGTTACCTAGGATAAATTTGCTTTACCTGAATTGGAATCGGGATTCAAAATCATGTTTCTATTTCAACGTTTTATTTGTGCGAAGCAGGTGAATCATACTCCTTTCATATCTCAGAATGATTCAAGTGCATCCAAAATGGCGGAATCATAGAATTGAAACATACTGTTTTTGAAGTGGCAGAATCATGTTTGTGATTTAGAAATCATGGTTTTGAATCAGGATTCTGATTCAGGTAAATCAGATGACTTCTAATCACAAATTACAGACATTTTCAAAGTGTTTTTTTTTTCTTACTGTAAAATACCTAAAATTTTGGACACCTGGAGAACTTGCTGTAATTCTCCAAAAAGTTGTTACAAATTTGTTTCCTGATCCAGCATCGAGTCCAAAAGATACAGAGAGAATGACAAACAGTGTAGACACTGATCAGACTGCTCCTTCAGGAGCAGTCTGATCTGGGTCTGCACTGTTTGCTTAGGCCTATCTGTCCCAATACTTTGAATTATTAAGGTATTCTTTAGAGAAAATATCACTTGACATTACATGTTTTATTATGTGTGAGCGCAAATGCTTTGTTTTGTATTTTCTAGATTATTGGTGAAGCCTTTGTTGTATGCCAGAAGGTGTTCCTGATCTTCCCAACATACGCCCTAGGGGCAGGCCTTATTGACATAATGACCAATCAGATTAGGACAAACATCTTTGCGAGGTTTGGAACTGATGTGTACGTGGATCCTTTCACCTTTGACCTTTTGGGCTGGAACTACGTGGCTCTGGGCATTGAAGGATTCGTCTTCTTCATATTTGCTATTTTATGCGATGTTTTTGCCTCATGTAGATGGTAAGTACTATAAATATTGGACACCTCAATGTCTTACCGTACATGTTCTAAACTTTGAACAAGTACAAAATTTTGAACAAATAGAACTTACTACATACCTGTGATACCTCCCTCATCAGGAGGAACACTCCCACATTTTGATGCTAAATTTTCCCAATTTATGCTAAATTTTAGTAAAGTTTTGGAGTCTCCCTCATTTGAACTGAGAATTTCCCAATATATTAATTACATCTCCCTCATCACAATGGCAAATCTCCCTCATACAGTTAAAGATTTATCACAGCTATGTTACTACCTGATGTCTAAAAATAGCTGGATGAGTTGCAAACAGTGCCGGGTTCAGCTGCATCTCATCTGGGTTTACGCTGTTTGCTCCGGCTTGCCAGCCCAAATACAAACATTACCATAATAATTCTAAGTTTCTGGACAGACAGGCCTCGGAAAACAGTGCAGACCCAGATCAGACTGCTCCTAAAGGAGCAGTCGGAAAACAGTGCTGACCCAGATCAGACTGCTCCTAGAGGAGCAGTCTGATCAGGGTCTGTACTGTTTTCTATTCCATTCCATCTGCATCTTTTGGATGTATTTCTCCATGGACAAGGTGTCTTGTACCAATTTTAGGTTGATTAAAGCAAGATTTTCACGTGTCCAAAGTTTTAGGATTTTTACGGTAGTTTGTCTGTGTTTGGGTTTAACGGCCCAGTCAACACTATTTAAGTCATTTTTGAGCTGGTCAGTTCACTTATTAACACCTTTCCTGGGCAGGCTTATTCGTAAGCTGTTAACCAGTACTGTGCACATTCTTTCGCCAGAAACTGACAGCTGCCCTTCTTGAATCAGCAGAAGGGAGAGAATGACTGTAGAAAAGATATCATGATCAATCTTCACGAAGGAATAGATTATATAGAAAAAATGACCAGTATGTGTCAAGCTTAAGGTAAGGGACCAGTGAATATTTATGTTCCCTGCACAAAAGTAATAATAACCATTATGTTGTGCTGTTTGAAGACACCGCAATGGCCCTAAGTATTTGGACATATAGACCCAAGCAAACAGTGCATACCCAGATCAGACTGCTCCTCGAGGAGCAGTCTGATCAGGGTTTACATTGTTTGCCAGTCTGTCTGCACATTTTTGGACTCCTTGCTGGAATTTGTTAAAATTTTAGGAAATTACAAGTCTGGATCCTCAAGTTGTCCATATCTTCAGGATTTTTATGGTACTTTTCTTATTGGGTGGCTCAGGTCGTTTGATTCTTATTCTGTTTAAGAAATTTATCAGCTCTGGAGTGAATAGTTGAGTAATAAGTCACAGTTTGGAGGTAAGTTGTACAGTAGATAAAATCACAAGTGTGTAGCCATTACGAAAACACGCCTATAAAAATACATTGTAAACTTAACTGCCGACAAACGAAAATTTTAAGATGAAAAATTGTGATATTTTTCTTATTTCTGCTCAAAATATTGATTTGTGTACTCATTAGAACCGTTTCGATGAGGCCTTTCTAACGAGTACCCACATTCTATATTCCATATAAAAGTGGGGTTCAAGGGGGTCAAATTATATAGGTGTGTTTTCGTGATGGAGTGTGATTTATTGACTTATAACTGACCAAACATTGTGATTTATTTTTCATCAATTTACACACTAGAACTGATCTATTTTGATTCCAACACACTGAAAATCAGCAATAATGCTATTTTCTCTTTCAAATTCTCCCAAATTTTTGCCATTGTTAGAGGAAATCCCGCCATATATATTGACTGTAACACTGTACTAAATTTATCATTGTGAGAAGAGGACATTTCAACATCAATGAATATACAAGTGGTGCCATGAAAAAGCGCACAGTTTCTTTCCATTGCCCATATAGGTGTGCTGTGTCAGTACATCCATTTTTACTTTTTACATACTACCATGAAAGTCCTAAAAATTTGGACACCCAGTGAACTTGCTTCACTGTTCCTAAAATTTTGACTAATTTTTTCCATAATCCAGCAAGGAGTCCAAAAAGTGCAGATGGAATTGCAAACAGTGTAGACCCTGATCAGACTGCTCCTTCAGGAGCAGTCTGATCTGGGTCTGCACTGTTTGCATAGGTCTGTATGTCCCAATACTTCGGATCATTATGGTAATTGATTTACAGTGGAGCGCTGTGGTGCAGTCGTAAAGCATCAGATTTGAGATCAAGAGGTTGCCGGTTCGATCCCCGCAAGTGCCAAGTGTTGTTTCCTTGGGCAAGAGACTAGATCCACATTGGTTAGTACTGATTCCTACCCAGGAAAAGAGGGCCACATGGAAAATTAGTACTAGTACTAAATGTGTTACCCTCTATTAATAAGGGTGATTATTTTTATTATTATTATTATTAGAATTAGTTGTTGCTAGTGCTGTCAATACTTTGATTATATTTCAGTGACTGTGACGATGTAGTTGTAGATGGTGATCGCTATGATGACAGTGACGTTCAACAGGAGACGTCAAGGTTATGTCACAGGGGAAATAATGAAGATTCCCTTGTTGCTCGAAACATATCAAAGGTAAAATTTCTGTTTTTAGTCTATAATTTAATTATATAGAGTTTATTACTCAGCCCATTTTAAATATGGGATTTATAAACCGAGGGAGGTTGAACATCCGATAAAGAAATGAGTGCGCTTGCGCATGAGATTCTTTATCGGATGTTCAACCTCTCGAGGTTTATAAATCTCATATTTTAAATGGGCTGTGTCCATAAACTTTATATTACATGCATTTGATACAGCTGGTGGATCACTTTGCATCTAATTCTATGCACAGTTCACTCTTAACATACAGTCCATGCCCACTACAGGCGCAGTGACACGTTAGCTGACTGAAACAAAAACTGTATAGATGCCATCTTGAAAGCACTTCCTAATGTAATGAATAAAAATAGAAGAAATAAAGTTATTATAGTGATAAAACAATTACAAAATGCGAGACAGTCGTAACCAAACGCACCCCTCATTCAGTAGTTATGTCCAGAAAATCTTTATTTCAACGTTGCAGCCAATTTGATCGTCAAGCATTCTGAACGTCTGTTGGTATCTTCTCAGACGCCATTGAGATGACGTCGACGTGTCTGAAACTTTCCCGTGTTTGAATACAGCGATTTCATTGTAAAAGCAGTACCTTCTATCATGTAACAAAAGTAGTTCCAGCTACAAAGTTTTATTTCCCCTGCTAAGAGGAAATATTTCAAAAAGGAAAATATCAACTTTATGTCTGACAGAAATAATGGTATTTCTCTGTTGTGCATGCAGTATATAATTTTAGAATAGAGAATAATAGACTGTAATTGTAACAGTTACTTCCAGCAGGGCTCAAGCTAGAGGGCGACTCAGGCGAAGAAGTCGCCCTGTTGGGGCTCACTTCACCGACTTTGGCGATGAAAGCGAAAATACTTCGCCCTGAAATTTGCCCGTTTTTTTTTCGGTGTCTTCCTTGTGAATAGTAACGGTAAACTGACAAGGTGACGATAATCCTTCGATCCACTAGTGTCAGAAATCTCAGTAATTACACTGAACAAAGCTAACTGTTTATTCTGCACTTCGTGCCAGTTGCAGTTTGGTACGGTTATGTAATTTCATTCTAACCGTTAGCTCACGCCGCTTGAACCTCTTAAAACACACTTAGTAGTCTTGTACTGTCATAAATTGCGGTTGATTGCACAAAGTTTTTATTGCAATAAGAGCCAATTAAGATTACACAAGACTATGTAATTTGAACGGGTATGTTTGTACCATTAGCTCATGCCAAAGTCCGGGCGTGGACGTACTTTAAGTACTGTTGTATACAATAATGAAATTATTGTGACTGTTGACAAATGACACTGCATTAGGATATAATAAATTTTAAATATAGATGGTTTTGCCATTGATTTGTTTGTACATTACTTTTGCATCCATCAATCGTTTTCATTTTTTTTTTCATGGACAACAATAAAAGTAGGTAGCAATTTTTTTATTAGCTCACCTGACCGAAGGTCATGGTGAGCTTTTGTGACCGTAAGATGTCCGGCGTCGTCGTGCGTCGTCCGTCGTCCGTCGTCCGTCGTGCGTAAACTTTTTCTTGTGAACAAACTAGAGGCCACAGTTTTGGTCCAATCATCATCAAACTTGCTCAGAATGATCATCATGACAATATCTCGGTCAAGTTCGAATATGGGTCATGTCGGGTGAAAAAGTAGGTCAGTAGGTCAAATCATAGAAAAACCTTGTGAACACTCTAGAGGGCACAGTTTTGGTCCAATCATCATCAAACTTGCTCAGAATAATTATCATGACAATATCTCGGTCAGGTTCGAATATGGATCATGTAGGGTCAAAAAGTAGGTCAGTAGGTCAAACCATAGATAGTCCTTGTGAACACTCTAGAGGGCACAGTTATGGTTCAATTATCATCAAACTTGCTCAGAATGATCATTGTGACAATATCTCGGTCAAGTTTGAATATGGGTCATGTCGGGTCAAAAAGTAGGTCAGTAGGTCAATTCATAGAAAAACCTTGTGAACACTCTAGAGGGCACAGTTATGGTCCAATCATCATCAAACTTGCTCAGAATAATCATCCTGACAATATCTCAGTCAAGTTTGAATATGGGTCATGTTGGGTCAAAAAGTAGGTCAGTAGGTCAAATCATAGAAAAACCTTGTGAACACACTAGAGGGCACAGTTATGGTCCAATCATCATTAAACTTGCTCAGAATGATTGTCATGACAATATCTCGGTCAAATTTGAATATTGGTCATGTCGGGTCAAATGTAGGTCAGTAGGTCAAATCATGGACGAGGTGAGCTTTTGGGATCACTTTTCGTCCGTCGTCCGTCGTCAGTCCGTGCGTCCGTAAACAATTTCTTCAAACGACATCTCCTCCTAAACCACTGATCGGATTTTGACCAAACTTCACAGGAATGATCCTTAGGTGGTCCCCTTTCAAAGTTGTTCAAATGGTTCCGGTCCGTTGCACATCTAGGTCATAGGAGCCAAAAATAGATTTTTTTTTCACCAAAAACTTAAAAAATCTTCTTCTCTGAAACCACAAGGCCCAGGTCTTTGATATTTGGTATGAAGCTTCATCTAGTGGACCCCTACCAAGATTGTTCAAATTATAGTGCTGGGACCAAAAATGCCCCCGCTCCGGGCCCTTTGGTTTTACATGGGCTTATATAGGGAAAATCTTTAAAAATCTTCTTCTCTGAAACCGTAAGGCCCAGGTCTTTGATATTTGGTATGGAGCTTCATCTAGTGGAACTCTACCAAGATTGTCCAAATTATAGTGCTGGGGCCAAAAATGCCCCCGCTCTGGGGCCCTTTGGTTTTACATGGGCTTATATAGGGAAAATCTGTAAAATCTTCTTCTCTGAAACCGCAAAGCCCAGTTCTTTGATATTTGGTATGAAGCTTCATCTAGTGGACCCCGACCAAGATTGTTCAAATTATAGTGCTGGGGCCAAAAATGCCCCTGCTCCAGGGCCCTTTGGTTTTACATGGGCTTGTATAGGGAAGAGCTTTAAAAATCTTCTTCTCTGAAACCGTAAGGCCCAGGTCTTTGATATTTGGTATGAAGCCTCATCTAGGGGACCCTTACCAAGATTGTTCAAATTATAGTGCTGGGGCCAAAAAAGCCCCCGCCCCGGGGCCCTTTGGTTTTACATGGGCTTAAATAGGAAAAATCTTTAAAAATCTTCTTCTCTGAAACCGCAAGGCCTAGGTCTTTGATATTTGGTATGAAGCTTCACCTAGTGGACCCCTACCAAGATTGTTCATATTATAGCCCTGGGGCCAAAAATGCCCCTGCTCGGGGGCCCTTTGGTTTTACATGGGCTTATATATGGAAAATCTTGAAAAATCTTCTTCTCTGAAACCGCAAGGCCCAGGTATTTGATATTTGGTATGAGGCTTCATCTTGTGGACCCCTACGAAGATTGTTCAAATTATAGTGCTGAGGCCAAAAATGCCCCCGCCACGGGGCTCTTTGATTTTTCATAGGCTTATATAGGCAAAATCTTTAAAAATTTTCTTCTCTGAAACCGTAAGGGCCATGTTTTTGATATTTGGTATGAAGCTTCATCTAGTGGACCCCTACCAAGATTGTTCAAATTATATTGCTGGGGCCAAAAATGCCCCCGCCCCGGGGCCTTTTGGTTTTACATGGGCATATATAGGGAAAATCTTTAAAAATCTTCTCTGAAACCGCAAGGCCCAGGTCTTTGATATTTGGTATGAAGCTATACCTAGTGGACCCCTACCAAGATTGTTCAAATTATAGTTCTGGGGCCAAAAATGCACACGCCCGAGACCCTTTGGTTTTACATAGGCTTATATAGGGAAATCTTAAAAAATATTCTTCTCTGAAACAACATGTCCCAGGTCTTTGATATTTGGTATGAAGCTTCACCTAGTGGACCCCTATCAAGATTGTTCAAATTATAGCCCACGGGCCAAAAATGCTCCCGCTCCAGGGCCATTTGGTTTTACATAGACTTATATGGGGAAAATCTTGAAAAATTTTTGTCTCTGAATTCACAAGGCCTAGGTCTTTGATATTTGGTATGAAGCTTCATCTAGTGGACCTCTACCAAAATTGTTCAATTATAGCCCTGAGACCAAAAATGCCCCAGCCTTGGGGCCCTTTGGTTTTACATAGACTTATATAGGGAAAATCTTTAAAAATCTTCTTCTCTGAAACCACAAGGCCTAGGTCTTTGACATTTGGTATGAAGCTTAATCTTGTGGACCTCTACCAAGATTGTTCAAATTATAGCCCTGGGGCCAAAAATGCCCCCGCTCCAGGGCCCTTTGTTATTACATAGACTTATATATAGGGAAAATCTTGAAAAAGCTTCTTCTCTGAAACCAGATAGCCCTGGTCTTTGATATTTGGTATGAAGCTTCATCTAGTGGACCTCTACCAATATTGTTCAAATTATAGCCCTGAGACCAAAATCGCCCCTGTCTCGGGGGCCCTTTGGTTTTACATAGACTTATATAGGGAAAATCTTTAAAAATCTTCTTCTGTGAAACCACAAGGCCTAGGTCTTTGATATTTGGTGTGAAATTTCATCTAGTGGACCTCTATCAAGATTATTCAATTTATAGTCCTGGGGCCAAAAATGCCCCCGCCCCAAGACCCTTTGGTTTTGCATAGACTTATATAGGTAAATCTTTAAAAATCTTCTTCTCTGAAACCACAAGGCCCATGTCTTTGATATTTGGTATGGAGCTTCATCTAGTGGACCTCTACCAAGATTGTTCAAATTATAGCCCCTGCCCTGGGGCCCTTTGGTTTTACATAGACTTATATATAGAGATAATCTTTGGAAATCTTCTTCTCTGAAACAGCAAGACCTAGGTCTTTGATATTTGGTGTGAAGCTTCATCTAGTGGACCTCTATCAAGATTGTTTAAATTATAGCTCTGAGGCCAAAAATGTCCCCGCCCCGGGGCCATTTGGTTTTACATAGGCTATGTAGGGAATATCTTTAAAAAATGGTCTCTGAAACCCCAAGGCCCAGGTCTTTGATATTTGTTGTGTAGCTTCATCTAGTGGACCTTTGCCAAGATTGTTCAAATTATAGGCTTTGTTGATATTTGGTATGAAGCTTCACCTTTTTAGACCTCCCTCAACATTATGCACATTGTAGCCCTGGGGTCAATAATGGCCCTCCCAGAGGCCCACTTGTAACTCTATCATATGGGTCAGGTGAGCGATCCAGGGCCATCATGGCCCTCTTGTTTTGTAAGTGAAAATAATTATTACTTGACGGTAAATATTCGGTAATTATCCAAATTCATAAAAAATAACAACTGATTTTCATCTAGCGAGGTTGTTCCCCCTTGTTTCTACAGTCTGTTATAAAATACAATTGTGACAGGAACTTAATGAAATGATCTAACTATTACACAGAAACCTCTACTTTATAACACCATTCATTATAACATGGTTGGATATAACAAAAGTTCCAGCTTGCCCAAATACAGTAAAATTACTATATTAAGACCACCTTTGGGACAGTTCAAAAGTGGTCTTTAAGACCACTTTTGAACAGTCTCAAAGTGGTCTCTGATCAGGGGTCACTGTATGCAGAAAACAGAAAGAAAGAATAACTGCAGCCAACCAAATAAGCATTTTAAAGCAGAATTAGTCTTCATTTTAGGTGATCTTAATAGTGGAATTGATTGATACCCCTATAAAACAGTTTTCTTCAAATAAGGGTTTAAAGGAGAACTCATTACATTGTTGTTGTCCGGCGTTTAGCCGCACCCACTTCTCCCTAGACCCGGCAAACTTCTCCCTATTTTCCCAGGAGGGAGAAGTCACTTCTCCCAAATTTTTTGGGCTAGCTTGGGCCCTGTCCAGGCTTGATTTCATTATGGTAACACACCCATATGCAGTATAATAGCTTCCCTGGCTCTAGAAATAGCTTTTGTTTCAGAAACTCAGTGATATTATTATTCAAATGCCGCTAAAAAAAGATTATGGGTGCTTGTTAGAACCATCACCATTTACTTAGTCCTTGTCCTGCTTAACTCTTTTTGTACCAAATGGAATCTTCCTCTTTATATATAACAGGAGTCCACATTAAAATGTAGGGGTATCAGGTTGTGTTTTCTTCAAAATTTATTTGGAAAATGACAGAACTTTTTGCAAACAGTGCAGGCCCTGATCAGACGCTGCAGAATGCAGCATCTGATCTGGGCCTGCACTCTTTGCCAGGGTACCCGTTTTGGGGTTTCAGGTACTAAAAGGGTTAACATGACAACCCTATCTTTACAAACAGTAAGCCCCCGCCCATATGGGGCTTGAAGAAATATATGGGCTGCATGATGCTTCCACGCAGAGCTGAATCTGGCCCGCACACTAGTACTGGTAAACCGCTTAGAGGATCTAAGCCTGTCCAGGAACCCCGGTGCGAGGCGGACCGTCCATGCTAATAAACCCTATTGGTTGCATTGGGCGACAGGGCTTGAGATGTCATTTCATCTCAATGTCGGGTAAAAGTCCCACAAAATTGGAAGCAACGTCTCCAAAATGACCTTTACAGTGTTGACGGGGACGTTAAACATCAAATCAAACAAACTTTACAAACAGTGTTGATATGTCATTCAGTTTCTGAATTGAATGAAAACATTATATCAAGATATTTGATTGGTTGATAGTCAGATTGAGTGTGGCAAAAATGAATTTATTCAGCAGGAAAATGGTTAATATGTATGTTTTTAAATTTTTAGGTGTACAAGAGAGCTGGTAGCAACTTCCTGGCAGTTGATCATGTGACATTCGGAGTGTCAAGGGGTGATGTAAGTTTACACCTGCATATGCACGTACATTTCAGTTGACCCCTATCCCTTAAAATGTCATTCACAACAATTGTCATCTGATTTGTTGTCTGCAGATTACTTTAAAAGTCATTGTTGTAAACAGTGTATATAGACCCAGATCAGACTGCTCGATTTGGAGCAGTCTGATCAGGAGCCACACTGTTTGCCCATATGCAAAAATGTGTTCAGTATGGTTGCGGAAATATACAACAGACAACATTAACAGATGACATTTTCATATGCAGTTTTTCTTGCCATTTAAAGATAAGAGATAAAGAAGCTTTATTTAACATCGCATATCCTAAACAAATAACATAAGCTCTATAGAGCTTTTATTGTGACAAACAAAGTATCCTGTAACAAATACTTACCTGCCTTCATTTATCTTACTAGGACTACCCCTGATAATGTGAGCGTCAGACAAGGGAGCGCCTAGTACCATTTTTCACGCCTTTGGTATGGCGCGGCCGGAGATCGAACCGGCAACCCATTCCCGAAGCGGATGCTCTACCACTGAGCTATCAGGTCCGGCATGTCAAGGGTTAAACTGACAGTCATGACATTTGCTTATTTTTCAGAGAAATCATTACATGTGAATTGTCTGAGATTCATATGAAATGTCAAGCCTTTCTTTTCTTTCAAAAACTCTTTAAGGACAATGGGAACACCTAGCACATTTTTTCCACCATTTTTGAAAGGGAGACAACTTTTTGGACTTCCTGTTCTATTTTCTGTAGTCTCAGTCCTACCGAAATATGGGTCTACTCTTATAGGAAAGAATTTGCTCCTCGGGAGCAAATTCTTTCCTTTAAGAGTTGACCTCTATTGACATGGGAGACAAAAGCACTTTTGCAGGAGTTGCCTCCCCTGAAGGTGTACCCATTCCCCTAAAAAGTTAAAATCTGCTCTTAAAATTTCTGCAGTGCTTCAAGGGTTAAGATTGTATACAGATCCAACAAAAATAGATCCGAAGGAAAGACGGTCTGGGCAATTAACAATTGTAGTGTAAGTCTCCAAACAAAAACAGACAGGCTACATACCATTAACAGTCAAACTTCAATGGCTGAAACATCCTTTGCATGAATAATATAAGAATCCTATATGGGTGTGAGGCAGCCAGGTGGTCAGGATTTATTCTGTTTTCCATTCTGTTTTTGTCTGAATCCATGGTGAGAATTGAGATCATGCTTCACAAATGGCTGAAAATACAAGGAGAGTGTAGCATATTCCAATACTCAGCATTGTGAGGCTTTAAAGCAGCTTAAATTGCATGTTTAATGTTAAATACAGTAGAATTTTGATGGCTCGAACACCAGTTTACCATGGCTGAGTCAAACTCGGTTTCGAGTCCCTGGGGAATTCCTCTACATAAGAGGTAGTGCGGGATAATTACGGTGATTTTCGAGTTTTATCTTCAAATGTATGCTGTGTGTACTCATAAGAATTGCCTCATAGACACAGCATACATATTTGTTATAGAACACCGAAAAGATGTCCTAAAATTAACCCTGTTGTGCCTCTTTGGCAGTAACCCTCAGTGGCTCAAACTACCCCTGTCTCGACCAGATTTTCGTGGTCCCAAAGGTGTTCAAGCCATTGAAGTTCAACTGTAACATGTAACTTAAAACAGCAATAGCATATTCAAACCAGGGGCCAGTTGTTCAAAACTAACAATGTCATTAATTAACGATTGCTAAAACTGTGATCATTTATTATGACAAATATGCTAATATTTTGGCTGAAAAAAATGTGAGCAGCTTTTTCGTTCAAAAAAGCTGCTCACATTTTTTCAGTAAAAATAGCAAAAATTTAAATATTAAACTTGCTAGAACATTAAACAATATGACCACTAACAAGCTCATTAATCTAAAACAATGCTTTGAACAACTGGCCCCAGAACCTAATGATTATTAAATCTAGCATATGAAATGGTCATTGCCTATAACTTTTGGAACCATTGACAAAAAAAAAAAACACAAAAAAAAAACAGTACACCCAAAATAAAAGTCTTGTTAATTCCGAAGCTTCCCTTTTTCAGTGTTTTGGACTACTTGGAGTGAACGGAGCTGGTAAAACCACAACATTCAAGATATTCACGGGATCCCTGAATGCTTCAGAAGGCTCGGTGTACTTCAGTCCTAAAGGGTAAATATGTTAACTTTGTTCATATCCAGCACTCATTTCACATAATACACATCTGCTTAACTCATATCCTTCTGTTCACGACAACTTCTTTATTTGCAAATAGTGTAGATCCAGATCAGATGGCTTCTGAATCTGATCAGGATCTACACTGTTTGACACACAATTTATGAATTTGTAGGAATAAATTACATCAAGTAATCTGATTGGTTTAAAGTCAGAAATGGGTGTGGTGTAATTGAATATTCAGCAGGATAAAGATTAATGAAAATTAGCACATTAGAGATAACCACAGAGGGGCCACTCTTAAAGCATTACATCAGGTTAAGAAACCTGTGTATTGAACACCCCACTAAACCCCATTCCTTATTTTTGCTCTAAAACATAGATTGTGGATAATCCCTAGATCCTCCTTTGATGAGGCGGTTCTAACGAGCAGTCACAAAAACATAGATTGTGAGTGCTTGTTAGAACCACCTCAATGAGGCAGTTCTAGAGAGTACCCACAATTTATGTTTTTTGATTTTCTCATTATGATCAGCCCCTGCCTATTGGGGCTTGAAGAAATAGATGGGCTGCATGATACTTCCATGCAGAGCTGAATTCCGACCGCACATGAGTACTGCTAAATGGCTTAGAGGATCTAAGCCTGCCAAAGGCAAAGCCGTGCGAGTTGGACCATCCATGCTAATAAACCCTATCGGTTTCATTGGGCGCAGGGCTTGAGATATCATTTCATCTGAATGTTGGGTAAAAGTCCCACAAAATTGGAAGCAACGTCTCCAAAATGACCTATACAGTGTTGCCGGGGACGTTAAACATCAAATCAAACAAAACAAACAATTTCTCATTATGATTACACATTCCTGTGACAAAGTGCATTCTTTCATATATACAAAATTGGTAATTTTTCTGCTGAAAATCTGTGATATTTTACTTATTTGTACTCAAAACATAGGTTGTGGGTGCTCATTAGAACTTGATCTGCTGCACAGTATCATGTCTCTTGGATGTTATTAGATACAGTGGAACTTCAATGGCTCAAACATCTTTGGGACCTCGAAAATCTGTTCGAGACTGGAGTAGTTCGAGCCACTGAGATTACTGTCAGGAGGCATAACAAGATACTTTTAGATATCTTTTCGGTGTTCTCTAATGCATTTGTATGCTGTGTGTACTCATTAGAATCGCCACATCGAGGCAATTCTAATGAGTATACACTGCATACATTTGCAAGACGAAAGACGAAAATATCCTAATTTTTACCCTCCCTATTTCTTATGTACAGAAATTCCCTAGGGACTGAAGAACGGGTTCGACTCGGCCATGGTGAACGAGCCATCGGTGTTCGAGCCATCGAATGTTCTACTGTATTATGTACTCACTCACATCTTGTGTAATATGTTGAACTGGAAACACCCACTGGATATGATACAATATGGCAGATCAAGTTATGGTAGTATTAATGTGTATTTATTATAAGAATAAATTTCATTTTGTGGATTTTATCGATGTGTAAACACCGGAGAATCACTCGCAAACTGCATGAAGCCCAAAGTGCTTTATGCTAACTTTGTGAGTGATTTCCAGGAGATTACACATCAATAAATTCCACAAAAAGGATAATTCATTCCTTATAATTCCAACTTTGTCATCGAAATATTCATTACGCAAACACGCCTATACAAATACATCGCCACCTTTATCGCCGAAAAAATGAAAATATTATGATGAAAAATTGATATTTTTCTTATTCCTGCTCAAATTATAGATTGTGGGCACCCATTAGAACCACCTCATGGAGGCGGTTCTAACGAGTACCCACAATCTATACTTTAGAGCAGATATAAGAAAAATAAGGTATACCCCCGGAAACCCCAGTTTACTATATAAAAGTGGGGTTCAAGGGGGTCAAAATTATATAGGCGTGTTTTCATGATGATAAAAATGCCACCAAAATGGTAAATTTTTGGAATTCTTTCGAAAGCATTAGAATGATCTTCCCAATGGCCACGGCAGAATGATTATTCAATTAGAAGCTGCCATCTTTGAAAGAAACCGAAGCAAAAAACTAAAACTTCTTTAAATTGCCTTTATTTGCTCCTAACAATAGTTTCCCTCTTTAAATTGAACGATGTTGACGTCACTTCATACAATGATGTAACACATGGGTTTTAAATATGCTCTTTGACGTCACCTTACCGTAATTCCCTGTGTAAACCACGCACTTTTTTCACCCAGAAAACGGTGAAAAAAATCCCCTGCGTGTAATACAATGGCATAGAAAAATGACATTGTTTTTCTCGAAAAGTCGGCAGGTCACGAAAACCCATTACAAATACAATGTGACACTTTGAGACCCTCATAAAGTTCGTTTGACATATTAATTCATTGAATTATTCATACCATTAAAATGCAATCAATATTCCTATCTCAGACATCAACCTTTCATCCATATTACCACATATGCCCGGGGCCCTTTTTTGGGACATCGGCAAACAGTGCAGTCCCAGATCAGACGCCTCAGAAAGACGCCGCAGACGTTTCTTTTTTGGGACAGTGCAGTCCCAGATCAGACACCTCAGAAAGACGCCGCAGATGTCTGATTTGGATTTTCACTGTTTATTGATTTATAACGGTTCAATTATGACACTATTGTTAATCCCTGTCATATAATTGCCACCCTGCGGTGCGTGTCGATAAGGTGTGAAAATATGGTCAAGTTATGCCTCAAATTTGCGTTTATTCCCCAATCATAAAATTTAATCCGCAATCAGTGTGAAAATTATTTAATTGCTCCTAAGACGAGTTGCTACAACTATTCTGCTATCTCGTGAATGGTTATGTTTTGGCGCCAAATAGCAGACCCTTGGCGGGAAAAGTTGAACTCTTTGTGTTAACACATCTGTATTCTGTTGTTGGTTATTGACACGGAGCTTACGGAAAGCGCTGTTTTGCTAGCGAGAATACTTTTACCGTTTCCAAAATTTTTTTATGAGACAGATACGCCCCATTAAGATAAAACAATAGACATGTGTGGGGTTGCTGGGGTACGATGACGTCATTTACCGATCGCGTGCAGAAAAAAACTAGCGGTGATTTGTGGGCGCCAGTTTGGATGCCGGAAAACTTTGATGTTCTCATTGAACTTGCTTGTTTATTTTGTTTAAAATCAGAGTTTTAGGAATAATTTGTTAACAGTAAATGGGCTTCTTCAATTGAGTGAGATGTTTGACTCACGCTGAGAATGTGTTAATTATGGGATTAGCATAGAGAACTTGTGAATAACCAGAGGTGTCAAAATACTCAATCTACCTGTAGAAATTTCTGTCAATAACGCTATGGAGCACCTGCCTTGGAGGCATGTTGTCACAATTTCACCTTTGGAAAGAACCTGTTTCTATCTTTCCTTGTGAAAGAAAACTGGGAAAACGCATTGTCATCTTTCATAACAAATGAATAACCGCACCCTTAAAATGTCACCTTGTCACACACCACCGTTATGGGTAAACGGAGAACTGCCTATGCTGCAAGAGAGAAACTAACCACTATTCTTTTCTATAACTACTGGGAAATATACCTATAACCAGTCAGGCTATTTTGATAGTAGCCAATCAAAATTTGTATACTTTCATTTTCAATCAAAATGGCGTCTGAGAAAAGCATTCTGTGATACTGGGGAAAAGCATGTGCGTGTTTTAGACTGGAATATTTTTTTTCTTACATATCTTGGACTCAGAATTGAGGTGTGTGTTATAGATGAGTGCGTGGTATACACAGGGAATTACGGTATATTACTACCTTCGTCTGTGTGAACTAGTTCTGAGATTCTTGCTCATGGAATTTATCGAAGTATAAAACTTGTATTTCAACCAATCAAATCGCTCGAAATGTATATAATGATAGAGAATTGAAATTACTGTGTTGTCATAATGATAAGATCCTCTATTCAGAGATTATCAAGAATGCTTTTCCTCTGCAGATACCAGATAGACACTTCACGCTGGCAGAACATAGGCTATTGTCCACAAGAAGAAGCTTTAGACTCCTTCCTCACTGTGAGAGAAATGTTAGAGTTCTTTGGAAAGATGAGAGGTCTGGATGGTGAATCTAGGAAAACAGTAAGATTGTCTCTATGTTAGGACAGAATATCCAAATAACATACCTAACAGACTATAAGACTTTTGGTGGTAGAGGGGGGATGAAAAAATCCGTCCCAAGGGTCACTGTCAGGCATCACAAGGCTTGCCGAGTGATGCTGGACAGTGATCCCGAGGGACAGATTTTTCTATCCACCCCTCACACCAATGTAGGATTCTTTTTCTTGCATACCTTCCATGTCTGAGCATGGGTTTCTAATACTGCAGGGTTGGATTTTTCTATCCATCCCTCAACGTGAATGGGAGAATCCATCTCAAGGGTCACTGTCTGAGCATGGGTTTTTAATACTGCAGTCACTTCGGTTGCCAACGTCCGCCATATTCTAATGACACTACTGTGATGTTTAGTGACGTCACATAATGTGCTGTGACGTCAACCTTAATGATGGTGCATAAGAAGTCGTATTCAACCAGTGTATTTATCAAACACGCGAGAATATTCGATTTTGGGTAAGCAGGGTTAAGACAGAATTTCTATCCCAAGCTAAAACTATGGATTTCCTTATCTAGTCTGCAAGAAACTCAAAGTTGTATCATCAATGATGTTTCGATGTTGTGTCAACACTGTTTTGATGTCGAGTCAATATTGTGTTCCTGGAGGGTAGTGTATTCTTTCATATCTCGGAAACTGACACTTTTCTGGTTTATCACATAAACATGTCTGTGTAATGATTTCTTCGTATAAAGAAAATCAGGGTTTTCAGTGGTGTACATTATTTTCCTTATTTTTTGCTTGATAACATAGATTGTGGGTGCTCATTAGAACTGGCTCGAGGCAACTCTAAAGAGCACCTACAATTTATGTTTCGAGCATCAAGTGAACAAGTCCGTGAAATAAACATCCCCTCTAAACCCCACTTTATATTGAGAAAACGGGGGTCTATGGGGGTATGTGGGTACTGATTAGAACTTGCAGTTTAAATAAGAAAAATATCATGGATTTTTATCTGTCAGAAAAGTGGTCATTTTGGGGGTATGAAAAAATGCACTATGTCACATGGGCGTGTTATCATAATGAATAAGGAAACATTAAAAAAAATATATCATCTGGAAAATGCTGGTTCTACAGATATGAAAGATGACATTTTATCATATGACGTCGCGTCTGAGAGTGTAATAACCCCATGTAATATTTTCGATAATCCACTAGTGGATTAAATATGCAAATTAGCTAGATACGTCCCGTAACGTTACATGTACGACGTCCTTAACGACGTTGCGTTACTAATGGCGGAATATTGATATTTTTGTAAAACAATCGTGAATAAAATGCGTCTAAGTGTCATATGATAAATAGAATCTTGCATTCATGCTCATGTATTATTGAATTTATTAAACTCGTTGAGGAAAAGGGATGAAATGCTCGGCAAAGCCTCACATTTTATCCCTTTTCCTCAACTCGTTTAATAAATTCAATAATACAAGAGCACTCATGTAAGATCCTCTCTATAGCACAAAGTGTGTGTTTCCATATTAAAAATCTGTTATTTTTTAAATTTTTACTGTATATTGTCATCTTTCATGAGTTTTTGCAAAGTGTGGAGAGGCATGTTGTGAACAGTGATAGTATTATATCCAAAACAATGTTATAATGAGACTTGACTTTGCTTTTATTTCAGGCAATTAGAAATGTGATAGAGAACCTGAAGTTACAGCCAATAGTTTCAAAGACGGTGAGAACATGTAGTGGTGGGATGAAACGGAAGCTGTCCCTAGCCATTGCACTACTTGGGGATCCATCATTTGTCTTGCTGGTAAAGTCATTATTTTTCTGCTAAAAATTATTGTTCCTTAATTTAGTCTCATCTCTCACTCCTGTGCATAATACTTTATAGCAATAAAGTGTTTCGTAAACTATTTCCCCACCTTCTTATAGATGAGTTTAGGACGCCACCGGTCGCTAAGGAAATGCTATCCCACGATTCCGTATTTTTGCGCATGCGCAGGTTTGTGTGGCAAAAAATAACCGTTGTTCAGACTGATCCTTTAACAGTTATTAATTTCTTTGAATTTGACAATTTTAAATAGAGCATAAGGTAAAGGTGACGTATGTCTTGCGTCACTGTTGCATCCAACTGGTATTGGCTGACAGTTGGGTAAGACCTGCTATCCTTGCAGCAGGAAAGGGTAGAGGGGAGTGCTCTTATTCCTTCTGTTCAATTTCCTCTTTCTCCTCTGCCCTTTACTTTCACCTACGATCTCTTCTATATTTTTTCTCCCTTTCTCTGGGAGACGAGACAAAATTACCCACATGGGTTGACGTGTCGTTAAACCCAAAACAATTAATAATCGAATAATTAACTGACAATGGTCGCGTCATGTTGCGCTAATCGCAAGACAAACGATGCGACAGTGAAGATGATTGGTTGTTGGTTGAATTGTGGTTTAATGTCCCCGTCAACACTCTTTAGGTCATTTTGGAGACGTTGCTTCCAGTTTTCTGGACTTTTTACCCGACAGTGAGATGAAATGACATCTCAAGCCCTGCCGCCTAATGGAACCTAAAGGCTTATATGCATTTGACGGTCTGACTCACATCACTTTGCCTGGGCAATCTTAGTCCTTCTTAGCGGTTTACCAGTAAGCATGTATGGTCAGTTCCAGCTCTGCGTGGAAGCACCATGCAGCCCAATCTATTTCTCCAAGCCCCGATGGGCGGGGGTGAGACAGTGAAGATGAACCGAAGGGTTACCAACCTGACGGATTTAACATGTGGGTGATAAAGATCAATCGTTTATAACCAGTAACTGGGTTGTTTGAATATTGAAATTCACTGTCCCCGCGACCCCCGCCCATCGAGGCTTGAAGAAATAGATGGGCTGCATGATGCTTCCACGCTGAGCTGAAACCAACGCACACGAGTACTGGTAAACCAATAAGTGGATCTAAGCCAACCCAGGCAAAACGGCAAAACAATGCGAATCGGACCGTCCATGCTTATAAACCCTATTGGTTTCATTAGGGGACAGTGCTTGAGATGTCATTTCATCTCAATATCGGGTAAAAGTCACACATAATTGTTAGCAACGTCCCCAAAATGACCTATACATTGTTGACGGTGATGTTAAATCTCAAAACAAACAAACAAACAAATCACCGTCCCTGTTAACACTATTTGGGTCATTTTTGAGACGTTGCTTCCTTTACCCACATTGAGATTTCAAGCATTTTCGCCAAATAAAAAAGATGTGGCTTGTAGTGGTTTACCAGTACTTATGTGCGGTCAGTTTTAGCTCTGCGAAGCCAGGGCCTCTCGTATACAGTACAAACACTCTACCGACTGAGATACCGAGCCACACCTTCGACCTTTTGCATTATGCCCCCTGCCTAATGAGATTCGTCCCGAATCCCTCTGGCTATGGTATTTTCATGTTCAGGTTTTTCAAAGTATCGCTTCTGAAACTCTGCCAGTAATGTTTCTGCTTAACTGCTCATTTTTTTCTTGCAAGTCAAGTCAGGTCAAAGATTTATTCAGGGCCCCCTAACTCAGGGTATGAGAATGAAATGCCATCTCAAGCCCTGCCGCCAAATGAAAGCAATAGAGTTTATAAGCATGGACGGTCCGACTCGCACCGCTTTGCCTAGGCAGGCTTAGATCCTCTAAGGGGTTTACCAGTACTCGTGTGCGGGTCGGTTTCAGCTCTGCGTGGAAGCATCATGCAGCCCAACTATTGCTTCAAGCCCCGATGGGCGGGGGCCGCTGAACTGCAGTATCAAAGTCTATGAATGTTGTGGATGAAAAAACAAATACTATGCTTAAAAAATCTTACATTTCCTTAGTTTACTGTACACACACCGGATCGACTGATTACTTTTTGCCACACAAGACTGCGCATGCGCAGCGTAACCAAGGAAGTTAATCAACCTAAACTCATCTATAACACTATTGTTGGGGTCCAGAGTGGAAACTATTTATTCAAATGTTGTGTCATTTAAATGAAAACAAAAGGTGAAAACCCAGAGAAAACCGGAATCTTATTTACTTATATTCAAACTTAACTTGTAAAATGTGTCATAATGAACCATTGAAACTGTTGAATTTATCATTATTCTCTATGAATACATGTATTAACCCTTTACCACTCAGGGATTTTGTGAATTTGGCTGATTTTCACAGTGTTGCACCTGACAGCAACTTCAACCAGCCATTGTTTCATAATGGATGGTCTGTTTTACACCAAACTCGGTATGAATGTTCATTGGGCAGTAGCCTTTCAAATGCAACCTTTCATGACTTGATCATTGTTGTCATGGCAAAGAGGGGGCATCTCAAAGTTGGCAAAAAGTGTGTTTTCACATGAATTTTTGACCACATTTTAATCTTCACACAGCTGTCGAGGCAACAATTAAGGTGTTTGGCACTGGTTATTTTCACTGTTTGCAGCATGTTTTATCAGCATCAATTTTCAGGCATTTTTGACCCTAGACACCCTCAGATATAAATTTTAGCGGCCGGTTGGGCCATACACCCAAAATTTTTCGGGATGAGGGTGGGGGGCGTTGCCCCCCTTCAATCCCCACCCCCGAACATTTTTAGTGGGTAGGCGCGCGAAAAAACCGGTCACTTTTTTGCCCAACAAATCCTAAAGCAAACATAACTATCCAGGGGTAGAAATGCAGATTATAGGTGCTTCTGGGGCTTAAAATGGTGGGGGGGGGTGGTGCAGACACGTAAAAACACGTATCTGAGTGGGAAAGGGTTAATATGTCGATCAGTAAGCAAGAAACAAAAACAAAGTAATATCATGTATCAAATGCTATCAAAGCTGCCTTGGTTTCATGGTCAAGTTTCGTTAAGAGTCGCCTGGCTGACTAATTCTTAATTCTTTTTTTAATTTATTTAATTTAGTAACTCTGGTCACAGTTATAGAGACCTAATGAGACCAAGTATACATGTATTTTCTGTCAAAGTTGACTGCCACCAGTCTTGGAAATAATAGGATAATAAATGGTTTGACACTTTATCAGGTATTTGTGTGTTATATCAGCATGTATGTTCATTATAATAGCCGGCCTTGGTAGCCTAATGGGATGCACGTCTGACTGGTGATCAGGAGAATGATGGTTCGATTCCTGCTGGGGTTGGCAACATTCTTTCGTGGAGATTGATCATGAAATCTTTTCTACAGTCATTCTCTCCCACTGATTCAAGAAGGGCAGTTGTCAGTTTCTGGCGAAAAGAATGTGCACTGTACTGGGTTAACCGCTTACATATAAGCCTGCCCAGGAAAGTGTACTGCCAGGATAGGTACACTGACCGGCTCCAAAATGGCGTAAAGTGTTGACTGGGTCATTAAACTCCAATACAAACAAACAAACAAATTTTCATTATAATAACATGTCCTTGTAACATAGTGCATGCTTTCATATCTCCAAAAGAGTAATTTTTGTGATGAAAATTCATGATTAATACCCCAAACATAGGTTGAGGCAGTTGTAAGGAGTACCAACAACCTATGTCTTGGAACAGAAATATGAAAATAATGTACACTAATTGAAACAGTTTTCTCCATATAAAGTGAGGTTTTTAGGGCATTTATTTCACAGACTTGTTAACATCATTTAATATTTCTACAGGATGAACCAACAACAGGGATGGATCCTGTTGCTAAGCGACTAGCCTGGAACTGCATTAAAATGGCGAAATCAAAGGGACAGACAATAGTCCTTACATCACACAGGTAAGTACTCACATTTACCATATGTATTTGAATAGGTAGGCATGAGCAAATAGTGAAGACCCAGATAAGCATCACGAAAACACACCTATACAATTCTGACCCACTTGAACCCCACTTTTATATAGTATAACTGAGGTTTACAGGGATAACCCATATGAGGCGGCTCTAACAAGTACCCACAATCTACATTTTAGCAGAAATAAGAAAAATATCACAATTTTTTATCTTAAAATTTTCGTTTTTTTCGGCGGTCAAGTTTACAGTGTATTTGTAAAGGCATGTTTTCGTAATGATTCTGCAGAATGCACATCTTTTTAGGGTCTATACTGTTTGCCACTCATCCAGCAATTTTTAGACACAACATTGGGTAATAAGTTTTTTTGTTTTTTTTTTTTCAAATTTAAAAAAACAAGTATTGTAAGGAGTTGAGGTGTCTGAATACTTAGGATAAAAACGTTATATTTTGTTGGAATGCACAGAGATACAAAGAGTACCATTCTCCATCCTCCGTTAAAAATACCTTCAGAGATATGCAAACAGTGAAGTCTGGATTAGCCTCTCCATCTTCACAGGGCCTTCAGAGGTTTACTTCCATGAATCAGCACAGAGAAACTGAAGGAAGAATATCCTGTAAAGTTCAGCTGTTAAGACCCTTTAACCCATTGTATGATTGCGGACTCTTCCATTGCTATATGTTGAACAGGTCCATTTGTCAAGTAAAGGGTGTCAGACCTATTTTTTTTCATTTTTCTATATTTGAAGGATATTGTTTGTACTGGGGTTTAACGGCCCAGTCAACACTATTTTAGGTCATTTTTGAGTCGGTCAGTTTACCTATCCACACTTTTCCTGGGCAGGCTTATATGTAAGCAGCTAACCAGTACAGTGCACATTCTGCCGCCAGAAACTGACAACTGCCCTTCTTGAATCAGTCGAAGGGAGAGAATGACCGTAGAAAAGATTTCATGATCAATCTCCACGAAAGAATGTTGCCTACCCCGGCAGGAATCGAACACATGTCCTCCTGATCACCAGTCAGATGCGCATCCGAATGAGCTACCGAGGCCGGCCCTGTTTGCCAAGGTACCCTTTTAGGGGTCCTCCCCACATTCAATGGTTTAAAGGCATATTTAGAAAATTTGAATTATTCTTTCATTGTGCTTTCTACACCCACTATCCTCTACTAAGAGACCACCTTTGGGACTGTTCAAAAGTGGTGTTACAGATCACTTTTGAACAGTCCCAAAGGTGGTCTTAGTATAAGAATGTTTCTGTATTTCAAGATTAATCTCCACGAAAATATGCTGCCAGACCTGGCATGGATTGAACCTCATGCTCAACCATGCAGTTGGATGCGCATGTGACTGAACTGTTGAGACTGGTTTTATGACATGATGTGTATGTGTTAGAGCAAAAAATATGTTTTTGTTTGCAGTATGGAAGAATGTGATGTTCTTTGCTCAAGAATCTCAATCCTGGTGAATGGTCAGATGAAATGTCTCGGTAGTCCACAGCATCTGAAAAACAAGTATGATTTGTATCATATTCTTTTTGAGGAGGTCTTTTTAAGGGGAATGGGAATACCTGGCAGATGTTTCTGCCATTTTTCAATGGGAGACAACTTTCGGAGCTTCCTGTTTGCTTTTCTATAAGCCCTGTCCACAGAAAATGGGGGTCTACTCTTAAGGGAAAATTCTTTCCTTTAAGAGTTGACCCCTACTGACATGGAGACAAAAATACTTCTGCAGGAGTTGCTTCCCCTAAAGGTGTTCTCATTTCCCTTAATGTATGATAAGTGTTGTGTATTAAGCTACAGAGCCAAAATTAACTAATGACTTGATGTTATTGTTTTGGACCTCCATGTTCACCTTCAATTATCTATCTTGGTAGTGCTTAGCTGATACAGTACAGTCATGGAAATCTTACCATCCCCCACGTTCTTGCGTGACGAATTTCAAATGTCACATGACTTTTTAGCCTGGGTTTTCC
Organism: Lucinisca nassula; assembly: GCA_963580285.1. Taxonomy (NCBI): domain Eukaryota; kingdom Metazoa; phylum Mollusca; class Bivalvia; order Lucinida; family Lucinidae; genus Lucinisca; species Lucinisca nassula. The sequence goes on from OY757011.1 coordinate 98,266,042, forward strand.
GTGGAGTAATCATGGAACTAGCGTGGGTTTTGCGTGAAGCATGGAGAACAAACATGAGCTCGCGCAACGCGAGTGTGATCGTGAGCGTGAAAAAGATTAACCGTAAACGCGAAGAGGATTATTTATCTCTGCTTTTGCGAGAAACATTGAACCTTTGTTTGTGCTCCTTTAATTTCGTTTTCAACATTTTGCATACTGTAGTATTTTAAAGGAGGCAGGGATTAATTATGACCTTTGACAATTTCGTTTTTGGCTGTAATCTCAATGAAGTATGTCAGCATTTGTGACCAGAGATGCATGTATAGGCCCACGTATTGCATTATACAGTAGGCGGCAAAACGCTTGCTTTGCATGTGCTGTATTTGCTGCGAAAGGAAAGCAAAATAAGAGCTGGTATTTATGAAACACATCGCCCTAGCATACAAGGTTTAAAAGTTATGCCATGCATCAAAAAGCGTAACGGACAGACAATCACACGCAAGCACAGACAAACGACCCTGAAGCAGTATGTCAGTATGAATAAAACTAGCTGACAGTTAAGGCCATGAAGAGACCAGTCGCATAATGCATCGAGCATTGGCGTCGAGTACCGTACACTCTAGTGTAATGTTAAGTTTTAGAACACTGACTATTCTTTGTACATTTATATGCTCACACCAAGCCAGTCGCCTCACCACGCAAGACTGGTATTCATGTCAGTTGTTTACGACGCCACTGATCGGCGCAAAACGAGCTGGTCTGTTTCGCTCTTAATGGTAGTTTGGTTTACCGAAAAATAACGTTGACTAGGCTGTTATACTCCAAACACTGAAATATGAGACAAATATTACTACAGCTTCGTCACTTTGCCCTTTCCCAGTCTGCGTGTGTTACATGGCTTCCCCTGAGTGTAAGCGCGATACACACCTTTGTGCTGGGAATACATGTATTTCAACATTAAAGATTTAAAACTAGAGACCATCAGGAACTGAAACAGTCGTCGCATAAGAGTGAATAGGAATAATGCCATATTGGAATATGATCATCCAGGTGGTTCTTTGCTTGGGTTTCCCCAGACACCAACCAATGGGGCAACGTACACCTAAAGGCAGTTTTAACCACTGTCCTTACTGGATCGGGCAATAGCGGGGACGTCCATTCAATTTCTAAAAGGAACCTCCCTGCTCACACATTATATCTCAATCACGTGCGAATCTGGTTTTTTTGTTTGTTTGATTTGTGGTTTAACGTCCCCGTCAACATTGTATAGGTCATTTTGGAGACTTTGCTTCCAATTTTGTGGGTCTTTTACCCGGCGTTGAGAAGAAATGACATCTCAAGCCCTGTTGCCGAATGGAACTAATAGGGTTTATAAGCATGGACAGTCCGACACACATCGCTTGGCCTGGGCAGGCGATCAGTTTCAGTTCTGTGTGGAAGCATCATACAGCCCATCTATTTCTTCAAGTCCCAAAGGGGCAGGGGCCAATGTGCAAATCTGTTTTAATCCATATAAGCCTGGCGTCCTAGAAATGGAACATAGACAAGCAGTGCAGATCTGGATAAGATGCCCGATGATGCATAATGCAGCGTCTCACTTGTGTCTGCACTGTTTGCTAGACATATACACTACAGTAATGTTTGTTAAAATAATATAGATAAATCAACCACACACCCCTATTTTAACCAGTAGACTCACCCAATGGAACGTACACCCCTCTAACTGAAAAATGTTGTATAACCCTGCAGCAATGGCTTTCTTCTTTTATACATCCCAGCTAAAGCCGCGTCCCGGATACATCGACGTCAACGCTGCGATTTTACGCAGCCCCGACATCGATGTCACGCTGCTCGCAAACTAAGATGAATTTACAGAAATTTCTTTAGCCAGACACAGTAACATCCAGGGTACATCGACGCCGACGCTACGTCTCAACGCTGCGCCTACGCCAATGTCACGCTGCCTTCCGCCTTTTAAAGATTTTAGACACAGTAGCATCCAGGATACCTCGACGTGGCGATACGTCTATACGCAGCGCGCCCCCGCCCATAGGGGCTAGAAGAAATATATGGGCTGCATGATGCTTCCACGCAGAGCTGAATCCGGCCCGCACACTAGTACTGGTAAACGGCTTAGAGGATCTAAGCCTGTCCAGGAACCGCGGTGCGAGGCGGACCGTCCATGCTAATAAACCCTATTGGTTTCATTGGGCGACAGGGCTTGAGATGTCATTTCATCTCAATGTCGGGTAAAAGTCCCACAAAATTGGAAGCAAAGTCTCCAAAATGACCTTTACAGTGATGACGGGGAAGTAAAACCTCAAATCAAGCAAACAAACATCTATACGCAGGGCCGTCGCCGATGTCTCGCTGCTCTGATTACAAAATGATACATTTCGCCCAAGTCCCCGTTCGTGATAAAGCAGAAAACAACAAAACAAAACAAAAAAAAAACATGACCTTCAGTTGCAGAACTTAGCGTCTCACATATGACTGGAGCAAGGCTGGAACCACAGTGATGAGAGACCTAATGATCATGAGTCAACACACTTACCAACATATCCCATACTTTTTCAGCATTCTTGAGGCAGTCTCGTGTTTGAACAATGAAAGGGACAATTCTGGTTTTATGTGGAGCACGGGAACGTGCCCATTTATTTTCAGGGAAAGAGGCATCATTGGTAAATAAGCTAAGGGACCAAGAAACGAGGCGTTTCAAATGTGTACCTGCAAAAAAAAAAAAAAAAAACGCATTTGACGCCGTCGCTCAACAGCTGACTACGGTGAAGATGAGATAACCTGTTTTCACCTTTTGCTCCCCGAGAGCAAATTCTTTCCTTTCAGAATAAACTCGATTCAACTAGGCGTTACAAATGTGAACTCGCAACCGACGCAGTGAAACAATATGACCCCAGCATTGAACAGCAAGCATGAGTCACGCCATGGCACAACCCGTTCAGCTGTTTGCGAGAGACCTGTCAGCCTGCGCATACGCACAGTCTGGTCAGCTTTGGGCAGCTTGAGACCGAGTTTTATCTGACCTTGTCGCAATGCTTATACCGATTTATTGGTCCCTGGAAGTCTTCTTTAGCGCTAACAGTTCTTTCCATTTTTGCCTCCCGCTCATTGGGGCTTGAAGAAATAAATGGGCTGCACAAGCTGAAATTGACTGCACATGAGTACTGGTAAACCGCTTAGAGGATTTTAAGCCTGCCCAGGCAAAGCGGTGCAAGTTGGTCTGACCATGTTATAAACCCTTTTGGTTTCACTGGGCGACAGGGCTTCAGATGTCGTTCCACCTCCGTGTCGGGTAAAAATCCCAAAAATTGGAAGCAACGTCTCCAAAATGACCTATACAGTGTTGACGAGGACGTTAAACCTCAAATCAAACAAACACACAAGTTCTTTTCATTCGGGGCTTGAAGAAATAGATGGGCTGCATGTAGCTTCCATGCAGAGCTGAAACCGACTGCATACTAGTACTGGTAAACGGATTAGAGGATCTAAGCCGATGTGAGTCGGACCGTCCATGCTTATAAACCCTATTGGTTTCATTAGGCGGCAGAGCTTGAGATGTCACTTCATCTCGATGTCGGGTAAAAGTCATTCAAAATTGGAAGCAACGTTTCCAAAATGGCCTTTAAAGTGATGATGGGTACGTTAAACCTCAAATCAAACAAACAAACAAACTTAAAGGAAAGAATTTGCTCCGAGGAATTTGCTTCAAATCATACAAACAATCTTTCCATTTTGCGATGTGCACTTTTTCGCATGCAGTGCCTCACTGATTCGACCGCTGCCCATCTGGACTTGAAGAAATATATGGGCTGCATGATGCTTCAACGCAGAGCTGATTCCGACCCGCACACGAGTTCTTGTAAACCGCTTAGAGGATCTAAGCCTGCCCAGGCAAAGCGGTGCGCACGAGTCAGACCGTCCATACTTATAAACCCTATTTGGTTTCATTGGGTGACAGGACTTGAGATGTCATTTCATCTCAATGTCGGGTAAAAGTCCCGCAAAATTGGAAGCAACGTCTTGAAAATGACCTTCAGTGTTGACGGGGACGTTAAACCTCAAATCAAACAACTGAACAAAGCCTCATTGATTATGTGCCTCTCTGACAGCTGAAGCGCCCTTTTGATTTTCACAACAGCACGTGAGGTCACTGAGATAGAATTACGTCATTTAGGCACGAGCGGTTGTAGCATACGAAAAGGTTGTTACAGGAATGACAACTACAAATATGCTGTGACACGTTTGGGAAGGGATCTTTCATAGGAGTAACGCCCATTACGCATATTACGCATGTGCGTAATGTAAAATATTTGCAGTAAAGAGAAAGCACCTAAATAATAGTGTTCTCCATTACATATTATATATGGGCTGTTCTTAAGGAGGGGCTTGAAGAAATATATGGGCTGCATGATGCTTCCACGCAGAGCTGTACACACACACTAGAACTGGTAAACCACTTAGAGGATCTAAGCCTGTCCTGGAACCGCGGTGCGAGGCGGACCGTCCATGCTAATTAACTCTATTGGTTTCATTCTGCGACAGGGCTTGAGATGTCATTTCATCTCAATGTCGGGTAAAAGTACCACAAAATTGGAAGCACCGTCTCCAAAATGACCTTTACAGTGTTGACGGGGACGTTAAACCTCAAATCAAACAAACAAACTTAAAGGAAAGAATTTGCTCCGACGAATTTGCTTTCCCCGGGAGCAAATTCTTTCCTTTAAGAGTAGCCCCCATCTCGGAAAAAGCTGTTTTACATCAGGCTGTGCGCTATAATATTTTGGTTCTGTTGATTCTGTTAGGGTTTTGTGCATGTGTTAATCCCCAATGGGCCGGGGCCGGAACCCTTTGATAGATTTTCATTAAAGTGAATGAAGTAATTTTGTATAGTAAATCAACACCAACACAAAATAATGTTTGTCAAGCATTAACATCAACGTTTCGCCATCATGGGTTCTTCATGGCGCACACAAAACGTTACATGAAGCAGTGCACGAAGCAAGCTATGTTACACAAAAGTTAACGGCAACGTACAATAAGTAATCTGAAGCACAGAAATTCACACAACACGCATGCATGTACATGCGACATGCGAAGACCAAGATTAGGGTCCGCGGTGACCCCCCTACCCTCAGCACACACACATGCTCATTTCATCCGAGCACGAAATTTGTTCCGCTCATAAACTTCATAACTGTTGGCATTTTAAAATTTATGAGCGGGACAAATAACAGCCTTTGCTGATCTGAGCAGAAAAACCGCCTCTTTCATTTCATATGTATCTCAATATTTAGAAGCATCGTCAATTTCATGCCATGAAGACCCAAGAATGGAAAAGGTTCTATTATCCCGAGACCAGGCTGGGCGGATCGGCATGCGCATCTGCGCAGTCTGGTAAAAGTCCCCATCGGCCACACAAACAGTAACTAGGTTCCAAACCATCCAAAGCGAGCACAACGAAGACCCATATCAAACTGCTCAAATGTGCAGGCTGATCCAAGTCATAGCCGGGCACGCATGTAAATCTACGAATCGCTGCAGCCCGTAAAAATGTCACCAGCCTAGGCACTGAAACCCTCTTAGAGGCAATAACAACGGCCCGCAAAAAAAAGATAAATTACCAGGCCGCATCAACGTGCATGCTGACCAAATTATAAGCGGGCCGTAAAAAGACTTAAGATAACCTGGAAAGGCATAGACACGGACCAGCATCTGTGGGGTCCAGCCGTGCCAAAAAACAAAAACAGACACAATACTGGATCAATGTTGATGCAAGTATAGTCTTTCAAAACGAAGTGAGACGTGACTGCACTTTTAATTTTGGACTAGTCTGTGTTTTAGGTTAAGTAGCCTTCAGTTGGGATTTTACATTGTGCGATACAGTTTTACTGAGATTCGTACTGCATCATATTAACAATTAACTTGGCCACAGCTTCAACATAATGACATTATCAAAACAATTATTTGTAATTCTAAAATCCTGTGAAAAAAGAAATCCGAAACCTGCTTCCCCTAAAACTTGGAATAGTCTTGGCACGCTTGAACGTTGAACTCTCAAAGGTCGTTGATAAACTATAATTCCCATAGAGCAACAAAAAAGTCAAATATTCGCCTTTGTGAGCTGATTTGCAAAGCTCATTACTATACTAAGTTCAGAAACTAAGGTCACGAGTTTGTGCCTTGAATTTCTTGTCCACTCCATATCTCTTGCGCCGCCCTCAATAGCTAAGTCGGATGCGTGTCTGACTGGTGACCAGGAGGACGTGGGTTCGATACCTGCCGGGGTCGGCAACATTCTTTCGTGGATATTGATCCTGAAATCTTCTCTAGGGTCAGTCTCTCGATATCCATTCCACTGATTCAAGAAGGGCAGTTGTCAGTTTCTGACGAAAGAATTTGCGCTGTACTGATTACGGTCACTGGGGTGGGGGGGTTGCGGGGTTAGGGTCTTTTTCTTCAAGCCCCGATGGGCGGGGGCAATAGTGGTTTAGGAGGAAATGTTGTTTGAAGAAATTGTTTACGGAAGGATGAACTCACAAAAGCTCACCTTGTCACTACATGACAGGCGCTAAATATCATCCACTCAAACGATAGAAACCCTCCATGAACATAATGGGGAGTAGTGTACAATAACTCTGATATTTTTTTAAAAAATGGAAATGTATAACTCAGACACGCAACGCCCATTACGCATGTATGATTTTAAAAAGTTTGCAATAAACAAACTTTATCAAAATAATAGTATTCTTCATTACATATTATATATGGGCTGCTCTTCTTTTCGGGAGCAAATTCTTTCTTTTAAGAGTAGCCTCCCAGCCCGGAGAAAGTAGTTTTTACATAGAGTTTCCTTGTGCGTAATAATGTTTTGGTTCAAGCTATGCCCCTGGTAATGAATTATTATAGCACCACATAATTTTTTGGTCAATTGTCACTTTCCTTGCTAATGCCCAAGTGAAAATATCAGTGGCTTACAACATCTAGAAAACAGTTAATTATAGCCGCGCTATTCTTATCAGCGTGAGGTCAAACTGGTGTGTAGATGTTTGCCTGTAGACTCGATCTAGACTGGATTTTGAAAACAACGTTGATCAAGGTCAGACGCCACAGGAAGCGGCCTCTGATCAGAGTCTACACGGTTTGCTTAAATTACAGGCATTTAAGGGTTAAACGAAACAGCCCGAGCCCTAATTCGCCAATTTTCTCAGCCTGCACTCAGAGAGTCTACCTGCAAGTGCTATCGGTGCTTTCATTAACCCTTATCTTGCTGTTCACAACAACCCCTATCTTTGCAAACAGTGTAGATCCAGATCAGATGGCTTCTGATCAGGATCTTCACTGTTTGGCATTTAGTTTATGAATTTGTGGCAATAAATAAGATCAAGTAATTTGATTGGTTGATAGACAGAAATGGGTGAGGCTTAAATGAATATTCAGCAAGATAAGGGTTAAACGATCCTATCGTAATGGTTTTTCGTATCCTCTCTTCTGTGTCAGATCTTCTTGTGAGCTTTTTTTATGTGACATAGCCTTTTCCCATGCGACGTCTCGGTTGAGTACGAACCCAGTACGTCAGCTTAGCACGTGCAGTGTTGCACTTTGTGAAGTTGTCCAGCCGCCTTTTACCAAATTTACGTCATCATAGTGAGCATGCACGGTTCTTGCTTGTGAAAAGGGGTATACGAGGCTGTGGCGGTTGAAGACTCTGATCAGCCTGTGCTGACTTATAATAGCATTCGCTGTTCGTACAAGCCATCTATGACCTCTGGAATATCCAAAGCGCAGCAGGCAAAGATTATAACCACAGCGGTTAGATGCACAGACTGATCTGATAAAGTTTTCTTTGCTCTGCACCGGCTCATATCTGTAAATAATGTTTTCTTTGCTCTGCGCTGGCTCATGTCCATGGACGCCAGTTGAATGCGGTTTTACTTCTTGTATATTAGGCTGTGACGAGTGAAGACTCAGATCAGTCTGCACAGTCAGTCTGATGTTTGTACGAGCCTTCTATGGCCTCTGTGCTATAGCGAATAATATGACCGCATTTCGTAGATACACTTTTCTACGTCCCACGATGCTAGCTAATGAGTTCTGTGATCAGACTGTTCAGCTGTAATTTTGTGGTGCACTGAATGTTCAAGACTCGGATAAGCCAGTGTATTTGCACAGGCACAGTGCAATTTGGGTTGTTACTGTTCACAAGGCGTTGTTTTTAGATGCCATAATAAAACCACAAAACCAGATTATTTAATTTAATTTAATGGCCAGAAAACTGAAACGCGAGACAAGCGTGGACTTAAGCGTGTAGCGCGAAAGCTCCACGTGGCTCGCGAAGGTTGTGAAAACGAACATGAAAAAAGCAGAGATCAAACGTGGAAATAGCGTGGGTTTTGCCTGGGTTGTGTGCGAAGCGTAATCCTTTTCTCGTTCGCGCACGAAAGTGAGCGATAGTAACATTTTGACAACTGTAGTGCAGGTTTATAACTGTCATAGGTTTATAACCAATCTCTGACAACCAATCCGGGAGTCAACTCCTTGGCTCAGTGGTTAGTGCATTGGACTTCCATCCCGGTGAACTGGGTTGGAATCCCACCGGAGGCAGGGATTTCTCAGCTCATGTCAAATTGCACCAGCTATACATGTATACCCCTATATTTAGAGGGGTGTTGAAAGAGGTTCACTTTGGAAGAGTTACTTTAATGTTGGTTTTGAAAAGTACTAAAATGAGTAAATGTATAATAATCATAATGCTTCAGCTTTCAGCAAAAAGCAAAAAACATTCATTAAATTAAACAAAGCCTGAGCAGACAGTTACACCTAGCTAAGACTGCATTGAAGGAGCAGTCTAATCAGGGTCCACACTGTTTAAATTGACACTGAGAAAAGTTGTTGCAGTCAAAATGTTTTGTGAATAATTTATGACAATCTAAGAAATATGCCTAATGGCATTATTGATGAGTTTTTCGAGAAATGGTTGACCAAAAGGTAAACCTGTTGGACCAAGCTGGAAGCAAGCTAACCTGCCCAGACATGGCTGTATAAAAGAACAAATGTTTGAAAATGCTCTCCAAAAATGTTGAAACCTTTAGATTGAACACAGTATGTAGATTTATATTCTTAATTCTTCTATTACTTTTGCAGATTTGGAGACACATACACCATAATGTTACATGTGAGCGGCCCGCTGGCAAGATCCGGGAAAATATTTGAACTGGTTCAAGCGTATTTCCCTGGAGCTTCTATCAGGGTGAGTACAATTGGGAATGACAATGAGTTAACTCCTGATGTCTATTGCTAGATAGTGCCACCCAAATCATTGGTCCTTATCAATATTACCTATCTCATTACCAAAACATGCCTATACAAACACATTGTAAACTTTACCGCCGAACAATCGAACATTTTAAGATGAAAAACTGTGATATTTTTCTTATTTGTGTGCAAAATATAGATTGTGGGTACTCATTAGAACCGCCTCATCGAATACCCACAATCTATATTTTAGAGCAGAAATAAGAAAAATAAGGTTTACCCCTGTAAACTCCAGTTTTACTGTAAAAAGTGAGGTTTAATGAGGTCAAAGTTATATACTATATTTTGCCATGTATAACACTCACTGGTGTATAATACGCACCCGACTTTCAGCGTCAGATCGGCGGAAAAAAATAAGTTTGTGTATATAACATGCTTCAGTTTTACTCAGATGACCCACAAGTAAAAGTTGATCGCATATTCCCTGTTCCAGACCTAAACGAATTTTGAGTAGGGCAATGTGACATTACAAGTGTAAATGTTTTTTGTTTGTTTTTTCTTGGTGGGAACAGCAGGCAAATTCATTTTTGCGATCCCAACTCCCAGCACTCAGATGAAGAAAGAGGAAGAGAATAAAAACATCATGGTAACAAAGTAGAAGTAAAACAAAGATCAGGAATTGATACAATTAACTTACTCCACCCATAAAAGACACCAAGTCTGTGTAATGAATACCCCCTAAACCCCCCTTTATATAGAGAAAACTGGGGTTTAAGGGGATATACATTATTTATCTTATTTCTGGTCCAAGACATTGGTTATGGGTACTTGTTAGAACCGCCTCAATGAGGCGGTTCTAACAAGCACCCACAACCTATTTTTTCAGTATAAATAGGAAAAATATCACGGCTTTCCATCAGAAAGTAAGCCATTTTGTGAGATGTTAAAAATGCACTATGCCGCACGGGTGTGTTATCGTAATGTTTTGCTTCATTTTTAGGACCACCACCTTGATGTGATTCAGCTTGACATTCCCAAACAGACTACATCGGTATCAGAAATATTCCGGGTGCTGGAGAATGAGAAAGACCATTACAATATAGTGTATTATACTGTGTCACAAAACACCTTAGAGACGGTATGTTATCTAAAAATTAGTTAAAATTTTCAACCCAGTGCCCTGCCCATCGGGACTTGGAGAAATAAATTGGGCTCATGGTGCTTTTGGGCAGAGCTGAAACTAGCTGAACTTGAGTACCGGTGTAACGGTCAGTTTCTTCCCCTGGCCTGGTTCTTCCCCGGGGAAGAACTGGGCCGGCCCATTTCTTCCCGGGCCGGCCCAGTTCTTCCCCAGGGGAAGAAACTGACTAGTCAGTTTCTTCCCCACCCGGTCAGTTTCTTCCCCACCTGAATTTTTTTCAGAACCATAGTCAACGAATAATTTTTAGCTCTCAATTTGTTATAAATGAGAAAAGAGACCATTCTGAATAAGTTCTGGGTCCTTTTAGCTTGAATGACAAAATTTGCACTGTGCTACACCATTTATGGAGATGCAATAAAATATGCATCTCAATTCAGGCATCTTTGTTGAATTTTCTTTGCTTTTTAAGACATAAATTAGTATAAATTAAACAGATAGCATAAGCCACAAATGTTTGGCAATCAAATCTAAATAGAATTTGCAGATTGGGGGTGGGGAAGAACTGGGCCGACCCAGTTCTTCCCCACCCCAGAATTTTCTGTCTACTAATAATTCTTGGGACAAATTTCCTTTGCATTTTAAGACAAAAAATGGTATAAACTAAAAAGATATAATAAGCAACAAATGTTTGGATCTCAAATCTAAATAGAATTTGGAGACTGGGGGTGGGGAAGAACTGGGCCGGCCCGTTTCTTCCCCACCCCAGATCTTTCTGTTTACAAAAAATTATTGTGATAAATTTTCTTTGCTTTTTAAGACATAAATTGGTATAAACTAAAAAGATATAATAAGAAACAATTGTTTGGAGCACAAATTTAAATAGAATTTGGATACTGGGGGTGGGGAAGAACTGAGCCGGCCAACTTCTCCACCCCAGTGTTTTCTGTTTACAAAACATTCTTGTTATAAATTTTCTTCGCTTTTTAAGACATAATTTGGTATAAACTAAAAAGATATATTAAGCAACAAATGTTTGGAGCTCAAATCTAAAAAATAGAATTTGGAGACTGGGGGTGGGGAAGAACTGGGCCGCCCCGTTTCTTCTCCAACCCAGATTTATCTATTTTCAAAAAGTTCTTGTGATAAATTTTCTTTGCTTTTTAAGACATAAATTGGTATAAACTAAAAAGATATAATAAGAAACAAATGTTTGGAGCTCAAATCTAAATAGAATTTGGAGACTGGATTTGGGGAAGAACTGGGCCGGCCCGTTTCTTCCCCACCCCAGATTTTTCTGTTTACAAAAAATTATTGTGATAAATTTTCTTTGCTTTTTAAGACATAAATTGGTATAAACTAAAAAGATATATTAAGCAACAAATGTTTGGAGCTCAAATCAAAAAATAGAATTTGGAGACTGGGGGTGGGGAAGAACTGGGCCGACCCGTTTCTTCTCCAACCAAGATTTATCTATTTTCAAAAAGTTCTTGTGATAAATTTTCTTTCCTTTTTAAGACATAAATTGGTATAAACTAAAAAGATATAATAAGAAACAAATGTTTGGAGCTCAAATCTAAATAGAATTTGGAGACTGGGGGTGGGCCCGTTTCTTCCCCACCCCAGATTTTTCTGTTTACAAAAAATTCTTGTGATAAATTTTCTTCGCTTTTTAAGACATTAATTGGGATAAACTAAAAAGATTTAATAAGCAACAAATGTTTGGAGCTCAAATCAAAAAATAGAATTTGGAGACTGGGGGTGGGGAAGAACTGGGCCGGCCCATTTCTTCCCTACCCCAGATTTTTCTGTTTACAAAAAAGTCTTGTGATAAATTTTCTTCACTTTTTAAGATATAAATTGGAATAAACTAAAAAGATAAAATAAATAAAAAAATTTTGGAGCTCAAATCTAAATAGAATTTGGAGATTGGGGATGGGGAAGGGCTGGGCTGGCCTAGTTCTTCCCCACCACAGACAACTTAAACATCATAACTGATTTAATTGTACATCACTACACAAGGGTGGGGAAGAAACGGGTCGCTCAAGTTCTTCCCTGCCTCAGACATCCTCTGATATAACTGACATAACTGTACAACACTACCCAAGGGTGGGGAAGAACTAGGTCGGCCCAGTTCTTCCCCACCCCAGACATCTTCAGCAATATAACTGACATAACTGTACAACACTACCCAGGGGTGGGGAAGAAATGGGTCGGCCCAGTTCTTCCCCACCCCGACACCATCAATGTCATAATTATACCCCCACAAATGAAATTTGGGGGGGTATATAGGAGTGAGCTTGTCGGTCTGTCGGTCGGTCGGTCAGTCTGTTGACTTTGTTTCCAGATGATAACTCAAAAAGCGCTCCACCGATTTTTATAATTTTTGGTACACTGATGTAACATCATTAAATACATGTCAAGTTCGATTTCCAATACATTTCGTCAATTTTCGACATAGTTATGGCCCCTTTCAAGTGAAAAAATTGCAAAATGCCGCTGTTGTACTATCAAGGCAGTTTTTGTGGGGGTATTCATCACCTTTAGTGATAGTTCTAGTTGTCTTAACAGTACAATACTTACCAAGGATGGGAAAGAAACAGACTGGCCCAGTTCTTCCCCACCCAAGACATCTTCAGCAATATAACTGACATAACTGTACAACACTACCCAAGGGTGGGGAAGAAACAGGCACCTTCAAAGTCATAATTGACTTAACAGTACAATACTTACCAAGGGTGGGAAAGAAACGGACTGGCCCAGTCCTTCCCCAACCAAGACATCTTCAGCAATATTACTGACATAACTGTACAACACTACCCAAGGGTGGGGAAGAAACAGGGTGCCCAGTTCTTTCCCACCCCCGAGTCTCCGAATTTTATTGAAATTTAAGTGCCAAACATTTGTTGCTTATTATATCTGTTAAGTTAATACCAATTTATGTCTTTAAAAGTTCTACCCCCAGTCTCCGAATTCTATTAAGATTTGAGCTCCAAACATTCGTTGCTTATTATATCTGTTTAGATATTACCAATTTATGTCTTAAAAAGCAACGGAAATTTATCACCAGAATTATTAGTAAGCAGAAACAACTGGGGTGGGGAAGAATTGGGCCGGCCCAGTTCTTCCCCACCCCAGCCTCCAAATTCTATTGATAATAAGTTCCAAACATTGTTGCTTATTACATGTATATCTTTATAGTTTATACCAATTTTTGTCCTAAAAAGCAAAGGAAATTTATCACAAGAATTATAAGTAAACAGAAACATCTGGGGTGGGGAAGAACTGGGCAAGCCCAGTTCTTCCCCACCCCCAGTCTCCGAATTCTATTGAAATTTAACGGCCACACACTTGTTGGTTATTATATCTCTGTAGTTAATACCAATTTATGTCTTAAAAAGTGAAGAACATTTATCACAAGAATTTTTAGTAAACAGAAAAATCTGGGGTGGGGAAGAAATGGGCCTGCCCAGTTCTTCCCCACCCCCACTTTCCAAATTATATTTAGATTGGAGCACTAAAGAGTTGTTGCTTATTATATCTGTTTAGTTAATACCAATTAATGTCATAAAATGCTAAGAAAATTAATCATAGATACTGGAATTGGGATGAAAAGGACAGGTCTCCCTAAGGGGGTTTTTTGGCCTCCTAACGATTTTGTTTATTTCTGGCTTATTGTTAGCATACATATGCCTAATTATTTGGAACATATGTGGTTTTGGTATTTAAGCAGTTTTTTCTGAGTTACAGGCTCTTTAAAGTGGGTGGGGTAACTCCACACCGTTTTGACATGTATTTTGTGTCTTATTTAAAGGTAGAAAAATAGTACCATACATGACACGTTATTATATAAAACTAGAGCTGTCAGTGAAACTGACTAGGGCCCCGGCAGCGCTATCAGAGGAGTAGGAAAATGTTGATGTTAAAAAAGACGTTTTTTTTTCCTTTCACCTCTAAGTATGACCTTGACCTTTGAGGTACGGACCTGGGTCTTGCGCGTGACACACTGTCACATTATGGTTAATATTTCTGCTAAGTAATATTTAAATCCATCCAGGTATAAGAAAGTTATAGATTGGACACAATAAAAAAGACGCTTTTTTGACCTTTTATCTCTAAGTATGACCTTGACCTTTGAGGTACGGCTGTGGGTCTTGCGTGTGACACTTCGTCACATTATGGTTAACATTTCTGCCAAGTAATATTTAAATCCATCCAGGAATAATAACAAAGTTATTAATTGGACACAGGAAAGACCCTTTTTTGACCTTTAACCTCTAAGTATGACCTTGACCTTTGAGGTACGGACCTGAGTCTTGCGCGCAACACTCCATCACATTATGGTTAACATTTCTGCCAAGTAATATTTAAATCCATCCAGGAATAAGAAAGTTATGGAGGATAAAAAAATTTGTGGACGGACAGACGGACAGACAGACAGACAGACGGACAGACAGAATGATGCCAAGTAATATTTAAATCCATCCAGGAATAATAAAAAGTTATGGAGGATAAAAAAATTTGTGGACGGACAGACGGACAGACAGACGGACGGACAGACAGACGGACGGACAGAGTGATTACTATAGGGCACCCACACTTTCAGTGCGGGGCCCTAATTACAGGGGAAGGTCTAACTCTATGTTTTGTCACAAGTTTAGTCACCAAAATTCACTTTTTGGATGAAAAATACGGTTTAAGGAACCTTGGGTCATTTTTGAGATTTTTTAACAGTAAAGTTCTTTTTTTTTTCTTACATCTAAGGTATACATTAACCTATAGTGGTGAAACTCCTACCATGCAAGCATATTGATGAGGCAATATAACTCAAATGATCATTTGAGATGTTGACCTATATTTCACGGTTGAATGAACATTCTTATTTCATGTTTATAGGTTAGATTATTGTTTCCATCAGTTCAAGATTTTAGATATTTCTGGCATTTGGATAAACAGGCGATGAGTTTAAACATATTTAAATCAAATGAAAAAAACAATAGAAATGTGTCCAAAGTACACAGATGCTCTCGCCTGTTTGACTTTGCCAATATTGCTGCATGACCCCTGGGAGACACACTAGCATCAGATATATATGTTCAGCATTGGTATCTCAATATTTTCTAAGATATTTGGATTTTGATGATATGAAATGGGCAGGGCAGGGGGCTGGGGCATTATTGTGTGTGTCATTGAATGCATCTGACCATAAACAACATCAAATAAAAAAGGTTGGAATCTGAACAGTTTCTGAGATACATATTTTTTTTTACATTTTCTTTGGTCCAATCAAATAGCCCCACCCCAGACAGAATCAGTGACCATAAACATGCTAAACAGTTATGAGCTGCAGGAGAAATGCAGACATAAATGTGCACCTAAACATGAACCTGGTGTGAACAATAATGTGTGACATAGTACGCACATACGAACATAACATCACATCGAAAAAATATATATGCCTCACTCACTCCTTCCTTTGGCATGCAGAGATATAAGAAAGGTCTGCTTGAATATCTTTAATAATCCCACTTCAAGAGCACATCTAAAAAGAATGTGGTACACCTATGTGAAGACACAGGCATATACATTTGAAAATGGTTGTTCACAACTGTATTCTGACATGCTTTGCGCATATTGAATCAAATTAATCTACAGAAGAATAGCTTTCATCGTCACCTGAACTTGAGCTGTTGCCTCTTTTAGAACAGCATCTGTTACACTGTTCATATACTGTGGCTTCAATGATTTTTTACTGACTTTGGCTGATGGCCTTAAAACTGAGGTTCTTTAACACAGAAGCGATATGGACACAGCAATCAAATACCTCGTCACCATTTTTAGCTCACCAGAGCCGAAGGCTCCGGGGGAGCTTATAGTATAGGCAGTGATCCGCCGTCCGTCGTCCGCGTCCGCGTCTGCGTCCGCGTCCGCGTCCGCGTCCGCGTCTGCGTCAACATTTTCAAATGACTTCTCCTCTGAAACTACTTGACCAATTGAAACCAAATTACATGTGGAGGCTCTGTGGGAAGAGGGAACGAAAGTTTGTTCGTGAAGACTGGGTCACATGACCAAGATGGCCGCCATGGCCATATATGGTAAAAACCTTTAAAAATCTTCTTCTCAAGAACCGAATGGCCGATGATCTTGAAACTTGGTATGCAGCATCGGGGACTCGGGCCCTACCAAGTTTGTTAAAATTATGACCTTTGGTTGACCTTGACCTGTTTTACGTCAAGGTCAAATTTGGTCACTTAGACATTTGTATGGAAAAAAGGCAAAACATAGGATTTTTCTGATTGCATGGTAGCTAGTGGCATCAGAAATGGTATTTGCAGTCAGCTGAATGGAAGTTTATCAGTTCCAAAGGTCAAGGTCATTTCCCGACCTTTTTCCAGGACAGCTCAGATTCAGTATTTTCATCTTCTTCTTCACTTGAACTGCTTGGCCAATTGAAACCAAATTATATATGGAGCCTCTATGGAATGGAGGAACTAAAGTTTGTTCGTGAGGATGGGGTCACATGACCAATATGGCCACCATGCCCATATATGGTAAAAACATTTAAAAATCTTCTTCTCAAGAACCGAATGGCCGATGATCTTGAAACTTGGTATGCAGCATTAGGGACTCAGGCCCTACCAAGTTTGTTCAAATTATGACCTTTGGTTGACCTTGACCTGTTTTACGTCAAGGTCAAATGTGGTCAGTTAGACATTGATATGGAAAAAAGGCAAAACAGTGGATTTTCTGATTGCATGGTAACTAGTGGCATCAAAAATGGTATTTGCAATCAGCTGAATGGGAGTTTATAAGTTCCAAAGGTCAAGGTCATTTCCCGACCTTTGTCCAGGACGACTCAGATTCAGTATTTTCATCTTCTTCTTCCCTTAAACTACTTGGCCAATTGAAACGAAATTACATGTGGAGCCTCTATGGAATGGGGGAACCAAAATTTTTTTCGTGAGGACTGGGTCACATGACCATTATGGCCACCATGCCCATATATGGTAAAAACCTTTAAAAAACTTCATCTCAAGAACCGAATAGCTGATGATCTTGAAACTTGGTATGCAGAATCAGGGACTCGGGCCCTACCAAGTTTGTTCAAAGTATGACCTTTGGTTGACCTTGACCTGTTTTACATCAAGGTCAAATTTGGTCACTTAGACATTTGTATGGAAAAAAGGCAGAACAGTAGATTTTTCTGACTGCATGGTAGCTAGTGGCATCAGAAATGGTATTTGGAATCAGCTGAATGGAAGTTTATAAGGTCAGAAGGTCAAGGTCATTTACCGACCTTTGTCCAGGACGGCTCAGATTTAGTATTTTCATCTTGATCTTCACTTAAACTACTTGGCCAATTGAAACGAAATTACATGTGGAGCCTCTATGGAATCGGGGAACGAAAGTTTGTTCGTGAGGACAGGGTCAACTGACCAATATGGCCACCATGCCCATATATGGTAAATACCTTTAAAAATCTTCTTCTCAAGAACCGAATAGCCGATGATCTTGAAACTTAGTATGCAGCATCGGGGACTCGGGCCCTACCAAATTTATTCAAATTATGACCTTTGGTTGACCTTGACCTGTTTTACTTAAAGGTCAAATTTGGTCATTTAGACATTTTTATGGAAAAAAGGCAAAACAGTGGATTTTTCTGATTGCATGGTAACTAGTGGCATCAGAAATGGTATTTGTAATCAGCTGAATGGAAGTTTATAAGTTCCAAAGGTCAAGGTCATTTCCCGACCTTTGTCAAGGACGGCTCAGATTCAGTATTTTCATCTTCTTCTTCACTTAAACTACTTGGCCAATTGAAACCAAATTACATGTGGAGCCTCTATGGATTGGGGGAATGAAAGTTTTTTGTGAGGACCGGGTCACATGACCAATATGTCCGCCATGCCCATAAATGGTTAAAAACCTTTGAATATCTTCTTCTCAAAAACCGAATTGTTGATGATCTTGAAACTTGGTATGCAGCATCGGGGACTCTGGCCCTACCAAATTCGTTCAAATGATGACTTTTGTTTGACCTTCACCTATTTTATGTCAAGGTCAAATTTGGTCACTTAGACATTTGTATGGAAAAAAGGCAAAATAGTGGATATTTCTGATTGCCTGGTAGGCTGTGACATCAAAAATGATATTTGCAGTTAGCTGAATGGAAGTTTATCAATTCCAAAGGTCAAGGTCATTTACTGACCTTTATCCTGGATGCCTCAGATTCAGTTTTTTTTTATCTTCTTCTCCACTTAAACTGGTGGGATGATTGAAACCAAATTACATTTGGAGCCTCTATGGGTAGGGGGAATGAAATTTGTTTTGTAAGGACTGGGTCACCTGACCAATGTGGCCGCCATGCTCATATACGGTAAAAGAATTTAAGAATTTTCTTCTCAGGAACCAAATAGCCGATGACCTAGAAATTTGGTATGTAACATTGGGGACTCAGGCTCTACCAAATTTATTCAACTGATGACCTTTAGCTGACCTTGACCTGTTTTACGTCAAGGTCAAATTTGGTCACTTAGACATTTGTATCGAAAAAGAGCAAGACGGTGGATTTTACTGATTGCATGGCAGCCGGATCCATCATAAATATTATTTACAATCAGATGAATGGAAATTAATCAATTCCAAAGGTCAAGGTAATTACTGACCTTTGTCTTGGATGGCTCAGATTCAGTGTTTTTATCTTCTTCTCCAGTAAAAGAGCTGTGATGATCGAAACTAAATTACATTAAAAGCCTCTATGGGGATGAGGCAATTAAACATTATTCGTGGTATTGTTGTCACATGACCAAGATGGGCACCTTGCCTGTATATGGTGTAAACTACATGACCTCTGGTGAGCGTAGTGGCCCATGGGCCTCTTGTTTTTCATTTGCACTGCCATCCTATTATGTGACAGAGGTTTCAGGGATGTTGCAGATTTACTGGAAGAGGTTGGTATCAAGAGCCACATGCCTCATTTTCTTGCTAAGTCGCAAAAGCAATTATCTACACAGGAGGCAAACGAAACTCGATTAGTCACCACTGTAAGGTGGGTGGTTGAGTCTGCCAATCGCCGAATCAAAAAATGGAAGGCACTTTCAAATGTAATGCCAAACTCCCACATACCTTGCATTGGTGACTACGTCAGAATCGTATGTTCCTTGTTAAATGCATTTAGGCCTGTTCTTGTTAAGAATTCTGAATCTGATGAGGTTCTTGCAAAACGTATGCTACAACTTGCCGAGTTCCCAAACAAACTTAAAGACAAGGTAGAGAAAAGGGTTGAGACAGTCGTGCAAAGGCTCCATGGAAAGCTATTGATGATGCCAACCTCGAAGACTTCCCACAATTAACGGAAGCAGAGCTGAGAGACTTGACCATGGGCATATACCAATTAAAACAGACAGATTCGTATACAAAAAAACACACTACTGAAGCCAGTCAGTGTGAGATAATGATTCACAAGGAGGAGGATGGAATTTTGAAAGCCCAAATAAAATCAAGGCACACTTGTCTGGATCATACTATCTATGGATTGAGTATGGTCCTGGTCTCGAACCCATAAAAGGACGGTACTGCAAGTGCAACAATGGTGCCAGGGTAGTTGGCTGCTGTGCCCATACCGCTTCCGTGTTGTGGTATCTAGGTTTTTACCGCCATCAGCTGAAGTCAGAGCGAGAACAGTCTTTCAAGTCACAGTATATGAACAGTCTTACAGATGCTGCACAAAAAGACTGGGACAGCTCAAGTTCAGGTGACGATGAAAGTGATTCTTCAATAGATTAACTTGATTCAATAATTAAACATGTTGATTTTTTAGAGTCCAACCTTTTTTATTTGCTGTTGTTTATGGTTAGACACATTCAATGACATATATCTTGAGACCCACACAATCATGCCCCAGCCCCCTGCCCTGCCAAGTTCATATCATCAACATCCAAAATATTGAGATACTCACCCACGAACATATATATCTGATGCTAATACATATTCAATGACACATACATGTACAATGTGTCCCAAGGGGTCATGCAGGCATATAAGCTAATATTAGCTAAGCCAAAAAAGGTGGGGGGAGGCATCTGGGTACTTTTTACACATTTCTATTGTTTTTTCATTTTATTTAAAAATGTTTAAACCCATCACCTGTATATCCAAATGCCAGAATTATCTAAACTCTTGAACTGATGGAAACAATAATCTAACCTATAAACATGAAATAAGAATGTTCATTCAACCGTGAAATATAGGTCAACATCTCAAATGATCATTTGAGTTATATTGCCTCATCAATATGCTTGCATGGTAGGAGTTTCACCACTAGAGGTTAATGTATACCGAAAATGTAAGAAGAAAAAAAGAACTTTACTGTTAAAAAATCTCAAAAATGACCCAAGGTTCCTTAAACCGTATTTTTCATCCAAAAAGTGAATTTTGGTGACTAAACTTGTGACAAAACATAGAGTTAGACCTTCCCCTGTAATTTTATATAATAACGTGTCATGTATGGTACTATTTTTCTACCTTTAAATGAGACACAAAATACATGTCAAAACGGTGTGGAGTTACCCCACCCACTTTAAAGAGCCTGTAACTCAGAAAAAACTGCTTAAATACCAAAACCACATATGTTCCAAATAATTAGGCATATGTATGCTAACAATAAGCCAGAAATAAACAAAATCGTTAGGAGGCCAAAAAACCCCCTTAGGGAGACCCGTCCTTTTCATCCCAATTCCAGTATCTATGATTAATTTTCTTAGCATTTTATGGCATTAATTGGTATTAACTAAACAGATATAATAAGCAACAACTCTTTAGTGCTCCAATCTAAATATAATTTGGAAGGTGGGGGTGGGGAAGAACTGGGCTGGCCCATTTCTAGAAATGAAAATGATAAGAAAATTAATCATAGATACTGGAATTGGGATGAAACATTTATCACAAGAATTTTTAGTAAACAGAAAAATCTGGGGTGGGGAAGAACCGGGCCAGTTACACCAGTACTCGTAAGCTGCTTAGTTGAAAGCTTGCCCAGGAAAAGTTGTGTGAGTAGGACTGCTCCTTAAACCCTAGTGGTTTCTTTGGGCAGTAAGGCTCAAGATGTCATTTCATCTCAATATCAGGTAAAAGCCCACAAAATAAAAAGCAATGTCTCCAAAATTACCTAACTAGTGTTGATGGGGATGTAAAACCTCAACACATACACCAGTTTACAGATACAAACAAAACCCTCACAACCCTGTAAACTGTAGTATATACCTATCCTGATGA
This sequence comes from Lucinisca nassula, assembly GCA_963580285.1. Lineage (NCBI taxonomy): Eukaryota > Metazoa > Mollusca > Bivalvia > Lucinida > Lucinidae > Lucinisca > Lucinisca nassula. Next base: position 98,287,703 of record OY757011.1, read on the forward strand.
GATGGGTCATAATGAGGAGGATCTACACTTTCTTGCACACCAGACAAGGAAATCCGTGATTTTACCCTGGGATAGAAATTTATGTTCTAACCCTGGTGTTCCGACCCCAAATACAATCGCGTGTTTGATAAATGCACTGGTTGATTACAACCTCATGCGCGGCGGTGTCATGCATGACGTCACTAAACATTCCTGTTGTGTCATCACAAAATGGCGGACGTCGGTAACCGAAGTGACAGCAACATTAAAAATTCGCAATAGAAATGGAAGGTATGCAAGAAAAAGAATCCTATATGGGTGTGAGGGGTGGATAGAAAAATCCGTCCCTCGGGATCACTGTCCGGCATCACTCGGCAAGCCTCGTGATGCCGGACAGTGACCCTTGGGACGGATTTTTCCATCCATCCCTCACACCCATATAAGATTCTTATAGTCTATCATCCTGTGCATAGGTCAAAAACCCCTCTTCTTCAAAAAGGATGTGTGAAAATTCCAAGCTAAAAACGTCCATCCACTTCCGAAATTTCAGGGCAGAAAGGGTTAAGCAGGTACATGTATTTTGAGAAGAGTCTCTTTTTTTTTTTATAGAAGATGTACATTGTAAAAAGAATGAAACTGAGTGCTACCTCCTGAAAAACTATTAAGCCATATCCTGCTGCTTATGATAATCCCTACCTTTGCAAACAGTGTAGATCAGATCAGATGATTCTAGGGTAGATCCAGATCACATAAGTTCCCAAGTGAAATACTTTTTATTGGCCCTTCCAAGGCTGTTCTTATGTCATGGTTTATTAGGGCCCCGCACTGAAAGTGTGGGTGCCCTATAGTAATCACTCTGTCCGTCCGTCTGTCAGTCTGTCTGTCTGTCCGTCCGTCTGTCCATCCACAAATTTTCCTACTCCTCTGATAGCGCTGCTGGGGCCCTATAGTCAGTTTCACTGACAGCTCTAGTTGAAATGACTTCTCAGGTACTAAAGATAGTCTATTTATCTAGAGACATTATGACATATATTCCAGATCTTCCTCAATTTTGCCCGAGAGCAACATGACACAGAAACTGAAGGTACAGGAAGTTCTGATCGCAGCAGCGATCTAACAATTCCAGCTGATGAGGAGTCCAAGCTTTCCGGCCAATTGCTGCCCCATACCAGATATGGTTACATGAACAAAGCCTATGAGGGTTTGGGAGAATATCCAGTTTCTTCAAAGCAGAAAATGGTGGATCCTGATTTTGTTACCATAGAAACTGGAAATTCGTACAGTACAAGTTTATAGGAAACTTTAGGGAGGCTTGCATATACTTGAAAACTGTCTATATAAAAATGAGGAAACTGATGTTCAGACTTTTTTAACCCTTGTCCGGCTGAATATTTGAATATGCCCCACCCCCTACTGATTATCAACCAATCAGATAACTTGCAGCTATTTATTGCAACATATTCATAAACTGAATGACAAACAATGAAGATCCTGATCAGATGGCTTCTGAAGAAGCCATCTGATCTGGATCAACATTGTTTGAAAGATAAGGCCTATCCGGGCTCGGCAGGACAAGGGTTAATGCTTTAAAAGACAGTAGTTGCAATATATGAGTTACTTTGATTGTGTGCTTTTTAAGACTTACATTTGGTTTACAGAAGCTTTAAAATCTCAAAGCGATAGCTGAAGAGCATTAGTTTGTATACTCATTACAATCTTAAGTTAGAGTGAATCATTGCAAAAACACTCCTTTTCAAATATTTTGAAAATCTTATCATAAAAACTGAAAATTTTCAGATAACAGTTCTATATTTTTCATGATACAAACATAATTATGATGTTGGTACTTGTTAGAATAGCCTCAATGAGGCAATACCAGTTATATCAGCTAACATAATGTAGGATCATAGCTTAAGCTAAGGAGATTTAACAAGGATAGTTAAGGGATATTTTCTTATTTCTTGTTAAAAACTTATAGTTTGGGTACTTGAACCCCCATAACATTACGAAAACATGCCTTTACAAGTACATCGTAAACTTTACCGTGGAAAAAAACGAAAATTTTAAAACGAAAAATTGTGATATTTTTCTTATTTCTGCTCAGAATATAGATTGTGGGTACTCGTTAGAACCTATCTATATTTCAGAGCAGAAATAAGAAAAATAGGGTTTACTCCTGTAAACCCCAGTTTTCTATATAGAAGTGGGGTTCAAGGGGGTCAAAATTATATGGGCGTGTTTTTGTGGTGTAACAAAGGTAATTAATGGATAATCTTCCTAATTTCTTGTCAGAAACATATGATTGGGGTACTTGTTAGAATCGCTCCAATGCATTACGCAAACACGCCTATTCAAATACATTGCCACCTTTATCGCCGAAAATATGAACATTTTATGCTGAAAAATTGGGATATTTTTCTTATTTCAGCTCCAAATATAGATTGTGGGCACTCGTTAGAACCGCCTCATTGAGGCGGTTCTAATGAGTACCCGGTACCCACAAAATATATTTTAGAGCAGAAATAAGAAAAATAAGGTATACCCCCCGAAACCCCAGTTTTACTGTATAAAAGTGGGGTTCAAGGGGGTCAAAATTATATAGGCGTGTTTTCGTGATGGAGAGAATTCTAACATGTGGGTACTGCTGTTCACGACAACCCTTTTCTTTGCAAACAGTGTAGATGCAGATCAGATGGCTTCTGAAGAAGCCATCTGATCAGGATTTACACTGTCTGACATTCAATTTATGACTTGTAGGAATAATTACATCAACAACACACCCGTGCGACATAGTGCATTTTTTCACATCTCCAAAATGGCTACTTTTCGGATGAAAATCCATGATATTTTTCTTATTTATACTGCAAACATAGGTTATGGGTGCTCGTTAGAACCGCCTCATTGAGGCGGTTCTAACGAGTACCCACAACCTATGTCTTGGAGTAAAAATAAGAAAAATAATGTTTACCCCCGTAAACCCCAGTTTTCTCTATACAAAGTGGGGTGTAAGGGGGTGGTCATTTCACAGACTTTTTCACGTGATGAGTAATCTGATTGGTTAAGTCAGAAAAGGGTGTGGCTAAACTGAATATTCAGCAAGAGAAGGATCAAGGAAAAATGAGAAAAATTATCTCTTCATTATCCTTAATACTCCGCCAGAGTTCAGCAAGGATTTTGAATCAGCTGGCTGATCGGATTCTTGCTGGTTGTCTGTTGAAAAGCAAACTCAATGCAATTTGTTTTCGTATGTTTGTTGATGTCAGTTTATGTACACAATAAATTATACAGTAGTGGTTATGGCTGAATTCTCAGAATAAGACTGAGTGCTTAGAATATTGTTATTTTACCCAAAACTTAGTTTGTGGATACTTATTACTTGCAATCTACATTATGATAACACATCCGTGTGACATAGTCCATATTTTCATATCTTCAAAATGGCTACTTTTCTGGGGAAAATCTGTGATATTTTTCTTATTTGTACTGCAAACATAGGTTGTGGGTGCTCGATAGAACCGCCTGGTGGAGGCGGTTCGAAAGAGTACCCACAACCTTTGTCTTGGAGCAGAAATAATAAAATAAATGTATACCCCCATAAACCCCAGTTTTCTCTATATAAGTGGGGTTTAGAGGGGTGTTTATTTCACAGACTTGTTAACATGATGGTTTAAGGGTCATAAATAATCATTATGATAACACACCCATGAGACAAAATGCATTCCATAGTATCTCCAAAATGGTTACTTTTCTAATGAAAATTTGTGATATTTTTCTTATTTATACTTCAAACATAGGTTGTGGGTGCGTGTTAGAACCACCTCAATGAGGCAGTTCAAACAAGTACCCACAACCTATGGCTTTGAACAGAAATAAGAAAAATAATATACCCCTGGAAACCACAGTTTTCTCAATATAAAGTGGGGTTTAGAAGGGGTGTTCATTTCACAGACTTTCTAACGTGATGATTACATAAATTTTCGTGTAAAAAAAAATGCCACTTTTAAATCTCAGAAAGATACTTTTGTCATACAGGAGCATAGGGTGTGTTTTTTCAGAAATTTCAGTACAACGTGTAGGGTTGTCACTGATGGCTTCATGTATGGTATGCACAAGAAACAATGTATTATTACATATATTGTCATATATTTCATTACGAAAACACGCCTATTCAAATATATTGAAAAAATTTGCCTCCAAAAAAATGAAAATTTTCAGATAAAAATTCTGTTATTTTCCATATTTCTGCTCCAAACATAGATTGTGGGAACTCGTTCTAACGAGTACCCACAATCTATGTTTGGAGCAGAAATAAGAAGAAAATGTATACCCATGCAAACCCCCGTTTTACTGTGTAAAAGTGGGGTTTACAGGGCTCAAAATTATATAGGGGTGTTTTCATGATGTATAACATGACATTATCCACCAAATAACGATAAAATCATATGATAATTTAGTATTTCTGCCGAATTCAGCTGTGGCTGCTGGTGTATGCATAAAGGGTAAAGTTTATGTTATGTGTACATTTTTATAAAGGAATTATATCTAGAATGTATTGTATCTCTATAAAATATATATATATATATATATATATATATATATATATATATATATATATATATATATATATATATATATATATATATATATATATATATATATATATATATATATATCATGTATGTCTACAAAAGGTGCAACAGTTTATATTTAAGCATAAAAATGGTTTGCAGGGGGTAGTCAGAAGAACCAGATTTGTCATTTTTTTCCTAGAAGGATAGGAGTCGTTTTTTAACCCATTCTAGGTGGGAAACCCCGAAAAGGGTAGCCTGCCAAATAGCGCGGGCCCAGATCAGATGCTGCAGAATGCAGCATCTGATCAGGGTCTGCACAGTTTGCTAACAGGATTTTCTGTCACAAAAGGAATAAAAAAAAGTAAAAATAGGCCTGACACCCCCTAGATGACAAATGGACTTGTCCAACATAAAGCAATGGAAGAATCCACCATTATACTATGGGTTAACCTTGTATAAACCTTACTATGACCTGTGTTAGCATTAATCTTTCCAATCTGTAGATAGTACAGATGCCTTCACAAACAGTGTAGATCAATCTCATCAGGATCAACACTGTTTGCCATCTTGCGTCCAGTTGTTCAAAGCCTCATTAGCTTTACGAGCTAGATAGTGGTCAAATTGTTAACTTTCAAGCAAGGACAATACCTAAAATTTTGGTATTTTTACTGAAAAAAAAGAGTAACTTTTGCATATGCGAAAGCTACTCACATTTTTTCAGCAAAAATATTGGCATAATTATTTGCCATATTGAATGATCGGTTTTAACGATTTATTAACTAACTATATTGTAAATTGAACAACTGGCCCCTGGTATCGATTTTTTGGTAAAACCCATATTTACAGTATGATTCTTTCATTATGCTAACATAGTGATGCAAACAAAAAAGTTCTGCATTGCAAACCATTTATTGATAGACATGTTGGTAGTAATAGATCTAGAAATAATATCAGATGATGCAAAGAAGAATTGAAGGCAATGATCAGGAATCGATACAATTAACCCACAGCTCCAATCAGAGACACCAAAGGGAAAGAAATACAAACATAAAATAACTAGATCCTATTGGAGACATCAATAGCGGAAAGCCAAAAGGACAGTTACTTTCCCACAAAATGGCCAATTGGCTCTCCAAAACAAAAAGATATAAGCGATACACACATTCATAGCTTCTTTCGGGTAGTACACATATATAGGTAGTTTCAATGTTCATTTTACAAACTGGAAAATGTTTAGCATTGTTTTGTTGTTCTAAAGAAATTCTGTTGAACACACACGTGTCATCATGTCTTTTGCTGAGAGGTGAAATAATGCTTTGTGCATGACATTACGCTAACAAGTCCGTGAAATGAACACCCCCTTACACCCCACTTTATACAGAGAAAGCGGGGGTTTAGGGGGCTATACATTATTTTCATTATTTCTGCTCATAGACATAGGTTGTGGGTACTCGTTAGAACCGCCTCAATGAGGTGGTTCTAACGAGCACCCACAATCTATGTTTTGAGTATAAATAAGAATAGTTTCACAAATTTTCATCAGAAAATTGACCGTTTTGAGATGTAAAAAAATGCATTATGACTAAGGCTGGCACGATTAATGGGATAATCGATTATACGAGGGTGGGCTGAAAAGTTCTGAGCCTGACCAAGATCCAATGGTTTGTTCATGCTGAAAGTGCCTTATTTTTCAACATAGTCTCCCTTCCTGTCCACACACTTCCTCCAGCGATGCTGGAGGCCTTGGATCCCAGTGGTAAAGAAGGTCTCATCTTGGTCCCTGAAAAACTCCTCCACGGCAGCTATCACCTCCTCGTCTGACCAATAATTCTGCCCAGCCAAGTGCTTTTTCATGTTTGGAAACAGGAAATAATCTGATGGAGCTAGATCAGCTGAATACGGAGGGTGATCGACAAATGTGAAGCCACAGTCATGCACAGCAGCCATTGCGACAACCGATTTATGAGCAGGCGCATTGTCCTGATGGAACAAGACCCCTTTTGTCAAATTTCCAGGTCGTTTAGCCTTAATTGCTTTTCACAATTGTTTTAGCAGATCTGCATAATACTCCCCATTAATTGTTCTGCCCTTTTGAAGGTAATCTATGAATATTATGCCCTTGGCATCCCAGAACACTGATGCCATCACCTTCCTTGCAGAGGAGACGACCTTTGCCTTCTTTGGAGGGGGTGAGCCAGGGTGCTTCCATTGCATGGATTGGAGATGCCAACAGTGTTAGCTAACTGATTCACAGTTAAACGCCTGTCATCCATCACGGCCCTGTGCACTTGGCTGATGGTTTCCTCAGTTGTTGCCATTGTGGGTCGGCCACACCGGTCATCATCTTCAAGGCTGTCCTTGCCCATCTTAAAATTTGCTGCCCACCTTTTCACGGTTGCATACGAAGGAGCATCATCCCCTAATGTAGCAACCATATCGGCATGAATGTCTTTAGGAGCTAACCCCTTTTTAGCTCACCTGTCACGTAGTGACAAGGTGAGCTTTTGGGATCACTTTTTGTCCGTCGTCCGTCGTGCGTCCGTGCGTGCGTGAGTGCGTCCGTAAACTTTTCTTCAAACGACATCTCCTCCTAAACCACTGATCGGATTTTGACCAAACTTCACAGGAATGATCCTTAGGTGGTCCCCTTTCAAAGTTGTTCAAATGGTTCCGGTCCGTTGCGCATATAGGTCACAGTAGCCAAAAATAGATTTTTTTCACTGAAAACTTAAAAAATCTTCTTCTCTGAAACCGCAAGGCCCAGGTCTTTGATATTTGGTATGAATCTTCATCTAGTGGACCCCTACCAAGATTGTTCAAATTATAGTGCTGGGGCCAAAAATGCCCCCGCACGGGGGCCCTTTGGTTTTACATGGGCTTATATAGGGAAAATCTTTAAAAATCTTTTTCTCTGAAACCGCAAGGCCCAGATCTTTGATATTTGGTATGAAGCTTCATCTAGTGGACCCCTACCAAGATTGTTCAAATTATAGTGCTGGAGCTAAAAATGCCCTCGCACGGGGGCCCTTTGGTTTTACATGGGCTTATATAGGGAAAATCTTGAAAAATCTTCTTCTCTGAAACCCCAAGGCCCAGGTCTTTGATATTTGGTAGGAAGCTTCATCTAGTGGACCCCTACCACGATTGTTCAAATTATAGTGCTGGGGCCAAAAATTCCCCCGCACGGGGGCCCTTTGGTTTTACATGGGCTTATATAGGGAAAATCTTTAAAAATCTTCTTCTCTGAAACCGCAAGGCCCAGATCTTTGATATTTGGTATGAAGCTTCATCTAGTGGACCCCTACCAAGATTGTTCAAATTATAGTGCTGGAGCTAAAAATGCCCCCGCACGGGGGCCCTTTGGTTTTACATGGGCTTATATAGGGAAAATCTTGAAAAATCTTCTTCTCTGAAACCGCAAGGCCCAGGTCTTTGATATTTGGTATGAAGCTTCATCTAGTGGACCCCTACCACGATTGTTCAAATTATAGTGCTGGGGCCAAAAATGCCCCCGCACGGGGGCCCTTTGGTTTTACATGGGCTTATATAGGGAAAATCTTTAAAAATCTTCTTCTCTGAATCCGCAAGGCCCATGTCTTTGATATTTGGTATGAAGCTTTATCTAGTGGACCCCTACCAAGATTTGTTCAAATAATAGTGCTGAAGCTAAAAATGCACCCGCACGGGGGCCCTTTGGTTTTACATTGGCTTATATAGGGAAAATCTTGAAAAATCTTCTTCTCTGAAACCGCAAGGCCCAGGTCTTTGATATTTGGTATGAAGCTTCATCTAGTGGCCCCCTACCAAGATTGTTCAAATTATAGTGCTGGGGCCAAAAATGCCCCCGCACCAGGGCCCTTTTGTTTTAAATAGGCTTATATAGGGAAAATCTTTAAAAATCTTCTTCTCTGAAACTGCAAGGCCCAGGTCTTTGATATTTGGTATGAAGCTTCATCTAGTGGACCCCTACCAAGATTGTTCAAATTAAAGTGCTGGAGCTAAAAATGCCCCCCGCATGGGTGCCCTTTGGTTTTAAATGGGCTTATATAGGGAAAATCTTGAAAAATCTTCTTCTCTGAAACTGCAAGGCCCAGGTCTTTGATATTTGGTATGAAGCTTCATCTAGTAGACCCCTACCAAGATTGTTCAAATTATAGTGCTGGGGCCAAAAATGCCCCTGCACCAGGGCCCTTTTGTTTTACATAGGCTTATATAGGGAAAACCTTGAAAAATCTTCTTCTCTGAAACTGCAAGGCCCAGGTCTTTGATATTTGGTATGAAGCTTCATCTTGTGGACCTCTACCAAGATTGTTCAAATTATAGCCCTGGGGCCAAAATGCCCCAGCTCCGGGGCCCTTTGGTTTTACATAGACTTATATAGGGAAAATCTTAAAAAATCTTCTTCTCTGAAACCACAAGGCTTAGGTCTTCGATATTTGTTATGAAGCTTCAGCTAGTGGACCTCTATAAAGATTGTTCAAATTATAGCCCTGAGACCAAAAATGCCCCCGCCATGTGGCCCTTTGGTTTTACATAGACTTATATAGGGAAAATCTGTAAAAATCATGTTCTCTGAAACACAAGGCTTAGGTCTTTGATATTTGTTATGAAGCTTCAGCTATTGGACCTCTACCAAGATTGTTCAAATTATAGCCCTGGGGCCAAAAATGCCCCCGCTCCGGGGCCCTTTGGTTTAACATAGACTTATATAGGGAAAATCTTGTTTTACATAGACTTCTATATGCAGGGTTAACCTTTAAAATCTTCTTCTCTGAAACTAGAAAGCCCAGGTCTTTCATATTCGATATGAAGCTTCACCTGTGGACCTCTACCAAGATTGTTCAAATTTTAGCCCTGGGGCCCACTTGTTATGCTTTGGATCAGGTGAGCGAACCAGGGCCCTCTGGGCCCTCTTGTTATAGAGGTACAATGTACTTAATGACACTACGATGCCAGATTTTGTCCATTTTCTCAAAAACATGCTAGTATCAATGTTCAAAGTCTAGAATTTCTACGTTATTGCAGGTAAACTTGAACTCATTTGAGGCAAATCAAGTAATAAAGGTTTGGATTTAATGAATACAAAATTTCATGGCTGTTCGATGCCTGCTTCTTGGTCAGGTACAGATTTTCAGCCTACCCTCGTACAATCGATAAATTCCACAAAAATGATTATCATTACTGATTTGCTTGCAATCGATTATTTGATAGTACAATTTACTACCCATAAAATAGCTGTATGAGTGGCAAACAGTGTAGACCCAGATGAGACGCCGCCTTCAGCAGCGTCTCATCTGGGTCTACACTGTTTGCTCAGGCCTGTCTGTTCAAATGCATATGACAAAATACAGCATATGGCAGGAGTCATGCTCAGAAAGAAAGCCAGACAGGTAAAATTATGACCAAATCTTCAGTGATTACTAATTGATCATCGATCGCAATGACAGGAATGATAACCGATTATCTTTTCAGCTCCGATTAGCCAGCCCTAATTATGACACACGGGTGTGTTAGCATAATGAACATACAGATTAGGTGTGTGTGTGTGAATTTGGGTTTAACGTTGCTTTCAACAATTTTTCAGTCATATCACGATGGTGTCTGGTTGCGACAGGGAGCTCAATGCTCACTTTTATAGTGCTGCCTCACTGAAGTATCATGTCCCAGACACATTACATGATACCACACCCAGTCACATTATCCTGACACTGGGTTCACAAGTCCTAGCTCTACCCCATAAATCTGAGTACCAAGCGAGGAGCAGCTACTACCATTCTCAACGACTTTGGTGTGTCGCGGCCCTGGATCGAACCCATGACCTCCTGTTCCCCGGAGTACAGAGTATGTATCGCTGTAAATGCATCATATCAATGCAATTGTGTCTTTTTCATTTTGTATTTGTTTTAATTGCATGTGTTTCTATTTAAATCTGTGCTTTAGTCTGTGTTCATTTTAATAACTACATAAGTTTACTTACAACAGCCATTCGAACTTTCAACGCATTGTACTACGGTAATTTTTTTTATCATTTTCTTAACAACCTTACCACTTTATAGTACTGTTCTTTCCTTTAACCCATTTTGTGCCAGAAACCCCAAAACAGGTACCCTGGCAAACAGTGAAGGCCCAGATCAGACGCCGCAGAACACGGCGTCTGATCAGGGCCTCCACTGTCTGCTAAAAGTTCAGTCATTTTCCAAATAAATTTTGATGACAACAACCTGACACCCCTAAATTTCGAAATGGACTCCTGCCATATACATGTATATGGAGGAAGATTCCATTTGGTACAAAAAGGGTTAATATCGTGGAAAAAGTACGAAAATGAATGTCATCATTTTTAATGGGTCTATGAAATTTTCAGCCTGTGTCAAGAGATGGATGCAATTTTTCCTCTGACATTATTATTGAAAACAATATGGAAATATCATTCAAACGGAAATGGGAACGCCTGGCAAATTTTTCCGCCATTTTTCAAAGGGAGACAACTTTAAGGACTTCCTGTTCGCTTTTCTATAAGCCCTGTCCCACTGAAAAAGGGGTCTACTCTTAAAGGAAAGAATTTGCTCCTCAGCAGCAAATTCTTTCCTTTAAGAGTTGCCCCTAATTGACATGGAAGACAAAAATAATTTTGCAGGAGTTGCCTCCCCTGAAGGTGTTCCCATTCCCGTTAAGAAATTTTGAATTAATTTTTTCAAAAATAGCTTTTTCCTTCCCATCCATATGAGTTTTCTTGTTCTCTTCTCTAAGAGAGAACCCTTATTTGGAGCTTCTATGTTTAATTACAGAAAAGCAAATTGGACCCAATTCCAATAATTTTCTTCATTTTGACCCTTATCATGCTGTACATGACAGCCCCTACTTTTGCAAACAGTATAGCTCCTGATCAGATGGCTTCTTGAAGCCACCTGATCAGGATCTACACTGTTTGTCATGCAGTTTGTGAATTGAACAAGTACGTTATATCAAGAATTTGATTGGTAGAAAGTCAGAAATGGGTTTGGCTAAATAATTTATTCAGCAGGATAGGGGTTAAAATATTGGAAATAATGTTGGATGTATTCAGTTCTGTTAAGAGTAAAATCTTACCTTGTGCTGTTCCTAGTATTGTTAGCTTAACGAGCTTGTTAACTCCTATCATGCTGTTCACGACAACCCCTATCTTTGGAAACAGTGTAGATCCAGATCAGATGGCTTCTGAAGAAGCCATCTGATCAGGATCTACACTGTTTGACATTCAGTTTATGAATCTGAAGGAATAATTACATCAAGTAATCTGATTGGTTCAAAGTCAGAAATGGGTGTGGTTAATCTGAATATTCAGCAAGAGAAGGGTTAACAGCTAAGATGTTAACTGCATATGTTCTAGCTGGCAAATGCCGGCCTTTGTAGCTCGGTCGGATGTGTGTCTGACTGGTGATTGGGAAGATGCGGGTTCTATACCTGCCGGGGTCGGCAACATTCTTTGGTGGAGATTGATCATGAAATCTTTTCTATGTTCATTCTCTCCCATCTGCTAGATGCCTCTGTGGTGTAGTGGTTACGCTACCTGCCTTGTAAACCTGGGATCGCAGGATCGATCCCGGGCTTCTCCAGACTTTCGGAGGAGTCTTTAAACCGAGGTCCCGTCTCCGTATGACCATAGCTGTTGGTGGGACGTAAAACTCAAAAACACTCACTCACTCTCCCATCTGCTGATTCAAGAAGGGCATTGTCAGTTTCTGGTGAAAGAATGTCCACTGTTCTGATTTACAGATTATTATAAGCTTGCCCTGGAAAAGTGTGGATAGGTAAACTGACTGGCTCAAAAATGACCTAAAAAAGTGTTGACTGGGCCGTCAAACTCCAATACAAACGAACAAATCTAGCCGGCAAGTTCAAATCTTATACTCTTGTATATTTTTTTTTAAAATGTGAGTAAATTCTTTCTGTGGAGCAAATTCTTTCCTTTAAGAGTAGGCCCCATTTTGGAATTGGAGAGTAACTTCTGAACTTGATGAAAATGTTATGTACTCATCACAAATGTAAAATACTCTAAATTGACAGCAAAATACTCACCTTAGTATACTCTTAAACTGATGTAAAGTGTCTTTGTTGTTGTTTTTTCATCAAGAGATGCTATGCAATAGAGGGGATTAATCCAAATATTTTTGCTAATGTTTGTTATCATAACCTCTTTCATGTGAAACATCAAGCCTTATTTTCTTATAAATTCATAGGTTGTCTTCTGCTCTAGACTTCCCACCCAATAGCACTTGAAGGTTTTTTTTTTTTTGCAAACAGTGTGGACCCAGATCAGACTGCTCCTACAGGAGAAGTCTGATCTGGGCCCACACTGTTTGCCCTGTATCATACAGTATGCAAAAATATTTTTAAAAAGTTTGCAAAAACAATCAACAGACGACATAAGCAGACGACATTTTCAGTTTTTCTCAGCATCTTAAAGGTTAAGATTTTAAGGGTAAACTTCTGAAGATGCCTGTAGTTTTAACTCTTCGTCTGCTAATTATGTCTAGCAGACAACATTCTCAAAATGTATTTCTCTTTTTTATTTTACGGTGAAAATGAGACCTGACATTAAATGTGAGGCAGACGATTAACATGTAATGTCAGCTGCCCTTATTTACTATGAAAAATAATTTAAAAAAGTCAGATTTTTTACTCTAGAAATTTATGTGGCAGTCAAAGGGTTAAAATCATGTTTTAGATAGACCAAGAAATTGTATATAATTTGTAGGTAAGCTGGAATTTACTGTAGCTAAGAGGATTATTTTTTTACATTTTTATGTACATTTTTTCTTGTATTTTATCAGATCAATGCAATTTTCAGTATTGCCCATGTGCTATTGTTAGAGTGTATTCTGTGTGAGTAGTGGTAGCAAATTAGACAAACCTGTCTGGTTAGCCTCACAGATGACTTGGAGACATGTGGAGGAGTCCCGGTGCACGTCATTATGTCGAAAACCACTTGGTCGAATGCAGCTTTTGGTCGAATATAACATTTGGTCGAAAATAATATTGAAACGGGACAATTGGTCGAATTTTTTTTAAAAATGCGACACTTGGTCGAATTTATTTTTAATATCTAATGACAAGGATTCCCGAAATTGAGAACAAAATCTTGTTTTGTTGTTTGTTTGATTTAAGGTTTAACATCCCTGTCAACGCTGAAAAGGTCATTTTGGAGACATTGCTTCCAGTTTTGTGGGACTTTTACCCGACATTGAGATGAAATGACATCTCAAGCCCTGTCACCCAATGAAACCAATAGGGTTTATTTATAAGCATGGACGGTCCGACACTCACACCGCTTTGTCTGGGCAGGCTTAGATCCCCTAAGTGGTTACCAGTACTTGTGTGAGGGTCTGATTCAGCTATGCATACCTCGGTCGTAGTAATGAGTTGTACAGTGATGACACCATTAGTGTTGCACCACAACATTTTTATCAATCATGTGCAGTAGGATGTTGTAGGGCAAGTTACTTTTGTTTTAGCTTCTTTCAGTTTTTCGACGAAAATTCGACGTAAATTCCACCAAATGTCAATTCGAAGATTTTTTTCGACGAAAATTTTACCAAATTTTGGTTCGACAAAAAGTACATTTTGACGGAAAAGTACATTTGCCCAAGTTGTTTTGGACTAAATGTCATGGAAGGGAGGAGTCCATGACGTAGCTTCACACAAGATACACCAGAACCTCCTTAACTTATTTTGTAAAAGAAACCCCACAAGGGATACCTTGGCAAACAGTGCAGGCCCAGATGAGACGCCGCAGAATGCGGCATCTCATCAGGGCCTACACTATTTGCAGGAAGTTCAGCCATTTTCCAAATCAATTTTGAAGATACCACAACCTGTCACCCCTAAATTTAGAAATAAATGTCCATATGAATTTCGGCTATATGTAAGGAGGAAAATTCTATTTGGTACAAAAAGGGTTAATGGGGTCCAAAGCAGAAACCATGATTGTTAACAGTGTTGTATCCAAACAAAAATTATAGATTATATAGAAAAATGACTATTCATGGTCATTTTTCTATATAGTCTGTACATTTTTGGGATCCATCTTGAAACCATGTTATTAATCCAAAACTGCATAATAACGAACCGTGTTATAATGAGGTTGTTGTGTATCATGCATTTAGCTCTTGTTACGGATAGAGGTCACCATGGTTTTTCAATTGTATTTAGTTTTACAAAAAGTGCATTTTCATTGACAATTTAACCATCCCAGTGTTACGCAGAATTTTTGCAGTATTGTTAATAAGCAAGAAATTTGCTCAATAGTCATGAGTAGAGACTAAAGATGTTCGAGCCATTGAAGGTGGACTGTAATTTAGGTATAGAAAATTAAATTTGTGATACCTTCCTTTCCATACTTTTTAAAGGAAGTACCTCATACATATTTAAAAGGCTATCTTGTTGATGGTTTCGTGAGACAAAGAGCCCTTTTGAGTTTCTTACCGGTGATTTGTTTGATTTGAGGTTTAACGTCTCCGTCAACACTGTTAAGGTCATTTTGGAGACGTTTCTTCCAATTTTGTGGGACTTTCACCTGACACTGAGATTAAATTACATCTCAAGCCCTGTCGCCCAATGAAACCAATAGGGTTTATTAGCATGGACGGTCTGCCTCGCACCGCGGTTCCTGGACAGGCTTAGATCCTCTAAGCGGTTTACCAGTACTAGTGTGCGGGCCGGATTCAGCTCTGGGTGGAAGCATCATGCAGCCCATATATTTCTTCAAGCCCCTATGGGCGGGGTCCATTCTTACCAGTGATAATAAGATGGATCCATAAATGTAAACCATGGCTAAAATTCGTCATTCAATAATGACAAAACTATCATTTAGATAAACAAATACATGTACCCATTAAGGCTGTTACAATATTTAATGTTTTACTTTTAATATGACATAAAAATTATGAAAATACACCATGTATTGTAAAAGTGGAAAAAATATTTAATCCTTAAACTGCCGAGAGAAACTACATCTGAAAATGTAGTCTGCTTATGTCGTCTGCTGAATCTTCTTGCAAACTTTTTGAAAATATTTCTTCATATAGGCAAACAGTGTGGACCCAGATCAGACTGCTCCCAGAGGAGCAGTCTGATCTGGGTCCACACTGTTTGCAAAAACTAATTCTAAAGTACTTGGCAGACGACAAAGCAGACGACAATTGTTTTGATTGGCATTTTATGGATTAAAGATGAGGTTTACCATAAGGTGTAGTTTATCCCTAATTCAGCTGTATACACGTATAGACGGATCCAATGTTTTGACACGTGACCTTGTTTACCTGTCATTGCGCATGCGCAAAATTACTTTTCCTTTCGATAACGATCTTTCGTGGTTGGCAAAAAGCCCCTGGTTCCATATAAACACATTGTAAATTGGTTTAATACTACGGGCATATTTTAGTTGACTGTCACAGAAAATCGATCGAATTACACTTTAAATGGGTAGATATATATATTTTAGAGTTCATTCATGCTTCTTCCGCATTTAGTCATTCGTTTTGCGCATTTTTATTACAAATAATTAAGACCGTCCCGCCTCGTTACCTGCATAAGTTTAACAGGTAATTATCATCAAAAACATTCCCAAATCTTCTAGAAACCAATAATTACTAGCTAAGAAATGTCTATTATAAAAGTTCAAAGCTCAAATTTGTCGTTTCGAGTCCAAACAAAAGACAAGTTTACAGAAAATAACATCGCATTTACAATGGCGATAAACGGCCAAATACGTTTTTTGCCCACCACCGGTACGTCCCGGTAAATAGTATTATTGAGCGATGACGTAGTGTTTGGATGTGTCTATTTAAAGAAGCATAAAACAGGGAATGGTAAGGGCTTTTGGCTTACTATGTTTAGATATCTGTTACCATGTAGAAGTGTCCATGAAAATGAAGGATCATCAAAAATACACTGCAGTGTTGTGTTTTTTTAAACCTAACACGTGTCTATACACTACTTTTTGCCAGTTTATCAGTGTAGATACATGTTACAGGCCATCTTATCAGGCAGACAGTGTAGATACATGTACAGATCAGATGGCTTCTGATGAAACCATCTGATCAGTATCTTCACTTTTTGACATTCAGCTTGTGAGTTCGGCTAAGGATTTAACGGCATGGTTGAAAGTCAGAAATGGGTATGGCTATATTAATTTATTCAATAGGACAAGAGTTAGATATCTGTTACAATGTAGAAAAGTTCATGCAAATTAGGGATCAAAAGAAATCCACATCAGTGTGTATCATACCTAACAAAAATAATTTACCCATTTTGTACCAGAAATGCCCAAACTGGTACCCTGGCAAACAGTGCAGGCCCATTTCAGATGCCACAGAATGTGGCATCTGATCTGGGCTTACACTATTTGCCAAAAGTTCATCCAATTTCCAAATAAATTTTGAAGAAAATAACAACCTGACACCTGTAAATTTTGAAATGGACTTCTGCTATATATAAGGAGGATGATTCCATCTGGTACAAAAAGGCTTAACAAACAAATAAACGAACTGATGTTTTTAGTCTTTCAGACAATCACGTGAAGTGTATACTGCAAAGAATTACAAATGACCAACAAGAGGAACACAGTGAAAAGGAAATGGTAACGAAATTTTACCTCCATTTTGAAGACTTTTCATATTTGTAACCATTTACCTGTTGTTTACTCATAAAATGTTTATTTTTCTATAATATACTGTTTGCTGTAGAATCTCTATCGTTGTACAAATCTGACAAAAAATACTTAGCTGATATATATACTCATTGTAGATACATTCTTATTACTATAATATTAAACAGTTGACAGTATTATGTCTTTATTCTTTTTCCTTGCGACATCCATCACGAAAACACACCTATATCACCTATATATATTTTAACCCCCTTTAACCCTATTTTTATATAGTAAAACTGTGGTTTACAGGGCACGGTAAACATTAACTTCCTTATTTCTGCTCAAAATCAAAGATTGTGGGTACTCATTAGAACCGCCTCTTCACAACCTACTGTCTCAAATGCAAATGTAAGGTCAATAAAGGTCATATATAGGTCCATGTTCTGTTCCTGGCATTTCTGTTAAAGCTGTCTTGCTATGAAGATCATGTCAATTGTTCCTCTGTCTTTTCTAAACTCACACTGGCTATCTGGTAGAACGCCTGAGTGTTCAAGGTGTTCATTCAGTCGGTTAAGGAGGACTCTTGCCAGACTTTTCCAGCAATTGACAATATAGAGATGCCACGATGAATGTGACAGATGGCTTCTTTTCTCCACATATTCTTTGCAACGGAGGTACTTCCTGCTTTGTAGATCTCCGCAGGTATTGCATCTGGACCTAGGGCCTTGCCAGATGCCGGAAGAGTTATTGCTTTCACTGTTTTATTAAGGATGCTCACTCATACAACAAAAATATATTATATAGATACAACTACTTTTATTTATCTCCTTTTTCACATAGTTAATAAAACATTATTTCAATAAAAATGTGTTTTGTTGTCTGACTTTTTAGTGTCTTTAATATCTGGCAGTATGTGGACACCTAGTAGATTCAGGTCAAAGGGGGGATGCAGTGACAGCATATAACCTTGCTCGCACGAAAACGGGCACCAAATTATTAATTTGTTTGCACTCAAAATATTGTGCAGTCCAATTTTGAATTTTGAGTATTCCAAAATATGCGCACACTCCAAATGTGTGCTCCAAGATTTTGTAACATTCCAAAAATTGCGCACTTCCTATAGTACGCTCCAAATTTTGTAACAGAGTATTCCAAATATTGCGTACATCCTGTTTGTACTCTCCACAATTTTTTAACATTCCAAATATTGCGCACATCCTGTTTGTACGCTCCAAATTTTGTAACAATCCAAATATTGCGCACATCCTATTTGTACACTCCAAGTATTCCAAATATTGGGGTAGGTGTAATCCTTGGACTAAATCAGTTGGATTATTGAATATTGGAAAAATCCAACTGAATCCAAGTTGGAAAAATAGGGGTGTATTCCTTGGACTTTTCATCTGTTGGACTATATTTTGAAGATAAATTTAATTAATTTTATCATGTAATAATATGAATCAAGTTTTTCAAGTTTGGAAATTAATAATTTTCAAAAATACTCTGTTTTCAGATAAAATGCATAATTACTGAAAAGTCTCTTTTTTCAGTGTTTTTTTTGTTTTGCTTTTGTTTTGAAACTGATAGCCATAGCCTGAAAGCTTATTGTAAATGAATGTTGTAAATGCACTCAAAATGAGAGACAAAAAAAAGGAATGATTAGAATGTTAAAGGACTTTATAGTAAAGAAATATGAAAATACACATCCCCAAAATGAGAGGAAGGGGAATAATGACTGAACCATACAAAAATTAAATCACAACAATGCTTGATTGCTTAACTCAATTGATTTAAGCCAGATATCAGCCCGGGATATCAGTTTCTACTTATCAATTGATAACATTTGCATCAAAGAGATCTTTTTCAGGCAAATTTCATTTAATCAAGGACCACCCAAAAAGATAATACTGAATTAATCCAGTGAAATCAAATTTGAATAAAGGTGGGCTATTCCTTGGCCTATTTACCTGTTGGACAATAAATATTTTTGGGGGGTAAAAATCATAAAAAAAATGATAAAAAATGTGACAGCATTAAATGCATGAACATTACAATAACACACCCATGCAAAATAGGGCAATTTTTCATGGCTCTAAAAATTGGCATTTTTCCTACGAAAAATTGCGATATTTTCCTTATTTCTGCTCTAAACTTAGATTGTGGGTATTCGTTAGAACCAGCTTATTGAGGCGTTTGTAATGAGTATCCACAATCTATGTTTTGAAGCAGAAATAAAAAAATAATGTATACCCTTGTAAACCCCACTTTTCTCTATATAAAGTGGGGTTTACCAGAGTATTGATTTCATGGACTTGTTAACATACTGACAAATAGTTAAGACCTGATCAGATTGCTCTGATCAAGATCTACACTATTTTCCCTTCTGTCCAAGTCTCTTGAACGCTTTATTAGCTGGTAAATTCAACTTGTTCATTTTTCAGGATAGTTACAGCACATGCTCGAGGTGTCCCAATTGTTAGGATTATTACGGTAACTGAATTCAGATGCCATATAAACGATAGTGTAGGCTTAGGCTATAGAATTTTTTATTTTCTGGTTGTCACGTCAGCCTCCCTAAACTTTTCAAAAATGAAAGTGACTGAAGGAAATTTTAGTTTTATTATTTGTCCAACTGCTCAATTTTTGGGGAAGGTATAATTTTGAGGACTTTTACTGAAGGACCAGAGGACTGAGGACCAAGTCCTCTAGAGGACCAGGGGTATAGGAGCTTTTTTCGTGACGTACTTCCGGTTCTAAAAATAGAACGGGAAAAGCCCTGGCCGTCAACGTCGTATATGCTCCAAGGCAGTGGGACAGATAAAGTGTTAATTACAGCGTAAATTTAGCTTTTGACGAATTCTAATGTAAGATAATGGGACCGATAACCGATATGCTACCAGGTGTGAAATTTCGCATTACGAACACATGCCTATACAAATATATTATCAATTTTTCGGGGGAAAATGGAAATTTTAAGATGAAAAATTGTGACATTTTTTTTTATTTCTGCTCAAAACATAGATTGCGGGGACTCGATAGAACCGCCTCTACGAGATAAAGATTTTTATTTATTTGCCCGTTTTTGTTTTTTTAACATTTAATCATTTTGTGAATTAAGTACAGGCGGTTCTATCAAGTACCCACAATCTATGTTTTGAGGCGCTTCTATCGAGTACCCACAATCTATGTTTTGAGGCGCTTCTATCGAGTACCCACAAACAGGAATAAGAAAAATAATGTTTACCCCTGTAAACCCCAGTTATACTATATAAAAGTGGGGTATGAGGGGGTCAAAATCGCATACACGTGTTTTGCACTGAATTTGACTTTGCAACGTTGATGAAACGTCAGAACGTTTCTTAATAAGATGTCATTTGCCCAGTGCTCGGACCCATCAAGACCAAGTGGGATTGGAAGATTAATTTCAAAATAAACGTAGAACACCCTTTCAGTACATGAGAATGAAACACTCCTTCGCAAGTGCAAGATTTTACAGTAAAATCAGGACGATCAACCTGCCCAGCCCTTACATTACCAGGAACCCCAAAACGGGTACCCTGGCAAACAGTGCAGGCCCAGATCAGACGCCGCAGAACGCGGCGTCTGATAAAGGCCTACACTGTTTGCAAA
Source organism: Lucinisca nassula (assembly GCA_963580285.1). Classification (NCBI taxonomy): domain Eukaryota; kingdom Metazoa; phylum Mollusca; class Bivalvia; order Lucinida; family Lucinidae; genus Lucinisca; species Lucinisca nassula. Next base: position 98,308,514 of record OY757011.1, read on the forward strand.
AGTCAAGCCAATTTCCAAACATATTTTGAAGAAAACACAACCTGACACACCTAAATTTTGAAATGGACTCCTGCTATATAAAAGGATGACGATTCCATTATTTGGTACAAAAAGGGTTAATGGCTTATTAGCTTAGCTCCACAATATCTTCTTGGATACATGGATCAGTCAAACCTCTCTCATCTCAACGGTCACGTGACATTGAAGTGAGTTGGAGTGGGTGTCGATGGCATGACGTCGAGCCAACGTTGACTCGACGGCCGTCTTTCAGTCCACTCATTAGCTTTTTTTCGACTGTCAGTATGTTTATTTTTCTGTCTGTCCGTCCGTACGTCTGTTAGTCATTCATTCAAACGGTCGGTCTTTTGTCTGTCAGTTTGTCAGTCAAACCTCTCTCTCTCCCTCTCAACGGTCATGTGATTTTGAAATGGGTTGGAGTTGGTGTCGACTGCATGACGTCGAACCAACGTTGACTCGACGCCCGTCTCTCAGTCCACTCATTGGTTGTTTTCTGCTGTCAGTATCAGTTTATTTTTCTGTCTAACTGTCCGTGTCCGTTCATCTGTTAGTCAGTCAGTCGGTCTGTCTGTCGTCTGTCTGTCTACTGTCAGTTTATCAGTCAAACCTCTCTCCCCCTCCCCTCTCTCTCTCTCTGTACATGATGTTTGCTAGAAATAAAATATTTTTAAACCAAAACAAACGTTGTCTGTCCAGAGGAATCTTCGATTTATTAAAACTGCACTTCTAGATAGATAGATAGATAGATAGATAGATAGATAGATAGATAGATAGATAGATAGATAGATAGATAGATAGATAGATAGATAGATAGATGATAGATAGATAGATAGATAGATAGATAGATAGATAGATAGATAGATAGATAGATAGATAGATAGATAGATAGAAGTTCTCTCCGTATGTGATAGCTACACCTGTGGACACAAAAGCGTTCAAACTTTGATGAGCTTCATTTCATTCTGACATGAAACATCATTCAATATATCCTAACATCCTATCAGTCAGCTGCCAGACAGAAATAAATTCAAAACACAAGGTGGTGTACATTTCATCGTGACTCCTGCACTGTCCAATCAAAATACATCTCAGATGTCACTCACAAAGTGTTTTCCAAAATGAGACCAATCAATTGCTTGATCTAGTTTTAGTATTCTTGATGAATGACATTTGCTTGTCAAACTAACTTGATGCAAAGAGATTCATTGAAAGTTATTTCATAGGAGTTTGAACGCTTTTGTGTCCACAGGTAGCGAATAACGAAAAGTTACGTAAAAACCTATTTTGTAAGTAAGCTTTCGTAAGCCATTGACATTCACGAAGAGATTTTCGTCATTAACAAACGGATCCAGGATAAATGAATTTCAGTAATAAAAGCAAAATATCATTCTTTCCTTCTCGAGGCATTATTTCAGTGTAAACGGGTATATTGTCTCTCAAAATGTTTGAATATTGTTAGCATTTTAAGTTCGCCAATACATTTGAATAGCAATGGCCGTTTCAATTGACGGCCAGTGCTTTGCGCATGCGCAAGAATGACGTCATAAACGGAATCCCTAAAACCTCCTATAATTTGAGGACCAATTACACAGGACCAGTGCTTTAATCAGCCATATAATGCCTATGATAATTGAAGATAATTACTGTTTATTGAAAATGACACCTACTGCTATGGTATATCACCTCATGGGCATATATACAGAAAAAGGGGAAAAAATAAAATAAATAAAAGGAAAAACATGTTAATATGGTCAGGAAATTTTTCACCACATAATTTTATGAAATATATTTTTGGCATCTTGTTTCTCTGATAAAAAATATTCAGTTGAAATTAGAATTTCCCTACTTTCTATATACTTGATATAATCTATCTGTTTGTGTTTTTTTAATTCACCAACTGCATGATGAACAGTGAAGATCATGATCAGATGACATCTTGTTACTCTTTTAAAAATGTTCACTTAAAATTAGAATTCCTCTACTTTCCATATACTTGTACTTAATATAAGCTATCAGTTAAATTCGCAAACTGCATGAGGAACAGTGAAGATCCTGATCAGAGTGCACCTTGTTACTCTTTTAAAAATGTTCACTTAAATTAGTATTTCTCTATGTTCCATATACATGTATTTAATATAAGCTATCTTTTAAATTCACAAACTGCATGATGAACAGTGAAGATCCTGATCAGATGGCTTATCTGGAGCTAAACTGTTGATATGCTCAGAAATTTTTCACCTTAGAATAATATGAAATATCATAAAGATAACATTTCCGTATGACATAGAGCATTCTTACATGTTACCATAATAATCTACCTGTAAAATTCACAAACTGCAAGATGAACAGTGAAGATCCTGACCAGATGGCTTATCTGGAGCTACACTGTTTTATGCTCAAAAATTTTTCACCATAGAAATAAATCGGAAATAAATTTTTGGCATCTTGTTACTCTTATTAAAATTGTTTAGTTGAAATAGAATTTCTCTATTTTCTACGTACTTAATGATATACTTTTTGTTTGTTTGATTTGAGGTTTAACGTCCCCGTCAACACTGTCAAGGTCATTTTGGAGATGTTGCTCCCAATTTTTATGGGACTTCTACCCAACATTGAGATGAAATGACTTCTCAAGCCCTGTCGCCCAATGAAACCAGTAGGGTTTATAAGCATGGACGGACCGACTCGCACTGCTTTGTCTTGGCAGGCTTAGATCCTCTAAGCAGTTTACCAGTACTCGTCTGTCTATCTGTCTGTCTACTGATACTGCGCCAGTCACATTTGACCATTACCGCAGGTGTACATTACATACACTCCAGGTTTGCAGGATGAAAGCCTACACAGTAATCATGTAAATACAGTAGCGATCTTTAACCTGCACATGGGATAGTTCTCCCTGCACAGGGGGCCTCCAGTTAAGGTCCCGATCCGAAGGACGTTGCACTTTATGGCATTCATCCCTGCAAATGATGCCAATGGAGCATGTTCGGACACCGAAATTTTATCGCCGCTGCCGGGGATCAAACCAGGGACCTCTAGCATCAGATGCAAGTGCACTAACCACTGAGCTTTCACGCTCCACTCGTGTGCGGGTCGGTTTCAGCTCTGCATGGAAGCATCATGCAGCCCATATATATTTTCAAGCCCCTATGGGCATGGGGCCGACTTAATGATATATCTCTCTGTTAAATTAACAAACTGCAAGATGAATTTTCTGCTACATAAATTGTGTATTATTGTTAGGACCACTTCACTGAGGCACTCTTAACATATTTCCTTAAACTTACAAACTGTCATAATAATTGGCTTATTTTTGATAAACCCACTGGTACTTCACTGAAGTGAGTTTAAATAATAAAACTTTCCATTGTATGGACATGGTACCACATTGATGCTGATTTCAACAAAAGCAGCTCCTGCTATACTTAAAGGTTCGTAAGGGTGGGGGTGGAGGGGGTATGGCTTTTCAATATTATTTCACTCATTTATCGAGCTGATCGTTAATCAGAGGTGTACTAAAGTCTTTAGAGAAGTTTTGATGCAAAAATATGTTCTTATCAATTAATTTAATTACCATGGTTGTTGTTAATTATAATGTTCAGCTACACTGACTTTTGAAGTTCTATAGTCTGATGTTTTATCAAATGTTAAGTTTTATAAAGTTATCATGCTATAATGGCCTGCCACACACTGTTGAGGAATATATAAAAAATCCCAAAACAGGTTATTAGCAAACAGTGTAGGCCCAGATCAGATGACACGGTTGGCAAAAAGTTCAGCCGTTTTCCAAATAAATTTTGAAGAACCCCTTAATTTTGAAACGGACTCGTGCTATATATAAAGTGGAAGAATTCATTCAGTACAAAATGGGTTAAAACATAAATATATTGAAGACAATAGCTGTCCGGTTTGTTACCCTTTTACCTACTAGGATGTAATGAACACCCGAATAAACCCCACCTATTCCGTGATTTTGGTACTCCTGAGATACACTTGTTAGAACCACATTGGTCAAATGAGCACACACGTTCTATGCTTGCAGACGAAATGAGAAGAATGTCACCAATAAAACGGAAAATGTCAGTTTTAAGTTGATGGAAGAAACATTACAATAACACACACATGCGACATAGTGTATTTTTTACATCTCCAAAATGACTACTTTTTATCCCCCGACCGAATAGGTTCGGGGGATATAGCGATCAGCCTGGTGTCCGTCCGTCTGTCCGTCCGTAGACGTAACCTTGTGATGGCCATAACTCCTATACCCTTTGAGATTCATTGATAGTTCTTGGTACAATTGTTCACAAGGCTGAGACGGCGTGTCATGCACAAGAACCAGAACTCTGGATGCCGTACTTTTTTAGTTATCTCCCCTTTTAATAAAATAGAATGACTTCTTTGTGATGGCCATAACTCCAATACCCTTTGAGATATATTGATGGTACCTGGCACAGTTGTTCACAAGGCCGTGACGGTGTGTCATGCACAAGAACCACAACTCTGGCTGCCATGGTTTTTGAGTTATCTCCCCTTCCAATAAAATAGAGTGACTACCTTGTGATGGCCATAACTCCAATACCCTTAAAGATATATTGATGATACCTGGCATAGTTGTTCAAAAGGCTGGGACGGTGTGTCATGCACAAGAACCACAACTCTGGCTGCCATGGTTTTTTAGTTATCTCCCCTTCCAATAAAATAGAGTGACTACCTTGTGATGGCCATAACTCCAATACCCTTTAAGATATATTGATGATACCTGGCACAGTTGTTCACAAGGCCGAGACGGTGTGTCATGTACAAGAACCACAACTCTGGGTGCCATGGTCATTGAGTTATCTCCCCTTCCAATAATATAGAATTACTACCTTGTGATGGCCACATCTCCAATACTCTTCGAGATATATTGACGGTACTTGGTACAGTTGTACATGAGGTTAAGCAGGTGTGCCACGCGCAAGAACCACAACTCTGGGTGCTCTGGTGTTTTAATTATCTCCCCTGACAATATAACCTTTTGATGGCCATAACTCCAATACCCTTTGAGATATATTGATGGTACTTGGCACAATTGTATACAAGGTTGAGACCGTGCCTCATGCCTAAGAACCACAATTCTGGGTGCTATGATAAATATTTGACTTATCTACCCTTCCAATGTAACAGTATGACCAGCTTGTGATCTCCAACACCCTTTGAGACATATTGATGGTACTTTGTACAGAAATGCATGAGCTTAAGCAAGCATGTCATGCGCAAGAACCACAGTTCAGAGTACCCTGGTTTTTTAGTTATCTCTCCTGAAGTGTAATCTTGTGATGGCCATAACTGCAATACTTTTGTGATATATTGCTGGTTTAATTCTGGGGCACTTTCTATTGGTGAACAATCTTCTAAAGGCCATATTGGCTTTTGGTCGGGGGATTTGCCATCTCTTCCGATGGCTATTTTTGATGAAAATCTTTGATATTTTTATTATTTATACTGCAAACATAGGTTGCTGCCTCATTGAGGTGGTTCTAATTAGTACCCATGGCCTACCTCTTGGAGCAGTAATATGAAGGATAATGTATTCCCCTGTAAACCCTAGTTTTCTCTATAAAGTGTTTTTAGGTGTGTGTGTGGGGGGGGGGGATGTTCATTTTATGAACATGTTCACCTGATGACACCTTGTCACTTGGGTGACTCAGATCTTTTTCACCCAGTTTCATTTTTCCTTGATAAATAAATAAATAAATAAATAAACAAACCAGAGGACCATTGGTCCTGAGCCGCTCACCTGAGTGCTGAGAGCTTATGGAGCCATTTCATTTCTGAGAAGACGATTTTATAGGGTTTTTACCAAATATTAATCTCGGTCTTGTGACTTGATAATGGGCCCATTGGTTCGAAGAAAAAAACCCGAAGGGTATACATGTATATCGACATGGCAGCCATTTTAGTAATGTGACCAAATTCATATTAATAAATTTTCATTTGTTTGTTCCTATAAGTTTTCAAGTGAAATTTGGCTACAAATGGAGTAGTGGTTTCTATGAAAAATAAATTTTAATTTCATCTGAATGACCTTGGGACAACGTCAGAGAATAATATTGACTTTAGTTCTATCCACTCATTTAGCTTATTGCATCTACCAATTTTCAGATCACAGGTTGCAATAGTTTCCAAAAAATACACATTTTTTTTACTTTCTCCAATACAAATGTATAGGCAACCAAATTTGACCTTTGCGTAAAACAGGTTATGGCCATCCAGGGGTCATCATTTGAAGAAACTATAGTGGGCCCAAATCCCAAATCCTAAATGCTACATACCAAGTTTAATGAAAATCGGCCCACTGGTTCTGGAGTAAACGATTTCTGAAGTGTTTTTACCTTATATGGGCATGAAGGTCATTTTGGTCATTTGAGCAAACGCATGTATTTAAATCTTCATTTACTTGTTTCTACGAGCTTAGTATAAAATTTGGTCACAAACGGCACAGAGGTTCTGGTTAAAAATAAATTTTAATCTTCATATCTGAAAGGCCTTAGGCCAAGGTCAAGGAATGACCTTGACCTTGAATACGCATGTTGTTTCATCCACTCATTTAGTTAACTGCATTTATCAATTTTCAGATCAGAGACTGCAATAGTTCCCAAAAAAACATGGTTTTGAACTTTTTCCCATCCCAAAATCTATGTGACCAAATTTGACCTTGGCGTAAAATAGGTATCAGAAAGTCAGCATTTGAATAATATGTGATGAGCCCGAGCCCCCAATGCTGCATATGAAATTTTTGTTACAAATGGCTCAGTGGTTTCTGAGAAAAATATGTTTTAATTCTCATATCTGGATGACCTTGAATCAAGATCAAATAATGACTTTGACCTTGAATACTCATGTCATTTCATCCATTGATTTAGCTTACTGTGTCTACCGATTTTCAGATCACCAGGTGCAATATTTTCAAAAAAGACACAGTTTTGACTTTTTCCCTATCCAAAAGTCTATGCGAAAAACTTTGACCTTGGCCTAAAATAGGCAAGGGTCATTCAAGAGTCATCATCATGGGCTCAAGTTCCCAATGCCACATACCAAGTTATATGATTATCGGCCCACTGGTACCAGAGAAGAAGATTTCTGAAGGGTTTTTACCTTATATGGACATGACGGCCATATTGGTCATGTGACCAAATTCATATTGATAAATTGTCAGTTCCTTGTTCTTGAAAACTTTCATATGAAATTTCATTACAAATGGCTATGTGGTTTCTGAGAAAAATAGGTTTTAATTCTCAATAACTGAATGACCTTGAACATGGTCAAAGAATGACCTTGACTACTCATGTAGATTCATCCACCCATTTAGCTTACTGTATCTACTAATTTTCAGATCAAAGGCTGCAATAGTTTCCAAAAAATACACGATTTGGATTTCTTCCCATACAAAAGTCTATGCAACCAAATTTGACCTTGGCCTAAAATTGGTCAAGGTCATCCAAGGGTCATAATTATAGAAAAAATTGATGGACCCAAGTCCCTAATGCTACATACAAAGTTGCATGATAATCGACCCACTGGTTCCGGAGAAGAAGATTACTGTAGGGCTTTACCTTATATGGGCATTACGGCCATATTGGTCATGTGACCAAATTCATATTGATTAATTGTCATTTCCTTGTTCTTAAAAACTTTCATATGAAATTTTGTTACAAATGGCTTTGTGGTTTCTGAGAAAATAAGTTTTAATTCTGATATCTGAATGACCTTGAACAACGGTCAAAGAATGACCTTGACCTTGAATACTCATGTAGATTCATTCACCCATTTAGCTTACTGCATCTACTAATTTTCAGATCACAAGCTGCAATAGTTTCCAAAAAATACAAGGTTTTGACTTTTTCCCATACAAAAGTCTAAGCCACCAAATTTGACCTAGGACTTAAATTGGTCAAGGTCATCCAAGGGTCATCATTTGAACAAAATATGATGGGCCTGAGTTCCTAATGCTACATACTAAGTTTCAGGCCAATCGACCCGATGGTTCCGGAGAAGAAGATTTATGAAGGGTTTTTACTTTATATAGGCATGGCGGCCATATTGGTCATGTGACCAAATTCATATTGATTAATTGTCATTCCATGTTCTTAAAAACTTTCATATGAAATTTCGTTACAAATGGTTTTGTTGTTTCTGAGAAAAATAAGTTTTAATTCTCATATCTCAATGACCTTGGACAAAGGTCAAATAATGACCTTGACCTTGAATAGTCATGTAATTTCATTCACCCATTTAGCTTACTGCATCTATTAATTTTCAGATCACAAGCTGCAATAGTTTCCAAAAATACACGGTTTTAACTTTTTCCCATACAAAAGTTTATGCGACCAAATTTGACCTTGGACTAAAATTGGTCAAGGTCATCCAAGGGTCATCATTTGAACAAAATATGATGGACCCGAGTCCCTAATGCTACATACCAAGTTTCAGACCAATCGGCCTGATGGTTCCGGAGAAGATTTCTGAAGGGTTTTTACCTTATATGGGCATGGTGGCCATATTGGTCACGTGACCAAATTCATATTGATTAATTGTCATTACCTTTTTCTAAAAAATTTTCATATGAAATTTCGTTACAAATGGCTTTGTGGTTTCTGATAAAAATAAGTTTTAATTCTCATATCTGAATGACCTTGAACAAAGGTCAAAGAATGACCTTGACCTTGAATACTCATGTGGTTTCATCCACCCATTTAGCTTAGTGCATCTACTAATTTTCAGATCACAGGCTGCAATAGTTTCCAAAAAAAACACGGATTGACTTTTTCCCATACAAAAGTCTATGCGACCAAATTTGACCTTGGCCTAAAATTGGTCAAGGTCATCCAAGGGTCATCATTTGAACAAAATATGATGGGCACGAGTCCCCAATGCTACGTACCAAGTTTCAGGCCAATCGGCCCACTGGTTCCGGAGAAGAAGATTTTTGAAGGGTTTTTACCATATATGGGCATGGCGGCCATCTTGGTCATGTGACCTGGACCCCGCGAAGGAAATTTCGTTCGCCCATCCCACTGAGGCCCCACATGAAATTTGGCTTCAATCAGCCCAGCGGTTCCAGAGGAGAAGATGTTTGAAAATGTTGACATACATACAGACAGCATGACCACCCTATAAGCTCACCAATGAGCCTTCGGCTCAGGTGAGCTAATAAATAAATAAATAAATAAATATCATTTCGATAACACACCCATGCAACATAGTGCATTTTTCGCATCTCCAAAATGGCTACTTTTCTGAGGAAAGTTCTGTGATAATTTTCTTATTTATACTGCAAATATAGATTGTGGGTGCTCGTTAGAACCGTCTCATTGAGCCGGTTCTAACGAGTACCCACAACTTATGTCTTGGAGCAGAAATAAGAAAAATAATGTCTACCCACGTAAACCCCAGATTTCTCCATATAAATTTGGGTTTTGGTGGGTGTTCATTTCACGGACTTGATCACGTGATGTATATATAAATAAACAATAAAATAAATACATAAATAATAAAAAAAAAACATTATTAAATAATTAAATAAATGCTTATTTATGGGTCCAGTGTGAGTACTGCAATGAAAGGTCATGTTTTTTTTTTTTTTTTTTTTTTTTTCAATTTTCATATCAACTTAAGAAAATTAATAATAAATTATGCCCTAATTAACAATCAAACTAATTAGAAAAAAAAAATGCTTCTGAAAGATCTAACAACACATTTCAAAAATGAAGACTATCAATTATTTGCAAAATTTCAACCTAATCATAGGCTTACAGCCATTGGTTGTAATATGTAGCTTTGCCCCACCTACAATAGGATAAGCCCCACCTACAAATAACTATTAAACTGCCAATCACAACAATTATAATAAAGATAAAGAAGCTTTATTTAACGTCGCATATTCGAAACAAATAACATAAGCTCTGTAGAGCTTTTATTGCGACAAACAAAGTATCCTCTAACAAATACTTACCTGCCTTCATTTATCTTCCTAGGACTACCCCTGATAATGCGAGCGTCAGCCAAGGGAGCTCCTAGTACCATTTTTCACGCCTTTGGTATGGCGCGGCCGGGGATCGAACCCGGGGCCTCCCATTCCCGAAGCGGACGCTCTACCACTGAGCTATCGGGGCCGGTAAATATATATATAATATCAAGCCTTTTTCTTTACTTCTCAAAGAAAATCTTGTTTAGCATTTTTCATATATGAGTCCTATGGAAATGTTGTTCTCTGAAAACAAACCAAAGAAAATTTTTTGAATGACATCTGCTATGAGGTAATATAGCTCTGAATGTAGTACATGTACTTGGAAGTCTTAAAAAAAATAATAATGCCATAACCAGTAAGTAATAAAATGACTGATTGAATAGGAATAGATAAAACCACTAAGAAAAAATAAATTGCCCAAATGGTCATACAAAAATAATAATAATAATAATAATAATAATAATAATAATTATAATAATAATAAGATAAATGAATTAACTGTTGTTTTTTTTTATGTGTCCTGGTAGGGAAATTTCTATTAGAACTGAACATACTTTTTTTAAAAGATTAACACAATGCCTAAAATATATTTCATTTATTTATATGGTGAAGAATTTCTTTATCGCATGTTTTTCTTTAATTTATTTTTTTTTTCACTTATCCTGCTGAACAAGACAATCCCTACATTTGCAAACAGTTTAGCTGCAGATAAGCCATCTGATCAGGATCTTCACTGTTCATTATGCAGTTTATGAATTTAACAGATAGATTATATCAAGCATATAGAAAGTACTTACTGTTGATAAATTCTAATTTCAAGTGAACATTTTTAAAAGAGTAACAAGAATGCCGTCTGATGAGGATCACATGCAGTTTGTGAATTTAACCGATAGGTTATAATAAGTACATGTATATTGAAAGTAGAGAAATTCTAATTTTAAGTGAACATTTTTAAAAGAGTAACAAGATACCATCTGATCAGGATCTTCACTGTTCATCATGCAGTTTGTGAATTTAAAAGATAGCTTATATTAAGTGACATGTGTATTGAAAGTAGAAAAATTCTAATTTTAAGTGAACTTTTTTACTAAGATGCCGTCTGATCAAGATCTTCACTGTTCATCATGCGTTGGTGAATTAAAAAAAAAACACAGATGGATTATATCAAGTATATAGAAAGTAGGGCAATTCTAATTTCAACTAAATTTTTTTTATCAGAGTAACAAGATGCCAAAAACATTTTTCATAAAATTCTATGGTGAAAAATTTCCTGAGCATAATAACACGTTTTTCATTTTATTTAATTTTCTTCTTTTTTTTTCTTTTTTTCTGTATATATGCCCATGTGATGATATACCATACCATTGGGTGCCATTTTCAATAAGGCAGTGGCTAGCCGTCGAGTCTGCTGGTCCGGTACCGGACGGCTAGCCAACCCACGTAGGAATGGCTAGCCGTCCGGTAGCAAATTTTTGTCTCTCATTTCATATAGGGTATGAATGCTAAATAGCACTTGTATCATACTGGATGCTAGATAGTTCTTACGTTTGAGACTATGTTTAATGTCATTGAGATTTTCTTCGTCCATTTTTTTAAATATAAGGTAAATAAACACAGCCGTATCGGTAATGTATAATTGTCGTAACAAATACAGAACCTGTGATAAAAAAAGCTGTAGTCGTGTTTAATTATTTCTAATATATTTATAAGCAATTACCAATCGGTAATATTACTTAATATTTCTTATAAGTTTAAATATTTTATCTTTCCTTTCTTTATGTAGATACGGCTTGATTTGATCCAAGCATCGCGAAAAACAACTCATGATTAAAAAAAGCATGACTGCTTGTTTTCAAATCCTGTATGCATGTACTATTGTATTCTGTCTATGTATGAACTTGTAAATGTTTGACAAATCAAAATAAATAATGTTTAAACCAAAAACAACTCAATAGCAATTGAGCAGTGCCGTACAAATCATAAAAAATTAAGACCTTGATGACTTGCAGGTATTCTCCTAAGATTTTAACAAATTTACTTCACGATCCAGCAAAGAGTCCAAAAGGTGCAGATGGATTGGCAAACAGTGTAGACCCTGCTTCAGGAGCAGTTGATCTGGGACTGCATTGTTTGCTGAAGCCTATCTGTCCCAATACACAGGATCATTGCTCTACTCATCGTACTTTGAAACATTTAAAGAATGATTGACTTTAGGCTTTATGTGTGCACTGCTAACAAAATATTTGCACCAATTAACATTTCTTTGTACCTATCATGTTGAACTAAATATGCTCAACAAATTTAATGTTAATCACGATTAATAACAAAAGCAACATCGGTCAAACATTTGCAGATTTTTATAATAAATAATCATATAATAATAATGACATTAAAATAACAATAATAATAATAATAATAATAATAATAATAATAATAATAATAATAATAATAATAAAACAACAACTGTCACAGTGCGGGGACAAAGCTTTCAGTACAACACTCTATTGCATCAGGGTCAGTAACAGTAACGTCCTTCACTGAAATTTAGAGAGAAAATTGCGATAGACCGGTGAAAAGAATATAATTAGAGTAAATTAGAAATATTTTATTACATCATTTAGTGGGTAATATTATTTGGATTGCATACCCTATATAAAATGAGAGACTTAAATTTACTACCGGACGGCTAGCCACTGCCTTTCAATAAACAGTAATTATCTTCAATTATCATAGGCATTATATGGCTGATTAAAGCACTGGTCCTCGTGTAATTGGTCCTCAAATTATACCCCTGGTCCTCTAGAGGACTTGGTCCTCAGTCCTCTGGTCCTCCAGTAAAAGTCCTCAAATTATACCTTCCCATAAAATGTGAATTGAGCAGTTGGAGGAAATAATAAAACTAAAATTTCCTTCAGTCACTTTCATTTTTATTTTTGAAAAGTTTAGGGAGGCTGACGTGAGAACCAGAAAATAAAAAATTCTATAGCCTAAGCCTAAACTATCATTTATATGGCATCTGAATTCAGTTACCGTAATAATCCTAAAAACTGGGACACCTTGGGCATGTGCTGTAATTATCCTAAAAAATGAACAAGTTGAATTTACCAGCTAATAAAGCGTTCAAAAGACTTGGACAGAAGGGAAAATAGTGTAGTCCTTGATCAGAGCAGTCTAATCAGGTCTTAACTATTTGTCATTATGTTAACGAGTCTATGAAATCAATACTCTGGTAAACCCCACTTTATATAGAGAAAAGTGGGGTTTACAAGGGTATACATTATTTCTTATTTCTGCTTCAAAACATAGATTGTGGATACTCATTAGAAACGCCTCAATAAGCTGGTTCTAACGAATACCCACAATCTAAGTTTAGAGCAGAAATAAGGAAAATATCGCAATTTTTCGTAGGAAAAGTGCCATTTTTAGAGCCATGAAAAATTGCCCTATTTTGCATGGGTGTGTTACCGTAATGTTCATGCATTTAATGCTGTCACATTTTTTATGATTTTTTTTATGATTTTTACCCCCAAAATATATTTATTGTCCAACAGGTAAATAGTCCAAGGGAAAGCATACCTTTATTCAAATTTGATTTCACTGGATTAATTCAGTATTATCTTTTTGGGTGGTCCTTGATTAAATGAAATTTGCCTGAAAAAGATCTCTTTGATGCAAATGTTATCAATTGATAAGTAGAAACTGATATCCCGGGCTGATATCTGGCTTAAATCAAATGAGTTAAGCAATCAAGCATTGTTGTGGTTTAAATTTTGTATGGTTCAGTCATTATTCTCCTTCCTCTCATTTTGGGGATGTGTATTTTCATATTTCTTTACTATAAAGTCCTTTAACATTCCAATCATTCCTTTTTTTGTCTCTCATTTTGGGTGCATTTACAACATTCATTTACAATAAGCTTTCAGGCTATGGCTATCAGTTTCAAAACAAAAGCAAAACAAACAAATAAAAAAAAAAACTGAAAAAAGAGACTTTTCAGTAATTATGCATTTTATCTGAAAACAGAGTAATTTTGAAAATTATTAATTTCCAAAATTGAAAAACTTGATTCATATTATTTCATGATAAAATTAATTAAATTTATCTTCAAAATATAGTCCAACAGGTGAACAGTCCAAGGAATACACCCTTATTTTTCCAACTTGGTTTCAGTTGGATTTTTCCAATATCCAATAATCCAACTGATTTAGTCCAAGGATTACACCTACCCCAAATATTGCATACATCTTGTTTGTACGCTTTACAATTTTTTAGCATTCTAAATATTGCGCACATCCTATTTGTACGCTCCACTCTATCCCAACTATTATGCACATTGTGCACTCCAACTAATCTTGACATTGAGCACTCCATAATGTGCACTCCAGAATGCATTCCATGACATGCATTCCATACCATCTTCTGCATTATGCAATGCATACCATGTAATCCATCCCATAATATATATATTCAAATAGCCCCGGCTGCACGTGCGAACCTTACTTATGACTTGAAATTTAGAAATTTTGAGTATGACCCTGGGGGGAACATATCCCCAGGTTATGGCGAACCATTTCCATGAAGGAGATGCCACCCAGTTCAAGAAGTTCTGAAAGAAACAAACTTCAGCTTTGCTCCCAGCAACCAGTACCCGGAATCTAGGCTCAAGAACAAATCCTCAGGTTATGGCGAACCACTTCCATGAAGGAGATGCCACCCAGTCCAAGTAGAAGTCCTGAAAGAAACAAACTTCAGCTTTGCTCCCAGCAACCAGTATTTGGAATCTAGGCTCAAGGCGTAAAGTTTCATTACAACCAAACAGCTGTCTAAGCAAAGCGTCCCCCCATCGACGAATGCTGAATTCCGCATTCCACCTCAAAGCTCAGCTGCTCAAAAGTCAGTAGAATCTATCGGTGCAGAAATTAGGTGGCCATGAACAACAGATCCGGAGTCTTGAGATCTCCATTTGAATTAGGACATGCCAGCCTCAGCACCAGGAGGCACCAAACAAGCCTGAAATTAAAAGAACTTAAGACAGTATCAGGTATTAAACTTCCTGGACTGCCAATAAGATCACAACGACAGCGGCGGGTGGGTGGGTTTTAGATTCCTCTTAAAAAATACAACTTTCTTTTGCTGGATTTGAAAACGGAAAAGGACGGTTTCCCTGAGTATGCGCAAGACGCCAAACCATAATTTGGCCCTAAAGACGCTGCTTTAGTAACTGTTGGGAACTTGTCGAGCACCAGATTACATGCAATCTGAGGTAGACTGTTGACAGCATCATCATTGATGGAGGATGGCCGATTAAGAACACTATCAAAGTCCTGAGCCCATCTTTACAAGATAGTCTCTTTGTCAGCGAGAAGACTAGTTCCTTTTGCACTGAGAAGAAGACTGGCTCCTGAGCTTTGGGGACCATAAACTGTCTTTAGTGCATCAACAAACTTCTTCATATCCTTTATGTCTGCGAAGGACTAGATTGCATCAGCCTGGTGCTAAGCCAGGAGTCTTGCATGTTTCTGAATCTTGTTTGGACTGCATATATTATATCTTAATAAGCCACCCTTTTAGATACTGAGCTGGTATCACTGAGGTATGCCTGTGTTTCTGGTGCTTCTCTTCAAGGAGTTCCTGGATTTCTTCGTCATTTTCGTCAAACCAGTTTTGATGTTTGCGAGATATTGGGCCTAGGGAATCCATTGCTGAAGAGTGAATGGTGTCCCTGAAGTCTGTCCAGTTCTCTTCTGGATCATATGAACTGAATTCCATCGCATCTAGTTCGCTGCAGATGTCATTTTCGTGCTTCAAGTCTGTCTACTTACGATTTTTCCACTCTTTACACTACACTTCCTCATAATCTTACAAAAGAAAAGCTTAATGATTTAATTGAATGGGCTTTTCACAGAGAAGATTCTCTCTATCTTGCATGTAATGTCAGAAATGCATTTTTCACTTCTAAAGAGCATAAGAATAATACACTTTGGTCATGTCAGAAAGTGTGTGATGCCCTCACCTTTCTACTTGACAATATTTATATTAGATTCGGTAATAAGTTATTTAGACAAATTGTGGGTATTCCGATGGGTACGAATTGTGCACCTCTTGTGGCTGATCTGTTCTTGTATTGTTATGAAAGAGACTTCATTCTGTCGCTTTCCATTGATAACCAATCTGAAATTATTGATAATACCTATTTCGATGGTTTGTTCAATCAGATTTACCCCCAGAACTTCAGTTAAATAAAGCAAATTCTTCTGATACCGAGGCCCCGTTTTTGGATTTACATCTATCTATTGTAGATGGGTTTGTGTCATGCAAAATTTATGATAAACGCGATGACTTTGATTTTAAGATTGTAAATTTTCTTTTTTTGGATGGTGATGTTCCTCGTGCGCCATCCTATGGCGTTTATATTTCGCAGTTAATTCGATTTGCTAGAGTGTGTAGTCATGTGACTGACTTCAACACTCGTAATAAATTATTAACGGCTAAACTTCTTAATCAGGGTTATCGGTACCATAAACTACGCAAAGCCTTTTCAAATTTTTATAGACACCATTCTGATTTAATTTCAAAATTCAATATTGGACTTAAATCTCTTCTGCAACAAGGTCTATCGGAACCCAAATTTTATGGTGACTTCGTATATAAATTCAGAAAAATATATAACCGCAATGCATTCAGCACCCAATTTCGTAAAATCATTCTTCTATATAAAAAGATTGGGTACAACATGGATGTTATACGACAGACTGCATGCATGGTAGTTAACCAAATCACGGTCGGCAACTTTGCTTCCCTCTTTAGTTGCACGCCGGTGGGTCAGGCCTCAGATTCTATGACGGTTCCAACGTAAAGGCTTATTGAGAATTAGAGAGATCTAATTCAAGGTAATGTTGGTTGGTGCCTGATGCTCAGTCTCTGGTCGAGCCCATCGGAGTCTAACTGTTGGTTTTCTTTTGCTCCAGCATTTCAGTGTTTTTTTTGCTGTCGAGTACTCACCGTTGTCTCACCTCTGTGGTTCATTGATTATTTGTGTTCACGGAGATGTTGCACTGATGATTTAGGACGCATTCATGCGGACTGAACAAATTATTTGTCTAAATCGCGACAGAAGTAAGGACGAGGATTGTGGCCACGTAAAATCGATTTAAGCCCCCCCCCCCCCCCCCCCCCCAGTGGAAATCTTTCCACTGACCGTTCCAAGGCGGTTCTTCTGTGGCGGTTTATTTATGTTGTCGTTTGTTACTTACTGTGTGTATCACTTGTGTCTTTTTATTTTGGATGGCCATATGGCCATTTTGTGGGAAAGTGACTGTCCTTATGGCCTTCCTTTGTTTAGGTTTCCAATATGGTCTGGTCGCTTAATGTTTGTGTTTCTTTCCCTTTGGTGTCTTTGATGGGTGGAGTAAGTTAATTGTATCGATTCCTGATCTTTGTTTCACTTCTACTTTGAAGCGAGGATGCATCCATGATGTCTTGTTGCGAGTTGGAAGACTGTTGGTGATCATCTGTTCATGCTCTGCACACTTCCTCAAAGGAGGAGTCCATTGCTATTGCAATTCCCTACTTCTTCATTCCCAATCACTCCTTCCCAAGTTTGGTGGTCTGTGCCCACTCTAGCATTGAAGTGTCCCAGGATGAGGAGTCTGTCTCCATGGGGTGTAGTAGAAATCAGTCCAAATCATCATAGAACTTGTCTTTGATCTTATCTGGATTGGTCAAAGTGGGTGCATAGGGACTTGCCTCTTACCAGATATGGGTAGTCTCAGCGTCATCAGGCGGGCATTTGTCCTGAGAGCTTACTGACAAGGTGTGCTTTGATAGCGAAACATACTCCTGCTTCCCTCCGCTTTTCTTTCTTGCGTCCACTCCAGAAGAAAGTGTAGCCAGCATCAACTTCTTTGATAAGCCTTCCTCTGCAAGGCGAGTCTCGCTGAGAGCTGCAATCTCGACTTTGTAACAATTGACAGTGACTAAGTCTCTACCAACTAGAGTTTACTTCGCGGTGGTCTGTCTGAACCAGCACTATCTATCAAGGTGCGCATATTCCATGCGCCAATTTTTAAAGGTATCACCTTTATCTGCTGCTTTCTTTTTCGACCGCTAGATGGGGTCACTGCTAATCGCATTAACCAACCAAGGGTTTTTGAAGCAGACAATTGTTTAGGGCACCTTTCCTTGCTCCTTTCCCATGCCAAGGGTGTGAGCAGTGCGATCCTAAAAAGGACGGCTCAGTCACTCAGTTCGGTTGCCGAATTCGCCGTACTACTTCTTAAGGAAAGTGACCATATAGAACCAAGCCGCCTGTGTGCAGGTCTGCAACTACAGCTTCCAGTGTATCCTAACCTAATGATTCGCCACTCGCCCATCGCCACAGGGCTGTTTGAGTTTAATGCATACATGCATGTGTGCCTGCAGTAACTGTGTGTATATGATAAAGATGACATGCGCTGTGAATTGGATTAGAGTAAGGGAGAGGCGAACAGAGTCAACCCCACTCTCTCGTCCTGACCTAGCCGGATCCCGAGGCAAGACAATGTCGAGACACCTGGAGCTTCTTTAGTGCCTTGTCATGCTCTTCATGCTTCATGCTCCACGACATGCTGATGCATGGCCGTTTGGACCGTTGAATCAGAGAAATGATTTCTTCTGCCCCAGCTGCCGAAGCAAACTAAAAATTTACTTTAGACATCAGATTCTATGACGATTCCAGCGTAAAGGCTAACTGAGAATTAGAGAGATCTAATTATATGTAATGCTGGTTGGTGCCTGATGCTCTGTCTCTGGTTGGGCCCATCGGAGGCTTACTGTTGGTTTTCTTTTGCACTGGCATTTCAGTGGTTTCTTGCTGTCGAGTCCTCACCGTTGTTTCATCTCTTTGTTGTTTTTTTGTGTTCAAGGAGATGTTGCACTGATGAGTTAGGAGGCCTTCATGCGGACTGGGACTGAACAAATTATTTGTCTAAATCGTGCGACGGAAGTAAGGGCGAGGATTGTGGCCACGTAAAATCGGTTCCCCCCACTCCCACCCAGTGGAATTCGTTTCACTGACCGTTCCAATGCGGTTCTTCTGTCGCGGTTTGTTTTTTGTTATGGTTTGTTTTTGAGTCTTTGTATAGCTTATATTATTTTGTTTTGGCTAGCCAATTGGCCATTTTGTGGGAAAGTAACTGTCCTTTTGGCTTTCCGCTATTGAAGTTTCCATTAGGGTTTGTTCTGTTTGTGTTTGTTTTCCTTTGGTGTCTCTGATGGGAGCTGTGGGTTAATCGTATCAATTCTTGATCATTGCCTTCACTTCTATTTTACAAAATAGAAGTGGAGGCAATGATCAGGAATCGATACAATTAACCCACAGCTCCTATCAGAGACATCAAAAGCTGGAACTGGCAAATTCAGATATGTAGGTTTTTGTTTGGAGTTGCCTTCTAGATTGATTGTCGACCAAAGCTTGAGAGCTCCTTCTACCCGTGCAGTAGAAGAGAATTTTGTTTGAGTTTAGGTTTAACTTCCCCGTTAACACTATTTAGGTCATTTTGGAGACGCTGGTTCTAATTTTATGGGACTTCTACTTACCCGACACCATGAGTTCCATGTGCACAACTATAGTGACCAAGCACCAACACATGGTTCCGTTGGGCGACCACAGTTATGCACAAAGGAATGCGCGGCCAGTCCACCCAATAGGGGAGTCAATATCCAATTAAGAAAAAAGTTTAGTCAAAAAGTTGGCTGATACACTTCATATCAAAAATAATTAGACACTAACATTGTACCCTCTTTTGCATTCTTCTTGCAATATAATTTCACCTGAATCAACTACATCTGGATTTTGTTTTGTGCTTCCGCCATAAAACCAGTTTTGTTTTTCACCAGATTTTAGCAAAGAACAAAATTTCCACTACATAATGAGATAACATTCCTACAACTTGAGCTTCTGCAGAGAGCACATCCCTACACCTTGAGCTTTTGCACTTCAGTCGCAGTTGAAACATAGGCTTTTTCATATTCAATAAACAATTTGTAACCCTTTAACCTTTACAACTCTCTGGGTGAATTCAGCAAGACGTCGAATTATTGATATATTTTAAGCTCACCTGTCACGTGGTGACGAGGTGAGCTTTTGGGATCACTTTTTGTCCGTCGTGTGTCCGTGCGTGCGTCCGTAAACAATTTCTTCAAACGACATCTCCTGCCGAACAACTGATCGGGTTTTGACCAAACTTCAGAGGAATAATCCTTCGGTGGTCTGCTTTCAAAGTTGTTCAAATGGTTCAGGTCCGTTGCGCATCTAGGTCACAGGAGCCAAAATATTTTTTACTGGAAACTTCTTCTCTGAAACTGCAAGGTCCAAATCTTTGATATTTGATATGAAGCTTCATCTAGTAGACCTCTACCGAGATTGTTCAAATTAAAACATTGGGGGCCAAAAATACCCCCGTCCCGGGGCCCTTAGGTTTTACATAGGGAAAATCTTAAAAATCCTCACTGAAACCGCAAGGCCCAGGTCTTTGATATTTGGTGTGAAGCTTCACCTAGTAGACCTCTATCAAGATTGTTCGAATTTTAGGTCTGGGGTCAAAAATTCCCCCGCACAGGGGCCCTTTGGTTTTAAATAGACTTATATTGGGAAAATCTTTAAAAAATTTCTTCTCTGAAACCAGAAGGCTCTGGTCTTCGATATTTAATACGAAGTTTTGTCTAGTGGACCTCTATCAAGATTGTTCAAATTATAGCCCTGGGGCCAAAATGCCCCCCTCCCCGGGACCCACTGGTTTTACAGAGACTTATATAGGGAAAATCTTTATAAATCTTCTTGTCTGAAACCAGAAAAACTCAGTTCTTTGATATTTGGTATGAAGCTTTGTCTAGTGGACCTCGACCAAGATCGTTCAAATTATAGCCCTGCGACCAAAAATCGCTCCGCCCCGGGACCCACTGGTTTTACAAAGTAGAAGCAAAACAAAGATCAGGAATTGATACAATTAACTTACTCCATCCATAAAAGACACCAAAGGGAAAGAAATACAAACATTAAACGACCAGACCATAATGGAAACCTAAACAAAGGAAGGCCATATGGACAGTCACTTTCCCACAAAATGGCCATATGGCCATCCAAAATTAAAAGACACAAGTGATACACACAGTAAGTAACAAACAACAACATAAATAAATCAATCGCCACAGAAGAGCCGCCTTGGAACGGTCAGTGGAAGATTTCCACTGGGGGCTTAAATCGATTTTACGTGGCCACAATCCTCGCCCTTACTTCCGTCGCGATTTAGACAAATAATTTGTTCAGTCCGCATGAAGGCCTCCTAACTCATCAGTGCAACATCTCCGTGAACACAAAAAATCAAATAACCACAGAGGTGAGACAATGGTGAGGACTCGACAGCAAGAAACCACCGAAATGCTGGAGCAAAAGAAAACCAACAGTTAGACTCCGATGGGCCCGACCAGAGACTGATATACGGAAAACCTTTAAAAATCTTCCTGACTGAAACAAGGAGCCTCAGGTCTTTGTTATTTGGTATGAACCTTCATCTTGTGGACCTCTACCAAGATTGTTAAATTTATAGCCTTTGGGCCTGGCCCCTCCCCGTGCCCACTTGTTTTACATAAACTTATATAGGGAAAACCTTTAAAAATCTTCTTGTCTGAAATCACAAGGACTAGGTCTTTGATATTTGGTATGAAGCTTTGTCTAGTAGACCTCTACCAAGATTGTCCAAATTATAACACTGGGGCCAAAATGGGCCCACCTCGGTGCCCACTGGTTTTAAATAGACTTATATAGGGAAACATTTGAAACCCTTCATGTCTGAAACCAGAAGGCCAAAGTATTTGATATTTGGTATGAAGCTTCGTCTTTGTAATTTCTACCAAGATTGTTCAAATTATAGCCGTGGAGCCAAAAAAGGCCCCACTCCACAGGTTTTATATAGACTTATATACGGAAAACCTTTAAACATCTTCTTGTCTGAAACCAGAATGCTCCGGTCTTTGATATTTATAATGAAGCTTCACCTTTTAGACCTCTACCAAGATAATGCAAATTATAGCCCTGGGGCCACATGTTACACTATGGATAAGGTGAGCGATCCAGTTTGTTTTTACCAGAAAGCAGGACTTGACATCCCAGTCGAATTGTCTCCATAGGAATCAATTGACATGAAAATGTCAAATCATATTGTGGGGATAAATAAAAAAACATTTATCATTTGACGTCGTTGATAAGCAGTGGATAACGTCGTGTAATAAAAATCGTATGACCACACGTGTAATAACACTTTGGCGGGATTAAGAAACTTCATGACGACGTCCATGTCAACAATGCATTTTCTGTGGAAAAAATGTCAAATTCAAAGGCGATAAAATCGCATTTAAAGCGGTCATATGATAAACAGGATCTTACACTCGTGGTCATTTCGTATGAAATTTATGAAACTCGCCAAGGCTCGTTTCATAAATTTCATATGAAATGACCACTCGTGTAAGATCCTCTATATATTGGATGCTGAAAAAAAAACATGCAGTGTGTTAACCCATACTCTGCTGTTCACGACAACCCTTACCTTTGCAAACAGTGTAGGTCCAGATCCGCAGGATCTACATTGTTTGTCTTGCATGTTGTGAATTTAACAAATGTATCAAGTAATTTGATTGGTTGATAATCAGCAATGGGAGTGACTTAATTAATTTATGCAGTGGAATAAGGGTTAAAGAAATGTTCCTGCTATTCACTATAGCACAGAGTAGAAATTGATTGTCAATGAATGTTGATGAATATTTCATATGTGCCTTTATCATCGGCATATTCTTGTGTGTACTGTTTTGCTATTTTTAGTTGATAAACACCAAGTATTTGACTCCTGATAAACATAAAATGTAAGTCACTTGATTGACAACCAGTGTGATACTTCTGATGAACACCAAGTGTGATACTTCTGGTCTGCTAAACACCAAGTGTGATGGTCCTGATAAACACCATGTGTGATCTCTGGAGAAACACCATGTGTTATTGTTTGTTTGATTTGAGGTTTAATGTCCCCGTTAACACTGTAAATGTCATTTTGGAGACGTTGCTTCCAATGTTGTGGGACTTTTACCCGACATTGAGATGAAATGACATTTCAAGCCCTGTCGCCCAATGAAACCAATAGGGTTTATAAGCATGGACGGACCGACTCGCACCGCTTTGGCTGGGCAGGCTTAGCTCCTCTAAGGGGTTTACCAGTACTCGTGTGCGGGTTGGTTTCAGCTCAGCGTGGAAGCGTAATGCAGCCCATCTATTTCTTCTAGCCCCGATGGACGGGGGCTTAAACCAGGTGCTATACTCTGATAAACACCATGTGTGATACTCCGGATAAAAACCAAATGCGATACTCTAATAAACACCAAGTGTGGTACTCTGATAAACACTATGTGTGATATTCCTGATAAACACCCAGTATGATACTCCTGATAAACACCAAGTGGGAGACTCCTGATAAACACCAAGTGTAAGACTCTTGAATAACACCGCACACAGCGTGATACTCCAGATAAATAGCAAGGTTAATACTCCTGATCTTATATACACCAAGTGTGATGCTGTGATAAACACCAAGTGTAATACTTGATTAACACACAGTGTGATACCCCACATAAACACCGAGTGTGATATTCCTAATAAACACTAAGTATGATACTCTGATTAATACCAACTGTAAGGCGCTTGATTAGCAGTGATACTTCTGATAAACACGAAGTGTGATACTCCTAATAAACACTAAGTGTGATATTCTGATAATTACCATGTGTGATACTCCTGATAAACAGCAATTGTGATTCTCTGATAAACACCGTGTGATACTCTGATAAACACCATGTGTGATACTCCTGACAAAGGCTAAGTTAAGACTTTTGACAAACACCAAATACGACGCTGATAAACACTAAGTGTGACATTCTTGATAAATACCAAGTGAGACTGCTGATAAACACTGTGTGTGAGACTCCTGATAAACACCATGTGTCAGATATATACATATCCAGGCTAGTCTTTAGAATCTGTCCGCCACTGTTTACTGACTTTGGTATGTTAGTAGTAGGTCACTGATGGTTAAGGTTAGGTTAGGAAAGTCAGATCATTACAGTAGGGTTAGGTAATATAAAGTGACGTAGAGATTCTAAAGTCGTTCCACATATGGAATTATTATACACAGCCCATGTCCTTGGAAGAGTTTCTTTGCTTTTCATCCTTTATCTCAAATGAACACACATTAGTCATGGGGAGTTACAGTGTTCAGTCAATGCCCGTTAAGCATCGCGTGTTGTAAACAATTAGCTTTAAATGACAAGTCCTCCTATACCATTGGGCTAACTTCATTCAAACTTTATAGCAATGTTACCAAAATAGAAGTGAAGGCAATGGTCAGGAATCAATACAATTACCCCACAGCTCCAATCAGAGACACCAAGAGAAAGAAACACAAACATGAAACAACATGACCCCAATGGAAACATCACTAGCGGAAAGCACAAAGGACAGTTACTTTCCCACATATTGCCAATTAGCTATCCAAAGCAAAATAATATAAGCGATACTCAAGTACAAGCCATAACAAACAACCACGACAGAAGAACCGCCTTGGAACGGTCAGTGAAATGAATTCCACTTGGGAGCTTAACTCGAATTTACGTGGCCACAATCCTTACTTCAGTTTAGACGATTTAGACAAATAATTTTTTCAGCCCGCATGAAGGCCTCCTAACTCATTAGTGCAACATCTCCGTGAACACAAACATCAAACAACCACAGAGATGAAACAACGGTGAGGATTCGACAGGAAGAAACCTCTGTCTAGCCGTGGTCTTACAAGTTTGCCTATTGATATAGGTTGGTGAATAATTTAATGAAACATTTAAATAAGTTCTATAATAGGGTTATCCTATGGAAGCAAGGAATACAACACAGAACTGAAAAATATGAAGTGTAGATGTTTTCTGGGCCAGAAAAAGTTAAAGGCATTTTTTCCCAGACAATCGACTAACCAGTACTCTCATTGCATTGATTTATTATGCTTTAATTTCCATGTATAGTATATATTTGAAATCACATCTGCAACAAGGACTGTTTGAACCCAAGTTGTAGTCCTTGCTTCCAAAGGGATTACCTTTTTAAGAATTAAGGAGATTTGGTTCAAATATTTTAAAGAATATTAAGAACAATGAATATTGCATATATAGTAAATGTTAAGCGTCAGTAGGTTGCTGACCCTGTCAGCAGGTTGTTGACCCTTTTACTTTGGGCATCTTTATTTCACTCTTTGTTAACTTCTGTGGTTAAAGCATTATAATAATTCCATTTTCAAAATTATGGAAGATAACAGTTTTATTAGATATGTTATCAATATTTATACAAAGGCAGTCTGAGACACTGACAATGATGTAACATTGAATAAAATAATTTTGTGTAAAACGTGTTAATCTCGAGCACCGTTAACAAGTATAACGTATACATGTTGATTGGATATACATCAAAGGAAAAGAAATTGCAGTTACAATGGTAAATGTGTGTCTTTTTCTCATAGTTGTGTTTATATATCCTCTTGACAAAACCAAATAACCAGTTTTGGGAAAAAACGAAATAAATTATTGTTTAATCATCTGGCAGTAGGTCCGGTTCTGAAACAATATTGTCCAGAAATCTGTGTAGGAAACTGTTTTTGCCTAGAAGTCCGACCGAGTTTATTTTTCACGAGTCTGTTATAGACTTTGGCACGGTATGCTTTCCAGTCGACGTAGTCTTGTAAATTATCTTGCAATTCTTCTTCTGGAGGTAAAAGAGTTACCTGTAAACAAAAAAGTCATATTTGCTGAAAATTTGTTATTGGTTTATTAAGTATTTCCTCTTATATTACGTATACTTCCAGTGATTATTTATGTGCCATTTGCATGTGGCCTGAGAATTTGGATGAAATAAAAGTTTTTAACGAAAATAAACGCGCGCGACAGAAGAACCGCCTTGGAACGGTCAGTGAAACGAATTCCACTGGGGGGCTTAAATCGATTTTACGTGGCCACCGGAATTTAGTTTTTGTTGTTTTTACAACTACTGACACGATTTTGCAGAAGCATTACCCTTCAGTCCATCTCTATTGCGATAACCATGACAGTTCTTATACCTGGGTTTACTTTTCAAGACTTGAAGAGTCGCGAGTCTCCATTCAGCAGTTTTAAATCAAAGTTTGACCCACAATAATAGCGCAATAATCCATTAAACGGCTTTGTTTTTTAAAACTTATGGGTACCAAAATATTCATGTTAGACGTAAATGTGACTTCAAGAAAGTCTAAGAATGCATTTTATTTAAGAAATAGATTAGCACTAGCTGTGACTTGTAAATCACAGTTTGGAGGTCAGTTGTAAAGTAGATAAACTGTGATTTATTACCCAACAAATCACTGGCTAGAACTGATCTATTTCTATTCTAACACGCTGAAAATCGGCAATAATGTTGTTGTTTCCGTCAATTTCCCACGACCTTTCGCCACTGATAAAAGAAATATCGCAAAAATATGGACAGTAAAACATATTTATAGCGCATGCACCAATGTCCTTTTGTAAGGTTTTCTATGCGAGAAAGTGACGTTACACCGTCTAACGTCAAGTAATCAACGAGTGACGTCATAAATTGCCAGCTTTTAATAAAGTCACTCGTCACGTTCTTCGTTGCATAATAATTCACAGTTCCTTTCCATTGCCTATATAGGCGCGCTATTTTAGAATTAGTATTAGAAGCTTAGCGCTCCAATCTCACACTTAAGCAATAATTCTACATTGGTCTTAATGATTCCATACTGAAGTAGAGAGAGATTTTGTATCGCCACCACACAGTACTTCAGATTTAGAAACGACTCCAGTATATGTGATACCTACCACTTCTCGTAAATTGTGAAGAGCAGCTTCATTAGCTTTTTCAAAGAAAAATTTCTTGGAGATCATAATACATTCTGCTCCATTACTAACAATGCTATAAGTTCCGGCTTGTTCTGGGAAGATATGCTTTGTGAGTCCCTGAAATAATAAAAACAAACACACAGATACAGCTTCTATTTTCAAATGTTGTTTACGAGTACCCAGAATTTGATAGTTCTGCTTACTAGGTTCAGTCCTTAAAACCTCTATGGATGTAAAACATGAGACTGACGTAAGACCCTCCAAAACAGTGATTTCATTATTGTTTTGAATGACTGTGTTCAAGTGGGTTCATTACGAAAACACGCCTATTCAAATATATTCAAAATTCTACGACAAAAACAAATGAAACTTTTCAGATAAAAATAAATATTTTTTTTTTTTCATATTTCTGCACAAAACATAGATTATGGGTACTCGTTAGAACCGCCTCGGTACCCATTATCTATATTTTGACTGTGGATACTCTATCAAGTACCCACAATCTATGTTTTAGCAGAAATAATAGAAAATCTATAACCCTGAAACCACCCGTTTCACTATATAAAAGTGGGTTTTCTGGGGGTCAAAATTATATAGGCGTGTTTTCGAGACGACATGGCTCCCAGGAAGATAAGCCAAGTGAGTCAAACGTTTTAGAAAGAATCACTTACTTACTGGCTTCCTTACTTGATATTTCGGCAAAGCTTCACTTGCTTATATATGGGCAAAACATAGGCTGCCAATACTCGTTTAACCAATTGATGTGTTGCTAATGGTAACTTAAGTCTGAAAAATTTATTTATGTAATATCTTGTTCCGTGGATAAATATCATATTGCAAAGATTGTGTAAAGTTTCTTTCGTTATATTAACTTCATCGGCAAACTATTTTGCTTCTGCTTAGACGAAATGGTAATTCATCACGAAAACACGTCTATATAATTTTGACTCCCTTAAACCCCACTTTTATAAAGAAAAACTTGGGTTTACAGGGGTAGAAATTATTTTTCTTATTTCTGCTCAAAAATATAGATTGTGGGTATTCGTTAGATCGAGGCGGTTTTAACGAGTACCCACAGCCTATATTTTTAGCAGAAATAAGGAAAATTTCACATTTTTTCATCTAAATATTTCTTTTATTCGGCGGTAAAATTTACAACGTATTTGTATAGGCGTGTTTTTGTAATGGTGTTAGAATATGCTTTTTGGTTTAGGTTACAGGAACATATCCTTACGAAATACTGCCCACGTTCCAGAATCTGCACTTGGACAAACATGGGTCGAATGTCTTTCTCCGTCAGTGTTAAATCTCTTATGGGTTTATTATCCAATTCATTGGCAATAGTTTTGCGTCCGTATGTGTTAGAGAGCTCCTGGTGCATTCTTTTTTCATATTCTGAAGAATAACAAAGCCGAAGTGAAAATAATTTTAGAAATACAATATATATATAATTGTATCTAAAACAGTTGATGCTACCTAATCATAATAGTTATTTCTCCTGGTCTTGCAATGCGAAAAGTTTGTCTTGAATGGTATGATGTCCCTATAATCGCTCACTCGACATTTATCGTGTCTAGAGTGCACAGATAGATTTAAAGAAAATTGACCCGACGATCTTGTTTTTGACCCGATATGACCCATATTCAAACTTAACCTATATTCTAACATAACTTCAGTATTTTCAAGACAAACATTCTGATAAAGTTTAAAGAATATTGAAACAAAACTATGGCCTCTAAAGCAAAAGCAAAATTGTAATGAAATATGACATAGTGACCGTGTTTTGACCCAATATGGACCATATAAACTAGACCCAGGTATTATCAACACAAACATTCTGGCCAAAATGCATGAAAAGTGATGCAAAATTAAGGCCTCTAGAGGGTAAACAAGGTTTTAAGAAATCTGATC
Organism: Lucinisca nassula; assembly: GCA_963580285.1. Lineage (NCBI taxonomy): Eukaryota > Metazoa > Mollusca > Bivalvia > Lucinida > Lucinidae > Lucinisca > Lucinisca nassula. The sequence goes on from OY757011.1 coordinate 98,337,405, forward strand.
TAGTTTCCTAGTTTTTGATTTTGGGGTAAACCACTTTCAACTTGACCAAAATATCACCAAGCCAAACATTTTGATGTAGTTTCATCAACATTAAAGCAAAATTGTGGCCTCTAGTTAGTGAACAAGGTTGGTGTCTCTGATGTGAGCTGTGGGGTATTTGCAACGATTCCTGATTGTTGCCTTCTCTTCTATTTTTAAGAAATCTGACCTAGTGACCTTGTTTTGACCCGATATGACCCATATCCAAACTTGACCATGATATCATCAAGAAAAACATTCTTGGAAAGTTTCCCGTATATAGACGTGACATAGCTATCATCAGAACAACCCTTCTTGTAAAGTTTCATGAAGATCGAAGCAAAACTGTAGTCTCTAGAGGCTGATCAATCTTTTGAAGAAATCTGATCTTGTGACCTAGTGACTGATCTGATATGACCTATAGCACGTCAAAACTAATGGTTGAGATTCATTTAGATTAAAGCAAAATTGTATCCTAAGTGTGTTTTTGAGACATTTGACCCAATGACCTAGTTTTCGACCTGGTATGACCATAATTCCTATTTGATTGAAGTATCATGAAGTCAAAAATTAAAAATTGTTGTAAAGTTTCATGAAGGTCGAAGCAAATCTGTGTCCTCTATAGTGTGAACAAGTTTTAAACAAATTTGACCTAGTGATCTTTTTTGATCCAATATGACTCATATTTCAGACTGATCTAAATGTCATTCTAACACAGCGCGCCTATATAAGCAATGGAAAACGGCTGTGTTTTATTCTGCAACAAATCACAGCTCGGGAGAACGTGACGAGTGACGTCATTTAAAACTGCTAATTTATGACGTTACTAGTCGATTTCCTTGATGTTAGACGGTGTAACGTTATTTTCTCGTATAGAAAACGTTAGAAAAGGATATAAATGCATGTGTTACAGTCGATAATTTTAGCGGGATTTCTTCTAACAATGGCGAACAGTTGTGAGATTTTGAAGGAATCAACAACATTATTGCCTATTTTCAGCGTGTTAGAATCGAAATAGATCAGCTCTAGCCAGTGATTTGTTGGGTAATAAATCACAGTTTGTCGGTCAGTTGTAAGTAGACAAATCACGCGCGCTACGCGCTTGTGATTTGTCTACTTTACAACTGACCTCCAAACTGTGATTTATTACACAACAAATCACAGTTAGAGCTGATCTATTTCTTAATCAAAACGTATATCCTGAGCATTGAAGTTAAAAAATGTGGCTTCTATACAGTGAACAAGGTTTTATATAAATTTGACCTATTGACCTAGTTTTTGATCTGACATTAAATTATTCAAATTCATTCGAGGTATCATCAAGACAAAAATTCTGATAAAGGTTTATGCATCTAGGATGCACACAAGGCTTTTTCATGCAATTAGACCTGACGGCCTCGGTTGTTCAGTCGGATGCGCGTCTGACTGGTAATCAGAAGGACGTGGGTTTGATACCTGCCGGGATCGGCATGAAATATTTTCTACGGTCATTCTCTCCCTTCTGCTGATTCAAGAACGGCAGTTGTCAGTTTATGGCGAAAGAATGTGCACTGTACTGGTTAACCACTTACGTATGGGCTTGTCCAGAGAAAGAGTGGTAGGTAAACCGACCGGCTCAAAAATGACCTAAAATAGTGTTGACTGGGCCGTTAAACTGCAATACAAACAAACAAACAAATTGACCTAGTAACCTATTTTTTTAACCCGACATGACCCATATTCGAACAGAAACTAGATATCATCAAGTCAAACATTCTGATACAGTCTCAAGAAGATTGAAAGAAAACAGTGGTCCCTATGTTGTATACAAAGTTTTAACTAAATTTGACTTATTGACCTAGTTTTAGATCGAACATAACTCATATTTGAAGTTGACACATATATCATCTAGTCAATCATTCTGGTATACTTTCAAAAAGCAATTGTGGCCTCCTTGGTGTTAACAAGGTTTGAGTGTGCGAATCGCTTATATTCTGATACAGTCTCAAGAAGATTGAAAGAAAACAGTGGTCCCTATGTTGTATAAATAGTTTTAACTAAATTTGACTTATTGACCTAGTTTTAGATCTAACATAACTCATATTTAAAGTTGACCCATATATCATCTAGTCAATCATTCTGGTATAGTTTCAAAAAAGCAATTGTGGCCTCCTTGGTGTTAACAAGGTTATCGGAGTCTAACTGTTTGTTTTCTTTTGCTCCAGCATTTCAGTGGTTTCTTGCTGTCGAGTCCTCACCGTTGTCTCACCTCTGTGGTTCTTTGATTTTTTGTGTTCACGAAGATGTTACACTGATAAGTTAGGAGGCCTTCATGCGGACTGAACAAATTATTTGTCTAAATCGCGACGGAAGTAAGGGCGAGGATTGTGGCCACGTAAAATTGATTTAAGCCCCCCAGTGGAAATCATTCCACTGACCCTTCCAAGGCGGTTCTTCTGTGGCGGTTTATTTATGGTGTTGTTTGTTACTTACTGTGTGTAGCACTTGTATCTTTTTATTTTGGATGGCCATATGGCCATTTTGTGGGAAAGTAACTGTCCTTATGGCCTTCCTTTGTTTAGGTTTCCATTATGGTCTGGTCGCTTAATGTTTGTGTTTCTTTCCCTTTGGTGTCTTTGATGGGTGGAGTAAGTTAATTGTATCGATTCCTGATCTTTGTTTTACTTCTACTTTGAGTGTGCGAATCGCTTATATCGTTTTGTTTTGCGTAGCCATTTGGCCATCATGTTTGAAAGTAACTGTCCTTTTGGATTTCTGCTATTGATTTTTCCATTAGGGTCTAGTTATTTAATGTATGCGTTTCTTTCCCTTTGGTGTCTGATGGGAGGTATGAGTTAATTCATCCATTCCTGATCATTGCCTTAACTTCTATTTTTCAATTAAATTGACCTTGTGACCCAGTTTGAACGGACATGACCCATATTTGAATTTCATTGAGATAGCATTAAGTCAAACAGTTTATTAAAGTTTCATGAAGACTCAAGAAAAACTTCAGCTAGGGTTTACACAAGGATTAACTAGTAAGAAAAGGCCACTCAGGAAAGACAACAATGAAAGAAAGCAGCCATCTCAAGTCACCTAAAGGAAGTAAGCGGCATTGAGGCACACACAAAAACATCAGACAAAACACGAACCAACGGCACTAAGCCAATATACAAGTAAGACACCGCAAAGCCCGACCACCCTTGGATGGTCAGCAGCAAACCACTTGGGCCCTAACCCCGGAGCCTACGAAACCCAAACACTCGCGAACTCTCCCAACCCCTAACCAAATTTGACCTAGTAACCTATTTTTTAATCTGCCTTGACCCGTATAGGAACTTAATCGAGTTATTATCAAGTCAAACATTCTGGTAAAGTGTCATGAAGATTGAAGTAATTCAGTGGCCTCTATGGTGTACACAAGGTTTATTACGAAATTTGACCAATGAGCTAGTTTTTGATCGAACATGACCATTATTCGAACTTGATCAGGATATCATCAAGTCAAACATTCTGATCAAGTTTCGTGAAGACCGAAGCAAAACTGTGGTCTCTAGGGTGCACACAAGGTTTAAACGAAATCTGGCCTAGAGAACTTATGTTTGATCCAACATGACCCATACTTGAAGTTGATCGCATATCCTCTGATATAGTTTCATGCAAAATGAAACAAAACCGCAACCTCTATAATTCACACAATGTTTGAACGAATTTAGATTTGGACTCGACATAACCCATATTTATATTTCACCCAGATATTATCAAGTAAAACTTTCTGGTAAAGTTTCATAACGGTTGAAGCAAACATGTTGCCTCTAGGGGGCACACGGTTTAACGAAATTTGACCTAGTGACCCAGTTTTGACTGAGCATGACCCATATTTGAACTTGACCCAGCTATCATCAAGTCAAACATTTTGTTAAATATCATGAAGATTGAAGCAAAACTGTAGCCTGTAGAGTGCACACAATCTTTCAACGTAATTTGGCCTAGTTTTTTTAACCGACATGACCCATATTCGCATTTGACCGAGATATAATCCAGAAAAAAACATTCTGGTAAATTGCATAAAGATTGTATTAAAACTGTGGCCTCTAGAGATTGCAAAAGGTACATGCTGGCGACGTACGATGCACGACGAACGACGCCCGATGAAAACAGCTCACCTTCAGGTAAGCTAATCCTTGTCCTGCTGAATATTTATATATGCCACACCCACTACTGATTATCAACCAATCAGATTACTTGATGCCAATTATTGCAACAAATTCACAATCTGAATGGCAAACAATGTAGATCCTGATCAGATGGCTTCGTCAGAAGCCATCTGATCTGGATCTACATTGTTTCAAAGATAAGGCATATCAGGGATTAGCAGGACAAGGGCTAATAAAAGTAGATAATTGTACTAAGGCAATATCAATTATTATTTCTTTTCAGCGGCTGAACTATCAGTCCTATCTCTGTTTTATCACTATTATTTAACAAATTCGAGTACGTGTCTCTGATGTTTCCAAAAATGAGTTACAAGTCTCATTGCAAACAAATAATATCAATATTTTTGAATATTTCTCGAGGGCCCTGCCAGTTAAACTAATGTACACCCAGTTCACCAGATGACAATGCCCATCGTGCTAAGAAGAAATATTTGCACACCCCACGGTTTTCAATTCTGTTGTTATGTCCCTTCTTCCAAAGGATCACCTTTCATAGATTATTTAATTCTTGATATTCTGCGAATTAAGCCACAAAACGAAGTTTTTTGAATACCGTTTGAGGCTTTTGCTCAAACTAACCCCATCTTCAACAAGGCTTTATAGTCACAAATGTGTTCTAACCGCTGAAAGTGTATTTAGCCCTTGCTAAATACCCATAGCAACTTGCCTGGTGCTCTGTCTCTAGTTGGGCTCATCAAGGTCTGGCTGTTGGATTTCTTTTGCTCCAGCGTTTCGGTTGTTTCTTGCTGTCGGGTCTTCGCCGTTGTCACGTCTCTGTGATGTTTAGTTTGGGGGTTGCGCTGGTGGGTTGGGAGGCCTTCGTGCGGACTGGACAGGTTGTTTGTCTGGGTCGCGACGGAGGTGGGGGCGAGGATTGTGGCCACGTAAAATCGATTTAAGCCCCCAAGAGGAGTTCGTTTCACTGACCGTTCCAAGGCGGTTCTTCTGTCGTGGTTTCTTTTTTTTATGGCTTGTCTTTGAGTGTGTATCGCTTATATTATTTTGCTTTGGATAGCCAGTTGGCCATTTTGTCGGAAAGTAACTCCGCTAGTGATGTTTCCATTAGGGTCTAGTTGTGTCATGTTTGTGTTTCTGTCCCTTGGGGTCTCTGATGGGAGATGTGGGTTAATTGTATCGATTCTTGACCATTGCCTCCACTTCTATTTTGATAGCTACGACGGAAACAGTCCATGTTGATATCTCTAAGAACATTGGTAGCATAGATTTGACTCTTTTCATAGAAGAGAACGCAAGTGGCGATGTATTAGGCGCTTTTACTGCGTGTATTGTTGAATGCTATTTCTCCCGATTCCTTTATGTGTTTGCTGTGTTTGCCGGGTCTTGTCCATAATCCGTTTCGGTTTCAAAACTTTGGGGTTGAGACACACTGATGAAGATAAATATCAGAAAAGCCTCTGTGTCACTAAATTAGGTATAGTTACGCCTTAATTGCAACCACTGGGTCGATATCTCTGCTGGTGGATGATTCATTTGTCCCCGAGGGTATCATCAGCTCAGTATCAGTTCCTTAGTGCTGAGGTTGATACTGCGGTGTTGACGTCAGTGCTCAAGTACTGATTTAAATAACTATATTATATCTTTAATTTTTGCAGCATAAAATTCTAATTGTTCTAAAACTAAGACTGACTTGTCAGGTGGGACATGTATCTTAGCGGATTTGGTTTACACTTTTTGTCATATTTTAAATTTTGCAAGTCTCGCTACTTTGGACATCTCCTTCCTGATGCCCGGGACTTCCGTGGAGTGTGGGTCATGTTTGCTGATGTTGGCTCGGTGGGGGACGCCTATAAGTCCGCGGGTAGGGTCTCTTGCCTGATGCCTCCAGCTGACCTGTCTCATAGGCTACGTCGGTCGGTGTGTGCTCGGAGGGGGATGTGCTGTGTTTGCCGGGTCTTGTCCATCATCCGTTTCGGTTTCAAAACTTTGGGGTTGAGACACACTGATGAAGATTAAATATCAGAAAGGCCTCTGTGTCACTAAATTAGGTATAGTTACGCCTTAATTATCAAAGATGTAATTGTTGAGTTTCCAGGGGTCGTTCTTTATGATAATAAAGCGATGCAAATTGTAATTTCTGTAGGAACTGCGTCAATGTGTTTGGTTCGACCGGTTGGGTAGTTTATGGATGCAAATATGTAAATGACAAGCGCAATGCCATTTAATCTCGACACTTGACCTCCTACATCTTAACACTACTACCGTTATATAAGAAAAACATGGTCCTTGCCCGTATGTATGCGACAAAAAAGAACACCGTGCAAATATTGTTGCATAAGGCCTTTTGTGGAGACTGATCCTGAAATCTTTTCTACAAGACATTCCCTCTCTTCCACTCATTTAAGAAAGGCATTTGTCAGTTTCTTGCCTAAGAGTGTACACTTTATTTGTTAACCTCTTATGAATAAGCCCGCCCAGAAAAAGTGTATTTAGGTAAACTGACCGGCTCGATATGATCTAACCAGTGTTAACTTAGCTGTTAAACTCTAATCAAATAAGGTCACATGGCAGTTCCTAAGCAATCGGCAGTTCCTAAGCAAGCATTCACTCTTCATTATTTCAAGATGTCAGATACTTCAGTAGGTCTTTATTTGATCAAATGTCAAATATTTACAAGGTCCAGCATTAAGAGTATTTCTAAATTCACCATTTTATCATACCTATTTGTTTCTGATAGAGCTCTTCTTGTATGGTTTGTTTCCTACTTGATTTGTGTTTGGTTGGCTCAGTTGCTAGGTAAACGCCCTGAAATAAAGCATTTGGAAGTCTCCTGGTGACGATTCACTCACAAAATGGTAATGTCAGTAAAATCATTTTTATAAAATGGGTTCAAACAAGAAAGAAAAGCTAAATGTCTCATTAAACATAATTTAATTGGGCCCCGTCAAGCGATTTTGGTACTTATCGCCTATGCGAGCAGCGAAGGTTCAAGCGAGCCTGTGCATCCGCGCAGTCTCGCCAGGAACCTTCGCTGCTCGCTCATACAAGCAGTGAATCAAGAGGAACCTTAAGCCAGAAAGCCATATCCCTGGCCCCTCTGAATGGCTGGGCATGCGCAGTTAAAATTTGTCATGACGGAATGCTCGAAGACACAAATTCGCTTGGCGAGGCTCAAATGGTTTCTAAAAAGTTTCGGAGGTCAGCAGCAGCCCATATAGCGTAATTTCTACGTTGTAACTGTATGCCTTTGCTTTTTAAAAGTGATTTTTACAGTAATTTCAGCTGTAGTTTGTTGATATGTTTTCGGTTGTTTGCGAAAAAAATATCAAAAGTTTGACTTAAATGTGAAGTGCAGAGCAAAATGGAGTGTTCCTGAGAAAAGATTATCCCTACCGTAAACATGACACCCAAAAATATGTAACTTTGAAGATGAGTTGAAGATAATCTAAGTGGAATCAGGTTCGTAATGTTGTTATGACGACTCTGTGGTGTTTGGTCAAACTTCTTAATCGATTCAAGAGATAGAATGCTGAAAACAAACACCGGGCACCTTTTGGGCAACTGTGACCTTGAAGATAGGCCAAAGTCATCAAATCTAAAATGTATATTGTATGTTAAATCTATAAGCTACACCAAATATGGCCGGAATTCAACTGGTTCTAGAAATATTACACATACCGGCATAGTTGTCAAATAATGCAATCATAATTCCGCTAGCATGCCTAAAAAGGTCTATGGTCGGTAGGTGAAAAATCTGTTTATGTCAACTTTTTATTTGATGGAAAAAGAACAAAACATTTAAAAAGGTCTAAATTCTAACAAAACTAGAGCTGTCAGAGGATCTGACTATAGCCCCGCTTCAGCGCTGTCAGAGAAGAAAGTTATTTAAGCTGCAGAGAAAACAGTTATGAACAAGAAATAACTGTTGAAAATTTTACATTATCTGGAAAAACTCTAAGAGTTGTGAGCCCTTGTCCCTCATTTCAATGAGCATGATACATTACCAGAATGTCCATGTTTATACTTAATTTCATCTTCCATTTTTCAATGTTCAAAGGGTAATAACTCCTAAAGTAGGCAAATCAGAGTCAGGGTTCCTGCGCTCTGCACATTGTCTCATGGTGCTTTACACTTGTGTGAAGTGTCATGAAAATATCTCAAATGGTTTGTGAGTTATGGAGCCGACACAGTCAAAATTGCCTTTTTAAATGTTCAAAGGGCAATAACTCCTAAAGTAGGCAAACCAGAGTTATGGTTCCTGCACTCTGCACATCATCTCAAGGTGCTTTTCATTTATTTGAAGTTTCATGAAAATATCAGAAACGGTTATGGAGCGGACATAGTTAAAATTGCCATTTTTTAATATTCAAAAGCCTATAACTGAAATAGTAGACAATCCAGAGTTTGGGTTCCTGCGCTCTGCACACGTAATATGGTGCTTTACATTTGTGTGAAGTTTCATAAAATTATCTCAAACGGTTTTTGAGTTATCGAGCAAAGACGGCTAAAATTGATATTTTTCAATATTCAAAGGGAAATAACTCAAAAATTAGGCAATCCAGAGTTATGGTTCCTGCACTCTGCACACCATCTCATGGTGTTTAATGTTTGTGTGAAGTTTCATGAAAATATGTGAATGGGTTTTAAAGTTATGGAGCGGACACGAAAATTGTTAACAGACACAGACAGACAGACACACAGAAAATACGAAAACCAGAGTTATGGTTCTTGCGCTCTGCACATTGTCTCATAGTGCTTAACATTTGTGTGAAGTTTCATGAAATTATCTCAAACGGTTTTCGAGTTATGAAGCGGACACTGTTAAAATTGCCATTTTTCAATGTTCAAAGGGCAATAACTAAAAAAATAAGCAATGCAGAGTTATGGTTCCTGTGCTCTGCACATCGTCTCATTTGTGTGAAGTTTCCTAAAAATATCTCAAACGGTTTTCGAGTTATGAAGCGGACACAATTAAAATTGCCATTTTTCAATGTTCAAAGGGCAATAACTCCAAAAGTAGGCAATCCACAGTTATAATTCCTTCGCTCTGCACATTGTCTTATGGTGTTTAACATTTGTGTGAAGTTTCATGAAAATATGTTAAGCAGATACAAAGTTATGGAGCCAACACAAATTAACGGAATCACGGAATTACGGAATTACGGAAAATGTTCAAAGGGCAATAACTCCAAAAGTAGGCAATCCACAGTTATAATACCTTCGCTCTGCACATTGTCTTATGGTGTTTAACATTTGTGTGAAGTTTCATGAAAATATGTTAAGCAGATACAAAGTTATGGAGCCAACACAAATTAACGGAATCACGGAATTACGGAATGACAGAAGGACATGGCAAATCCAATATAGCCCCACTTTTTCAAAGCGGGGCTATAATTACCAGAAAACTTTCAAATAATTAGGTTTAGAGCACCAAGGAAGCATAAGAAGATGTGCTAGAGAATATTAAGGTTGGTAGGTGGGTAAGAGCATCTTAATTATGGCCATAAAATTGCATGGTCGGCAAAAATAATCAAGGTCGGTCGGGTATGCGAAAACACAGGTATATTTAGGCCTACAATCTCCGAAATCTGGTATAGTCTTTGGACGGTTACAAATATGTATTGTACGAAGTTTGACTTCAATTAATAAATTCGTTCAGGAAACGGATGAAAAACCAATTTTTACCAAACTCTGACGGAACTTGGAAGCCTGTGACCCTGAAATTGAGGTACATTCCGAGAGAATACAACCACAGTTTTGACAGATTGCAATGCTGCAATGTATTAATTATCCCCACACTTTAAAACAAGAAAGCAGTCTGAGGGACAGCCAAATTCCCCGCCACACTTTGTATCAAGGCTCAACCTTGTGACCTTGACCTAGAGTTGGCAAGGTTTATTTATGGGTTCTTCACATCAGCTCAATGAGGGGTATATTTCACAAACGTTAAATGAAAATCCTTCGGGGGGGGGGGGGGGGGCAAGGGAGATCTGGAACGAACACAAAATTCCAAGTTTTAAACTCGTGACCTTCACCTGTGACCTTGATCTTGAGTTGGCATGGTTTATTAATGGGTTCTGCACATCAGCTGACTGGGGGTGGTATTTCACCAAACTTTTAATGAAAATCCTTCAGGGGTAAAGGAAATATGGAACGGACACAAAATTCAAAGTTTCAAACTCGTGACCTTCACCTGTGACCTTGACCTTCAGTTGGCATGGTATTTTTAGGGATTCTGCACATCAGCTCACTGAGGGGGATATTTGACGAAAGTTAATGAAAAACCTTCCAGGGGTAAAGGAAATATGGAACGGACATAAAATACAAAGTATCAAAATTTTGACCTTCAACTGTGAGCTTGATCTTGAGTCAGCATGGTTTATTTATGTGTTCTGCACTTGAGCTCACTGGGCGAGGGGGGGGGGGGGGGGGGCATTTGAACAAAGTTTAATGAAAATCCTTTGAAGGGTAAAGGAGATATGGAAGGACACAAAATTCAAAGTTTCAAACTCGTGACCTTCCAATGTGACCTTGACCTGATGTCGGCATGGTTCATTTATGGGCTCTGCACATGAGCTCACTGAGGGGGATAATTGACCGAAGTTTAATGAGAATCCTTTGAAGGGTAGAGGAGATATGGAACGGACACAAACAATTCAAAGTTTCAAACCCTTGACGCTCAAATATGACCTTGACCTTGAGTCGGCATGGTTCATTTATAGGTTCTGCATATCAGCTCACTGAAAAGAATATTTGACCGAAGTTTAATGAAAATCCTTCCAAGGGTAAAGGAGATATGGGATGGACACACAATTCCAAATTTCGAACTCGTGACCTTCACCTGTGACCTTGACCTTGAGTCGGTTTGGTTCATTTATTGGTCTGCACATCAGCTCACTGAGATGAATAATTGACCAAAGTATAATGAAAATCTTTCAAAGAGTTCAGGAGATATGGAGCGAACAAGAAAGTGTTACGGACAGACAGACGGACAGATGGACGGACGGACGGACGTTCTCACGGATGTATACTTATGTGGCTATTTTTGGCAGGACTGATACTTAAGTGGCTACTTTTAGCCACAGAAAAGAAGTGTTTTCGGTGTCTAAGGACGGACGGACGGACGGAAGTTCTCACAAATGGATAGTTATATGGCTATTTTCGGCAGCATTGATACATATGTGGCTAATTGTAACCACAGAAAAAAACATATGTGTCTTAGGGAATAAATCCCATAAATCATAGCCACCTTACTATCCATTAGTTCGCCCGGACAGACGGACAGACGAAGGCCATTCCTATAATCCCCGCTCCGCTTCGCGGCGTGGGATTAAAAAGGCGTTCGGGGATATTGTAAAATCCTTTGTCCGTCCGTCCGTCAGGCTATCTCCTCCTTTATTACTGCCCGGAATGCAACCAAATTTGGTACATAGCTTCCTAACATGCGAAAAAGGCTTTAAATTTGGATGCGCTCGGGGCATGCCCCATCTCCACCACTTTAGAAAAAGCCAAATATTTGAGAAACTGTTGAGATCCCATTCCTAAACCATATATATTCTTATTCGTCATGATAAGACACATTTAGAGACGCCAGCTAAGGTGATCCTTGGGTTGCGCTGGGGCCATGCCCAGCCCCTCCACTTAATAAAATGACTTATATTTCATAAACCATTCAGCACTCCACCCCTAAACCATATATACTCTTGTTCCTTATGAGAAGACGCATTCAGTGATACCAACCTTGGGATCCGCCGGGGGCGCCGGGACCATGCCTCACCCCATCCACTTCACTAAAGGCCTGATCTCAGAAAACTTTCAGATCCCTACCCTAAACCATAAATATTCTTGTTCCTCATGAAAAGACGCATTTAGAGACTATGGTTACCCCAGGGTTGCACTGGAGTCATGCCCCATCCCTCCACTTAATAAAATGCCATATATATCAGAAACCATTGAGATCTATTATTGTTCCTTATGATAAGCTGTATGTGACACCGACCTTGGGATACCCCGGGTGCGCCGTGGCCATGACCCACCCCTCCACTTCATGGAAGGCCTAATATCGGAGAATTGTTCAGATCCGGACCAATAAACCATATATGTTCTTGTTCCTTATGAGTAGACGCATTCAGTGACCTTGGGATCCGCCGGGTGCGCCGGGGCCATGCCCCACTCCTCCACTTCGTAAAAGACCCTGATCAGATCTCCACCACTAAACCATATATATTCATTATCCCCATGTTTTTAAAAAGTGTTATAGTACGAACAAATTGACCTGAGACTGACCTTTATGCAAGGAATAAATTAGCCATTGTTATCGCCTAATACGTCGGCTTTCGTAAACTTCTCGTGAATTTTCGGCATCCCGTGAATTGCGACCCATTTACGACCTCTATGTATTGAATAACAATATCGCCATTTTCGGGAGACGGCGAAGATAAATACATGCATTCAGTCGGTTGTGAATTATGTTAATAGAGTTCACCAGTCTCAGGTCAATTTGTTCGAGCTATAAAGGATATTGTGAATGTCTCCATCCATCTGCGTTTCTGTCCATTCATCCATCAAGCTTTCCTCTTCTTAACCACTGGCCGGGATGCAAACAAATTAAGGGCTCGCGAGAACAGCGTTATATTTGGCTCTGCCAGAAGCGTGGAGATTTGCGATCTGTGGTCTCTAGTTTTGATTATAATTCATAAATTCGTTCTGGAGAACCAGTTACTTTGGGATCCAATGGGATGAGTTTGGGAACTTGTGGCCTAAAAATAGAGGTCATGGTCAACAAAACCTAAATATGTCGTAGGTAAGTTGCATTGACAAATTTTCCTAGTTTTACTATAATTCATAAATTCGTTCAAGAGACAGGGTTCAAACAAGCATTTTTGGCCCAAATTTGTTTTTATCGTAGCCTGTGACATTAAAAATAGGGTACAGGACATGAAATCACTGTTTCTATTGATGCAACCATCAACTTTTGGTTAGAATTCGTTTGTAAGTTCAGAAAATATAGTGTTTCATACAGCTGACCGTGTGGGGGTATAAGAAATGGACCAATAGGGAGTTGTTTTGTTCAGTCTGTGAACACTTAATTAATCATAGCAAGATACACACTCAAAATTATAAATAATACAGAAGTACCGCCACCTCTTAAAATTTGTCAAAGAAATATGCCGCAATGTTGGAATGCCGTTCAAGTTGTAATATTCTGAATTTTATTTTATTCTGAATGTCTTTGCTATTCATCTTGAATAACAACAAATAGTTTGTTTTAAAGAATGAAGCATAAAAGGATATTGATTAATTGAAGGAAGAACACTTCGGGTTTATTCACAGCCAAAGAAAATAGACATCTTACTATTAATGACTTTTTGTATGTATTAGTCTTGCTTTATTGTCATAGAAAAATGTAACATACTCAAATTCTCAATAAAACGTAAAAGTGGTATTGCCTTAACAACATGAGTAACATGTGGAATTACAGAGGAATGTCTGTTAATCACATCGCCTGTATTAAAAAGCTTGAACGCGGTTAACTGCACTAAATATTAATAAAACTAAAACTGTCAATAATCAATCAATACAAAACAAAAAGACACTCACAAATATTAGCGCAAACCCAATTAAGTTAAAGATTATAACATAATGTTAATGACTCAAACTGTTTTCAGCTACAGCAGACAGATTCACAAGTATCATGGCTGGCATAAAATAAGCATCACGAAAACACGCCTATATAATTTTGACCCCCTAAACCCAACTTTTATATAGTAAAACTGGGGTTTATTGGGATAAACCTTTTTTTTTCTTATTTCTGCTCTAAAATATAGATTGTGGGTACTCGTTAGAACCGCCTACTCATCGAGGCGGTTCTAACGAGTACCCACAATCTATATTTTGAGCAGAAATAAGAAAATTATCACACTTTTTCATCATAAAAAATTTCAATTTTTCGGCGGTAAAGTTTACAATGCATTTGTATAGGCGTGTTTTCGTAATGTTGGAACCTGAGGATTTCGTTTTGGAACTTGTAGCAAATTTTTATTTTCATTTTTGTCCACTTCTGGTGGTTCTTCAAACAGGACGCGCTGAAAGAAGTATTTACTGTATACATAAACCAGTTCTTCTCAAAGCAATAATTTTAAAATAGAAATGAATAGCATGCAATGAATTCAAACTGGTAAATTAATTTAAGTGCAACATATGGTGAATGCCACTTAGACACAAACACCAACAGGTCGATACATAATAAGCAGTGTACAGTTATTAGTCAATGACTTGAACACAGATGCTTATGACTTGACCGGAAATAGAAGATGAGCATCACGTTTTATTGCAGTTTGCTACTTACTCAGACATAAGTAGTGAACTACTTGCTTCAGTGAGAAATATGTTGTGAATATCCCAAATGATGGGGTGAAACAATAAAGATATTGCATAAGAGGTGCTTCATTTATCACGGCTTATTCGAACTCGTTCTTGAGATGCTACAGAATTTTTCTTATGGCTTCGGTTATCAAATATTAAGGGGAGTATTTTAAGTCTTTTCGCATTTCATCTTGGAACGGTATATGGTTAGATATACTAATTAGAATCGACACGAGGTCTTATATGCTCAGAATTCATATATGTGGACAGAAAACAGGGGCACCTTTTCATGCGCCTCCATCATTTTGTTTGGCTGCGTTTGATATCTGATCACTTTTTGTTGATTAACGATTTGGGTTATGTTATTGTTTCCATCTAATAGCTCTATGTAAAGGGGAAAAAGGAAGATAAATGAGGCGACTAATTTCCTCAATCCTCAGCAGAAACCTATTTTGTGGTCACTTGGTAGAAACGCCTCATCAAGGCAATTCTACTAAGTACCCACAACATATGTGTTCACAATATAGGTGTTTAGGAAGAAATAAGAACGATTATCCTTTTAATAGCAATGTTAGTCCACCTTTAATTGGATTGTGCATCACGTTTGTTCCAACTTACGGAAAGTAGGCAGAATATTAATAAACTAGCGTGAATTTTCAAAGTAGTTTACTGCTGATCGTCTTATGACTGTCGTTTCTTCACAGATTCTCATATGTTCACCGATTTCGTATTGTGTTTTTGTATGTGTCATCATATCACTAACTTCTTCTCTTCTGATTAATGTTCTATGTTTTATTTGTGGCGTTTCCTTTGCAGGCCTATCTGTCTATTTTTTTGTATTGGAGTTTAATGGCCCAGTCAACATTAGGTCATTTTTGAGCCGGTCAGTTTACATATCCACCCTTATCTCAGGCAGGCTTATACGTAAGCGGTTAACCAGTACAGTCCGCATTCTTTTGCCAGAAACTGACAACTGCCCTTCTTGAATGACCGTAGAAATGATTTAATGACCAATCTCCACGAAAGAATGTTGCCGATCCCGACAAGTGCTTTCTATTTTGTGCAACTTAGTATGCCTTCGACTGGGCCATGTCAAGCGAAAACGCACACGTGGAAAAGGAGCGATCTAATTCAGAATGCAAGCCGATTTGAATTAACATGTATTAGCAAAACAGAAATGAAACAGAAACAGAAATGAAGACAATAATCTGGAATCGATACAATCAATTCATCCCTCCCATCCAAGACATCAAAGGGAAAGAAACAGAAATATAAAACAACGCATAGCTCCAGCTAAGATTTGTATTTTGTGGTAATTGGAGGATAGTTTTGTTAGTTCTCCATAAAAATCTATGTAGTGGGTATTCATTACAACCGCCTAGGCGAGGCGGTGCTAATGGTACCCACAACATAGGTTTATGGATCAACTATCCTTCAGTTTCACAAAATACGCACCTTATCTGTTGCTATGCTTGAAGCGGAAAGCCAAAAAGACTGACCTTTAGGCTTATCTTAGATTTTACTGTGCGCTCATGTCTAAAGACACAGTTTCGCTTCACGTGACTCAAATATAAGCATTTGTTCATGATTTCTGGGGCCTGTTGTTCAAAACTAACTACGTTGTTAGTTAATGAATTGCTTAAATTTTGATAATTGAATATGGGAAATATTCTAATATTTTTGCTGAAAAAAAATAAAGTGAGTAGCTTTTGTGTATGCTCACATTGTTTTGGACAAGAATAAGAAAACTTAATGTATTGTATACTCAGATTCAATGAAAACGCACCACTTTTAGAATTTTGATTTCTTTAGTTTAACGTAAAAATGACTGACTTTTCAACTGATAAATACGGTATTGTTAAGTTGTCATCGAAGCATGAGTTTGATTGGCACGTTCATGATGTGCATGTGCATGTGCAAGTGCAAAATGAAAAAAAAAAATTGCAGAATTTTTGTAATCACGGTATTTTGGCACTTTCTTTACTGACATTATAAGGTCCGGATTCTTTAAGATAAAAGCCAGCAAAATATTTCATCAGAACAAGCCAATGGGACGTCTTAGTAACGTCGATCGTCATCGCGCCCTCGGTATGCTTGAAGACTGGCTTTCATACCGCCAAGTTGTAGAGCGTATTGGTTGTTCGCACAAAACGATTGCTCGACTGGTTGAAAGGCACAACGCTACGGGGTCTGTGGACGATAGACAACTCCCTGGACGTGAACGTGTTACTACACGTAAGCAGGACCGGTACTTTGTTTTGAGTCATTGTGTCCACGGTTACGCTGCCGACACCAATTAAAGCGACTGATTCGAAGTTCCGCCGTCAAAACGTCCCCCCTATGCGTATTATGGCTAGAAATACCGCGTTCCTGGAGACGGCGCCGTACAATCAAGGCACTTACGCGTAGGTTATTGGCTCCCACTGTCTCCTGGGCTGTTTCCACACATGTAAATGCCTTGATTGTACGGCGCCGTCTCCAGGAACGCGGTATTTCTAGCCATAATACGCATAGGGAGACGTGTTGACGGCGGAACGTCGAATCAGTCGCTTTAATTGGAGACGGCAGCGTAACCGATGGACACAACAGCGTTGGCGTGGTGTACTGTTCACGGACAAGTCCCGTTTTTTTTGTGTTGAAATGTTTGATAGGCGGCGTAATGTATGGCGTCGACATGGGGAGCCCTTTCAAGACTGTTGTGTTAAAATGGTGTCAGGTTGGGGTGGTAGTAGCGTAATGGTGTCGGGAGGGATCTCATGCCGCTACAAAACCCAACTCATCGTTGTTGATGGCAATTTGTCGGCACGACGGTACATCGATGAAATCTTAGAGCCCGAGATGATACCGTTTTTACGCAATAATGGTTACGTTACGCTTTTCCAAGAGGACACTGCACGCGCTCATTCTGCGAGCCTAACCATGGAGTTTTTCAATCAAAATGGTGTGCAAGTTCTTCATAGGCCTGCGTTTTCGCCGGATTTAAACCCAATTGACCACCTTTGGGAACAGTTCGGAAAATTGTGTACATCCGACTTCACCGCTAGTCAACCGTCAGCAGCTTGCCATGACGCTACAGGAAAAATGGGACAACATCACACAAGTCCAGATACAGTGTTTAATTCGAAGCATGAGGCGTCGATGCCAAGCAATACTTGATGCTAATGGTGGACATACCCGGTATTAGGATATGTGATTTTGATTTTTCATGTGTGTGGACTTATTCGAGTCTCCGTATCTCTGCATCCAATGAAATGCTGTAACTCTGTAGTGAGTCTGTGGATTAGTCAGTGATAATTCATTAAGCGTGATCAAATGCTGGAAATATTGTGAATCAATTAAAATTTGAGGTATAGTTCTACTGAATCTGAGTATATTTGGTAGAACAGTTAACAATTCGCCCACTAACGAGCTCGTTAAGTTTACAAGGCTTTGAGCAACTGGACCCTAGTTGTTACCTTAGACGTTCTTCTTATTTTTGGTAGCCGAACTGTTTTATCTTCGACCTCACTCTGTGAATCATTTTCTTTGTCTTCACTGTCTTTCTTCGAATCGTTTAGGTCAGCATCTGGCACCTCTTGGACAGTGATTTTCGGCAGAAGTCCTGCAGCCATAGACATTCGCCGAGTTGGCAGGACCCTAGACCGGTGCTCTTGTATAATCTCATCGTAGTCTATTAGCCCTAGACGCTCCTGATTATTATGGAACCCTGGAAGCGTTTGCTCCTGAAAATAAATTATTACCTGCAATAGGAGTTTCTTTGGAAGCCCAGAGAAACCATATTTTGAAAAGTTCAGACTAGTGTTAAGAGATTCCGGTAAAATGCTCCTGAAATATCTGGCCAGTTTTCAGCATTAAGCACAGAAAAAATACCAGCCATACAGTACCTTTGACAACAAAGTAAATAAGACTGTAAAATACTTTTGTTTGTTTAATTTAGTCGATGTCATAATTTGCCAGTCTTTTATTCTCGAAACAGAAGACATTGTCAATGTTGTGCATAAATATATATAATTTAACACACTCTCTCAAGCTAGATTTCCACTAAACGTACCAAACGTTTCTCCATTTCCATCTGATTTCTATAAACTTCCTTTTCTTCTTCATTTCGTCGCCTCTTCTTTCGCTTTATTCTGTGGTCCCAAGTTCCAAAAGACTTGAAGATGGGAAGGCTCTTTATTTCTTCGTCTAAAATAAAAAAAAACTTCATCGTGATACAACAGATTGCATATGCCTAGGCGGTAACGATTCAGTGATGATGAATCGCGTTTCAGATCCCGTGACTGGCTATTGCTTACATTGCCTTTATTCAATATTGCACGAGCTGTAATCTTTGTTTTAGTATGACAGTAATCTCGACGTTTTACAGTTCGGGTTAGGGTGGTTCTATGCATACCCTATATTGCATGTATTCAACACGGTTGGTACCATTACTGTAGAGGATCTTGTAAAATAGAAGTAAAGCAATGATCAGAAAATGAATTAACAGTTACACAGGAAAACCTAAGGACAAAATCACAGTCTTTTGAAGCCACCAAAAGGAAAACATAAATGCACACACAACAGAAGTGAATGCAATGATCAGGAATCGATACAGTCAACCCATAGCTCCCATCATAGACACCAATGGGAAAGAAACACAAACATGAATTAACTAGACCCTAGTAGAAACATCAATAGCGGAAAGCCAAATCACACAAAATGGCCAATTTGCCATCCAAAACAAATATACACAAACGACACACACATACTCAAAGACAAACCATAAAAAATTAAACCACGACAGATGAACCGCCTTGGAACGGTCAGTGTAAAGAATTTCACGGGGTTGGGGAGTGGGGGGGGGGGGCTTACATCGATTTTACGCGGCCGCAATCCTCGCCCTTACTTCTGTCGCGGTTTAGTTCAGTCCGCATGAAGGCCTCCTAACTCTTCAGATCAACATCTCCGAGAACACAAAAATCAAACAACCAATGAGATGAAACAACGGTGAAGACTCAGTAAGAAACCACTAAAATGATGAAGCAAAAGAAAACCAAAAGTTAGACTCTGATGGGCCCGACATTTTGGTCCTTGGTGCCATTAACGGATTGTGTATGAAAGGGGTCCCTCCAGTGAAGCAACGATTCTGCGAAGAATAAAAATTACACATCACTCAAAAAAAAAAAAAAAATAACAAAAAGGTCAATCTCGGACGACGCCCAACACCCGCCGAAGAAAGACGCCCGCTCGCCCGCCCGCTCACACGCTCGGACATCGCTACTTTATAGGACGGATATAAAAAAATTAACGCCGTCTGTGACAACATTGGATTATTGAACTTCGATAACTCGAACACCTTCGGGAACCAGGAACATCTGTTCGAGACAAGGTAGTTCGAGCCACTGAAGGTTACTGCCAGAATACATAACGGGGTTAATTTTGCAATATCTTTTTGGTGTTCTTTAATCAAAATCTATGCTGTGTGTACGCATTAGAATAATGAGTACACACAGCATACATTTGCAAGATAAAAGTCAAAAATCTTATTAATTATCCCTCGGGACTCAAAAGGCGGTTCGACTCAGCCATTGTAAACAAGCCATCGGTGTTCGAGCCATCGAAGTTCTACTGTACTTCGGCAATAAAATATGATTTGTAATCCTTATATGGTAAACAAATCTTCATAAATTTGCTATGAAATGGCCGCTCGCTTTGTTTTGTTTGATTTAAGGTTTAACATCCCCTTCAACACTGTATAGGTCATTTTGGAGACGTTGCTTCCAATTTTGTGGGACTTTTACCCGACATTGAGATGAAATGACACCTCAAGTCCTGTCGCTCAATGAAACCAATAGGGTTTATAAGCATGGACGGTCCCGACGTGCACCGTTTGCCTGGGCAGGCTTTGATCCTCTGAGCAGTTTACCAGTATTCGTGTGCGGTCGGATTCAGCTCTGCGTGGAAACACCATGCAGCCCATCTATTTCTTCAAGCCCCGATGGGCGGGGGAAAGAAATGGCCGCTCGTATAACAGCCTCTGTACCTCTCTTAATTATATATTCACACGCTATGAAAACTCAACGACTTTTGGAGCTTTGAGCCCTTTGATTAACTAAAGTTAATTAAAAACTGCATACCAATAGTCGTCTGGGGTCTTGAGATGTACTTCAAGTGTTCAAGAGCCACGCTCGTATAAACAGTCAGATTAATTTTATATCAAAAGGCAGACGGGTGTCATAAGAATAACTTTGAACTTTAAATCAGCAAAACATATGCTATTTACATAACCCACTGAGACGATTAAAAGTCAAAAAGAGTGTCAGTCTATGAAAAATAGAAGTGAAGGCAGTGACCAGGAATCGACACAATTAACCCATCAGAGACACCAAAGGGAAAGAAACACAAACATGAAATAACAGACACTAATGGAAAGATCAATAGCGGAAAGCCAAAAGGACAGTTACTTTCCCACAAAATGGTCAAATGGCTATCCAAAGCAAAACGATATAAGCCATACACACATTCAAAGACGAACTATAACCTTGGAACGGTCAGTGAAAATTATATCAATGGGGTGGGGGTGGGGGCTTAAATGGTGCCGATATTAGACCAGTGGATTCCTATCTTAGACAAATAATTAGTTTTGTCTGGGCAAAACTAGCTAACTTTGGCCAATAAGACCTCATCAGAGACCCCCGAATATGTTCCAAAGGACTAGAATATATCATCTCTATTCGATGCCTTTCCCAAGCATCAAAGGAAGATACAGACAAACACATCTTTACAACAACATCATAGGCGACGGGCGAGTCCAAACAGATGACAGCTCAGCTACATTTATTGACCTAAATAGTTTGGACACACATAAGTGTTAACCCATTTGGAAACCCATAAAGGGGTAACTGACAAACAGTGCAGGCCCAGATCAGACGCCGCAGAACGCGGCGTCTGATCAGGGCCTCCACAGTTTGCTGAAACTTCAGCCATTTTCCAAATACATTTTGAAGAAAACACAACCTGACACAACCTAAATTTTTAATTGAACTCCTGCTATATATAAGGAGGAAGATTCCATTTGGTACAAAAAGGGTTAAAATGAAAACATTTAAAAATATGAACATCACCAAACATGAAAATACACAACAAATTTAACCGCAACGAAAGTACCACCATACAAGAGGCGGCCAGTAATGATTAGGTGTGTGTGTGTTGGGGGGGGGCAACCTTCACCCTCATCTTCCGGGTCTTTGCTCAGCCCACATACAAAGACTCATTTACCATGGACGCGGCTCGAATTATGATCTTTTCATGCAGAGCATCGGCCTCGGTAGCCTTATCGGATGCGAGAATCATTACGAAAACACGCCTATTAGGACAGACGTCGCTTCCGCCGAGGTCCGCCATTTTCGGAGGTGAAAACAATGATATTCTGCTATATGACCTTACCAAATGTGCACAAGAAATATTTCAAATATGTCTTAAACATCTGACAAAGACTTACTCTGTATTATTGTTCCGTATAATTCCTTTAATTTCTGATGATTATCGATAAAAAAAATCAGACACATTCTGCTTAAAAATTTGTTTAAAACTGGCGAACTTTTAGCGATAAAAACCGATGCATTCACCTCCACCGAATGAGAAAAATGTCGGGAAAGATATCCGTTCTTTCTTTTTTCGTACTGGAGATTTTCTTGTCGATTGTCTTTATACAAATACATTGTAAATTTTATCGCCGAAGAAAAAACGAAAATTAAAGATGAAAAATTGTGATATTTTTTTCTAATTTGTACACAAAATAAAGATTCTATATTTTAGACCAGAAATAAGAAAAATAAGGTTTACCCCTGTGAACCCCAGTTGTACTATATAAAAATGGGATTCAATGAAGGTCAGAATTATATAGGCATGTTTACGCGATGGAGAGATGATCAGCAGGTTGTTGGTTCAATACCTGTACCTGGCATGTCCACAACAGTCTTTCGTCATTCATTAATCATGAAAGCTACAGTCCCCTGTTTCAAAAAGGGCAGCTGTCAGTTTTTTAGCCGTTTATGTATCAGTCTGCTCAGAGAGGAGCGGGCCTATGTAAACTATGTAAACTAGTCGGCTCTAACTTGTTCTTGAATCTCTTTGAAATTCCGCCCACGGTTACTGCTTACTTATTTCATTTTGAAAATAATTTTATCTTTGCATCACGATAACAAGTCCGTGAAATGATCCCCCCCACCTCACACACACCCTAAAGAGAAAAGTGGGATTTACGGGGTTATACATTAGCTACTTTATTTGTGCTCAAAAACATAACTTGTGGGTACTCGTTAGAACCGCCATTGAGACGGTTCAAACGAGTTGTTGAAAGCAGAAATAAGAAAGATGTTATCATTTTTTTACTAATATTTGTCACTTCTGACACCATGTTGGACGCCATTTTTTCACATGGACATGTTTTCCTAATGGGCTTATTTTCGAACAACCGCAAAAAAAATCCTAAAAATTTGGACACCTTGTAATTATCCTGAAATTTTTAACAAATTTGTGTCA
Organism: Lucinisca nassula; assembly: GCA_963580285.1. NCBI lineage: Eukaryota > Metazoa > Mollusca > Bivalvia > Lucinida > Lucinidae > Lucinisca > Lucinisca nassula. The sequence goes on from OY757011.1 coordinate 98,360,468, forward strand.
CGATCCCGCCAGGCGTCCAAAAGGTGCAAACGAAATGGCAAGCAGTGTAGATCCTAATCAGACTGCTCCTTCAGTCTGATCTGGGTCTGCACTGTTAGCTTAGGGCTCTGTCCCAATACTTAGGATCACTGCAATTCCTATGTATATGATTCCAACGGTGGGTGTTCGGACCTTGGATTTTCGTCTTTTTCTGACTAAGGTGTATTCAACTATCATCTCTGGTTCTTATCTTAGTAGAAACAAACCAAAACAAAATAAGATTTAAACCTGAAATCATCACTTATTCTTAAAAAAGGTGCTTCCAAGGGTGAGCCTTTTATGGTTTTGTTAAATCTTTACGAAAACACGCCAATACAAATACATTGTAAATTTTACCGCCGCAAAAACGATGAAAAAATGGTGATATTTTTTTAGTTTCTGCTTAAATTATAGCTTTCTAGTTTCTATTTTTCTAGTTTCTGCTTAAAATATAGTTTGTGGGTACACGTTAGAACCGCCTCATCGAGGCGGTTCTAACGAGTACCCGCAATCTATATTTTAGAGCAGTAAAATAAGGTGTGGCGGCGGCGGTCTTCCTGCCCTACATCATAGTGTAGATTATATTTTCTTGTCCTTTGGGATCATTGATTCCATTGTGGAATTTTGAAAATATCTGAGGGTCACTGGTGGGGCCTGGTTGGCCGAAACTAGCTAGTCTGACCCAGAAAACATGTACATTCCATATTTTTCAATTCTGTGTTGTATTCCTTGCTTCCAAAGGATAACCCTTTTATAGAACATATTACCCCAGTAAACCCCAGTTTTACTATATAAAAGTGGGGTTCGAGTGTGTCAGACTTGTAAAGGCGTGTTTTCGTGATGATATCTTACCAAACGTACCTTCGGTTTCTGAGTCAGAATCACTTTGTTTTCTGGAGCGGGGATGAACCTCCACCAGCTTTTTCAGCACAGACAAACTTCCCTGAAAATCAGACAATTGTTACAACGTAAATAAAACATAGTGATAACTATGGCAAGCCAATTGCACAATAATCCTTTAAACCACAGTTTAAACTAGAAACTTTTCAATAAATAGTTACATTCTTAGTGCTCTACAGAACAAAAGATCAATATCAGTATAGTAGAATCAAATCTTTGTTTTGTTGCCATGATAATTTGTACTTAGTTACGTTGGTCAGAATTCTTCGATCGGTTAAAGAGATAAGATGCACAGAAGCAAAACTTGAACAACCTTTGCATTTACGTGACGAAACTCAAAATTAGGTTAAAGTCACCAAAATTTAATTCAAAAAGTTGAAAATGGACCTTTTTAACACATCTTCATTCATTTATTGGCAGGGATGTGTGTAAGGAATGGTGTAGCCGTTCCAGAACAATGTCCTTTGAAATGTTGTTGGACCCATAATCCGAGTGATCGGAGGCTTATGTCACCCAACATTGAGCTTTGACCTTTAGTATTCATATGCATTTTTGAAACCTTTTCTTATCTTATAGACCGCAACATTTCGTAAAATCATTCTTCGATATAAAAATATTGGGTTCAACATGGTTGTTATACGACAGACTGCATGCATGGTAGTTAACCCAATCATGGTTGGCAACTTTGCTTCCCTCTTTAATTGCACGCCGGTGGGTCAGGCCTCAGATTCTATGACGGTTCCAACATAAAGGCTTATTGAGAATTAGAGAGATCTAATTCAAGGTAATGTTGGTTGGTGCCTGATGCTCTGTCTCTGGTCGGGTCCATCGTAGTCTAACTGTTGGTTTTCTTTTGCTCCAGCATTTCAGTGGTTTCTTGCTGTCGAGTCCTCACCGTTGTCTCACCTCTGTGGTTCTTTGATTATTTGTGTTCACGGAGATGTTGCACTGATGTGTTAGGAGGCCTTCATGCGGACTGAACAAACTATTTGTCTAAATCGCGACGGAAGTAAGGGCGAGGATTGTGGCCACGTAAAATCGATTTAAGCCCCCCCCCCCCCAGTGGATTTCTTTCCGCTGACCCTTCCAAGGCGGTTCTTCTGTGGCGGTTTATTTATGTTGTTGTTTGTTACTACTCACTGTGTGTATCACTTGTGTCTTTTATTTTGGATGGCCATTTGGCCATTTTGTGGGAAAGTAACTGTCCTTATGGCCATCCTTTGTTTAAGTTTCCATTATGGTCTGGTCGCTTCATGTTTGTGTTTCTTTCCCTTTGGTGTCTTTGATGGGTGGAGTAAGTTAATTGTATCGATTCCTGATCTTTGTTTTACTTCTACTTCGAAAGAAAAAAAAAACAAAAAACATTATTGTACCTTTTACCCATTAAAAAGCATAAGGGGCCATATTATACCTTGCCATAAAATAGGTCAATGACAACCTAGGGTAATCATTTGAACAACAATGATCAGGAATCGATACAATTACCTAGTAACAACTCCCATCCAGGACACCAAAAGGAAAGAAACAAGTACATATACTAACTTCAATATAAAGAAAATGTCACGACATATAAGCCAAAAGGACAGTTACTTACCGACATAATGACCAAACGGCTACCCAAAATAAAGAATAGCGATACGTGTATGCAAAGACGATGGAGGTGGGGGTTAAATCGATCTTACGTGGCCACAACCCACACCCTTGATTATGTCGTGTTAGACAAATAGTTTGTTGAATCGGCATGAAGGATTTTAACTCACCAGCGCAAAATGTCCGAGAACATAAAATTCGAACGACTACAGTGATGAAATAACGATGAGGACTAGAGGACTAGACAGCATGAAATAACTGAAATCCTGGAGCAAAATAAAACCAACAGCTTGATAGTACGCTATATACCAAGTGTCAAGGCAATCGGTCCAGCAGTTCGGGAGAAGAATATTTTAAGATGTTTACCATACACGGGCATGCCAGCTATCTTGGTCATGTGACCCTGACCATTTGAACAGGTATTCTCCGCCCCCACCCCCCTCTGCCTGGAGGCCATAAGTTAAATTGTATTGAAAATGGTCCATTGGGTTTACAACAGAAGTCCTTTTAAAATGTTGGCAGACGATGGAGGCCAATCATCCTTTAAACTGTTCCGGAGACTTTGGTTCAGTGCATCTAAGATGAAGTGGGAAATGGTTTTAGTTTTGTGTAAAACACACTCGTCTAAGTCAAGGGAAATACTACGGAACCCGGGAAGGGACATTTCTGTTCCAGTATCTAGCAGAACAGAATTTAAAACAATAAAATTAGCGTGGAGTGGAAAACAAAAAAATATGTCGTTTAAACGATATAATATGTCGTTTAAAAGACATGTTTCTTGTTTTCTTTTCCACTCTGAAAAAGTAGGGTGGAATTTAAAACAATAAATTAGAATGGAACAGAAAACGAAAATATGTCGTTTAAACGACATATTTCTTGTTTTCTGTTCCACGCTGAAAAAAGAAGCGTGGAATTTAAAACAATAAAATAAGAATGGAACAAAAAACAAGAATATATCGTTTAAACGACATATTTATTGTTTTCTGTTCCACTCTGAAAAAGGAGGGTGGAATTTAAAACAATAAAATTCGAATGGAACAGAAAACGAAAATATGTCGTTTTCCATTCCACTGTAAAAATGTAGCGTGGAATTTAAAACAATAGAGATGTCGTTTTATCGACATAATCTTGGCCTTTTCATTGGTTAAAGATGTCGTTTTATCAACAAAATATGTCGTTAAAACGGTATAATCCTAGCCTTTCATTGGCGAGTGTGTCGCGCCTGGAAATATCCGCCATGATTACCGTGTGATATGACCAACCAATGAAAGGCTAGGATTATATCGTTTTAACGACATATTATGTTGATAAAACGACATCTTTAACCAATGAAAAGGCCAAGATTATGTCGTTAAAACGACATCTTTATTGTTTTAAATTCCAAGCTACTTTTTCAGAATGGAATGGAAAACAAGAAATATGTCGTTTAAACGACATATTTTTGTTTTCTGTTCCATTCTAATTTTATTGTTTTAAATTCCACCCTCCTTTTTCAGAGTGGAAAAGAAAACAAGAAATATGTCGTTTAAACGACATATTATATCGTTTAAACGACATATTTTTTGTTTTCCACTCCACGCTAATTTTATTGTTTTAAATTCTGTTCTGCTAGATACTGGAACAGAAATGTCCCTTCCCGGGTTCCGTAAAATACAGGTAAAATGCTGTACCTTCGTTTCTAGTGGCTCCCCCAAGCGATACGCAACGGAAGGTAACTCACTGTGATTCCCCATTGGTGAAATGCACTTAAGAGATATCGTTGCTCCAAAATAATGTAAAATCAAAGCGCTGACAGCTCTGGTAGGACTATTGGATCTGAGAGTAGGCTGGAAAAATTGTTCTCAACGGTTACTAAGACTGTTTTGTTTACCCCTTAACCCTTTTGTACCAAATGGAATCTTCCTCTTTGTATATAGCAAGAGTTCACTTCAAAAATTAGGGTTGTCAGGTTGTGTTTTCTTTAAAATTTATTTGGAAAATGGCTGAACTTTTAGCAAACAGTGGAGGCCCTGATCAGATGCCGCATTCTGCAAAAAGCATGAGGGAAAATTAAGGAATAAAATGTGTCTTACCGACTTGACAATGTATATCCAGTCTGAGTGATTGCTGTCTCGAACAATAACTGTACCACGACTGAAATACGAAATTATAAATAAAAATGCAGGGCTATGTTGTTCGATCTATCTGTCGTGGCTTGAACATGTTCTCTCTCTCTCTCTCTTTCTCTTTCTCTCTCTCTCTCTCTCTCTCTCTCTCTCTCTCTCTCTCTTGTCTGAATCCGATATATACTGCTTGTGTTAGTTAATAAAGTAAATAATGCATACCTCTGAACTCCCACCCGCTTTTTTCCATACACAGTGTAGAGATGAGACCCTGCTTTAATAGTGTTGCCGGGGACGTAAAACCTCAACTCAACCAACCAATCTTGCTTCCAAAGGATAACTTTTTGCAGAACATTTCATTTCACCACAAGGGCATGAGTGGGGGTCGTAAAATTTTATACTGCCCTTCATCATAGTGTAGGATATATACTGACGCAAAACTATAGGCGTGAATGTCAGCATCCAGTGCAGCGTCAAATTTTACCGCAACTGGAGCAGGCACCCATCCAAGAGTGGCATAATCTGCAGTTGAATGATATCCGCCGTGAGACGCCAAGTTCTGCAATGGAAGGACAGATGATTTTTCTCCGGGTAATCCGGTTTCGCACGCACCTCTGATTAATGATCGGCTCGAAGTAAGTGAAGTAATCGTGACAGGGCCGTAACCCTCCCTCACCCCACCATCACCAAAAATGTCATCCGGAATTTCGCTGAGTCAATGGGTCGTCGATATGCACCACAACCTCAATATGACACTATTGGTGGGGTCCAAAGCAGAAACCATGTTAGTCAAACAACCATGTTATATCCAAACAAATATATATAGATTATATAAAAAAAATGACCATTTATGGTCATTTTTGCTATTTTATATAGGCCCTATACATTTTTTGGATTCAATTTAAAACCGTGTTTTATCCAAAACCTTGTTATAATGGACCGTGTTATAACGAGGTTTTGGTGTATTCGCGACAGTTATCAGTGCTGCTGATGTCCGTGCTGTAATTTTGTACTGATCTTGTGTTATTCGAATTGACCCCTAGTTTTTGTCGGTGCTACATGTATGCGATATGAGACTTCCCATTAAGAAAACACGCCTATACAAATACATTGTAAATTTTACCGTGCAAAAGCGATTTTTTATGAAAAAATGTGGTATTTTTCTCATTTTTGTTCAAAATATAGATTGTGGGTACACGTTAGAACCGCCTCGAAGAGGCGGTTCTAACGAGTGCCCACAATCTATATTTTAGGGCAGAAATACGAAAAATAATGTTTACCCCTGTAAACCCCAGTTTACTATATAAAAGTGGGGTTCAAGGGGGTTAGAATTATATAGGCGTGTTTTCGTGATGCTACCAATTTTATTATTGAAATGGGTGGCGTTATGATTTTATCCTTTGCTTATGTCAACTTTGGTTACAATTAAGGCAAAAAGTAAAGGAAATATAAAACACTGTTGTTTTTTTTTGTTTGATTTGAAGTTTAACGTCCCCGTCAACACTGTATAGGTCATTTTGGAGACGTTGCTTCCATATTCGTGGGACTTTTACCCGACACTGAGATGAAATGACATCCCAAGCCCTGTCGCCCAATGAAACAAATAGGAATTATATGCATGGACGGGCCGACTCGCACCGCTTTGCCTGCGCATGCTTAGAGCCTCTAAGCGGCTTACCAGTACTCGCCTGTGGTTGGTTTCAGCTCTGCGAGGAAGCATCATGCAGCCCATCTATTGCTTCAAGCCCCGATGGGCGGGGGGCAAAAAATATAAAACATTGAATTTCGTTTTGCGTTGGAAGTTTCATTCAGTATATTTCTAGTCCTTTGGGATTATTGATTCCACTGGGGAATTATGAAAATATCTGAGGGTCACCGATGAGGCCTATTTGGCCGAAAATAGTTTGTTTGGCCCAGATAAAAGTTTACACACCACTGTTCAAATCCTTGCTGCCAAATGATTACTGTTTTATGGAATATTGTAAAGTTATTAAAACCGCTGATGATGTAAACGTTTTTTTTTTTATACAAATCAACTAAGGTCCTGATTTAACATAAGTAAAACGAAAGTCACTGGCTTCCCGCATATCTAGTTGTACGTAAAAAACAATTGTTTCGACATTTGTAATCAGAAATAGCAAAATTCACGGCTCTGCGTGCGCGTGTATGTGTGTGTGTATACGTGCGCGTTTTCGCAGTTTAATTTGTACATACCTGAAGAAATGAAACAAACAAGCCTGCGGATTTGACGCCAGACAGTCTATCGGCCAGTGTTTCAGGAAAGGAATGGATCTGAAAAAAAAAAGATAGAAACATAACATACTACATACAAGCAATATACATATTTAAAGTCGATACTTAGTTAAGCCTCCAAACATACCCCGAGGACATACAAAGTTTACTCAACGTTGATTTAACTGCTTAATGTGAGTGAAAAACAAGGATTGAGCGAAGGCTTGACCCCATCTATCATCACGTGAACAAGTCCGTGAAATAAACACCCCATTAAACCCCACTTTATATAGAGAAATCCATGGCCAACTATTTCTGACATTAGCCCGATGACCTTCAACCGTGACAGTAGCACAGAAAGTCAATATTGGGTTGTCTCCCTTTGACTGAGGCCTACGATAGATACCTATCGTATACCTGTCGTGTAATCAATATTGTGTTTTAATCCGGCTGTGTGTGAAAATGACCCCGGGGTATATCGAACGATAGATACGTCTAGTTATTTTAGAACTGCGTGTTTTCGTACTTTAAGCGAGAAAAATTCTCTTCTTGTCAAACGGTTAAAATTGAGCCTTTTTGTACTTAAAATATTATCGGTTCTCATAAACCCATTTTTTTCTGGAATGTGATATTCCACATTATTTAAAAAAACAAAAAACATTTATAGTTAATGGATGTCAGATTGCATTATTTAAAATTGCATTGTTTAGAAAAGCAACATGTTCATAAGTCCATGTAATAAAACCCCTGTAAACCCCACTTTACATTATATAAAGAAAAGAGAGGTTTAGAGGGGTTACAATGTGTGTTATCCGCACCAAGACATTGTATTTTTCATCATAAAAATGTTTTGTTTTTTTAGATATAAATTAACATTTCGAAGATAAGAAAGAAAACATTGTCACACGGATATGTTTCTTAATGGGTTGACAGTTTTGTTTGATTGGAGGCTTAACGTCCCCGTCAACACTGTATAGGTCACTTTGCGGACGTTGCTTCCAATTTTGAGGGACTTTTACCCGACACTGAGATGACATCTGAAGCCCTGCCACCCAATGAAACCAGTAGAGTTTATCTGCATGGACGGTCCAACTCGCACCACTTTTCATGGGCAGGCTTAGAGCCCCCATGCAGTTTACTAGTACTCATGTGCTGTGCAGTCAGTTTCAGCTCTGCGTGGAAGCATCATGCAGCCCAATCTATTTCTTCAAGCCCCGATAGGCGGAGGCCGTAATGGGTTGACAGCAAAGGCCCTGATCTAAGCTCGACGTCTGAACTGAGCTTGCACTGTTTGCCACAGTAAAACCCAGTTTTCTCTATATAAAGCATGGTTTAAGGGGGTGTTCATTACACGCCGTGATGAAAAAACAACAGTGACTGAAATAATATAGAAGAATAAGAAGCAAGTACTTTCGAGCTATGTTTTTGTGTTATGTTAAAATCATGCTGATCACTGATTACCCGACTGTTCAATATATAAAGTTGGGTTTACGTGCAAATTCTTTTCCCCTGTATGATGGAAGGAACACCAGAAAAGGGGTACACCCTTAATAAATCATTTCATGATAGCACTCGAAATAAAAAATAATAATGTCGAATAACAATAATAACAATAATTGTAATAAAAATAACTTTGCTATATTGTGTCTGTGAACGTTCTTTAACATAAAGACATAGCATAACCCTACTGGGTTATAGCAGTGCGTGAGCATGCCGTGTCTCGCATGCCTTTATTTCAAAGACGTCCAACATCAGTATCATAAAGTGATAATTATCAGCCATAAATCAAGCGAGACAATATACGGATTTAATAGATCAGTGAAAATATTTTCAACGTTGGCACATTGGACATACGTGAAATAGCACTCGAAATAATAATAATAATAATAACGATAATTGTAATAAAACTAATTTTGTTTGAATTGAGGATTTACGTCCCCGTCAACATTATTAGGGTCAATAATAATAATAATAATAATCAAAGCACTGACAGTAGTATACGGGTTGATGTTCAAATAACAAACAACCTATACATAGAAATATGAAAGACGTCAAACGAATGTATCATCGTAACTCGGACCCAGTATACAGCCGGTCTCGGTGGCTCGGTTGGATGCATGTCTGACTGGTGATCAGGAGGACGCGGGTTCGATATCTGCATGGGTCGGCAACTTTTTTGCGTGGATATTGATCTTGAAATCTTTTACGGTCAATCTCTCCCTCACGCTGATTCAAGAAGGGCAGTTGTCAGACGCGCACTGTACTAATTAACCGCTTACGTATAAGCCTGGCCTAGAAAAGTGTGGAGTAAACTGACCGGCTCATAAATGACCTAAATAGTGTTGACTGGGCCGTTAAACTCCAACACAAACAAACAAAAGCCCAGTATACATGTAAATTCGATTCAAGATATAATAATTAGCCCCCGCTCATCGGGGCTTGAAGAAATAGATGGGCTGCATGATGCTTCCACGCAGAGCTGAAACCGACCCGCACACGAGTGCTGGTAAACCGCTGAGAGGATCTAAGCCTGCCCAGGCAATGCGGTGCGAGTCGGCCCGTCTATGCTTAAAAACCCTATTGGTTTCATTGGGTGGCTGGGCTTGAGATGTCATTTCATCTCAGTGTCGGATAAAGTCCCACAAAATTGGAAGCAACGTCTCCAAAATGACCTTTACAGTGTTGACGGGGACGTTAAACCTCAAATAAAACAAACCAACAAAGATATAATAATAATAATAATAATAATAATAATAATAACAACAACAACAACAATTGGTACTCATTATCTAAATAGCACCAATACTTCAGTAGTACCCATGACACAATCTTTCCGGAAATAAGGTAATCCATTATACGTGCACGCGTGTCCATTAATCTTCGGGCTTTATGACGGTCGGTAGCCGGAACGCAATACACAATCAACGTGTCATAAAAGCGATAATTGTCTTCTGCTTAAATACCCGTGATATTTTCCCCTGAGTGTAATAAACCGTTATGGGCACAGAAGCGCCAAATTGAAATCTTTCTACCTATGTTTTTGTGTTTATTACGTCAAAATCATGCGCAAAACATAGATTGTGTGTGTCGTAACGAGTACCCACAACCTATGTCTTGGAGCAGAAATAAGAAAAATAATTAATACCCCCGTAAATCCCTTTTTTCTCTATATAAACTGGGGTTTAAGGGGTCTTTATTTCACGGACATGTTCACGTGATGCATAAATAAATTAAAAAAAAAATCAGAATGAGCTGGTTCTAAATAGTACCATCAATCAACGTATTGAGCAATAAATAAATTTTAAATAAATAAATCGTTAATAAATAAATTACGATAACACATCCGTGCGGCATAGTAGGGTATTCTTGATATATCAAAAACAGTTAATTTGTTAATGAAAACTTATCGATACTCAAAACCGGTTGTGTATTGTCGTTAGAACCGCCTCATTGAGGTCGCTCTAACGAGTACCCACAACCTATGTCTTGGAGAAGAAATAAAAAAATGAGTACCACAGTAATCCCCAGTTTTCTCTATATAAAGCATGGTTTAAGGGGGTGTTCATTACACGGCTTGTTGCCGTGATGAAAAAACAACAGTGGCTAAAATAATATCGAAGAATAAGAAGCAAGTACTTTCGAACTATGTTTTTGTGTTATGTTAAAATCATGCTGGTCCCTGATTATACGACTGTTCAATATATACAGTTGGGTTTACATGCAAATTCTTTTCCCCGGTATGATGGAAGGAACACCAGAAAAGGTGTACACCCTGATCTTAATAAATCATTTAACAGTTGAAATAAATACATAAATATAAAAATAAATAAATCGGAATGAGCTGGTTCTAAATATAACCAACAATCCACGCATTGAGCAAAAATATAAACAAATACATAAATAAATTACGATAACACATCCGTGCGGCTCAGTCAATTCTTGATAATTTGTTAATCATCACGTGAACAAGTCCGTGAAATGAAGACCCCCTATACCCCACCTCATATAGAGAAAACTGGGGTTTACGGGGGTATACATTTTTTCTTATTTTTGTTCCAAAACATAGGTTGTGGGTACTCGTTAGAACCGCCTCGATGAGGCGGTTCTAACGATCGAGGCGGTTCTAACGAGCACCCACAACCCATGTTAACACTTTTACCCAATCAAGGAAATAATAATGAATAAAAAACACTTTACATGGGCATTAATGGCCTCTTTAACGGCTATTATATGGTTTACCAGACGGAATTAATAATCAAACGTATGTTACGAAAAGGAAAAATACAAACATCTCTTTTGTGTTCTTGTATTCAATCAAAACAATGTGCGAACAGCGAAATGTCAGAAATGCGAAAATGCGAACAGCGAAATGTCAGATTAGCCTGCACATACGGCATCTTTCTTTCTTTCAATTGTAATCTTATTACTAGCAATGTTTGTTTAAGTTGCTTAGTAAGTATAAAAAATCTAATCGGGTCATGAAAAATAAATAAATAAATAAGACGCAGATCAGACACCGCATTTTAGATTGATAAATAAATAAAAAAATAAATAAATTAAATAATAAAATAAATAAGACGCAGATCAGACACCGCATTTTAGATTGATTTACATTCCAAGGAGATGCCCAGGCGAATATGTGTTTATTTCACGGTCGACGGAGAATGACACGCTTTGGGATTACACGCGTGTGTAGACGATAAAGCGTTTTCTGATTAAGCTCCAAATTTAATCGCAAAATGACGCTATTAAATATAATTTTGAAATATTATAATTGCTATCAAAGTGCACAATATTGTAACCACATTGCGTCTTATACGGGCGATTGTTTGCAATATTAACAGAAAGTGAAGATTTTAGCCGTTAAAGTAGGGTACTGTCGTTGTTTTTCCACAGTTTTGTATGATTCATATAAGGATTAAGGGTTGTTAATTTGAAAATAAAAATGCCGCCAGCTAATTAAATAAAAGTTCCACTTATTTGATATCTTTTTAAAGGTATTTAAACGGACAATTAGATTAAATCGGAACTTGTTTGTCAAATTGAAAAATAAATAAGTTATATTTGTTTAAAAAATAGTTTCCATTAAAGCGCCTGCTATTTCGAACAAGACATTCTGTACAGGTAAGCCGAGAAGGTCAGCGCACAGTAAAAGGCTTAATCCTTTGCGCCAACGGCATAAATGTCAATAATAGTTGCGGATGCTGGGGTTTACGGGGCTATTTATTATTTTGCTTAATTTTGCTCCAAGACATAGGTTGTGGGTACTCGTTAGAACCGCCTTAACCAGGCAAAGCGGTGCGAGTCGGACCGTCCGTTCTTATATACCCTATTGGTTTCATAGGGTGACAGGGCTTGAGCTATCATTTCATCTCAATGTTGGGTAAAAGTCCCACAAAATTGGAATCAACATCTCCAAAATGACCTAAACAGTGTTGACGGGGACGTTAAACCACAAATCAAACAAACAATGCACGCACTGAATATCGGATAATATGCCGGGTATATCCATTCAGCTTTACGTGTTTTCATGTCGTTTACCAAAGACTAGAAGAATCAAAGTACTGAAAGTACTAATAGAAGGTGATGGTAGATAACTGTTAGTTTTTACATTGGGCCATTTCATTTCATTATCTTTTTTTTTTTTGTTGTTGTTGTTGTTGTTGTTGTATTTTAATTTTTAAACAGTCAATGGTTTTGTATGATTGTAGTTACGCGAGGAGCAGACAAATGAAATGTCAAAAACAAAATTGAGGATCGAACGGTACATGTTGTGAATGCCTTCTTGTGTCAGTGAGAATAATTCTGGAGACAATTGCATACATAGACTTTAGCAAACAAGATAATTTACTCAACACTCTGTACGTGCTAGCAAATGGCTTTCTTACACCAATATTCCGGGACACTGGCTGGTTTTTATCTGAGGCTTCGATCACAAGTTTAAAAGTTTATTGGTTCCTATGTTTGTCAATTGGTCGACCCATCGAAACCTGGATTAAACAATAGGGTTATAATGGCCTTGGAACGCTTACCTCATCCTTATTGCAAAGATCAAGTGGTAGGTAATATCAGGTGGAGTGGATGGTTTGAGCCATTTTGGTTGAGAGTGACCAAAGGAACATTCCTGTGAAATTATTTCAAAATCAGTCTACCTATTTAGTAGAACATCACGTGAACAAGTCCGTGAAATGAAGACCCCTCTAAACCCCACTTCATATAGAGAACACTGGGGCTACGGGGTGGGGGTATACATTATTGTTCATATTTCTTCTCAAATACATAGGTTGTGGGCACTCGTTAGAACTGCATCATTAAGGCGGTTCTAACGATCACTCACAGCCTATGTTTTGAGCATTGTTAAGAAAAATACCACGGACTTTCATCAGAAAAAGAGCAATTTTGCGGATGTTATTGTCTGTTTGTATTGGAGTTTAGCGGCCCAGTCAAAACTATTTAGGTCATTTTTGAGCCGGTCAGTTTACCTATCCACACTTTCCTGGGTAGGCTTATACGTAAGCGGTTAACCAGTACAGTGCACATTCTTTCGCCAGAAACTGACAACTGCCCTTCTTGAATCAGCGGAAGGGAGAGAATGACCGTAGAAAAGATTTCATGATCAATCTCCACGAAAGAATGTTGCCGACCCCGGCGGGAGTCGAACCCGCGTCCTCCTGATCACCAGTCAGACGCGCATCCGACTGAGCCAACGAGGCCGGCTTTGCGGATGTTAAAAATGCACAATATCGCATGGGTGTGTTATCGTAATGAGAAGTCTTATTGTTTCGTTTGGTGTCTTTTGTGTTCAGTGGAGCGAAACTATTTTGAGTAACTTTGTCTGAGGGTCACCCATGGAACATTCCTTCCAAATTATTCTCTTTCTGCATGAGGATGAAGTCTTTTCAAAATTCCCTTCTAAAGAGCTGACTTATATGTTACTATCTGGACATTTCCGAACATTGAGGGTCATGTCCTAATGCATGGAGATGAATTTGCTCAGAATCACGTGAACAGGTCCGAAAAACGACCACCCCACCCAAACCCCCTTTATACGGAGAAAACTGGGGTTTACGAGGGTATACATTGTTTTTCTTATTTCTGCTCCAAGACATAGGTTGTGGGTACTCGTTAGAACCGCCTTACTGGGGCGGTTCTAACGAGCACTCTCAACCTGTTTTGAACATTTTTATAAAAATATCATGGCTTTTCATCAGAAAACTAGCCGTTTTGGAGATGTGAAAAATGCTCTATGTCACAAGACTGAGTTATCGTAATGGTCTAACTTACAATGCCTCGCTGTGACAACTGGCGGGGGTTGTGGGGGCGTGGGGCCAAGAATTGTCACAAAATGCTAGACAAATGAGTCATTGGTTCCCTTTGACAATACACAGCTAACTTGTATGTAACTATCTGGACATAATTGTGGACATTGAGAGTCAGGTCCTAGTGCAACAGAAGGAAATGAAGAGGCTCAGTTTTACTAATACTGTCACATGGTGACAAAGGGTGTATGTGTGTGTGTGTGTGTGTGTGTGGGGGGGGGGGGTTATGTGTCAGTGGTTCCCTTTGACAATACAGAGCTGACTTGTATGTCACTGTCTAGGCACCTTGTGGACATTGAGGGTCAGGTCTTAGTGCATCAGAAGGAGATTAACCGGCTCAGCCTTAACCCTATATAAAACCAGAGTGCTCCGGGCAGGTCCAGTTTTGACCCGGTGGGGTTATAATTTGGACAATCTTGGATAAAGGATCTAGAGGAAGTTTTATTCCAAATATCAAAGACTTGGACCTTCTGGTTTCAGACGAGAAGGTATTTAAAGGTTTTCAGTACGTAAGTCTATGTGAAACCAGTGGGCCCTGAGGCGGGGCAACCTTTGACCCCAGGGCTATAATTTACACAGCATAGTAGAGGACAACCAGATGAAGCATCATACCAAATATCAAAGACCTGGGCCTTCTGGTTTCAGACAAGAAGCTTTTGAAAGGTTTTCCATATATAAGTCAAAATAAAACCAGTGTACCCCAGGGCAGGGCCATTTTTGACCCAAGGGCTATAATTTGAACAATCCTGGTAGAGATTTGCTAGCTGAATCTTCACACCAAATATGAAAGACCTGGGCCTTGCGTTTTCAGAGAAGTTTTTAAGGTTTTCCCTATATATCCCAATGTAAGACCAAAGGGCACCCGGGGGGTGGGTGGGGGGGGGGTGCAATTCTGGCACAAGGACTATAATTTGAAAATCTTGATATAGGTCCACAAGATGAAGCTACATACCAAATATTAAATATCTGAGATCTGAGGCTTATGGTTTCAGACAAGAAGATTTTTGAAGATTTTCCCGCGAGATGTCTATGTAAAACCAGTGGACTACAGGGCGGGGGCATTTTTGGTCACAGAGCTATAATTCTAACAATCTTGAAAGAGGTCCACTAGACGCAGCTTCATATCAAATATCAAATACCCCAGCCTCCTGGTTTCTGACAAGAAGATTTTCAAAAGGTTTCCCTATATAAGTCAATGTAAAACCACAGGGCCCCGGGGCGGGGGCATTTTTGTCCCCAGGGCTATAATTTGAAGTCGGAAAGTCCATTGGCCTCATAGTGTGGCAAGGCTTTAAATGCCATTTCATCACAATGTTAGGTAAGAGTCCAACGAAATTCGAAGCATGTCTATACAGTTTTGTTTATTTGTTTGATTTGATGTTTAACGCCCCGTCAACACTTTAAAGGTAATTTTGGGGACGTCGCTTCAATTTTGTTGGTATTTTACCCGACATTGAGATGAAATGACAACTCAGCCTCTGCCGCACAATGCAACTAATAGAGTTTATATGCATGGATGGTCCAACTCGCACTACTTTTCCTGGGCAGGCTTAGAATCGGAACCTTTAAGCTGTCTACCTGTACTCATGTTCGGTCGATTTCAGCTCTGCGTGGAAACAGCATGCAGCCCATTCTGTTTCCTCAAGCCCCGGTTGGCGGGGCCGTTATACAGTCTTGACGGGGACTTTAAACGTCAAATCAATCAAATCAAATACACCTCAGTAAAAAAGGGAAATATTCAGATACAGAAGAAGAGGAAACAAAGTCTGATAGTTTCTGACCTCGCCCCGACCCCCCCCCCCCCCCCAAACACACACACACACACAAAAAGCACCCACCGCCGGGAATAAATATGTATTACCCCGTACTATAAACGTTAAGATTAAGGAGTATAAGTTTTAAAGTCATATTTTCCTGATGATTCACAGAAATATATATCCATGCAACAGTGAATCGGCCCCCGCCTATCGGGGCTTGAAGAAATATATGGCTGCACGATGCTTCCACGCAGAGCTGAATCCGACCCGCACACGAGTACTGGTAAACCGCTTAGAGGATCTAAGCCTGCCCAGGCAAAGCGGTGCGCACGAGTCGGACCGTCCATGCTTATAAACCCTATTGGTTTCATTGGGCGAAAGGGCTGGAGATAACATTACATCTCAATGTCGGGTAAAAGTCCCACAAAATTGGAAGCAACGTCTCCAAAATGACCTTTACAGTGTTGACGGGGACGTTAAACCTCAAATCAAACAAATGCAACAGTGAAGGTAACTTCGCTCTATCCGCCGCCCCCCCCCCGCCCATGGGGACTTGAAGAAACATATGGGCTGCATGATGCTTCCACGCAGAGCTGAAACCGGCCCGCACACTAGTTCTAGTATACCGCTTAGAGGATCTAAGCCTGTCCAGGAACCGCGATGCGAGACGGAGCGTCCATGCTAATAAACCATATTGGTTTCATTGGGCGACAGGGCTTGAGTATTCATTTCATCTCAATATCGGGTAAAAGTCCCACAAAATTGAAAGAAACGTCTCCAAAATGACCTTTACAGTGCTGAGGGGGACGTTAAACCTCAAATCAAACAAACAAACAAACAAAACTTCGCTCTATCTGTAGTATAGCAAGTCGTAGTATTCCATTCATACTGTCAACTCATTCATTGAATTATTAATCCGCAATCTAGATTTTGAGCGAGTTCAGTTGACGTACTAGAGTTAACAAGAGTTGACTTGCTCCAAAACTCGCCGTGTAGAAATATTGCGACTGCTAGAGTTAGCTTGGTATGAGAGTTGGAAGCCTTGCCTAGTGACAACGAATACGGTGGAAAGTGGAAAATTGTAAGTTGAATGCAATCCGAAAATCGATTATTTTCATCTTTTTGAAATTTTGGCCACGAGTTGGAAAAATCACGTCCAACTTGAAAACATTTTTGTACTTTCTATTTACTCAAGGGCAAACGATGACATTTTCTTTACGTCAGTAGAGTTCTGAATCTGAATCGTTACTGGTGACGCATCAAATGATATTTGATGCTTCCTGTCGCTTCTAATTTGGGGATCGTGAAGTAGGGCGGTGGGGTGGGGGTGGGGGGATAAAGTCATTGTACAAATTTGTACAAGAGTATGCCTACTGTCTCCCCTACTTTCCTTGAGTTAACTTTAGTTGGTCAACTGAACTCGCTCACAGCAAATTAGGTCATAACAAAGCTGCGAATCGAGACCAATTTGAACTCTAGGGTTAATTTTATGGTATTTTACTCTGAAGTTAGTTGTTTATGTAATTGGCTTCCTCAGTTTGACAATCTGCATATCATTTTCACTTATTAAATGATACATGCGCGTCTATTGATAAATATATGGAGGCTTACTTTTCTTGAAGCATAGGATTGATTCGTCATCGAGGGGCTGCGGTGTCGATTGGCATAAGAAGGTGAGACCTGAAAGGTCATCACCTTCTAATAAGTTTACATTCATTTCTTAATTAACCTATGATCACCCCCCTGCCGTCGTGTTTTTTGTTCTTGCTAGACAGAACTCCCAACTCCCAAAGCAAGCTTGATTGAACTCAAGTTAACTCTAGTAGTGCTGCACGAGCCATAACCCGCGTGTTTTGGTGTAACTATAGTTAACTCTAGAAAGTCAACCGAACTCGCTCTCAATAACTAGGCCAGGTCAGCTGCGAAACGAGACCAATTTCAAATCTAGATCAATTTTATGACATTTAAAACTGAAATTCATTGTTTGTGCATTTTGCATCCACAGTTTATTTATCAATCTGCATATTATTTTCACATATCAAATGATACAGGCGCGTCTCTTCACTGATTTATGAGGACCTATTTTTCTTGAAACAGATGAGTGATGCGGTATCGAGGGAATTCTCTGAGTGTTGCCATAAGAAGGTGAGACCTGAAAGGTCATCACCTTCTAAAAATGAACTGTCAGAATATTGATAACTATTATTTTCAAACGCATTTCGTTAAACCACCAAAGCTATTAGTGCATTAGTTCTTTGTTATCTAATTTCTCGTTAAACCCACATTATGTCAAGCGTTCCAAAATTGGGGTATATATGCAGTTTAGACCGCTTGCTTTAGTTATATGAAAAGCCAAAGTTGAAAAGCCCGAACTTGGAAATAGATATGTAAAAAGTTGTGTAATCGGCGATTTTATTTGGCATACATGGATGAACACGTACAGGCGCCGACGACTCTCTTCTTATATTTTAAAATTACAATGCAAGTATACACGCAAATAACTCATCACGGCGTTTGCTTTGTATGGAACTCAGTTCCATAGCACGAGACTGTACTTTTAGAACGCAACCACGTCTTAAACGGTTTTGAAATACATAATCTTGAAACTGATACACTATATACATGTACCATTTTAAAAGTGCGTGTCCTATATAAATTATCCTATATTTGAACGACTTAAATACAAGTGGATCACTTATTCGATCGTTGTGTTAAAAAATGAAGTATTATTTACGAAAAAAAAACAAACAAGCGCCATGAGCTGCGTAAAATAACAAGAGGGCCATCATGGCCCTGAATCGCTCACCTGAATCCAAGATGTTTCAAAGCTTATGGAAATGAAGGATTCACTGCTTTAAGGAGATGTGGACCAAAGATTTTTCTTTGGAGGTTATTTTTCATTGTAGTGGAATTTGAAGGTTTTTCTGTTTTTAGCTCTGGTGTCCATTTTGTTTTCACAGAGCGGAACAGTTTAGGCAATTTTGAAAGAGGGTCACTCAAGGAACATTCCTGTGAAATTATTTTCAAATCGGGCTCTTTGCCTAGGAGAAGATGTCATTTAAAGGTTTTTCTATACTTAGCTCTGGTGGCCATTTTGTTTAACGAGCGAAACGATTAAGACAATTTTGAAAAAGGGTCACTCGACGAACGTTCCTGTGAAGTTATTTCCTAATCGTGCCATTTGCCTTGGAGGAGATGTCATTTAAATGTTTTTCTATTTTTAACTCTGGTGGCCATTTTGTTTAACAGAGTGGAACAATTTAGGCAATTTTGAAAGAGGGTCACTAAAGGAACATTCCTGTGAAGTTATTTTCAAATCGGGCCATTTGCATAGGAGGAGATGTCATTTGAAGGTTTTTCTATTTTTATCTCTGGTGGCCATTTTGTTTAAGGGAGCGGAACGATTTAGGCAATTTTGAAAGAGGGTCACTCAAGCAACATTCCTGTGAAATTATTTTCAAATCGGGCCATTTGCCTAGAAGGAGATGTCATTTAAAGGTTTTTCTATTTTTGGCTCTGGCGGCCATTTTGTTTAACGGAGCGGAACGATTTAGGCAATTTTGAAAGAGGGTCACTCAAGGAACGTTCCTGTGAAATTATTTTCAAATTGGGCCATTTGCCTAGGAGGAGATGTCATTTAAAGGTTTTCTATTTTTAGCTCTGGTGGCCATTTTGTTTAACGGAGCGGAACGATTTAGGCAATTTTGAAAGAGGGTCACTCAAGCAATATTCCTGTGAAATTATTTTCAAATCGGGCCATTTGCCTAGGAGGAGATGTCATTTAGAAGGTTTTTCTATTTTTTGCTCTGGCGGTCATTTTGTTTAACAGAGCAGAATGATTAAGGCAATTTTGAAAGAGGCTCACTCAAGGAACGTTCCTGTGAAATTATTTTCAAATTGGGCCATTTGCCTAGGAGGAGATGTCATTTAAAGGTTTTCTATTTTTAGCTCTGGCGGCCATTTTGTTTAACGGAGCGGAACGATTTAGGCAATTTTGAAAGAGGGTCACTCAAGGAACATTCCTGTGAAGTTATTTTCAAATCGAGCCATTTGCCTAGAAGAAGATGTCATTTAAAGGTTTTTCTTTTTTTAGCTCTAGCGCCCAGATTGTTTAACGGAGCGGAACGATTTAGGCAATTTTCAAAGAGGGTCACTCAAGGAACATTCCTGTGAAATTATTTTCAAATCGGGCCATTTGCCTAGGAAGAGATGTCATTTAAAGGTTTTTCTATTTTTAGCTCTGGCGGCCATTTTGTTTAACGGAGCTGAACGATTTAGGTAATTTTCAAAGAGGGTCACTCATGCAACATTCCTGTGAAATTATTTTCAAATCGGGCCATTTGCCTAGGAGGAGATGTCATTTAAAGGTTTTTATATTTTTAGCTCTGGCGGCCATTTTATTGAACGGAGCAGAATGATTAAGGCAATTTTGAAAGAGGCTCACTCAATGAATGTTCCTGTGAAATTATTTTCAAATTGGGCAATTTACCTAGGAGGAGATGTCATTGAAAGGTTTTTCTATTTTTAGCTCTGGCAACCATTTTGTTTAACGGAGCAGAACGATTTAGGCAATTTTGAAAGAGGGTCACTCAAGGAAACTATCCTGTGAAATTATTTTCAAATCGGGCCATTTGCCTAGGAAGAGATGTCATTTAAAGGTTTTTCTATTTTTAGCTCTGGCGGCCATTTTGTTTAACGGAGCGGAACGATTTAGGCAATTTTGAAAGAGGGTCACTCAAGCAACATTCCTGTGAAATTATTTTCAAATCAGGCCATTTGCCTAGGAGGAGATGTCATTTAAAGGGTTTTCTATTTTTGGCTCTGGCGGTCATTTTGTTTAACGGAGCAGAATGATTAAGGCAATTTTGAAAGAGACTCATTCAAGGAACGCTTCTGTGAAATTATTTTCAAAGTGGGCCATTTGCCTAGGAGGAGATGTCATTTAAAGGTATTTCTATTTTTAGCTCTGGCGGCCATTTTGTTTAACGGAGCAGAATGATTAAGGCAAGTTTGAAAGAGGCTAACTCAAGGAATATTCCTGTGAAATTATTTTCAAATTGGGCCATTTGCCTAGGAGGAGATGTCATTTAAAGGTTTTTCTATTTTTAGCTCTGGCGGCCATTTTGTTTAACGGAGCGGAACGATTAAGGCAATTTTGAAAGAGGGTCACTCAAGGAACGTTCCTGTGAAATTATTTTCAAATTGGGCCATTTGCCTAGGAGGAGATGTCATTTAAAGGTTTTCTATTTTTAGCTCTGGCGGCCATTTTGTTTAACGGAGCGGAACGATTTAGGCAATTTTGAAAGAGGGTCACTCAAGGAACATTCCTGTGAAGTTATTTTCAAATCGAGCCATTTGCCTAGAAGAAGATGTCATTTAAAGGTTTTTCTATTTTTAGCTCTGGCGGCCATTTTGTTTAACGGAGCGGAACGATTTAGGCAATTTTGAAAGAGGGTCACTCAAGGAATGTTCCTGTGAAATTATTTTCAAATCGGGCCATTTGCCTAGGAAGAGATGTCATTTAAAGGTTTTTCTATTTTTAGCTCTGGCAGCCATTTTGTTTAACGGAGCAAAACGATTTAGGCAATTTTGAAAGAGGGTCACTCAAGGAACTTTCCTGTGAAATTAATTTCAAATCGGGCCATTTGCCTAGGAAGGGATGTCATTTAAAGGTTTTTCTATTTTTAGCTCTGGCGGCCATTTTGTTTAACGGAGCGGAACGATTTAGGTAATTTTGAAAGAGGGTCACTCAAGCAACATTCCTGTGAAATTATTTTCAAATCGGGCCATTTGCCTAGGAGGAGATGTCATTTAAAGGTTTTTCTATTTTTGGCTCTGGCGGCCATTTTGTTTAACGGAGCAGAATGATTAAGGCAATTTTGAAAGAGGCTCATTCAAGGAACGTTCCTGTGAAATTATTTTCAAAGTGGGCCATTTGCCTAGGAGGAGATGTCATTTAAAGGTTTTTCTTTTTTTAGCTCTGGCGGCCATTTTGTTTAACAGAGCAGAATGATTAAGGCAATTTTGAAAGAGGGTCACTCAAGGAACGTTCCTGTGAAATTATTTTCAAATCGGGCCATTTGCCTAGGAAGAGATATCATTTAAAGGTTTTCTATTTTTAGCTCTGGCGGCCATTTTGTTTAACGGAGCGGAACGATTTAGGTAATTTTGAAAGAGGGTCACTCAAGCAACATTCCTGTGAAATTATTTTCAAATCGGGCCATTTGCCTAGGAGGAGATGTCATTTAAAGGTTTTTCTATTTTTGGCTCTGGCGGCCATTTTGTTTAACAGAGCAGAATGATTAAGGCAATTTTTAAAGAGACTCACTCAAGGAACGTTCCTGTGAAATTATTTTCAAATTGGGCCATTTGCCTAGGAGGAGATGTCATTTAAAGGTTTTCTATTTTTAGCTCTGGCGGCCATTTTGTTTAACGGAGCGGAACGATTTAGGCAATTTTGAAAGAGGGTCACTCAAGGAACATTCCTGTGAAGTTATTTTCAAATCGAGCCATTTGCCTAGAAGAAGATGTCATTTAAAGGTTTTTCTATTTTTAGCTCTGGCGGCCATTTTGTTTAACGGAGCGGAACGATTTAGGTAATTTTGAAAGAGGGTCACTCATGCAACATTCCTGTGAAATTATTTTCAAATCGGGCCATTTGCCTAGGAGGAGATGTCATTTAAAGGTTGTCTATTTTTGGCTCTGGCGGCCATTTTGTTTAACAGAGCAGAATGATTAAGGCAATTTTTAAAGAGGCTCACTCAAGGAACGTTCCTGTGAAATTATTTTCAAATTGGGCAATTTGCCTAGGAGGAGATGTCATTTAAAGGTTTTCTATTTTTAGCTCTGGCGGCCATTTTGTTTAACGGAGCGGAACGATTTAGGCAATTTTGAAAGAGGGTCACTCAAGGAACATTCCTGTGAAGTTATTTTCAAATCGAGCCATTTGCCTTGAAGAAGATGTCATTTAAAGGTTTTTCTATTTTTAGCTCTGGCGGCCATTTTGTTTAACGGAGCGAAACGATTTAGGCAATTTTGAAAGAGGGTCACTCAAGGAATGTTCCTGTGAAATTATTTTCAAATCGGGCCATTTGCCTAGGAAGAGATGTCATTTAAAGGTTTTTCTATTTTTAGCTCTGGCGGCCATTTTGTTTAGCGGAGCGGAACGATTTAGGTAATTTTGAAAGAGGGTCACTCAAGCAACATTCCTGTGAAATTATTTTCAAATCGGGCCATTTGCCTAGGAGGAGATGTCATTTAAAGGTTGTCTATTTTTGGCTCTGGTGGCCATTTTGTTTAACAGAGCAGAATGATTAAGGCAATTTTGAAAGAGGCTCACTCAAGGAACGTTCCTGTGAAATTATTTTCAAATTGGGCCATTTGCCTAGGAGGAGATGTCATTTAAAGGTTTTTCTATTTTTAGCTCTGGCGGCCATTTTGTTTAACGGAGCGGAACGATTTAGGTAATTTTGAAAGCTGGTCACTCAAGCAACATTCCTGTGAAATTATTTTCAAATCGGGCCATTTGCCTAGGAGGAGATGTCATTTAAAGGTTGTCTATTTTTGGCTCTGGCGGCCATTTTGTTTAACGGAGCAGATTGATAAAGGCAATTTTGAAAGAGGCTCACTCAAGGAACGTTCCTGTGAAATTATTTTCAAATTGGGCCATTTGCCTAGGAGGAGATGTCATTTAAAGGTTGTCTATTTTTAGCTCTGGTGGCCATTTTGTTTAACGGAGCGGAACGATTTAGGCAATTTTGAAAGAGGGTCACTCAAGGAACGTTCCTGTGAAGTTATTTTCAAATCGGGCCATTTGCCTAGGAAGAGATATCATTTAAAGGTTTTTCTATTTTTAGCTCTGGTGGCCATTTTGTTTAACGGAGCGGAACGATTTAGGTAATTTTGAAAGAGGGTCACTCAAGCAACATTCCTGTGAAATTATTTTCAAATTGGGCCATTTGCCTAGGAGGAGATGTCATTTAAAGGTTTTTCTATTTTTGGCTCTGGCGCCCATTTTGTTTAACAGAGCAGAATGATTAAGGCAGTTTTTAAAGAGGCTCACTCAAGGAACGTTCCTGTGAAATTATTTTCAAATTGGGCCATTTGCCTAGGAGGAGATGTCATTTAAAGGTTTTCTATTTTTAGCTCTGGCGGCCATTTTGTTTAACGGAGCGGAACGATTTAGGCAATTTTGAAAGAGGGTAACTCAAGGAACATTCCTGTGAAGTTATTATCAAATCGAGCCATTTGCCTAGAAGATGTCATTTAAAGGTTTTTCTATTTTTAGCTCTGGCGGCCATTTTGTTTAACGGCGCGGAACGATTTAGGCAATTTTGAAACAGGATCACTCAAGGAATGTTCCTGTGAAATTATTTACAAATCGGGCCATTTGCCTAGGAAGAGATGTCATTTAAAGGTTTTTTTCTATTTTTAGCTCTGGCGGCCATTTTGTTTAACGGAGCGGAACGATTTAGGTAATTTTGAAAGAGGGTCACTCAAGCAACATTCCTGTGAAATTATTTTCAAATCGGGCCATTTGCCTAGGAGGAGATGTCATTTAAAGGTTGTCTATTTTTGGCTCTGGTGGCCATTTTGTTTAACGGAGCAGAATGATTAAGGCAATTTTGAAAGAGGCTCACTCAAGGAACGTTCCTGTGAAATTATTTTCAAATTGGGCCATTTGCCTAGGAGGAGATGTCATTTAAAGGTTTTCTATTTTTAGCTCTGGCGGCCATTTTGTTTAACGGAGCGGAACGATTTAGGCAATTTTGAAAGAGGGTCACTCAAGGAACATTCCTGTGAAGTTATTTTCAAATCGAGCCATTTGCCTAGAAGAAGATGTCATTTAAAGGTTTTTCTATTTTTAGCTCTGGCGGCCATTTTGTTTAACGGAGCGGAACGATTTAGGCAATTTTGAAAGAGGGTCACTCAAGGAATGTTCCTGTGAAATTATTTTCAAATCGGGCCATTTGCCTAGGAAGAGATGTCATTTAAAGGTTTTTCTATTTTTAGCTCTGGCAGCCATTTTGTTTAACGGAGCAAAACGATTTAGGCAATTTTGAAAGAGGGTCACTCAAGGAACTTTCCTGTGAAATTAATTTCAAATCGGGCCATTTGCCTAGGAAGGGATGTCATTTAAAGGTTTTTCTATTTTTAGCTCTGGCGGCCATTTTGTTTAACGGAGCGGAACGATTTAGGTAATTTTGAAAGAGGGTCACTCAAGCAACATTCCTGTGAAATTATTTTCAAATCGGGCCATTTGCCTAGGAGGAGATGTCATTTAAAGGTTTTTCTATTTTTGGCTCTGGCGGCCATTTTGTTTAACGGAGCAGAATGATTAAGGCAATTTTGAAAGAGGCTCATTCAAGGAACGTTCCTGTGAAATTATTTTCAAAGTGGGCCATTTGCCTAGGAGGAGATGTCATTTAAAGGTTTTTCTTTTTTTAGCTCTGGCGGCCATTTTGTTTAACAGAGCAGAATGATTAAGGCAATTTTGAAAGAGGGTCACTCAAGGAACGTTCCTGTGAAATTATTTTCAAATCGGGCCATTTGCCTAGGAAGAGATATCATTTAAAGGTTTTCTATTTTTAGCTCTGGCGGCCATTTTGTTTAACGGAGCGGAACGATTTAGGTAATTTTGAAAGAGGGTCACTCAAGCAACATTCCTGTGAAATTATTTTCAAATCGGGCCATTTGCCTAGGAGGAGATGTCATTTAAAGGTTTTTCTATTTTTGGCTCTGGCGGCCATTTTGTTTAACAGAGCAGAATGATTAAGGCAATTTTTAAAGAGACTCACTCAAGGAACGTTCCTGTGAAATTATTTTCAAATTGGGCCATTTGCCTAGGAGGAGATGTCATTTAAAGGTTTTCTATTTTTAGCTCTGGCGGCCATTTTGTTTAACGGAGCGGAACGATTTAGGCAATTTTGAAAGAGGGTCACTCAAGGAACATTCCTGTGAAGTTATTTTCAAATCGAGCCATTTGCCTAGAAGAAGATGTCATTTAAAGGTTTTTCTATTTTTAGCTCTGGCGGCCATTTTGTTTAACGGAGCGGAACGATTTAGGTAATTTTGAAAGAGGGTCACTCATGCAACATTCCTGTGAAATTATTTTCAAATCGGGCCATTTGCCTAGGAGGAGATGTCATTTAAAGGTTGTCTATTTTTGGCTCTGGCGGCCATTTTGTTTAACAGAGCAGAATGATTAAGGCAATTTTTAAAGAGGCTCACTCAAGGAACGTTCCTGTGAAATTATTTTCAAATTGGGCAATTTGCCTAGGAGGAGATGTCATTTAAAGGTTTTCTATTTTTAGCTCTGGCGGCCATTTTGTTTAACGGAGCGGAACGATTTAGGCAATTTTGAAAGAGGGTCACTCAAGGAACATTCCTGTGAAGTTATTTTCAAATCGAGCCATTTGCCTTGAAGAAGATGTCATTTAAAGGTTTTTCTATTTTTAGCTCTGGCGGCCATTTTGTTTAACGGAGCGAAACGATTTAGGCAATTTTGAAAGAGGGTCACTCAAGGAATGTTCCTGTGAAATTATTTTCAAATCGGGCCATTTGCCTAGGAAGAGATGTCATTTAAAGGTTTTTCTATTTTTAGCTCTGGCGGCCATTTTGTTTAGCGGAGCGGAACGATTTAGGTAATTTTGAAAGAGGGTCACTCAAGCAACATTCCTGTGAAATTATTTTCAAATCGGGCCATTTGCCTAGGAGGAGATGTCATTTAAAGGTTGTCTATTTTTGGCTCTGGTGGCCATTTTGTTTAACAGAGCAGAATGATTAAGGCAATTTTGAAAGAGGCTCACTCAAGGAACGTTCCTGTGAAATTATTTTCAAATTGGGCCATTTGCCTAGGAGGAGATGTCATTTAAAGGTTTTTCTATTTTTAGCTCTGGCGGCCATTTTGTTTAACGGAGCGGAACGATTTAGGTAATTTTGAAAGCTGGTCACTCAAGCAACATTCCTGTGAAATTATTTTCAAATCGGGCCATTTGCCTAGGAGGAGATGTCATTTAAAGGTTGTCTATTTTTGGCTCTGGCGGCCATTTTGTTTAACGGAGCAGATTGATAAAGGCAATTTTGAAAGAGGCTCACTCAAGGAACGTTCCTGTGAAATTATTTTCAAATTGGGCCATTTGCCTAGGAGGAGATGTCATTTAAAGGTTGTCTATTTTTAGCTCTGGTGGCCATTTTGTTTAACGGAGCGGAACGATTTAGGCAATTTTGAAAGAGGGTCACTCAAGGAACGTTCCTGTGAAGTTATTTTCAAATCGGGCCATTTGCCTAGGAAGAGATATCATTTAAAGGTTTTTCTATTTTTAGCTCTGGTGGCCATTTTGTTTAACGGAGCGGAACGATTTAGGTAATTTTGAAAGAAGGTCACTCAAGCAACATTCCTGTGAAATTATTTTCAAATTGGGCCATTTGCCTAGGAGGAGATGTCATTTAAAGGTTTTTCTATTTTTGGCTCTGGCGCCCATTTTGTTTAACAGAGCAGAATGATTAAGGCAGTTTTTAAAGAGGCTCACTCAAGGAACGTTCCTGTGAAATTATTTTCAAATTGGGCCATTTGCCTAGGAGGAGATGTCATTTAAAGGTTTTCTATTTTTAGCTCTGGCGGCCATTTTGTTTAACGGAGCGGAACGATTTAGGCAATTTTGAAAGAGGGTCACTCAAGGAACATTCCTGTGAAGTTATTATCAAATCGAGCCATTTGCCTAGAAGATGTCATTTAAAGGTTTTTCTATTTTTAGCTCTGGCGGCCATTTTGTTTAACGGCGCGGAACGATTTAGGCAATTTTGAAACAGGATCACTCAAGGAATGTTCCTGTGAAATTATTTACAAATCGGGCCATTTGCCTAGGAAGAGATGTCATTTAAAGGTTTTTTTCTATTTTTAGCTCTGGCGGCCATTTTGTTTAACGGAGCGGAACGATTTAGGTAATTTTGAAAGAGGGTCACTCAAGCAACATTCCTGTGAAATTATTTTCAAATCGGGCCATTTGCCTAGGAGGAGATGTCATTTAAAGGTTGTCTATTTTTGGCTCTGGTGGCCATTTTGTTTAACGGAGCAGAATGATTAAGGCAATTTTGAAAGAGGCTCACTCAAGGAACGTTCCTGTGAAATTATTTTCAAATTGGGCCATTTGCCTAGGAGGAGATGTCATTTAAAGGTTTTTCTATTTGTAGCTCTGGCGGCCATTTTGTTTAACGGAGCGGAACGATTTAGGCAATTTTGAAAGAGGGTCCCTAAAGGAACATTCCTGTGAAGTTATTTTCAAATCGAGCCATTTGCCTAGAAGAAGATGTCATTTAAAGGTTTTTCTATTTTTAGCTCTGGTGGCCATTTTGTTTAACGGAGCGGAACGATTTAGGCAATTTTGAAAGAGGGTCACTCAAGGAACGTTCCTGTGAAATTATTTTTAAATCGGGCCATTTGCCTAGGAAGAGATGTCATTTAAAGGTTTTTCTATTTTTAGCTCTGGCGGCCATTTTGTTTAACGGAGCGGAACGATTTAGGTAATTTTGAAAGAGGGTCACTCAAGCAATATTCCTGTGAAATTATATCAAAATCCATTCACTGGTTTAGGAGGAGATGTCATTTAAGTAAATTGTTGACAGACGCACGACGCACGACGCACAACGCACGACGCACGACGGACGACTGACATTGACCGATCACAATAGCTCACCTTGAGCCTTCGGCTCAGGTGAGCTAAAAAGTTAACCGATGAAAATCAACGTTAGTCGGGTTTCCGTGTCACAGTATATTGCAGAATATACTGCCGCAAGATTTTTTTACGACTTTTAACCAGGCGGCATTGAGTGGATTAGAATTATAGTGAAAGATTTTCGTGTTTAAAAAGTTTGATAGACTTCAGCGTTATATACGTAAGAGTGCCAATCATACTGAAGTTGTCCATAACCTATTGTATAGTTCTTTTTATATCTTGCTCGTATTCTTTATTTCCAATACGATCAAGCGATAAATGTCAACGTTTATTTCAAGTTATGTTACCCTAGGACAGTGCTAAAAGATGACATTCTGATAATTTGAATTGACTTCTTCTGCCATTTGATTTTTGAAAATGATACTCGGTAAATATTGTAACGAATCTTGACGACCTATTTGCAGCAAAACCCAAAGTATAATTTTTCAGACCTATTTTGCTTTTTCTATTAATAGCATCTAAAGTCCTTTGTCTAAACTTCTTATTTATTAACCAATATATGCCTAGCGGTCCATTTTTGGGACATCTGATCTGATTCTACACTGTTTGCTTTAAGTA